>OY728121.1:394529818-395971484 GCA_963277665.1 Viscum album
TAGGTTTCCTTGACTCATGGAAATAGTCCTAAATGATTAAAACAATGAAATAAATATGAAAATCCAATTGGTTGATGATTGGGACTACTAAATTTTGAATCCAACACCCTCAGGTGCCTTCAAAATTCTAATCCTTTAATATGTTTTTACATTAATTGTAAATACAGGACACTTTGGACCATGTTATTTGGTGTAAGCACATCCCTACCAAACTCAACTTATTGATTTGGAGTCTGTAAAATAGTGATCTCCCTATGGTTCCAATCTCCGATGAAAATTAATATATCATTACTCTACATATCACAACTATATGAATGAAATAAATTAATATGTATTACACAGGTTCATGAAAGGGGATTGGGTAAGATTTATATTGTCTTCTCTCAAAGGGAATTATGAATGGATTAATTTTGTTTACCATTTAATTCAATCTTGTTAAAGAGTTAATGCCGGTAAAGATTTAAAGAAAAAATTCCAGACCATTCTTTATAGGGAAGGAAGATTGGTTATATGGGATACTTTATATAGAGGACAACATCAAAGTCTCATCCCTATAAAATAATATCTCAAATCCAAAATAATATTCCATGTCTACTCACTCAACAACATGCGCTGGGAGGAAATTCTACGATTTGTGGTCATTTACCAGATTCTCATTTATTTTTCAATTGGTAACATGGATGGGTAAATGATGAGGGGTTCCTAGGCATTCTAGAAGGATCCATGTAAAATTATCAAACTTAATACTGTTGTATCAGGTAACTAGACAATTATTTGCATAGAAGGCGTGGTTTAAGATATTAGAGATTCATTCTTTATGGATTTTTAAAAATATTATAGAGAAGTAAATTCAATTCAAATGATACCTGAAGCCATGTTTTCTTGAAGAAATTTCTTCCAGTCAAATATCATATCCTTATACTCTATTGAATTAGACTCATTAATTTTTGCCAAATCCATCTTCTTCCATTATCTAAGTTATTGGAGCTTCACCTACACCATCAGAAAATTTCCAAGTAAGCTCATTTTTGAATTAGATATCATGAATACATGGCATGCGGGGAACAAGGTAGCAAATACTATATCATAATAAGTTTTCTAGAAAATTTATTTGATCTTTTATTTTTATTTTAGGATCTTTTCAATTCAATTGTGTTAATATCATTCATGAAAAGACCAATCGGGGCTCTCATGGCCAGTTGAAAGCTGTGGGTGACAAACTCGATCCCACCTCTAATAGTCTATGGGCTAGAGAAAATATCACAAAAGACATAAATAAAAATGGTTGGATTTATCCCAATTTACCTTTATGAACATGCACATCAATATTCATGAAAAATCATATACTAATTATAGAAGACTAAAACATTTAGAGTGTAACAATGCATTAAATAACCACTAGAAAAAAGACATCAGAGTGTGACGGTATAAACCCAACTGTAGGGGGGAAATACATTACAAACCAAAAATGAAGTCCAAACCGAAACAAAAAATAAAAAAATGAATGATGAATAAATCCAAACTCCCTATCTCTCTGTCCAGCCACTATATGAAGTCGATGCACCCAAGTATCATGAAGATCCATTGATGTCACGCTCAATCTACCTATCATATACATAAGATGTGACATGAACTTGTTAAACAAATGTATAGTTTTGTATATAAATACACTATAACATGCCTTAAAAACAAAAAGATAGAAATATATTGATATAAATGATATGAGATCAAGTCATAGAAATAGGGAGGCAATAACCCAGTGTATACATTTTCTCAACATCCTAAAAAAGTACAATAAATTTTCTAGTAGATACAATGCTCAATATTTTAGGTCAAGAATCACAAACAATACTATAAGAATATATGTGGAGGGACTCACACCTCGTTGTTGTGCTCCATAGCTGAGCGATCCACAACTCCCATAGAGGACCTACTTCCCATCAGATATCTAACATGGTGGAGTACCACTCAATAGGTAGAGGACCTATTCACTGTTATTGTTTGTGGGAATGATGACTCCACCTATGAAAAGAGTATAGGGGACCCACTCCCTAGTGTGATAGGGGTTTACCGAACCTAGAATCACTTTGATGATCCTATGCTAATGACTTCATTTTTCAACTGTTTCCTAAAGAATCAACATGCATAGAGCACCTATAAACATTTCTCATATTCCATAAAAAGTTTTAAATAATGTTCTATATAGAATAAAACTTTAGATATGATAATATTGGGATAAAATCTATGTTTCAACAAAGTATATGTCTAAGGAATAATTTTCATGTGGGAAATATGGGGAAATCAAGGGGTACACATTGTGAATGACCTCACCCCATTGTCTAGGTGAGTTCTCCCTTCGACATGGCTGAGGAATCCCTAACACACTACCTGAAATTTCTATGTGGGAACATGGTTTTCATGTCCACCTAGGTCCTTGGGTGTGTACACCTAGCACATGGATCAGCTGGCTATGTATAACCACATGAGGTGTCTATAAGGTGAAATGTCCTATTTGACCTCTAGGTGTCTTGATGCCAAAAAAACAAGCACATGTATTGGATATATAGGTAGGGTCACACAAATTATGTGCTCCACCACATATATTTTTATACATTACTCATCTAAAACTCTAGCCATTATAGATACAGAAAAACATGACATGTGATTTTACTCACTACAGGACGTGTATTAGTGTTTTTCATATAATCTCATATCCTTCATGTGGATTACATATCCCACTTAATTTCCTAAAATACCACTATTGGGACCCCTAAATTTGAATGTAATCTCCCTCAGATATCAATTTATAGTCTTTTGGGTCAGTAGATAATAAAACCATTCACTATGAGGAAAGCTATCACATCTCCCACCTCTAATTTCCTCTTTTGATCCCAAATCCATGAAGCATCATCCAAAACTTGCATCTAACCTAGATCCATCTAAAATACATTTTTCTTGATATCATTTGTGCAATATCCATGAATCTAGAGGTTTTATGACACTCTAACCCTCCACAATAATGTCAAACCATGGCCTCATGGGCCAAAGGTGAAGAACACAGTGAATGGTGGGGAGAAATTCAAATAAAAATATTAAATCCATCATTATACAAGCATTATGGGACATCGATCACATTAAAAGGATTTCCAAGGATGATATAATCTCAATGAAAATATAAATTGTTTTAAAAAGTTTAACTTATCTCGACGTGATCATGTGAATGATCTGAAATCATAGATCAATAAAAGTATATATGAAAATACATGTCCATCAATCAAAAAGTATGGAAATATATAAATAATGTACCTTATCATTATTAATGATTGATTAGTATAGTATAGTGTGTTCACCTGTGATGAAGAATATTTTCTATGCTCATTGTCTTCCCATTGGTTCACCTCGAGCTAACTGTCATTGTTGTCTAGTCTTTATCTACTTATGAAGAATGATCACTCGCCTCTCTATTCTCTTAGTGTTATGTGGCTAACCATAATGATTTTCTATAGAAGCCTATTTATCGAGGTAGGATTAGTTTAGTTCATGTAATAAAATTATAAAAAATTAATTACTTATTTTTTAAAATTAAACAACTAACGATCACCTCCAATATAATGCTCGATGTTGAACAACCTTTGGCTATGCCTAGGGTAATCCCACACTCCATTTTAAACATGGACTTATATTTCCCATATAAGGTATCCATAAGTGAAATAAATATTTAATCTGAAATGATGTGTGTACTTGTGAAATAAAATATACTGATATTTTTAATTCAATAATTATGGTGTTTCATGACAGCAAAATACTATGCTGACTTCGAGGATAAATCCAAATATACACATAGGAACATTCAAAGGAAAATTATATCAAACCCATATTCATTAAATTCTATCCTTATTCATATATTTTCACCCCATAATGTATAATCTAAGTTAAAAGGTGGGGGTAATAAGACAACATATTTCCCTCACGCTCCTAGGACCTTTCATGTCAACTCGTACACTATAAAAGAACACATACCAATGGTTTGGTCCATCCATGTAGGATTGTCTCATATCAATCCTCGTTCACCACTAGTTACTCTATAATGGTGGACCCATCCTCGATGTCTAGTATTCTCCAATTAATAATTTTTGTAGGTTACTAAATATATATCCTCAATTGATACACATCGAATACAACATGCACTCAATCCCACTATGAGGATAAGATAGGTTGTAAGAAACCTTTCCAACCCTCTGTAGGATATCAAACATCCAAATTATCATTGGGCATATCTTTAATCCCAAAATTCCTCCACAATTCTCATTGTGGGGAGACACTGAGGAAAATAGGGTCTCCCTACATGAAATAAAAGGGATAACAATGTCTATCTATGTAAGTTGTTTTCTTCTCTGGGTTGTGCTCATGCACTCACAGATTACCGGATCCTTCTCTATCATCTCTGGTACAATATATGGACCAACTATTAGGGTCTCATCAATATCATCCTTGCATAAGGGTTACAAAAAGGGTCTCCTATGCAAGGCCTCGAAAGGTGTCATAATGATAGTAGAGTATGATTTGTTATTTTATGAAAACAGTACCAATGGAATTTGATCCTCCGATCTCTACCTAAAGTCTATCTTGGATTCTATTAGTATATCCTCCAAAACAAGGATAATATTATCGGTTTGGTCTTATATATTTTGGTGAAACTATAACTCATTAAAAATTGTTTCCTCAAATCATCACACCAGCCTCTCCACAACTGTGATGTGTAATGAGAATCACATTTAAATACAATAATTGATGGTACCCTAAAATCTAGACAATATCCAACACATAAAAATCCCCAAAAACACTTAACCAAAGTATTCTATTATATGTTAAAGAAGTGTGGAGACATGGTAATTTAGTAAACAGTCACACATATATCATTTTGGACTCTTTTTTCATGTAATACAAGTCATGTAGTCTGTGGATATTTCATTCCATTTTTATTGCATGATTTAAAGAGGCTTTATCAAACCTGCTAGAACCCAGTTCTTATACTTCACCTGATGACATGTGAAAATCCTAGAGATGAATTCAGAAATGGTTCTCTTCATTCCATACAACCAAAACTGGTGTTTCAGGTCCTTGTACATTGTTTCCAACTAGGATATACATATAACAGGAATTCTAAAACTCCATCATCAACTCCTCATCCAACATGGCTGGAATACTGGTCTTTCCTTGAAAAATAATGTGGTTCTATCCTCCTTCATAAAGTCCTTCGGGTGTATCTTATAAAGTTATCTAATCACATAGAACCTCATAGTCAATGCCTCCCAAATGAGCCTCTCTCATAGGGAGAAAAATTGTATGATTAACCACTATAAAATAAAGGAAAATTGCACCCCTATCCTCCACCAGGGTTAAGTTTAACAAATCCAACTGCTCAGATACATATTCCACCAAGCGAGAATAGGGTTTCCTACTAAGGGAATATTCCCCCATGTTTCAATTCCTTAGAGTATTGTGTATATTGAATTCATTGCAAAACAAGAATTCCAACCAACATATCTATCTTAGGTTTAGATATCTCTAAGTAAAGATATACCCGAGACTCTAGTCTTCAGATTCTATAACAAATCTCTTTCAAAGAATATATTTCCTCCACAAATTCAAAGTCAATATTATCATTACTAACTCAAGGAAATTATTCTCATTGTTCTTCTTATGGGGACTCAATTTCCTCAAACCATATATGATCATGGAATTCATCTTCATTAGCATGGAACCAATCTCTGCACCATAAGAGTCACAAAACACTACATACTCCACACCCACCTTATGTAGTCTAAACACATGATAACTTGTCAAACATAGACTCAACTCTTCAAAGGATCTCTAAAATTTATTATCCCGGGTAAATGTATTATCCTTTTTCATCTAGGTGGTTAAAGGGATTTCAATAATGGATTATTCTTCTACAAGCCTATTATAGTACCTAAAAAATCCAACAACAAATCGAACCTATGACACACAACTCGGTGGATCACATGAATGAACTATATCTATTTTATATAGCTAATACATTAGTAGAAATGAAATTCTCAAGAAAGTTAGCCTCATGTATCCAAAACTAGCACTTTCATATAATTCTATAAATCTATTTCTCTTAGAGTAATGTTAGGACTATCCTCATATGATTTTCATTCTCATCCTCTAACGTAGTGTAAATGAATATGTAATCAATGTAGAAAACTGGAAATTGGTCCAATAATAGATAAAAGATGAAATTAATAAGATCTATAGACATAGTGGGGAAATTTATCACACCAAAAGGCATCACTAGGAACTTATAGTGTCCATCGTGACATCAAAATTCTATTTTAATGAAGTCACCCTTGCAAACCCTCAATAGGTAGTAGATGGAATTGAGATCAATCATTGAGAACCATCATTCATCTCTTAACTGAATTAAGAGAACATCAATTCTTAGTAAGGGTTATGTATTCATTATCATTACCCAGTTCAGTTTATGGAGATAACATATATCCTCAAGCTCTTATCTGTCTTTTTTATGAAAAACATTGGAGCCTCCAAGGGGGGCATAATGGGTCCGATGAAACCCTTGTTTATAAGGATCGCTAACTTCCTCCATAGATCCCAGATCCCAATAAAGACCATCTAATCTTCGATATAAGATATTGGTTTTTTCTCGGGGATCATGTTAGTGCATAAATCCATCTCCTTCCACAGAGGTAGTCCCAAAACATCCTCAGAGAGGTTGTCTATACATTCCTACACAACCAAAGGTATCTAGATTTCCAAAGATCCCACTATTACATGGGATAAACTCACCAAATTATGGTTAATTATTTACATCTTCATTCTTACAGGGCCAATCAATTATCCATGATATTTTTCTTAAATGAAAAATAGAATCTCATCCCATCTATCAGATTGAATACAACTCATCTATAATGAAAATAAATATTGTCCCAATAAAGGGATAACCAATATATACCCAAGATTATGTCATAATTTTTCACCATGAAAAACAAGAGGTCCCATGAGAAACTCTCTCCATTGAATTCCAACTCCCACATCCAGCAGAAACGCATTATTGAAGAATTATATGAAGTAGGATCATCTAGAAAAAGATTCTGGTATAAAGTCTCAACATGGATCTCTAGATCTTGAATGAGGGATGCATAGATGAAATAAAGACCCATTCATTTTTCAATCATTACTGGTGAAAGAGTTTAAATGACACATATATGACATTGAATCATCTTATGTGAAACCTGGTCAAGTAAATCCATATCATGAAGCTATCTTCTGACCTAACCGCTAGTTCCCTAGGACGGGTGTGGGACACCTTGCAGTTGTAGTTGGAGTGTCTTATAGTGTTTCCATCCACTAGAATCTCATTCCTCTAGAGATCCACTTTCTCCTCTACAATCACATCCTCCCTTGGGGCCACCGTCATCACATTTGGGAGATCCCTAACCATGGAATTTCCTCTTCTATGGTGTTTCATCCATCATCTTTCTATCCTACACAATATGATTGTTCATGAAATCCCATTCCATGCAACCCCTTCTATCACAAGTATAGAGTCATCCCTCACCATCATGGATGGATCCTCCACACAATCCCTGAGTCAAAAACCCAATTTTCATTATATAAGAATCAATATGTCTCCCCTACTGAGACCCCAATATTTTATTCCAACTAAATACTATAGAAGAATCATCCACATGATTTTCACCACCATATCCAACTGTATGATGTATCCCTACAAAGAATATACTAGTCTCTAGACCCCTCTCCATAACTCTAGAATGGGTAAAAATGTACATGGTTACTATGCTAGTATAAATGTATCTTTTTAAACCTTCCTCATAATTCAATTCCAAGAATAAAAAATCCCTCCTTCAATTCATGGAGTAACATGCCATGTTTTGAATCCTTATAGAATACTATGCAATTTTCATTTCACCCTTCTTCAGCTCTAGAATATCTTAAATTCTCACAGAGCATAAGCATGAGGGGTAACACTCATCATTAAATATTTTAGGAAATTATGGCCATGAGAGAATTTTATCATTATGGTTTTGTGTCATCAAAATCTACCAACAACCTACTTTCCCATGATGAAGCCTCACCACAAGCACTCCCATTTAATCAGTTGGGTATGAGAAATTCTAAATACTCACACCCCCAACTCATGCCAACACTCCACTTATTAGGGATATGGATCACCATGAAGCCTTAGAAGTCACTAATGCTAGTGGTATCATTGTGTGTTGAGCCATCATGCATCATCATCCTAGCCTAATGGGAATATTTTATTCATGATATGTGGGGGGGGGGTAGATGATCCCTTCCTAGAGGAAATACCACTTGAGATGTCCCCCTAAGTGATGCCTCAAAACTCAACAGATCATCATCACAATCATGTATCAATAATAGAGATGACATTATTCATAGGGGAAACTTGAAAGTGGTTAATATCTAATAAAATTTTATAAACAAATATATATGGGGAGATGTCTCAAGAAGTATGTTCAAAGGAGAAAATATAATATGATGCATATACCAATGATTCCCTGCCACCAAAGTCTCGATATTCCATGTTGGAAAGAATGTGGTTGGTCCCCTTATAAATGGATACATTTGTCATCAAATCTATACTAGATTCCTTGTCCTAAATGATGTACTCGTGACATGCTGATGTTTTTCCCTATGTTCCCAACCAATCATCAACATGGGTCCCACTCCAACACCAACTAGAGGAAAATCTCATTTGATACAACTCTATCTTGAATCGAACCACTGATACCCATCTGGACAACATCATGTTGGGTGAGACAACCCTAAACCCACTTCCAATATACTAGGGACTTGAGAAAAGTGACTGAAATGAATTAAATGAAATTGGAGGCCTTATCCAAATGCACAAGTATGCACACACACATCCATATCCATGTGATAGTAATGATGAATAATAATGGACTGTGATATCTAGAGTGTAATAATGTATTTAATAAGCTCTATGAAAATAACATCATAATAAAATAGTATAAACCAATGTGTAAAGGTGGAAAATACACACCCAAAAATAGATGAAGACGAAACCTCACTAAAATAGGAAAAACACAATCTAAAGAGATCCCACTCATTATATCCCAATTTGACCACCGTACATGATCAATGCACTCAAATATCACTGGGATCCACCAAAGTCACCATCGATCTATCTATCTTATCTATAAGACAAGAAATATTGAGGTAAATCCCATGTAGGGGAGATTATATACATAACGAGTATAATGCCCTAAAAATAAAAAAGGGAGAAACAAAAAGATACAATATAAACCATCTAAACCCATAGAATGATGAAGAAAATGTGCCATCATATATGTATGCTTGTAAAAAATATAAGAAAATAGAAATGGGATCCCCATCTACATAGCCCAACCATGAAAAATGAATCTTCATGAAGCTCCAATAGTATATCTTCGATGACCAGCATCACACGTTATGCCACAAGAATATGTTTGGAGGGTCTTGTACCTTGTTGACATTCTCTATAGCCAAGGGAAGCAAAACACAAGTAGGGGACTCTCTCCACACTGAAGCATGACCATGGGGTATTTCTAACCTATAGGCAGAGGACCTACACCCTAATATAGTATGTGGAGTACTGACTCTACCTATATAATGAGTTTGGGGGAACCATGCACTATTGAGATATGGGAGTACCAACCCATGTATCACTATGATGATCATATCCCATCCACTTTCATCATCAAGAATAGCCTAAAAAAGTGTCATGTTCTAAAAACCTATCATAATATGTCATTTTCCATAATGATAGAATTATTTGGTTCTATAAAGAAAAAAACGTAGGACAAACTACTCGTGAAAAAAATAGAGTTTCCAAGAAATATAAATAAAAGGTTGAAGTTTATAGGAGAAATATATAGTGTTTTGGGGGGTCAAAAAGGTGTGTGACCTCACATCATTGCATTGGAATTCCCCCTTGACATGGCTTGGGGAGCCATGTTCGAACACAGGGAATGACCATGTGATCACATGACATGTACGTACACCAAAGATTCTGTGTGTGTACACCTGAAACATGGCATGGCTAGCCAGGTATAACCAAAATGTGTGTCCATAAGGTGACATGACTTGTATGAACTCACAAGATCTTAGGGAGTGTACAACTGGCACATATCTCATCTACCTATGTAGGGTCACACCGTGTGGGATCCTGAACTCAGAATAATCCATTGCCACCATGGAAACCAAAGAGTAAAATGTGTGTTCTTCCACAATACATGAATTGTATTTATCTTTTTCACATAATATCAAATCATTCAGGAAAACTTAATATCTTCCTTATCTTGAATTTCGCCCTTTGAATGCCTGAAATCAAATGGAATTGCTCTGGGACATCGATTCTTGATCTCTACGGGATAGAAATAAAGAACCATTCACCATGTGGAAATCAATCATGCCTCCCGTCATGGCTCTAATCACGCATTTCCACTTTAGATCCAGACACTACTACAAAACCGTAGTAAGCAGCAACAGCCTATATCCGCACCACATAAAAGTACGGATAAATTGAATTCGTATTAGCACTTTTTTAAGCGTTGATAAAGGTCACACTTTATTAGTTTTTTTGTGGTGCTAATAATGGTTGGCATTTATAATTCCTTGTATCTACCATTAATGAAGGGTTGTCGAATGCTTACATCCAACATCAAACATCTTGTTTGTCCGTTTCATGATTTATATGCCTAGGCACCCCTAGTAACACAACATATCATGGTAACAGGGGATCAACACCCATATACACATCTTAACACAAGGTCCCCATAGGTCTGGTCCTATAAGACTCCGCCCACCTGCCTCATCTAGTCTAATAAACGACTCGACCCCCCCCCTTAGGTCCTATACACCACTCATCCTACATTCCCATGCAAGCCTATACAGTAACTCCAATTTTTTTATATACTCCAATGAAAGTAAAAATAATATTATAAATATTTACCAACTTTGAATAATTAAAAAATAAAAAATAACAGAAAAATAAAAAAAATAATTAAAAAATAATTAATTAAATAATTATTCGTAAAATTAATATATATATATATATATATAATATTAATAAATAGTATATTATATATATATAATGAATTATATGAAATAATTAAATAAAAAAAATTAGTAAATAAAAAAATATTAAAAATATTATTAATCAAAGTAATTTTATTGACAATGAATAAATTTATTAAACATATTTATAAATTATAAATATAAATGAAAATTATACATAATATAAAGAAATATAAATGAAAAAAATTGTAATAATTAAAAATATTATTTATGATAAAATAAAAAAATTAAATAATTATTATTGAAGAAAATATTATTATAATTGAATAAATTTAATATATATATATATATATTATAAATAGTAATAAATATTATATATTATATATAAATATACAAATTGAATAGAATTTAATAATTTAATACGTAATAATGTTTTTTCTTTTTAATGGATTTTATTCATAATTATTATTTAATTTATTTAATATTCTTAATATATTTATATCAATATATATATTATTTTGTAAAATATGAATTATATAAGAAAATATTTATACCTATATTAAATAAATCATATATTTAGTGAAAAATGTTTTATAATTAAAAATTAAATTTAATTAAAATTACTGACAAATTGTATCTATTAATAGAATTTTAATTCAATTTCATTTGACTATTAAATTTAATATATATCAAACATGTGTTACATTGATTGCACACATACATATATGTAACTAATGCATTTTTATATACAATTCACACACACATAATATTTCATTAATATATTCGATTATTAATATTCATTTTAGAATTATATTTATTAATATAATATATTTAATGTATATTATGTTCCTAATTAAAATTTTATCATTCATTATAATTTTTTAAATATAAACTATTTATTACTTTAAAATTGTTATTTCAAATTTATTCATTTTAAATATTATTTATTCACTAACAATATAAAATGTTTTTTCATAATTTTTAATTTATTCATTTTCAATTTTCCATTGGTTAATATGTTTTTAATTTCATCCAAGTTTGAATATCTATTTATACATGTGCATTCATTACAATTTAATGTTTTTAATATAGTTGTACTAGGAATGGTGTAGACCATGGATTAAAATCCACGGTCATGAGAAATTTATTTAAACAAATGTAAACATATAGAGTGAAAATGGAGTAATAACATTAAAAAGTGGCATGCATGAAACACCGTAAAACAACAAGAAATATTGAAAAGTCATCATCTTTTGTGTCTATCACCCCTTCCTCATGATCCACCACAACCCCTTAGGAGCTTACCTCACTACCATTGCTTTGATGTTTTCAAATCAATTCCCTGATCATCCTTGTATGATGAGTCATCCTAACTATAATGGTTAACAACATGAACTACATCCTCAAAATTTCACAGCATCACATCTTGACATTCATAATAAATTAAATCCTTTACTAAAGAATCCATAATGTTTGACTCCTCATGCTAAGAGGAAAAAATATGATGCTAATGTGCAGATTCCACCACATCATGCAGAGCTTGAAAGGCCACATCAACACTAATCTCATGAATACCCTAATGGGAATCCAAAACATAATGAAACTATTTAGGGTCTTTCCCAAATATATAAATAGTAGTCGTGGTAAGACCCTCCGCAAACAGCAAAACATGCTCAAGAGTACGCTTCCCTGCACAACCACATAGACTTTGGCTACAACAACACTACCATTAGATTTCATTTTATTCTACACAACAAATCTTTCCAATCCATCAAGATTAAGTTGTTCGAATTAAAAATTATTTATCGGCTCAAGAATTGAAAATAAATTAACTTTTCTAGTGTCACCAAAATAATAGTCCACTGCCTTTCGATGTTCAGATATTTGATTTTCCAATTTCCTTTCCACATGTGAATTCAATAGATTATCATAAGTTGATGAAGAGGCCATACAACTATGATAAAGGTCCTCAATACCTCTAGTTATATAACCTCTTTGGTCAGAATTATTCTACCTAAGACCATGTACATATGGAACTATATCATCCCCTATATCAAATGCAAGTGAGTTTATGAGACCTTCAAGCCCAAGCTACAAACCTGACTCCATATCAACATACCATGTAAAATGAAGAATAATTGACATCAAAAACTGAAGTAAATCCAGTCCATGACATCCAATGATTTCTGAAAACAGCATCACCATTTGAAATGGAGTTTTGAGTCAAAATTGATCTGGTCTCAGTTAGGGTCTGAGAGGACCCAATATCCTTAAGAGCCAGAGGGAAATCATCCTGCACCTACATATCATCATTGAAATTCTTCCCAACCAAGTTCACAGTTTTCATTTCATCTGATCATTTCTTCCCATAATAAAAAAAGTTGAACTTACAAATGTGAACATGATGTCCAAAAATCATAGAGTATGAGAATCTCCAACCTCAGTGGAAATATTCTCTTACACATCCAATCAAAAATAAATTGAAACAAAATTATAGAAAATTATCAAATTCAATTTCAAGAACAATTTTAAAATCCCAAACAAAAAGATATACCATTTCAAAGAGAGTTGAACTGAGATCAAATTCAACAAAAGTTTATGAAAAAATCTGATTCCTGGCCATCTCAGACTCCTTGAAAATCTTAATTGGTGTTCCAACATACAAATAAATATACCAATAAATATATGGGTTCCAAAATAACCAATTCAATACTTCTATCCGAATCAATGATTTTGTGAAAGAATTCATTCCATGAAATGGATCAAATCGAGGATCCATGTCTGGAAATCTGAGAACACCATATTTGAAATATATAAAAAATAGATCCATAACATCAACTTCATGTCCATATATGGAAAATTAATAAGAAAAAAATCAATTCCAATTGAAACAATGTGCCACATATCAAAACCCCAAATCTGGATCAGCCTCTTATTAAAAGTCTCATGTTTCTAGGTATCAATATTCAGTTGAGGGGGGAGCCTTGTAAAGATAAAATGTCTAAATGCCTCAATTTTCTCTTAGAAAGTACTAGAATCAACTTCATGAAATCCCAGTGACTCTTTCTCAAAATGCAATTTTTACAACCAATGATCCATTCCGAAGACCAGTAAAGAATCGATCAGCAATAGCAACACTAGACCGTAACAGACTTTCAGAATTTAGGACATAATGATTATCCTGATCCATAGAGACCAAAGTTAAATAAATATAAATCAACCTTAGAAGATCTATATCTAGGTCAGATATAGGGAAATACCAAACTCTTAAACCAAAATCTTGAAACACACGATCACAAAATTGAAAATATGCCTCTATAAAAGACATGGGAATAGAATCTTTGTAATCCTCTTGAGGAAATGTGACCTTCTTCCTCATCCAAGCATCCATCCTATGGTAAGTCTAATCTCTTACTACACATAAATAAGACCAATCTCCAAAAACCTCACATTTTCCACCATCAGCACCACCATCGTTGAAGGATTTGGATGCCATAAGTGCAAAGGCCTAAGGGGTCACCACTAATCACCATGGAGCAACTGATCCACTCCCACATCCTTCCCATATATTCCCATCCCTTTCATGAATCATCCTATGTCGACCCTGAACCGATCACCCAAGCTGATCTGTGGTAAGGATTGAGAGGCATTCCTGATCCTCTCGGGCTAGAGACAAGCGCCAAGGCTTCAATTGGGTACAATAAGGGAACAATTTCTCCCAATAAACAAAATAGAAACTAAACAGCAGAAAGAAAATAAATGAAACTCAAAAAATATAAATAAGACCAATCTTATTATCATTTAAATAGGAAACAAAAAATATATCTAAAAAAATTATTCTAACCAATAGGGACAACCACTATATCCATGTGACCCCGCAGGTCATTCTCTAACTCAACAACCTAAGGTCACCCAATCCAAACACACCCAATCCATAACCTACACAAGAACTAAAAACAGAATAGAACTGCCACTATAAGTATTAAAACTCAGTAGGCTAGGAAGATATTCTACTCCACATGAAACTACATTTATAATCAAAGAAACATCAGTTCTATGTTTGAACTACAATGTATAAAAGTATACATTAATAAAGTATTTACTTGATATCAAATTAAAATCTATTACCCTTAATCATTTGAAAAACTAGATTATATCCTTAAGTGTTACCATGATATTTGAAGGGGAAGGTGATGATTTCATTTAAAACCGACAATAAAGAGTTTGAAACACATTTTCTTTTGAAAAAAAAAATAATTGGAGTTACGGAACTAAAATATCACATTACTTCAAAAAAAAAACACCACACAAGAGTACCAAGGAAGTCATATCTCACATTCTATGTAAATAGGTATACAATTATCTCAATAACAGTTCAAAAAGCTTAAATCCACTAGACACAAAAGAACCTAAGAGATCACGAATAATCCATATGACACTAATACCTGTGACCCCGTCTATAGTAGCATGCTACATATGATGAAATATAACATTATATACTCTCATCCACCCTTTTCTCAAGACAGGCTGATGGGAAATCCCATTGCAATAAACTCAGTACATCTGTATACTATGGGCCACTGGTTAGTACCATAACATACCAGTGCAACACTCATCTCAAATAATTCTCTTAATATGCTAGGTTACAATTTCTCAATTATTAAAAGGGGTTGAGCCATCAAATTCTTCCATGCATCAAATCACAACATATATATATAATAATCACCCAAACTCTCACCCACAGTCTCCCTAAGGACTACTCTCATTCCTTAAAGTCAATAGATTTACATGGTTTCCCAAATGAGGGACCCATATAATGGAACCCAGGGATTTCATACCAAGGATATCCTAACCATTCCATGTCAACAGGGAATGAGGGACATCCAACGTGGGTTTTATGAAAAACACTTTTCATCATTTTCCAAAGTGGCCAAATGGAACCTTAAACATACCATGAAACCAAACATTATAAATAACGCAATCCAAGATTCAAAAGAGGTGACAACACACCATTTAAAAATAAAATAATTTATAAAACCCCTTTATAAGGCATTTCCATCCCACATCCGAACCGAAACCATATTTTATGAAAATAAAACTAGGCTACAATTCAACATCACATGACAAACCAATTTTAAAGGATAACCTCACACTACATTCAGCTAAAAAACATTTGAAACAATTTCAAGAAACCCCATGTCCAATATTTCACATGCCAAAAATTTATTAACAAATAAAAACCATGATTTCAATAATAACAAACAATTACATGGTCCAATTGGGCATTATGGACATGAATTTGTTGTGTGCTAATTAACGAAACAAAATAAATTTTCACAAAACAAGTCATTAAGAAATATTTGAACACCAAGAAACTGAACCAAGGCATACATGTCATGAAATATTAATTATAGGAGTTGATAATTGTATAAAATTGACAATTCTTAAATTAAAAAGAAAAATTGCAAGGGAATCCTATGTCGGAACCATGGTGTGATGATAATTCTCACTCAGAATCACCCCAGCCATGTTATAAAATATCAATTATACCATGAAATATCTTTAATCAAAAAACACCTAATGATAATGAAGATAAGAAAAAGAATAAAATAGATAATGTTAAATAGTATACCAACGGGAGGGGGGACACACTGACAGAACTCACCCAGAAAGGGGTCGTTGGATGCAAAACAAGGGAGGGTGGTGCTCCCATGGGTGTTGGATAGAAATCACGATAAGAGGAAGGGGGATGAAAGGTAAGGTTGTGTGCACTGATGTAGACCATTGCATGATAGTAGGCAGGTCACCATAATTGAATTCGTCAGGCATGGGAGTAGCCCACAAGGGGAGCCAACCGGGGATGTTTCATCTCTAGATCTGCTACGCATAGGGAGATGTGGCCAGGGGAGGATGTGTCACTGGAGGAGGTCCGACTGAAGAGGTTGTTCGAGGGAATGAATAGGGGGTGCATATAGGGTTTCAGCACACAAGGTGGGGGAGAACGGTGTGGTTAGCACATGGGGGGGAGGTAGCATGGAAACCCAAAAACTAACTTAAAAGAAAATAATTAAAATTATAATAACCTTATAATAATAATTTTAATTATAATAATCATTATCACCATCAAAATCATAACCATAATAATAATATAAAATTAAAATAAATCATAATAATAGTTTTAATTAATTTTTTAATTGTAATATTTATAATAGAAATAATAATAATCTATAATAATAACACTATTAATTATAATAATAACCATAACATATAAATATAATTATTTAAAACATCTGTCACAATTTTAATAATATTAATATAAATAAATTTTTTAATAGTAAAAATTTTGATAAATATTTTTACAATAATAATAAATATTAAGAACAAAATTGATTTACTAATAATATTAATAACAGTAATTAATAAAAAAAAATTAACAATTTTATATTTCATCTAAAATAAAAATAATATAATTCTTAATAATAATTTTTTTTTATATTCATAATAGTTATATTATTTATAATAATAATAATAATAGTCTAAATAATCATAATAAATTTAATAATAAGCAGCAAGATTCTAAATGATATAATAATTAACATTCATTTTAATTAAAAAATGTAAACGTAATAAATATAATAATAATTAAAAATTAAAATTATTATGTGAATGTTGTAATTATTATTAAATATTCTAATTTTATTACTCAATTTATTTTTTTGAAGATGGAAAGGTCGCACGGTTGTCTAGAAGAAGCCGCACAGTTTCCAAATTACGCTTCTCCTGTGCACCCAACCACATAAAACGCAAATTGCGCACATTTTAACATAAAATGAAAAAAAAATCTATGACTCATCCCAAACAAAAAAAAGAATAATTACAAATAAAATAATAAAATAAAATAATCACATAGGTCAGGGTGTGAAAATTCTCCCCACTATAATGATTTCATCCCTCGAAAATCCAAAACACAATCCATCTAATTGATCAACACCAATGGACTCTACATCCACATGATCTGAACTCTTAATCTGGGGACATTTCATCGTCCACCAACAAGACTCAACCCCATTTCACAAAAAAGATAACTAGTAGAGGGTAGAATCAAACGAACTCCACCCCATTAGAAATAAACAAGCATCTAGAATCTTAAGAGACAACTCAATGAGACTCATAGTGGGTCTCCCCACCATTAAGAACCAAATTAAAAATGAATAAATATAAACTTTACTGAAACCCTAATTTGGGTCTTTACCAAGATTAAGGAACACAACATGAACACTTGAACAAACCACACACATATAGAGGGGACAAGATCTGAACCAAAACCACCCACACATACTAAAAACCATCACCACATGGGTGGGGATAGAAGGGGACCAATGATTGGACCATTTAACCATGAATTAAAACCACCCACCACTTTTCACCATAGGATGAATAAAATTCAAGACAACACCTGATTCCCATGGGCAGTCCACACAAGGGAACTGACCCAAGATCACATCTTGGAAAGCATAACCACCAACACTGCATGTGGCGTACGTACACCATGTTATTTTTGACAATAGGATATTCAAAATGGAATATAAAAACAATAGAATCACTAGAACTTCCTCACCGTAATGGTAGTGGTATAACCTTAACAAAAATTCTTAAACTCCTAGTGTTTCTGACTAGGCGCTAACATCATTCCTATGCCTTTTCGTTGGACCACTGATGGATGAAGCAGATCATGCCATGTAGTTAGGTTTTGATAATCCCAACAAGAAAATTAAATATTTTTATTATATATAATAAACTTCCGAATTTTGAAAAGAAAACCACACCCGTATTGAAAACTAGAGTTCATCAAAAATCCCACAACATCCTCATACATTCAAAAACCCAAATCTCCATCAGTACAACCTCCATATCAAAATATTCATTATATTAGAATAAAACTTACACAAGAAACATTAACACAAAACCCACCAACACATCACTTCTGATAATTTCCTCGATGAAGCTTTCTAGAGACACCTTGAGAAAATCACTGCAAGTGACCCAAGTGTCTAAAAGCCTGGCAGGGCTCTTGAGCATTTGTACACAATAACATTTTGTTACCCAGATTTCCACACTGATAAGAATCTAAGATCTCACATTCGAAGAGGTTAATGGAGGATCCTAATGCATTTTTATTCCACAATACACCCCATAAACTTTAAATCACTTCCTCATCTCCTTGATATAATTCTACCCACATCTCCTAATGATTAAAGGAGGGAGGAATACTTCATGAATTACCTCTATTACGACTTCAATGTGGATAGATTGTCCTAATACATCGGCAAAAGAAACTAGGTTGGAATCTGACACCTACTATTGTAGATCGTGATAGAGACCCACCTAGAAACACGGAGATTTCATGGAGTCATATGTGGAATACCCTTAATTCTATGGGACTAGATCCAAAAAAGAACTGAAAATAATCTAACACTGATCCACCACTATTCTATATAAAACATATCTCCATCCCCATTCTCAAACATTTTTTCTCATAAAAATACCGATGAATGAAAACATCCTTGAAGAACTCCCAAGTAAGCTCTTGACGAGGCTTGTTCTGAGACATTGACTTCGACCACATCCATGGTGAATCTTCAAGAATGAAGGTTGAAAACATGACCTTCAAAGACTCGAGCAACTCAATGAGGTTAACGTAAATTTTGATGTTTCTCGTATACTCCTATACTAGAAAAGTTTCTGCTTAACCATAAAAGAGAGGTGGATCTAACTTCCATAACTCAAGCATAAAATCCTCAGGATGATCAACCGCACTACGATAACCCATTTAAGTCACATGGGAACAACCATTGGTAAAAAAATAGTAAAGAACCAAATCAAAGACAACTCAACACTATAAATCCTCCTCAACAATCACCACATAAGAGACTAACTTTAAACATAATAATGAAAAACATTATTAACAACAAACTTCCCCCTTTTGGAGAAAATTTTGATTTCAAGAACATTGATGGTGGATTTACCACCTTCTCCAATGGTGTTTCATCAAGCCTCACTCAAATGCATATTTTTGTGCCACCCTAGGCACATATCCACCATTCCATATTGCTCATCCATCCCTATTTCTATATAAATCCATGCATGTGAGCACCCATGAAAATACCAAAGGCCAAAAAACAACTTCATTTTCCAAAAAAAATAATTGATCCCATTACAAAAATCATTTAGCTTAAAAAGGCACACTGACCACCAAGTAAAAATTATTTTGTTTTTAAACTCATCGCATTTTATTTAAAAGAATCCGAAAATCAAACATGATATTTTGAATAACCATTTCCAATACCAATTTATCTGATTTAAACACCTTTTAGAATTCAAATAGGACCCAAAAAAACTCAAAAAGGGAACTAGTGTTAGTGGGTGACATGGCCATATGGTTGGTGGCCACATTCCAAATATGTCACTAACATGGAGAGCCTTCTATGGAATAGAGCGTAGCTCCACATGGCATGCCAGACCATGCAAGATTTCTAGCACTATTAGACTAACTCCCTTTGTCGTATCCAAAGAACAAAGCATTCCATAAAGACCAAAGAAAATAATTAAACTAGAATTACCATGAAAACCTAGGGATCAGAACGAGAAAGAGTTTGTGACACTCTTCCCCATCCTACCCCTCATGTTCTGACAATACTGCTCCATCTTCCTTGAAATCCACAATTTGAAAAGGGCAAAGTGAAAAGCTAGGTTTGCTAAGAGACAACATGCTCTGATACCATTTTTTCACGAACCAACCTAGGTCGGCCTTGTACTAATCACCCAAGCCAATCCGTAGTAATCCTAAGATGCATTCCCGATCCTCCCAGGCTGGGAAAAAGTGACAAGGAATCAATTGAGTAAAAAAGGTAATAATTTCTCCCAATAAAAAAAACAGAAACTAAATATTATCAATATATCACATGCAACTAAAAAAATATAAATATGTCTAAAATGAATATCATTTAAACATGAATATGAAAATATATATGAAAAACACAATTATACAAACTGAACATGACAACTAGTTTTTCCAGGTGACCCTGTGGGTCCCTCTCAAACTCAACGATCAAATGTCACCCAAGGTGAATCCACCCAAGCTAGAACCTACACAAGAACTAAAAGTATAAAATAACTATAGGTGTGAGAATTAAAAATAAGTAGGATGACCCAATATACTACGCCAACATGGAATACCTTTATAATTAAAGAAACATAAATTCTATGTTTGAACTACAATATATGAAAGAATGCATTTCTACAGTTTTTACATAAAATAAATGTACAATCCCATACCATAAATCATTTTCAAAACCAGATTCTATCCTCAAGTTTTATGATTCTATTTCAAGGGGAAATAGTTGATTTTATTTTAAACCAAAAAAAATGAGTTTGAAACACATTTTATTTTGAAAAACATTTTCATAAGAGTTTCAAAATCGAAAAATCACTTTCCATGAAAAAACATCACCTAGAGTACCAAGGCAGTCATATCACTATGGCAATGTAAATAGGTATAGAAGTATCTCAATAAATAGTTCAAATAGCTAAAATACAGTAGACATAAGTGAACCCTGGATATCAAGAATAATCCAGATGACATTATTACCTTTGACCCCACCTACAGTAGCAAGCCACATACGATGAAATAAATTCTCTATACACTTAGCCACCCATTCTTAGGACAGGCTGAGGGAAAATCCCATAGAAATGAACCCAACATATCTACCTATTTTGGGTCATAGGTTAGATCCATAACCTACCAGTGTGGCACTCATCTCAGACAATTATATAAATATTCTAGGTTCCAAAGTGTCAATTATTAAAATGGGGTGAGCCATTAGACACCCCCGAGCATCAAATCACGACCTATATTTATAAAAATAATCATAGTAGGCCTCACCCTAAGTCTCCCCAAAGAATAATCTCATGCCATAATGTCAATAGATTACCAAGGGTTCCCACCTAAGGGACTCATATAATGGAACATGGGGATTACATACCGAGTACATCCCAACAATTCCATGTCAACAAGGCACAAGGGATATCCAATGGGAGTTTTATGAAAAACACTTTTCATCATTTTCCAGTGTGCCCAAACGGGCCCTTAAACATACCATAAATCCATCATTTATAAATAAAACAATATAAAATTCCAAAGAGGTGACAACACAACATTTTATCCTAAAATCATTTATAAAATACCTTTATTTGACATTTACATTCCTCTAATGAACTGAAAGCATCTTTTATGAAAATACAACCGTGCTACAATTCAACATCACATGACAAATCAATTTTAATGGCCAACCTCACACGTCTTTTAGATCAATAACATTTGAATGTCTTTAAATAAACCGCAAGTCCATCATTTCAAATGCCACAAAATTATTAACACTGAAAACCCATGCTTTCAATTTTACCAAACAATTACAAGGGCCAACCGGGCATTGCGGCCATGCATTTTTTGTGTATTATTTAATGAAACAAAGGAAATTGTCACAAAAAATAAGGCTTTTAAAAAATATTTTCACACCAAATGACAAATCAAATTATTAAAAATCATCACATATTAATTTTAGGAGGTGCAGAAATCATAAAATTGATGATTCTTAAATTAAAAATGAAAAGTGAATAGTAATCCTACATCCGAACAATGGCGCGATGACAACACCCACTCATAATCACACCACATAGGTTCTAAAAAGTCAATTCAACCAAGAATAATCCTTAATCAACAAACCCCTAATGATACCATAGATAAAATAATAATAAAATAGATTACATAGAATGGAATACTAAAAAGGGGGAGGCAACGACAGAACATGCTACGAAAGGGGTCGTTAGATGTGCAGCAAGGGAGGATGGCACGCCAGGGAGTGTCAGCAAGAAATCATGAGAAGGGTAAGGGGCCATGAGCTGGGGCTGTGAGTGCCAAGAGAGAAAATGCCACGACAAGGGGCGGGTCACCAGAATTGCGTGCATCAAGAAGGGGATTAGTGCACAAGGGGAGTCGACCAGGTGGGCTGCACCACTTGATCTGCTACGGACAGGAAGAGCCAGTCAGGGGAGTATGTGCTACTGGAGGTGGGCCAGCGGGAGAGGTGGTGCGAGGGAGAGAAGATAGGGATTGTGTCTAGGGTTTCTGCAGACAAGGTGGGGGAGAAGGGTGCGGGTAACCCAAAAGAGGGAGGGGGTGGGATAGCATGGTAACCCTAAAAATAACCTAAAACTTTTTAAAAAAATAACAACCTATTAATAATAATTATAATAATAATAACAATAATAATAATAATATTTTTTTTATTATTACAATAAAATTATTCCTAGTAATAATTTCAATTAAAAATAATTTTAATTGTAACATTTATAATAGTAATAATAATAATCTACAATAACATATAAAAGATTGAGGTTGAGGTCGAGGTTGAGGTTGTGCCTCTTTTATTACATACAAGTAAAATAAAGGATTCCAAAAGAGTGTGGGAAAACATAACAAAAAAAATATCAATGGAAAAGTCTAGATGCCTATCTTTTTCTTCAATCTTTCCGTTAGCTACCATTCCTCTTCTCTAATTTCATAACATCCAAATTAACCAAGACCGTGACTACATCCCAAACCTCTCAACCTCCCCCTTCTTGGAGTAAGGCAGTTAATCCATTCATGTAATGTCTCTTCAACAGTGCTTTCAGAGTCAGAACTATACTCATGTTGCACCTCATAATTTTCTTGAGAGGAATCTCTTGTTAGTGGTATCTTCATCCAATCGGCCTCTGGTGCTTCAGTAATATAAATATTATCTTGTTTCCTTGCCTCATTAGAAGAGTGTATCAATGAATCTTTCATCTTTATGTTACCATTAGTACTTTCAGAGAGAATGGTGGGGTTACTTGCATCCGATTGCATTGAGGGTGCAACCAAAGACATTGTCTTCTAATAGGAAACAATCTAAAATCCCTCATTATCCACAATAGGTTTTGAATAGATTTTAGACTTGACTTGAGAGTACGATTCCAAAATTTTATTACCCATTTGATTGCCTAAAGTAAACATGTGATCATTTGAAAGCTGCCGATCATCCTCCTTTTATATCGCTTCTTCATTCTCTTGTTCAACCATCAACTCATCGCCACTGCCTGGGATCTCTTTAGAGGAAATGGCTGCCCAAGACTTCATCTTTAGCTTAGAATTAGGTGAGTTATGTGCTTAGTCACCCTAAAATGGTGGCTTGGAAAAACCCCTGAGAACAATTACTTACGCATCCTTCTTCTGGTCTACAATATTAGAAGCAATTCCAGTTCTATCATCATACTTACAAGTGCCATTATTATCCTCAGCTTGCTGCTAGGAAGGAATATCAACCTTTCGGTTAGGATTTCATTTTAAATTATATTAAAACTCATCACATTATCAATAGTAATAATTTTAATAACTATTTTAACAATATTAATAAAGATTAAAAACAAAACATATTTAATAATAATAGTAATAACAATAATTTACAATAATAATATTAACAATTTTAGTTTTCACCTAAAATAAAAATAGTAAAATTAGTAATAAAATAATATTTAATATTAATAATAGTTATATTACTTATAATAACAATAATAAGAGCCTAAATGATCATAATAAGTTTAATAAAAACAATTCTAAATGATATAATATTAAACATTCATTTTAATTAATAAATTTACTCATAATAATTATACTAATAAATACACATAATAATTTTAATGTGAATAATGTAATTACTATTAAATATTATTATTTTATTACTCATTTTAATTTTTTGAAGACAGATAGGTTGCGAAGTTGTTTGGACGAATCGACTTTGTTTCCAAATCACACTTCACATATGCAACCAATTATGTTAAACTCAAAACACACACTTTTTAACACAAAACTCAAAAAATTTGTATGGGACTCAACCTGTACCTCAACAAAAAATTCAAAACCATGAAAATAATAAAATAAAATAATCACATAGGTTGGGGTGTGACAATCCACCTCTCACTAATGTGGTTGTAATTTATATAATTAATATGCATTAATTTTAATTTTAACAATTATATTTATAAATATTCATTTTTAGTTTTTTTCAATATTCTATATAATAAATAACACTCATTAATTTTTAAAATCTATTCATTATTATTATTATTTATTTTGTTAATTGAAATTTAATTTTATATATGATCAATTTTCAATTAAACATGAATAAAACATGTGATGTAAATATATACCCACATTAATTTCACACACACACTTATGTAATTAATGTAATGTTTTATAGAAACACAAACACGTAATATTTATGTAATTTATGATAATTTTTTTATTCATTTTTTAATTTAATTTAGTAACATAATATATTTAATATATTATGTTTTTAATTAGAAAATTTTATTTTTTCATTTTTAATAAAAATTAATATTGTTTTTTTGAATTGAATCATTTTCAAATATTTTTTATGCTTATTTATTTACTATGATTTAATATTTTCATTATTTATTCATGTTCATTTCAGTATATATCCATATTTAATTTTTTTAAATAATTTGTCAAATTAATAAAATTATACATTTTTTAATATAATTTAAGTCAATTAATTTTCTTATTCAACATCACACATTTTTAACAGTCATGCATTTAAGAATACATATTCATTAATAATGTTCAAAATATTTTGGAAAATAATGATTTATAAATTTTATATTTATATTTATATATAAATACATTTTCGAATCAATATGTACTAAATTTATAAAATTATATATTTATAATTATAAAAAAATATTTATAATAAATTTATTTATAATTATATATAGTTTTATCTTACTAAATATATATATCCATAATTATGTTAATTTAAATATAAATATGAATATTTCTTCTATGATATACATGGTTACAGGTTGATTATTTAATTAATTTATATAATGATTTATCTAGATGCATATATTTAATGAATTATCTTATAATAATTGGTCTTTAATTTTTGAAATTTAAACTTCCAAAAACAAATTTCCCAAAAAAATTAGAGAATTAGATTATGAAGATTTAAAATAAAATGAGAAATTTTAATGATTCCTTTGATATTTTATGATATCAAGGAATTTCATATTTACATTATAATTAATTTATTATGATAGAAATAGTTTTTTGAACTATTATTTGAAATAATTAAATTATGTTATTGTGTTTTAGTGTTCTAAAATGTGATAATATTGGGTCAAATTAGTATCTATGAAATGGATGTTGGAAACATGAGGTTTTAAATACAGTAAATTTAATGTTATATTATTATTATTATCAATTTATGATTTCTAGAAAGGTTATTATATTCTCTGAATTCAATGGATGATTTTCATTCATATTTTTGACTTGACCTATGTCAATTTAAATATCATTAAACAACAATATACCCTTGATTAAGAGTTTAGATACAGTGGAATACTAATTTTTTAGGGTTTGATACTTTATTTTATTTTATTTTCCATTTAATTTATAATTTTTTGGAGGTAATTAGTTTGAATAGTTTTGTTATATATAATTATTAGTGATTTTATGTGTAATAACCCAATTCATTCTTTGAGGTACGAATATTCTCTTTTTAGGTTGTTCTTATGTTAGTAGAGGAAAAATAGGGTTACATGACATGTAATCCAGATGCATTCCGTGTAATTTGGGTTACACACCATGCAGAATCATATGAAAACATGAAATACAAGGCGTATAGTTTCAAGAAAATTCCACATACATTTATAGTGTGTTAAATCAGACACTACCATAATTTTTCTTATATAGATATAAACTCACCACTTTGTTTGATGAATAGAGTTCCCAGGTGATCTGAGTATAGTGTGGCCTCCAATTTTTCATCTAATATTTTATTCCAACACCATCAATTACATTGGAATACCCCCAATGAGCTCATGAGTCCTCTTGATCTGTTCTTCATGATTTATTATCTTAACCTAGTTATCGAGGATTGATCATTTATTCTCATTTTCTAGATATACACTATTCGAGGTCTAATTATAGGCTGATGTTGGAAAAGAAAAGTCATACTAGTACAAGGAAGGTGGTCTTGTGTCTTTCACTAATTTTTATGTTGAATATATTGGTTGAATTGTCACGCACCCATCTTTTAGGTATCACCTTGAATGAATATTTTCTCTTTCAATTTACTATTGTTTTTAGTTAATTTCTTAAGGGTTTTAAATAATTTTTAGTGTTTTTTACCTTGATTAAGGGTCACCACATGGGTGTGTTTCTCATGAATTACCTTTTATTGTCTTTTGGACTAGGAAGCCTCTAAGGAATGCCTTAAATTCACTTCATTGGTTATTTAAATTGAAGTTTATAAAATGAAAATCCATGTAATTGTTTAATTTACATGTGTTTCCAATGAGATGAATTCAACACATGAGTTATTGATGTTAAATCCATGAAATATTTTAATTTAAATGTTTTTCTTCTTATTTGAATGACAAAGGGGTAAATAGAAATGGGTGAGCCATAGCCTCAGGTTAAGAGGAAATGTAAGACACATATGAATATTTCACCTTATACCTTTGTTGAACCATGGCCTCGGTTAAAAGTCTTTGGATGAACTCAAAGAGGGTATTATCATGACATGTTGCAAGCAAGCCCCATATGTAGTGGCTGGGAACATGGAGACATTATTAAATGCTGACTGAATATTGTATCCAATTAGTGATACCATGAACATGCTATAGTGGTAGCTTTTTATGTGTCATATGTTGAAATTTACTTATAATTGAATATTGTAGAGGAATGACTTAGGATGTGTCTACCCAGACAAAGCACAATCTTGGATTCAGTCTTTACTTAAACATGTTTAGATAGTCTGTTGAGACACCTATTGTGGTTAATTTTTTGAAGGGATCATTAGGCTTAGGCAGGATTCTGAGACATATAAAATTCAATATAATTGAAATACTAAAGAACATGAAATTATTGTAAATGGAAACCAGTGCTTGTTGAACTGTTTATATTTGAGTACTTCCTGAATTACTGAATTCACTATTGAACACTGCCTGTTATATATATTCACTGAAAGATCAGAACAGATCATGGGTGGTTTCCAACTAGGATTTTGTCTCACACCCTATTTAGGACATGTTTTTTGGACTAAATAGATTATATTGTTATAGGTGTAAATAAGGGAATGTTCCCTTCCAAAGGTACTTCATTTTATACTTTGAATAAATAGAGAATGGGACTAAATTGGGGATTTCTATGCTTTTATGTTTCTTTTATCTATTTTTTAATTTTGGTTATTGTATTATGTGTTACTAAAATATCACAGTGTTTTTCTGTTTTCCTTGAAAAAGTGAAATATTGAATCATCCTTTGTATGATATGACTTCGGGTTTTTATATTGTCAGTGTCCCACTGTTTACATCTGTTACCTTGTATTACTTCTTATGCTATTGTATTTTTATTTTTTATGATGTGTTTATATCTAAAAATGAGGGAATATATTCCCTAATATCACACTGAGGCCCTCCTTGTCAGCCAGCACCCTATGGCATTTTGGGAAATTCACTTGAGGTTATGTGGTGAACCAGGAATGGGGTACCTTTGAGTTGATCTCGGATCTGGGACATTAGAAAGTAGTATTAGAGGTGGTTCTTTTATGGTTCACCTTACTGTTCAGTTAATTTAGATAGTGATAGAAAGGAAATAGAGTTTGGTAATAGACTATGCCCAGGTGTAGCTATCCCATGTATAGGGAAAATCCTATTTTCCTTGAATTGAATTGTGATTTTTGGATTTTGAGCTATTACAGATGATTTGATTTCACTGTTGGATGACACACATGTATTTTTCTATTATTATAGATTATATTTTGGTTCTATTTTTTTCACCATAATGAGATGAGGGTATGATATCTCATTCATCATATAAGAACTTGTTAGAAATCACATGTCATTCATTCTTTCCATTCCATTTTGGGAGAATTACTGATTGCATGTTGTTCTAATAGATATTGTGATATATATTCCTATTGTTGTGATCAGTGTATTGGTATGTGCTATGGTTCAAATTGAATGGATGCCAAACTTTGGTCCCTAAGGTGTATGGGCCCTCTTGGATCAGAATTTGGTGGATAATTCCATTTTATTAAATTGGGTTTTTGTTTTGATATTATATATATATGGATTCCAGACATTGATTCTCTAAGAGTATAGGCCCCCACATATCATAATTTCTCTTACCTTGGGTTTACGTTTCAAAAAAATGGGTTCCAGGAATGTTTTAGAGGTTTACTATCTGGAAACCCAGATAACACAGTGTGTGGTTCTATAAAAACACTCCATGTGTTATTATGTTTTGGATGAAATACATTTCTTAAGAACATTCCATTTACTATGTGTATATTCCATTTAGTAAATGACTATGTATCTAGAGTGTGAGAAGAAACATGGAATAGTAATTGTTTTAGACAGTGCATGTCATGTACTTTAGGAGCACACCGTGTAGTTTAACATAGGAATACCCCGTGTGGCTCTAGACATATAGAAGTACATGACCAAGAGGAAATACATGAGTACATTTCGTACCCCATAATTACACACTGTGTACCTGGAATGGTTACATGCCTAGGCCAGTGGAAGTACATGCCTAGGTAGGATCCTAACGGTACATGATGTGTATGGTTTCTACATGTTGTGTACTCATCTTTTTTGAAACCATTGAAGGTTTTCTTATCCTATTTAGTTCTTCTACTCTTGAGATGCTAACAATGATAATGAACATGAAGTGAGGTGTGTAGTTGACATTGCAGAATCATGCCTCCATGATGACATCCTGTTGTATTCCAGGAGAGTGTAAATGATCATATCCTGGAGGTGGTAGGCCTTGGGTTACCAACGGATCCTCTAGTCATTCCAGTTGCGGAACCAGATGTTATACCGGATATAGGTTCTATTGCACTGATCTGGGAAGGATTAATGGGGTTCATGAAAACCTTTCAGGGAGAACCACAACAAGACCTATCTATGGAAGAGAAAACATGAGTGTCCCAACAACAGCATCTGCCCTCATTTTCAGGGAATGGTGAACCACATGCTTTAGAGTCAGGCATAGAGGCCATTATATCAATCATTGAGCATTTGAATATGCCACCTGAGTGGATGATCAATCTTTTTACATATATTTTGTGTTTTTCTTCCAAAAGTTTGTGGGATGTTATCACTCATAATGAACATTGTCAGGATTTGACATGGGAATATTTTCAGACATACTTCTATGATTACATCTTCCCTGAGAAGTTGAGGGCAGACAAAGCCCATGATTTTATGCATCAATAGTAGGGTGATTTATTATTTATGGATTACATAGCCTTCTTTATCTTGCTCCAGAACTTCTCACCTATTTTCATGGGTGATGATCTATCCAAGGAATGGTTTATAGAGTATTTTCTTCGGTATGACATATGATAATAGAAAAATATCTTATGAATGACTATTGTATCTTCTATATTGAATTAGACGCTGATTATCAATCATTATATGATGGAATCTAGAGGTACGAGCTAGAGTGGTTTCACACCAAGAAATGGTATTATTTCAACTGGTAGTAGGAAGGGTTTTCTAGAGCTTTCTTGCGGTGATTCTAGTAGTCAGGTCATATATTCAGGTATCCATATGAGGTGCTACCAGTGTGGTAGATTGGTGCATATAAGACCACATTGTCTGATGGATCCATTTGATTGATGATCTTATTGTAATATGGCCAATATATATAACTTCTATAGGATGCTTCCAACATCATCTAGTGAGAGATGATTTACATCGACTCCGTGTTCAGAAAAAGGGTCAATATCTTATCACCAGTCAGGGAACTGTAATTTATTGGGCCATTCAGGTTGAGGTGGTGGTCATTGTATGGTAATGAGACCCCATGTTTTCAGCATCAGCGGTGTGGATCTTCTCATGGTTGCCAGGAAGTGTCGTAGGGATGTTGAATAGGCCATACTTATAAAGTGTAATAGACTCATCAAGAGTAGGATCTCATACCCTCTATTGTTATAGGTAATATTCTAATCACCTCCATTTTAGCTTCTACAATTTTTGGTACTTGGGTGCACATAGTTTCAAATTGGTTCCCTTCATAGAGAGCCTTGGGTTATTTTTTTACTTATAAAGATTTTATTAATCTAGAAACTTGTTTAGGTATCAAAATGACAAGTGTGCATTAGTTCAAGGAGTGTACACTTGAGTTTGGTAGGTGTCACTTCCTATGGTATATCTATGCCTTAGAGATGAATGTTTTTTATTACATTATCAGAATTGACTGGTTGGTCTCTTTCATGACCTTTTCAATTTCAATATCCACATGGTGTGTTTTACATCACTAGAGGGAGAATTATCTCTACACAAAGGTGAATGAGATGTCTAGGTGATCTGATATCTACCCGGGGATTGTGGTTTAGGTGGCATGACAAACCAGATTGTGAGTTTATATCTTGATGAGCAGGGAACATTTTAGATGATTTTCCCTCCAGTAGTTGACTCTTTTAATTATTTCTTCCCATATGAATTTTTAGTTTTACATCTAGTGAGAATGTTAGAGTTCTCTATCGAGCTAGTTCTAGGAGTTGCTCTATTATCCATTCATCCTTATAGGATGGCTATGACAGAGTTGCAAGAGGTCCAGAGGCAGCTAGAGGATTTGGAATATAAGGGTTTCAAATGACCCAGTACTTCTTAGTGGGGTTCTCCAGTACTTTTTTCTGAAAAATGTGGATAGTAACTTCTAGATATCTGGGTATTATCATAAATAGAACCAGTTGAAGTTTAAGAACTAGTATCCTCTACCGAAAATATATGATCTCTTCAATCAACTCTAAGGTGATCGAGTTTTCTCGACAATCTATCTAAGATCTAGTTATAATCAATTTCATGTTACAAACTTATAAATACCTCACATATCCTTTTTGAGCAGGTATGGTGTGTATGAGTATCTTGTTAGGTCATTCGGCCTCATGAGCGTTCCAGCAGTTTTCATGGAACTGATGAACCAAGTGTTCCACCATTATATTGACTTGTTCATTGGGGTTTTCATTGATGGTATCTTGGTGTATTCTCAAAATAAACATGTCCATCATAGACATCTTAATATCATTTTTAGTTCACATATAGTGTATCATTTATATGCTATGCTTGAAAAGTTCCACTTCTGTATGGATCAAATTCTTTTAATAGGTCACATCAAATCAGAAGTAGGAGAATCAGTGGACTTAGAGAAGGCAAGAGCAGTAGTTTCTTGGGAGAATCCCAGGAAAATCATTGAGGTGTAGAGTTTATTGGGGTTTTCTGGTCACTATAGTTGTTTAATATCAGATTTCTCACATTTGCTGGACCATTGACAGGCTTGAGTGAAAAGGGTGTAAAGAATGTATTGGAAGATTCCTACAAGACAAACATTAATGAGATTAAAGGTATATTGAGTTCACTGCAAATATTTTTTTTAAGAGTTGGGAAGGAGTTATACTATTTACTGTGACACATCAAGTATTAGGGTAGGAGTAGTACTTATGTTGGGGGGGAATGAGTCATTTTTTATGGGTCTCAAGTGTTAAAGACACATGAGAGTAAATACCCAACACACGACCTTGAGATATCTATGGTAGTTCATTATTTGCGATGTTGGAGGCATTACTTTTTAGGAGAGGGTTTTATGTTTACACAGACAAAAAATCCTCAAGTACATCTTCACTATGTGTGATCTGAATCTCAGGTAGAAAATGTTGGTGGAATGAATTCAGTCATTCGACATAGATATTTCCTACATGATTAGGAATGGAAATATAGTGTTCGATGCTTTATGTTGGAGGACGCATATACATGCAACACAATATGCTAGAAGCAATTGGAAGCTTATGATGCTATTATTTGAGATACAGATGGAGGTGCACAACAGGAAGGGAAAAATGGTTCTATTATCCTTAGTTTTTACCTATGCCCTGCAGAATAGAGTGAAGATGAGGAATCTATCAGATTCTAATCACCTAGTTATATGGGAGAGTATGTCAGGTGAGGACCCACATCCTAGTTGGACGATAGGCGATGATGATATGTTGTGTGTACATGGATGTGTTTAGGTTCCAGTGAAAATGCACATGGAGTTGATGCATGCGTTCCCTAATTCCTCTTGCGAAGAACATCCTAGGGGAACCAAGATGTATTGTGGATTAATTCATCAGTATTAGTGGCTGATTATGAAGACAAAGGTAGCCATTTTTTTTATGTGGTGTTCCACCTATCAGTAGGTGAAAGCAGAACATCAGTGACAGATTTTACAATTACAACAATTACATATTACGGAGTGGAAATGGGATGATGTAAAGATGGATTTCATGACTATTTTACCGATGTATCATAGAGGTAATAATGATATATGGGTTGTTTTTGAAATTCTTATGAATGTCACTCAATTATTTCCGATCAAAAAAATTTTCATATATGGATGATCTTGAGAGGTTGTATATCAAAGTGGTGGTACAACTACATGGGGTCCTTCACTCTATAGTTTTAGATAGGGACAACCGTTTTATATCACATTTTTGGAAGAGTTTTTTAGGATGTTGTATACACAAGTTCTTCTAAGCACAACATACTAGCCTCAGAAAGATCGATAATCAGAGAGTATGATATAGGTGTTAGAGGAAATGCTCCGTGCATGAGCCCTAAATATTGGGGGATCTTGGGAGAAGTACATTCCCATGTTTTAATTATTATACAATAATTGTTATAAGTTGATGATATAGATGGAACCTCACAAGGATTTTTATAGTAGTACATGTCATTTGCCGCTGTGCTAGTTGGAGGTAGGTGTGGCAGCTTTATTGGGACCACCTATCCTGCAGGAAACTTTTAAGCTAGTTCAGTTGATTCAGAAGTGAAGCACTACTACACAGTCTTGTCAGAAATCTTATGTAGATTACTAAAGATAACCACTATATTTTGAGGTCTGCGATAAGGTTTTCATGCATGATTCACCAAGGTTGGGACACAGGCCGATCAAGAGAGAGGGTACGATATCAACAAGATTTGTCGGGCCATTTGAGATTCTAGAGAGAGTCAGGTCAGTTACCTATTTGATTTAGATTCCTTATAGGTACTGTTCAATACATAACATCTTCCATGTATCCCATCTACGCTACTATCAATCATACCTATCTCAAAATTATCAGCCCAATGTGGTTGAGCTTCAGTTTGATGCATCCATTAAAGAGATTCCAATATGTATATTTTATAGGAGCATGATGGTTCTTCGAGGTCGGCCAGTTCCTCTAGTACGAGTGATATGGAAGCATATCCCTTTACAAGATGAGACGAGGGAGTGGTAGGCCAACGTAAATACTTAGTTTCCATAGTTGTACTCAAATGAATCTTATCCACCCATGGAAGGGAAATATGGGGACTAATTGCATTAAGGGGGGATGTTTGTAAGAACCCGGTTCTTCCTTTGAGGTACCAATCTTCACATTTTGGTTATGCATAAGTAAGTGGAGGACAATGGGGTTACACACCATGTAACCCTAGTTCATTCTATGTAATTGGGGTTACATGCCTTACAATCCTGATACACTGTATGCAGTTGTCTTGCTGGGAACCATATAGAAATAGGCACTACACAGCGTGTAGGTTCAAGTACATGATATGAACTTTTTTTGGGTGAAATCAAGAAGTACTTTCGTTTTTTATAGATGGATAGAAACTAACCCTATAAACCAATGAACTAAATGCCGTCGCATTCCCAGGATAGGGTGGCCTCCCATTTTGTCATCCAATCTCTTATTTGAACATTGTGGTATGCATTGGAATCCTCTCTGTCAGCTCTTAATTCCACATGATCCATTATTCATGATTTATTATCATGACCAAGTTATCATGTATTTATAGTTTATGCTCTTTTTTGGTCTAATTAATTCTAGGTCAGAATAGAGGGTGGAACTGGATGAGGAGAGATATACTAGCACGAGGAAGGTGGTTTCATGCCTTTCGATAATTTTCAAGTTGAATATATGTTCCGGAGTGTTGTGCGCCCCTTATTAGGGTGTGACATTGAATTAATATTTCTCATTTCTAATATATATTATTTTTAGTTAATTTATTAAGGGTTTAAAATAATTTTTAGTGTTTTTTACCTTGATTAAGGGCCACCACATGGGTATGTTTACCGTAAATGTCTGTTTATGTCTATTTGGACTAGGATGCCTATGAGGCATGACATAAATTATGTTGTTGTGGTTTTTAAAATGATTTTGATTAAATGATAAGCAATGTAATATTTTAATTTACATGTGTTTCTTGAGATATGAGTTTCCCACATGGGTCATTGGTGTTAAATACATGTAATAGTTTAATTTTCAAGTGTTTATTTTTATATAAAAAGATAAAAGGGTAAATAGAAATGGGGGATCCATTTCCTTAGGTTAAAAGGAAAGGTTGGGATCATATGACTATTTCACCTTATACCTTGGGTGAACCATGAACTTTATAAAATGGCCATGGACAGACTCAAATAGGGTATTTTCATGACATGTCAAGATAGAGCAACGAATATAGTGGTCATGCTCATAGATATTTTATTTAATGTTACGAAAATCATGAATCCAATGAGGGATACCAAGGACAAGATCTATTAGTAGCTATTTATATGTCATTATATGGCATTTAATTATAGTTGAATATTGAAATGGAATAACATAGGATGCGTTTTCCAAGCCAACCCATAAGCTTGGATTCAGTCTTCACTTACACTTGTTTAGATGGTCTTTTGAGAAATCTGTTTTGATTAATTTCATACAAGAATCGTTGGACTTAGCCTGTATATAATTCAATATAATTTAACCATTAATAAACATGAAATGATTATAAATGGAAACAAGTGCTTGTAGGACTATTAAATTTTTATTACGTCCTAGCATACTCCTTTAATTGTTGTACACTACCTATTATATATATATATATATTCACTGATAGATCAGAATTGATGTTGGGTGGTTTCCTCCTGAAATTTAGTCTCACACCAAGGTTGAGTCATGTTTTTGGTCCCAAACATATTTTATTGTTGTAGGTGTTGATTAGGGAATGTTCTATTATCAGGGTACCTGATTTTATGCTTATGAGCAAGAGAGAATGGGACAAAACCTAGGCTTGTGATGCTTTTGAGTTTCTTATGTCTGTTTTGTACTTTTGGTTATTGAATTAAGTATTACAATAGTTTGACATGATTTGGATATTTTCATTGAACATGTGACATGAAATATCATCCTTTGTATGTCATGACATATAGAAGTTATATTTTAATTCTTCCACTATTTACTTCTATTTCCTGGTATTATTGCTTCTGCTATTGTATTGCGATTGTTTCCAATGTGTTACTCTTAACCAATGAGGTAATTTTTCCCCTCTATCACACTCAGGCCCTCGCTTCTTTTCGGAATCCTATGTAATTTGGGGAAATGTGCTTGGGGCCATGTGGCCAACCAGGAATGGGGCACGTTTGAGTGGATCTCGGATTTGAGACATTACAATATGGGATCTCCTGACTTTTATTGCTTTTAAGTAATTTGATGTACTTTAATTTAATATATCATTAACTATACAAAAACATCTATCATTTAAAAAAAAGATTTAATTTTTTATTTGATTTCATTAAATTTTGTTTTTATGCATCTATATATTGAAAGTAGGTTTTTAAAATTAATTTTTTTAGTTTCAAAAAATAATTATTTGAAATAAAAATATATATTTTTCGCTTATTATAATGATGAATGATATTACTCTAATAATTTGGAAATGTTATTTATGATTTTTTCCTAAAACATTTATTGATATTTACTTCGAATTAGTTGGATTTTGTATGGAAGATGGGTTTATTTAGGGATGTGTTTGAGAATAGAGGATTTATGATCAGTGAGTATATCTTGAAAAATCAAATGAATGAATTTTGGGTACACTATAAATTGTTCTATGTGTATGTGAATTACTGTAAAAACATTGAAATCATAATCGATCAATTAATTTGTTTAAATCTATTATAATTGAAATTTTTAATTTATTCTCTTGATTTTTCTTTCTTTTAAATATTTATAAGTGTTTTATTAATGTATATTCATTGTTTTCCTGTATATATAGAATTTTGAGGACTTCCATGTATAGTGATTTAAAAAACTGTTACTTTTTTATTATAAGGAATAATTAAATTATTTATTAAATAATTCATATTATGTAATTCAATGTTTTAAAGAATGATTTTAAATTGTTTGTTTGTTGAGTTAAATTAGTAATTGGATATTTAAATTATGAAAATGTTATTATTATTTAATGATATATTATTTTCGTATATTAAATTGATTTATATATATATATATATATATTCTTATTTATCTAAAGGGATATTTTAATGGGTTTTAATGTATTTTTAAATTTAATTGATGGGTAAATTTCTTATTTGTGATGTTGTATTCAAGATAAAAAGGTTTTACAGTATTTTAAGATTAAATTTTCGTTTTTTTCATTGGTTTTAAAGGTTTTATTTGACATGAATGAGTTTCCTTATATTTTAAAAAATATGATTGTTATTTATCCATTTTGGGTAAAATATCTTGTTTGGGTGAGTAGATATTTAAAAATAATTATTTATTATAATATAATTTTAAACTCAATTTATTATGGTCCAATATATTTAGTTTTTGATTTTTTAGACAGAAATAGTTTTTTTATGACTTCATTCATTATGAAAGTGTTTTATTTTTTATTGATTTATATTATGTATGATAATGTTATGAGTTGAAATGTTTTTGGGTTATTGAATTTATTTTAGAATTGCTTATATTAAATTTGTTAAATAATGATTGTGGGTTATGTATTGGGTCAATTTTAAAATGTATCTAAAAATGATAATTCAGCTTTAGACCATGTGTGATATTCCAAAATAAGAAAACTGGGTATGGTTTTGAAATATTAGTATGAAGAATTATAAAAATGGTATATTTAGTTATTGGATTCCCATGAAATCTATTAAAATTTATAATAAAACAACTGATGGAATGAGTAAAACTCATAAATTTTTTTGTGAAGCTAACACACACATCTAATAGCTGGGTTTTAGTTTTTATAGTGTCTCATGAATTTGTAAATTTATAATTATAAAATACTAGCATCAAATTGGTATTTATAGTTTATGCATGGTCTTTTGAATAAAAAGAATATTTATTTTGAACTATTTATTTTGATAATTCCTTGTATATATTATTATTGTCATTCTCATCTAATGTGAATCATTTGGAATAGTTTCACTATCTCCCATAAAAATTTATAATTTAAAACACATTTATAATAGAAACATATAGGATTAGAGGATAGTGGATGAATTTTATAAAGATTATTATAATCTCCCCTAACAATATATGAGATATAGATTTTATTAAAAATGACAATACTCTTTTTGATATAACTATTATGGTTTTGACAACTTGATGTGGGATATAGCTTATAGTAATCAATTCCATTATTAGATGTAGATTCAGAATATGTTGTATCTTAATGATATGAAGTCCTTTCTAATTGTATTTTTTTGGTATGTTTATTAATTGAAAGTTTTAGTGGTGTTTTTATGGAAATTGAATAGAGATTTGGGATATTGTAGGAAATTTAAATATACATATGATTGATAACTCTTCTTTTTTTAAATAAGGTTTCATTAGTGGGTTATAGTAAAAATATACTTGTTATTATTCAAATAATACATGGTCAAAAATAATCTACATAAGAAGAGAGTGAAATGGAATCTAACTTCACTAATGTTATCAATAATAGTTTCAACCATTTGTTTCTTGAAATTCCAGGATCCATAACCCTATGTGAAAATATTATCATTAAAATTCCTTCAATGTTTCTAATAAATATATTTCTAGACAAATTTAGAATTCCATGTCTAAATTAAATGAAAATAATGAATAAGAATTTTTAATGTAATTATACAAAAAAAAATGAATAGTTTTTTACCAACATAATTTTTACAACATTTTTGTCCCACACAACATAATATCAAGACCTTGGACCAAAAACCACATGTTTAGACCAGGTTATTTCTTTTCTTGTTACCCTTGTATAAAATGATAACTAGTTAAGAATCATAATCCATAATGTTTAAATCATTGGTTCTCTTTATTAGAATTATCTATAGCTTTCACCTTTTATTATAAATAACTTATTTGTATTTATTTTGTTAATTATAAAAAATGAATATGTTATGAAACTAATTGGACAAATATGAATAAAATATAGATGTACACTAATTATATGGAAAAGGAGTAGGAATATGGCGTCAAAGAGTTCATAACTTTTTTAATAGTGCATTAATACGTCCCTTCTAAAAGGCATTGTTCGTGTTTATGTTATTATTATTCTAGAAAGATTATTATAAATGTTATTTAAGAACATTTCAGTTTTCATAGAATAGATCATAGTTATAAATGTTTGATAAAAAATAGGGAAACAAATGTACACACTACTTGGGATGATACTATGGTCTATGGTTCAATTGATATACATACCAGTATTAAAGATGATGGTGATCATATTTAATAAATGATAATTATAATTAAAGATGACCTCCATGATTGAGAAATGTTATTTGAGAAGTTAAATAGTTGTTCTAAGAGACCATTGAATATTGTTTTTACTAAATACACAACATTTCCAGCTATATTGAAGTTATATAATTTTAAATATTCCAATGGATGGTGAGAAAATGGATTTATAGAAATGCATGGTCTCTTTAATGACATGATACAAAGAGAAAATGAACATCCTTATCAAACATATGGTTCTATGAAAATTCTATGTTCAATGGAAATGATCTCTAAAAATAATATGAATTTTTAATGATTGGATATTCTTTTCAATGACAATAAATCACTATTTAAATGTTCTTACTATGGTGAGAATAAATTTTAAAAAAATGAATAAAATACTAAAAAAGTTCTAATTCAATTCTGTATAATTATATGGTTTAGATGAATATATGTATTTTAGGAAAATGTGAGACAATTGACTTGGAACAAAGATACAAGAATTAAATATTTGAGACCATATCATCCAGAAGACTCTCTTATGTGAATGAAAATTTATTATAATTATCATGAACTTGGAAATGATCTCAAAAACTTCTACCTTGAATTATCTATAGATAAAAGAAATAATTTTATTGTAAAGAGTAGTACTCATAGTACATGGCCATATATGTTAGAAAATTTCAACATCTCACCATGGTTATTCGTGAAATGCAAATACATAATGTTGTCTCTACATATATCTTGACCAACAACCCAAATATATTATGGTTGATTATTTCACTCCATTTATAGATGATCAGAAATTGATGTGGGATTCAAGGTTTAAAATGTATGTTTCTCATAAATTTGAAAAATTCACATAGGGTGTCACGACCCAACCCGTACCGAGGCTCCAGCCGCAACAACCCCAAGCATGCCTCCATAGGCCAGGGGCTGGCGACTAGAACCGAAGGCACAATAAACTAGGTGATGCCTTTGCCTAAGAAACTGTACACACACACGCAGCCAAGTCAATGAAAAAGTGCAGAGAAAAGAAAGAAAGATACAACAATGCTACAAAAAGGGGAACCAACATTCATGCATAGACCTTTAACTAGTAAAAGTAAAGTGCTGACAAGTAAACTGAATAGTAAAAGGGGAAAGACACGCGCCCATCCAAAAAGGTTCCACAACCCAGCAACAGGTAAAACAAAGGTAAACCGCTGGTGAGTCTCACATCTAGGAAGTCCTGCTATGGCCACTGAATGCAGTCCAAGCTCCTATGTCCTCTACACTCCTCCAAAGTCTCGACCGACCTGTCCATCATCTGCAAGGGCACACCAAGTGCGAGAAAAGCCCAAGCAGGGGTGAGAATAAAAATAATCAGTAGGATGCCCTAAAAGCTTGAGGGAGCAACAAGAGAGGTACAAAAATGGTGAGTAAATGACAAGAAAATAATAGTGTAAGAGTGAAAAAGAGAGAGAGAATGCAGCTCAACCCAACAAGAGAAAGGACGCAGACTCGTCCAAACACAAGGAGCTAGAGACGGTGAGAAGACGAACTTCTCGTCGAATCTTCTCTACCTATAGCAGGAGAGTATACTCTTCCAACCAAGATGATCTAGACACAGAAATCATGTGACATACCCCGTGCGTCTTCAATCCACCTAGAAGGAGGGTAACCGAACCCAAGGAGTGGGAACAACAATAAGGTGTATATATATGCTCAAAGAGAAACCCAAATGAGTGTGTAAGGGGATATCTATCTCCAAGATCGGCCGAAGAGGAGTTTCCAATAGTTCAAAGGATATCCAACAGTAAACCAAAACATCCTGAATGTCAACCTAGGAGGTACAAGTCAAAGGGACACAATCACCACACCTCGATACTATATTCTTTGGGTGGCAATGACTCTCCCGCTTGACTTTTAGGTCACAATGCAAGGATGCGTCTCGGTGGGAGAAATGTGCCTCGTTCTCGTATGTCCTAAGGTCACGTCAAAGATGTCACATCACCGATCAGTACAACCAAGGATCCCGCTCCAGTATTCACGGAGAAATAGTCACTAACTAACCTCATAGATAAGGACTGAGTTTGAAATGCCAACCGGTAACCCACTGCCCAGCCCGACTGGAGGGTAAACCTTGATAACTCATAGGGTGACCCACTTCCCATCCCTACTAGAGGGTAGACCCTAATAAGTCAACAGGAAACCCACAACCCAGCCCTGCAGGAGGGTAGACCCAGAATAAGTTGACAGGCGACCCACTGCCAAGCCCTGCTGGAGGGTAGACCCAGAATATGTCAACATGGGACCCACCGCCCAGCCCTACTGGAGGGTAGACCTGTAATAAGTCGACAGGAAACCCACTGCGCAGCATTTCTAGAGGGTAGACCTAGAATAAGTCGACAGATGACCCGCTGCCCAGCCTTGCTGGACGGTAGATCATAATAAGATATCAGTTGACCCACTGCCCAACCCTACTGAAAGGTAAATCATAATAAGATATTGGGTGACCAACTGCCCATCCTTGTTGGAGGGTAAACCCTAATACATAATTAGGAAACCCATTGCCCAGCCCAACTGGAGGGTAGACCTGGAACACATCGACATAAGACCCACTGCCCAGTCTCTACTGGATGGTAGACCCGGAATAAGTCATCAGGTGACCCACTGCCCAGCCTTGCTGGAGGGTATTCCCTAATACATTATCAGGAGACCCACTGCCCAGCCCTGCTGGAGGGTATAACTAGAACACGTCGACATGCGACCCACTATCTAGTCTCTACTGGAGGGTAGACCTGGAATAAGTCGTCAAGAGACCCACTACCCAGCCCTGCTGGAGGGTAGACCCTGAAATGGGTCCGATAACTCAGCACTACAACAAAAATCACTGGGTGTTACCAACATCGCTACCAGGCATTGGTTCGGAGTGCGTCAAAGGGACCTCCATCCAACACCCTTTCATATTTCCACATTTAATAAGATCTAAAACGCGGCTCCACAAGCACAAACGGAACACACCAGTACAAACCTCGCAGAAAAACACGCGAGATAGACCATTTACTCATTGAAAATGGGCTCTCGGTGGAAAAGGTAATATTCACCTTAGCCAGCCTAAGTGGGACCCACACGACGATCCTGAAAAAAGTCGGGTCAACTACGCCATCATGATGCTCTCAGAAAACCACTTCAAATCGACTATTCATACGCCCGAAGCAGGCGCTTGATGAAAAATTAGCAGTACAATACACACATCTCAAAAGACGGCCCATGGGGCCCACGCCTCAACTTGGGCTTCATCTCCTGAGACCACCCTGGTTAACCTCATCTCAATGCTAGGGTCACAACACTGATGACGATGCCTAAAACGGACTCCGGATGCAGAAGATGCAATTCCCCGCATTATATGAAAATGGGGCCCCTTGGGGCCCACACCTCAGGCTTGAATTTAGGCAGGCGGATTACGCCATTGCAATCCCGTCGGAAAAACACTCCGAAACGAGTACTCAATCACCCCAAACGGATGTCGGGTGAAAAAGTGGTGTTTCACCGTAAAATGCACGAACTAGGACCTGTGGGGCCCACACCCAAATAGAACGCTTCCAAAAGCATCCCAAAAAGTCTTCATGAGGACTGGGGTCACACTGTCGCTGACGAAACGTCAATCGAACATCCCAATAACTAGTTATGTCCGATGCAACATTTAATTAATTAATTAAGTAATTAATTAATTACTCAATTGTGTTTTGTGCTTCCGAGAAACGAAACCAACCCAAAAAGATTTTGAACCAACCTTGGGAGGATTTTCTCAGCTTTGGGGTCATCATGCCTCCGACGACGCGTTAAACGGACATCCGGATCGCGAGCCACGTTCGTCACAACTTTAATAATAATTTAATATTAGTAAATTGAAGCGTTTTGGGTCTCCCTTCTTTGAGGACGGAACCCAAAATCCCTTAAAACCATCTTAAAAGGTCTTTCTCATAGAGGCAGGCCCATATGCATAGACGATGCGTCAAACGGATGCACCGTTTAGAAGATACGACCCCCCGAACGTAAGGGGGCCCAAAATGGGTCGGTCCAATCCAGCCGGCCTGGTCCGGACCGCCGGCCCATGGCCCTGACATGGGTCAGGTCCAACCCACTGCAGCCCATTGGCCGTGGCCCGCCTCAAACTGCCAGACCTGCATTGGGTCCGGTTCTCCAAAGAAGACCATCCAAAAGGCCGGCCTTGGTCGCATCGCCCAGCAGGACACGCGAACTGTGGGTCCTTACTTCCTCCTCACCCCGGAGGCGCGACCTCGGGGTGCTCCTCCGCTGACCGCAACCGGCCGCCTGGGTCGTGGCCTCCCCTACTCACCACCGCTCCGCTGAGGCTGACGTCGCCTCTCAGCCGGCTCCGCCTGGCGCCAGAACCCCGGCCGCCTAGACCCACCGATCGCCCCTTTGGCCTCGCCTTCCCACTGAGCCGCACGCCCAGGCGCCGCCTCGCCTAAGCTCACCGCACTAGCTAAAGCTGGCTCCTCTGCTCGACCGCGCCCTGGCGCCATCCGACGTAGCCACCTCCTAATCCCAGCATAACTCTTGCTACACCACACCGAAGCTCCCCGCTTAGCCTCCGCTGATGGCTATCCCGGCTCCCGACAGCTGCCCGTCCGCGTCTGCCGCACCCAATGCCGCTGACCCGAACCCCCGAGCTCCGCTGCCAGTTTGGTCTTCGGCCGCCGCCCCTTGCTAGACAAGAACCATCGAACGGTCCCCCCGACCACTCCGGTGATCGGAAAAATTATCCGACACCGGTTTCGGGATCCCTGGGACCGGATCATCATAACGCCTTCCCCTACTCATCAATCTGTTGAGGTGCGCCTGTGCCCGAAGATTTGGGACGAAGAACATTGAAGAATGAGGAATAGAATGAGGCTCGGGGGTTGGCCATGATCGTTCGGCCAATGCCCCAAATTCTAAAAACTATAAAAATTCAAATACAAAAATGATCAAGAATTTTGAGAAAATTGACGAGGGCGTGAAATTCAACAAGAATCCTACTTCGTTGGATCCGTTCGTCATCGGCGACGCGTCGCTCGATCCTGCTTCGATCCGCCAGAGTCCTCTCCTCAATCCAGCGAAGAACAGCGAAGAATGCCGAAGAACGGTGAAGAAATCTAGAGAGAGAGATATGTAGAGAGAGAGATAGAGAGAGGAATGGAGGAAGAAATGAGTCTTCCCTCAATATTTTGTGAATTTATAAAAAATCATTAAAAACTCTCCCAACAGGCGCAGATTTTGAAACCTCAGTGCCCACCAATTTTATCTCACACCTAGGAAAAACGCCTCATTTCAAACTCAACAGATGTTTTGGATTTCCATTCCAAGACTTGGTTTAAATGTTATTTGAAAGGAACGCCAGTGATAAAAATCACTATGTGAACATTCTAAAATGACCATTTTTCCCCTGGGTGACATTTCTCACAGCAGGCCCGCGCCCGCAAATTTTACACCCCACCTAGGGTAAACAGAACACTACGGACTCAACGGCGCCCTTAGTTTTCCCATTCGAGAAACTGTTTGGGAGTTATTAAGGTTTGATCTATTAAATGAATAATTTTATAATTTAATTATCCATTTTTCACACTGCCAACAAGCGAGGGGTCTGAATGTCCTGCACTGACTCATTTTACGTCACGCCTTAGCTAAACACCATGTTCCAGACCCAATAGTGGTCTTGGATTTTCAATCTCGTCAACCATATAAGAGATATCACATTTTCTTTAGTTAACCACGCATGTGTAATATAAAAAAAACAATTAACATTTTTATATAATTAATTTCGAGCACACTGGACCTCAGAATTGCACGTCGTCTGAACGCCCTGCTCTGGAATGATATCAAGAAATTTTTCAAAGTCTCAGAGTCCCAAAACCTAGGTTCTTAAATCATTACATCCTTCAATATTTTCCTCCCCGAAAAGAAAAACTAGGAAAAACAACTTCGGATACAGAGCTCACACCTAGCCCTCTCGCGCCCAAGAAAACTTGCACATCACCATACTCACACAACAAGTGAACCAAAGGGATGGTTATTATAAGGTCTGCTACTCTCGAGGACATGAGTAGGAATACACACGAACCTCATCTTTTGCAACATGTGGAGGACACCGTGTGCCCACTCCTACTATTGGGAGGGTAGGGAAGGACGGTAGGAAGCCTCTCAACAGTTTTCACGATTCCCGAACGACCCAAAGAAACTCTGGGGTCTTTCCCAGCCGCACCCCTACATTCCACATCATGACCGAAATAACGGTTTGTTCCTGGAACATGGTCTCGTGATTCCCTCCTTTAGAATACCCATCTGGTGAGTCACCCAAGAATATCTGGTCACACAAGTTTTCACAGTCGGTGCATCACAATCGAGACTCTCTTATACGCTCAACCAACGAAGGTTTCAGCTTCATCAACTAGAGACAAGTTGTACCCTCCTGCAGAAACTCCTGCCAGCATTGTCGTCTCTAGTTCAAGTATCTCTGTGTGGGGATGCAGATGAGAAACTGGTGGTCTGAGAAAACCACAAAGCGCTCTCCCTAAAGATAGTTTCTCCACATTCTTAGTGAAAAACTACCACCACCAACACTAACATAGCGATACACCGACGCCCCGCGTCACCCTTGGTAACCCCTCAAACAAGGAATTAGACGAAAGAGTACCTCACACAGTGTCTAGAAAGTTCTACTAAGATGAGTAAAAAAAGACACAGAGCTTACCTCTTATCATCTCTTGTGCTGCAGGATTGTAAATAACCACATCACACAGCCGTCTGCGGCCCCGTCCGTCAGCTCCTTGTGCTTGACATGGGCCGCCTAGTGGTGGTTGAAGAACCTCAAAACATCATCCGCCAACCACAGTTCTTCCTTATTTCTACAAATACCACCTCCCTGGGGACCACCTTTTCCTCACCTGGGAGTTTTATTATCCCGACACTGCCTCTGTCGTGGCGGTGCACCGACCAACTCTTTGGAAGACTCAACACATTTGGTCGAGTAGTCTCACTCCACATGATATCACACATCACAAACATAGAACTAGTCCTCCCTGGGCTATCTAGATTCTCTATGCTGTCCCTGACCATGTGCCTATGTCCTATCAAGGGGAAACCTCCGGCGTCGAGGACCCGCCAATCGACTTCCCTCTACCAGAAATTCCGCTGTCACCAGTGCCTGCTCCAGCACCCTGAGATGGGTGAGGATGAACAAGGGAACTACACTGGAACGAATCTCCTCTATAAGGATATCGTTCAAAATTCTGTGCTCAGAAGTTTCCTTCACAGAACACATCCAAGGAGTATTGAGTAAGGTCTCTGAACCCAGTCCTTTACTCAGCCACTGCCATCACTCCCCGTTGAAGCTCCAACAGTTCCTGAAACCGTAAAAAACAAATGTAAGAGGGGTATCATTCCTCACAAAACAACTTCTAGAAGTCATCCCATGAGTGTACCGACTCATCATGTATCTGAGTAACCCTGGCTCTACTACGACAAACTACGTGGTGGGAATAGACTAGCTATCAAATCCACCATCTAACCAATCAGTGTCTGAACAATCCTGAAGAGGCGGACCACTGACTCTAGCCAGCCATTCACTATCTGAGGGTATCGCTCACTTTGGAACATCAACGGTCTCCGACACTAGAACTCATGTAGCATGGCCATCCAGCACTCTTCATTGGCCATTGCTGCCAGAATTACCCACTACTCCACTAGTGGAGGTGCTACTGCCTATCCTCCAGGAGAAAGGGTAATCGTATGATGGATTTTGAACTGAGGCCTCTTCGCTCACAGAATCAACGTCACGAACCGGAGCTAGTATCCTAGCTGGCTATCATCACGGAGACATCCTGAACTTGATCAATGAGCACGATGGTCAAATGAATATATATATATCAACAATGATGGGGAGATGACTCAAGAAGGACAGTCAAGGACTCAATCCTATATGATGCATGAATCAAATTCCCTAAAACAAGTGTCTCAGTGTGCCGAGTCGACAAGAAGGTTATCAGGGTCCTCGTGAATGGATACATTGGCCGCCGCACCATTACTGGACTCCCTAGCCTGAGAGCTGCTCTCGAGACACGTTGGCACTATTTCCCCAAAACACAACCAATTCCTTTTTAGGGACGCCTGAACATCGACCCAAGGAACGAACCACCTCTGATACCACTTTTTCATGACCCAACCCGTACCGATCCTCGAGCCGCAACAACCCCAAGCCTGCCTTCATAGGACAAGGGATGGTGACTAGCGTCGAAGGCACAATAATCTAGGGGAGGCCTTTTCCTAAGAAACTGTACACACACACACGTAGCCAACTCAATGAAAAAGTGCAGAGAAAAGAATGCAAGATAAAACACTGCTACAAAAAAGTGGCACCAACATATATGCATCAACCACTAAATAGTACAAGTAATGTGCTGAAAAGTAAACTGAAATGTAAAAGGGGAAAAACACGTGCCCATATAGAAAGGTTCCACAACCTGGGAACAGGTAAAACAAAGTTAAACCGCTGGTGAGTCTCACAACCAGGAAGTCCTGCTATGGCCACTGAACGTAGCCTAAGCTTCTGTTTCCTATACTCTCTGATGTAGTCTCGACCGACCTTTCGGTCATCTGCAAGGGCACACCAAGTGCGGGAAAAGACCAAGAAGGGGTGAGTATAGAACTACTCAGTAGGATGCCCCAAAATCTCCAGGGAGAAACAAGGGAGGTAATAAAATGGTGAGTAGTATAAAAAGCAAAGAACAGTGTAAGAGTGAAAAAGAGAGAGAGAGTGCAGCTCAACCCAACAAGAGAAAGGAATCAGACTCATCCAAACACAAGGAGCTAGAGAAGGTGAGAATATGAAATTCTCATCAAGTATTTGCTACCTATATCAGGAGAGTAGACTCGTCCACCCAAGAGGATCTAGGAATGGAAATTACGTGGCATACCCTGCACGTCTTCGCCCCACCTAGAAGGATAGTAACTGAACCTAAGGAGTGGGAACAACAATAGGGTGTATATATATGCTTAACAAGAAAACCGAATGAGTGTGTAAGGGGATCTCTATCTCCAAGCTCATCCCAAGAAGAGTCGCCAATAGTTCAATGGGTATCCAACACTAAACCCAAACGTCCCACACATCAACCTAGGAGGTACAAGTCAATGGGGCCCAATCACCACACATCGATACAATCTGCTTTGGGTGGCACTGACTTGCATGCATGGCTTTTAGGTTGCGATGCAAGGACGCATCTCAGCGGGAGAAATGCCCCTCGTTCTCGTATGTCCTATGGTCATGTCCAAGCTGTCACAACGATGATCCGTACAACCAAGGATCACGATCTGGTAGTCACGGAGAAAAAATCACTAACTAACCTCATAGATAAGGACCGAGTCTGAAATGCCAACGGGTAACCCACTTTCTAGCCCTACTGGAGGGTAAACATTGATAACTCATTGGGTGACCCACTTCCCTGCCATGTTGGAGGGTAGAACCTCATAAGTCGATAGGAGAACCACTGTCGAGCCCTGTTGGAGGGTAGACCGGGAATAAGTCGACATGCGACCCACTGCCCAGCCCTGCTGGAGGGTACACCCAGAATAAGTTGATAGGCAACCCACTACCCAACCCTCCTGGAGGGTAGACATGGAATACGTCAACAGGCGATGCACTTCCCAGCCTTTTTGGAGGGTATACCTTGAATAAGTCAACATGCGACCCACTGCCCAGCCCTGCTGGAGGGTAGATCATAATAAGATATCGGGTGACCCACTACCCAGCCCTACTGGAGGGTATATCATAAAAGGATTTCAGGTGACCCACTGCCCAGCCCTGCTAGAGTGTAACCCCTAATACATCATTAGGAGACCCACTGCCCAGCCCTGCTAGAGGGTAGACCCAGAACACATCGACAGGCGACCCACTGCCCAGTCTCTACTGGAGGGTAGACACAGAATAAGTCATCAGGCGACCCAGTGCCCAGTCCTGCTGGATGGTAAACCCTAATACATCATCAGGCGACCCACTGCCCAACCCTGGTAGAGGGTAAACCCAATTCACATCGACAGGAGACCCACTTCCCAGTCTTTATTGGGGGGTAGACCTGGAATAAGTTGTCAGGAGACCCACTGCCCAACCCGGCAGGAGGGTAGACCTGGAAATGGGTCCGATAACTCAGCACTACAACTAACATCACCGGGTGTTTCCAACATCTCTACCATGCGTTGGTTCGTAGTGTGTCAAAGGGACCTCCATCCAACACCCTTTCATCTTTCCACATTTAATAAGATCTCAAAAGATGCTTCACATTCCCAAATGGATCACACCTTTACAAACCTCACGGAAAAAAATTCAAGATAGACCATTTACTCATTGAAAATGTTCTCCCAGTTGAAAAAGGTAATATTCACCATAGCCAGCCTGAGTGGGACCCACACCATGATCCCGAAAAAGGTCAGGCGAACCGCGCCATTGTGATGCTCTTGGAAAACCATATCAAATAGACTATTCATACGCTTGAAGAGGACACCTAATGAAAAAGTAGCAGTGCGCTGCACACAGCTCAAAAGATGGCCCATGGGATCCACAGCTCAACTCTGAATTCATCGCCTAAGACCAACCTGGTCAACCTCATCTCAATTCTAGTGTCACAACGCCGCTGACGGTGCCTAAAACGGACTCCGGATGCAGAAGCTGTAATTCCCCGTGTTATACGCAAATGGGGCCCTGTGGGGCCAACACCTCGGGCCCGAATTTTGGTGGGAAGATTACGTCGTTGCAATACCCTCATAAAAACACTTAGAAATGATTACTCAAACACCACAAATGGATTTCGGGTGAAAAGTGGTGTTTCACCGTAAAACGCGCGAACTAGGCTATGTGGGGCCCACATCTAGTCTCCTACCCGAACGCTTCAGAAAGCATTCCAAAAAGTCTGTACGAGGACTAGGGTCACACTGTCACTGATGGCGTGTCAATCGGACATCCCAAGCAGAGGTTAGGTCCGAAACAATAATTAATTAAATAATTAATTAATTACTCACATTGTGTTTCATGTTGCCGATCATCAAAAACAACCTGCAAAGGTTCCGAACCAACCTTGGATGGATGGTCTCAGCTCTGGGGTCATCGTGCCTCCGACGGCGTGTCAAACAGACGTCTGGCTCGCGAGCCCCGTCTGTCGGAACTTTAATAATAATTTAATATTATTAAATGGAAGCAATTAGGGTCTACCGCCATTGAGCACAGAACCAAAAATCCCCAAAACCCATCTTAAAAGGTCTATCTCATAGAGGCAGGCCCACAGCTATAGACGGCGCATCAAACGGACATGCCCTTTAGAAGATACAGCCCCCCGAACGTAAGGGGGCCCAAAATGGGTCGGTCCAAACCGGTCGGCCCCGTCCGGTCCAACCCGCCGTGGGCCGCCTCAAACTGCCGAACCCACATCGAGTCTGGTTGTCCAAAGAAGACCGTCCAAAAGGCCGGTCTTGGTCGCGTCGCCCAGCAGGACTCGCGAACTGCGGGTCCTTGCTTCCTCCTCACCACCGTGGCGCGACCTCGGGGTGCTCCTCCGCTAACCGCGACCAGCCGCCTGGGTCGCAGCCTCCCCTGCTCGCCACCACTCTGCTGAGGCCGACGCTGCCTATTCGCCGGCTCCACCTGGCGCCTATACCCCGGCCACCTGGACCCACCAAACGCCCCTCCTGCCTCGCCTTCCCGATGAGACGCACGCCCAGGCGTCACCTCGCCTGAGCTCCCCGCACCGGCTGAAGCCGGCTCCTCTACTCGACCACTCCCCGTCGCCAACCGATGTGAACACCTCCGAAGCCCGGCCTCTCTCCTGCTGCACCGCGCCGATGTTCCCTGCTCCGCCGCCGCTGCTAGCCAGCCCAGTTCCTGGCAGCTGCCCGTCCACGTCGGCCGCACCCGACACCGCTAAACCGAACCCCCCGGGCTCCGCTACCGGTTCAGTCTTCGACCGCCACCCCTCGCCAAAGCCGAACCTTCGACTGGTCCCCCCAACCACACTGGTGATCGGAAAAATTATTCAACACTGGTTTTGGGATCTCTGGGACCAGACCTTCACAACGCCTTCCCCTGCTCATCGATCCGTCATGGTTCATGTGCACCCAAAGATTTGTGACGAAGAACATTCAAGAACGAGGAATAGAACGGGGCACGGGCATTGGCTGTGTTTGTTCGGCCAACACCCCAAATTCTAAAAACTATAAAAATTAAAATACAAAAACGAAGAAGAAATTTGAGAAAATCAATGAGGGCGTGATATTAAACAAGAATCCTACTTCGTTGGATCCATTCGTCGTTGGCGACGCGTCTGCTCGATCTTGCTTCGATCCACTAGAGTCCGCTCCTCAATCCAGCAAAGAACAACACAGAACACCGATGAAAAGAGAAGAACACTAGAGAGAGAGACCAAGAGAGAGAGAGAGAGGGATGAAGAAATGATTCTTCCCTCAACATTTAGTGAATTTATAAAAATTGACTTAGAACTCTCCCAACGTGCGCGAATTCTGAAACCTCCGCGGCCACCTATTTTATCTCACGCCTAGGAAAAACACCCCATTTAGAACTCAATGGAAGTCTCAGATTTCCATTCCGAGACTTGGTTTAAATGTTATTTGAAAGGAACGCCAGTAATAAAAATCACTAAGTGAACATTCTGAAATGACCATTTTTCCCCTGGGTGACATTTCTCACAGCAGGCCCGCGCCCGCAAATTTTACACCATGCCTAGGGTAAACGGAACGTTCCGGACTCAACGGTGCCCTCAATTTTCTCATATGAGCAACCATTTGAGAGTTATTCCGGTTTGAGATATTAAATGAATAATTTGATAATTTAATTATATATTTAACACAACGCCAACGAGCGAGGGGTCCGAACGTCCTGCGCCAACTCATTATATGTCGCGCCTAAGGTAAACACCACGTTCTGGACCCAACCGTGGTCTCATATTTTTGATCTAATCAACCGTATTAGAGATATCACATTTTCATTAGTTAACCACATGTGTTTAATATAAAAAAACACTTAACAATTTTATATAATTAATTCCGAGCACACCGGACCTCAGAATTGCATGTCGTCTGAACGCCCTGCTCTAGAATGATATCAAGAAGACATTAAAATTCTCAGAGTCCCAAAACCTGGGTTCTTACATAGAGGTCCATTATTTATGTGATGATAAATGACTTTCCTACTTGTGGAAAATTTTAAGGATATAACATTAATGGATTTTGTTGGTCTCCCATTTGTGAAGAATGTACATACTCTGTTCAGTTGAAACATTCCTAAAAGACAATGTTTTTAAGAAATCATAAATTTTTTTCCTCAATGAAATAAAGACTGATTCATCATTCAATGTTAATACCTAACAACATACAACTCTGTCTCAAATAATAGTTTATCAACTGTTTACTAATGTAAAATATATTGACACTTTTTTGGATAAACGATTTTAAAAAACCCTTATGAAATATGGATGAAAAAAGGGATCAATTTTATTTGAAATACCACACTAGAATATTGTTTTACATAAAAATTATCTTTATTTGATACATGTTGAAAAATATTTATTTTATAGTGCTGTTGGAATCTTACCAAATATTTTGAAAAAAATGGAATTGTGACATGTTTGGACAGGATTGACTTAGGGATAAGGGATGATTTGTAACTAATGGAGGTACAAATTCATACATCTCATCATCCAATAGCTATCTATATAAGAAAACATAATTTTTTTTTATTTTCATTAATTGTGAAAATTTTCAATTGGTGTATTCATGAAATATTAATAATGTTGTTTCAATGCATAATTTGAATTTATAGGGACTAAGATAACATGATTTCCATGTTTTGATATAATATTATATGCACATCACTTTATGCATCATTATATCTAAAAATATCCAAAATACATTAAGTAAAATATAATTCATTTTGGAATTTTATAGAACCGGTGAAGTTAATAATCATGAATTGGGTGGTTACATTCAAATTATGTGAATTAGAGATTTTCTTACCACCATAATTATTTTATGTAATGGTCCACCTGATGGTTCACTACTTTAGTGAGGTTAAACTATGTGGTCTTATATATCACAGATGGATGTAACCCATTGAATAGTACAAGAATATTTTGAAAGGGTATATCATTAATCTAAGTTGGACTTATAGTTGTATTGATTAATGACAAAATTTTTAAGAAGCCATTGGATTTTGTAACTATTACCTATAAGATGATGATATCATCGATTTTCAAAGTCTCATCAATGTAGATGCATTATGGGATAAGGTATTTCCAAAAGAGATGTTGTTTTAATTTCCAACAGAGAGTGACATAAATACCACCGTTACATTTTACATAATATTGATGATATTGATCCATACATTTAATCCCGTATGTACCTTATTAGACATTTGAATCCATCAAGGGATAAATTATGCATATCAAATACACATAATCCATGGTTTATAGTATGGTTACAATATCATATTTATAAGGAGTTATCTAAGAATATGAATTATATTATTGAACGACTTCAATAGATAACCATATGACCTAATGAAAATGTTCTATAATATTTTGGTTTTGTAATTAATGAGAATAGGTTCTATAAAAAATTACATAATGATTAAAGTATGATGACAAATAGTGAAGTTATGCTTGTGGAGGATGTGATGCTCATATCTGCTTCCAAGAATAGAAATCCAATTTATGTGACTCAGTCAAATTTCAACATCATCGAATAGATATATAATTTTTATTACACAACATTTTTAGTGTTGATTTTAAATTTCAAATGGTTTTACAAGAGGAGTGCAATGAAAGTTGATTAAATGGGATTCATAAAGGTGAATTTAACTTTATATGGGTATAAGGATAAGATGATAATACTAGAATCACATGGAGTGTAGATATTTTATATCTTAGATCCAACAACAAGGAATTTTTTAATTATGCTGCTTGAGATTAAACTAATATAGGATTAGATGGAGATTCAATCGGGGATGAATATTTCCTGGGGAGATCACAATCATTTCATAGTTGTCCTAATGTAGAAAATATCTTTTACATTATAGGGGACTACAAAAAAGGTATTTTTATTCTCAATATATGATAATAATCCCTTCAACCTCTAATGGAAATAAATATATTTTTATGAGTAGGTTAATGTGTTTTCAAATAGATTGTTCCAATCATCATAATATTATCTATTCTCTACTATATTAAGATAATAATTTTATTGAATACACATGCATACATTGACTTCTGACCATGTTTATGTCACCATTATTGAGGAAGAACATGAAGTTTATGGTGAAATAGAAAAATTCTTAGTGGATTAACAACATGTTGATGAAAAAACACGAATGCCATAGTGTAACGACCCAAAATTTTATCATTCGAATTAATAGATTCTTATATTAATTTAATATATTATAACTCTCATAAAATAACTTGTAGACCATAAAAAACACTATAAATGAATAATTTATTAAATAATAAGTATTTTTGGATGTTAAAAAACCAATACCGATGAAATAGTAACCTGACCTTTGGAATAGTAATATGACCTTCATTCATAGTAAAATGGAAAAAATGAATAGTTTCCTCACCTAGGAAAATATAAATAAAACATAAGAACCTTATAAATGAAATTTTTATATAATTATATCATATACTAAGTAAATAAATGTTTTAAAAATAATTAATTAAGTGTTAGTGTGTTTGAAAGTCATAATTATTTAATTACAATTTTATTCTAAATTTAATAATTTGAAAGAAAATTTATTTTAATAAAAAGTATTAATAAATTAATATTTTTCTGTGTTATGGTTTTAAGATAATTTTATGAGACCTTAATTAATTTTTCATAGTGTTTTAAAATCATTAATAATTCAAAAATCTATATTTTCCATGTAATTGATGATTTTAATTAAAAATAAAATTACACATATTTATAAAATTATTTTAATTAAATTGATTTCATATTTCAATATTAAACAACTAAAAATTGTTTGGGTGAATTTTTGAGATTTCTTTTCTTCTGAAGTACAAATTTTTTTTATGAATAGTAAAATACGATAATTTAAAAAAAAATCTAAATACATAAATTATGGAGTAGTAGATGATGTAAGGATAATGTAATACCAAAATATAAAATTTTCCCTCATTATTTTAATATATTTAGTGATAATTCTGGAACTATTAACAGTCTTGTTCCAAAATAATAAATTAATGAATATAATATTGAGAAAACACCCCTCTCATCCACTGTTAATACCACCCCACACCTGTCTTGTCTTCATAGTTATCAAGATTTAATCCTTTACTATATTCAAATACATAATAATTTCTAATACCTCCCCCAACTATGTTATATCTTGGTCCCTTTAAAAGTCCAAAAACATTCCCTATGGAGGTTCTCATGGATGATAAACTCGAGAGGTAAATCCTCCCTCTCTCTTTCTTTTAGTTTCCTTTCAATTTAATTTATTTTATTTTTATCTCATTACCTCCATTAATAAAAATGTAATGATAACTACAATATGTTTTATAAACTAGAATTATATCATTTTAATGGAATATTCATCATTAAACTCCACTCTCTCTCTCTTTTATTTTAAATAATGAAATCTTCATCCGTGATGTGTCAATTTACCAACATCGTGGGCGATGCACAATAATTTTCCTTTAAGAAATTTAAGGATGTTAACAAAATAAATAATTGGTTGAAAATATATTAAAAATTTTATATTATAAAATTATTTATGTTCTAGAACTATAATTTATTAATAATATTAAATGATAAAACAAAACGAGTTCTTTGTGGTCGAAAAAAACGCCAAACATAACCTAAAACAAACATCATTAAATTTCATCTAAATATTCAACAGCATAAAATATAAAAAATTCATTGAAAGATCGTTTAATATTTTTTTAATATCACTAATAAAATATAATAACAATTTTGGATTTTTTTCCACATTTTACATGGACTTCCATTCATGTATACAAGTGAACCGGTCATGAAAACTAAAAAAACATCACCCCCAAATTGTGAAATTAAACACTATAACTCATCCAAATACTCATAAAAGAACATAATAAAAACAAAAAGAATCATATTCATGTATAAAATGTTATTTAATTTTTGATTAATGAATCTAATTTTATTATATAGGACATTAATGTGAAGAAAGCATTTGGACACAAGGTACTTCTCAAACCCAACTCTATTTCATTGGGTTTCCCCTATCTCACACAATTTTTAGTATGGATATGACATAAATATAATTTATTCATCAATATCCTACATTTTTTTGTGATATATATGTTTTATTATTATGTTTATGAAAAACACATTGTTTCCCAACAGAACTCTTCATTAAAAAACACACATTTTACTTCTTGAGACACTTTATTCGTCACACAATGTTCATGATTCTTATTTCAAGTATGTTATTCCATTTTTTTGGGAAACCAATGTTTACAAATGTATTATTTGTTAAATATAACCCATTTCTTTCTATGGATTATTTTATTGCCAAAATTTATATACATTCTACGTGGAATGCATGATAATGTAAATGTTATGATGTGATGGGTAGGCCAAGAATTAAATAGAGAAATGAAATTGTATGATGTGATTGGTGCGCCTGGAATTATATGGATCTCTATTCAATTGGTTAATGTGATATATATCATTATAATAGTAAAATATTTAAGAAAATTTTACCATATATTTTCACTCTTATGTGTCGTAGTTGACCACTAAGACATGATGTTTTGTTTTTTATGCAATACCACATTCCATTAAATTATCTAGTGCTTGATCTGAAGATTATGATTATGATGTTAGGATTATTATCACCCTATGTTATATTGTTTCATGTTATTATCTATCCACCTAATGGGATTTTATCTCACCCCTTTCGTTTATGTATATTTTAATGTGACTACTTATACTAAGAAGAATTCAAGGGCCAATAAGATGCTAGGGAGGATGGAATTAAATAAATGTTCATGTTTTATTTTTTAAATGTTATAAATATTCCTAATTTTCCCAAGACACTGAAACATTGTATCCTGTTTGTGTAATTATTTCATATTGTCAAAATTATGTAATAATTATGTAAGAAAAAAAAGGCTGTTGTAGTTCGTTCAGAGCACAATTTTGTTAATTTGGAAATAATGATTAGAGAAACTAAATGAAAAACTTTAGTATATGAATAAGTATATGTAATCTCCCAAGAACCATTGTTTTATAAAATTATAAACATAATTATCCCACAAGATATACCTTTAGACATAATTATATACAAAAAGAAATTATATATTCATGAATTTTTGACTTATATTTTGTTCAAACATTTTCTATTCTAGAAAATGGTGAAAACAAAGAGAGAAAGGCCTACAACCCACACGAGGGAAAATGTAGTGATTGAATGAATGAAATCCCCATTACTATAGGAGGTGGAAATCAATATTTCATGGCAATTATCTCAAAAATATCTCAGGTTGGAAAAAATAATCTCAACAATGTGGAATGTACACCTTGAACTAAGAGGGAGAAAATGACTATTGGGTTCTTTATGTGGAAACAAACACCGTTGTTTAGAAGTTAATTTGATCCACTAGTCAGGAAATAGTGGTTCAAATCAATAGAGAAGATATTTTTTGTAATTCAGTATTTAGAGTTGGAGAACATAACTCTTTCCATTTATTATCAAGATAGATAGTTCGATCAATGACAGATATTTATTAATAACACCAAACTGAAGGAAGAAATTGAAGATATTGAGTGGTTAAGACATTAAGATAATGTTTCTTAACATGTTTTTCCCTTGAACTGTTTATACAATGTTGAATATATAATTCATAGAGTAGAATAAAAAAGAAGGAGAAAATATCACATCTTATTATGAAAATTTCACAAGGTTTGCATGGTATGCTTGGGATGTTTTATCAACATTCATAGAAAAACTTATAGAATCATTAGAGTTTCAAACCCACACCATTTAAAGGCTCTATAAATTCTAGAATTTGGGAGTTATGATGATTTTTTTGATGTGATATCAATGTGGAGAAGGATTTTGGAGAATTGTTCCATTGATATGGTGATAATAAATGATAGATAGAGTTTCAATCTAGAGGATATAATGAGAAAGGTGGAAAGAAAACTCAACCCCCCACATGTCCAAAATGTGGGAAGGAACACTATGGGAACTACTTCTAATAGATGAGAAAATGATTCATGTGTGGTAGAGATGGATACCCAGCTCATTAATTTCAAGAAGACATGAGGAAAATGGAAAATGTGTTGGATAAAAGGATTGCAACACCCATGGTCCAATGCTACAATTTGATGGGATCACGAGAACTATGCAATACAGTTCTCTAAAGCTCATGTCCTCTAGGTTAATTAGAATCACCAGACACTAAAGACAATGGAGCAAGGCCTTGATTATGACCCCACTATCATAGAAGTGGATTAAGAAAATGAGGTCATAAAATGTACATTTTATATTCACTCAAGATTGTCAAAATACGTATTTGATCATGGATCTATGAATTCCTTTATATCATGCAAATTTTCTAGAACTATTGAATTGATTCCATGAAACCATGATAGAGATATATCTATAATAACACCATGTGGTACAGTCATTACAACCCAATTGTTTCAATCTTCTCCTATCCGATTATGTGGGATGATTATTCTTATAATTCTCATGATTCTTCCCCTGGTGGAATTCAATGATATAATGGGAGTGGATTATCCTGTATTTTATAGAGAATATGTCAACTATTTGGAAAAAGAAATATCTTTTCACATTCCAATCAATGTCATTCTCTTCTAAAATGTATGGAAGATCATGAATCTCTTTTAAAAAATTCTTTCAATGGTGTGGGCATTGATTCCCTAAGAAGAATCATACCTCACTTAAATGATTGATTCAATGGAAGGTATCAACCTAAATGAATATTATAATTGTGAGGGAATAAAAATATGTATTTCTCGAAGAGTTACCCATATGTACCCATGATTATGAGTTAAAGTTATCAATAGAACTCAAAAACAGATCTACTCATATCGCAATGTGCCCTTATATGGTTGCTCGTACCAAACAAGAGATGTTACAGAGGTTGTTGCAAGAGAATTTTGAAAAATGGATCATATTCCCTAGTGAATCTCCATTGGGGGTGACAGTTCTGTTTTTCAAGAAGAAGGATGGATCAATGCATTTGTGTATCAATTATCGGGAACTCAAAAAGATCACCATAATGAATAGGTATCCTATAATAACAATTTATGTCTTGTTTGTTCAGTTATGAGGATCCCAATACTTCTCAATGGTAAATACTTTTTCTTGATAAAATCCTCTATTGTTGAATAAGGAATATATTCAGAAGACTGATATTCATACAATGTATAGGCACTATGAGTTTCTTATGATGCACTTCGGACTTACTAATCCCCATTCAATATTCACGAAATTTATTAATAGAGTCTTTAGACATTACCTAAACAAATAGATGTTAGTTTTTTTTGATGATATTCTCATCTACTCCAAGTGAAAGGAGTAACATGAAGAACATATAAGTCTAGCGTTGGAGAAAATAAAGAAGGAGAAGATGTATGCCAAGTTCATCACGTGTAACTTTTGGATTCAGAAAATCACTTTCCGAGGACACGAGATCATGAGTGAGGTTATTTTTTTGGGCCCATAAAAAAAGGCAATTGAGGAAAGCCCAGACCCTCTAGTGTCATATAAATCCATAGTTTTCTTAGAATAGATGGGTGATACAAAATTGTTTTTCAAAATTTCTCACTATTTTAATGCCATAAAACTATCATAACAAGGAAAGGGGTAAAGTGTGTATGGACATAAGAATGTGAGTAAATCTTTAAGGATTTAAAGAGAAGTCTGATCATTACACTTGTACTCACATTACCAAAAAGTGGATTTTTTTATATTCAGTGATTCTTAAATGAAATTATTGGGTTATTTAGTCATGACAAATGATAATGTGATACAGTAATCCTCATGACAGTTGAAGATCAATGAGTAGATCTACCGGGTTCATGATCTAGAGATAACAGTTGTGATTTTTCCTCCAAAATCTGCAGTCACTACCTATATGGTGAGAAGTGTTAAATATATACTGATCAAAAGAGTTTAATGTATATATTCACAAAAAATTATCTTAACATGAATAAAAGGAGATGGTTAGATCTAATCAAAGACTATGATTACTCAATTCACTATCATCCTAGCAAGGAAAACAAGGTAGTTGATGTTCTTAGAATAAAATAACATTATACGTTATCCATGTTAGGGATTGATAAAGACTATATATTTATGGGTATACAAAGAATGAATTTGGAAATCATAACAATAGGGAATCCTCCCTACCTTTACCAAATTATTTCCAAGCCATCGAACCTAGAGAAGATTAATAAGGCAAAAAGAGTTGATCTACAGTTAAAAAAGAATGTGAATTCAGTAAAGGAAGGGATGATGAAAGAGTTCCATATCGATGACGATGGTGACATTGTGTTTGGAACAAGGCTTTGTGTTACTTCATCACATCAGGTAAAGAAGGAGATATTAGATAATGCACATTTCATTACATTCTCTATCCATACTTTTAGAAATAAGATGTACCATGATATCCAATAAAACTTATGGTGAGATAACATAAAGACTGAGATTGATGAATATATATTAGGGTGTTTGATATGTCCACAAGTCAAATAAATGTGACATAAGTCCAAAGGGATGGGGGAAAATTGCCTATACCCATGTGTAAATGGGATAATGTCCCTATAGACTTTATCACCACTCTCCAGAAGACATCCAAATAAAATAATAAAATATGGGTTGTTGTGGAATGACTCACCAAGACAACTCACTTTATCATTATTCAGGATTATTTCTCGCTTGGAAAACATTCAATGATATATATGAAGGATGTAGTGAGACTAAAAGGGGTTACACTCTCTATTATCTCTAATCATGATCCTAGGATCACCTCAAAACTCTATAAGAGTCATCAACATTCATTGAGTACTGAATTAAATTTCTACATGGCCTATCACCCCAAAAATGATGTCCAATCTGAAAGGAATATTTAGACGCTCAAAGATATGCTAAGAGATATATCTTTATAATTTAATGGTGTTTTGGATCATAATCAACAATATTTAGAGTTCTTATACAACAATTGCTTCTACTCGAGTTTTTACAAGGCTACATACAAAGCTCTGAATGGAAAGAGATACAAATCTCCAACCTATTGGGTTGAAGTTGGTCAAATAATGCTAAATGGACATGAGCTCTTCCCAGAGATGACATGGGTGTTTCAATCCATCTAGAAACACCTGAAAGCTTCTCAAAGTCAAAAAAATATATATCATGACAACCTTCAAAGGGACATGGAGATTGAAATTGGAGATGAATACTACCTTCAAATATCTCAATGGAAGAGATTCATGTGGTTTTGAATGTAAGGGAAGTTAAGCCCAAGGTACATGTAACACCCGAGACTTTTATGTTATATAAACCATCAAAGGAATTTTTTTCTACACAACACTTGCTTGGCTTGCTTTACATGCAATCACGACCTTCCTCGATAGCTTGCGTCGTACGCAATACCGAGTTTCACTAAACAACAATATGCTATTAAAACTAGCCGTTATGAATAGTAATAACCAATTTTTGAAATTTTATAAATTTTATTTTTCAAAATGGACTTCATTTTTGGACTCAGAATATCGAAATTAGCATAGGGTGAAATTTTGGTATTTTTCTGAAAACTTTCAATTTTTGATGAATAGTGAAACCACTAAGTGGTAGGTTAAAAAACTGAATTTTGCATAAAACTTAATTTTACCGCTTCTGTTAATGGAATTTCGAAAATCCGACAGACACGGTTGATATCAGTAAGTAAAATGTGGTTCAATGAGATAAAAATAATTTTTGGTGAATAGTAACTTTTTACTATTTTTACCGCGGTTAATAGTAAATAGGGTAACTAAGGGTAAATATGATATCAATATTACCCTAACACATGTCCTAATTCTATTGGAAAAGTTTAATTCGACCAAAAACAAACTTAGGAATAAAATATGACCATTTAGGCCCACTTGGATTAGATTAGGACATTTATTATTAATTTATTTAAAGAAGGGTTAAAATAGTTAAAATCAAAGTTTAATAAGTAAATCATTTTTAATATGGGGTTATACATAAGATAAATTCGATTGTAAATATTCATTAGAAAGCTAAATATATTTCCTACATGATGGTATTTTATTTGTAATTTTTAGACATCAAATAATGTAATTTATTTATGACACAAAGATGATGCAGTAATTATCTTATTAATGAAATATTGACAAAATTGATAATATAAATACCAAAATAAATGTAATTTAAGACTTTTTATGAATTCCACTAATTTTCTAGGTTACTATGATATATTAATGTTTATTTAATCAACTTGGTTCGAACATATAATTCTGTTATGACTTTCACAAAAATCATATATCAAATAGTGTCAAAATTGACACAAAATAGTTTTTAAATCAAATATTATATTATTAATTGTTATTTTATTCCTAAAAATCTAAGGTTCGGCAAAATGACTTAGATAAGGATATATATATTAATAATAAACAATTTTGGGTTCGTTTGGCATGTTATAGTAAGTGTATTAACCATATAGTGAAAGAAAACAAAAAGATACGGTAAAAGTTAAATTAATTAACTTAGAGTTAAATCTAATTGATAATGTTAAAATAATACCCTAAACTTGTCTAAATACTATTGGTTGATAGGAGTTCGACCCATCCCCACTTTAGCTTCGAAATAAGTCCCTTTGGAACCATTATAAACCGATTTTGACTTTAATATAAAATAATATTTTGAGATATTCCTAAGGTGCCCCTCTCCTCCCTTATAAAAGGGCACCTCCTCCCCCTCCTCCTCACACCAATTTGAGCACTCAAGCTCGGACAACCCCTGCCATTTTCTACTCTCAACTTCCCTAGAATAATCCTAGAGGTCCTGGTATTCTCCAAAGACCAATCTTAGTTCCTTAAGTGGAGGATTCAAAGAGGCGTTCCAAAGAAGAGGTAATATCCATTACCGATCTTTTCAATTTCTTTCTTCTTCAACTTCTTATTCTTTAGTTGTTTCATGATAAAGTAATAACATCAGTATTACTTACATACTGATATGTTATTATAAATATGAAACAACCCTAATTCACCTTCTATCCATCCTACGGAAAAATGAAATCACCGCGCGTGCGTACGTACGGAATACCGTCTCCACGCCGTGGTGTAATCTATTTTCCACCATCACCTTACAAGGATGGGTATAATGGTGTAATGAGTAACTATATATGATTATTATTAAGTAATATTGATACTGAAATAATATATATATATATACTCCAATACAATTCCACGATCATAGGAACGATATCATCACTCGTGCGTACGTACGGAATACCGTCTCCACGATGTGATGCGACTCGTTCTACATGATCTTCATTTCATAATGATTATATAAATGAATTGAATGAATGAATATGGTATATAATACACTAATATCATTCTGGAAATGAATTATCTATAACCTAAAGATAAGAATAAGAATTTATTCAACAAAACACGCATAAGAACAAAAAGTTATAAAGACCCGAGTAACAAGTAACAATGAAATATTACTAACAAGAAGCTAATAATATGACCATATATGATATCATATCAATATGTATGATTCTGGAATAAGACAATAACATTATTTAAACCATTATACAGGAGTTTCGGACACGAACAAAGCAAATCGGACCTAAGGTAAGGGAAATATCACAATCTCATTTTTATCCAAGATTTTTTATTCGTAAGTATTTACTGGGGTGTATTTTATTATCCACATCCATGTTTACTCAATATTTAATATTATTTCCATCCACCTAAAATTGTTTAAATCCATTTTTACCCTTCGGTGAGTTTTTAGTAATACGTATGAAAGGAATCTTTTGTCATTTTTCGTACGAGGTACTTTTTGACTTTTCCGACAAAAGTACGAAGAATGTTTTTCTTAACTTATACGGCACGAACGGATTTCTACTGTTTTATAAAGCCTTATTTTCATGAAGCTTCCTCTAAAAGATTTCATGACTATTTTCAATAAAATCTCTTTCTTTTAAAATTGCATGATGTTTTGTGAAAAGAAATTGATTTTGAAGAAGAAAGGATATTTTCCTCAAGAATTCAATTCAAGTGTTTTATCAAAATTATTTTCCATCTAAGATAATAAAGGGTTCTGTTTCTATCCATATTTTTACATTGATTTGACTATGTTGTGATGGAATTATGTTTATGAATTCCTTTATCTTATATGAATTGATTTATGATGTCATGATGTTTCAAGAATCCCATTTTTGTTACATGTGTTATGCGATGATGTATGTTTTATGATTATGTGGCACACATAAGAAAGGATTCATTATAAGATGGGTGGGACCTATATCTCCCTCCAATGCATTGGGTAATGATTTTATATCTCATGAGATAGACATGGCTGGAAAGGAAGGTTATTTCAGTTCAGTGATACAGGACTGAAACGAGGAGTGAACTCGGTTCAGAAAGGGACTTTTTCCACTAAGATAGTCTTGGCAATGAGTCATGACTAACAAGAAATGATTTTCCATGATTATGTGTGCATGCCACAAAGTTTCAAGTTTTATGTTATGATTATGGGGATCTCATTTTCACTTCAATGATTTATTCCATGTTAAGATATTATGATCTCTTTTGCAGGTTTTGATTTTCATAAAGATATGATATGATTTTTATTTCCCTTATTTGCCCTTGCTGAGCATTTGAGCTCACCCTTTTATGTTTTCTTTTCCCCAGGTCAGGAAGATGGATATTAAGTAGAATATGCTAAAAGGGACCCTAGATATGATGAAATAAATGGGAGACACTGTAGAAGATTTATGAACCAGTTGTTTATGTTTCCCAGTTTCTAAAGACACTATACCTATACGGTCCTTTGTGGTTTTGTCATATGTTGTAATAAGTGTGCTTCAATTTTGAAGTATTAACAATGTATGTAAAGTGTGGGTCGTTATAGTTGGTATCAGAGGAAAGGTATAGTCAACCTTTGGAAACTAGGATGTGAAAAACTTAGTAAGAACCCTAAGGATAAGTCTAAGCATAGAACACAATCTTAGAAATGGCCATGAATAACCTAGGATAAGACCATAAGCATGAATTTTTTTTCTTGAATTATGTGGTTTCCTATTATAATTAGTGTTTCTCACACTATTCTTCATGGTTTTAGTCAATGGATGGAACCCGAAGGAACCGTGTTAATGCGGAATGCGATGGGCAATGCAATGATTGTCCCCCTGAGCAACCAAACGATATGGGAGCTGGAATGCAAAATCTTGTAGCCATGCTCACACAACTTTCTCAAGCTATGAATCATGCAGGATTTCCAAACGAACAAAGGAGGGAGCAACATTCTGTTGAATCCTTCATGAGGCAGCGTCCACCTTTTTTCAGCGGGTCTACTGATCCATTAGTTGCTGAACAATGGATTAGTACTACTGAAAAGATATTTTCAGTTCTTCAATGTTCTGAGCATGATAAAGTCATCCTAGCAGTGTATCGTTTGGAAGGAGATGCGGATCAATGGTGGAATCTTGTTAAGAATACGAGGCAAAGGGATGAAATTGAGTCTATGGAATGGGACGAGTTCAAGAACTTATTTTTCAATAAGTACTTCCCTCGTATTCTCCGAACAAAGATGGAGAAAGAGTTCCTTGAACTGAAGCAAAGGGATGATGAATCTGTTAGTACCTATGAAGCAAATTTTACAAGACTTGCAAGGTACGCTTCTGGTATTATTATCCAACCTGAGAGTAAGATCGATCGATTCTTTAGTGGCTTCAAACCAAGTCTTCGAAGGGCGTTAGCCATAAGGGACTTCAATAGCTACGAGGAAATCGTTCGATGTGCTCTCAAAGTCGAGATGGGGATTGGAGTAACCCATCAGTCACATGGGTTTGATAAGAAGAGGAAGATGGAATTCAAAGAAAAATCTAAAGAGCACACGGAAAAGAAGATGAGCTTTTCCTTATGCTCAAAGTGTGGAAAGAAACATGGAGGGAGTTGTCTTAAAGGGACAAGTAAATGTTTTAAATGTGGAAAAGAAGGTCATCGGGAATTTTAATACCGTGATAATGGGAAGAAGATGTCTAATGATGCAAACAAAGGAAGGGATACACAGAATGAACCTACTACACTTCAATGGTTCAAGTGCAAGGAGATGGCGCATTACGCCAATCAATGCCCAAATCCATGGGTTGATGATGATGGTCGACGTCAACAAAATCTTAAGGCTAAAAACAAAGGAAAGTCACATGCAATTTCTATCAGCGATGTGGAGTACGATAACGATGTGGTGAAAGGTACACTTACCATCCACTCTAAAGTAGAAAATGTTTTATTTGATTCTGGATCCACCCACTCTTTTATTTCTGAAAAATTTTCTAAGGGTATCACCATATTACCTCAACAATTAGATGTTGAGTTAGCTGTGACAACACCGAATGGCACATCAATCGCATCAAAAGTTTATAATTCTTCTCCGATCGAAGTTTGTGGGAAAGTGCTTCCTGCAAATCTTGTGATCCTTCCTTTAGTGGAATTTGATGTGATTATTGGAATGGATTGGCTTTCTCTACATGGAGCTCATATCAATTGCCAAAGAAGGGAAGTCACATTTCATATTCCAGATCAATCTACGATCGTATACCAATGCAAGGATGAACATAACCTTCCAGTGGAAATTTCTTCCATCTTATGGGTATTGATTCCACTAAATGAAGGTTATTTATCTCAAATGGTTGGTGAGAAACTCACGATTAAGAATATACCCATTGTACGGGAGTTTGATGATGTCTTTCCGGAGGAATTACCGGGTCTTCCACCAAATCGTGAAGATGAGTTTTCAATAGAACTCGTACCAGGTGCTTTGCCTATTTCAAAGACACCTTATAGAATGGCCCCAATTGAGTTGCAGGAATTGAAGAAGCAACTCCAAGAGAATCTTGATAAGGGATTCATACGCCCTAGTGCGTCACCTTGGGGAGCACCTGTTCTATTTGTTAAGAAGAAAGATGGATCAATGAGACTCTGCATTGATTATCGAGAACTTAACAAGATCACTATCAAGAACAAATATCCTCTCCCACGCATTGATGACTTATTTGACCAACTACACGGAGCTCAATACTTTTCCAAGATTGATCTTCGTTCAGGGTATCATCAATTAAGGGTCAAAAGGGAGTATATACCAAAGACGGCTTTCCGTACAAGGTATGGACACTATGAATTTATAGTGATGCCATTTGGTCTTATTAATGCCCCTGCTATCTTCATGGATCTAATGAATAGAGTCTTTAGAGACTATCTTGATCAATTTGTGGTAGTCTTTATAGACGATATTCTTGTCTATTCAAAGAGCAAGGAAGAGCATGAAGATCACTTGAGAATTATATTTAAGACCCTGAGAAAGGAGAAGCTTTATGCCAAATTTACCAAGTGTGAATTTTGGCTTCAAAAAGTTGCATTTTTGGGTCATATAATCTCAAAAGAGGGGATATCTGTGGATCCAGCAAAAACAGAGGTTATCGAAAGATGGTCAAGACCAACAACAGTAACTGAGATCCGAAGTTTTCTTGGTTTGGCTGGATATTATCGACGTTTTGTAAAAGATATTTCACGATTATCTAATCCACTCACCAAGTTGACTCGGAAAGGAGTTAAGTTTGTCTGGACAGAGGAATGTGAAGAGAATTTCAAGGAGTTGAAAAGAAGGTTATCCAGTGCACCTGTGCTCACACTGCCTTGTAGTGGAGAAAGGTTTGTGATCTACAGTGATGCATCCAAGAAGGGATTGGGGTGTGTTCTTATGAAAAATGATATGGTGATAGCTTATGCCTCACGACAGTTGAAAATCCATGAGAAAAATTACCCAACACATGATTTGGAGTTGGCTGCGGTAATCTTTTCATTAAAGATTTGGAGGCATTACCTTTATGGTGAAAGGTGTGATATTTATACTGATCATAAAAGATTAAAGTATATTTTCACACAAAAGGAGCTGAATATGCGCCAAAGAAGATGGTTGGAGCTGATTAAGGATTATGACTGCTCAATCCATTACCACCCTGGGAAAGCAAACAAGGTGGAAGATGCATTAAGTCGACAAGACCATGCTAGTTTATCCATGATGAGGATCACAAAAGATCCAATATTTATGGATTTACAAAGGATGGATCTTAGAATTATAATGGAAGGGGAAAAATCTTATCTTTATCAAATGAATGTTCAACCATCTATACATGTGAAGATTAAAGAGGCACAGAAAGAAGATGTCAAGTTACAAAAGAAGGTGAGAAATGTTCCTGAATTCAACCTTGATTGTGATGGGATAATAAAGTTCAGGAATCGGGTTTGCGTTCCTCCCATCCCCGAATTAAAGAAAGAGCTGCTGGATGAGGCTCATAGTTCATCATTCTCTATTCATCCTGGAAGCACGAAGATGTATAGGGACCTGAAAGAGTACTTCTGGTGGGATGGCATGAAAATAGATGTTGCTGAATATGTCTCTCGATGCTTGGTTTGTCAACAAGTTAAAGCTGAGAGACAGAAGTCTAAGGGGATGTTACAACCATTACCCATACCCGAATGGAAATGGGAAAACATCACTATGGACTTTGTCACAGGACTTCCTAAAACATCCAAAGGCAATAATGCTATCTGGGTCATAGTTGATCGTCTTACAAAGTCTGCACACTTCATTGCTATTAGAGAGGATTTCTCTCTAGATCGGCTTGCCAGGATATATGTAAAGGAAGTGGTAAGATTGAATGGAGTACCACTTTCTATTATATCTGATCGAGATCCGAGATTTACCTCGAAGTTCTGGCGAAGTCTTCAGCATACTCTGGATACAGAGTTGAGTTTCAGCACTGCTTATCATCCCCAGACAGACGGTCAGTCTGAGAGAACAATTCAAACCCTAGAAGATATGTTGAGAGCTTGCTCTATGGATTTCAAAGGAGGTTGGGATCAACACCTACCTTTGGTGGAATTTTCTTATAATAATAGCTTTCACTCCAGTATTCATATGGCTCTTTATGAAGCTCTCTATGGAAAGAAATACAGGACTCCAACTTGCTGGGATGAAGTTGGGGAAAGAAAGCTATTAGGACCTGATCTCGTTGATGAAATGGCAGAAAAGGTTAGATCTATTCATCAACACATAAGAGCAGCTCAGAGTCGACAGAAAAGTTATGCCGACAACCGAAGAAAAGACCTAGAGTTTGAAGTGGGCGATAAAGTGTTCTTACGAATATCTCCCTGGAAGAGGGTTATGAGATTTGGAAAGAAGGGGAAGTTGAGCCCTAGATATATCGGTCCTTTTGAAATACTGGATCGTGTTGGGAAGGTAGCTTACCGATTGGCGCTTTCACCGAATCTCTCTCAAGTTCACGATGTGTTCCACGTGTCTCTCCTGAGAAAGTACATACCAGATCCTTCACATGTACTCAGCTCAGAAGTTGTACCGCTGGAGCAAGATCTTTCTTATGAAGAACAGCCGATAGAGATTCTGGATCGTAGCGAAAAAGTCCTACGAAACAAGACCACTCGCTTGGTGAAAGTTTTATGGAGGAACCACCAACTTGAAGAAGCTACATGGGAGCTTGAGGATATGATTAGGGAGAAGTATCCTCATTTGTTTGTTACAAAGTGACGAATTTCGAGGGCGAAATTCTTTTTAAGGGGGGTAGAATGTACCACCCGAGACTTTTATGTTATATAAACCATCAAAGGAATTTTTTTCTACACAACACTTGCTTGGCTTGCTTTCCACGCAATCACGACCTTCCTCGATAGCTTGCGTCGTACGCAATACCGAGTTTCACTAAACAACAATATGCTATTAAAACTAGCCGTTATGAATAGTAATAACCACTTTTTGAAATTTTATAAATTTTATTTTTCAAAATGGACTACATTTTTGGACTCAGAATATCGAAATTAGCCTAGGGTGAAATTTTGGTATTTTTCTGAAAACTTTCAATTTTTGATGAATAGTGAAACCACTAAGTGGTAGGTTAAAAAACTGAATTTTGCATAAAACTTAATTTTACCGCTTCTGTGAATGGAATTTCGAAAATCCGACAGACACGGTTGATATCAGTAAGTAAAATGTGGTTCAATGAGATAAAAATAATTTTTGGTGAATAGTAACTTTTTACTATTTTTACCGCGGTTAATAGTAAATAGGGTAACTAAGGGTAAATATGATATCAATATTACCCTAACACATGTCCTAATTCTATTGGACAAGTGTAATTCGACCAAAAACAAACTTAGGAATAAAATATGACCATTTAGGCCCACTTGGATTAGATTAGGACATTTATTATTAATTTATTTAAAGAAGGGTTAAAATAGTTAAAATCAAAGTTTAATAAGTAAATCATTTTTAATATGGGGTTATACATAAGATAAATTCGATTGTAAATATTAATTAGAAAGATAAAAATATTTCCTACATGATGGTATTTTATTTGTAATTTTTAGACATCAAATAATTTAATTTATTTATGACACAAAGATGATGCAGTAATTATCTTATTAATGAAATATTGAAAAAATTGATAATATAAATACCAAAATAAATGTAATTTAAGACTTTTTATGAATTCCACTAATTTTCTAGGTTACTATGATATATTAATGTTGATTTAATCAACTTGGTTCGAACATATAATTCTGTTATGACTTTCACAAAAATCATATATCAAATAGTGTCAAAATTGACACAAAATAGTTTTTAAATCAAATATTATATTATTAATTGTTATTTTATTCCTAAAAATATAAGGTTCGGACAAATGACTTATATAAGGATATATATATTAATAATAAACAATTTGGGGTTCGTTTGGCATGTTATAGTAAGTGTATTAACCATATAGTGAAAGAAAACAAAAAGACACGGTAAAAGTTAAATTAATTAACTTAGAGTTAAATATAATTGATAAGGTTAAAATAATACCCTAAACTTGTCTAAATCCTATTGGTTGATAGTATTTCGACCCATCCCCACTTTAGCTTCGAAATAAGACCCTTTGGAACCATTATAAACCTATTTTGAATTTAATATAAAATAATATTTTGAGATATTCCTAAGGTGCCCCTCTCCTCCCTTATAAAAGGGCACCTCCTCCCCCTCCTCCTCACACCAATTTGAGCACTCAAGCTCGGCCAACCCCTGCCATTTTCTCCTCTCCACTTCCCTAGAATAATCCTAGAGGTCCTGGTCTTCTCCAAAGACCAATCTTAGTTCCTTAAGTGGAGGATTCAAAGAGGCGTTCCAAAGAAGAGGTAATATCCATTACCGATCTTTTCAATTTCTTTCTTCTTCAACTTCTTCTTCTTTAGTTGTTTCATGATAAAGTAATAACATCAGTATTAAATACATACTGATATGTTATTATAAATATGAAACAACCCTAATTCACCTTCTATCCATCCTACGGAAAAATGAAATCACCGCGCGTGCGTACGTACGGAATACCGTCTCCACGCCGTGGTGTAATCTATTTTCCACCATCACCTTACAAGGATGGGTATAATGGTGTAATGAGTAACTATATATGATTATTATTAAGTAATATTGATACTGAAATAATATATATATATATACTCCAATACAATTCCACGATCATAGGAACGATATCATCACTCGTGCGTACGTACGGAATACTGTCTCCACGATGTGATGCGACTCGTTCTACATGATCTTCATTTCATAATGATTATATAAATGAATTGAATGAATGAATATGGTATATACTACACTAATACCATTCTGGAAATGAATTATCTATAACCTAAAGATAAGAATAAGAATTTATTCAACAAAACAAGCATAAGAACAAAAAGTTATAAAGACCCGAGTAACAAGTAAAAATGAAATATTACTAACAAGAAGCTAATAATATGACCATATATGATATCATATCAATATGTATGATTCTGGAATAAGTCAATAACATTATTTAAACCATTATACAGGAGCTTCGGACACGAACAAAGAAAATCGGACCTAAGGTAAGGGAAATATCACAATCTCATTTTTTATCCGAGATTGTTTATTCGTAAGTATTTACTGGGGTGTATTTTATCATCCACATCCATGTTTACTCAATATGTAATATTATTTCCATCCACCTAAAATTTTTTAAATCCATTTTTACCCTTCGGCGAGTTTTTAGTAATACGTATGAAAGGAATCTTTTGTCGTTTTTCGTACGAGGTACTTTTTGACTTTTCCGACAAAAGTATGAAGAATGTTTTTTTAACTTATACGACACGAACAGATTTCTACTGTTTTATAAAGCCTTATTTTCATGAAGCTTCCTCTAAAAGATTTCATGAATATTTTCAATAATATCTCTTTCTTTTAAAATTGCATGATGTTTTGTGAAAAGAAATTGATTTTGAAGAAGAAAGGATATTTTCCTCAAGAATTCAATTCAAGTGTTTTATCAAAATTATTTTCCATCTAAGATAATAAAGGGTTCTGTTTCTATCCATATTTTTACATTGATTTGACTATGTTGTGATGGAATTATTTTTATGAATTCCTTTATCTTATATGAATTGATTTATGATGTCATGATGTTTCAAGAATCCCATTTTTGTTACATGTGTTATGCGATGATGTATGTTTTATGATTATGTGGCACACATAAGAAAGGATTCATTATAAGATGGGTGGGACCTATATCTCCCTCCAATGAATTGGGTAATGATTTTATATCTCATGAGATAGACATGGCTGGAACAGAAGGTTATTTCGGTTCAGTGATACAGGACTGAAACGAGGAGTGAACTCGGTTCAGAAAGGGACTTTGTCCACTAAGATAGTCTTGGCAATGAGTCATGACTAACAAGAAATGATTTTCCATGATTATGTGTGCATGTCACAAAGTTTCAAGTTTTATGTTATGATTATGGGGATCTCATTTTCACTTCTATGATTTATTCCATGTTAAGATATTATGATCTCTTTTGCAGGTTTTGATTTTCATAAAGATATGATATGATTTTTATTTCCTTTATTTGCCCTTGCTGAGCATTTGAGCTCACCCTTTTATGTTTTCTTTTCCCCAGGTCAGGAAGATGGATATTAAGTAGAATATGCTAAAAGGGACCCTAGATATGATGAAATAAATGGGAGACACTGTAGAAGATTTATGAACCAGTTGTTTATGTTTCCCAGTTTCTAAAGACACTATATCTATACGGTCCTTTGTGGTTTTGTCATATGTTGTAATAAGTGTGCTTCAATTTTGAAGTATTAACAATGTATGTAAAGTGTGGGTCGTTATAGTACATTGGCCCCTTTGAGATCCTTGATTGCATAGGATCAATGGACTATGAGTTGGAACATCTAATAAATATGACTCTAGTTCATGATATGTTCCACGTATCGCTCATATGAATGTATATACCTAATCCATAACATTTACTAATCTCAAAGGAGGAGCTACTAGAAGATGATCTCCCTTATGAGGAGAAACCAGTAAAGATTCGAGACAAGAGAGATAAGTTTCTATGAAAAAATTAAACCCACCTTGTCAAAGTGTTGTGGAGTAATCATAATTATCACAAATAATATTGAGAACTGTAGGAGGCATTGAAGGATACATACCCTCACATATTTGTGTAAAAAGAAATTTCGATGGAGAAATTTAAAAAGGGGGGAGTAATGTAACCACTCAAACCCTTGTAAATAGAATTTCTCCCTTATTATAGTAATTTCATAAATTATAAATCATATAAAATCAAATAGAGACCATAAAGTTTTTTATAAATGAAAAATTAATGATATAAGAAGTATTTCATGAAGTTATGGAAGCAATACTGATAAAATAGTACCTTCACCACAAGAATAGTTATATGACCCTTATGAATAGTTAACTGACCACATGAATAGTAGCCTCACCCATGATATTATAAATAAAATTTATGCATCTTTTAAATTAATTTAAGATATAATCAATTCGTAGTACATGTAAATAAATGTAATAAGAATCATTAATAATGTGTTGGTATTTTTGTAATACATAAATATTTAATTACAATATTTCGAATAATTTAATAAGTTAAAAGAAAATTTATTTTCAAAAAATTTATTCATAAATTAATAATTTTATTTATTATGGTTTTAAGATAATTTTATGGGACCCTATGTAATTACTCAAAGTATTTTAAAATCACTTATAATTTTAATATATGTATTTTCCATGTAAATGATGATTTTATTTAAAATTAAAGTTACACATATTTTGAAATCTCATTTAATTGAATGGAGTTCATTTTTTAAATCTATATATCATGAAATGGTTATGGATTTTATTGGAATTTTTATGAAATACATGAATTTTTTATGAATAGTAAAATATGATAATTTACAATAAAAGATAAATACATGATTTATGGAGTTATAGATGAAATAAGGATGATGTAAGTGAAATGTAAAGAAATATAATTTTTTATATTAATATATATATATATTGATAATTATCAATCTATTCATATACTTGAGAAAAAATAATACATTAATGAATATAATATTTAGAGAACACCCCTCGCCTCCACTCTAAATACCACCCATCACCCCATCTTCTCCACACAGTTCTCAAACATTGATCCTTTCATATATTCTGCCCAATAATCTTCCCTTGTCCCTCCCCCAAAACTAGGATCTCTTGGTCTCATCAAAAGAACAAAAACTTTCCGTAAGGGGGTTCTCAAGAAAGATAAATTCAAAGGCAAATCCTCTATCTCTCTTTCTTTTAATTTCCTTTCAATTTAATTTCATTTCATATTCTATACTTACCTCCATTCATCCAAATTTCATGATAAATATAAAATGTTTGGAATACTGTAATTATATCATGTTAATGGAATATTTATCACTAAAACTCCACCCTCACCCAATTTTATTTTAAAAAATGAAATCATCGCCTGTGATATGTCAATTTACGAACATCATGGGCGATTGATTTTAATTTTCCTTTAACTAATTCAAGGATATTAATAAAAATATTAAATGATTGAAAATATATTTTAATAGTTATTTTATAACAATCATTATTTTATGGTACTAATGTTTATATATAATTCTAAATGACAAAACAAAACGAGTTAGTTGTTATAAAAAACCGCCAAAATTAAACTAAAATGAACATCATTAAATTTAATTTAAAGATTAAACATCATACCGGATAACCAAATTATTTAAAATATCATTTAAAAATATTTAATATGATTAATAACATATAATATCAATTATGACTATTTATTCTCATTTCACATGAACATCCATTCATATATACAAGATAACTAATCATGAAAGCAAAGAAAATGACCCCCCCGCCCCCAAAATAAATTAGACCCTATAACTCATAAAAATAACCATAAAACATCATAGTAAAACCATAATGAATAAAATTAATATATAAAAGTTTTTGGAATTTTTAATTAATGAATATAACGTGATTATACTTGACATTAATGTGAAGAAATCATTTATATACAAGGTCAGGGGAATTCTCAAACCTAAGTCTCTTTCCTTGGGTTGTCCCACTCTTACCCCATTTTCAGAATGGATATTTTTTAAATATAATACCATCACAATAATCATACCATTTTGGGTTATAAATTTATTATAATTTAGTTTTTGACAAAAATAATTTTTTCCAAAAGAATAATTATTTCAATAAAACACACCTTTTAGTTCTTGAGATTGTTTCCTCTTCACTCAAGGTTGATGATTCTTATATCAAGTATGTGATTCCCTATTTTATTTGGGAACATATTTTTTATTAATATATTAATTATTAAAATAAAACATTACATTCTGTGGGATATTTTATTACCACAATTGATATGTGTTTTCTGTGAAATTCACGATAATGAAATTGTTATATTGTGACGAGTGCACCCAGAATTATATTATGCAATGTAAATTTATGATGTGACAGGTGAATAGAGAATAATATAATGATAAAATGATTTTTTAATGTTATGTATCTCATGAGAAAAGTGAAATATGCATGAAATGGTGCTATATTTTTTCATAACAATATGTGGTTGTTGCCAATTAAGACATGATGTTTCCTTTTAATGAATTGCAACATTCCATTCCATTATCTAGTCCTTCCTCATATGATTATGAGGACGATGTTATGATTATTATTACCCCATGTTACATTGTTTTGTTTTTTTGTCTATCCTATTAATGGGATTTTATATCACCCCTTTCATTGGTATATATCATCAGGTGACTTCTTGTTCTCAGAAGAATTCAAGGGACAATAACAAGCGAGAGATAAAGGAATTAAATAAATGATTTTGTTATATTATTTAAAGGTTTTTAAGGGTCCTAATATTCCTAAAATAGTAATTATTTGGATCATGGTTGTGTAATTATTTAATGTGGTTAAAATGATGTAACTGTAATTTAAGAAATTTAAGGGTCTCTATCCATATCACCCCTCTGTTTACTAAAATTATCAAGGTAATAAATAAGGGTATAAAATTTGAGGTTACATGAAATGAATATTGGAAACCTATTTTCCACAAAATTTCAATATTCATTTGTTATGTTTGGTTCGAATATAAAATAAATGATCTATTTGATATAAAATCTTTCTCCCATGTTATTACTGTAAAAAATGAAACCCTTTGGGAATATATTAAGGGAATTTTAAGATATAATTTCTTTATCTTACCAAAAAAATATAGAATTAAATGTTTATCAATTTTCTTAATTCTTTATAGAGTTCATTTATTTTAGATTTTTTGCATATGAAATTCACCTTGATGTCCACTAAAAAATCCCATAGAGGATTATAGGCATTTCTTTTGAAGTGTCATATTATAGATGCTGACAGTAAACTAAAGCCACACAAACCTGTTACTTATGGAAATATTATAAAGTATGAATTATGGAATTATTTAATCAATAATCACAATTAAAAATCGTTTTTGGTGAATGATAGTCAATTATATATTATTTTACACTTTATATTTTATCCAATTTGATTAAAAATTATTAATTTATCAAAACAAAGGGGTGTAAAAAATAAACATTGCACATCAAGACCAATATACCCCCATCTCAAAGAATGGATAAGGTATGATTCACTTGATGGTCAAATGGTATATATTTTCAATATAACATAAATTTTTTATGTTATTTGAAACAAAATATTTCCCTTTTTTATATACATATTGATGGATCCAAATCCAAAGCCACATTCAACAACATGGGGTATAGAAGGAGGCCTGTGTAAATAAAGACTGTAAAATGGTTCCCAAAAGCACAAGATAATTATGGAAAAATTTTGTAGGTATGAAATATTTGTTATTATTTATGATTTATAAAATCATTGATTAAAAATTTATATTTATGTTCACATATTTTTAATTCATTTCATACATAAGAATATTCAAGGACTATACCTGAATAAAAAATAATTTTAATAGATTTTATGTGGTTGGGACAATATGGTTTCTTTATAGGTGTATGTTTTGGAGTGTCTCGTTAAAAATATTTTTTGAAGGAAAAACCACAAGAAGATATATATCATATGACGAAAGTATTTCATGTGAAAATATATTCTTTATAATATTTAATTTTCCATTTTGGTATGGTAGACCCATATATATGAAAGGATCAAAGTGAACTAGTAGTGGAACCACGATCAACACATGAACAACCAAATGAAACCACTATAATTAATGAAAGTAATTCCCCTCAATCTCATACCTTACCCAATGTAATCAATTTTTTCATTAAACTTCCTCATAAATTTAAATCAAACAACATATGAAAACATTATATTTCTAAAATTATACAGGGTAATGTTGTATGTGATTTATATCTATCAACACCAACTCACTACCCTGTTGTTAAGGGATCATTGTATAATATCCAAGGATACACACTATATAATAAAAACTCCCAAAAAGTCACATGGGTGTGGGGAATTAATTTTATCAATATTAGATTTTTGAGTTTCCTATTCCACTCGATAGTTAAATTATTACAAATATCAATTATTCTATTGGAACATTCATAGAATAATTGACTAATATTATAATGATACATGAGGTATTTCCTTACAAAAACCAAAAGATAAACTTGTAACAGTTGATGATAAAATACTAATGTGAGGAATGGTATTATAGATGGATAAAATGATGGGAAATAGAAGTTCAAATCATGAAAATACAATGATTTGACAAGGAAACCAAAAAGGCCTTCTAAGAGTATCTTCTCCTATCCAGATCCACTTTAATATTTATTATCATTAAAACACCATGTACAAACAAATTTCATAGATGAATATATTTCCTAAATTCAATATGAAGAAAAAATATTTGGATATATAATTATAGATGTGGTTAGTATCGAGAGGTAAAATGAGATTATATTGTTTGAATAGATTGTTGTCTCAGTTTTGAATACATATATAATGTTAATTTTAAAAATATGTATACCAAAAAAATAATCAACAGTGTTCAAAAAATTTAATAACAAATCAAATTATCTAGGCCTTTATAAAACAACTCTATAAATGGGAAAACCTTGGAAGAATAATTTGGATTCAGTAATAACTTTATCATTTCTACGAATGAAATTTTTTTTGGAGTTTAAAAAATTGATAATAAAAATTTCAGATAAGAGAGGAGTTTGAGGAAAACATAAAAAATGATGTACGATTTTTTATTCCAACAATACTAGGGTAAAATATTTAATATAATCATTTAAAATATATATTTATATCTTTCATTACATATTTCTTTTTTTTTAAGAAGCACTAGATCCTAATTGAAATCAATTAGGATACCAAATATAATTATTTTTTTGGATACAATTCATGGATTTCGATTAAGATGATGTGTATTGAAAATTTTTAATTCACTTCAGATAAAATTTTATAGAAAAACATTGAATTATGTGTTTGAGTTTTCTTTTTAACGAAATTTGTTTTATGATATGGTGATCTGTAAATATATACTAAATCATGTTATCAGGTCAATGACTGAAAATATGAATCCAATGGATTAATTAAAATGGAAATATATTAAGGTATATGTAAAAATATCTGACTATAAAAAAATATTTCAAAACAATATAATTATTTTGGACAATGAAATTTCAGTTTTTGGAGAAAGATAACATCAATTATTGTGGATATTATATTTTCAAATTTATGAAAGTTATCATTACCATCAAAATAATATAATCCTAAAACATGAAATTTCAAAAGGTAATTAAAATTGAATTAAAAATATTTCTTAGTAGTTTTTTATATATTTTCTCAATACTACCAATATTTCCATCAATAAAAATAATAAAAATTAGATGTACGTTTGTTTAGAGACAACTGAGAAGCATTCATGGAGTCAAAATGTTTTTTGACATCAAATATAGGTGATTACCTACTATAATAGTGATCTATTATGGGATATGACATTAGATAAAGAGTTGGGATCTGAATTATTAGTATTATAATTCTTATATATTATTTTTATATATTTTTCCAGTATAAGTATAATGGAGGAAATAATTTTGTGTAGAAATTAATGGGAAGAATATATGGTTTCAGAATATATATAAAGACATGGACAAGTGACTTCATACAACTTATTTTGTTAATTTTCACATCATTTTAACTAATTTTTTAGTTTATTTAATTATCATTTTTATTTGGTTCTCATTTTTATATGACTAAACATTAGTTCAAAACAATTATAACATAATAAAAACCATGAAATTTTTTTCAGATTATTTTGATACATTAAGAAAATGCTCTATATGTCTTTTTTACATGTAGGGATTAACCTCACATCAATATGACACCCTATGTGGTAGGTATGACTCAAAATGTGTGTTTTGAATAAAAAAAAAGGTAATTTCTATTTAAAACAGTTTCCACATCACTAAATATGAAAAAATGAGCTTATATTGTTTTAATAAAATAAGAAAAAAAAATAATTCATTTTTTGATGTATAGGAATTGACATCATTTCAATCTGACATTAGATGTGATCAGTATGTCTCGAAGTGAATTTTTTAATAAAAAGTGTCCTTATAGTTTAAAACAACCATCCCATGATCAAAAAATAGATAAATTTCTCATATTATTTTCAAAATTTAGGACACCTATGCATAATTTATTTTTAACCTGTAATAATTTATTAAATAATAATCCGACATTAGATGTTCTTAGAATGACTCAAAGTGTGTTTATTTAATATAAGTTTAATTTTAGTTTAAAACAAATGTTTCATCTCAAAAAATGCTACAATAATCGAAAATTAGTTTCTTTCATTATAAAAATGATATAATATACATTTTTTATTTGTATGAATCGACTACACAACAATATGACACCTGATGTTGTCATTATGAATCTACGTACATGTTTTTATTATAAAGGTTGTGTTTTAGATTAAACATGGTATCACATGATCAAAAATAAGAAAATGAGATCATATGGTTTTTAAACATTATGAAAATTATCAATAGTTTATTTGTGATTATTATGAATCTTCCACATATCAATCCAACAAATGATGTGTTCAATATGAATTGAATTGTGTATTTTTAAATTAGCGTAACACCAACGTAAAAAGTGTATCACATGGACCAAAATATTAAAAAGAAATCATATTATTTTATAAGTGTAAAAAAATATCCATAATTCATTTAAAACATGTATAAATTGAACGCACATGATTCTGACACATGATGAGGTTGGTTTTACTCAAAGCGTTTGCCTTCAATTTAAATGTGTCATTTTACTGTAAAACATGCATGACATAACAAAAAATGAGAAAAAGAAATTTAATTATTTTAAAATTTTATGATAGAGATCCATAGTTTATTTGTTATGTGTAGGAATAGACTACATTCCATTTCCACCGATAGTTTGGTCAGTATGACTTGAACTGCGTATTTTCAATATATAAATGTCATTTATGTTTAAAAGTTGTATCAAATAGACAAAACTAATAAAATGAGATTTTTAAACTATAATTTTTTTCAAAAGGTCCATATTATATATCTGATGTGTGAGAATTGACTACACATCAAACTGACATTGAAATAGATCTATATGTCTCATAATATGTGTTTTCAATATAACTGGGATTTTAGTTTGAAAGGCCCCTAACATATACGAAAATGAGAAGATGAGCTCAGTTTTTTAAAAAAAAGAGTAAAAAAACCTGTAATTCATTTATGAGGTATATGAATTTACCGTATGTCAATATCATAGACAATGAGGTCTTTGTGACTTGAATTAATTATTTTCAATATAAAAGCGTCATTTTAGATTAAAATGAGTTTCACATAGCAAAAAAAAAATAAGAAAATGAGATCATATTGTTTTCAAATGGTATAAAAATAATCCATATTATAATTCTCACATGTAGTAATAAATCGCATATCAATCCAACATACGATGTGTTCAGTATGACTCAGTGGGTGTGTTTTCAGTATAAGTTCCATATTTGTTTAAAACACATCTCAAATAGAAAAAACCATAAAAATTGTCTTAGATTGTTTTCAAACATTATGAATATTATATTTAATATATTTTTAATTATAAAGAATAAACCACACAACAGTTTGACACATAATGTTGTTGTCATGACTAAAAAAGTAAATTTTCAATATAAGTTCCTTTTTATTATAAAATGTGCCCATATATCAAAAAAATAAGAAAACGAGTACATATTTCTTTCAATAAATATTAAAATGCTCCATAATACATTTGTGATTATACTAATTGACCAGATGTCAATCGAACTAATGATTTCATTGGTATGACTCGAAGTGCATGTTTGAAATATGTGTGTAATTCTAGTTTAAGGCATTCACACATATCCAAAACCAACCACAAATCATGAATATTTTTATATCTTTAGGAAAATGATACATAACTCGTTTATGATGTGTATGGATCGACCAAACAACAATCTAAAATATATCAAGGACGGTATAACACATAGTGTATGTTTTCAATATAATGGTTATTTTAGTTCAAAATCTGCATCAAATAGCCAAAACTGAGAAAATTAGCTTTCATTTATTTCATATTTTTTGGAAAATTATATATTATATTTTTTTAACATGTAGGAATTGACTGCACTTTAATCTGAAATATTATTAACTGGCATTTTCATTAATATATACAATAATTAATAGTATAATTTATAATATTTTGATTTTAATATTATTTTTTTTATTTCATTTATTTAATTTCACTAAAATAAAAAATTATATTTTTATAGGAAATTGGTATGAAAAAAAGTTTTATCATTGTAAATAGCCTGCTAGTTTTGATTGTGTATATGGGTTGTAATTTTTCGGTTAACTATAAATGTAACAATAATGTAAATATTTTTTATCTCAATATTGAATTAAAATGATAGTAAAATGTTCTATTTTTATTCCAATTTGGTTTACAATATATTTATATTCCCTTATATGTATTATTATTGGGTTTTATTTTATAGGGTTGTTGCTTGGCTACTATAAGGATGAAACTGTGTAGCAGGTGAAATAACATTTATCGGCCCTTTATGTAGTACTTATAACAGGTCCCTTTATCAGTATTCCATATAATATTGAAAAAAATTCATCATTTATTAGTTCTTATCAATTTGATAATTAATAATACCCCATATAAAATAATTTTGAATGAACTGATAAAGTGTATATTTATCATATCTTTTTCTAGTACAGATAAAGGTCATCGGCTTTTAAAATTTCTTATATTGAAATAAATTTTAATTACTGGCCTAGATCATTTTCAGATATTTTAAAATATAAATATTTTAGAAGTGTAAATCAAAAAATCATCACCCTTAACCCTCATTTATTATCAATATTTCTACAAACCATCAATTTTCACATCATTTTCACAACTACCATGAATATAGGGATACAATAATGCTCATTGTACCACCCCAATATTTCATAGTATGTTATTTTTTCAAAGTAATGCAATAACTTTCACTACATGCAACACTGAGTTCAAGCGCATCACGGCTTACCAAAATAGCCATTCAAAAGTGGTTATGAATAGTATTAACTAAATTTTAAACATTATATAATCCTTATAATTTTAGAATCCATATTATGAGTTTCTTAGAAATAATTTAATAACAAATTCATTTTTGTTCTGATAGAAGAATTATTTTTAAAAAAATGCAATTTTATCGCCTTTTAATGTCGAACCCTTTTTAAATCCAATATTTGAAATTTTATATATTCAATTTGACAAAATAAACTTCTTCTTTAGAATTTGGAAATATGAATTTCTTTCCAATACATGTTTGGTATATTTCTGATAACTTTGAAATTTGAGTGAATAGTGAAAAATACTATATTTTAAATAAAAACAACTATTTTAATAAAAATAATTTATAGTGTTGAATTATACAGTTTAATGTTTTGGATGTATAATTAGATTATATTTTTACCCTTTAATCCAATTTCGGTTAGTGGAATTAATTTCACAATGAAATTATACATAAACAAGTATCAATCTTTTGATAGTTATTATTTCATAAAAATACGCCTTTTGGATTTGACAGTGGGAATTAATATTAAATTAAAAAATGAAACTTCTATTTTTTAAAATTGAAAATATAGACTTAATTATTGAATTTGAAATATCAAAATTAGCTTAGGGGAATTTTTGGTTTTTTCTGAAAACCATTAATTTTTTATGAATAGTGAAAAACACTAAGTTGTAGTTTAAAACTGAATTTTTTATTTAAAAAATTATTTATTTTATTTAAATATATTTTTGGTCAAAATAGAAACATAATACCTATATATGTTAAATTAAATTCATTGGAGTATGTTTATAATAATTTTAGATATATAAAAATTATATTGAACTTTTCACTGCCATTTACCCACCTCCTAGGAAAATTTGTAAATTAACATAAAACATAATTTTACGGCTTCTGTGAGTTGAATTTCAAAAATCCGAGAGACATGGTTAATATTAAGGATTAAAATGTGGTTCAAGAAGATAATTTTTTTTTGGTGAATAGTAACTTTTTACTTTTATTTACCACGGTTAAAAGTAAATAGGGTAATTTGGGGTAAAAATGATATTATTATTACCCTAACATATATCCTAATTATATTGGATAAGTTTAATTCAACCAAAAAAACCTTAGGAATAAAATATTACCATTTAGGTCCACCTGGATTAGATTAAGACATTTATTATTATTTAATTTAAAGAATAGTTAAAAGAGTTAAAATCAAAGTTTAATAACTAAACCATTTTTAATATAGGGTTATAAAAAAGATAAATTCGTATATAAATATTAATTAGAAAGTTAAAGTGATTTCCTACATAATTGTATTTTATTTATTATTTTTAGAGATTAAATAATTAAATTTATTAATGACACAATGATGATGCAGTAATTACTTTATTAATGAAAGAATCAAATAAATGGTATTATAAATATTAAAATAAATATAATTACAAATTTTTTATGAAGAACATGAATTTTCTAGGTGAATATGACATTTTAGGGATGATTCAATGTATCTTGTTCGATGTAATCAAGTTGTGAGGATTTTCAAAAAAAAAACAAAATACCAAATAGTGTCAAAATTGACATAAATTATTATTTAAAACAAATACTATATTACTGGTTGATATAGTATTCCTAAAAATGTAAGGTCATTCCAAAGGGCTTAAATAATATTATATATTTCATTAATGGGACACTTGAGGTTCTCTTGGAAGTTTATAGTATGTTTATTAACCATATAGAGTAAGAATACAAGAAGAAATGGTAAAAGTTAGAGTATTTAACTAAGAATTAAATCTAAATGATAAGGTTAAAATGGTAACCTAAACTTTTCTAAAACCTATTGGTTGAGGGGATTTCGACCCATAACCACCTAAGACTCTAAAAAAATTCATTTCGAACCATTATAAAAAGAATATTATTGTATAATAAATTAATAATTTAATCTTTTCCTAAAGTGACCATCACCCCTCTTATAAAAGGGCACATACCCTTCTCTCAAATTAACACCTCCAAATCCATTTGGCTCGGCCAAACCCTGCCAAAATATCCTCTCAACTATCCTAAATTCATCCTATAGGCCTTCCTTTGGTCATAAATCCAACCTAAAGAGCCCTTTTGATCAAATCAAAAGGTAGAACCAGAAGAAGAGGTAATGATTTCCCCACCCTCATTCAAGTTCTCTTATTCTTCCACTTAATCTTTATTTATGGTTTCTATTAAAAAATAATAAATATAGTATCTTATATATACTGTGATGTTATTACAAATATAGAACAACTATATTCAATATTTTATCCCTCTAATGAATGATAATTTCACCATGCGTGTGTACGTACGGATTACCGTCTCCATGTCGTGGTGTAATTTGTTATTCAACACTATGTTATTTGGATGGATATAATGATGAGTAATATGTATATAAATAATGAAAATAACATTCTAATGTCTCTTTAAAATTAATATACCATCCAATTCCACACCTTCAAGGAAATGATATTGTTGCTCAGGCGTACGTACGGATTACCGTCTCCACGACGCGATGAGATTCATTTCCACAATCACCATTCGTCGACAATTATAAAAATATACATTACAAATAAGTATGTAATATATGACATAATAATTTTACTGGAGGTATATAAATATATATTTAATTAAATATATCTTATACACTTAGTTCCGTTCAATATGATATGAAAACACAAACAACGTTTATGTGTACATACAGACTACCGTCTCCATAAACGATGTTTTTCATTTCATATATATGTCTATTATAAATATTTATAATCAAAATATATATGATATATAAATCATTTTTTATATTCTGGAAGTATTTAAATCTTTTTCTAGGTGATTCAATCAAGAGTAACAAGTTAAAACACATATGATAAAGAAATCGATTATTACCAGAAATATTAATTTAACATGGAAATTAATATTAAATGGGTAGTATAATGTCATAAATGAATCATGTATGATATCATATATATTAATATGGTTATTTAATAATTTAATAATATACTATGATCTTCATAGAGGAGGTTAAACAGAACTTCGACTAAAGGAATGTGCAAGGTAAGGGGTTTTCATCTCACTTCTTATTCCCGGGAGATTAATTCCATAATGCCCCTATTACCTTTTGTGTGGTGTATGTACTTCCAATAATTTATTTATTTGTGTAATAAAATTTAATTTATGTGTATTTACATATTCATTATATGACACTTCTTTCATGGGGTGTATGTTTCATAAGTTACAAAATTGGTAAGGGTTAATTCCACAATGCCATTATTATCCGAGATTGTTTATGTTTAAGTATTTACTGGGACATTTTTATCTTAAATGTCCATTTTTCATTAAAATTATTTCAAAATGAATATTTTAAGGATTTTTTAAAGGTACACTTTATCAATATCATAATTTTAAATGTTTTAAAGATTTATCTTTCTAAATCATTTTAATTAATTTCAATGTTTTCAAAATGATTTTAAATATTTATTTATATGGACATGAATGTTTTGAAATGATAATTTTTTTCAAAAGTTTCAATGTGGTAAGGGATACATCGATTCAAAAATCTATTTAAAATTAATTCATTTATATATGTGTGACCTTTAAATGATTTTGAAAAAAGTTTATTTCTTTCAAAAAATTTTACTCATCATTTTCAACTATGTCAGCATCTTTTACTAGATATTATTTTTGATTTAGGTTGATTTATTATAATACAATATTCCATATTTTATTGAATGCGTTATGATATGTTTACTATAGATGTTCTATTCTTATACCATTCTTGGGTTATGGTTAGTGTATTGAAATTTCAAAAGCTAGTTTTAATACGAATGTTTATGTTATTTTTCAACTCTTTCATATGTGGAATGCAGTGGACTTAGTATGTGAGGGGTGGAGCCTGCTATAGCTCCTCGATGCATCGGTAGGTCTCAGGAGACAAACTGGTAAATTGTCACAAAGCCTTGGAAAAAAATTAATTTATATTCTTGGCACAAGTCCTTGACTATGTGGTAATGATGTCCGGTGTTAGGAATTCCCTCATTATGAAATTATTTATTACATTTGATTATTCGGATGGAAGAATATCCATGTGCATGTTTATATGTTAATTTTTGATTTATTTTTTTATATTATGTTCAAGTTTTTTTTAAAAAGGTTGTTGTTTTTATCACAAATCATTCCTTATAATTTTATAGCTTCCTCTAAATTATTTACCCTTACTGGGAATCTGAGCTCAACACATTATTATGTTTTATTTTCCCTAGATTCCAAGAAGTGTATTATGTTTGATATGGAGGGTTAAGTAAAAGGGAATAATGGCGTTCACAAATAAATAGTTTTTTTGTATTGTATGTTAGAAAGTGTAAGGTAATGTTCATGTATGAAATCTATTTTCCAAGTCTTCTAAACTGATCGGTCTTTCGGGACATGATTCCTTTTAATCATGACAATTTATTAAAATAATCCACCGACATTGGGTAACAAGGGTCAGTGTGTTACAGTTGGTACCAAAGGAAGTTTAGCGATAACTTTGGAAGCTAGATTTAGATAAACTCTAATTAGAGCACATATACCTAAGATAGACTTTGAGGACTAGTATAGATGAACTTCCTAGAATTTTGGTAATATAGAAATTTTGTTAGTTTTCCAAGAAAATACATCCCTATTTGGATATGACCAGGTAGAGGAAGCTCCTGAAACGATGTACCAAGGGGTAAAACCCAAAAACATCGCTTTGAGATAGACTCAAACGGGAATTGGTGCACGACAACGGGCCTTGCTGCACTCTTTGTTATGACACTCCCAGGGGATACTCTTAGGATAATTCTCATTTTCTTTACAAACCACTATGACAGATTTATGAGCATATGCATCCTCAAAGAAAACATTTTTTTTGATTATGGATTATATCCATAAACAATTCGATTTATGTTAGGTATTTTACATGTTTGGAATTGTGGATTGTGATTCATAAACTGACCTAGTGTATTCCATTGTTTCGAAATGGCGCCCATTAGAAGGAAAGAGAACTCCATCAATACGTACGATCCAATGAGTAAGAAGGGTCATATTATTCATGGTATTAAGCCAACATTTAGAAAGGAAATAATCTCTCACGTATTATCATCATATGAATAAATAGTATCATGTGTTAACATGATCAGTAAAGAATTCTCTAAATCCAATGGCTTTGAAGGGAAGCTAGAAAAGAAAAGGATGGTAGAAAGAAAGATAGATAAAGGGAATATGGGAATGAAGGATTTTCTAATATGTGATAAATGTTGAATGAATCACCTTGTAAAATTATTGAAGGGATTGGGAGTTCATTATAAGTGTGGAGAAAAAGGATAGAAAGTTTGTTATTTCAACGGTAAGAAAATGTTTTGAAATGTAAAATGCTTCATCTGCAAGGCGTTGAGACACTATGAGAATGAATGCCCAATTCAAAAGAGTATACCAAAAATGATGTTATTGGATAATAATCAAGTTATGATACTAACTCAGATAAAGAGGAATGACTAGTGTTGTTATGTTTTTATTATAGAATTATTTCATTTGAGTGTTGTATAAACAGTATACTGGTTACAAGAATTATGGAGATAAATAAGTATTGTACTACAATACTTTTTTATTGAGGATTTGAGATTATATGGTTCTCAGAAAACTGACTTAACAGTAAGCTACACTTTTTGGAAAATAAATGGTTGAAGGAAAGTTAATCCTTAATACGGTCCTAATAATGAGGTAGTGATTTTGAAATAAGAGAATGTTGATTTTGGTAATTCAGGATGTTTTGGTGTTGTAAATGAATAAATGATGAAGGCGTTCACATGTTATTACCTTGCAAAAAGGATCCTCATTATGTTTAGATTCCTCATAAACTTTGGACTAAGAGTTTGGATATAACTATTTTGGATAATTCTAATGGTTGGAATGGATTATGTTTGAAATTGTATACTATTGTTAAGGTTATTTTTGGATTTCTAAAAAAAGGACAACCAGGAGGTCGGGCGGCAAACCATCACATCCAGCAAGGCCGCGTGACATGAACCCGCAACCAAAGGGAGGAAATGGTGTATCACCTATCACCAACCCACGTGATGTCCTGTATTGAATAATTTAGTTTTTTAAAGGGTCTAATATGTGAATTATAAATTCATTATTTTTGGAACCCTATACAATTAGGATAAATAGAATATTTTTTTTGAAATCTTTTAGAGTGAAAGATGAGTTGGTGGTAGGAATTAGTTGAAGGATGAAACTCTACTTATAACGTCCCATAATTTACATACATTGTTAATACTTCAAAATTGAAGCATATTTATTACAACATATAACAAAACCACGAAAGGACCGTATAGGTATAGTGTCTTTAGAAACTGGGAAACAGAAACAACTGGTTCATAAAGCGTCTACAATGTCTCCCATTTATTTCATTATATCTATAGTCCCTTTTGGCATATCTTACTTAATAACCTTCTTCCTGACCTGGGGAAGGAAAACATACAAAAGGGTGAGCTCAAATTCTCAGTAAGGGTAAACAAAAGAAATATCAATCACATCATATACATAAGCACATAACTTTTGGAAATCTTAACCTGCAAAAGAGATCATAATTTCATAACATGGGATAAATCATGGCAGTGAAATGTAATCACAGTAATCATAACTTAAAACATGAAATTTTGTGGCATACACACATAATCATAGAGAATCATTTCTTGTTAGTCAAGACTCATTTCCAAGACTATCTTAGTGGCCAAAGTCCATTTCTGAACCGATTCACCCTCGTTTCAGTCCTGTTTCACTGAACCGGTATAACCTACCATTCCAGCTATGTCTATCTCATGAGATATAAAATCATTACCCAATGCATTGGAGGGAGATATAGGTCCCACCCATCTTATAATGAATCCTTTCTTATGTGTGCCACATAATCATAAATCATACATCATCGCATAACACATGTAACAATAATGGGATTCTTGAAACATCATGACATCATAAAAAAAATCATATAAGGTAAATGACTTCATAAAAATAATTCCCTCAAAACATAATCAAGTCAATGTAATAATAGGGATAAAAACAGAAGCCTATATTATCTTAGATGGAAAATAATTTTGATAAAACATTTGAACTCCATTCTTGAGGAAAATATCCTTTCTACTTCAAAAACACTTTTCTTTTCTTAACATGTCATAAAATTATAAACAAAAAGAAGTTGATTAAAAATAAACTTGATAACTTATAAAGGAATATTCTTGGAAATAATGATTTAAAAATCCATTCTTGCTGTATAAATTAAAAAAAAATTCTTCGCATACTTTTGTCAGAAAAGTCAAAAATGTACCTCGTACAAAAAACGAAAAAAGATTCCTTTTACTAAAAACTCACCGAAGGGTAAAATAGGATTTAAACAATTTTAGGAGAATGGAAATAATATTACATATTTAGGAAGCTTGGATGTGGATGATAAAATACACCCCAGTAAATACTAAATTATAAACAATCTCAGATAAAAATGAGATTGTGATATTTCCCTTAACTTAGGTCTGATTTGCTTTGTACGTGTCCGAAGCTCCTGTATAATGGTTTAAATAATGTTATTGACTTATTCCAGAATCATACATATTGATATGATATCATATATGGTCATATTCTTAGCTTCTTATTAGTAATATTTCATTGTTACTTGTTACTCGGGTCTTTATTGCCTTTTGGTCTTATGCGTGTTTTTCCGAATAAATTCTTATTCTTCTTTTAAGGTAATAGATACCTTATATCCATAATGGAATTAGTGTAACATATATCATATTTATTCATTCAATTAATTTATATAATTACTATGTAATGATGATCATGTAGAACGAGTCGCATCACATCGTGGAGACGGTATTCCGTACGTACGCACGAGCGATGATATTGTTCCCATGATCGTGGAATTGTATTTAAGTGTATTTATACTATTTCAGTATCAATATCACTTTATAATAATCATATATAGTTACTCATTACACCATTATACCCATCCTTGTAAGGTGATGGTGGAAAATAGATTACACCACGGCGTGGAGACGGTATTCCGTACGTACGCACGCGTGGTGATTTCATTTTTCCGTAGGATGGATAGAAGGTGAATTAGGGTTGTTTCATATATATAATAACGTATCAGTATGTAAGTAATACTGATGTTATTACTTTATCTTGAAACAACTAAAGAAGAAGAAGTTGAAGAAGAAAGAAATTGAAAAGATCGGTAATGGATATTATCTCTTCTTTGAAACGCCTCTTTGAATCCTCCACTTAGGGAACTAAGAATGGTCTTTGAAGAATACCAGGACCTCTAGGATTATTCTAGGGAAGTGGAGAAGGAATTTTGGCAGGGGTTTTCCGAGATGGAGTGCTCAAATTGGTGTGAGGAGGAGGGGGAGGAGGTGCCCTTTTATAAGGGAGGAGAGGGGCACCTTAGGAATATCTCAAAATATTATTTTATATTAAAGTCAAAATCGGTTTATAATGGTTCCAAAGGGTCTTATTTCGAAGGTAAAGTGGGGATGAGTCGAAATACTATCAACCAATAGGATTTAGACAAGTTTAGGTTATTATTTTAACCTTATCAATTAGATTTAACTCTAAGTTAAATAATTTAACTTTTACCGTGACTTTTTGTTTTCTTACACTATATGGTTAATACACATACTATAACATGACAAAAGAACCCCAAGTTGTTTATTATTAATATATATATCCTTATCTAAGTCATTTGGCCAAAGCTTAGATTTTTAGGAATAAAATAACAATTAATAATATAATATTTGATTTAAAAACTATTTTTTGTCAATTTTGACACTTTTTGATATATGATTTTTGTGAAAGTCATAACAGAATTATATGTTCAAACCAAGTTTATTAAATCAACAATAATATATCATAGTAACCTATAAAATTAGTGGAATTCATAAAAAGTCACAAATTTCATTTATTTGAGCATTTATAACATCAATTATGTTAACATTTCCTTAAAAGGGTAATTACTGCATCATCGTTACGTCATAAATAAATTAATTTATTTAAAGTACAAAAATTATAAATAAAATATCATTTTTTAGGAAATCTTTTTATCTTTCTAATTGATATTTATAGTCGAATTTATCTTATGTATAACCCCATTTTAAAAATGTTTCAGTTATTAAACTTTGATTTTAACTATTTTAACTATTCATTAAATTAAATAATATTAAATGTCATAATCTAATCCAAGTGGACCTAAATGGTCATATTATATTAATAATGTTGTTTTTGGTCGAATTACACTTATCCAATAGAATTAGGACATGTGTTAGGGTAATAGTAATATCATATTTACCCTTAGTTACCCTATTTACTATTAACCGCGGTTAAAAAAAGTAAAAAGTTACTATTCACCAAAAAAATATTTTTATCCCATTGAACCAAATTTTACTTACTGATATCAACCGTGTCTGTCGGATTTTCTAAATTCCATTTACAGAAGCGGTAAAATTATGTTTTATGCAAAATTCAGTTATTAACCTACCACTTAGTGGTTTCACTATTCATCAAAAATTGAAAGTTTTCAGAAAAATACCAAAATTTCACCCTAGGCTAATTTCGGTATTCCGAATCCAAAAATGAAGTCCATTTTGAAAAATAAAATTAATAAAATTTCAAAAAGTGGTTATTACTATTCATAACGGCTATTTTAAATAATATTTTAATAGCATATCGTCGTTTAGTGAAACTCGGTATTGCGTACAACACAAGCTATCGAGGAAGGTCGCGATTGCGTGTAAAGTAAGTCAAGATAGTGTGTAGTGAAAGATTCCTTTGATGATATATATATAACATAAAAACAAAATATTACTCATAAAAATCTCAGGTGTTACATTCTACCCCCCTTAAAAAGAATATCTCCCTCGAAATTCGTCACTTTGTAACAAACAGATGAGGATACTTCTCCCTCATCATATCCTCAAGCTCCCATGTAGCTTCTTCAAGTTGGTGGTTCCTCCATAAAACATTCACCAATCGAGTGGTCTTGTTTCGTCGGACTTTTTCGCTACGATCCGGAATCACTATTGGTTGTTCTTCATAAGAAAGATCTTGCTCCAGCGGTACAACTTCTTAGCTGAGTACATGTGAAGGATCAGGTATGTACTTTCTCAGGAGAGATACCTAGAACACATCGTGAACATGAGAGAGATTCGGTGGAAGCGCCAATCAGTAAGCTACCTTCCCAACACGATCCAGTATTTTGAACGGACCGATATATCTAGGGCTCAACTTCCCCTTCTTTCCAAATCTCATAACCCTCTTCCAGGGAGATATTCGTAAGAACACTTTATCACCCACTTCAAACTCTAGGTCTTTTATTCGGTTGTCGGCATAACATTTCTATCGACTCTGAGCTGCTCTTATGTGTTGTTGAATAGATCTGACCTTTTCTGCCATTTCATCAACGAGATCAGGTCCTAATAGCTTTCTTTCCCCAACTTCATCCCAGCAAGTTGGAGTCCTGCATTTCTTTCCATAGAGAGATTTATAAGGAGCCATCTGAATACTGGAGTGAAAGCTATTATTAGAAGAAAATTCCACCAAAGGTAGGTGTTGATCCCAACCTCCTTTGAAATCCATAGAGCAAGCTCTCAACATATCTTCTCGGGTTTGAATTGTTCTCTCAGACTGACCGTCTGTCTGAGGATGATAAGCAGTGCTGAAACTCAACTCTGTATCCAGAGTATGCTGAAGACTTCGCCAGAACATCGAGGTAAATCTCGGATCCCGATCAGATATAATAGAAAGTGGTACTCCATGCAATCTTACCACTTCCTTTACATATATCCTGGCAAGCTGATCCAGAGAGAAATCCTCTCTAATAGCAATGAAGTGTTCAGACTTTGTAAGACGGTCAACTATGACCCAGATAGAATTATTGCCTTTGGATGTTTTAGGAAGTCCTGTGACAAAGTCCATAGTGATGTTTTCCCATTTCCATTCGTGTATGGGTAATGGTTGTAACATCCCCTTAGACTTCTGTCTCTCAGCTTTAACTTGTTGACAAACCAAGAATCGAGAGACATATTCAGCAACATCTCTTTTCATGCCATCCCACCAAAAGTACTCTTTCAGGTCCCTATATATCTTCGTGCTTTCAGGATGAATAGAGAATGAAGAAATATGAGCCTCATCCAGCAGCTCCGTCTTTAACTTGGGGATGGGAGGAACACAAACTCGATTCCTGAACTTTATTATCCCATCACAATCAAGGTTGAATTCAGGAACATTTCTCACCTTCTTTTGTAACTCAAAATCTTCTTTCTGTGCCTCTTTAATCTTCACATGTATATATGATTGAACATTCATTTGAGAAAGAGAAGATTTTTCCCCTTCCATTATAATTCCAAGATCCATCCTTTGTATATCCATAAATATTGGATCTTTTGTGATCCTCATCATGGATAAACTAGCATGGTCTTGTTGACTTAGTGCATCTGCCACCTTGTTTGCTTTCCCAGGGTGGTAATGGATTGAGCATTCATAATCCTTAATCAGCTCCAACCATCTTCTTTGATGCATATTCAGCTCCTTTTGTGTGAAAATATACTTTAAACTTTTATGATCAGTATAAATATCACACCTTTCACCATAAAGGTAATGCCTCCAAATCTTTAATGCAAAGACTACCGCAGCTAACTCCAAATCATGTGTTGGGTAATTTTGCTCATGGATTTTCAACTGTCGTGAGGCATAACCTATCACCATATCATTTTTCATAAGAACACACCCCAATCCATTCTTGGATGCATCACTGTAGATCACAAACCTTTCTCCACTACAAGGCAGTGTGAGCACAGCTGCACTGGATAACCTTCTTTTCAACTCCTTGAAATTCACTTCACATTCCTCTGTCCAAACAGACTTAACTCCTTTCCGAGTCAACTTGGTGAGTGGGTTAGATAATCGTGAAAAATATTTTACAAAACGTCGATAATATCCAGCCAAACCAAGAAAACATCGGATCTCAGTTACTGTTGTTGGTCTCGACCATCTTTCGATAACCTCTGTTTTTGCTGGATCCACAGATATCCCCTCTTTTGAGATTATGTGACCCCAAAATGCAACTTTTTGAAGCCAAAATTCACACTTGGTAAATTTGGCATAAATATTATCCTTTCTCAGGGTCTTCAATATAATTCTCAAGTGATCTTCATTCTCTTCCTTGATCTTTGAATAGACAAGAATATCATCTATAAAGACTACCACAAATTGATCAAGATAGTCTCTACAGACTCTATTCATTAGATCCATGAAGATAGCAGGGGAATTAGTAAGACCAAATGGCATCACTATAAATTCATAGTGTCCATACCTTGTACGGAAAGCCGTATTTGGTATATCCTCCCTTTTGACCCTTAATTGATGTTACCCTGAACGAAGATCAATCTTGGAAAAGTATTGTGCTCCACGTAGTTGGTCAAATAAGTCATCAATGCGTGGGAGAGGATATTTGTTCTTGATAGTGATCTTGTTAAGTTCTCGATAATCAATGCAGAGCCTCATTGATCCATCTTTATTCTTAACAAATAGAACAGGTGCTCCCCAAGGTGATGCACTAGGGAATATGAATCCTTTATCAAGATTCTCTTGGAGTTGCTTCTTCCATTCCTGGAACTCAATTGGGGCCATTCTATAAGGTGTCTTTGAAATAGGAAAAGCACCCGGTACGAGTTCTATTGAAAACTCAACTTCACGATTTGGTGGAAGAGCCGGTAATTCCTCCAGAAAGACATCATCAAACTCCCGTACGATGGGCATATTCTTAATCGTGAGTTTCTCACCAACCATTTGAGATAAATAACCTTCATTTAGTGGAATCAATACCCATAAAATGGAAGAAATTTCCACTGGAAGGTTATGTTCATCCTTGAATTGATAGACGATCATTGATTGATCTGGAATATGAAATGTGACTTCCCTTCTTTGGAAATTAATATGAGCTCCGTATAAAGAAAGCCAATCCATGCCAAGAATCACATCGAATTCCACTAAAGGAAGGATCACAAGATTTGCAGGAAGCACTTTCCCACAAACATCAATTGGAGAAGAATTATAAACTTTTGATGCGATTGATGTGCCATTAGGTGTTGTCACAGCTAACCCAACATCTAATTTTTGAGGTAATACGGTGATACCCTTGGAAAATTCTTCAGAAATAAAAGAGTGGGTGGATCCAAAATCAAATAAAACATTTGCTACTTTAGAGTGGATGGTAAGTGTACCTTTCACCACATCGTTATCATACTCCACATTGCTAATAGAAATTGCATGTGACTTTCCTTTGTCTTTAGCCTTAATAGTTTGTTGATGTCGACCATCATCATCAACCCTTGGATTTGGGAATTGATTGGAATAATGCCCCATCTCCATGCACTTGAATCATTGAAGTGTAGTAGGTTCATTCTGTGTATCCCTTCCTTTTTTTGCATCATTAGACATCTTCTTCCCATCATCGTGGCATTCAAATGCCCGATGAACTTCCTTTCCACATTTGAAACATTTACTTGTCCCTTTAAGACAACTACCTCCATGTTTCTTTCCACAATTTGAGCATAAGGGAAAGCTCATCTTCTTTTCAGTGTGATCTTTAGATTTTCCATTGAATTCCATTTTCCTCTTCTTATCAAACCCATATGACTGATGGGTTACTCCAATATCCATCTCGACTTTGAGAGCACATCGAACGATTTCCTCATAGCTATTGAAGTCCCTTATGGCTAACGCCCTTCGAAGACTTGGTTTTAAGCCACTAAAGAATCGATCGATCTTATTCTCAGGTTGGATAATAATACCAGAAGCGTACCTTGCAAGTCTTGTAAAATTTGCTTCATAGGTACCAACAGATTCATCATCCTTTTGCTTTAGTTCAAGAAACTCTTTCTCCATCTTTGTTTGGAGAATACGAGGGAAGTACTTATTGAAAAATAATTTCTTGAACTCATCCCATTCCTTGGACTGAATTTCATCCCTTTGCCTCGTATTCTTAATAAGATTCCACCATTGATCAGCATCTCCTTCCAAACGATACACTGATAGGATGAATTTATCATGTTCAGAACATTGAAGAACTGAAAATATCTTTTCAGTAGTACTAATCCATTGTTCAACAACTAATGGATCAGTAGACCCGCTGAAAGAAGGTGGACGATGCCTCATGAAGGATTCAACAGAATGTTCCTCCTTCCTTTGCTCGTTTGGAAGTCCTGCATGATTCATAGCTTGATAAAGTTGTGTGAGCATGGCTACAGGATTTTGCATTCCAGCTCCCATATCGTTTGGTTTCTCAGGGGGACAGTCATTTCATTGCCCATCACATTCCGCATTAACACGGTTCCTTCGGGTTCCAGCCATTGACTAAAACCAAGAAGAATAGTGTGAGCAACACTAATTATAATAGGAAAACCACATAATTCAAGAGTAAAATTTTCACGCTTAAGGTCTTATCCTAGGTTATTCATGGCCATTTCTAAAACACTAAGATTGTGTTCTATTCTTAGACTTATCCTTAGGGTTCTTACTAAGGCTTTCACATCCTAGTTTCCAAAGGTTGACTATACCTTTCCTCTAATACCAACTATAACGACCCATACTTTACATACATTGTTAATACTTCAAAATTGAAGAATACTTATTACAACAAATAACAAAACCACGAAAGGACCGTATTGGTATAGTGTCTTTAGAAACTGGGAAACATATACAACTGGTTCATAAAGCGTCTACACTATCTCCCAGTTATTTCATCATATCTATAGTCCCTTTTGGGATATCTTACTTAATAACCTTCTTCCTGTCCTGGGGAAGGGAAACATAAAAAAGGGTAAGCTCAAATGCTCAGTAAGGGTAAACAAAAGAAATATCAATCACATCATATACATAAGCACATAACTTTTGGAAATCTTAACCTGCAAAAGAGATCATAATTTCATAACATGGGATAAATCATGGCAGTGAAATGTAATCACAATAATCATAACTTAAAACATGAAATTTTGTGGCAAACACACATAATCATAGAGAATCATTTCTTGTTAGTCAAGACTCATTTCCAAGACTATCTTAGTGGAAAAAGTCCATTTCTGAACCGAGTCACCCTCGTTTCAGTCCTGTTTCACTGAACCGGTATAACCTACCATTCCAGCCATGTCTATCTCTTGAGATATAAAATATTTTCCCAATGCATTGGAAGGAGATATAGGTCCCACCCATCTTATAATGAATCCTTTCTTATGTGTTCCACATAATCATAAATCATACATCATCGCATAACACATGTAACAAAAATGGGATTCTTGAAACATCATGACATCATAAAAAAATCATATAAGGTAAATGAATTAATAAAAATAATTCCCTCAAAACATAATCAAGTTAATGTAATAATAGGGATAAAAACATAACCCTATATTATCTTATATGGAATATAATTTTGATAAAACATTTGAACTCCATTATTGAGGAAAATATCCTTTCTACTTCAAAAACACTTTTCTTTTCTTAACATGTCATACAATTATAAACTAAAAGAAGTTGATTAAAAATAATCTTGAAAACTTATAAAGGAAGATTCTTGGAAATAATGTTTTAAAAATCCATTCTTGCCGTATAAATTAAAAAAAACATTCTTCGCGTACTTTTGTCGGAAAAGTCAAAAAAGTACCTCGTATGAAAAACGACGAAAGATTCCTTTTACTAAAAACTCACCGAAGGGTAAAATAGGATTTAAAAAATTTTAGGAGAATGGAAATAATATTACATATTTAGGAAGCATGGATGTGGATGATAAAATACACCTAAGTAAATACTAAATTATAAACAATCTCGGATAAAAATGAGATTGTGATATTTCCCTTACGTTAGGTCTGATTTTCTTTGTACGTGTTCGAAGCTCCTATATAATGGTTTAAATAATGTTATTGACTTATTACAGAATCATACATATTGATATGATATCATATATGGTCATATTCTTAGCTTCTTATTAGTAATATTTCATTGTTACATGTTACTCGGGTCTTTATTGCCTTTTGTTCTTATGCGTGTTTTGCCGAATAAATTCTTATTTTTTTAAGGTTATAGATAAATTATATCCAGAATGGTATTAGTGTAACATATATCATATTTATTCATTCAATTCATTTATATAATTACCATGTAATGATGATCATGTAGAACGAGTCGCATCACATCATTAGACGGTATTCCGTACGTACGCACGAGCGATGATATTGTTACCATGATCATGGAATTGTATTTAAGTGTATTTATACTATTTCAGTATCAATATCACTTTATAATAATCATATATAGTTACTCATTACACCATTATACCCATCCTTGTAAGGTGATGGTGGAAAATAGATTACACCATGGCGTGGAGACGGTATTCCGTACGTACGCACGCGCGGTGATTTCATTTTTCCGTAGGATGGATAGAAGGTGAATTAGGATTGTTTCATATTTATAATAACATATAAGTATGTAATTAATACTGATGTTATTAATTTATCATGAAACATCTAAAGAAGAAGAAGTTTAAGAAGAAAGAAATTGAAAAGATCGGTAATGGATATTACCTCTTCTTTGAAACACCTCTTTGAATCCTCCACTTAGGGAACTAAGATTGGTATTTGAAGAAGACCAGGACCTCTAGGATTATTATAGGGAAGTGGAGAAGGGATTTTGGCAGGGGTTGGCCGAGCTTGAGTGCTCAAATTGGTGTGAGGAGGAGGGGGAGGAGGTGCCCTTTTATAAGGGAGGAGAGGGGCACCATAGGAAATTCTCAAAATATTATTTTATATTAAAGTCAAAATCGGTTTATAATGGTTAAAAAGGGTATTATTTCGAAGGTAAAGTGGGGATGGGTCGAAATCCTATCAACCAATAGGATTTAGACAATTTTAGGTTATTATTTTAACCTTATCAATTAGATTTAACTCTAAGTTAAATAATTTAACTTTTACCGTGACTTTTTGTTTTCTTACACTATATGGTTAATACACTTACTATAACATGACAAACGAACCCCAAGTTGTTTATTATTAATATATATATCCTTATCTAAGTCATTTGGCCGAAATGTATATTTTTAGGAATAAAATAACAATTAATAATATAATATTTGATTTAAAAACTATTTTGTTTCAATTTTGACACTATTTGATATATGATTTTTGTGAAAGTCATAACAGAATTATATATTCGATCCAAGTTTATTAAATCAACAATAATATATCATAGTAACCTATAAAATTAGTGTAATTAATAAAAAGTATCAAATTACATTTATTTGATCATTTATAACATCAATTACGTTAACATTTCCTTAAAAGGGTAATTACTGCATCATCGTTGTGTCATAAATAAATTAATTTATTTAAAGTCTAAAAATTATAAATAAAATATCATTATGTAGGAAATCTTTTTGTCTTTCTAATTAATATTTATAGTCTAATTTATCTTATGTATATCCCCATATTAAAAATGTTTTAGTTATTAAACTTTGATTTTAGCTATTTTAACTATTCATTAAATAAAATAATATTAAATGTCATAATCTAATCCAAGTTGTTCTAAATGGTCATATTATATTCATAAGGTTGTTTTTGGTCTAATTACACTTATCCAATATAATTAGGACATGTGTTATGGTAATAGTAATATCATATTTACCTTTAGTTACCCTATTTTCTATTAACCGCGGAAAAAAAAGTAAAAAGTTACTATTCACCAAAAAAATATTTTTATCTCATTGAACCACATTTTACTTACTGATATCAACCGTGTCTGTCGGATTTTCGAAATTCCATTCACAAAAGCGGTAAAATTAAGTTTTATGCAAAATTCAGTTTTTAATCTACCACTTAGTGGTTTCACTTTTCATCAAAAATTGAATGTTTTCAGAAAAATACCAAAATTTCACCCTAGGCTAATTTCGGTATTCCGAATCCAAAAATGATGTCCATTTTGAAAAATAAAATTTATAAAATTTCAAAAATTAGTTATTATTATTCATAACGGCTATTTTAAATAATATATTAATAGCATATCGTCGTTTAGTGAAACTCGGTATTGCGTACAATGCAAGCTATCGAGGAAGGTCGCGATTGCGTGTAAAGTAAGTCAAGCTAGTGTGTAGTGAAAGATTTCTTTGATGATATATATATATAACATAAAAACAAAATATTACTCATAAAAATCTCGGGTGTTACACTACTTGTCAAGTATATATATAAAAATATATATATTTATTCCCTATTATTTTATGGATAAATTAATTATTAAACTTTAGGGAGTGGATCTTAAAATTAAAAATGTGTTATCCTAATAACCTTATATTTTGTTGAACCAATGGTATTTTAAATCATCATAGATTGGTGGCTTGGAGGACAACAATTCCAAAATAGTATTAAATTGATGATCTCAATCAATCCCTATAAATATTTACGTTTTCCTCCAATTATGTGTCTCTAATTTCCACCAATGTTCTCTTAATTGAGATCATAATTTTGTGGTGACTTTTTCATTCCCCTTTTCCTCTTATTAAGACTAAATTTTATTAACCAAATTTCCGATGAGGGGTTTCCCCCAAAGGTAATTTCTATTTTCATCCTTTTATTTTTGAAGAAAAATTTCATATTGTGAGGATACAATTTATTGAAGGAGGGAAGAATGTAACACCCCAAGATTTCATAGTACATCATTTCTTCAATGTAATCCAATAACTTGCACTACACGCAACACTAAGTTCAAGCACATCGCGACTTACCAAACTAGTCGTTCAAAAGCGGTTATGAATAGTATTAAATAAATTTTGAATATTATATAACACTTATAATTTTAGAATCCATATTATGAGTTTCTTAAACATAATGTAAGAACAATTTCATTTTTTTCAGATAAAAGAATTATTTTTTAAAAAATGAAATTTTACCGCCATTTAATGGCGAACACTTTTTAAATCCAATATTTGAAACTTTTATATATTCAATTTGAAAAAATAAACATCTTCTTTAGAATAGGGACATACGAATTTAGTTTCAAAAAATATTTGGTGTTTTTCTGATAACATTCATTTTTGGGGGAATATTGAAAAATACTATATTTTAACTGAAAACAACTTTTTAAATAAAAATAATTTATATTGTTGAATTATAAATTTTAATGTTTTGGATGTATAATTAAACTATATTTTTACCCTCTAATCCAATTTTGGTTATTGGAATTATTTTCACATTGAAATTATACATAAACAAGTGTCAATCTTTTGAATGTTATTATTTCTTAAAAAAACGCATTTTGGTTTCGACAGCGGGAATTAATTTTAAATTAATAAATTCAACTTCAATGTTTTGAATATGGTAAAATATTCTTCATTATAGAAATTGTAATATAAAAATTAGTTTTGGGTGAATTTTTGGTATTTTTATGAAAACTTTTAATTTTTTGATGAATAATGAAAAACAATGAGTCATAGTTGAAAACAAAATTTTTATTTAAATAATTATTTATTTTATTTAAAAAAATTTAGTTCAAAATAGATATATAATACCTATATAATTTCAATTTACTTCATTGGAGTCAGTTTATAATAATTTTAGATATATAAAATTTTTATTGAACTTTTCACCATTTTTTACCCACCTCCTAGGAGAATTTGCAAATTCACATAAAACATAATTTTACCGCATCTGTGAGTTGAATTTCTAAAATCCAAGATAAAAGGTTAATATTAAATAGTAAAATGTGGTCAAATAAGATAAAAATAATTTATGGTGAATGGTAACTTTTTTCTTTTATTTACCACAGTTAAAAAGAAATAGGGAAATTAAGGGTAAAAATGATATTATTATTACACTAAAACATGTCGTAATTCTATTGGATAAGTGTAATTATACCAAAAACTAACTTAATAATAAAATATGACCATCTAGGTTCACATGGATTAGATTAAGACATTTATTATTATTTAATTTAAAGAAGAGATAAAAGAGTTAAAATCAAAGTTTATTAACTAAACCATTTTTAAAATAGGGTTATACATAAGATAAATTCAACTATAAATATTCATTATAAAGATAAAAATATTTCCTACTTAATTTTATTTTATTATAATTTTTAGAGATTAAATAACTAAATTTATTAATGACAAAATGATGATGTAGTAATTACCTTATTAAAGAAAGAATCAAATAAATGGTATTATAAATATTAAAATAAATATAATTTCAAATCATTTATTAAATAAATTAATTTTATAGTTGAATATGACATTTTAGGGTTGATTAAATGTATATTGTTTGAAGTAATCATCTTTTTATGACTTTCACAAAAAAATACCAAATAGTGTCAAAATTGACATAAATTAATATTTATATCAATTACTATATTATTGGTTGATATAAGATTCCTAAAAATATTTTGTCCGGAAAAAGGGCTTAAATAATATTATATATGTCATTAATTATCCATTTGAGTTTCTCTTGGATGTTTAGCGTATGTTTATTAACCATATAGAGAAAGAATACAAGAAGACACTGTAAAAGTTAAACTATTTAACTAAGAGTTAAATTTAAAAGATAAGGTTAAAATGGTAACCTAAACTTGTCTAAAACATATTTTTTGAGTGTAATTTGACCCCTAACCACATAAGTATCGAAATAAATTCATTTGTATCCATTATAAACTGAATATTATTGTATAATAAATTAATACTTTAATGTTTTCCTAAAGTGACCCCCACCCCTCTTATAAAAGGGAACTTTCACTTCTCTCAAATTAACACCTCCAAAGCCATTTGGTTCGGCTAAACCCTACCAAAATATACTCCTAACTATCCTAATTTCATCCTACATGCCTTAATTTGGTCAGAAATCCATCCTAAGGATCCCTTTTGATCAAATCAAAAGAAAGAACATGAAGAAGAGGTAACGATTTCACAACCCTCTTTCATGTTCTCTTATTTTTCCACTTACTATTTCTTTGTTGTTTCAATTATAAAATAATAAATCTAGTATCTTATAGATAATGTTATGTTATTATAAATATGGAACAACTATTTTCATTATTCTATGCATCTTATGAATGATAGTGTCACCATGCGTGTGTACGTACGACTTATCGTCTCCACACCGTGGTGCAATTTGTTATTCAACACTATGTCATATGGATGGATAAAATGATGAGTAATATGTATATAAATAATTAAAATAACATTATAATTTCTGTGTAAAATAAATATACCATCCAATTACACATTTGTAAGGAAATGATATTGTCGCTCGTGCGTACGTACGAATTACTGTCTCCACGATGCGATGAGATTTATTTCCACAATCACCATTCATCGACGATTATAAAAATATATATTACTAATAAATATGTAATATATTACATAATAATTCTACTGGATATATATATATATATATATATATACTTGCATATATCTTATTCACTTAGTTCCATTCAATACGATATGAAAATGGAAACAACGTTTTTGCCTACGTACGGACTACCGTCTCCATAAACGGTGTTTTTCAATTCCATATATATGTCTATTATACATATTTATATTTTAAATATATATGATATATAAACCATGTTTTATATTATGGAAGTATTTAAATCGTGGTCTAAGTGATACAATTAATAGTAACAAGTTAAAACACGTACGATAAAGAAATAGATTATTACCCGAAATATTAATTTAACTTGGAAATTATTATAAATAAGTAGTATAAAGTAATAAATGAATAATTTATGATATCATATATGTTAATATGGTTTTTTAATAATTTAATAACATACTATGATCTTTTTATATGGGGTTAAACGTACCCTCAACTAAAGGAAAGTGCAAGGTAAGGGGTTTTCATCTCACTCCTTATTCCTGTGAGATTCATGCAATATTTTCCCCTATTACCTTTTGTGTGGTGTATGTATTTCCCAAAATTGTATTATTTGTGTAATACACTTTAATTTATGTGTATTTAAATATTCATTTTATGGTACTTCTTTCATGGGGTGTATGATTTATAGGTTACCAAATTGGTAAGGGTTAATTCCTCAATCTCATTATTATCTGAGATTGTTTATGTGTAAGTATTTACTGAGACATTTTTATCATCTATGTCCATTTTTCATAAAAATTACTTCAAAATTAATATTTTATGGATTTTTTAAATGTACTCTTTAGCAGGATCATAATTTTAAATGTTTTAATGATTTATCTTTCCAAATATTTTTAATTAACGTCCATATTTTCAAAATGATTTTAATGATTTATTTATATAGAAATGAATGTATTGAAATGATAATTCTTTTAAAAAGTTTCAAAGTGGTATGAGTCACTTTGATTTAAAAATATCTTTTAAATTACTTCCTTTATAAATGTGTGTCTTTTAATTGATTCTTTAAAAAGTATATTTCTCTCAAATAGTTTTACTCATCATTTTCAACTATGTCAGCATCTTTTACTAGATATTATTTTTGATTGAAGTTGAATTATTATAATACAATCTTCCATATTGTATTTAATAAGGTATGATATGTTTTACTATGGATGTTCTATTTTTTACACCATTCTTGGTATATGGTTAATGTATTGACATTTTGTTTTCTAGTTTTAATACAAATGTTTATGTTATGTTTCAACCTTTTCATATGAGGAATGCAGTGGACTTAGTAAGTAATGGGTGGAGCCCGCTATAGCTCCTCAATGTATTGGTAGGTCTCATGAGACAGACTAGTGTCTTGGCACAAGGCCTTGAGGAAAATTTTATTTGTAGTCTTTGCACAAGGCCTTGACTATGTGGTAATGATGTCCATCATTAGTAATTCCCTCATTATGAAAATATTTATTACATGTTACTATTAGACTAGTAGAATATCCATGTGAAAGTTTATATGGTATTGTTTGATTTATTTTTGTCATATTATGTTCATGTTTATATTTAAAAAGGTTGTTGTTTTTATCACATATCTTTCCATAAATGTTTATAGCTTCTGCTAAATTATTTACCCTTACTGGGTATCTGAACTTAGCCCATTCTTATGTTTTATTTTCCTAGGATTCCAAGAAGTGTATTATGTTTGATATACAGGGTTAAGCTAAAGGGAATAATGGCATTCTCAAATAACTATTGTTTTGTATTTTATATTATAAAGTGTAATGTAATGTTCATATATTCAATCTATTTTCCAAGACTGCTAAACTAATCGGTTTTCAGGACTTGATTCCTTGTAATCATGCCAATGTATTAAAATAATGCACCGAATCTGGGTAAATGAGGTCGAGGAGTTACACTCATACCCGCCGCAAAAATGACGAACCACAACCTCTTGTGTTAATTTTGAATAACATGATGGATGTGGGTGAGAAATTCACATAAACAATGTAAATTCTTCATTTTACCTGCATTATCATCCAATGATCACATAAAAGGGGTGTCCAAGGGTGATATCATGATATAACAAATTTAAATTGATTTAAATAATTCAATTTTTTCTAAACAATCTCATAAAAAAGGGGTAAAATAACATTTTAATAAAATTATATTTTAAAATAAATGCCCATAAATCAAAAAGGGTGAAAATTCATAAATTAGGTGTGTTTCCTCGATTTAGGATTAATTGTTTGTGAAGAGATTGTTCTCTAGTGATGAAGAAGATATACTGAATTTACTGTCTACCCCAAGATTTACCTCAATATGATCATTATCATTTGATACTCCCGATCCACTAAAGAATAATGATCACTCCACCTCTCTCACCTCCCTGGATTATATGGATATCCATGGAGATTTTATATTATATAATATTTATAGGGATAGGTTTAGGTTAGGTCATTCAATTTATATAAATAAATTTAATTTTTTGTTGTATTAAAAGAACCTATATATGGTCAGATGACATTAAATGTCTGATGATAACCAACCATGGCTCATGCCTAGGGTAAACCTCACATTCTGGGTATACTTGTGGCCTTGTATTTCTCATCCAAAATTTTTATGAATGGATAAAATATTAAAATGGAAACAATGTGCACACACATGAAAGAAAAATATATTAATATTTTTAATTTTTTAAGACTAAATTCTCTAAACACTAAAATTCCACCCATCATCGAGGGTAAATCTGTATATATACATTTAAATATTCAAAGGACTTGTCCAACAAAACTAGAGTGGTTACAATATCATCCAAGTGGACTCCCTTTCTCTTAATCACTTTAGGCCTCTTCATACCTTTCAACTTGATTCATCCTCCTTATATCACTATTCCTAATACTAAGAAACATTTTTTAGTCCACACAAGAAGAGATGGAATGTGAAAAAACTGACAAGTTCAGTACCATAAGATGGTAAAAAACATAAAAGAGAAAATAATTTAAATCCATTCAACCATAGACATATTTATTTATCAGAATGAGATCAACCACGATAATTACCCAGACCACATGTGTAATAGATCTTACTCTATTATTTGGTTTATTTATATGATTTTCCATCATCAATTTGAGAATAAGGCCAATCATTTAATGGTATGGGATCATAATTGGACCAATAATCCAACTCTTATATGAATCTATACCTTTAAACATCGCCTTCAGTTCATGGTTTCTCTATAGAACACTAATTGTGGTATCTGCTATTATTAAGTGATACAACGGATTAGGATCCTTGATAATTTTAAGTCCTATGTTATGTCCTTCAACTAGAGTAGATCAATTAGTTCTATCACATTCCCCAAGGAATGATTCTTTGATGAAATATTTATTCAAAGTTTCAAGAATAAAAATTATATATTATTTTTCTCATTATGTTAGAAACAATGTGTTGTAGACTTTATAGGATATTTTTTACTCTCTTTTATAGACAATATCATTACTAATATTATTATTTTATGCCCCCAAGGGAGTTGTTTAGTCTTTATAGGATCTCGGGGATTTAATAGGGTTTATTCCATCAAAAAAAATTATAGGTAGTGACACATGAGTGATTTATCCATGGGTACAGAAGCATTTAATATTCTATGGGTAACTAGACATTAAGATCAATATATGTTATGAGTTTTCATGGATTTTTTTCAATCATCGATGGTTGGGTGACCTATACTTGAGGTCTTATGAATGTGTGAATTGTTTCTATCTATATTAAACTCCAGGATGAGAAAAAATAAGATGATGTTGAGGAAAAGGATGATGATGAGGATGAGGACAAGGATGATGAGGAAGACAATGAGGATTAATAGGAGAACCATTAGGAGGAGGAGGATGATGACTATAATTATTGTTATTATTATTATTACCAATAAATAACTAATCATGTTTGATAATGGGCGGATTCACACATCCCCAACCCCACCCCATCCTATTAATATGAAAAATCATGAAGGGATCCCCTCTACCACATTTTTCTTCATATATCCCCTCTCCTCTGTTATATTTTCAAAATTTAATTAATATTTTATTTCAATTTAAATTCAGGTTATTTTCCTAGGTTTCCAGGGTGTTATTATCGATGTAATGTACACACTTCACCTCTATTTATTGAAGACATTCGTATAAAATACATGGCTTTGACTATTGGTTGTACTGACCAAGCATGGTACCGATGTTTTTCTTGTCCACTATAGTCCCTTTACAGGTCTCCCAACTCAATAATTGCACCAATTAGAATAAAAAATATGTGGCCCTTCGATACATCGATAATTTTTCAGTACAAAAAGTGAAAAATATAGATATTAAATGAACCCAAAATGTCTTGTGGGAAATCCTTCCCAAATTAAAGGGGAAAACCCATGGGAAAAAAGAAGGATCTAACTATGAAAAAATGTGGGTACATACTCTCTCAGTTGTAATGAGAAAATAGTCAAAATATTCTATCTAGAATAAAGGGATAAATACCTCAAAAAATACTACAATAAAAGGTGAAGATATATTTCTAGAGAAGATCATGATTAAAACTGTCTGAGGAGATCCCTTTTAGGATCCTTTACTCACCCTCCTTTGGTATCCCAAAAATTATATGCATTTAATCAAACTAAATATGGGAAAAAATTTTTGGGGTAACACTCTTTAAATAAATCGAATGATGTGTATTTTAATATTATTTTCCCTATCCAAAATGTATTCAAACATATCAATCACATAAAGATTTGATTATGTATCAATCACATCTCCACACATCCTTTCTCTCTTCCAGATATGTTTTTCATGTTTGTTTAACTCCACTCAAGTATAGACACTATCTAAACATATCATAACCATTATACTTAATCAGTAAATTTTATTTATTTTCATTATTTTGAATTTTATCCATATCCATAGTTACTTCCTCCCCCACATCTCAATAAGAATGGTATTGTACACCAATTTCCTTTTTTAAAAGAATGAGAAGAAAAATTACATTCAATTTGAAAGGTGATCTAACTGTCACAAAATAATGAAGTCTTCACATGTTCATTCACGAGATCCTATAATAAACTTTTATTCCAAATTTACTCTTTTCAATATTGTGTTGTATCTATATTCTCCACCTCAGTTGTGGATATGTCAAAAAAATAGTCACTTTTAAATCAATTGCATAGCTCCACCCGCAAGCATAAACACATAACCAGTAGTAGGATTCCTCACTTCAAGAATCACCTAAAACATTTGAATCCAAAAACCCATTGAATTTAAAATCCAATCATGTTTGACATAAAAAATAATTTGTGGTCTCATTGATATATATAAGGATCCTCTTCACCATGTTCTAATGATCTCATTATAAATTCTCTATGTATATACATACTACTCCAACTACAAGTGAAATTTTATATCTTTTACAAACCACAATGAACATTACACACCACACTACTAATGGATATGAAACTCCAGACATTTCCATCCTCTCTAATTTATTACTTGGAGTCATCATTGTGGATAAATTGTAATTAATGGGTATGGGGATAGAAATTGGATTATAGTTTTTCACGTTGATGATTTTAAATACTTCTCTAATGTAATTCTTCTATGATAGCCAAATCATCCACTATTCTTATCTCGATGGATCTACATCCCAAGATTTTTTTGGGTCCCATGTACTTGATATCAAACTACCTAGCCAATAGTTCATTCATCTATTGGATTTGATCATTGATGGGGACTAAAATGAACATGTCATCCAAATATAATAGTAGAATGCTAATTTCATTACCATATGGACCCTTTAAAATTCACACCGATCTTAATTAAGTCTGTTGTATCCTACACTCATCATATCGGAATAAAATCTCTTATACCAACATATCTTCGCCTCTTTGAGACCTTACAAATATATTTTTTCAAACTGTAAACCATGTTCTCCTTACCTTCTTAATAAAAAATTTCTAGTTTTAGTATATATATTTCATCATCAACATCACCATAGATAAAAGATATTTTCACATCTAGCTACTCTATATGTAGAGTGTACATAGAACACATAACCTGATATACCTGAATAGATGTTAGTTTTAAAAAAAAAAAATTCATTGAAATAAATAGCTTCAATCTCAACATATCCCTTGACAACAAGTCTTAGTTGATATAATTCCACATAGTACATTTTATCCAGTTTGATCTTATAGACCCATTTTTTCCCAATGGAATTTCTTCTATCTATTAATGGAAAAATACCCCATGTCTTGTTTTTATGCATGGATTCATTTTACTCATATATTAAAACCATCCATGAAGATACATATATAATCTTGGTCACTTGAAAAATAAAATGGATTTGTATACTAAGTTAATAATAAATAAGAAACATTTCTATAAGTGACATAATTTCAGTTGCATTTGAGTTCTATATTCTTTCAATTTGACCGTTGTAGTCTTATATCATCGAGTACATACACATTGTGATTTGGTAATTCCTAAGAGAAAATTGGTTCTTCCATTATTTTTTCCTCCTCTACATCTTATTTAGTTTTTTTACTCTATTTCTCTATTTCGTTATCAATCATAATTTTCCACTTACCATCTTAAAAAAGTACATATCTAGTAATGATTTGTTTGTGGGTAGTGGGATCCCAAAAATGATACCACTTCACACAATCATTATATCCCATGATGATACCTTCTCTAGATCTGAAATTCAACATTGATGATTCCTAGTAATTAAATAGTTTATAAATAGTACTTCCAAAAGTATTTATTTGAGAGTAGTCATAGGGTTTACCAGTCAAAATATCCATCATTATCTTTAAATATATTTCCACTAAAGGGAATCAATTAATCATATAGGAAGTTGTATTCACTGCTTCTGCCCCAAACTTTTTGGAAACTCTTCCAATCTTTAGCAGTACGCATGTTTTATCCAATAGGGTTCAATTCGTCTTCTCTACCACCATGAAGTGTCCCTTGAGTATTTTATGTTGAAAAATAAAATCAAAATTCTCATTCATAAATTCTCCACCATTTTCGTCCTCAAAAATTAATTATTATTTTAAACATCAATATCTTTCTAAATTTCAATTGTATTTATGAAACCATATACATCTAGTTTCCTCTGATTTGAAAACAACCAACATCTCTCGTAATAGAGATAAAATAAAAGAACAAAGTAACTTCCTCATCATATGGACACAACTACTGCTTTAAATACATCATAATGGAAAAAATGAATGATCTAAAATATCATTATTGTTAATGTTCCAAACTTCATCCTTTGTTTCTTACTCAAAATACAATGCATAAAAAATTGTATTTATACCTTCGTAAGCCTAGATAGAATATTATGATCAGATTGAATATTCAAGCATCCTTCAGACATATGACCAAGATTCTTATTCGATATCATCATCAATGATTCCATTGAGTTATTTTATTTTACAACAATCTCTGATTCATTGTGTGTTTCACGCATAATAAAATACATGTTTTTTGTTTCTTCTCTATCTTCATCACAAAAATATGTCTCATCAAAATCCTCATATTCATTTTCATAGTGTGTGTCTTCCATTAAATATTATCAAATTTTCCCTATGAATAAATGTTATTATTAATTCACCTCATAAGGGGTACCCCTTGAATGGTTTTACCAATATTATCATTCATCTTTAGTTTAATAGCAAAAACTACAATGATCATTAAGGTATGATAATTCCCCAGTTACACAAGTCCTTCTGGGATAGTTTCATACTGATCAAACAATTACCATTGAGATACCATGTTCCATAATACTCTTGATTCAATAATCCATGAATCATCTAGATGTATTTTACCATCACTATTCATTTAAATTTAACTGACATGTACATTTCCATTTACAGTTGTACAAAAAATATTTCTTTGAGGGTTCTTCTCACAACCCTTCATATTCCAACATTCTTTACTGAAATGCCCCCTCTTACCACAATTGTTATATATGGAATTTTTATTCTTTCTCCTTCATTTATACATGATTATATTGTATCTCTTACTAGAACCACACCATACCATTATTCCTTTTCCAATGATAGAGCATTCACTTAGCGTAAGGGTTTCTATCTGTCATTTTTTTGTTGCACCGACATTAATCTTCAAGAATCACTATCATAACATCATTAAGAGTAACATATTTGTTAATAAATTGTTTGTGAGGTAGATGGAATGTTGATAATGTGAAACTGGAAAGCACTAGAGAAGAAACTCTACACATTCAGTATATATAATTTCATAGCTCATATCCATAAGATGAAAAAATAAGGTATTGAGGGTGTTTATGTGGCCGGTCACTGATAATGAATCTTCCTTTCAAAGAGTGTATAATTTTCTATATAGGAAAATTTTATTATGGATTATCTTTTCTTATTCAATGTTTTTCATTGTATCCCAAATTTCCTTCATCATTTTTTTCAATGAAATTCCTTATAGGACCTAGTATACCCAATCCAAATGGATGTGGGATATATAATTCCCATCCATTTCATTCCACTTCTCCTTCATCACACCCAAATATTTTTTTATAATTTCTTTTAGGAAATTATCTTTCTGCAAAGCCACTTTTATCTTTATTTTCAATATTGAAAAACTATATACATTGTATTTATAAATCTCAAATTTTATTAGAATTTGGATATGTTAATATTCTAGAATATCCTCATGGAAGAACCTATTCCTCTGATATGACTTTTTATGATTTATTTTTTTCCCTTTTGTACAACGATAACTGTGAGACAAATAATAAATTGAAAAAAATGGATTAATAAAATGAAAATTGGATGTAACATGGAAAACCACCCAAATTAAAGGTGTAAAAAACCACAACAATATAGAAGGATCTACAAATTGTGAAATGTAGATAGAGTCTCTCTCAATTAGAAGGAGAAAAAATTATATTCTCTCATATATATATAGTGAAACAACTCATAATGTAATGCACTGAAAGCTGATTATGTGTTTCATATGAAGATAATGATGACAATTTTTAAGGGAAATCCCATTTTATCACCTTACATCACCCTCCTTTTATCTCCCATAAATTAAATTAATTTATTCAAATTAAATGGGGGAATAAAGATAGGGTGTCATCCTCTTTGAATTAATTGAATGCAATGACTATTAATTTTATTTTCCCTCTCAAAAAAATCATCTAACAGCACCATTCACACCTCACCTCTACTACCATTTCATCTAGAATCCTTGGTTCATCCCTTATCTCCTAATTTCTCTTATTTTCACACATCGCCTCTCCCCATGATACTGTGTTCCCTCCACCCACCACTACTCACATCAAAGACCATATAAGTCCATGATGTCAAACTGAGGCCTCTATGCCTAACGTCCCAAAAAAATTACATAATTAAAATAACACATGGATCCCCCTCTAATGCCACCACTACTCCTACAGAACCGATGTATAGTCCGGCCAATGAATAAAAATTCATTTAAGAATGCCTTGGATATCTTATGAGTAAAATTGATGGACATCTTGACGAATGTGGGAAAATATCAAGTTTGGAATTCCATAAAAATATCTCCTCAAAAATTTGAATGAAATTTTTAATAACATTCTTTATTTTTTAACTTATTAAAGTCAAATATTTTATCCTTATTTAATTTAATCAATTTATTACCCAGATAATTTTACACACAGTCATCAAGGGAATATATTATGAATAAATAAAAACAATAAATGATGAATGAATATCAAATAAAAAGGAAAGTTAAGTATAAAAATTATTTATACTTCATCATGAAATTGACTAATAATAAAAAAAATGTATCCATGTTTGTTGAAAAAGATGATTCTGATGATGAATTCCATTAAAATTTCATGTCCTTTATTTATTTGATAATTCTCACTACAGAAAGTGGATACTAAAAGTGCTATTAAAATGTATTATAAAAGATAAAAAAATATTGATCTATGCACTGAAAAAAATTATAATCTTATATAATTTCGAGAAATAAACAGATAAAAGGTTCCCTTTATTAGTTTTTCTTTTCACAGTAATAAATTTCATTGTATATTAGTTCGTTGTTAAAATTATATCACATGGCTGCAAAAAATATTCTTGTATATATAAAATTCATAATTTTTATTGAAATACAAAAATACATTAAAAATACTAAAAAAACACTATATTATATACATTTCAAACATTATTTTGTTCAATTATATTTGCATGTAATATCACAAATATTCAAAAACGTAAATGGATTCATTGTCTATGGAACTCGAACCCCACTCAAAACATCCCAATCCTGGTATATATTTATAGAAAAAAAAAACTCAACTCAAGAAAAAAAATCCATTCATATAAGGAAAAAATTCTTATGTTTGAAATAATAAAAGAAATAAATTAAACCTAAATATGATTCAGTATATTAATAAAATTCCAATTTTAAATAAAAGGACACACATTGAGTCATATCAATCACATGGTGAATCCAATTGACATACAGATGATTTCTACACATCATAAGTGACATAATGATCATTTTAGTATAGTATCAATACAATCCTAATGTGTTTTCTTTGTATTGAGTTTTTCAAATCTCTTTTTTTATAAAAATGTCAATATGAACTAAAAACCCACACAATGAGTCATACTAATAACATCAAATGTCAGATTGATGTAAAAATAATTTCTAAACATCAAACATGTCTTGTGAGTCATTTTCCTAATACATCAAGATAATCTATGTCTATTTTATCACCTTTTAGGGTGTGACGCATTCTTCAAACTAAATTGTCAATTTTTAAACAATAACTTACACTTTAATTCATACCAGGAATACTATGCCTCATATTGAGGTCTGTATAATTCATGTACATCACAAATGAATTTTTCATTGTCTTCCTAAATTATAAAAAAAATATTAACTCATTTTATTAATTTGGAGTATGTGAATTTTTTTAGCTAAATGGTCAACTGGTTTATTAAGAGACACATGGATTCATAACAGTCACACCATGAAATGGATTGAAATGCAGCTGATTCCTATACATAAAAATAATTAAGGATAAATTTCATAATTTATCATGAAAATACACACACATATATATATACCCATGCTTATGCATGGATATTACATCATTTTAGCTTAATATTTAGTACATTAAAAAAATGCCTTCCAAATGACTGAAATAGTATAGAATCTTTAGATATATTGAAACAAAATATTATATCTCGGTGAATGATCTTCAACATATCCCATAATGATCTCCACATTTATTATATCCCCCTAAAACATTTTTAATTAACTCAGGGAAAGGAAACATTTGAAATTGGTGAGTTCAGATGTTCAGTAAATGTAAATAATGGATTTGTGTAAGCATAACATGAACAAAGGGGTATGGAACTTGTGCATACCATTTGAAGATCATACCCTAAATATTAGATATCGTAATAAATTTTAGTCATTCATAATTCATGAATCATAATGTAATAAATAACCTAATACATGAAATCATAACATAGGAATAAAACATGGAATTTTTCAAAAACATATAATAATAGAAAATTTTATGCCAAGGAAACATACCAATACATTTATAACACATTTGGATTGGGCTATGACCCATGTACCATCTTTTTTTCCGACTTGGTAAACAACTCATGTACCCTCATACTTTTAGTATTATGATCCAACCCATATAACTTCTTATTTATGGGATTTGGGTAAAACCCGTGTACCCTTTTAATTGTAGGTTTGGGATTTAAGCCTTGTGTCTAATTATTTTTGGGATTGGGATACAACTTACGTACCCTCTGATATCGTTAATGAAATATTGTTACCCATTTCATTGGAGGGAGATAATGGTCCCACCCATCCTATAGTGAAATTGTACACACATGTGCACAAAATCATAAACAATCATATATTAAACCATAAAATTAAATGGGAATCATAAAACTATAAACATATTATAAACTGAAAAAAGAGACAAGTTTCATAATAATTTCTACAAAATCATTACTCAGGAAAGAGGAACGTATTTCATAAAGAGTGTGACATTATGCATAACCCATCCATAGAAAGAATATGAAAGAAACCATTGTATAATTTCCTATAATGTTATGATTAATATCAATTGATGTTATCATAGATCAAAAATATCATTGAAGGATATTTTGAAAACATTTCTTAATGTAAATTTCCTTTATTCTTTGAAAATATACCTTTAAAACATAAAAAAATTCAAATTTTTTTAAAAAACTTATAAAATATGCTTGAAAACATTTTGAAACCAATTTTTTTGAAAATATATTTTCTGAAAACATTTTTTTTAAATAACATTATTAACTTTAATTGAAAGAATCAATTAATTTATGGTGGGTAAACTCATGCATTTCGTACAAGGTAAAAAGAACAATAATTTTGCACAGTAAAAAGGTTAGAACACTCCCCATTCATAGAAAGACATGAAGATTCCATTGAAAACATTGGAAAAAGAATGAAAAAAATAAAAATAAAATTTGATGATAATATTATATATGTATAATATTCTTGTAAACCCTTTGAAGAAAACATGGTTTTTATGGAAAAAATATTTCTAACCGAAGGGATGGTAAATTTCAGATTTCTTAAATTCACATTATTAGCTATATTATGTGCCAAATACTGGTAAATGGTTCTAATACATGGATATATCTTGAATAAAAATAAGAGAAGTAAATTCAAGAGTGTTAATGATAGATGGATCATAATATTTTCTCAAGGAAGCATAATCCATAACAATATTGGAATGTAATGAGAGTGTTTCAATATACACTTACCGTATGGTTCAATGGTATCAAACTCCACATATAAGAAAAGTAAATTAAATGAATATTGAAATATCCTTAAAAGAATTATATTCATACATAACATGTAAAAAATTATTTATATTCACTATGAGAACAAAATTTTGGTCGATAAAAAAACATGAGTCTCTAAGAAGGAAAATTTGGACAAAACTATTTTTCCAATGTGGTATATTTTGAAACATAAACCCCATTAAAATAGATCATAAAATTAATTTTTAAATAACTAAAAATTTAATTATAAGAATCATTTCATATCCATTAGTAGTATACACACCACACAAAAGTAATGGGTTTCCAATAAAGGATGTATCTCGTGGAAATAAAAAGTGTGACGAAATTCCATTACCTTGTGTAATGAATCTCATTATACTCATTCATACCTCATGTACAATAAATATATATTTATTATAAAAATATATAAGAACCATAATATTATTTTTAATACAATATATGGTTTTATTATGTTTTTATATTATCCTATTATTAACATTTCTATGTTAAGGTTTCACTTCAGGTAACATCTTCTTGGTTTTTTACATATGTCTTAATTTGATATGTCTTTGGTCCTTATATTTATTTCATGATTTCCAGAATTTAAACCATGATTTGAATATAATTTTTTAAGTATATTTTTATCATAATAATATGTAAGATAGAGAATTATGAAACAAAATACACCATTGATGGACACAATAAACCATACGTGCTCATAAACGCTATTTCTATTTAATTATCATGTTGAAAGAATGAAAGTTAAATATATATATAAATGTATATGTATATACGTATCATTATTATAGTAGATTTACTATATCATATATATCATATATATTCACCAAATCCATCTTTAATACATTCCATGTAATGTATGAATGAATCACATCGTTTTAATGGGGTGGTTGTCCAAATATCCTCAAACAGAATTATTTTATTAACTAAAAATGGATGGTTAATGATGGGTGTTGTAAAATAACTATAGAATATTAAAATCATAATTAATATAATATATATCATATATAAACATATTTTCCCTTATAGTATCCACCATGTTAGGCAATAAAGTAAAAATAAAAAAACATTTTTTAGTGAGTCGATAGTTTACCGTACACGTAAAATGTATGCTTGGTACCCATTAGAAGGAGGTGTTTGTAAGTGTAAGTAAAATAATATCATAAAAAATACTATTATTTTGATGATACCGATTTTTTATAAAATAATTGAATAAAGAGATTTGATAGGGTGGGGAAAGAAAATAAAAGAAAGGATATTCAGAGAAGATGATGCCTCTTAATCAGGTAACACCTTTTGTTTTGTCCCAAATGGCTTACTTGGATTTTTTTAGGCCAAAAGGAAGGAATTAATGTGGAATAAAGGAATTTTGGTTTGTTTATTGGGAAGATTTTTTCTAAACATAAATGTTTTGAGATGTGTGAAGAAGAGGGAGAGGTGGTGGCCTTTTATGTCAAAGGTAAAGGACACACATTCTAATTTTTAAAAATATTTTTGTTTACCTGCATTTTTTCATAAAAAGTTCATAAAAACCCAAAAAAAACTCCCGAATTAAAGGTTCACGAAAGAAAAATATACATACAACAGGTTAATTAAAATGGTATGTGTTGTTTTGGGTGTAAAATATAAGGATTAATCCATAGTGAATCTTAGTTTTACCTTAATCGATGTAATTAATATTAATTACATTCAATAATATTTATTTAGAAACAAAATTTGACCTTATTAGACATTATAAATTATTCTTATCCAAAATATGGAATCAATTTTTTCAAATTCAAATAATAGGAGTTGAAGAAATTAATTTAAAATTAATCCCACATACTGGATGACACTACAGGTTTTTGAAGTGAAAATGTCCATATGTTTCCTATGTTTTTATACCCAATTTCAATGTGGAATTGAATCTAATGATTTAAATTTGTTTAATTGATAAAATAAATTAATTTTTTTTAAATTATAATTTATCCTTATAAATAAATTATATGAAAATAATTTTTGAATTAAAATTCATTATTTTTCACTATTCATCCTAAAACAAAGTTTCTAAAAAAGATACCAAAAAATATACCTAACCTAATTTCACCATTATAAATTCTAAAATTTATTTTCTTTTTCCAAATTTGATTATGAAATGTGTGAAAAATTAATTTTATTGATTTTTACATAAGAATATTAAAATCAGTTCATTTGATAAAACAATATTTTTAATCATATAAGGATTTCACCAAAAAAATTATGTTTCATCATAAATATGTTTTATTTATATAAAACCATAATAAAAAATATTTTAAAATTAGTTATCACTATTAATATTATTATTTTTAATGTCTAGATTATGATTATATCCTTAAAATAATTATAACAATAAAAAGGAATTTCGTCGAAACTGAGTGTTTCATGTAACACATTCCATATTGGTGTTGTGTGTTGTTTATGAAAAGTAGGTGTTTAATGTATTGTACACCATGTCTGAAGCTTATATCGATGTTTCTTATAAGGAACGATAAAATTTATATTGTTTCCAGTGCATGATTAACTGAGAGTTTCATATAATTTATGCCAAACATAGTGATATAATATAAAATAAACCACATTCAATGTTATGTGAGATGAAAAATATCAAAATGGTTAGATTATTTTGATAATAAAATTAAAAAAATATCATCGTGGTACATTCTAACCCCTTTAAAATGAATTTCTTCCTAAAAATTATTCTGGGTTGTCAATGGTTTAATACACTAAAGTCTCATTTATAGAATCCCACATCGTAAAAATGCATACTTAAACATCCCTTAAAAAGGGATTGTTGGAACAATAATGGTTAAAAAACTGAAATATTACTAGGTTTCCACATATGAGAATATATGTTGGGAGTGGATATTGTACATAGAGGAAAAGTGTAAATATTTATAGAGAGTTATTGAGATAATAAATCAATAACAAGTGAATGATAATATAGAATGTAAGGGAGTAAAAGTCATAATTATATGATGATTTAAAAGGACATTGTTTCTACAAAATTAAGGTATTAGGACAACACATTTCCTATTGATCATTATCATAAAGTTTAGTAATTCTTTTATTTAACAAGAGTAGAAGGAAATATACTTACTTGATATATTTATATAAAAAAATTCTTTAGTTATTCTTTTGTCAATTTCTAATTCATCCATTTCATCATCTAATAGCCATTCCGAATTTAACTTTGTTGCCTGAATGGAAATAATACACATTTAATTTATCTCATTTCCGATAAAAGATTAAAAACTATAACTATTTCTCTTTAACTATTTTTCAAAATCAATATGGATAATAAATTCATCTGTAAACATAAAAGGTAGCTATATCGGTTCATCATTAATATTTATTTGATAAAAATAATTACCCATTAACTATGAAATTTTATAGGCCCGTGGTAGGTGTGAAACCCTTATCATCCATCTATTATGTGTTAAATACATGTAGCCTTACTGGACTTGATTGGTTTTCACCAAGCATACATGATATCCTTTTCTAAAACAAAACTAATATAATTCCTCAAATATGATAGAAATTCTTGAAATAATGTTAGTTACTATATAGCCTTTTAATTTAGGATTTCCATTCAACCTTAATACATAAATACATCATCTAGAATTTAACATAAACTTTTCATAAATGGTTATCCTTACATGCCTTTTATAAGTTAAAAATCACAAACAGTAGAAATATGGTCATGAAATCAGCTTAACATTAATCCCCCATGCGTAATCACATACCAAACACGTGAATACCTTCATCATATTTTATCTTGAAATAATGTTCAAAATATGAATGTCAATAAATCTTTATTGAATATATACATACTTCCAAAACATACTTCACCCTTTATTCCTAAATTAGGCTCTTGTATTAAAAAACATTTCTATTGTATGTTTGGGTTTAGCTTTGGAATATATAAAATCAATATCATTTTATTAATAAAAAATTCATGTAGTGAAATATTATCTATAATTAAACTCTTGATTTGTTCCACTAAATGATCAACAATATTTTCATAGATTTTATTTTTTTAAATCCCAAAAAAAATTACCCACTATAGAGTTCCCCAATTACCATGGCTCACTTTATCTATTTCTATCCAAAATTATTTTCCATTGTAATTTTTATTTAGTTCTTGTCGGCACTGGTCACCATTTATAACACTTGGATTTGGTAACAATTTTGGGAAATGACAAAACTCCCTGCAATTGAACCAGTGAAGTGTGAGAGGGTCATCCTAAGGTGTTTTATCATTATTCCCATCAAAATAATGAATTTTTCAATAACTTTTCAATTAAAAAATATGATGTCCTTCCATTCCCCAAAAAAATATTCACTATTACCTTTAAGACAATTCCCACCATGCTTACTTCTACACTAAGAGAAAAATGGAAGGATCGCCTTCTTATCTATATGGTTTTTTGATTTTCGTTTGAACTACATCTTCCTCTTCTAGTTAAATCCGTGAGATTGTAATATAACTCAAACCTCCATTCAAAATTTTATTTTACAATTCTAAGTCACTTCATAGCTACCAAGGTCTCTTTTGAAAATCCTCTTATGAGACTTGGATTTAATCCACTATAGAACCTATCAACCTTAGTTTCTAGTTGGATGAAAATTATATAAATGTAACACACATTTATTATGAAATTAGCCTTGTAGGAACTAACAAATTCATCAGCCTTTTTCTTTAACTCAAGGAACACCTTTACCATCATCATATGAAGAACGTGAAGAAAGTAATTTTTGAAGAATAATTTCCTGAACTCATCACAATCAACATGTTATATTCCATATTTCTTCCATGTATTATTTATTTGGTTCCACCACTGGTCTAAATTTCATTCTAGCTGAAAAATAGATAGAATTTATTTTTCATGATCTGAACACAAGAGAACATAAAATATCTTTTTAGTGACACTAATCTAGTTTTCAAAAACAAGTTGATCAGACGCCCCTCTAAAACAAGGTGGATGTGGCCTCATGAATGACTCAACATAATTTTGTTCCCTCCATTTATCATTTGTAGGCTCATAATTATTAATTGTTTTAGAAATATGTGTCAACATAACAATGAGGTTTTATATTTTAGCTTCGAAATCATTTGGATACTTAGATGAAAAATCATTGAATTATCACTCAAAATAACAATTAAAGTGGTTCCATGGGATTCCATCTATTGATTAAACCAAAAATACATTGAGTAAGAAGAAATTATGATATAAATGAACCACATAATCATGAAAATCCACTTACAGTATGTCTAAATTATGAAACCTTCCATATTATATGAAATCTTAGGTTTATCCAAGGTTATTCACAGATAACTTCTATATGAATCCTTCATGATGGTTTGTGAAGAGTTTCTAAATCCCCAAATCCTATCTATCAGGAGATTAAAACTAGGTATGTAGTAAGGCTAAAGGTTATGTCCTATATTTCCATGAATTAGTCCTAAAACGCCTTGTCAGACTGGTTACTCTGATTTAAATTTCATCCAGATCCACATCCACATGACATATTTAAAAAATAGATGTATTACTAGGAAACCACACACTCATTAATTTTCTAAAATTCCATGACATTTTTCTAAACATTAAATCATCGTTATACTTATCCATAGAGACATCCCTAGACATATCCTTAGAAATTTACTTAGGGATATCACTCATGATTTTTCCTCTTAGATTCCAAATGTGGAATAATACTTTGATCTGATACCAACTATATAGACCTAGGCTTATCATACATGGATATTATATCATTTTAGATAACTATTTAGTACATTAAAAAAGTAAATGTCTGGGGACCACAACAATTTAATTTCTTCGGAATTTTTGAAATAAAATATTATATCCTAGTGAAATCTCTTCAACATCCCTCATAAATATCTCCACCTATAGTACTTCTACCTCAAACCATTCTCCATAACCTTGGGAAATAAAACATAAAAAATTGGTGATCTCAGATGCTATGAAAGGGTAAATAAAGGAAAGGTGTAAGAATAGAATGAAAAAAGGGCATGGAACTTGTGAAAAAACAATTTAGATCATAACCTTCATATTAGAGATCATAATAGAGAATGGAAGTTCATAAATCATGAATCATAATTATATAAATAAATTAATCCTTTAAATCAGAACATATGAATAAACATGGATTTTTTGGGATATATATAAGAATATTAAATTTTATTTCAAGGCTACCAACCAAGAACATTATAACATGTTAGAATTGGGATACAAATCGTGTACATACTTATGGTTTGGGATAACAACCAATGTAACCTCTTAAATTTACTCTTGGGATACAAACCATGTACCTTATTGTTTTTGGGCTTGGGCTATAACCTGTGTAACCTTTTACTTTTAAATTTGGGCTACAACCTATGTACCCGGTTTTTTTTGGATTGGGCTACAACTTGTGCACCCTCATAATTTTAGTCTTAGGCTACATCCCATTTACATTATTTTTTTAGTCTTGTTCTACATCCCGTGTACCCTCTATGATCATATACAACTTCTCATTACCCATTTAATTGGAGGGAGATATTGGTCCAAACCATCACATAGTGAAATCACACCTACATGTGACAAAAAATCAAAAAAATTATTTACTAATAGATGAAATGAGATGGGATTCATAAAAATATAAACATATCACAACCTATAGAAAAATATACAGGATTCATTATCATTTAATCAAAATCATAACTCATGAATGTTACATTGATTTCATTATCATATAACTGTGAATGGTAAACAAGTTTCATAAAGACCATGACTTTAAGAAAAACCCATTCATATAAAGATTATGAAAATATAAGGGAATGGGTAACATCAATATATGTAATCATAGATATAAAATATCTTGGATTGATATTTTGAAAATATTTATTGAGGTAAATATCATTACTTCTTTGAAAACATATTTTTAAGACCTAAATCTTTATAATATGAATTTTACACAAAAAAATATAAAAAAAATGATGATAGACGTTTATAAAAAAATCATCTAAAATATAATTTTTAAAAAGTCAATAAAATTTAACCATTTAAATAAGGATAGAGATATTTCAATGATTTACGGTGGGTAAATATTTATATGTCGTACGAGGTAAAAATAACATTCTCTTTTTTACAGGGTAAAAAGGATAGAAATTTTCTTCCTTATTAATGTGAAAATGAGATTACATTGAAAAAATTGGTCAACGAAAAAAAATTTAAAACGTACATTTATTATCATTGAATATTATTAGATTATTCTTGGAAATCCTTTTTAGAAAATATTGTTTTGAAGGAACCCTTATTTCTGACCAATGAGAGGGTAAAGTTGGACTTTCATAAAAACACTTTCACAACTATCTTATGTACAAAATAGTAGAAAATGGTTATAATAAAAGGATATATATTGAAAAAATATAGGATAGTAAAATCATGAGTGTTCTTGAGAGATGGATCATAATATTTTTTTCAAAGAAGCATAATCATTACCAATCTCCAAAAGCAATGAGGTTATTTCAATAAACACTTATCACTTTCTTAGTTGGGATCATATTCTATATGTATGAAAAGGAAATTGTATGAATCTTAAAAAACCATGAAATCAAGTTGAATAATTATATAACATGTAAAATGGAATTATATACACCTCAAAAAAGTTTTTAGGTCAATAACAAAACATGAGTATCTAAGAAGGAAAATTGAGACAAAACTATTTTACCTATTATATACCTTTTTAATCTTATCCACCATGACATAAAGATAAAAAAATGGATATGTAAATACAAATAATTTTATGTATAATAATCCTTGAATATATTCATAGGAATAACACACTCCAAACAAAGGAATGGGTGTTGAATAAAGCATGTATCTCACGGAAATAGAAAGAGAGATGATATTCCATTACCTTGTTTCTTGACTCCCATTATACTTGTTAAAACCTCCTATATAATAAATATTAATGTATTACACATCTATAAAATAATAATATTCCTAAATTTATTAACATATGTGGTTTTATTATGGATTTTTATTACCCACTTGTTGAAAATTCTTTGTTAAGGTTTCACTTTGGGTAATATCTCTTTTGTTTTTTTGCACATGCCTTAATTTGTTATACCTTTGATCCTTATATTTATATCATGATTTACCAAATGTAAACCCTGATTTAAATTTAATTTTTATTTAGTATATTTTTTTAATAATAATCAATATGTAATAGAGTTTTGAAATAGAATACACCGTTCATGGAGACGATAAGATGCACTTACGCATTAATGATATTTCCACTTGTTTGTCGTGCTGAGATAATAAATGTAAAATAAATAGATTTATTATAATGACCCATAAATTACATAAATTGCTAATACATAAAAATTGCAGTACACTTATTACAACATATAACAATGACATGAAAGGAACGTATAGGTATAGTGTCTTTAGAAACTGGGAAACATAAACAACTGGTTCATAAAGTATCTGCATTGTCTCACATTTATTTCATCATATCTAGAGTCCCTTTAGGAATATCCTACTTAATAACCTTCTTCCTGACCCGGGGAAATAAAACATACAAAAGGGTGTGCTCAAATGATCAGTAAGGTTAAACAAAAGAATTATCAATCACACCATATTCATAAGAACATAACATTTTGGAAATCTTAACCTGCAAAAGAGATCATAATTTCATAACATGGGATAAATAATAGTAGTGAAATGTAGTCGCAATAATAATAATATAAAATATGAAACATTGTGGAATACACACATAATCATAGAGAATCATTTCTTATTATTCAAGACTCATTTCCAGGACTATCTTAACGGAAAAAGTCCATTTCTGTACTGAGTTCACTCATCATTTCAGTCCTGTTTCACTGAATCGGTTTAACCTGCCATTATAGCCATGTCTATATCATGATATATAAATCTTTACCAAATTCATTGGAGGGAGATATAGGTCTCACCTATCTCATAATGAAACTATTCTTGTGTGTGCAACAAAATCATAAATCATACACTATAGCATAACCCATGTAATAAAAATGGGAATCTTAAACATCATGTCATCATAACATAATCCATATAAGATAAAAGGACATCATAAAAATAATTCCATCATAAAATAATCATGTAAATGTAAAAATAGGGATAGAAATAGAACCCTATATTATCTTAGATGGAAAATAATTTTGAAAAAAAACACTTGAACTCCATTCTTGAGGAAAATATCTTTTCTACTTCAAAAACATTTTTCCTTTCTTAACATTTTATACAATTTTAAACTAAAAGAAGTTGATTAAAAATAAACTTGAAAATTTTTAAAGGAAGCATCATGGAATAAATGTCATAAAAGTCCATTCAGGCTGTATAAAGGAAAAAACATTCTTCTCGTACTTTGGCCAAAAAAGTCAAAAAGTCCCTTGTACTAAAAACGACAGAAGATTCCTTTCATATATTTTACTAAAAACTCACAAATGGGTCAAATTGGATTAAAAAAAATTTTAGGTGGATGGAAATAATATTTCATATTGAAGAAACATGGATGTGGATGATAAATATTCCCTAGTAAATTCTGAAGTATAAACAATCTCGGATAAAAATGAGATTGTGAGATTTTTCCCCTACATTAGGTCCGATTTGATTTGTTAGTGTATGAAACTCCTGTATAATGATTTAAATAATGTTATTTACTTTTTCCAGAATCATACTCATTGTTATGATATCATATATGGTCATATTCTTAGCTTCTAATTAGTAATATTTCATCACTACTTGTTATTCGGGTGTTTATTACTTTTTTGTTCTTATACGTATTTTGTCGAATAAATTATTATTATTATTTTTAGGTTATAGATACCTCATTTAAATAATGGTATTAGTGTAATATATATCATATTCATTCATTCAATTCATTTATAAAATCATTATGCAATGAAGATCATGTAGAACGAGTCACATCACATCGTGGAGATGGTATTCCGTACGTACGCACGAGCGATGATATCATTCCCATGATCGTGTAATTGTATTGGAGTGTATGTATACTATTTCATAATAAATATCAATTTACAATAATCATATATAGTTATTCTTTACACCATTATATCCATCCAAGTAAGGTGGTGGTGGAAAATAGATTACACCACGACGTGGAGACGGTATTCTGTGCGTACGCACGCGCAATGATTTTGTTTTCCGTAGGATGGATAGATGGTGAAATAGGGTTGTTTAATACTTATAATAACATATCAGAACATGAGTGATACTGATGTTATTACTTCCTAATGAAACAACTAAAGAAGAAGAAGTGGAAGAAGAAATAAAGTTGAAAGAATCGGTAACAGACATTACCTCTTTTTTGAAGTGCCTCTTTGAGACCTCATTTTAGGGAACTAAAAATGGTATTTTAAGAATACCAGAACCTCTATGATGTTTCTAGGGAAGTGGAGAAGAGAATTTTGCAGGGGTTGGCGGAGCTTAAAGGCTCAAAGGGTTGTGAGGAAGAGCGGGAGGAGGTGTCCTTTTATAAGGGAGGAGAGGGGAACCTTTGGAAAAACTAAAATTATTATTTTATTATAAAGTAATATTCGGTTAAATTTGATTTATTTAGAAGATATGGTGGATATGGGTCTAAATACACTCATCCAATAGAATTTAGACAATTTTAGGGTTCTATTTTAACCTTATCATTTAGATTTAACTTTATGTTAAATAATTTTACTTTTACCGTGTCGTCTTATTTTCTTACACTATAAGGTTAATAAACTTACTATAACAAGCTAAACGAACACCAAGTTGTTTATTATTAATATATATAACCTTATCTCAGTCATTTTGCTGAACCTTAGATTTTTTGGAATAAAATAACAACTAATAATATAATATTTGTTTAAAAAACTATCATATGTCAATTTTGACACTATTTGGTAATCCATTTTTGTGAAAATTATAACAGAAAGATTAGTTCAAAAAAAGTGAATTAAATCAATAATAACATGTCATATAAACATATAAAATCGATGGAATTCATAAAAAGTCTCAAATTACATTTATTGGGGTATTTATAACATCAATTATGTCAATATTTCAATATTAATATAATTACTCCATCATCATTCTGTCCAAAATAAATAAAATTATTTAAATTCTAAAAATTACAAATAAAATATAATTATATAGGAAATCGTTTTATATTTCTGATGAATATTTATATTTGAATTTACCTTATGTATAAATTTATATTAAAAATGTTTTAGTTATAAAACTTCGATTTTAACTATTTTAACCTTTCTATAAATAAATTAATATTAAATGTCCTAATCTAATCCATGTGGTCCTAAATGGTAATATTTTATTCCTAAGGTTGTTTGTGGTCTAATTAAACTTATAAAATAGAATTAGGACATGTGTTATGGTAATAATAATATCATTTTTACCCTTAATTAACCTATTTACTTTTAACCGTGGGAAAAAAAGTAAAAAGTTACTATTCACCAAAAATTATTTTCACCACATTGAACCACATTTTAGTTCTTGATATTAACCATGTCTCTCGGATTTTCAAAATTCCACTCACAGAAGTGGTAAAATTATGTTTTATGTAAATTTTCAAATCCTCCTAGGAGGTGGGTAAAAGACGGTGAAAAGTTCGATAAAATTTTTATATATCTAAAATTATTATAAAATGACTCCAATGAATTAATTTGAACTTATACAGGTTTTATGTATGAATTTTGACCTAATAAAAATTTAAATAAAATAAATAATTATTTAAATAAAAATTTAGTTTTTAAATAGTAACCTAGTGTTTTCACTATTCATCAAAAATTGAAGGTTTTCAGAAAAATACCAAAATATCACCATAGGCTAATTTTGAAATTCAGAATCCAAAAATGAATTCTGTTATGATAAATAAATATTTCAAAATTTCAAAAAGTGGGTATTACTATTCATAATGGGTAGTTTTAATAATATTTTAATAGCATATCGTTGTTTAGTGAATCTCGGTATTGCGTACGATGCAAGCTATCGTGGAAGGTCACGATTGCGTGTAAAGCAAGCCAAGCTAGTGTTATGTGTAGTGAACGATTTCTTTAATGATTTATATAACATAAAAACAAAATATTTCTCATAAATGTCTCGGGTGTTACATTCTACCCCCCTTAAAATGAATTTTTCCCTCGAAATTCGTCACTTTGTAACAAACAGATGAGGATACCTCTCCCTCATCATATCCTCAAGCTCCCATGTAGCTTCTTCTAATTGGTGGTTCCTCCATAAAACTTTCACCAAGCAAGTGGTCTTGTTCCATAGGACTTTTTTGCTACGATCGAGAATCTATATCGGCTATTCTTCATAAGAAAGATCTCGTTCTAGTGGTACAACTTCTAAGATGAGTACATGTGAAGGATCAGGTATGTACTTTCTCAGGGGAGATACATGGAACACATCGTGAACTTGAGAGAGATTCGGTGGAAGTGCCAATCAGTATGCTACCTTCCCAACACGATCCAGAATTTCATAAGGACCGATATATCTAGGGCTCAACTTTCCCTTCTTTCCAAATCTCATGACCCTCTTCCAGGGAGATATTTTTAAGAACACTTTATCACCCACTTCAAACTTTGGGTCTTTTCTTCGGTTATCAACATAACTTTTTTGTCGACTCTGAGCTGCTCTTATGTGTTGTTGAATAGATCTGACCTTTTCTGCCATCTCATCAACAAGATTAGGTCCAAATAGCTTTCTTTCCTCAACTTCATCCCAGCAAGTTGGAGTCCTGCATTTCTTCCCATAGAGAGCCTCATAAGGATCCATCTGAATATTGGAGTGAAAGCTATTATTATAAGAAAATTCTACCAAAGGTAGGTGTTGATCCAAAACACCTTTGAAATCCATAGAGAAAGCTCTCAACATATCTTATAGAGTTTGAATTTTCCACTCAGACTGACCGTCTATCTGAGGATGATAAGAAATGCAGAAACTCTACTCTGTATCCAAATTATGCTGAAGACTTCATGAGAACTTTGAGGTAAACCTCGGATCCCGATCAGATATAATGGAAAGTGGTACTCCAACCAATCTTACCACTTCCTTTACATATATTCTGGAAAACTGATCTAGAGATAAATCCTCTCTAATAGAAACGAAGTGTGTAGACTTTGTAAGACGATAAACTATGAACCAGATAGCATTATTTCCTTTGGATGTTTTAGGATGTCCAGGGACAAAGTCCATAGTGATGTTTTTCCATTTCCATTCCGGTATGGGTAATGGTTGTAACATCCCCTTAGACTTCTGTCTCTCAGCTTTAACTTGCTGACAAACCAAGCATCGAGAGATATATTCAGCAACATCTCTTTTCATGCCATCCCACCAGAAGTACTCTTTCAGGTCCCTATACATCTTCGTACTTCTAGGATGAATAGAAAATGAAGAACTATGAGCCTCATCCAAAAACTCCTTCTTTAATTCTTTTATGGGTGGAATACAAACACGGTTCCTGAACCTTATTATCCCATCACCAATAAGATTGAATTCAAGAACATTTCTAACCTTATTTTGTAACTCTACATCTTCTTTCTGTGCCTCTTTAATCTTCACGTGTATAGATAGTTGAACATTCATTTGAGAATGATACAATTTTCCCCTTCCATTATAATTCCAAGATCCATCCTTTGTAAATCCAGAAATATTGGATCTTTTGTGATCCTCATCATGGATAAACTGTTATGGTCTTGTCGACTTAATGCATCTACCACCTTGTTTGCTTTCCCAGGGTGGTAATGAATTGAGCATTCGTAATCTTTAATCAGCTCCAACCATCTTCTTTGGTGCATATTCAGCTCCTTTTGTGTGAAAATATACTTTAAACTTTTATGATCAGTATAAATATCACACCTTTCTCCATAAAGATAATTCCTCCAAATCTTTAATGCCAAGATTACCACAGCTAACTCCAAATCATGAGTTGGGTAATTTTTCTCATGGATTTTCAACTATCGTGTGGCATAAGCTATCACCATATCATTTTTCGTAAGAACACACCCCATCCCCTTCTTGGTTGCATCACTGTAGATCACAAACCTTTCTCCACTATAAGGCAGTGTGAGCACAGGTGCACTGGATAACCTTCTTTTCAACTCTTTGAAATTCTCTTCACATTCCTCCGTCTATACTAACATAACTCCTTTCCAAGTCAACTTGTTGAGTGGGTTATATAACCTTGAAAAATATTTCCCAAAACGTTAGTAATATCAATCCAAACCAAGAAAACATTGGATCTCAGTTACTGTTTTTGGTCTCGACCATCTTTCGATAACCCTTGTTTTTGTTGGATCCACATATATCTCCTCTTTTGAGATTATGTGTCCCAAAAATTCAACATTTTTAAGCCAAAATTCACACTTGGTATATTTGGCATAAAGCTTATCCTTTCTTAGGGTATTCACTGCAATTCTCAAGTGATCTTCATGTTCTTCCTTGCCCTTTGAATGGAGAAGAATATCGTGTACAAAGACTACCACAAAATGATCAAGATAGTGTCTAAAGACTCTATTAATCAGATCCATGAAGATAGTAGGGGCATTAGAAATACCAAATGGCCTCACTATAAATTCATAGTGTCCATACCTTGTACGGAAAGCCGTCTTTGGTGTATCCTCCCTTTTGACCCTTAATTGATGATACACTGAACGAAGATCAATCTTGTAAAAGTATTGAGCTCCGAATAGTTGGTCAAATATGTCATCAATGAATGGGAGAGTATATTTGTTTTTGATAGTGATCTTGTTAAGTTCTCGATAATCAATGCAGAGTCTCATTGATCCATCTTTCTTCTTAACAAACAGAACAGGTGCTCCCCAAGGTGATGCACTAGGGCGTATGAATCCCTTATCAAGATTCTCATGGAGTTGCTTCTTCAATTCTTGCAACTCAATTGGTCCCATTCTAGAAGGTGTCTTTGAAATATGCAAAACACCCGGTACGAGTTCTATTGAAAACTCAACTTCACGATTTGGTGGAAGACCCGGAAATTCCTCCGGAAAGACATCATCAAACTATCGTAAAATGAGAATATTCTTAATCATGAGTTTCTATCCAACCATTTGAGATTTATAACCTTCATTTAGTGGAATCAAGACCCATATGATGGAAGAAATTTCCACTGGAAGGTTATTTTCATCCTTGCATCGATAGATGATCATAGATTGATCTGGAATATGAAATGTGACTTCCCTTATTTAGAAATTGACATGAGCTCTATATAGAGAAATCCAATCCATGCCACGAATCACATCAAATTCCACTATAAGAAGGATCACAAGATTTTCAGGAAGCACTTTCCCACAAACTTCAATCGGAGAAGAATTATAAACTTTTGCTGCAACCATTGTGCCATTAGGAGTTGTCACAGCCAACTCAACATCTAATTGTTGAGGTAATACGGTGATACCCTTAGAACATTATTCATATATAAAAGAGTGGGTGGATCCAAAATCAAATAAAACATTTTCTACTTTAGAGTGGATGGTATGTGTACCTTTCACCACTTCGTTATCGTACTCCATATCGCTGATATAAATTGCATGGGACTTTCCTTTGTCTTTAGCCTTAAGAGTTTGTTGACGTCGATCATCATCAACATCCCTTGGATTAGGGCATTGATTGTCATAATACACCATCTCCTTTCACTTGAAATATTGAAGTGTAGTAGGTTCATTTTGTGTATCCCTTCCTTTGTTTGCATCATTAAACATTTTCTTCCCATTATTTTGACATTAAATTGCCCGATGACCTTCTTTTCCACACTTATAAAATTTTCTTGTCCCCTTAAGAAAATTTCCTCCATGTGTCTTTCCACACATTGAGAATAATGGAAAACTCATCTTCTTTTCAGTGTGCTCTTTAGATTTTCCTTTGAATTCCATTTTCCTCTTCTTATCAAACCCATATGACTGATTGGTTGCTCCAATCGCCATCTCAACTTTGAGAGAACATCGTATAATATCCTCATAGATATTGAAGTCCCTTATGGATAACGACCTACTAAGACTTGTTTTTAAGCCACTAAAGAATCGTTCGATCTTACTCTCAGGTTGGATAATAATACCAGAAGCGCACCTTGCAAGTCTTGTAAAATTTTCTTCGTAGGTACCAACAAATTCATCATACTTTTGCTTTAGTTCAAGGAACTCCTTCTCCATATTTGTTCGAATAATATGAGGGAAGTAGTTATTGAAAAATAAGTTCATGAACTCATCCCATTCCATGGACTCAATTTCATCTCTTTGCCTCATATTCTTGATAAGATTCCTCAATTGATCAACATCTCCTTCAAAATGATACACTGCTAAGATGACTTTATCATGTTCAGAACATTAAAGAACTGAAAATATCATTTCAGTAGTACTAATACATTGTTCAGTAACTAATGGATTAGTAGACCCGCTGAATGAAGGTGGACGCTGCCTCATGAAGGATTCAACAGAATGTTGCTCCTTCTTTTTCTCGTTTGAATGTCCTGCATGATTCATAGCTTGAGAATGTTTTGTGAGCATGGCTACATGATTTTTCATTCCAACTCCCATAACGTTTGGTTGCTCAGAGGGACAATAATTTCATTTCCCGTCACATTCCGCATTAACACGACTCCTTCGGGTTCCAGCCATTTACTAAAACCAAGAAGAATAGTGTGAGAAACACTAATTATAATAGGAAAAATACATAATGAAGAAAAAAATTTCACACTTAAGGTCTTATCAAAGGTTGTTCATGGACATTTTTAAAACACTAAGATCGTGTTCTATGATTATACTTATTCTTAGGGTTCTTATTAAGGATTTCACATCCTAGTTTCCAAAGGTTGACTATACCTTCCCTCTGATACCAACTATAACGCCCCATAATTTACATACATTGCTAATACTTCAAAATTGAAGTACAAATATTACAACATATAAAAAACCATAAAAGGACCGTATAGGTATAGTGTCATTAAAAACTGGGAAACATAGACAACTGGTTCATAAAGCATCTACATTGTCTCCCATTTAATTCATCATATCTAGAGTCCCTTTTGGAATATCCTACTTAATAACCATCTTCCTGACCGGGGGAAAGAAAACATACAAAAGGGTGAGATCAAATTCTCAGTATTGGTAAACAAAAGAAATATCAATCACATCATATTCATAAGAACATAACATTTTGGAAATCTTAACCTGAAAAAGAGATCATAATTTCATAACATGGGATAAATCATAGTAGTGAAATGTAATCCCAATAATCATAACATAAAATATGAAACTTTGTGGAATACAAACATAATCATAGAGAATCATTTCTTATTAGTCAAGACTCATTTCCAAGACTATCTTAGCAGACAAAGTCCATTTCTGAACCGAGTTCACTCCTTGTTTCAGTCCTGTTTCACTGAACCGGTTTAACTAGTCATTTCATCCATGTCTATCTCATGAGATATAAATCATTACCCAATGCATTGGAGGGAGATATAGGTCCCACCCATCTCATAATGAAACCATTCTTATGTGTGTCACAAAATCATAACTAATACATCATAGCATAACCCATGTAATAAAAATGGGAATCTTAAACATCATTCCATCATAACATAATCCATATAAGATAAAAGGACATCAAAAAAATAATTCAATCATAAAAAAATCAAATCAATGTACAAATAGGGATAGAAATAGAACCCTATATTATCTTAGATGGAAAATAATTTTGAAAAAAAAACAATTGAACTCCAGTCTTGAGGAAAATATCCTTTCTACTTCAAAAACATTTTTCCTTTCTTAACATGTCATACAATTTTAAACTAAAAGAAGTTGATTAAAAATAAACATGAAAACTTGTAAAGGAATCTTCATAGAAATAATGTTATAAAATTCCATTCAGGCCGTATAAGTTAAAAAAACATTCTTCTCGTACTTTGGTCGGAAAAGTCAAAAAGTACCTCGTACTAAAAACGACTAAATATTCCTTTCATATGTTTTACTAAAAACTCACCAATGGGTAAAATATGATTTTAAAAAAAAATTAGGTGGATGGAAATAATTTTACATATTGAGGAAACATGGATGTGGATGATAAATATTCCCCAGTAAATTCTAAAGTATAAACAATCTCGGATAAAAATGAGACTGTGAGATTTTTCCCTTACCTTAGGTCCAATTTTCATCGTAAGTGCCTGAAACTCATGTATAATGATTTAAATAATGTCATTGACTTTTTCCAGAATCATAATCATTGTTATGATATCATATATGGTCATATTCGTAGCTTCTTATTAGTAATATTTCATTACTACTAGTTATTCGAGTGTTTATTACTTTTTGTTCTTATGCGTGTTTTGTCAAATAAATTCTTATTCTTCTTTTTAGGTCATAGATACCTCATTTCCAGAATGGTATTAGTGTAATATATATCATATTGATTCATTAAATTCATTTATATAATCATTATGCAATGAAGATCATGTAGAACGAGTCGAATCCCATCGTGGAGACGGTATTCCGTACATATGCACGAGCGATGATATCGTTCCCATGATCATGGAATTGTATTGGAGTGTATGTATACTATTTAAGAATAAATATCACTTTAAAATAATTATATATAGTTATTATTTACACCATTATACCCATCAATGTAAGGTGGTGGTGGAAAATAGATTACACCACGGCATGGAGACAGTATTCCGTACGTACGCACGCGCGGTGATTTCATTTTCCGTAGGATGGATAGATGGGGAAATAGGGTTGTTTCATAATTATAATAACATATGAGTACATGAGTGATACTGATGTTGTTACTTCATAATGAAACAAATAAAGAAGAAGAAGTGGAAGAAGAAAAAAAGTTGAAAGAATCAGTAACAGAAATTACCTCTTCTTTGAAGCGCCTCTTTGATACCTCCTTTTAGGGCACTAAAATTGGTCTTTGAAGAAGGCCAGGACCTCTAAGGTATTTCTTGGGAAGTGTAGAAGAGAATTCGGTATGTTTTGGCCCAGAATGAGGGATCAAAGTGGTGTGAGGAAGAGAGGGAGGAGGTGCCCTTTTATAAGGGAGGAGAGGGGGACCTTTGGAAAAACTAAAAATATTATTTTATTATAAAGTCATGTTCGGTCAAAATTTATTTATTTCGAAGCTAAGGTGGGGATGGGTCGAAATACTCTCATAAAATATAATTTAGACAAGTTTATGGTTCTATTTTAACCTTATAATTTAGATTTAACTTTAAGTTAAATAATTTTACTTTTATCATGTCTTCTGGTTTTCTTACACTACAAGGTTAATAAACTTACTATAACAAGCCAAACGAACACCAAGTTGATTATTATTAATATATATAACCTTATCTATGTCATTTGGCCGAACCTTATATTTTTAGGAGTAAAATAACAATTAATTATATAATATTTTAAAAAAACTATTTTATGTCAATTTTGACACAATTTGGTAATTGATTTTTGTGATAATCATAATAGAAATATTAGTTAGAAAAAATTTAATTAAATAAATACTAACATGGAATATTAATAAATATAATTATTGGAATTCATAAAAAGTCTCAAATTACATTTATTTCAGTATTTATAACATCAATAATGTCAATATTTCATTAATAATATAATTAGTGCATCATCATTGTGTCATAAATAAATTAAATTATATAAAGTCTAAAAATTAGAAATAAAATACCATTATGTAGGAAATCTTTTTAGCTTTCTAATTAATATTTATATTCGAATTTATCTTATGTATAACCCTACATTAATTTACTTTTTGTTATAAAACATTGATAATAACTAATTTAACCCTTCTTTAAATAAATTAATATTAAATGTCCTAATCTAATTCAAGTGGGCCTAAATGGTCATATTTTATTCGTAAGGTTGTTTTCGGTCGAATTACACTTATCCAATATAATTATGACATGTGTTATGGTAATAATAATATCATTTTTACCCTTAATTTCCCTATTTACTTTTAACCGTGGTAAAAAAAGAAAAAAGTTACTATTCACCAAAAATTATTTTCATCTCATTGAACCACATTTTAGTCCTTGAAATTAACCGTGTCTCTTGGAATTTCGAAATTCCACTCACAAAAGCGGTAAAATTATGTTTTATGTAAATTTTCAAATCCTCCTAGGAGGTGGGTAAAAGACGGTGAAAAGATCAATAAAATTTTTATATATCTAAAATTATTATAAAATGACTCCAATGAATTACTTTGAAATTATAAAGGTATTATGTATCAATTTTGATCTAAAATAAATTTAAATAAAATAAATAATTATTTAAATAAAAAGTCGGTTTTTAAATAGTAACCCATTGTTTTCACTATTCATCAAAAATTCAAAGTTTTCAGAAAAATACCAAAATATCACCCTAGGCTAATTTTGAAATTCGGAATCCAAAAATGAATTCTGTTATGAAAAATAAAAATTTCAAAATTTCAAAAAATGGGTATTACTATTCATAATGGATAGTTTTAATAATATTTTAATAGCATATCGTTGTTTAGTGAAACTCGGTATTGCGTACGACGCAAGCTATTGTGGAAGGTCGCGATTGCGTGTAAAGCAAGACAAGCTAGTGTTGTGTGTAGTGAAAGATTCCTTTAATGATTAATATAACATAAAAACAAAATATTTCTCATAAAAGTCTTGGGTGTAACATTCTACCCCCCTTAAAATGAATTTTTCCCTCGAGATTCTTCACTTTGTAACAAACAGATGAGGATACCTCTCCCTCTTCATATCCTCAAGCTCCCATGTAGCTTCTTCTAATTGGTGGTTCCTCCATAAAACTTTCACAAAGCGACTGGTCTTGTTCCATAGGAATTTTTTTCTACGATCGAGAATCTATATCGGCTATTCTTTATAAGAAAGATCTCGTTCTAGCGGTACAACTTCTGAGCTGAGTACAAGTGAAGGATCAGGTATGTACTTTCTCAGGAGAGATACATGGAACACATCGTGAACTTGAGCGAGATTCGGTGGAAGCGCCAATTAGTAAGCTACCTTCCCAACACGATCCAGAATTTCATAAGGACCGATATATCGAGGGCTCAACTTTCCCTTATTTCCAAATCTCATGACCCTCTTCCAGGGAGATATTTGTAAGAACACATTATCACACACTTCAAACTCTCGGTCTTTTCTTCGGTTATCAGCATAACTTTTTTGTCGACTCTGAGATGCTCTTATGTGTTGTTGAATAGATCTGACCTTTTCTGCCATCTCATCAACAAGATCAGGTCCTAATAGCTTTCATTCCTCAACTTCATCCTAGCAAGTTAGAGTCCGGCATTTCATTCCATAGAGAGCTTCATAAGGAGCCATCTGAATACTGGAGTGAAAGCTATTATTATAAGAAAATTCTACCAAAGGTAGGTGTTTATCCAAACCACCATTAAAATCCATAGAGAAAGCTCTCAACGTATCTTCTAGGGTTTTAATTTTCCTCTTAGACTGACCGTCTGTCTGAGGATGATAATCAGTTCTGAAAATCAACTCTGTATACAGATTATGCTGAAGACTTCACCAGAACATTGAGGTAAACCTCGGATCCCGATCAGATATAATGGAAAGTGGTACTCCATCCAATCTTACCACTTCCTTTATATATATCCTTCCAAGCTGATCTTGAGACAAATCCTCTCTAATGGAAACGAAGTTTGCAGACTTTGTAAGACGATAAACTATAACCCAAATAGCATTATTTCCTTTGGATGTTTTAGGAAGTCCAGGGACAAAGTCCATAGTGATGTTTTCCCATTTACATTCTGGTATGGGTAATGGTTGTAACATCCCCTTAGACTTATGTCTCTCAGCTTTAACTTGCTGACAAACCAAGTATCAGGAGACATATTCAGCAACATCTCCTTTCATACCATCCCACCAGAAGTACTCTTTCAGGTCCCTATACATCTTCGTATATCCAGGATGAATAGAAAATGAAGAACTATGAGCCTCATCCAACAGCTCCTTCTTTAATTCATGTATGGGTGGAATAAAAAAACGGTTCGTGAACCTTATTATCCCATCATCATTAAGGTTGAATTCAAGAACATTTCTCACCTTCTTTTGTAACTCTAAATCTTATTTCTGTGCCTCTTTAATCTTCACGTGTATAGATGGTCGAAAATTCATTTGAGAATGATACAATTTTTCCCCTTCCATTATAATTCCAAGATCCATCCTTTGTAAATCCAGAAATATTGGATCTTTTTTGATCCTCATCATGGATTAATTGGCATGGTCTTGTCGACATAATGCGTCTACCACTTTGTTTGCTTTCCCAGGGTGGTAATGAATTGAGCAGTCGTGATCTTTAATCAGCTCCAACCATATTCTTTGGCGCATATTCATCTCCTTTTGTGTGAAAATACACTTTAAACTTTTATGATCAGTATAAATATCACACCTTTCTCCATAAAGATAATGCCTCCAAATCTTTAATGAAAAGATTATCGAAGCTAACTCCAAATCATGAGTTAGGTAATTTTTCTCATGGATTTTGAACTGTCTTGAGGCATAATCTATCACCGTATCATTTTTCATAAGAACACCACCCTGCCCCTTCTTGGTTGCATCATTGTAGATCACAAACCATTCTCCACTATATGGCAGTGTGAGCACAGGTGCACTGGATAAACTTATTTTCAACTCTTTGAAATTCTCTTTACATTCCTCCGTACATACGAACTTAACTCCTTTCCAAGTCAACTTGGTGAGTGGGTTATATAACCTTGAAAAATCATTACGAAAATGTTGGTAATATCAATCCAAACCAAGAAAACTTTGGATCTCAGTTACTGTTGTTGGTCTCGACCATCTTTTCATAACCCTTGTTTTTTGTTGGATCCAAAGATATCTCCTCTTTTGAGATTATGTTTCCCAAAAATTCAACTTTTTGAAGACAAAATTCACACTTGGTAAATTTGGCATAAAGCTTCTCCTTTCTTAGGGTATTCAATAAAATTCCCAAGTGATCTTCATGTTATTCCTTCCTCTTTGAATGGAGAAGAATATCATCTATAAAGACTACCACACAATGATCAAGATAGTCTTGAAAGAATCTATTCATCAGATCCATGAAGAAAGCAGGGGAATTAGAAAGACTAAATGGCCTCACTATAAATTCATAGTGTCCATTCCTTGTACGGAAAGCCGTCTTTGGTATATCCTCCCTTTTGACCCTTAATTGATGATACCCTGAACGAAGATCAATCTTGTAAATGTATTGAGCTCCGCATAGTTGGTCAAATATGTCATCATTGCGTGGGAGAGGATATTTTTTCTTGAGAGTGATCTTGTTAAGTTCTCGATAATCAATGCAGTGTCTCATTGATACATCTTTCTTCTTTACAAACAGAACATGTGCTCCCTAAGGTGATGCACTAGGGCATATGAATCCCTTATCATGATTCTCATGGAGTTGCTTCTTCAATTCCTGCAACTCAATTGGGGCCATTCTAGAAGGTGTCTTTGAAATAGGCAAAGCACCCAGTATGAGTTCTATTGAAAACTCAACTTCACGATTTGGTGGAAGACCCAGAAATTCCTCTGGAAAGACATCATCAAACTCCTGTAAAATGAGAATATTCTTAATCGTGAGTTTCTATCCAACCATTTGAGATATATAACCTTCATTTAGTGGAATCAAGACCCATATGATGGAAGAAATTTCCATTAGAAGGTTATGTTCATCCTTGCATCGATAGATGATCATAGATTGATCTGTAATATGAAATGTGACTTCCCTTATTTGGAAATTGACATGAGATCCATATAGAGAAAGCCAATCCATTCCAAGAATCACATCAAATTCCACTATAAGAAGGATCACAAGATTTTCAGGAATCACTTTCCCACAAACATCAATCGGAGAAGAATTATAAACTTTTTCTGCAACCGTTGTGCCATTAAGAGTTGTCACAGCCAACTAAACTTCTAATTGTTGAGGTAATACGGTGATACCCTTAGAAAATTCTTCATATATAAAAGAGTGGGTGGATCCAAAATCAAATAAAACATTTTCTACTTTAGAGTGGATGGTATGTGTACCTTTCACCACATCGTTATCGTACTCCAAATCGCTGATAGAAATTGCATGGGACTTTCCTTTATCTTTAGCCTTAAGAGTTTGTTGATGTCGATCATCATCAACATCCCTTGGATTAGGGCATTGATTGTCATAATACCCCATATCCTTTCACTAGAAATATTGATATGTAGTAGGTTCATTCTATGTATCCCTTCCTTTGTTTGCATTATTAGACATTTTCTTCCCATTATTTCAACATTAAATTTCCCGATGAACTTCTTTTCTACACTTATAAAATTTTCTTGTCCCCTTAAGAAAATTTACTCCATGTTTCTTTCCACACTTTGAGCATAAGAGAAAACTCATCTTCTTTTAAGTGTGCTCTTTATATTTTCCGTTGAATTCCATTTTCCTCTTCTTATCAAACCCATATGACTGATTGGTTACTCCAATCTCCATCTCAACTTTGAGAGCACATCATACGATTTCCACGTAGATATTAAAGTCCCTTATGGCTATTGACATACTAAGACTTGGTTTTAATCCACTAAAGAATCGATCGATCTTACTCTCAGGTTGGATAATAATACCAGAAGCGCACCTTGCAAGTCTTGTAAAATTTTCTTCGTAGGTACCAAAAGATTCATCATCCTTTTGCTTTAGTTCAAGAAACACCTTCTCCATCATTTTTCGAAGAATACAAGGGAAGTACTTATTGAAAAATAAGTTCTTGAACTCATCCCATTCCATGGACTCAATTTAATATCTTTGCCTCGTATTCTTGATAAGATTCCACCATTGATCAGCATCTCCTTCCAAACGATACACTGCTAAGATGACTTTATCATGTTCAGAACATTAAAGAACTGAAAATATCTTTTCAGTAGTACTAATACATTGTTCAGAAACTAATGGATCAGTAGACCTGCTGAATGAAGGTGGACGCCGCCTCATGAAGGATTCAACAGAATTTTGCTCCTTCTTTTTCTCGTTTGGACGTCCTGCATGATTCATAGCTTGAGGAAGTTGTGTGAGCATGGCTACATGATTTTTCATTCCATCTCCCAAAACGTTTGGTTACTCAGGGGGACAATCATTGCATTGCCCGTCGCATTCCGCATTAACACAGCTCCTTCGGGTTCCAGCCATTTACTAAAACCAAGAAGAATAGTGTGAGAAACACTAATTATAATAGAAAAAACACATAATGAAGAATAACATTTCACACTTAAGGTCTTATCATAGGTTGTTCATGGCCATTTTTAAAACACTAAGATCGTGTTCTATGCATAGACTTATTCTTAGGGTTCTTACTACGGCTTTCACATCCTAGTTTCTAAAGGTTCACTATACCTTCCCTATGATACCAAATATAACGCCCCATAATTTACATACATTGTTAATACTTCAAAATTTAAGTACACATATTACAACGTATAACAAAACCATTAAAGTACCGTATAGGTATAGTTTCATTAGAAACTGGGAAACATAAACAACTGGTTCATAAAGCAACTACATTGTCTCCCATTTATTTCATCATATCTAGATTCCCTTTTGGAATATCCTACTTAATAACATTCTTCCTGATCGGGGAAAGAAAACATACAAAAGGGTGAGATCAAATGCTCAGTAAGGGTAAACAAAAGAAATATCAATCACATCATGTTCCTAAGAACATAACATTTTGGAAATCTTAACCTGAAAAAGAGATCATAATTTCATAACATGGGATAAATCATAGTAGTGAAATGTAATCCCAATAATCATAACATAAAATATGAAACTTTGTGGAATACACACATAATCATAGAGAATCATTTCTTATTAGTCAAGCCGTATTTCCAAGACTATCTTAGAGGATAAAGTCCATTTCTGAACAAAGTTCACTCCTTGTTTCAGCCCAGTTTCACTGAACCGGTTTAACCAGTCGTTCCATCCATGTCTATCTCATGAGATATAAATCATTACCCAATGCATTGGAGGGAGATATAGGTCTCACCCATCTCATAATGAAACCATTCTTATGTGTGCCACAAAATCATAAATCATTCATCATAGCATAACCCATGCAATAAAAATGGGAATCTTAAACATCATTCCATCATAACATAATCTATATAAGATAAAAGGACATAAAAAAAATCAACCATAAAAAAATAAAATCAATGTAAAAATAGGGATATAAATATAACCCTATATTATCTTAGACGGAAAATAATTTTTAAAAATAAACACTTGAACTCCATTCTTGAGGAAAATATCCATTCTACTTCAATTTTTTTTTCCTTTATTAACATGTCATAAAATTTTAAACTAAAAGAAGTTGATTAAAAATAAACTTGAAAACTTGTAAAGGAAGATTCATGGAAATAATGTTATAAAAGTCCATTCAGGCTGTATAAGTTAAAAAACATTCTTCTCGTACTTTGGCCAGAAAAGTCAAAAAGTACCTCGTAATAAAAACGACAAAAGATTCCTTTCATATGTTTTACTAAAAACTCACCAATGGGTAAAATTGGATTTTAAAAAAAAATTATGTGGATGGAAATAATATTACATATTGAGGAAACATGGATGTGGATGATAAATATTCCCCAGTAAATTCTAAAGTATAAACAATCTCGGATAAAAATGAGACTCTGAGATTTTTCCCTTACCTTAGGTCCTATTTTCATCGTAAGTGTCTAAAACTCCTATATAATGATTTAAATAATTTCATTGACTTTTTCCAGAATCATACAAATTGTTATGATATCATATATGATCATATTCTTAGCTTCTTATTAGTAATATTTCATTACTACTAGTTATTCGGGTGTTTATTACTTTTTGTTCTTATGCATGTTTTGTCAAATAAATTCTTATTCTTATATTAAGGTTATATATACCTCATTTACAGAATGGTATTATTGTAATATCTATCATATCTATTCATTCAATTCATTTATATAATCATTATGCAATGAATATCATGTAGAACGAGTCGCATCACATCGTGGAGACGGTATTCCGTACGCACGCACGAGTGATGATATCGTTCCCATGATCATGGAATTGTATTGTAGTGTATGTATTCTATTTCAGAATAAATATCACTTTAAAATAATCATATATATTTATTCTTTACACCATTATACCCATCCAAGTAAGGTGGTGGTGGAAAATAGATTACACCACGGCATGGAGACGGTATTCCGTACGTACGCACGCGTGGTGATTTCATTTTCCGTAGGATGGATAGATGGTGAAATAGGGCTGTTTCATAATTATAATAACATGTCAGTACATGAGTGATACTGATGGTATTACTTCATAATGAAACAAATAAAGAATAAAATGTGGAAGAAGAAATAAAGTTGAAATAATCAGTAATGGAAATTACCTCTTCTTTGAAGGGCCTTTTTGAGACCTCCTTTTAGGGCACTAAGATTGGTCTTTGAAGAAGACCAGGACCTATAAGATGTTTCTTGGGAAGTGGAGAAGTGAATTTGGTAGGGTTTTTCCGAGAATGAAGGCTCAAAGTGGTGTGAGGAAGAGAGGGAGGAGGTGCCCTTTTATAAGGGAGGAGAGGGGAACCTTTGGAAAAACTAAAAATATTATTTTATTATAAAGTCATATTCGGTCCAAATTGATTTATTTAGAAGATAAGGTGGGGATGGGTCGAAATAATCTCATCCAATAGAATTTAGACAAGTTTATGGTTCTATTTTAACCTTATAATTTAGATTTAACTTTAAGTTACATAATTTTACTTTTACCGTGTCTTCTTGTTTTCTTACAGTATAAGGTTAATAAACTTACTATAACAAGCCAAACGAACACACAGTTGTTTATTATTAATATATATAACCTTATCTATGTCATTTGTCCAAACATTAGATTTTTAGGAATAATATAACAATTAATTATATAATATTTTTAAAAAAACTATTTTATGTCATTTAGGACACAATTTGGTAATTGATTTTTGTGAAAATCATAATAGAAAGATTAGTTCGAAAAAATTTAATTAAATCAATACTAACATCGAATATTAAGAAATATAATTATTTTAATTCATAAAAAGTATCAACTTACATTTATTTGGGTATTTATAACATTAATTATGTCAATATTTCATTAATAATATAATTAGTGCATCATGATTGTGTCATAAATAAATTAAATTATATAAAGTCTAAAAATTAGAAATAAAATACCATTATGTAGAAAATCTTTTTATATTTCTAATTAATATTTATATTCGAATTTATCTTATATATAACCCTATATTAAAAATGATTTAGTTATAAAACATTGATAATAACTATTTTAACCCTTCTTTAAATAAATTAATATTAAATGTCCTAATCTAATTCATGTGGGCCTAAATGGTCATATTTTATTCGTAAGGTTGTTTTCGGTCGAATTACACTTATCCAATATAATTATGACATGTGTTAGGGTAATAATAATATCATTTTTACCCTTAATTTCCCTATTTACTTTTAACCGTGGTAAAAAAAAGAAAAAAGTTACTATTCAACAAAAATTATTTTCATCTCATTGAACCATATTTTAGTTCTTGATATTAACCGTGTCTCTTGGAATTTCGAAATTCCTCTCAAAAAAGTGGCAAAATTAAGTTTTATGTAAATTTTCAAATCCTCCTAGAGGTGGGTAAAAGATAGTGAAAAGTTCAATAAAATTTTTATACATCTAAAATTATTATAAAATTACTCCAATGAATTACTTTGAACTTATAAAGGTATTATGTATCAATTTTTATCTAAAATAAATTTAAATAAAATAAATAATTATTTAAATAAAAATTCAGTTTTTAAATAGTAACCTAGTGTTTTCATTATTCATCAAAAATTGAAAGTTTTCAGAAAAATACCAAAATTTCACCATTGGCTAATTTCGATATTCCGAATCCAAAAACGATGTATGTTTTGAAAAATAAAAATTTCAAAATTTCAAAAAGTTTGTATTACTATTCATAACGGCTAGTTTTAATAATATTTTAATAGCATATCGTTGTTTAGTGAAACTCGGTATTGCGTACGACACAAGCTATCGAGGAAGGTCGCAATTGCGTGTAAAGTAATCCAAGCTAGTGTTGTGTGTAGTGAAATATTCCTATGATGATTTATATAACATAAAAACAAAATATTTCTCATAAAAGTCTCAGGTGTTACATTTATATATATGTATATTTATATATAATTAGTAAATTGTATTTATTATATAATATATATCATATATATTATCTAAATATATCTTTAATAAATTCAATGTAGTGTATGAACAAATCATGTCATTTTAAGGGGGCGATAGTCCACACTTCCTCAAATGAAACTATCGTATTAACAACAAATAGAAGGTGTAATGATTTGTGTTGTAAAATAATCACAGAAGCTTAAAGAAATAATAAATAAAATATATAACATATATAAATAGATTTTCCATCATAATTTCTATCAGGAGAAGTGTTAAAGTAAAAAAATTAACAATCATCCTTTAGTAAAGCGGTAGTTCATTGTACACATAAACAATATGTTTGTTACCCATTATATGGAGGCGTGTGTAAGTGTAGGACAAGATAATTAAATAAAAACATAATAGTATTGTTTTGATATGTTTTTTATACAATAATGGAATAAATATATTTTAGGGTTGGAGAATGAAAATAAAAAAATGGATATTCAGAGAAGATGTTGCCTGTTAATCGGGTAACTCCTTCTTGTTTATGCCTGAATTCTTTGTATGATTTATTTATAATGAAAGGAAGGATTTAAGGAGGAAGAGAGGTATTTTGTGAAGTTTATTGGGTATATATTTAAGGAACCTATGTGTTTTTAGAGGTGTGAGGAATACAGAGAGGTGGTGGCCTTTTATTGGGAAGGGAAATGACACACTTGGTATTTTTTTAAAACAAGTTAAGTGTACTGACGTTTTTACCTATGAAAAGTATACCAAACCAAAAACTATCAATATTGTAAGGTTATTAGAAGAATAATTTCCATCCAATAGGTTTTTTACAAGTGTATAGGTTATTTTAGGCCTTAAATTTGAATTTTACTGGTTTGTTAAGCTTATTTTACCTTAATCAATGTAATTAATTTTGGTTACAATCACTAATATATTCGGTCAAAAAGTAAGATGACCTTATTTGATATTATAAAATACTATTATTCCAAACAGAGAATCCATTTTGAAAAATTAAAATCACCACTGTGTAAAAAATAAATTTAAAATTAATCACACGGACAGGAGAACAATGTTGGGTTTTAAAGTAAAAACGTCCAAACTTTTGATAAGTTCTTATACCCAATTTTAAATTGAAATTGATTATAATTAGCAAAATTGAAATAAATTATAATAAACATAAATAAAATTATAGTAAAATTTAGCCTTATAAATAAATTGGATGAAAAATTATTTTTGAATTAAAATCTGATAATTATCTATATTCATCAAATAATGTAGTTTCTTAGAAAAATCCCAAATATTCCCCTAAAGATAATTTTGAAATTCTAAATTCAAAAAAAAGTTTATATTATCAAATTAAATATCTAAATTTTTCTAAAATTAAAATTTTTTATTGTTAAAAGAAGGTCATTAATAGAAGGTCATTTCAGAAAATAGTATTATTAGACATATAAAGACATTACTAACAATTATTTCTTTCATCATAAATTTTTTTTATTTAGGTATTTACATTTTAGAAAATATTTTAAAAGTAGTTATTACCACTCATATTACTATTTTTAACATCTATATTATAATTATATCATTTAAATAATAATAACCATAAAAATACAATTCGTAGAAACTTGCTGTAGCATGTAATGTACGCTATGGTTTTGTTGCATGTTGTCTATGCCAAGTCAGTGTTGTGTGCAATTTATTCCAAGAATTAATATAACCTTGTTTTTCCATGTAGAGTAAGATAAAATTTATGTTATGTGTAACACATGATTAACATGGTGTTTCACATAACTCAAGACAATCATAATTACTTAATTCAAAATAAACCATTTTTAATGTTATCTGAAATGAAAAATATTTCAAAGGATAAATAAATTTGAAAAATATTAATTCACAAAATATAAGGTTGTTACACCAAATGTGTTTGATCAACATTGAGTATGTCATGTGTCTTGTTAATTAAGATATCAAATTGAACTAAATAAAATAATTTGACTCACTATAGTTGCATCATGTGTCAGTTTGATGTGAGACTAATTCATACACTTAAATATGACTTATGAATTGTTTTAAGAGAGTATCAATAATATTCGATCATTATTAATATTTTCTCGTGAGTGAAACCTATTTTAAACTAAATTGTAATTTTTAAACTCACAATAGACACATTTAGTCATGCCGGACACACAATGTGTCAGATTTAGGTGATGTTGATTATTATACATTGATATGACTTATGGATCATTTTTAAATAGTATTAAAAAAATATGAATGTGTTTTTTTTTCAGTTTTGAGTATGTGATGTGTTTTTTAACAAAAGTTTCAATTTTAATTAAAAATACACAGTTAGAGTCATATCAGTCACATCATGTGTTGGATTCAAGTACAGTTGATTCATACACATTAAAAATGTCATAAGGATCATTTTAATAATGTATCAAGACAATCTGAATGTGATTTGTCATTTTTGAGTAAGTACGATTCCTTTTTTTTTACTAAAATTCAATTTAAAATCCAAACTTGCACATTGAGTCATATTTGTCACATCATGTGTTAGTTTTATTTTATAATGGTTCCACCAGATCAAAAATGACTTATGAATTATTAACATTTGGTATAAAGAAAATTTGATCATGTTTTATATTTTTTTAGGGAGTGACACATGATTCGAACTATACTGAAAATTTTAAAAAGACAACTAAAAAATTCAGTCATACAAGGCACACAATTTATCATACTAAGGTGTATCTAATTCATATACATCCAAAAATAATTATTGATAGTTCTCCAAAATTATCAACACAATCCAAATGTGATGGAAAATTTTTTATTATGTGACAAATTTTTTGAATTAAATGTAAATTTTAAATTAAAAACTTCCACTTTGATTCATACCGGACACAATGTGAATCAGATTGAGATATTTTTGATTTCTATGTGCCACAAACGATATATGGACAGTTTATCTAAAGAATCAAAATATTCAAAATGTAATACCTTAGTTTTGTGTGCATTATTTCTATTTTTAAGGAAACAATAAATTATAAACAAAAAAATAAATATCTAGTAATACATAGAAGACTATGTATAATTCTTACACCAATCATGACAATGTTCATGAAATATATTTTGGGAATTCATAATTTTAAATTCAACTATTTCAAAATCCATTTGTAGACGCATCCATAATATTAACTTGATGTTTTAGGTTTCATGCAATTTTCTCATCAAACTAAAAGGAAAATGTTCTCTATTTTCTAGTTTGTTATATATAGTTGAATGAAAAATATGACTTCCCAAAAGCTCTATGAAAATAAATAATTATTAGAAAAAAATGATAAGGAAATTAACATAAAATTATTATATTAAAGGATTCTAAAATTAAATAAGTAAATAGTAAAAAGTCACCTCTTTATGATGTCTATATAAAATCTATCACCATGTATTCTTCCCATTCATTTCTAAAAAAATCAATTTTCTCTTGTTAATATGTAGAATATTGAAATTCATGGTAGTGCTGGAAAAATATATACAAATAAAGGATTAAAAAATATTTTAAATATAATTATAATTATCAATAGATTTACCTCTTTTGGGATTCTATTTTCTTGATGGAATATGATATCTTTCGTAAATTTTCATACATAATAACTTCAACCATTATTCTTAGTTTGTTCATAAAAATAAAAAAACTCTAAGAAATATAAGAAATTGTATCTATATGTTTTGATAGTATAATGTTATTATATATATCATAATACTTATCAATATGTAATAGTCGATAGTATTTTGTGATCATGGACTATCCTCATGAGGTGATATTGAAGATATTTAAACATTTACCTATTATAATATAGTTTATTATACTTGGGAATCTCAGTCAGAGGAAAGCCTCTCACTATTTATTAATAAAGGAAAAAGAATCAAGGAAGTACAATAAGGCAGAAAAATAACTAGAGCTCATCGAAATCTTACCCATCATCACATCCATTGTAAATTTATTCCTCTGCCGTATCCGATTCCCACTATAATATTTCATAATGCTTAAGAACCTTGGAATATTTCCTATGAATATTCAACTTCCCCAATGCTAAAAACTCCTTTGAGGATTGCATAGCCTGACTTTCATTTGCAATAGAGGATCTAGTAGGCAACGACCTTGGAAGAGAAGAGTAGTCCTTACTCATCATCCCATCCTGGAAGACATCACTGTAGGAAGGCCAGACAACACTACTATTATTTTCATTGTCACTATCTGAGACGTCACCCCACTTTTTAGTGATGTGAACTTCTTGGTAACCCTCATTCAAGCCCCAATCCTGCAGAACTTCACTGTTGGAGTCAACCATGGAAAGACATTGTGGTTGCGCCACAATATTCTGCATTCCACACTCTCCAATTACATTCTAAGAGAAGTCATGCTATGGCTTGCTGCCTTCCTGCATTTTATCATTCTTCTTTACATGAGAGGTCTCCACATTATCCAGTTCAAGAAAATGGTTAGTAATGCAGACCGTGATAAGAATTGCTTCAGCAACATCCATCTGCCCTTGCATTTGTTCAGCACAGGCGTCCTCTACCTCCAATTCAGAGACAATTGAGCCCACATGCTGTTCATTATGCACCTTTATCTGAAACTCTACATGCACTGTGTTTACAGGACTGATATCTGTAGCCCAGACCATAGCATGCCGAGGATTCTCATCATCCACTATCCAAACAGTGGAAATTACCAGCTTTCGAACACCATTTGCAACAGATACCATAAGACATGGAATGGAGTAGGCTATCCCTGCATCTACTAATGAGCGACCGAGCCCACTCCCCTTGAATTCCCTCACAACACCTTTATCTCCCTTATCATGAAAACCTGAAACAGACTGTATATCATCATAAAACCTATTTCTTAGATGGACATGAGCCCGACTCAAGAAATCTGGACCCCCTACATCCTCTACTCTGTTCATTCCCAAAGAAGATCCAAGAATACCCTCACTCCCACCACCATTTTCCAGCCTTATCTCCCAAGCACCTATAGCTGAAACCACTTGACCATTTCCTATCATCTGTTCCCGGACCACTTCCCACACATTCCACGGAGAAACAAATTGGTCATCTTTATGATGAGACATTCCCGCATCTCCCTACACATTACACATGAACTCAAGATCCTCCCTCGATCTGGAAAACACCCTGGACACCCTGTTGATGTCCCATGGCCTGCTTCCCCTTCTCAGGATCGGATACAGCCCCTACAACCACATGACACACCGCTGAAACGTTAACAGACCACTCCTTCTCCACCGGCCACAACATCTGCTGTTCCCCACCCTTGTCCTCCCTAAACTCACCCAAATTCAATAAGCCATCCTCTCTACCTACTTTAGAGGCCATTCCACTATCACCTAGTTGGACTACCCGGTGACCATGACCCCTGCCCGCCGGTCTTATAGCCCCCTGTCAACAAACAATGGAAGAATTCCCCAACCGGCTACAAGAAGAATAGTAATCCATCCAACTCTTATAGACCACACGCTGTTTATACCTATAATCCTCACTAATTGTTATCCATACATAATCAATGTGGGTTCTAGACACGTCCATCTCAACAAACACTCGCGGATTAATAGGATGAAAAAATTCTTGTGTGCCACTATCCGAGAAAGGTACCTACCAACCAGGTTGCCCAGAATTTTCACCAATTAAGGATTTTGGAACAGTAGCGGAATATTGGGGAACTTGACCCAAATTGCAGCAGAAGGTAGATCACAACTCATTTGAATCTTAAACGACCATCGAAATAGAAAGAACCTAAAGCCATCACAACACTGGGGATCCCTCGACCAGGCGTTGATGAGATCCTCCTCTGATGAAAATTGGATCATGATACAAGTGTTTTCCATCAATCCCACTATCAACATTTCTCAGAGATACCAAGATTCGAAGAAGAATCAATCAATAGAGTCCCCCGAAGGTCGTCACTGCTTGAACCACACAACCAAGGAGAGATCCAAGAGCGCAAAGGTATCCGTGAACTCTGAGTTTGAAATCTGAAGATTTGGGAAACCATTATTGAGTTCCTGAACTTTTCGGCTCAGAACAGCTTTTGGAAACGGCGGAAGAAATTCAGGGTTAGAGAAGGGATAGAAGGGTGCCACTCCATTCCTAAAAAAAATTAATAATAAATTAAAGTAAATAAAATATATTTTATATGATTAAATATTTTTGTTTTTCCCATGTATCGTGGGTATTGGTTAGATAATTTCATTTGTTAGTTTTCTTTTAATCATTGTGTTCAATTTTTCCTCTATTACTCCATATTTCATTGGTTCAGATGAGAATAGTTGTGTAAAAGTGATGTGAAGAGTAATGAGTCCAAATTTCTATTCACAGGGTTTTCACTTCAAATAGTACTAATATATAAGCCTGTAAAAGTTATGAATAGTATTTAGTAACAATTATCGTAGTAGATGAGCTATTAGTCATTGAAATCTTGCAAACACAGCTCATGTATACATTTACTATTAAAACTTTGATCCATTGATTCATAATTATTTCATCTATATTCTCAAGAACATTATAATTCGTAATAGAATCTCTGTACATCTATTCATTAAAATCAATTTTGGTCATAACACCACTTTCCAATGTTTTATTCTCATAAACGTTTAATATTATTACATTTAGTTGGTGAATAGTCAGTATAAAGGTATGTTGGGAAGATATTTTCAATAGGTTGGTTGATCCTTTAGATCATTTTGATTTGAGTTTCCATTTCACCACATTAGAATTGACTTTATGTAATAAAATTCATTGATTAATGCCTTTTGTCCCTTAATTATAAATGTTTATTCATGAAAAATAATTTGTAATCTAATTCCACCTTTTCAAAATATATTTTATCAATATCAAACAACCATGCTGTGAAAGTTCCAATTGCTCTCTTATCCATAATAATATCTTCATCCTCTTGTGGAATAGGTAGCTCGATACTCAAATAAGGAAATATGTGTATCCCCAAACATACATGTAAAACACGAATATTTTTTGTGTGTAGAATATCTCTTTAGATATTGTACATGGAACCCATCATAAAAATTCAACAGGTGGGTGTGGATAGATATAAATCAAAATATTTTTGACCCTATAGAATATAAGTATAAGAAATTTTTAACTATCTTTCTTATTCCCATTTCACATAAACATTTATGAAAATATTTATTACCTCTTCTACAACATCCATTTGAGGGGACTGGCTCATCTCAATGCTGGTAGGGGTGGGGGGACCTTCACATAGTGGATATTCTGGTGCTGTATCTTCTCATTGATTCTATACCATAAAAATTTCTAATAAATATTACTACCAATTATGTTTTCCTTATAGAAAATATAAATTTTCCTAGAGCACTATAATTATCTTTCCTTATCCCCCTTTTCATTTCTTTTCTCAAAAAAAGTTCAAGGGGACACCCAAAACCCACACCTCTAACACAACCATACTATTGTGTCTATTTTAATTCCACTGATTGTATTTTTTCATTAGTTATAATTGATGATGATTATTTTATCTTTGTTGGATATAAATGTTGGAAAATTAGTTATCATCATCATGTGATACCAATATAAAAAAAATTAATTATTTCATATTTGCGCATGAATCCCACACTCCATATCTAATTTCTTTTATTAGCATCCCATCATTATTTCCATATGCCTCCATCCATAACACATTATGTGCGATGAAGTGGCTCAGGATTGTGATTCATCAATCTGCATATAAATAATGGTATAGAATTATATTGTTGTTTCTTGTCACAAAAAATTATTACTATTGATTTAAAATAAGAACCATTTTTTCTTTTTAATCATTATCCAGCCATACATTATGTTAGGGGTATGTTTATTTTTATGTACATTACATATTTTCATCATTAAATTAAAATTTCATAAATAAAAAATTCTCAATCAATGTGATTAATAAATGTATTTTTCAAGAAATATATTACTAGTCACAATGTACTTAAGAATATTTCACCAAATGATGTAATATAATCACATCTCAAGCTTGATGGTTTTTTTTGGTGTGCATACATCTATGGTGGGTGCTGGTTTATTTTTTATTTAGATCATTTGGGATGATACTTTGTATGAATTATCTGAAATCCTCTATAATCATTTCCAGAAAGTACTAATACAAATTTCATTCCGGATTCATATATTATAAATGACCTCAAAAAAATGAATAATGAAGATTAAAGAAATTATTCATTATTTTTTTAGTAAAATAATAAAATTATAACATAATTTTACTATATTCTCTTTGAAAATTAATATCTTAAGCTTGATCACATCATTATTCCATGAATCTATAACAATCTGTCCATGAATTTGTGTTGGAAAAATAATGTAACTATTGAACATGACTTTGTGGGGGTTAACAAGATATTCATGTGCATTCCGTCCATCCTTGAATTCAATGTCATTATTTATAATCTTGATTAATATTAATAACATTGCCACTCTAAGAAACTGTTATTTTTTATGTGAACATGCTATTCATCATCAACTATTTCCCCATCTTCATCATCATTAATATTCTGTTCCCCTATATTTATAGCATCAGCATATGCGGAAGGTTTTTTTCCCTCTTAATTGGTTACATCAACATGTTTAAAACCACTTGTTCCTTAGGACTGGGAGCATCAACATATGTATAAGTCCTTATCTAAAAATATTGTTGAAAATTTAATTTATATTATGTAAATTAACTAGTCATTAAATAATAATATGTGGTAATATAATTTATATTAAAAAAAATATAAATCTCATATAAATCTCTCTTTTTTGTAATTTTTGAAGGGATTTAACCCCAATATCAAGTATCCAAATCCACTTACTGTGGTCTCATATAACATACAAGTCCCCATATAAATTGGGAAAACAATGTGATGATTATGATATCCCAATGAAAGGGTTATCATATGTGGAATTTTCATCATTCCCTTCAGTGGTTTTGGTCAATAAGAGAACAATTGGCCTATTTTGATATGTAGGATATTAAAAAATACATTTAATTCATGTGATTTCATTATAAATGGTTTATCATTTTACCCTTCCTGACTAAAATCCAATTTTAAAAATCCCAATTAATATATTTTAACTGCACTCTAGTTATCGACCCATTTGAATTGAAAAATCATTACATGAAATGTTGCATAACCCAACTCCCATATTTTTTTTCTGAGGCCATTGTATGACATATTAGAATAATTTATATTTTCTTATCTATTCCAGATACATTCATCGCTTCGTTCATAAGGGTACTTCCAATATTTTTCATGGTATTGTGTTCACCATGTTCATTTGTAAATAATGTATAACCATTAATTACATAAGAATTATAAGATAATACATTCACCCATGGTCTTCTGAATAGACATCAATGTCATTCTAAAATTGAGTCCCATTTTTTCATCTAACACCTTAAAAATATGGTATCAAAACCATCCTATAAATGTTTGATTATATATATTTATATTCCTCTTTAATTTCTGGATGGATTCAAATGACTAATAATTACATTATGGGATTCAACAAATTGAGAAACCTCTAAACAGTTATGAAAAATAAAAAGGTTATCATGATCACCCTCTATAATAATAATTCTTAAGAAATTTATTTTGGAAATTACTTCACCCACAATATTCATGGTGTGACAATATTTTAGTATAAAAATGATTTCCACATCAGATAGGTAGTCGGTAAAGAATTCAATGGATTTATCAAAAACATATCCCTCCAAAATGAAAACTTATAGAGGAATTTTATTTTTTGATATAAACATTAAAAATCATCATATATAATTCATTGGGTCACATCCATATATAATTTATAGGACCAAATTTTTGAATATCTCTTGCCAAGTAAACCATCAATTGAACCATCATATCAAATAATGGTAAATGGAAGAACATCTACAATTAACATAATATAAAAGCAATATCCTTTTCCATAGTTATAATTTTTCTAGATCTCTATATTTTCTGTATATAGATTTGGAAAATAAATAGACCATGGTTAATGTATTAAAGGAATTCTTGGAAAAAATACAATTAAATGTAACAATCATCATCAAAACCTTACATTCATGTGAATTCAAACCCTTTAACTTTAAATTAGTCAATGACATAATATTATTTATGTTTTAAGAATTTCACTCTGGAACCCTTATATCATTCAATAATTTTCAAAAATGATATCTTCTTTGTCTAAAAATAGTGTACGTAGCTGAAAGAAGAAGTGTTTGTTTTCACTCTTCACTGGTATTACCTCTTCCTGTATCCACATGAAAATCATGTCCAAGATAGCCTTATTTATATTTTAGGGTGCATTTAGTAACAATAAAATGAAACTATCACATAAATATATTTACCCATTAATAACATCAACAAAATGTATAATGTAAGAACCAATATAGTATGGAAATTCCAAAAAAACTAATCTCTTTTTCTAACTAGTTTTTAATGTTTTTCAAAAATGGTTTTCCAAAAGTTGTGTATATATACTATGCATTTTATTATAGTTGATCACCCTTTATTGGAGATTGTGATGCACATTCTTCTGAAATATCATCAAATGATTTCTTCCGAAATAAGTACATATATTACAGGGGTAAAAATCTATAATTTCATAGAAATACAGTATTTTTTGAATGTATTATCCTAATTGGATGAGTATTGTATTAAAAAATGGGTCACCCTTGAGTTAATTTTATTTTAATACAATTTGTTTCCATAAATATAAGTGTAAATTAATATCCCATACAAATTGGATCTCAAATGTGAAATCACCATTTCTATAAAAATTATATAAAATAACACATTAATCCCATAATAATTTCTAATATTAATTAAATGTATCTCAAATAAACATCAAAATCATTACCTAGTTGTTTTGGTCCTAATATAAGAAGATATAACTTAACATATTTTCATTTATTGCATAATCATAGTGGAATGTTATAATATACCAATATAACCAATCATGCACTATGAGTGATGCTATGAAACCCAAAAGGATTCCCTCTATCTATAGATATTGCAAGATAAATGTTTCTTCGATCATTTTCAAATTCATCAAACTCATGATTAATTAAAATTCACTTAGGAGACTCTATTGGGTGATTTTGTTTCCCATGTCTATTTCTTGTATCTATATGCCATGCCAATTTTCATGCATTCTCTTCACTTCCATATTGGTATATAATTACTGTAATTATTTTAAATTACCAAACTACATTCAAAGGACATGATTCAACATTCTTGTATCGAGAATAACAATAATTTTGATATTTTTATGTTATTTATGGTCCTCAAAATATAGTATATAATCATTTAGATATGTATATATTATTTTAGAGATCATACTGGTTGAATATAGAATTGTTTTTGCATTATATGTTTGGAAAATATGCATATTGTATTCTTAGAGCATATCAATAAAGAGATATTGTAGTTAAGTTAAACTGGTGTCACTCCATCTATTTATAGATTTTAAATTATATAGCTTCAATATGGCTGGAAATGTTTTATATTTAGTACAACCAACATAAAATATCATCTTTTCACAACAAATTAATATCTCAAAAAATATTTTTACAATCACAATGTTCATCTTCAACATTCAGTTTCATTTCCTCAATATGATCTTAATCATCATTCATTCTAGTAATGACATACTTGATACATTCTTCATCATTTTTCACACTTATAATTATATTAGATGATTCATAAAGAGTATTCATATCCCCATCACTTTCTACATTAAATGTTTTAACATGTTTACTCTAAAATTTATAACCGTTATCTATTTTGTGACAAATCGCTTGTTTTTAAAACTCCTCATGAATAATTATTCATTAATTACAATAAAATAAGTAAATAAAAAGGATTTTAGAAGGGTTATATGCCTGATCTTTTGGAAACATTATGAATTATTTAACACCTTCCTTCATCTCTTTTTTTATTTCTATTGACAAACATCAAATTTTGATAAAAATGAATCCTATAAGTTGTTTTAATAATAATATTTAACAAATTAGAGAAATAAAAATAATGTCTAATATGGGAACCCATAAAAGATAATTGTTATGGAATAATTCATGCTAAATGATGGTGTTATTCAAAGATAATAGTTGTTGAATGATTGGTATTCAGATTGTTTTGTAGAGGTTGAAATCATTGGTGGAATGAAAGGATTGATATATATAAAGTTAGAAAGAATATAAATATGTTTTCATCTATTAAAAAACAAAGATATAGATAATTGGAATAATTTGAAGACATCTCATATGATTAAATAGGAAAGAAAGATCTAGAAAAAGCTGCAAGAAATTTAAATAAAAAATAAGGAGTAGTCTATGTTTATTAAATTTTCCATTTAGTATGTGGCATTCCAGGTAGAGTATTACTAATAGGATTCTTATGAGTTGATGTTAATAATGTTTAGGATGATGGAAATGTTTATATAGTCTAATAAAATGGTCTTGAGAACCCAATGTTCAGACAAACACATGAATTTAAATCAAATGAACTATAAGTAGCATTCTTCAGTTCCCACATTCATTTCCTATTTTAGACAGTTGATATGTTATGAAAAGGTCTTTCAAATAAACCATGATAAGAAATTAAATTCATTTAAACCCACAATATACATTAAATCTTCACATTTATTAAATCAATGTATAAAAATTTAAACAACACAAGACACATAAAAAATCACTATCTTTAAAAATTAAAACATATTTTATAAAACATGGAATGAATGTTAAATAAGTCAACTAGGGAATTAAAATTATAATAGAATAACAAATTTGTAAAATACCACTTCTTAGAATCCAATTTTTAGGAAACAATTTTAAAAACCAAGTTCAAGATACAGTATTTTAGTTTCTGAACCACCCTTTATTCATAGACATGTATATATTTGTAAATATATATTTTTCTCATCTTCTTTCACATGTTAACACATTATTTTGTTGATATATGAAATAATGTATCTATATTTATATCTTTATAGTTGTCATTTAATCCCAACATTAACAAGAAAATGGAACAAAACATTTCTTCTTCGTCTTAGTAAAGAACTATATAAATCAACTATCATTTTCATGGAAGATAATAATTTGATCCTACATCAAGAAAATTAGAATGACATCAAGTAACTTTAATTTTTAGAGAATGAATAAAAATAACAAAATGATATAATTGTGTCAAATACTCAACATGTAGTGTAGAAGGTTGGAGTCTAGAAACATTGTTGGAGTCAAGATTCATAATTCTCATTGTGTTGGGTTGATTTTTTTAGCTATATAGGTTTTGGGGGTGTGAAATTTATTATTTGTACATAGTCATACTTTGTTGGATGTAATGTAAGATATGTTGGGTTCTGATGTAGTATAAAATTATGAAGGCCTGTAATAAATTGATGCCACCTATGTTTTGGTTATATCATAACGTCATGTTCTTTCATACATGGTAGTTCATTCTGCAACCATAATCCATGTGCCTAACCCATGTGTTTATGTGATATCACATTTGTAAATTAGGTAACAAATTAGTATCCATAAAAACATATACATAATAATAATATTAAATAATATTTAACAATATTTATAATGTATAAAAACAAACTAATTACATAACAAGATTAAAATTTTAATTATGAACAGAAAAATCATATAAATAAAGAGTTTGTATATAGGTATAAAAAGTATCGTGAAATAAATTTTTTCATGTGCTATAAATATAAAAAAAAGGAAGAAATCAATCGAAATAAATAAAACCCAATTCATAATTCCTATAAATATTTTAATCCAATCAAAAGATATTAAAATAATTTGGAATATTTTTCCTAGAAATAGATGAAAATTTGTATAATTTTTTAATTTTAATCCATAGGAGAAGGACATATACTTGTAACTTGGAGCTGATTAGAATCTATGCACTACCAAAAATTCGGCCTACATATCATTTTCTATCACCCCATTACATGATAAGTGGAAATGGTTTTTTCATTGCACAACTGGGAGTTCCAAGAAACCACGGTGAGAAATAATGTTGAATGATTGAATTGAATGTGGTAAAAAGGGGGAGGGTGAACCAACAATGGCTCGAGGAAAGGGATATTGGGTGGAGAGTAATTAGTGGGGTAGAATGTGGACAACTAATATCGCTCTCACACACCATTAAATTAATATGGGTTAATTAAAAACAAACAAATTTATTTAAGGGGGAGTGGCAGATCACAAGTGAACACATAACTTGGATTTTAAAAGAGTCAATTCATCTACGATGATAGAGGGAGAGTAATGACAGAGTTTCGATTCCATGAGAGAGTGAATTATGTTAGCGAGGAGAACTATTTCAGGCTTCTATTTAAAGGATCATGAATTCTTTTATTAGTACTTTTAAATAAATTTCGATAAAGGGAGGTTTTTTCAATGCTATAATTACAAGCACTAATAAAATCGATCTTTTCCAGAGATAAAATAACATAGATAAAACATATCTTTATGAGCACTAAAATTAATTTATACATAAAGATATGTTTTATAGCATTTATTTAGTACTAATAATGATTATTCTTTAACAGTGCAAATAAAGTGTAGATTACGTCCATATTTTAATAATATAATTAACATGATTATAAAATTTAAATGTATATATTTTATAAATAAATATAAATGTTTATAATTATAAATAATTAATAAATAATATAAATATATATTTCTAAGTATAATAATAAATATTTATAAATATATATAAATATAAATATATTTATAATTATATATAATTGTAAAAAATAATTATTTATATAATTATAATTAAATTAATCTAATTTTAAATATGTATTTATTAACATAATTATATATATAAATTTATAATTATATTTGAAAATAATTATATTTATAAAATTTTTTATTTAGTTAGTAAAATATATATATATATATATATATATATAATTAAATATATTTATAAAATAACTCATATTTTTTATATTTATTTGTCAATATATAAATATTTATAATTATAAAAATTATAAAAATATTTATTATTTAACTATAATTATTACAATTTTATTATTATTTAGATATATATATATATATAGTTATATATAAATATATTTAAAAATATTTTTTATGTAATTATATATATTAATTAACATATAAATATATATATTTTTTAATATAAAATCAAATTTATTATTTAAATATATTTATTATATATATATATATATTCATAATCATAATTATAAATGTAAATATATATATATATATATATATATCAATTTTGGAATAAAATTTGAAGTTCATCTATAATATTATCTATATAATTGTCTATATATTTATTGAAATATAAATATATTTATAATTGAAAATATAATAATTATAATTATTATTTAAATAAATTTATAATAAATTTATAATTATATAAAACATTAATTTATTAAAATATAATTATAATTATAAATAAATATATTTAAAAATATTTATATATAAATAAAAATATATTTATATATTTATATAATAATATATATTAATATAAAACATGTCTGAGTTCGAGTTAGAAAGCCAACCCATACTCACAAATTTATTAAAATAAAATTGCCAAAAAATAAGGATGGATGTGGTCAAACAAGGAATTCCCTCATTCATAAATGGAAACTAAAAATAATGGAAAGCAGGATCATTCCAATAATCATGGTCATATTCCCAATCTTCATTTATGGATTCCCACTATGACTGAGATTTCCCTTGATTGAAGATCACAAAATTATTCTCCTTAATATTATCCTAATATGGGGTGTGTTGAATATGAGAAGACAAGGAAGACACACTTTGTACATTCCCTCATGTAGTAGCCCAGTCATCTTGACCACATCCTCTTCCATGACCTTTTGGAGGCCTACCCTATCTCTATGTTTTTTAAGAAAAATTCATTCATGTTCTTCTTTCTCAGAATCAAAAAACAATCCTTTGAATCATGCCTTAACTACTCATTAAGCAATTCTAAAATCGAAACTCTATTAACATATGTTACCTTCACTGATTGGTCAATATTTTTTTAGAAGCCTTAGCTTATTTATTCTAAGAACTGATCTTCCCTATGACAATATGAAAACCTTCATTGTCCATAAATACATTTTCTTTCATTTTCCTCTTCTCTTTAGAATTAATATGGGAGTTGAAACCCACTATATTCTTACCTTTACTAATTCTTGAATCAAACTCCTCATTGATGACGTTGTCATTGACCACGTATTGAGAGTCAATTTCCTTGATGTGTTGCTCCTCAAGGATCTTCATTCTATCCACTAAAGTAGATGCAAACACAACAAAGTCATCCTTCACGTTACAATCCGACGAAGTACAATCACTACCCCCCCTTTCATTCTGTGCATCCTCAACAGCAATCTCCTACCAAAGATTGTTATTTTCTGTGTACTAAGCCCCTACCTCTAATTGAATTATTACACTACTAGGATGTCCAATAATGTTAATAAATATACATACAAATAAATTTTTTAAATGATATAATTCCAAAAAATATATAAAAAAAAAATTAAAAATGATTAAATAATATTAAATGAAACCAATATTAAAAAAGATTAAAAATAATTAAATAGAAAAAACTATTTTAAAAAATCAATTCATATTATATTAACTACATGAATTATATGCAGAAACTGAAATAAAGAAAATTTAGAAAAAATGCATTTAAATAACTCAATTATACAAATTTCAAACATTTTAAAAATAATAGTAATTAATAAAAAAATTTAATAAATTAAAATCATAAAAAGAGAAATCATAATAAGAATAAAAATAATAAAAATATAAATATGTCTAGAAAATGAAGAAATTCCAAAACAATTATATCAAGAAAGAAAAAATATACATCAAATGTTAAATATGTATATTATATACATACAAATATGTACACATGTTATATATATATATATATATATATATATATTCCTCTTACAAGTGCACAAATTCATACACATGCACACATATGTACATATACAACAACTATATATACACATACACAAAACACACACATACAACATAATGCATATATATATATATGCACACAGACATTGATATAAATATATAATTTAAAATATCACATATTACTAATACATGATTTATATTTATATAATTTTTTGAATTATTAAAACTACATATTAAAATGTTATATATATATATTAATTATAAACATGTATTTTGGAATTTATATATATTAACGAAATTAATTTTTACAAATGAATATGAAATGGTATATATATTAATAATATTTTTTATTAAAATATACATTTGTAATCAATTTTAACAAGAACTGATAATGTTTACCCTTTATTCAACACTTTATGTTTTGTGCTGACTAAAGATAGCGTTGGATAAATCATTATCGACAATAGTGTCTGTCATGATTTAGTCTGAGATGAAATTATTTATTTTATAATTAACATCATCATCAGGGTTCACATATAAAAGGGTTCATGAATTATAGTGGAAGTGTAGTCATTATTGTCCCCCTGAATGTCCAAGACACACAAATTAAAATTCTATTAGTTACAAAATAAGTGTGACTGTCTTCTTATTTAAAAAACCATGAATTGGATTTCAAAATAGATTAGTGTCCTCCTAGAATAATAAAATAGAATGCATAAAGTAATAAAATTTTATCATGATTTAATTTCCCCTATATCGTATTAATCCTATGTCAATTAAGAGAACAACACACTAGTATATGATTTATTACTAAGAAAAACATGAAAGATATACATACTTAAATGAAAAAAAGATAGACTACTAAATCCATTTGAGATGGATGACATTGTTGAACCAGGTGGAATTTATGATCCCCATCATATTATTCAATGTTTTCTTGTCCTGGACAAACTCATTGATGCACACAAATGAAATTATATAGCTAAAAACTTTAAACATGAAAAAAAATCTCTTATAATGACATTTTTTTAACTAACACCTCGTTATTGTGAAATAAATCATGTTTGGAGGATCTAAATTGTCATTTCATCATCAAACACCCAATAACATATTGACTTTTCAAAATATTGACTAGAATAAATTACTAATTGTTTTGTCTAAATTCTATAAGGATTAATCAAATAAATGATGTCTGTAATCATCAATTTCACTTATTCCTCTTTCAATTCTCTATATATGCTAGGAAGTTCTCTATATCCCACTCAAATCTAAATCTTATATCGAATGTACCAAATTATATTAAACGCAGGGAGTTGAAATTGAAAATCCGTCATTTCGAACAACAAAGGTGTCAATGGACATAGGCGTCAACATGTGACGAAAGTCATTTCAATGGTCCATATCAAAGGGTCTGTTCAACTATCTAAAGAAAGAAAAAATGTGGGGGATATATGGACCCATTATGGAACACTATAGACGGAAGATAAAGTGTATGTGGAAACTAGCACAACTACAAAATACACTGATCACGATTCATGGATATTGAGTAATTATGATCAAGGATCCTAATAAAATATAGATACATCAACTTTTAAGAAAAAACCCGGTATTAAAAGTTAAAATCATGGAGATTCAGAAAATAGTTTTGTACCATGCATGAAGAATGAATGAAAATAACAATTTAGAAAAAATTGGGAAACCCTCCAGCAGTATATACAAATTGAATAAATCGAATTAAATGAAAATAATAAACAAGTAGAATTAGTTAAAAAAATATCAAAATTGCAATAAAAATCACTTAAAATGATTTAATTCTAACTTGCATCATGTAATTGAGACTAAGTTCATCAAATTTAAATATTTTTCGAACATAGAAAAAGGGATTACCTTAGTCAATCTTTCAGTCATGATATCCCTCCTGTGTGTCTTCATGAAAATAATTATCATAGATTCTATAATATCCCTAAAAAATTAACCCTAATATCAATGTGATTTGATATTTAATAGAAAACATAATTTCCAGATAGACATAATGAATATTATCTATCATAATGAACAACTATTTTATCCACTGATAAATAAAATTCATTAAGAAAACCAATCAATAATAAATCCACCTGGATTTCCTCAGTCAATGATATATATTTTTCCGTAACGGTGGAATGTGTAATAAAAAATTTAATATTGTATTTCTGGGTGACTAGTCCTCCATAAGCTTGAAAAAACTATTGAGTGATTTATGAGTGTCAATATTCCTAGAATAATTTTAAACCACATATCAAATAATGTAATTACAAAAAACTATCATTTCTTCACTGTCGAATTATCAAATTACATGAAGTTAAACGTACCCATGAAGAAACATTAATGAATCCTGAAGAGGTTTACCATGATTCACCATTAACATTATTAATATATAAAAAACTAATATCCTTCCTTTAATAGACTATTATATTTATAATAATTTTTAATACACTATCATATAAAATCTTACTCATAATGAAATCCAATACTTTATTACTAGGGTATTTATTTAAGGATAGATTATAGTGTTTCACTAAGGTAAGTTTAATTGATTTAATATGATTAAATATATAACATTTTCAAATTATTTTTTCATAATTATGTTGAGTCATTTTCATGTTTGTTTCCATTAAATTTATTAGTCTTTCCATACCATGTATTTTAATTTAATTTCCTAGATTCTCCATCCAAATGTATGATTCAATATAGACTACCACAAGACTTATGAGAATCTTATTTTTATATATTATAATTATTTCAAATTTTTATAGAAGAAGATAAATAAATACATTCTTAAGGTTCTTAAAAGATATCCAAACATTAAAATTTAATTTTTTATAGTTGGGTTCAACAATAAATGAATTAAACCTTTATACCATTTCCATGATGATTATTTTTGTCCATAAAAGGACTTATTTAAATGGTATATTTTATTAGGTGTTTGATCACTTGGAAATCCCATGGGTGGAATCCTATAAATATATTAAAAAAGGGTTCATGAGAAAAGGTAGTATGAAAATCCAAAATTCTAAATATAAAAATCAAAATCATTTAGATAAAGGAAAAAAATACATATTTAGGACTTACTCACAACAATGATTAAGAATTCACTATAATGGATCCCTTAATGATGAAGGAAATATTAAAACAAATAGCTGTTCATATATTATTTTTCATTCCCATGTATTATCCTCCTTTATTGGGACTATGAAATTCTAATCTATAATTATCTCACTACTGAGTTTAGTTCTCATAATACATGCTTTGTTCTTAAGAAAGGACTTCTTATAATCATGAATGCCAGTGAACCACTAACAATATTACTTAAATATAATAGTTTTGTATATGTATTTTTTGTTCCTTAATATAAAATTATATATCTACATTAATATCAGTTGTATCCATATTTTTTGGGCTAAATTAGGATGAGGCATAATGAAAATCCTCTATCTATCTCGGGTAAGAATATAATCTCTAATATTGTCTTCTTTCCCCCACCTCTGGCTTAGAATATGAATTAGAATCAGACTAACCTTGAGCCTGTGGTGAGTGGTCAATGGAGATAGCCCAAGGTCAAGGACGATCTCTCAACTCTATGTGGACATCAACATCCAAGGGATAGTGTGTAGGAGAAGCCTCACTAGACTCAATATCCTTGTATTTAGGAAAAAACTTCCAATAATATTATCCAAATATATAATAGAATCATTTAATAAAAAATATTCATTGAGGATGAATTTTTTATACTCATGTTTATCTATACACATCCCGTATCCCTTTACACCCACTAGATATCCCATAAATACACATTTCATAACCCAATGTTCTAACATATTGGCTTCATGTGTGTGTGTGTGTGTTGATATAAAGACTCTAAGGTGTACAATAATAGGTGTATACCTTTATAGATGTATTCTAGTGTCTTAAAACTATTATGTTTGGATGGGAAGAAATTTATTAGATAGACTGGCATGGTGGAAAACTCTATCCATAATGATCAAAGTCTAGAGTGAAAGAGAATTCACCTCACCTTCTATTAGATATTATTATTAATCCTAGTTTCTAATACATTATGATGTATGATTTCCACAATAATGAGGTATTAATTTCTACTTAAGAGTTATGAGATTCAATAAATTCATTAGAAAAATACACTAAACCATTATAATTCCTAATAGATTTATGTTTCATTCCAGATTCATTTTTTGAAATATCAATATATTTCATAAATTTTTTAAATGTATCAGACTTGTATTGCATTATTTATATCTAGACCATCCAGGAGTAATCTTCATTGAACTTATCAATTTAATATACTCTACCATGGGATGAAATCCTTTAGGGACCCCAAAAATCTGAGTAGATACTTTCAAGAGGGACTATAGCCTTATACAATAACTTACTGATAATAACTCATCTATATTTACAATATACACAATCCTCATAGAATGTAAGACTATTAGGCATAACATCACTTCATATTCATTTATTACTATATTCATCATGGCCTTTATAACTCACATGCCCAATCCTTCCATGCCAATGGGTTGCATTAACTAACAATATAATATATGATAAATTCATCTATATCATGTGAGTTTTACCATTTGGCACAAACAATACATTAAAGAGATTTCCCTTCAAATGAGTAATGGATCTATAGGAAATTATTATGCTACAATATGAAAATCCTAAAAAGTAATGATTTTTTGAATACTCATAGGAATATGTTGCTTCTTTTCTTCTCAATAATCTCCTAATATCAATAGGTGCTTTCACAGTTCCATCATGATGTTATAATGTGACTGAACTTATCCCTATAATATGAAAACTAGTATTATATCTCATGAACACCTTATAAAACTCAACTTATTTCAACATAATGAAGTAATATATTCAAGGAAACATATAGAAGGAGAATCAAGACTCTGGTATCCAGTCATTAGATATGGAATGGTCACCTATATTCAATACATCATCTATGCCAAATATTGTTCAAATAATAATGAATCTTTATTACTATTATCTTTATTTCCACTTCTTTCGATTGAAAAATTCTTTTTTTTATGTCCACGTTTTGTACATTGGATGAATTTATTTAAATTATTATTAAAATTTAACCAATTATTTCTAGACTCACTTCTCTCTATTAATATACCCCAAAATTTATTCCTACACTAAGCCTTTAAACCCTAAGACTCATTGTTAGAATTTCTTCTCATTTGGATATCTCTAAAAATAGAGTATATTTAAATTATTCAACATTTAATGTATCTTTTATATACATCAAATAATCATTAATAAAATTAAAAGAGTATCGTAAAGATGTTAATATTATTATTTTGTAATCATGATCCCATAACTATACACTTATATTGGAAAGATCTAAAATGTTTTTATTAAATTCATCAATGTGGGTCCTGAATATAGTTTTATGGTACACTTTGAATGTATATAATACCATTTTATTATACAATCTATGAAATAGATATTTATACATGTATACAAATTATAATTTTGACTAAATCCCATTATTAGTAGATTTATAAACAACTTATCTATAATTTTAGCTCGAAATGGTAAAATTATTAGAGTACTATATTTCCTAAGGACATATTAGGAAACATAAATTTATGTAGCTACTATTTTTCCATCGAGTGACTAGGGGGTAACATTCATTTTTATTCACTAAGAGCATCAAAGAGTTCATTATGATTTATGAGAGAAATCACCTTTATTATCATTTAGAAGAGGTATTTTTTTAACATCAATCTTATCTATATCATGTTTCATTGAACATATACTTTATGATTTAGAAGGCTCTAATACCATTTTTTGGTTGCATTTTTTTCATGGCTAGCCCAAAGAATGGATAGGACCCACAGATTCATATGTGACGGGATAAAAAATATTCTGAAGTTCATTTTATTTACAAAACCATGAATCATATTTTATAATATATGAGAAATATTATGGAATAAGAAACAATAATTAAAAAAGAAATAAAAGTTGAAAAAGATCAAACATGTTGTGGATCAAATTAACTATAAGTGAATTTAGAGAACACATCCCAAGGCTATGATTTATTACTATGAGAAGTTGGGATGATTTATAGACTATAATATAAAAAATATGGAATAGAGAAACAATCTATAGTGGATAAACAATAATAAAAAATATATGTGATAAACACATCCATGATGAGTCAAAATCTTCATATGTTGAAAGAACACATAGATTCACGCAAACGAAACAAAATTTCTATAGGCATAAAAAATGAAAATTATTCACATAACGATCCATGTTTCCTGACTGGAAACATGGTTATTTTGAAGGAAAGTTTTTCTACAATATCTAATTTATCATGTTAACATCTAGTACCCATGAAAATATCGTCTCCAAAAAAATCTCATCAAATCAATGGACCGATTGTAGGAAGTCTGCTTGATTGGGATCGAAGGGATACAAAATGATATAAAACCTTATTTTTCCTTTTTATTCTTTGATTTATCACAATGTAAAAAAATTTCCTCTATCGCTATCTAAAATACATAACCCAAAATCAATAGAGATATTTAGATCAGATGGAGATATGAAACCACCATCCAATAATGAATGAGAGGGATGGTGTCAGTTGGTATAGGTGAAGGCATAGGATGGATTCCATGTGGATAACATAGATTAAAGGGACCATTAAATTAACTAAAGGAAAAATAACTGGGTGGGATAGTTGGTTCCACACTATAGACACTGAGATCAAGATATGGATTAGAGCCATACTATTAAAGGCAACTAGAACAACCAAAAAAATACATTGAGTTCAAGTGGGGGATATTGGATCATTTTAACTAACTATCTTAATAAAATAGAGCCACATCTAATATAATGTAAAACATAATGAATTAAAAATGTACAATATAGTGATTTTTAAAATAATATAGTACGTTACCATGCATGGAAATGATATGAATATAGGAAAGTAGAAACTAATGGGAAAGCATATATCAACATATTCAAAATGAAAAAATATGTTTAAATGAAAACAATATGTTAGAGTAGTTCAATTTTTGTTACCCCCATGATATGGTGGTAAGGATCCTATTATTTATATAATGTATAGGATAATGGGGTTTGACAAATAATATTGTTATAATTAATTATTATATGAATTTCCCTTTAAAAAATAATTTTTTCTGAAAGCAGCTTTCAATCTTCTAAAAGATCATATTGAAAAACGTTTATCCCAGCCCTGGTATAAGACTTATTTTATAGACACAACCATGGTCTCATATTTATTATACATGGATATATGTATTATATAAATGAAATTTATCAAAAATATTTACACATGGCTTATTTTTAATACATAATATATTTTTATCAAGTCCATGTCCTAACTATATGTTTGTATTGTCTTATCTCAGGGGTAAACACCACACCCTATAATCAATTCCATCATCAAATTTCTCTGATAAATTTTCTAATGTAATAAATTTACAGTTACACACCTGAGGATATCTTGGAATTTTTTTTAAAAAAATTAGTTGTGTCTCATATGGGGAAAACCTGAGGAAACTATATATTGTCCTTCAAAATGAATAGAATGATAAAACGTGGACATGATTTCATATTCATCCACCATATTATATATTATTTTTTCATGTTATGTGATATATCTAATTGTTTTTATGCTTTAATCCTAATTTTTGAATAAAAATTCAATCTTTGTGAAAGTCATTTGATTATTGTGGATTACATCAGTAACTATTTGAGAAGAAAGAATGATATATTTTTAATATTATGTTGTTGTGAATATTTAATTATAACAGATTAATCTTATTATTACTTCTAAACTAAAAAGGATTTAATAATATTTAAATATTTTTTATTTTTTTCCTCAACATTGGATCTATTAGTATGAATAGTTCCAAATAACTCCCATGGTGAAGTAAATATAATAGGTCAAGTACATAAATGTATCATATTAGATAGAGGAAGTTGTTTAGATTAATAAATTAATCATTGGGAATATGATGGTTTATATAAATTGAAGACCAATAGAGCTATACTATAATTGAAATAGTGTAATTTTTATGTTAAAGGATTCCTGCTCTCCCCAAAGGACAAAATATATCCTTAAAATTAACAAATAAATACGGAAATAATTGAGAGTCATGATTAAAAGAGGGTTTTAAAAACCCATCCCTAACAAGAATTTTATTATAATTGAATTACATAATGGATAACCTGGGTTATTTTTCAGAGAGACTCAATTTTAGTGGTTATTCATTAGTTAGATAACAATTATTTTATTATTAGGATTTTTATACTAAAAAATATGGAACATTAAAAAAATTATAATAGAAAAAAAAGATATGAAATAAAACAATGTTTTAATATAATAGGAAATGGAATTTAAGTTTTAGAAGTTGGAGTCATTCATTGTATAATTATGTTGTTTTATATTCATCTATTAAACCATGAAAATCCATTGGTTAATTAACTCATTTCATAAAATTATAGTATCAAATACTGATGGAAAACCATTTTTTACACATAACTATGCCCTCTCAATGGTGTGAAATGATTAACATCCCTTCATTGAGGAATCTTTTTATTCAAACACCAAATTCCAACATATATGGTTCAACCAATTTCATGATTCCAATATATGAAGACAGGTTAATGTGATGGGAGGATTAATTGATATAGTGGAAGAATAAATAAATATGAGGATATGAATATAATAATAACCACCTATTGATACTACATCCCTACAGCTCAAGCCCTCACCATGGATTAATAGAAACTAAAAAAAATTAGAATGGGTACTTGGAAACTAATAGCCTTATTAGGAAATACAATCCTAAGATTAATTAAAATAAAATCATTGAGTATGAAAATGAAAAATAAATTAAAAAAATTAAATAAAAATATCTACATATAAGATTAAAAACACACCAACACTTGAAAAAATATAAACAGAATATTATTAGAGATAACCAAAGAAGGAATTATTGTAACAACATGAGATTTTCAATGAATAAAATCATATTCGATAGCGTAAATGGCATGAAACAACAATATTAGAATTGAATTTAACACCCGAATAATTTAAAATATATTTATTTTATATAATTTTAATCTCTCGGACATGTTCAGTTACACAAATCCCCATTTTTTTTATGTTTGATAGTGTGTTCAATAAGAAACACTGAGAATAAATGACCAACGATATACATAACTGTTATAACCCAACCATTATATTAGTGGGTATAAATATTATTTCCTAATTGATAATATATATATATAAGTAATTATTAAAATATATTTTTTATAAATTATTTGTAAATAATCAACCAATTTTTAGTAATGAAATTTTATTCTTCAAAAATATAGTTTCTTCAAAATTGATTTTTATAAATTGTACAGATAAAATAATATATATAATTACTGGGAAATATAGATATGTTTATTTATAAAATTAATTTTCTTTTAAATCAGAATAGAAAAATATATTTTGGTTGATTTTATTTTATTTTTCAGAAAATATAGATATTTTAGTAAATATTTTAAAAATACGATTTTCCAAAAAAAGACATTTCATTTCAATAATTTAAGTAATTTAAAAGTACAAATTTAATTTTAATATGATTTAAAGTAACATAATTATTATATATTTATATTAAATACACATAAATATATTTGAATAAACATTATTTTGGTTTTTAGTATATGTTTGTTTTTGGGTTTAAAAACAAGATTTTCTAAAAACAATTTTAAAAGGACTAATGTTTCTAATTTTTAATAAATTGAAATTATCCATAATGGGTAATTTTATAGATTATATTTATAGATTAAATAACTATATAAAATAAATTATAATCATAAAATTATGATTATTATTTATATTATAAATATAAAATCATCTTGTAGTAAAAAAAATATTATGCTTGATGACCCACTGATTTCGTATGGTAGATTTGTTTGAAATTTAAATTTATCTCCTCTATAAATTGGTTTAGGTAAAATGGATTCCATATTTAGAATAAAAATAATTTACAATTTATAATAATTCAAAAATATTTATTCCCAAAATGAATTGCGAAAATAATAAAAAAAATTAATTACCGAGGTTATGGAAAAAATGGATTTGACGAGGGTTAAACTAAATAGATGGGGATTAAAATGACTGAAGAAAATGTAAAAAAATATTATCTAGACATTTTTGGACCTTATAATGTGTAAGTATAGATAATTATACATTGTTTCACGATTTTGGCATGTGAAAAATTTGTGTAAACCTTTTTCTTTTCAGATATTACATGTTTACAACTCACCACACTTATATATGGACACCCCCTCTCCTCCCATATTCACACCATAAAATCCCATTGGTTCAAAAAATATCTACCCAATTAACTTCCAAAAATCTCTAATATCATCCTATAAACCTTATTTTTGATATAAACCCAACCTTGTAATTCTTTTGGTTCAAACCAAATAATGTTACCTGAAGAATCAGCATGTTCTTCGACAAGTGTTTTTATATTATATCTTCCACAACAATTTATATTATTATTAAAAAATGATTATATATTAACCATACAATCTTCAATAAAATTATATGTTATAATGTTAATTTATGAACCTAATTCCTTCTACTATTCCACCATATGGGCTATGAAATCATCATTCATGTGTATGGAGGAAAACCACCTTGTGAACCGATGTGATTCATTTTTCCATTACATACTCTCACAATTGGGTTTGATGATGGATCTAAAACACACACTCATACACACATATATATAATATTTTTTACACTATTATACCTATTATGTATTTATATCATATATAACATTTTTACATTCTATTTCATAGGGGAAACGATAAAAGTTCTCAAGTGTACAACCAATTATCACGTCATGAAGCAATGTGATTCGTTTTTCACTAACACTTTTTCATGGATGTAAATAAAGATAAATATAATGAATATATGTGATAAAAATTGAATTATTATTATATCAATGACTAATTAAAATTCGTGAAATATAATATATCAGCTTATTTCATACCTTTATACTCAATGAAAAATGATAACGTCATTCGTGAAACTGTAGACTACCTCCTTCACAAAGCGAATTGATTCTCTTTTCATCACCACACCACATGTATGATATATATATATATATATGTGTGTATTTTTAAAGAAATAAATTTTTTATATATTATATTATTATCATTATGTATTCCTCAAATGTTACTTACCACCTTTCAATAACAATCATTGAAAAATGGATATGTCACTCATGATTATGTACGACCTAACATCTCCATGATGGTAAGAAACATACTTTCTCAATAAAATCATTCGTTATTGGTATTAGAAGTATAATTTTTATATAAATATGATAATTATTTCATGGTAATTATTTTTAATAATCGAGATTCATGATCAAAATAATTGGATGATTAAAAAAAGAAATAAAAACATATATGAAAAATAATTCGTTTGCTACCCAAAACAATATATTACCAAGTAATTATTGTTAAATTGGTAACAAATGGTCACAAGAAAATCATATATTGTGTCATATATATAATTATGTCTATATAAAATATTTATAATAAAGATATGTTAGTTATAAATTATGTTTGAATGCCTATAAAAGAAGTTGAGACTTATGGTAAGGGATTTCTAGTCTATTTGTTATTTATGGGAGACATATGAAATCCACCACTCATTTTTTTATATACCACTCCTTTTATATATTATAGATGTAAACCCATTGTTTTAATTTAATTAATACATTAATTTAAAAATATTATATATTTGGATGTATGATTCATAATATTACTAAAGAGGAAATGGATTTTGTCTCACTTTTATTTTTCGATGAGACACATGTCAGATCAACCATATGTTGATTTTATGTGGTGTAATATTGTACATGAGTTTAGTTTATAGTACATCTACATAAAATTATTTGAATTTTAATATCTGTTTTGGGATCTCTCTTTTATGGGGTTTTTGGTCTAAAAGCTACAAATTTAGTAAGATATTTTTGTCTCAATTTCCCATCTTTGAGACATGATTATGTTATGAAGTTTTCTTCTTATAAGAGTTATATATAAAAATCCATTTCTTTTTAAATAGATTAAATTTTTAGAATCATCATAATTTATATTTTTCAATATGTTCAATATAATTTCTCACCAAAATGAATAGTTAAAATAGTAAGAAGTTGTATTTTCATGGTTAAGGTAAAATGGATTTACCATGGGGTTAAACTAAAACAATGAGGATTAAAATGATCTAATTTTTTTATAAAATATGTTTTATGGATATATATATAAATCTTATCATTTTTGAGACTCAGTAATACTCTATTACAAACACTTTTTCCATGTGTAAAATGTGGGAACACCTTTTTATTTTGAAAAATTTCAAGCGGTCCACCCACCTCATATATAAACAAACACCCCCTCTCCACCCATATTCACACCATAAATAAAAATATCGTAGAAAATATCTTCCAAAATATATTCCCAACTTCCCTGGTCTAATCCAAAAATAACTATTTTGGAAAAAAATGCAACCGATGAATAATTTTGGTGAAAATCAAAAGAAGTTACCATAAGAAGAGGTAATGTTCTTCAGTGAGAATTTTTATATTATTTCCTCCACTGCAACATTCAATTTTTTAGAAAAAATTACTATAAAATAAAAATTTTATATTATATATACTAATATTTTTATTATCTTAATGTAATAACCTTAATCCTTGTCCTCTTCTATCAAATAGGTTATGAAATCATCATGCATGTGTGCGGTGGAGTTGCACCTCATGGACCGATGTCATTCGTTTATTCCATTACCACCTATCATAGTTGTTTATGATGATATTTATAATGTATATAAATTATATTTATTAAATTATTATACATATACAATAATTATTTCATCTATATAATTTTACACTCCATTTTGTAGGTGATACAATAACATATGTTGTTTGTACTTTGGACTACCGCCTCACGAATCGATGTGATTCATTTTTCACTAAAACTTTACATGGATGGTAATAAGTGTAAATATAAAGATTATTTGGGTTATACATGGAATTAATATTACATTCATTAAATATTTATCATTATTTAAACATAAAATATCAGTTTCTTTCCTATATTTTCACTCATTGAAAAATGATAACATCATTTATGAATGCGTTGTCTACCACCTTCTGGAAGATATGTGAATCTATTTTCATCAACACACTAAATTGATGGTATATACATGTATATTTATATTAATTATATTCTATATATGATATTATAATAATTTTTTAAGTATATAATATTAAATACTTCCCATAATGATGATTATGATATGGAAATGTTAGTCATGCGTACGTTTGACCTACTATTTCCAAGATTGTAACGTAATTATTTTCTAAAAAAAATCATTCACAATTGGTCATTAAAGTAAAATTGTTTTAAAAAGATGATATTTTTTTCATTATTATTTTTCTTGAGTTTATGGAACCATTATCAATGTAAAAGGACCCAAAATATCAAATAAACACATAAACAAAAAACAAAGTGGTTGTTAACTGAAATGTGATTTCAACAAGTAATTGTCAATAAAAGAGTATTAAATAGTAATATGAAAATAAAATATAGTGTGTTATATAAAATTATGGTTATATGAAATATTGATAACAATAATATGTTTAATTCTATGGGAGGTTTAAAAGTGTATGAGGGAAGTTAGTACTTAAGGTAAGTGATTTCAAGTCTCTTTTTTATTTATAGGAGACATATGTAAATTAAACAATAATATCTTTTATGTGGTGTATATACATTCACTTTTATGTGGAATATAATGAATATAATTACTTTAATGAAATTTAAAGTTCAATTTGATGTTATCTTTTATTTGTGTATATGATCAAAAAGATTACTAAAGCTGTAAGGGATTTTCATCTAACTTTTAGTTTTCGATGAGACACACGCCATATTGACAAAATGTTTCTTTTATGGGGTTTATATAATTCCCATTTACTTATTTTATGATGCATAAGAATATTTTTTATTTTTATTTTAAAAACCATTTTAGGATCTATCTATCATGGGTGGTCTGAAAGTTTCTAACTATGTATGGGTTTTTTGTCTCAATATTAGTACTTTGTGACATATGATAATGTTATATACCAATATTCTTGTAATAAGTGTATATACCTCCCATTTGGAATATAATATCCCAAATTAATTTATACTCATCATATTTTATATTAAATTTAATGATATTAATTTATAGTGGTTACATTACAATTTTCACAAAGTGGTAAATATATTATGTTATAATCTCATTGATTATCAAGATTGTTTATTATTATGTTTCCAATGAATGAATAATATGATCAATATAAATAGAATTATTAAAATTCGCATCCCCTTGTTTTTTCATGAGAATAAATTTTTTCTATTCATGTTCCACTCTTTAGGTTCTCAAGAACTCAAAAATAATTTTTTTACGAAAACTCATCATTTCGATCGAAAACCATTTTTCATTGAAAAGAATGTTTTATAAAAAAATAAAAAATATTCAAAAATATTTAAAAAATGTTTTGTCAAAGGAATTTTTTACCCATGTTTTAATTTTTACCAAATTTTTTGAAGGTAATCTTCATGTCATTTTATAATAATTTCATGTCTGGATTTAACCAAAAATTTGGAAGGCATACGTGTTTAACCATGTACAACATTAATGAAATTTTCCTATATCATGACAATTAATTATTTTTAAGGGCCCATTATATGTTTTCAAGTATATATTGAAAACAATATTTTAAAATTTATTTTAAAAGTTTAATTAAAAATGGAAAGGATATTTTTATCATGATATTTTTTAATTAATTTTAAATATTTCATTGTATGAATAAAATTTATTTTGAATGAATTTTTTTTACAATATTGTGTGAAAATTTTGTTTTTAAAATAGTATTTTTCCAAATGAGAAGGATATTTTCCAAAAATTTTATTTAATGACATTTTAATTGTATTACCATTCATCAATTTCAATATACAATATTGTTACTTATACTCCAATGGGTATATTTTGTAATGATACTATCCTTAATCATTATCTAGATGTATTAAGATTGTTTGAAAGCTGTTGTTAGGGATCTCATTACTTTTCATTGGGTTAATCATTTTTTAAAGAGAGTATAATCAAACCAACTTATTTCCAAAGGGATAATCATATTTCAAAGATATTTTTTTGGAACCAATTTATTTTCCAAGAGTTAATCATTTTATAAAATTGATAATGGGAATTTTATCACATTTTTATGAAATGAAAGATATATGAGCTTTATTCATATTGTGGTTCTTGGAAATTCATTATATGATAAGTGAACTGAGTTAACACCGGGTTAGCCAGAAGTAGATTAAAAAATCAATGAAACCAAATAACACTCAAATTAATTGGTTAATGAATATATTATCTAGGGAATTATATTGGATGTCTAATACATGTTTACCCCATTTGTATTTGTTTGTACACGTTCTATAAGTTTTCTATGATCTTGAATCTCCAAGATACAAATACAATTTATCTATTCTATATATTGGTATATATTGTTTCCTTTGATGAAGATTAATAAAACGTTGATCATTATTATTTACGTTGATGACTCTTAACATTGGCAATGCCTTTTCCAAGTTTCATGATTGATGATTCAGGTATTGATGGGTATCATTTCTTTTAAGATTCTCTCATGCACACTGATAATTTCTTCATAACCTTATGAACTTATTATTCTCATTAATGATATTAAATTTATAATTATTTTTCTTACCCTTACTGAGAATTTGATATCAACCTCATTATGGTTCATTTCCTGAATATTATCATGAAGTTATGTCGAATGAATTTTTTCTTGAAGTGATTCATATGTATGATTATGATGACATAATGTGAAATAAGGAAATAAAAGTTTCATGGGGGGAAATACACATTTAACGACATATCTATTGTTTATATGGGAGTTTTTTAATTCACTAATACATTAAACAAAAAATTTAATTAAGAAAGAAAGTGATCCAACATTTTCTGGTGATATTGTATGTTTTGGATGGTGAAAATTTGCTAACTTTATTTTTATAAATAATATAAATATGATGTTTTCTAGTTAGAAACTTGATCATGGAGTGCAGGTTTCTAGATTATATACATTGTATCAGAGAACTGTTTAAAAAACATTGGATATTACGATGTTATCATGTGTGGTTATACAAAGAGTCATGGAAACCGTCATCAGTTTGTATGATTAATTATGATCATAATATCAGTGTCTTAGGCATCCATTTTAGGTTTTATGTGATGAGATCATATGTTATTAATAAAAATTTAGTATGTGTTTTATTTGGTTGATTTATGTATAAATATTTTTATTTATGCGATGTATTTATATAAATATTGTGGAAATAACATTTAAAATACTGATAATATTTGGGGTTTATATTATCTATGATACTATGGTCATTATGGGAATAAAAATATTGTCATATTGATTTCCATGTTAAAGAATGTTTATTTGGTTCATATGTGATTAATTTAACTTAAAAAAAGATGTCCCCATATTGTTAGTAATGAAATTGGAAAGTTATGAAGTTATATATGAGGTTAAAACACTCTTTAATTTTGAGGTTATTTAGGAATTATTTAGTTTTATCTTTTTATATTAGTATGTAATTTTGAATATTAATGTATCATATGAATGTTTACTCAATTTGGGAATTATCTTTCCATAAGCTAAATTTTTTGATATTGGTTAATTTCTAATAGAAGGTTGGATTTATTATTTCCCCTTTACGATTATATGATCGTTTAAATATTTATTTTTAATTCATCATGCATGAAAAACTCAGTTTGAATACTCATTATTGAGATAAAAATAAGAGGATGGAGTGGAAATTGAAAAAAATATGAAATTATACTTATCAAGTAAGTATATTTCATTATGTTTCTGGTTAGTATGGAAAAATGAATTCCATAATATTTGGAAATGGATCATAAAAAATGATTTCATATTTTATTAATATCTGATGAATCAGATAGACTATTAAATCCTAACTGATTTACGATTTTGAGGCCCCAATCATTTCACAAATCATTCACTTTCCTACAAAAAAACCTCAATAAATCTATAATTATTTATGCTTTTCTTAAATTTCCAAATCACTACTTCCCACATATTTTATCCTATTATGAATCTTAGTATGAATTATTAGAAATTAAAATTATACTCTCATTTATCTCTTATTAATATGATGGTTTATTAATCCTTTTATGTTGTGAGTTTACGAAAAAAAATATTTCTAAACATCAATCCTTTTCTTCCTGAGATAAAGATCAAATTATGAGTACGCAATTTATTTATGTTTGTATGAGTGTAACCCCCTGATATTTTCAATGAAACAAATTATGTTTGATAGATTAAACGATAAGAAAAATAAGTTTATATGAAAAGTTAACACCCTAATAATTTATGATATATTAATTATGATAATAAATTTAATATCTTTGATAGCTTTCGATATATAAAATTCTTATATTTTTATGCTCGATAGTGTATTCCATTCACAATATCGAGCTCAAAAGACCGATGATACATATAACTATTATAAAATATCTTTTATATTATAAGATATTAATAGTGTTATTTAATTTAAGATATATATATATATATATAATTCTTAATATAAATTACTGATAAAAATTTAGAAAATAATCAATACATTTTTATTAATGTGATCTTATTCTTCAAAAATATGTTCTCTTTAGAAATAATTTTTATTAATTTTAATGAAAAAATAAATATAATTAATTTTTATAAAATTTAGAATTTTTTTGATAAAATTAAAAAAATTTTGAAATTAGAAAATATAAAAAAATCATTTATGTTTTTTTGATCTTTTTTGAAAATATTTATTTTTTACTAAATAGTGATAAATACAGATTTTTTTAAAACATATTCATTTATTTTTACTAATTCATTATTTCAAACGTCTTCATATTTTTTCAAAATTAATTCATGTTAAATAATATTTATTTAGTTTTAATCAATACACTAATTTAATTTTTAATGAACTTTACTTTTATTTTTAGTATATGATTGTTTTTGGGTATAAACAATGAATTTTCTAATAGTTATTTCAAAATGAATAATGTTTCACCTTTCTATTAATTAAAATAATTTGTAATAGAGAATGTTTAAATAAAATTTATGGATTATATGTCCATAAATATTAATTGAGTGTCATAAAATAATAATTATTATTTATTGAGTAAATATCAAATTATCTTCTGGTCAAAAATACTCTAATTGAAAACTTGATTTTTCATAATGTCTGTGGGGTTTGTTTTAAATTAAATTTAGCCACTATTGAAAATTTAATTTTGTAAAATGGATTAAATATTTTTAATCATCATAATTTATATCTCTTAATAAGTCCAATTTAATTTTTGATTGAAATTAATACAAAAAATAAGAAAACAATATTTTCCATTATTAAGTTAAAAAAAGAGTTTCTATGGGGGATAAAATAAAAATATAAGGGTTATAATAACATAAAAACATGGAAAAAATATATTTTCAGTGAATATTAAGACCTTATAATATATTATTCTCTATAATACTCCTTTTTTCCCCTTGTGGAATATGAAAAACATGGGTACACGTTCTTTTTTTCACAAATTACATGTTTTCCCCTCACATCACTTATAAAGTGCCACCCCTATCCTCCCCTTAACACAATTAAATCCATTTGGTGCAGCCAATACCTACTCAAATAACATCAAATATTCCCTCTGGTAATTTTATAGTCCTTATTTTGGATTAAAAATCTACTTATGATGTTTTTTTGGTGAAAACTATCGTAATATTCTTGATGAAGAGGTAATGATTTTCTCAATAATTTTTTATTATATCTTCCTAAACCTTATTAAATATTCCAAAACCATTATTATAAATAAAATAATTATATAAAATATAACTATAAGTTTTTATGTTAATTTAATAACCTAAATAATTGTTATAATTTATAAAATTAGTTAAGAAATCACCAATAATGTGTGAGGAAGACTATCGCCTCACGAACCATTGTCAATAGTATTTCCATTACCAATTTACATGTTTGGGTTAGATGATATATATAAAGTATATATCTAAAAAATATTTATAATATAATTACTATAATTAATAAATTATATCGCATATACTTTTTTATATATTATTTTGTAGCAGATATGATAACATCGCCCATGTGTACTGTGAACTACCTCCTCATGAAGCAATGTGATTTATTTTTTACTAATGCTTTACATGGAAGGAAAAATAGTAAATATAAAGAATATATGTTATATATATGGAATATTTTTATAATAATGAAATATTTTTCATTCAATAAAAATAATATATTACTTCTTTCTTACCCTTTCACTAACTGAAAAATGTTAATGTTGTTTGTGAACGTATAGACTACATCCTTAGCGAAGCAATGTGACTCTCTTTCCATCCCCATACAACATGGATGATATATAATAGTATATTTAAATAAATAAAATGGTATATATTATATTTATATCATTATTTATAGATAAAATATAGCTTACCTCCATTCAATAATGAATGTTGAAAAATTGAAATTTCACTCATGCACACATACGACCCACTATCTCCATGATTGTTAAATAATTATTTTCACAAAACCGTCATTCATGATTGTCTTACAATTATAATTGATGTATAAATATTATAATCGTCTATTTGTTATTATTATATATATCATTGGTCCTTTATCTACATAATATTACTAAAAATAACAAATCAAAATACATATGAAAAATAATGTCATTATTACTAGATTCAAGATTTTAACAAGTAATTTGGTAATATAAAAGTAATAATTGTTCATAAGTAAATATCCCATGGTGTGATATGTATAATTATTATTCTATAATAGATTTATAATGATATTATATTGGTTATAAAAGGGTTTTAAATATGTATGAAATATGTTAGAGTTAAGGTAAGAGACTTCTTGTATCTTTTTTATTTCAGGGAGACATATGAAAATTCACCACACGTTTTGTTTGTGTGGTGTATATAATGCCCCTTTTAAATATTTTATAATTAATAAAATTATTTTGTTATCATTTTAATTATAATTTATTTTATTATTTATTGGGTGGTATGATTCAAAATATTACTATAGAGGTAAGGGATTTCCATGTCACCTTTATTTGTCTTTGAGAAACATGTCACATTCACCATATCTTTATTTTATATGGTATATATACTACCCATGAATGTATTTTATTATTATTCAAATTAATTTTTTTATTTACCAATTCATTTAAGGATATATCATTCATGGTGTTTCTGCTTAAGAACTTACAAAATTGGTAAGGGATTTTTGTCTCAATTTTCCTTCTATGAGACATATGTTTGTGTTATGAACCTATATTCGTATATTAGATATATATATATATATATGGATATTTGTTTCCTGTAATAAAATGACTTTATTTATACTCAAATTATTTAATTTCCTTCATGGGGTTTGCTCTTCAATACTTCCAAAGTGGTAATGATTATATGTTCCAATCTCATAGTTTTTCAAGATTGTTAATTATTATGTCTTCGATGATAGGATATTCTATTCCATATCTCAAGAAAATAGTGAATTTTCATATCCTATTTATATTCCATTACAATGAATTTTTTCATTAATTTTTTTCTATTTATATACTAAACATTTCTAAATTTATGCTTTTATGAAAAATTAGTATTTTCAGTCAAAACCCTTGTTCTTCCGAAAATATGTTTTTGAAAAATGTTTTCAAAAGATGATTTATATTTTTTATAAATTATATATTAATGAAATTTGTGAAATATGTTTGACAGTTATAATATTATTAAAATATAATTTTCATGTATGTTTCCAAAAAAGACCATTTTGTCTTTTACTAGTAATATGAATGTAATTATTCTTTTACAGTATACGGAATGAAAACAATTTTATGTTATCATGACCGGTATTTTTTTGAGGATTCCTTTATAAAATTTCAAGGATATTTTAAAATGAAATGACTTTCAAAAATTTTTATAATTTTTTTTCAATATGGGATGGATACTTTCCTCCAAATAATATTTAATTGAATTTTAAAGATTCTTTTATATGTTTCCAAGTTTGATTTCAGAGGAAATAATTTTCATAATATTTTTTAAATTTCAATTTTTAAAAAATACATTGTAAAAATTTAAAAGTTTAGTTTCCTCAAACATAATTTATTCATTTTATAATGGTATTCTCATTCATCAACATCAACAACCATTCTTGTAACTTATTATAAAATGGGGATATTTTTGTAACAATACATCCCTACTATTTGTCAGGATAGATTAATATTGTTTCAAAGTTATTTTTATAGAACTGATTTTCATTTCCATGGTTTTATAATGGTTTGAAGAGATAGTTCTAGAACCCAATTATATTAGTCATGTTTAAAAGAGATTATTATGGAAATTTTTTCATTACGATGGGTTAATGATGGTATAAATTGGATAATGGTTGATTTATGATATTATGATCAAAGAAAAGTTCCATTTTACATATTTATGTATTGTTTCATGGAAATTTATTATATTATGTGTTTTCCTAGATTTTATAGGGTGATCCCTATATAGTATAAATAATCGATATCCCTAGATAACACTCCAATGGATTAGATAATGAGTATGCTCTTCAAAAAATTATATTGGAGGTCAATCTTATGGTTATTCAATTTTTAAGGGTTATATAAGAGTGTTATAATTTTTTTAGAAGATGATGTTCCAAGATAAAAATACATTTTATCTATTCTTGCTATAGGTTTATTGTGTTTTCTTTGAAAATGATTAATATCACATAACAAGATATTTTTTATTCTGATTACTCTTTCCTTTGTTAAATAATTGTTACATACTTAATGATTGATAATTTGGATATTAAAGGTAATGTGTTCCCTTATGATTCTCTAATTCTCTCTAATTATGTTTTCAGAACCTTATACACTTATTATTCCCATAATGACATTTATTTTTTAATGCATATTACTACTATTACTTAGTATTTGATCCCAAAATTATTAAGTTTCCTTTTTCCCATGTTATCATGAAATGACGTCGAATGATTTATGTCATGAAAGGTTTCATATGGATATGGATAATAAATTATTGTGAAATAAAGAAAGATGGGTTAATTGGGATAAATTAACATTTAAATACCTGTGTATTATTTATTTTAGAGTTTTTCCTAATTCTCTAAGACTCTAATCCTAAAAGTTTCTTAATAATAAAAGTGATCCAACAAATCCTTTTGATATTGTAATTTATGGATGGTGAAAATTAGGCCACCTTTATCAATATCAAATGTGAAATTTTGAAGTTTATTATTTTAACACTGGATGTGGTAGTGTGGGTTCTAGGTTTTTATAGTTTATAAATCCTAAATTAGTCCAAAATTATGGGAATATTCCACTAAGTTGTGATTTTTTTTAGGATCATAACAAACTCCATTATTCTACCAGTCTCTTAATTATATCATGCAGCCTGTCTACCAATTTATTTCCACAAAAATAAATTATATCCAAAGAGGAAATAATTTTGATCCTCCATTAAAATCTATATTCAAATACTTCTTTTGAAAAATTCATATCACTTTGGATCCTTTTCAGGAAAAGTAAAATCATTCCATAATCAAATATTCTTTATGACACCACATTTTGATATAAATAAAAAAACTTTTCATATCATAATTTTATCATGAAACATTCATGAAATATCAACTTAGAATCATCTATGATATATTTTCTACACTCGGGAGAAACAAAAAAAGCACACAAACCTGAATTTAATCTATAATCCTCTTAGGTAGATATTAGAAAACCAATTTTATTCTATATTTTAAAATTATCATTTGAACACATGTTTTTTTATTGAAACTCACAAAAAATAAGAGACTAATCCTAATCTCTAACCTAATATCGACACCGGATCTGGACACATTCCAATGTAAGCAGGCATGAACCCTCAATAGGTTAAATCTTTATTATATATTATATTGAGAAGTAGAATATCATTATAAAATAAACCATACATGAACCTCGAACCAATCTTAAAATTTGACTTAAATATAATAATAGAGCATGACATGAACAACAAACCCTAAATCCATTTCCATAACAAGAATGAAACACTCAATGGATATAAAGCAACATATTACTATTAAAATTATAAGAGAAAGAGTTTGTTCAAGCTCTTATAGTTTAATGGGCCATATTGAATCTTCCCCTACTAGAGTTATGTTCCAACCATGGTTTAGATTTTTCAAATAACCAGTATATAACTAATACAATACATATTTATGTAGAAATACATTTACATTTATATTAAAACTCTCAAAATACTTCCAAAATTAATATTATTGAACAATTAGATCATTTACATATTTTTTAAATTAAAATTTTATTCCAAAATTATTTTCCTCTTTAGATTTTTTATATACATATTGGAAGATAAATATTGTCTAATAAATATCTAATATTTTGAAATATCATAATAAATATGTTTCATAATAAATTGTGTGATTATATTCAATGGATTATTGAAAAATGATATGTGAAATAAAAGCTCCACTAATTCCCTAGGAAACAGTTTCTATCTAATGAAAAATCTATACTAAATTTAAATCTAGTCATATCTAATAAAAAGTGGCAGTGAAATATCATTTTCAAACATATACATATCATTAATCCTTAATTATTTTAAATCACTTTTCATTATATTTAATGAATTCAATTTTAATTCAATTTTTCTATTTATGTACACATATACCTAACTTATATGGAAATGTATCTCCTTCTAAAGAAATAAAATTTTGTAATTATTTATACTCTTAATATATTGAACACTCTCTATATGAATAAAATGTTTTTGTATTTATACTCAATTTAAAAAAGGAAATATTAAAAAAAAGGAATTTTTGATGGGATGTGATGTGGGTAAAGGTTAGTGATTAAAATGTTAAAAATAAGGGATGTAATGAGTAGTATCATTTATTTATTCTTATTTTGTATAATATAGTAAATTATTTACTAAAAATAACTCATGTTTTCCTTCAAATGTGTTGAGGTAAATGATTGTCCTATATAACCACCCGAGACCCACTAATACATTTTGATGGTTTTCAAAGTGAATATAAAAATATTTTATTAATTATCCCACAAATATTTTTATTAGATGAATGGCCTTTTGGAAACAACAAAGGAATGTAGTAAATACCACCAACTTGTAATATGATTCAGATCATGTTGATCCTCGATGATTTGAGAGAACACCACTGAGAGATTTTTTTTATTACTAAAATAAAATTATGTATATATATGAGTTAATTCCATAGAAACTATCCATATAAATTGAACAAGGTAAACCTGGTGGTAGTGATCAACACCTTGAGGAGAATCTAGTTTCATCCATTCCAAAAAAACTCATGAAAATACATAATAATAAGTATATAATAAAAAACAACACTTAAAGAGACTAAATCACTTATATTGAAGAATTTCAAGACCCAAATTCTGTTATGATTGAATTTGATAAGTCAAAATCATCAAATATTCATGAAATGATATCCATTTTCTAATATTTAATATTATTTTCCACTAAATCCTCACTATATGAGTGATATGTTTATAGGGGATCAAAAACATTGGGTCTCGAGGAGAAACCAACATATTGTGAACATTGTCTCCTCTTTTTACTCTCCAAATCTCACTGGAAACGTGAAGGATTCCTCTTCGACATCACTAATTAAAATGTAAAAATGAGGTATTTTTGTTGAATTTCAAAATAAAAAAGAATCATACTCATCATGAACCTAAGGGAATAAATGATTAGTGAAGGAAGTGGTGTGAGGGATACGTGTTACATAAATAACAATGAACAATCTTATCTTTTAAGTAAAACATGAAAGTTAGTTAGTAGGGTCAGGTGACCCAACCGTATATATCATAATAAAATGACATTAATCGACCCTAATATATGAGTATTAGAAACAAAAAAATAATTTACAATACATAAAATATGAAAAAATGGGGAGAAACAAAACCCAAAATCTCATATTAAATTATACAGAGAAAATGAACTACACATAATGGTAAATGCAACATGTAAAATTAAGAAAAATCCCACATCTAATGTATGAATATAAACCCATATTTAAATCTAAAAATGTAATGGTAAAATACCTCACATAAAGGTGAACAATTCCATGTGTATAGGTTAATATCAAATATAATAAATTAAATCCAACATTGTGAATTAAACATAAACAAAGTGAAATAGGTATGAAGGATGATTGAGAAAATTAATTTAAATAAAACACATAACAGATGTGTAAATAGCTCAAAAAAATCACAAAGTTTCAAATAAAATGATCATCTTAATGGTGATGTCATTAAAATCTACACTATAAAAATTGGAATATGTTAATTATACTCAAATAACGTCTAAACGTAAATTGGGTAAGAACTTTAGTCAAACTTTTTGTTGGAGTATCCCCTGTGTGTCTCTTTGTAACACACATCAATCCATATTCATCAATTTCCCTCACAAAGAGAATCCTAATGTCCATGTTCTTCGATAAACCTTGGAAAAGACATTTTTCAAACAATTTTAGAGTAGGTTGGTTATCACAGTACATAATTACTCTATCATCATATAAAGGAAATTCATTGACCAAGCCCTATAAGATTTTTTTAATTGATTCAATTAAGTAAATGTATTACTCTATAGTGGTGGATAGGGATAATATTGATTTAATATTTAATTTACATTAAGTATGTCTACCAAATTTAGTAAATAAAATACCATTTATAATCATATCATTGTATGTATTAGAATTACAATCAGAATATACAAATAGTATAATGTCATCAGTATAACAATCATTCCTTTCATACCAAATTCATAAATTAGAATACTCTAATAAATATTCTAAGATCCTTTTTAGAGATTTAATATTTGGTTTCTTAGGATTTCCCATTTAGCATCTTTGAGTAATAAGAGAAAAATAAATAACCATTCTTGAATTTAAATATGGCATACATATGACCTCTAGTAATGATATTATAAGGAATCATACTCATGAAACCTCCCTTAGCTTCACTAAAAGTGACAAAAGTAAGAAAAAACATAAATAATTGTACCTAGTTTATACTAACTCGTTTAATGTGCTCAAATAGATAACATTATATCTTTCTTGTCATAATAGTGATATGAATGAAAAAAGGTTACAACCTCATCCTTCCTATTGATTTCTATTCTCAGATTTTTTTTCATTACACAAACCATTCATTTCAAAAATAGAATTGAGATGGAATTTTATATGTTTAATAATCACCATATTTTCACTAATAATAAAAAATTCAGCAATTTTCAAATTCAAGTAAATCCTACCATGATTAAAATTCATTATATACACACATGTATCCTAATTTCTTATATTAAAACTATTGTAAATAATAAAAGTATAAAAAATTTAACCATTTTCGTGAAAGTTTACTAATACTGCATATATAATGGTTTAAAATATACTATTGATTAATTTTTAAATACTTTTGAAATACTATAGGAGGATTCATAAAAATACATTCATGACTGTTTTAATGAAAAAATAAATTTAAACATCTAACTTTTCAATATTAAAAACATTATTAGAAATAGAAGAAATAAAATTCCAACTAGAATAATGTTTAAAAAAGGGTGAAAAAATAACAAATTAGGAAATAAATTCACATTTAAGAAACCCCTAAACAACTAAAACAAGGTATATATTTTACTATATCCTCCCATTAAAAGAACTTATTACAAAAAAAATATAAAATTCGTTAAATGGGATGCTCAGAATAACTGAGGTCCGATTCTTAAGATGGGAATTTGTAAGGACCTTGCATTAAGTATTACATATTATTATGACTTTGACCTAGAATTATCTTTATTAAAATTGAAATTATCCCTTTGGTATAGAGTTTTAGAGAATTATGGCCAACTCATACATAGTAAACCCATACATTACGATTGGAAACTTATACTAATCATCCATTTTTCCTATAAAAAATAACATTATAAAATTAAACATAGTTTTTATTCATGAAAAATATTAAAAAAGTTGATCATGACCTCATCTATGTCCCTACACATCATTAAACCTTTTGAAAAAATTCAAAATATTGGATGATCACAAAAATCTCATTAAGGGATAGAAAAATAATAAAAGAAACCATTATACTATTTTTCATATTAAAATTTTACTTTTTCAAAATGATTTATGGGTTCAATATAAACCATTTTTATTACAATATAAATCAAATTATCATACCAATTTTTTTTATAAAATATTAATTTATAAATAATTAATGTAAAATAAACACATAATGGTTTCTTTCCAAACTTGAAAATAATATGAAAACTTTTCCACAATGTAATACCTTTCACTCTAAAAAATGAAATAAAAATCATTGTTATAAATGGTGTAACCGTCATAGATACACATGCATTAAACATCAACAATATATTTTGAGTAAACATCATAGATAATCATGTAAAACTTTCATGATTAACTTCCTAATGTTACATTATAGTAATCATTACAGTTACTCAAGGATAAACTATAACATTACATCTTGGAATAACAGACACTATCAACTTCCAAACATTTCCCAATGAATTAGAGAGCTAAAATGGAGATCACTCATTTTATAAGTTGCATCAATAAAAAAATGAGCTATAATGGGGCACAAACATTCATTAAGAATTTGAAATTACTATATAATGAATAAATCATTTTATTCATGCACATTTAAATCATAAAACCCTTTTAAAAACATTTTTAAACCAAAATAAATACACATTTGGATATCCAAATAAATTTTAAAATCTAAAACCCACACACATAATTAACAAAAAATATTCATTGAAAATAACCATGTATTATTATAAAGGAAACTTCAAGACATTGAGGCTTCATGATAGTAGGAAATTCTATTCATTTCCTATTTGTTAATTTTTTTTATCTTGTTAAAAAGAGTTCAAAGAGGAACATTAAAAGATTATTTTTTGGATAAGGTTCCTTATATTTTTGAATAATTAACTTATTTTAATTTTATAGTCCCTAGATAAAATTTTTCAGGTGCATTATTCCTCTTAAATCACATATTACATTGTTATAAACAATTGAATAATCATTTATGTTCATGTTAGACATTCTGACAATATTCAGTACTTGTGTCCAAAATGATTTTGGTATGTTGAATATGGTCCAATTGGTCATTATTCAATCTTATAAAAAAAATAATAAATTCTTAGTTATCAGTTCTATATATCAATTATACTTTTTAATTAATAAAATAAATATGGTTATAAATAATGATCTACATTATAATCAAGGAGATGTAAGGTCGTATTTACGAGTGAGTAACATTTCCATTTTTTAACAATAATTAAGAAAGGTTATTATTATTATTTTTTCCTAGAATTATATTAATTTAATATAAATATCCTATTAGCTATTTAAATATTCTTATTTATATCATCCATGTGATGTGCTGATTGAAAACGAATCACATCACTTCGTGTGGTTGGTAGTCCAAACATATACATGAATAACATCATCATTTTTATGTGAAAGGAAAAGTAATAATATAAATGTTATATTATATTATTATAATTTTTAATATTTCATTAATATAACCTATAAAAACTAATCACATCATTATAACCAGTCTTGATAGATGGTGATGGAAAACGAATTAAATCTGTTCGCAAGGCAGTAGTTCATTGTCCACAGAAATGATGAATTATTTTCATATTTCATATAAGGGGAGATGGATATAGGTAATGAAACAAAAAAATGACATATAATTATTTTTATTATGATTTATTGTTTCTTTTTATAATTTTTAAATAAGGTTTCAGGTGTTTTTAAGAATAAAAGATATTGAAATTATCGATTAAAACAATACCTCTTCCACAGACAACCCCTTATGATTAAAAACTTATTACCACTAAGAATGGTTTTATTCCTAAAAGAGGACCTCTATAATGAGGGGAATATTTCCATTAAGATATTTTGTAAATAATTTGATGTAAAAATTTGTTTTAATTATGAATAAGTGAGAAGAATATGCACCCTTTTATAATAAAGAGGGGTAACACTCTTTTAATTTATTACATTTATAAATTAATATAAAATGTGTCCAAAATTATTAATTGATAATATGAGATTATCAATGGTTGTAATACCCTCATTTAATAAAATGATTATTTGATTTTACTATATTCATTCCCTTTCCATTTGGTTTTATCCCATATTTAACCACATTAACTCGAACTATGACAACATGTATTTTTACACATTAATGGTTAATATGGATATAGTAAAATGAAAAAAGACCGATAAATAAAGAACGATGGATTTTTTAAAAACAATAATAATCAATTTTATGTATTCATCAGTTTTTATAATTTTATAACATTAAATAAAATATTAATTTTTTTTATAAAATATCAATTATTTCAGTTTTTAATACTATTCATTACTTTGGCATTATTAATAACAAGATAACAATTATTTTTCAAAATGGATATTTTATCATATTTATAACATGTTATGGTAATCATGGAAATTATTTTATCAAATAATTTATCTCAAATTTAATTTATGTTAATATTTTTAATAAAATTTAATTTATTTTTTCATTATTTAAATATTTACTACATTTTCTTTGTGGAACCATTTTAGGAGATTATTTCCTTATTAAAAATTAAAAATAATTTACCATGAAGAAGATAGATATATTATATTTAAAAATAATATTTATTTTTCAACATATCCTTAGGATAATACATTATTAATAATATTACACTTATTAAAAAAATTGTTACATGTTTGCCTTTTCTTTAAATAAATTTATAAAAAGGTTAAAATTCTATGAATGTTGCTATCAAAGGACTTAAATATGAATCATTGAATATTATTGTTTAGATAAACACATAATATATGAATTATAAAAGTTTTTATGTAATTTTATGCTTATTATCATTATCTTACCTAAATAAACTTATTTTTCCATTTACCGTGGTAATAAAAATCACTACAGTTACTATTCTCATTTATTGGAAATAAAAGGTACATATTTAATTAATCTAAACCCACTAACTCAAAATATGGAATCTAGTTTTAAAAATTCAAACCTCTTAATTTCAAATATTTAATTTATAATTATGTTGGAAAAATGAAATAAAAAATAGTTTTTTTTTCTGAAAAATTCTCTTTTATAATATAAAACGTTTTTATACTAAATTAACAAATAAAATACATTTCAAAAACCATAATATTATAATTGTAGGTCAAAATAGGATAATAAAAATTTAAATCTAATACAAAATATAATTTTATTATGTATATACTTTACAGTAAAATTCAGTTTTAATTAAAATCAGAATTCCTCAATATTCCTTGAAAAGTCAATATATTATAAAAATTCATGAAAATTGATCTTAATAAAATTTTGAAATTATGATTTTTTTTCCAAACTAATTTTTTTTATAAATATTCTAAAATTTATAGATATTATTTATAATAATTACCCATGAAACAAAAAAATACATTATTGAAGAATTATTTTTGAAGAATATAATAAATTTTATAAAAATAATGCAATTTTTTAAAATCCTATAAAAAAAATATCAGAAATTAATATTGAAATTAAATATATCATTATTCATTAAATAATATTCATTATTATCAATTTAACAACTAGGTTTTAATAGTCACATAATAATATTTCTTTTCTCAATTATGCTCGATGTTTCATTTCTTGTACTCTAGTAGACATAGTACTCTTTTAAAAAAAATATGGATGTACCATTTCCAACCTATAAGAATCTTTTTCCCAATATTTTTATTCCGGATTGAAAATTAGGAGTTTGAATTTTCAAAATCCATTTTTTGATATCCTACTACATAAAAAGGATTAATTAAACATCCACTTGATTAGAGTGAAATGGGAATTATGAAGGTCATCTAGTGTGACACAAACTTGGATTCTAAGTATGAAAACATGGATATTAATGAGATAATATCAATCCTAATGATTAATAGAGTTCGATAGAGAAAATTTTCAAGAGAACATAACCATCACAAAATCATAAATATGTGATGGGTTAGAAGGCTACTGATTACTGCATATGAAAAGTAATTGAATAATATTTATTTTTACAAAATCCATTTCATAAAGTTGATAAATTATTTTACTATAAAACTAATAAAAAATAAATATAAATCCATGATGAGCATAATTTTATCCTTTAGTTAATTTTCATTATAATCTCTTTTTATACATCAAATGATGAGTCTTTAAGATGAACATTTCATGTCTAAAGAACTAGAATATACTTATACAGATCAAAAAATCCCCAAAATAATAACTATATATTCATAATTTCTTTAGAAATTATCCAAAACAAAAAAAAATTAGTACATAATTATATATTTATACATAAATAATAATCATTTATATGATAAAAAACATATTTGTGCTCCAAAATTCAAAAGTAATACCTGAAGTTCAATATAGATTATTTTGATAATAAATAACCATAAAATTCATCAAAAGTATTCTATAATAATATTGAAACCCCAAAATCATGTGGTTTTTATCACATAATAATCCAATATACTTCTAATATTTATCTCAATATCACATCAGTGACCCTTAAAGTCTCACGAAGAAAAATTCAATTTCTATATTTAAATAATCTCCAATATATTTTAATCATTTTTATAAATTAACTAAATAATTTTAAATCTATAATAAAATCATATATTATTCCAAAATATAATTCAACTCTTATTTTTCAAATAAAATACTACAGTATTCTGGTTACCTTAATCATATTCGGTTCCTAGATTGGAGAATGTATTCAAAAATAACATTAAACACTAAATCACCAAATCATTTTTTAACCGTATGGTTATCAAATTTATTAAAAATATTTTCCAAAAATAAACATAATATTTAGCCTTCTGATAGTTTAAAAAAGGGAAAAAAATTCATACTAAATAGGTCATCACATATGCTAATCCTAGTATATGCACCCTTATTTTTATTTGGTTGTGGGTTTAATCCTCATAGCCTTGTTGGATATGATAGGTTGTATCCCATCATGTGGTTTATACTTTTTATAAATAAATATTACTATGATCCTTATAAAATTTTCTAAATAAAAGAAATATCCAAAAAAATATTCTTAATATATTAAACATTAATGAAATTTTAAATCCTCAAAGGTTAAATCAAACATTTAATTTTTCATCCCAAATGGTAAGAACAAATTATTACCTCCAAATAATATTTCATATAAACCATAAATGATACCAATACCCTTAAACATATTTCCACCAAAATTAATGGAATTCTTTGTCAAATAACATTTTTCATTTATTTATCATATGGGTTACATGTACCTCAAACATTTATCAAAACATGATAAATTTCAACCAATGTATTTACATTACTTTAAAAATTAAAATGGGGGTTCTTAGGGCATTGAACATATTATTAGACATAAAATTATAATCCCATGATGGTATCCATTATTCTTAATATAAACTATCATGAAAACATCCAAATATCTAATTACGTCTAAACCCTCTTCGGATACCAACAATAAGAATCCAAACTTATGAATTAAATATTCTAGTGTCTTGGAACTAGTATTCTCCTTCTTATAATCGTGAGGATATTTTCAGTTTAGAGTTCTATAGAATTAGAAAAAATTATTACATATTAAACCTATACATTAAAAGCATGCACATATACTAATTGTCCATTTCTAACAATTTTTTTTTAAAATAAAACATGGGTTTAAATATGATTAATCATTAAAATTTTGATATTGAACCCATCCTTGTCCATACTCATCATTAAACTCTATGAAAAACATTTCAGAACAACATATCATCAGAAAAAAATCAGCAAGGTATATAAAAACATAATGGAAAGCATTATTCCATGAGTACTTATAAAAAAATTTCTTTTTCAAAAAAAATATTGGGCTCAAAATAAAACCTTCCCTTACAAAAGAAGTAAACTTCTCTTCCCAACACATTTTATAAAATATTTCATTAGAAATAAATATGGCAAAATAAACTCATTATTTTTTCTTTGAAAACATTAAAATCACCTGAATTTTTTTTCACAAAGGTGTACCTTTCAATCTTAAAAATAGAATAAGAATAATGGTTTTTAATGGATTAAACATCACTGTTATAGTTTTATTAACCATTATGTTTAAATTTTAGTTACCATCACAACTAATAATGGAAAAACATCATGGTTAGTTAGGGAATAACTAACACAATCAACTTCCAAACATTACCCAATACATCAGAGAGCTATAATGGGATTCACCCTTCATATAAGTTGTACTAGGATCAGATATGTGCTATAATAGGGCACAAACCTTTATAAATAATTTCATGAACCATATAATGAATACATTTTTTATTTATTATTATTTATATCATAAAACGATTTTAAAAAAACTTCTAATCCAAAATAAAGTCATTTATATATCAAAATGACTTTGTTATGTCTAAAACAAGAAAAAATTATAAAGAAATCATTTCATTTGAAATGAAACATGGAAATCAATAAAGAAAAAAATAAAATACTTATGAGTAATTATGTTATAAAATTACATTCATTCTTTATATTTTAGTAAAACATTTATTTTTATTTTAGTAAATAGAGTTTAAAGGGGAACATTAAAAGAGGGCATTGAAAAGAAATTCCCATAGATTGAGTATGATTCGTCATGTATGTCCTTTATATTCTGAAATAATAAACTTATTGTAATTTTTAATTCCTTAGACACCTTTTTATGTTCATTATTCTATTTATATCACATATTATCTTGTAATATGGAATTACTTAAACATTTAAGATCAGGTCATACATTTTGACAATATTTGGTACTTAAGTGAAAAATAATTTTGGTATATGGGATATAGTCAAATTGGTAATTATTAATTATTATAAATAATAAAAATCATGATGTAATTATCATATTTATACATAAATTATACTTGTTAATTCATCTATGAAATATGGTTATGCAAAATGAACATTTTTATAATCATAAAGATGGTTGGAAATATGTACGAATGAGTAACGCTTTAATTTTTCAATGATAATTACTGATAAAAGGTATAGATTATTTTATAATTAATAATTTTCATAATAAAATATATATCCTGTATATACTTACATGTATCATCCATGTGATGTGGTGATCAAAAATGAATCACATCTCTTCATGGTGGTGGAAACCAACATGTACGGATGAACACCAATGTAATTTTTTATACCTGTATTGGTAAGAACAAAAATGATATATTATATTTTCATAATGAAAAAAATTCATGAATATAAAATATAGTCATTAATATCACCATTATAACTAGTCTTGGTAGATTATTATGAAAAATTAATTACATTTATTTGCATGGAATTAGTCCATGTACACACGAACGATGAATTTCATTCATATTTGATCAAAGTTGAAGGGTATATTGGTCATAAAACTAACTTATTAACATATAAATATATTATTGGATACTTTAGTTACACTACTGGAAAATGGGTCTATACCCACGGTTTTGTGTAAAACCGTGGGTATAGGCCCCCCCTATACCCACAGTTTGGGAAACCGTGGGTATAGGGTTAGTATCGAGACCTATACCCACGGTTTTGGAGAACCGTGGGTATAGGTCCCCTATACCCACGGTTCATGGCAAAACCGTGGGTATAGGCATTTTTTGAAGACCTATACCCACGGTTTTGGCAAAACCGTGGGTATAGGTGTTGTTTGGCAGACCTATACCCACGGTTTTCAAAAACCGTGGGTATAGGTGGTATATTTTTCGAAGACCTATACCCACGGTTTTTCAAAACCGTGGGTATAGAGTTCCCACGTTATGGCGGGAACAAAAAATTCCGCGGGACGGAATTTTTTTTTGATGAAAAGACGATCTTAAATAATATAAATCTATAGATACGAAATATTAAATCGTATAAAATGTTTAGGTTAGTTGGTCAGTCCCTCAAATGTCTCAGCATAGGTCGCGTGTTCGAGAAACGGCGGGTTATATATTTTCATTATAGCAGATATATTAATATAAGAATAAAAAAGTATAATTATATAACAATTGGATTGGTTCCTCGGTTGGTCGCTATGACTGGGCAGCGAACGGGAGGCGCGGGATCGAAACCTGCTGGTCTTTTCTTTTCAATTATATCTGTTATATTGACATATTAAAATAAAATTATCATTATATATCAATAGCGGCATTAGATCAGTTGGTCACTCGGTGCGGCGCGGGATTTGGGTGCTGTGCGGTTGCGGGATCGATTCCCTTCCAGCACAATTTTTTGAATTCAATTACCCCACGGTTTGAAAAACCGTGGGGTTTATTGTGTGCCACGCTGGAACAACGGTGTGACACACTTTGACCCCTCTATACCCACGGTTCTCCAAAACCATGGGTATAGGATGAGACCCCTATACCGACGCCATTCCAGCCCACGGTTCCCAAAACAGTGGGTATAGCCTATACCCACGGTTTTGGGGGCTATACCCACGGTTTTGAACCGTGGGTATAGGTCTTTTTTCCAGTAGTGTTAGTATTTTATTATGGTTTAATAAAGTTTTAATGATTTTAAAGAAGAAATTCAATAGAAACTCTTTATTAAAAATGATACCTCTTCTTCCGACAATATCCTTTTCTTAACAAATTAATGCCACTACGGATGGTGTTATTCATAAAAAATACCTCTATTATGAGGGTAATGATTATAATAAGTTATTTTAGTAGGTATTGGACAAACAAAAAATTATTTGAGCTATGATGAAATGAGAGGAAGTGGTGACCTTTTATAAGATAACGAAGGGGCACTCTTGGAATTTCTCAATGTAATAAATTAATATAAATTAATATTTAATAAAAAATATTTAAAAATATTGTTGTTTATAATAATAGATGATTATCATTCAATATAACATCATAAAATAAATATAATATAGGTTTTGACTATATTTCTACCCTTATCATTCTCTCACAACCCATATTTAACCCATTTAACTCTTACCGTGACAACATGGTTTTTTACACTTTGAGTGTAACACCCCAAGCTTCCATATTACGTTTCCCGGTGAATAATACAATAGCTTGTGTGGTATGAAAATTCGAGTTCAAACACACCACAACCAATCAATGTAGTGGTTATGAATAGTAATACCCACTTTCTTAAATTTTATATTTCAAAATAATCTTCATTTTTGGATTCGGAATATCAAAATTAAATTAGGGGAAATTTTTGGTATTTTTCTGAGAACTTTCAATTTTTTATGAATAGTGAAAACACTGAGTTATTGTTTAAAACCAACTTTTTATTTAAATAATTAGTAGTTTTATTTTTTTATTTTAAATTAGATACAAAATACCTATATATGTTCAATATATTTCAGTGGACTCATTTTATAATAAATTTAGATATATAAAATTGTATTGATCTTTTTACCATCTTTTACCCGCCTTCGAGGAGAATTTATAAATTTGCAGAAAACATAATTTTACCTCTTCTGTGAGTTTAATTTCTAAAATTTTATAGACACAGTTGATATCAGTAAGTAAAATGTGGTTCAATAAGATGAATTTTTTTGGTGATGAATAACTTTTGTCTTTTATTTACCACGGTTAAAAGTAAGTAGGTTGATTAAGGGTAAAAATAATATTATAATTAACCTAACACATGACCTAATTCTATTGGATAAGAGTAATTAGACCAAAAAACAATAATAATAAATTATGATCCCCTTTGGTTAACTTGGATTATATGAGGACATTTATTATTATTATTTTTAAATAAGAGTTAAAATAGATATTTTCAATTTTTAATAACTACCCATTTTTAATATAGGATTATATGTAAGATAAATTAGACTATAAATATTCATTAGGAATCTAAAAATATTTCCAATATAATGGTATTTTATTTATAATTTTTAGATATTAAATAATTTAATTTATTTATGACACAATGATGATGTAATGATTACCTTATTAATGAAAGATTAAAATAATTGATATTATTAATATCCAAATAAATTTAATTTTAAACTTTTGATGAATTCCACAAATTATCTAGGTTAATATGACATATTAGGGTTGATTGAATTATTTTTTTTGATGTAATAATGTTGTTATGATTTTCACCAAAACCAAATACTAAATAGTGTATAAATTGACGTAATTGAGTTTTTAAAACAAATACAATTTTATTAATTGATATAATATTCTTAAAAATATACGGTTAGACCAAAGGTCTCAGATTCAGTTATATATATTAATAATTAACCACTTGGGGTTCTCTTGGCTTGTTATAGTAGGTTTATTAACAATATAATATAAAAACACAAAGAGACATGGTGAATGTCAAACTATTTAACTAAGAGTTAAATCTAAATGATAAGGATAATATGATGACCTAAATAGTTCTAAAACCTATTTTCTGAGAGGTTTTATACTCATCCCTACCTTATACTCTAAATAAATCATTTTTGTGCCATTATAAACTGAAAATGATTTTATTATAAAATAATATTTCATGATTTTCCAAAAGTGACTCTCACCACTCGAATAAAAGGGTACTTCCCCTTATCTTAATTTCACATCTCCAAATCCAATTGGATCGGCCAAAACCTATCCATATGTCCTAAAATCATTCATCGCTTCATCCTAGAGGACTTACTTTGGTTATAAAGCAATTTTATGGATCCATTTTAATCAAATCAAAGGAATAACCCGAAGAATAGGTAAATATTTCATCACCTCTTTCAAGTTCATTTCTTCTTCCACATCCTCTTTATTTGTTGTTTCCATTCTAAAATAATAACTATAGTATCTTCTATATACATTTATGTTATTATAAAAATGGTATAACCATATTATTTATTCTATACATTATACAAATGACAAAGTCATTGTACGCGCATACGTACGACTTACCGTCTCTACATTGTGGTGTAGTTAGTTATTCAAACACATAATTATTTTTATTGGTTTAATAGTTAGTATAAATGATGTAAATTATAAATATAAAATGTTAATTATTCTTTATATATGATATAATATCCAATGACGCATGATTTCATCATTAATGTAATGATATTGTCGCTCATGCATATGTACGGATCACCACCTCCACGAATGTGATGAGACTCATTCCCCATAGTAATCATTAAAGAATAATTTTCATTTTAGGATTAAAAATAATGTTTATGAACAAAATATCTTTCTTTATATGAATTAAAAACATCCTATCCATAACAAACATGGCTTACGTAACCAAGCATATAAAGGAAAATTAATCAGTTAAAACCCGAAGTGACGATACTACTGAAATATTATTAATAAAGCAATATATGAGGATCATATATGATATCATATTTATGTATATAGTTGTTGTATAATTTAATAACAATGTTTTAACTATTATAAAAGATGTTAACATACCATCGACGAAGAAAATGTAAAAAGTAATGCTTAATTCCTCGATCTCATTATTATTCGAGATTGTTTATGGGAAAGGTTTTACTGGGACATATTTATTATACAGGTCCATGATTTATAAAAGAGTTTTCAAAGGGATTATATTTAAGGGAATATTTTATTAAAACATCATTTTAAATATTTGAGAAATTTATTTTTCTAAATCATTCTCATTAATGTCCTTGTTATCAAAATGGTTATTTAAGGATTTATTTATATGGACAAGAAATTTTTTAAAATGTTAATTAAATTCAAAAGATTCAACAAGGTATGGGACACATTGTTTCAAAACTGTATTTAAATATCTTACTTTCTAAATTGTATGACTTTTTAATGTTTTCATGAAAAAAGTATATTTCTCTCAAAGAGTCTTACAAATCATTTTCATCTATTTCAACATCCTTTGATGGATTTTAAACTTGTTTGAAGATGATTTATAATGATACAAATCTTTCACATTGTATTGAAGTATTTGTGATATGTTTGACTGTGGATGTGTTGTTTTTATACCATTCATGGTTTATGGATAAAGTGTTGAAATTTTGTATGCTAATTTTAATAAAAATGTTTATTTTATATTTAAACCTTATCATATGAGGAATGCATTGGACTTAGTAGGTGACGGGTGGAGCCCGCTATAGCTCCTTGAGGCATCATATGTGTAATGAGAGAAACTAGTATCTTGGCATAAAGCCTTGACAAAATCTTATTTGTAGTCATGGAACAAGCCCTGACTATGTGGTTATGAAGTATGCCATTATGCATTCAATCATTATGAAAGTGGCTATAGATTTCGCATGTGATTTTTCGACTAGTATAATATCCTTGTAAATAAGTAAATAAAAGTATTTGATTTTATCTTTTCCATATTATACTGATGTATAATTTTAAAAGTCTTTTGTTTTAGTCTTATACATTGCCTTAAATTTTTATACTTATTAATGAAAGTTTCCTCTATATTTTTGTAAATACTGAACATCTGAGCTCACCAATTTCTATGTTTTATTTTTTCCAGGATGTAAAGAAGTATTTTATGGTTGACCTGTAGGGATAGGCTAAGGATATAAGTGTTTTCAAAATGGAACAAAATGTTATTGATGTTTTTATTTCATTAAGTAATGTAAAACTTATGAATACATCTTGTACTTCCAAGGCTACTAAACTGATCGATCCTTCAGGACATGATTACTTGTATCATGCCAATGTTATGTAACAATGTAAAGACTCTGGGTAACAGGGGTTGTTGAATTATAGTTGGTATCAAAGGATGTTTACTAAAAAACGTAAAAACTAAATTTAGAAAAAATATGATTAGAAAACATTACCCTAAGATAGATTTTGATGATTAGTATAGAAGAACTTCCTAGAATTTTGGTAATGTATATATTTTTTGAGTTTTCCAAGAAATAAATACCTATTTGGATATGAGCTGGTAGAGGTGGCTCTGACACAGATGTACCTAGGGATAAAACCCTTAAACACCGTTTTCAGCTAGACTCGAATTGGAACTGCTTCCCAACAACGGGCCTTGATATTCTCTTGGTTACGACACTCCTATGGGATATTCTTAGGATAATTCTCATTTTCATTAAAAACCATTATGAAGGGTTTAAGAGTTTATTATTCCCCAAGGAAAACATTTTTATGATTATGGATTATATCCATAAACTGTTTAATTTCTATTAACTATTTTACAAGTTTGAAATTATGTATTGCGATTCATAAACTAATCTCGTGTATGCCATTATTTTGAAATGGTTCCTAGTGGAAGGAATAGAATCCATATCAACCCAAAATAATAAATGTAAATATTTATCTTCTAATTAAGATAATTATAGTAGAGCTAGTGATGCAACTAGGGCTGATCAGCTTATCACCATACTGGGAAAACTCACCCAGGTTTTGAATAATAAACTTACCCATCTGAAGCACCCTAATCCACAACATGGAGGATCAATGTTAGACCGCTTCATTATGAAACAACCAAAAAAATTAAATGGGAGTACAAATCCATTAGTTGCTAAGAAATGGATAAGTTCCCAAGAGAAAATATTTCATGCTTTTCGGATTAGCGAAAGGGAAAAAGTTTTCATGGTACTTTACCGCCACACGGGACATGTAGATCAATGGTTGTCATTAATCCAAAAAACAAAAGTAGATTAAGAACTTTCAAACATCTAATGGAGGGTTTTTAATGATATTTTCATACAAAAATACTTTTTTCGGGACCGTCGACCAGATATGGAATTCCAATTTCTGAGTCTGAGGAAAAATGAGGATGAGAATGTCACAAAGCATGAGGCTAACGTTACAAGGTTAAAGATGCATGCAGAAGAGTATATAGATAACCCAAGGAGTAATATTGATCAATTATTTGATGGTTTAAATCCATTTCTCCATCGAGCATTAGTATCACAATCCTTCCCATCATACGATGATATTGTCTCAAGTGCTATCAAGAGAGAAAAATAATTCTAAAAGTCTTACAACTTCAATTCAAAGTAAGAGTATAAGAGATATGCTAAACACTTTGGAAACAGAAATAATGGGAAGAAGGGAAAAGTTTAATATACATACTATGGAAAATGTGGGATGAAACACCTTAGTACTTTCCTGAATGGAATGGGTCTCTGTTACAAGTGTGGTGAAAAAGGCCACCAGGCTCGTGATCTCAAGGGGAAGAAAGAGGTAGTTAATGTTGAATGCTATAATTGTTGAGAAAAGGGGTATTATGCAAATGAATTTATTAAGAGACAATGTATCATACCTTATAAAAGTCCAAGGGAGAAAGGCCAAGCTTATGCGATCACTACAACTGATGTTGAAGCTCTAAAACATATAGTGGCAGGTAATTTAATGGTTTCCTCAATTTTATCCAATGTAATATTATATTCTGGATCAATGCACTATTTCATATCTTCCTAGTTTACTAAGAAAATTATATTTTTTAAATTTGACTTAACATGGAAGTTGTTAGTAAAAACAACTAAGGGAAGTATCATCGCAACAAACTTTTGTGATTTAGTTCCCATTATGGCATATAAATGTTCTCTATCTGTGGATATCATCATCATACCCATGATTCAATTTGATATAATAATTGGTATGGATTGTCTTTCAGACCATGATGGGAAAATTTATTGTAACAAGAATGAGGTAACATTTTTTGATGATGATAAGGAGTACCTAATCTTTGTAGCAGAAACGTCCCCACCTAATTCATATCTAGATCCTCCCCCAGTGGCTCTACTAAATTCAATTTTTGGGGAAGAAGAGAATGAAATAACTATGGATGATAAAAATAGTGTTCAAATAGAGGACATACCGATTGTGTAAGAATATGTTGATGTGTTTCTAGAGGATTTACCAGGACATCCCCGAGAGCGAGAAATTGAGTTATCCATCGATTTAATTCCTGGTTCAAGGCCCATATAGATGAACCATTATAGAATGTCCAATGTAGAATTAGTGGAACTAAAGAAACAACTAGTGGAATTGAGTTATAAGAGATTTATTTTCCCTAGTGTATCACATGGGGATCCCATATTCTTTTGGTTACGAAGAAAGATGGATCTATGAGGTTGTGCATTCACTATAGGAAGATCAATGCTATAACAATAAAGAACCAGTATACCATATCACACATTGATGATTTATTGGACCAAATTCATGGAGCTCAATATTATTCAACGATTGACCTTCGATATGGATATCACCAGTTGTGTGTGAAGAAGGAAGACATTCTGAAAACATCATTTCAAACTAGGTATGGGCATTACGAGTTTACAATAATGCCTTTTAGATGGAATAATTCACCCTCTGTATTCATGAATCTAATAAATAGGGTTTTAAAGGAATATCTTGATGAATTTTTAGTGGTATTTATTGATAATATTTTGGTATTCTAAAAAATATACGAAGATAATGAAAATCACTTGCGCATCATCATAAGGACTCTTAGAAGAAATTAATTATATGAGAAATTTAGAAAGTGTGAATTCTGGCTTCAAGAGATTTCTTTTCTTTGTCATATTGTATCTATGAATGAAATCTATATTTACCCTTAAAAAACCAAAGCAATCCATGAATGGTCAGCACCGACGAGTGTAACTGCGGTATGCTGTTTTATTTGTTTAGTAGGTTATTATCGGCATTTTTTCCAGAATTTTTCCCGATTGGATAACCCATTAACCAAGATCACTTGTAAAGGGGTTAAATGTATTTGGAAAAAGTAGTGTGAAAAATGTTTTGAATAACTAAAGAGAATATTAGTTAATTATCTTATCTTTACTCTACCATCGGGGAATGATTGGTCTGTTTTTTATAGTGATTCTTCAAAGAAAGGACTTGGTTGTGTCCTTATACAGAATGAAAGAGCTATTTATTATGCATCACGGAAACAAAAAATTCATGACAAAAAAATATCCTACACATGATCATTAGTTAGAAGGTGTAATCATTGTAATGAAAATATATAGACACTATCTCTGTGGTGAAAAAAATGATATTTATATGGATCAAAAGAGTTTTATGTATATTTTCTCACCGAAAGAACTCAATATGAGGAAAATACGATGGCTTGAACTACTCATGTATTATGATTGCACTATAAACTACCACCCAAGGAAGGAAAATAAGGGGGAAGATGCATTTAGTATAAAAGATCATGGAGTTTTTAACAAGATGAGAGTTGAAAGGGATCCTCTTTTCATGGATCTAGTAACGATGGACATGGGAATGACCATTGAAGGTGAAACATCAATACTTTTTCAAATGGTTTCCAAACCATATTAAATAGAAAGGACAAAGAGTTCTTAGACTGATGATGATGAGTTTCAAAAGATTATTAATGCTATTAATGATGGGAGATTGATTGACTTCATATATGAAGAAGGAATTTTGAAATTTGGGAAGATGCTTTGTGTTCCTAACATACCTGTTCAGAAAAGGGAATTTTTGGATGATGCTCACATCTCCAATTTCTTTATACACCCTGGAAGCACAAAGATATATAGAGATTTTAATGAACATTTTTTGGTGGGACAACATGAAGAAATAGATTACAGATTATGTGTCGATGTGTATGGTTTGTCAAGAAGCGAAAGCTCGAAGACAATATCCTTGAGGAGTCATGAAACCTCTTCCCATACCTGAGTGGAAATGGGAGGATATTATGATGTACATTGTAATGGGGCTACCAAAGACTCCTAGAAGGAATTATTCAATATGGGTCATTATTGATCGTCTAACCAAGTCAGCATATTTTATTGCTATAAGAGAATATTTACCACTTGAACATTTAGCAAGGATGTATATTAATGAAGTTTTAAGACTTAATTGAGTACCCCTATCGATTGTTTCTGATCGTGATCCCTGTTTTACATCAATATTCCAAAAAATTATTCATAAGGCCCTGGATACTGAAATACATTTGAGCACTACCCACCACCATCAAACCAATGGACAATCTGAACAGACTATTCAAAACTTAGGAGGCATGTTGAGATCTTTCTTACATGACTTTCATGGTATCTGGGATCAATATTTACCTCTGGTAGAATTTTCCTATAACAATAGATTTCATTCATGTATTCATATGGAACCATATGAAGCGTTATATGGAAGAAGATGTCACACACCAACTTGTTGGGATGATGTTGGGGAAAGAAGACTCATAAGATTAGAACATGTTGATGAAACAATGGAAAAGGTTAAGGTTATCCAAACCAACATCATAACTGCCCAAATGAGGAAAAATAGATTTTCCAATAACCTAAAGAAGAATTTGGAATTTCAAGTAGGAGACCATGTTTTCTGGAAGGAATCACCATGGAAGGGTTTTATAAGTTTTGGAAGGAAGAGAAAATTGAGTCTCAGTTACATCAAACCCTTTGAAATTCTAGAATGAATTAGAGTTGTAGATTTTTGTTTGAAAATTCTTCCAAGTATCTCTAATGTTCATGATGTATTCCACGTATCAATGTTGAGAAAATACATGCTTGAACCAACTTATGTACTGACCAATGAGGAAATTGAACTTGAACCTGATATGTCTTTTTGTGACGATCCTGTCAGGATTCTTGATACAATAGAACAAGTGTTGAGAAACAAGATGACTTATCTGGTAAAAGTTATATGAAAAAACCATAATATTAAGGAAGCATCCTGGGAACCCGAGGAACGTTTGATGAAGAAGCACAAGAATCTGTTAATGTCGTAATATTTTATAAATTTTGAGGATGAAATTATTTTAAGGAGGGGATAATAAACACCTCAAGCCTCTATGGTACGTTTCCCTTTGAATAAAACAATAGATTGTGTTGTACGCAACTTTGAGTTCAAACACACCACAACAAATCAAACTATCCATTATGAATATTAACACCGAATTTTTCAAATTTCATAATTTTTATCTTACAAAATTGACTTTATTTTTGGATTTATAATATAAAAATTAACTTAGGGTGATTTTTTGGTATTTTTTTGAGAACATTCAATTTTGGATGAATAGTGAAAAACACAGTGTTATTGTTTGGAACTGACTTTTTCTTTAAATAATTAGTTATTTTATTTAATTTAATGTGAAAATAGATACAAAATACCTATATATGTTCAATTTAATTCATTTTAGTCTATTTATAATAAGTTTAGATATATAAAATTTTATTGAACCTTTTACAATATTTTACCCACCTTCTAAGAGCATTTACAAATTTTAAAAAAAAATATAATTTTACTGCTTTTGTTTGTGGAATTTCAAAAAATCCAAGACACACGGTTGATATCAGTAATTAAAATGTGGTTCAATAAGATGAAAATAATTTTTGATGAATAGTAACTTTTGTCTTTTATTTACCTTGGTAAAAAGTAAATAGGGTAATTAAGGGTAAAAATGATATTATAATAACACTAAATATAGTCCTAATTCTATTGGATAAGTGTAATTCAACCCATAAAAACGTAGGAATAAAATATGATCCCCATTGGTCCGCATGGATTAGATTAGGACATTTATTATTATTTTATTTAAAGAAAAGTTAAAAGAGTTGTATTCAATGTTTAATAAATAACCATTTTTAATATACTGTTATACATAAGATAAATTCGACTATAAATATTCATTATAAAGATAAAAATATTTCCTACATAATGGTATTTTATTTATAAATTTTAGACAATAAATAATTTATTTTATTTATGACACAATGATGATAGAGTAATTACCCTATTAATTAATGATTAAAATAATTGATATTATAAATATCCAAATAAATGTAATTTTAAACTTTTTAAGAATTACATGAATATTATATGTTAATATGACATGTTATGATTGACTAAATAATTTTTTTCAAAGTAATCATGCTATTATTATTTTCAAAAAACCAAATACTCAATATTGTCAAAAATGGAATGAATTGAGTTTTTAAAACAAACGCTATATTATTAATTGATCTAATATTTCTAAAAATACAAGGATCTCCAAAAGGACATAGATAAGGTCATATATATTAATAATGAACCACTTTGGTTTATATTGTCTTGTTATAGTGTGTTTATTAACCATTTAATACAAAAATACAAAGAGACATGGTAAATGTCAAACTCTTTAACTAAGAGTTAACTCTAAAACATAAGGTTAATATGGATACCTAAACCTGTATAAAACCTATTGGTGGTGAAGTTTGTGACCCATCCTTACCGTATCCCTGAAATTAGTCATTTTGGAGCAATTAGAACTCGAAAATGATTTTATTATAAAATAATATTTCAAACTTTTCCTAAAGTGACCCTCACCTCTCTTATAAAATGTTACATCCCCTTCTCTTAATTTCACACCTCCAAAGCCATTTGGATTGACCAACCCCTACCAAAATATCTTCCCAAAATTCCTCCCTTCATCCTAGAGGTATACCTTTGGTCATAAAGGCAACCTAATGAGACCTTTTGATCAAATCAAAAGGAAGAACCTGAAGAAGAGGTAAATATTTCATCACCTATTTGAAGTTCTTTTCTTCTCCCACTTCATATTTCTTTGTTCTTTCCATTATAAAATAATAAATCTAGTGTCTTTTATATATTGTGATGTTATTATGAAAATGGAACGATAATATTCGTTATTCTATCCATCCTAAAAATGACAATGTCACCACACATGCGTACGTATGACTTACCATCTCCACATCGTGGTGTAGTTTGTTATTCAAACACTTAATTATAGGGATTGGTATAATAATGTGTATAAATGATATAAATAATAAATATAAGATGATAACGATTCTTTATATATGATATACTATCCAATTACATTTTATTTCACCATCAATATAATGATATTGTTGCTTGTGAATACATAAGGATTAATGTCTCCACGAACACAATTAGATTCATTCCTCATCATAATAATTAATGAATAGTTTTCATTATATGATTAAAAATAATTTTTATAAACATAATATAATTTTGTATTTGAATGAAATATATATTCTATCCATAACAAAAATGGCATATGTAACAAAGCATATAAAAGAAAATGAATCAGTTAACAACCGAAATGATGATACTACTAGAATATTATTAACAAAGGAATATTAGATGATCATAAATGATATCATATATATGTTAATAGTTACCGTATAATTTAATAACAATACTTTAGTTATTATATAGTAGGTTAATATAATATCGAGTAAGGAAAAGTACAAGGCCATGGTTAATTCCTCAATCTCATTATTATTCGATATTGTTTATGGGTAAGGTTTTACTAGGACATATTTATTTTCCAGGTCCATGTTTCATAAAAGAGTATTCAAAAGGATTATTTTTAAGGGACTCTTTTATTAATTTTTTTTTTAAATTTTTTAAATATTTATTCTTATAAATCATTTTTATTAGTGTACATGTTTTCAAAATGGGTTTGTATGGATTTATTTATATGGACATTGATGTTTTTAAAATGTTAATTCCATTCAAAAGTATCAAAGTTGTATGGGACACATTGATTAAAAAAATTATTTAAATGTCTTCCTTTCTAAATTGTGTGACTTTTAAATGTTTTCATGAAAAAGGTATATTTCTTTCAATGATTTTTAAATTTCATTTTCATCTATGTCAATATCATTTGATGGATTTTAAACTTCTTTGAAGTTGATTTCTTATGATACAAATCTTCCATATTGTATTGAAGATTTTGTGATATGTTTTACTATGGTTGTGTTGTTTTTATACCATCATTGGTTTATGGATAAAGTATTGACATTTCATATGCTAGTTTTAATACAGATGTTTATGTTATATTTAAACTATTTCTTATGAGGAATGCATTGGACTTAGTAAGTGACTGGTGGAGCCTGCTATAGCTCCTTGATGCATCGGTTGGTCTAATGAGACAAACTAGTGTCTTGGAATAAGGCCTTGACCAAATATTATTTGTTGTCTTGGAACAATGCCTTGACTATGTGGTTATGAAGATTGGGATTATGCATTCCATCATTATGAATGTGTCTATTGATATTACATTTGATTATTCGACTAGTATAATATTAATGTGAATAGGTAAATGGAATTATTTGATTTTATCTTCTCCAAATTATGATAAAGTTTATGTTTAAAAGGATTTTATTTTAGTCTTATTCATTGCCTAAAATATTTATGCTTATTTTTGAATGTTTCCACTATTTTGTTATATTTAATGAGAATCTAAGATCACCCCTTTTTATGTTTTTTTCCTAGGATGTGAAGAAGTATTTTAGGGTTCACCTACATGTATAGGCTAAGGATATTAGTGAGTTCAAAAGGGAAAAAAATGTTGTTGATGTTTTTATTTCATGATGTAATGTAAAACTGATGAATGTACATAGTAATTCTAAGGCTACTAAACTGATCGTTATTTCAGGACATGATTCCCTATATCATGCCAATGTTATGTAATAATTCACCAAATCGGTTTTACTTGGGTTGGGGCGGTACATAGAGGGTAAATATAGTTACTATAAAATGAAAATAAAAAAATAAATTTAACGTTGCTTATTTTTTATGAATTATCCTATTCCCTGGGGAGAATTTAATATTTTTTGGAAATTTACATCATTTAGATAAATATTATTTATTAAAAAATGTCGATATTTTCAATTTTTACAAATATTAATTACTTTAACATTAATAATGTAATTATAAAACTTATAATTGAATGAAAACATTTTATTATATCCCTAACATGTATATGAAATCTATAAAAATATTTTATCTTCGAAATTATCTAAAATTTAATTTATTTTGATATTTTTAATGTTATTTATTTTGATTTCCATTATTTAAATAATTACTACATTAGTGTTGTCAAATATTTTAAGGTAATTATATATTTATTAAAAGTTAAAGATAAATTATCATGATAAATATAAATCTATTTTATTTAATAATCATATTTATAATTGATAATTTCTTTTGAATAACACCATATTAAAATTTTTAAACATATTAAGAACAAGAGTGTGATATGTTAGACATTTCATTAAATAAAATATTATAAAGATCTAAATCTTATCCATATTTCCCCAAAAGGACATAAATTATACACTTGGATTATTATGGTCTAGATAAAATCATATATTAAGCTATCAGTAACTTTTTTGTTCATTTTAGAGATATTATGATTATATTTTGGACCTGAATCACTTGATTTACCATTTATCATTATAACAAAATTTGCAAAAGCTACTATTCATTTTGACCAAAACTATAAGTGACATATTTAATAAATTTAGATCCATTTATTAAAAAAGGAATCCATTTCAAAAATTCAAAACAAATAATTTTAAGAATAAAAATAAAAAATTAACAAGAAAAAATCAATGAAAAATAGTTTTTTCGAAACATTTTACTTTTTAAATATAAAATGTTTTTATAATAAATTAAAAACTAAAATCTGTTTCAAAAAAAATACTTTGATTATTTAAAATCAAAATAAACTAATGAAAATTTATAACTAATCAGAAACATAATTTGGCCTGTAAATAGTTCAAAATAAAATACAGGTTTCAATAAAATCTAAAATTATCACTGTTTATTAAATAATAAATTTTATCTAAAAATAAAAAAAATCATCCTGAGATAAGTTTTTCATGCATAATTTAAAATGATATTAATTTTATCAAACAAATATTTTGAAATTTCTATAAAATAATTATTATAATCACCCATACAAATAAAAAAAACATTTTTGAAGGAAATATTTTTTTTAATAAAAAAATGAAATTTCTAAAAATAGAGTAATTATTTAAAAATATTTAATTAAAACACTATAAATTTATAGTAAAATAATATATTAAATAAGGATGTTAATATTATTCATTATCTCTAATTTAATGTATTGGTTATAATAATCACATGAGAATATTTATTTTTTGTTTAAACTCTATGTTATTATCTTGTACGTTAATGAATATTGTATTTTTTTTTTAAAAATATGGATAATTATGAATTGATTTCACCATTATTTTAAGTTAAAAACTTCCAATATTATATATATTCAAATAATTCTTGAATTTATTAGTTTTGTTACTTTTTATTTGTTGTGAAATATTAAAATCATACACATCCACATCAGAGTGGATCAACCTATTAAGAGGTATGATGGTCCTCATTATTATATATCGATTTAATTATTACTCTCTACTATCTTCCCCACTCCGTTAATATAATTTAATACTATAATATAACTAATACTCAGCATGATCTATTAAAGAAGGATCGACACTAACAGAGAAAGATTCATACTAGTCTCTAGTCTCTAAATCAATCACAATCCCCAATGGTTAGGGTGTACAAACATCACTTGACTTGATATTATTTTCAATTTCTATACTATACTCATAGAATTTATCATCATGAATGATAATAAATTTATAATATCCATAATTATCAATAAATAATTTATGACCCTTAACACTTTCTAAATAACTAGTAAATATATATTTCATAGCGTTAGATTCAATATTATCATTCCTAAAGTTTGAATAATCTTTAGATACCAAAACTCTATGGTTTGGAAGACTAAATGTATTTACAACTTATAGTACATTCAATTCTCTATTATCATTATTTGAAGAAGGAAAATTATTAGTCATGTATACTGGTGTGTGGGTAGTATCATCCCAGATAGACCTCAGTATACAAGAATTGGACTACATGCATCTCACCAATTCTAATATAGACCTATTGATTCTCACAACTAACCCATTTTATAGAGTGTTTCAACAATAGTCTATTATAAAATGAAACCTTCAGAGATATAAAATTCAAAAATATCATTATATTTATATTCCAAACCATTATGAGTTCTTAGTTCCCTTAATTTTCTACTCGATACATTATCTAGAGTAGATTTTTAATTCTAAAATGTTGGAAAGGTATTATACATGTATTTCAAAATATAAATTTAAAATATCTTGGAGTAATTATTAAAAAAAATGAAAATTAAAAGGTTATATAATTGAAATCATTCCTAAAATGACTCTATTGATTAGAGTGAACACACTCAAGTGGGTTTTAAGACTTTTACAATGATTATTTACTCATTTAAGCAATATCTTCATAAAATAATTATTTTTGGATTTAGATATGTGATTATTAGACTCACACCTCCCTCACCTACAATTTTATTGTTAATTTGTACCACTAATTCTCAATACCTCGTCATTACACATTAAAATTACTTTTTTTCATGTTCATTTGCTAAAAATATCAATAAACTCTTAATGAGTTATATTATCCCAAATATGGATCATTGATTCCTTAACAAAATTAAATGAATCATCAAACAATATTAGCAATATCATTGATGGGTCATAATACCCTATTTCAACATATATGATCAAAATAACTTGTAATATTTTATTAAAATAATCATTGTGGGTTCTTATTATAGTTACATATTGACTATTCATGGAATAAAGTCTCATTTTCTTATATATACCTTTAACTAAATATTTATTCATATGTAGGGATTTTAATTTAGACTAGATAACAATAGTTGTAAAATCTAAATCCCCACCCTAATAACATTATAACTTATGGAATATAGAATAATGCTATAAGATATCCTAATAACATCATCATATTAAAAAAATGTAACACCCCATGACTTTAGAATATTTATATTTCTCTTTATTAAATTTTATCTGTTCGGTAACATTTTTTACATGAAACACCAATAATAGACAAACCTCATTGTACTGTTGAAGTATAATTATTATGTGTTATTATTTTCACATAAATATTGAATTGGATGGTATAAATTGTAATAAAATAGTAATAAAAACTATTTTTACAATTTTTCCTTAATGAAAATTATTTTATTAATACATAGTAAATATGTATTAATATTTTAATAATAATTAAAAAATAATATAAGACATAACATTATCCTGAATTTTATTTTCATCCTTGTATTTAATTATACCACTATAAAATATATTAATAAATACTTTATAGTGATGAAATATATTGATAATGTATTCAATTTTTTCATTCAATATTAATTAGTTGTAAATTTAGTTTAATTTATTTGTTGTTAAAAGAAATAATTTTTAGAAAACTTTTTCTATTGTATACAATTAATTTTTTCCTAAAAAAATAATTAGTCACCATTAATGAATTATTTTAATGAAATTTGTAGAAAATATATTCAATAAAATATATTAACATTCATATAATAGTTTTTAATATTAAAGAAATGTGAATAAATTCATTTTTGTTCAATGAAAATACATTTTCTTGTATAAATATTTTATACGTATTTTTTGTGAACATATTTTAATTAATTTCTACAAAATAATGTAATGATATATTATTGAATGGATTAAATATATTTATAAACAATAAATATTATTAATATTTTCAACTAAATTTTAATCCATAATGAAAACTTATCAATGTTAAAATAATTTTACCATTTGAAGTGTTGGATTGGTAAAATAATAGGTTAACAAAAGAAATTTGGGTTAACATAAAAGAAAAAAATTTCATAAATTTATAAAAATGGTTTTATATTTATCATAACTTTATTATCATATTAACTTTGATAATTTTTATCCAAATATCTTTAGAATGAAAAATATTATATAGTAATGCTTGAAGCATTTACAAGTTTTTCACCCACCTCACTTATAAAAAGGCACATCCTCTTCTCACTCCTCCTTACCAGATGAACACTATATATCATCCATGATATAAACATATAACTTTAAAAAATGACCTAAAACAACCTAGATGTTTTATTCTAAAAAAATTATAACTCAAAAAGGATTAATGTCTATGATAAAGGAAGATATCAAAAGAAGCGGTAATGTTTCTGATATATATCGGGATTAATTCTTCCTTAATATCTTAAATATTTATATTAACATATTAAAATAATAAATAAGTATCTCTAATACATCAATATTTATTTATTTTAATTTTACATATATTTTATATCATCTTTATATCTAATGGAAAATAAAAATATCACTCATGCACACACACAATCTCCTGTCTCTGTTAAATGATATATTTTATTATTCATCACTGTCTACCGAGGATTGTTATATAGATTGATTAAATGAATATATATGATTTTTATGACATATTTATTACCCTATAATATAAAAATATTATCAACCTTCTTGAGTTCCGATCTGTTGGAAAAAGATAATGCTGCTTATGCATTTGTATGGACTACCACCTCCATATAGTGATGTGACTCTTATTTAATTTTTTCTTAATATGGCTGGTGAAAATTAAAATTTATGGAGAATGTATGATATTTTAGAAATTAATATGATTATTAAAATATTTATTATTATTTGACTTTATTTATTTACATTTATTTTAAAATGAAAACATCTCATGCAAAGGTCTAGACTACAATCTCTTCGAAGTGATATAATTAATTTTTCATTAAAAATTTATATGAATGGTTGTAAATGTATGTATAATGAATAAATTTGATACTTATTACATGATTAATAATATTTTTTATTATTGAACCATTATCATGGTTGAATATTCAAAACCGTCGACCAAAAACATGCTTGGGAAACAAAATAATTAACACCCAAATTATTGATTTTAAGGGTGAATTGTTAATAAATATGTAATAAGAAAATAAAATTGGTTGATATATTATAATATAAGTATGAATATGACTATTTTATAGTTTTATAATATTGATAAATATATTATATATAATTTTATGAGTGGTTTTGAAGAATTTCCGGACATTATGTGTGGGTATATGTCAAAATCTCATTTATATAGGGATTTTTTGTTCCATTGTCCATTGTGGGAAATAATATATTATTTACACCTCAAAACCAATATATGATACTTTATGATGCTTATTTATAATTTTTTAAAATTATTATTTCCACTTTCCCCTCTTTGGTACACAAAATTACTAAAATAATGTTTTCGAAGAAAAGTTTTCCATACTTATATTCATTTGGATGGGAAAATATTTCATCTATATACTAATTCTTAAAAATATTATAAGTATATTTTTACTAATGTAACAACCTGACCCAGCTCACCATTAAACCAGTGGCCATACCGATGGGTCACATGGCCTCAAGTTCATATCCTCATATGTTAGAGGCTACCGACCAGTAGTAAGGGTCTTAGAGGGCGATAATGGGTACAATATACCCTATTATCAGAGTTTCATAGTGCTATAACTATTTTAGAAACAAAATTCATGGTGAAATCAATAAATAAATGTAATAGAGTTGGAGAAGACAAATAATAACAATTAAATAATAAGTTCCAATTACAGTTTATAAAACAAAGCAATTTTGTTCAAGTTATTGAAACATATAATAAACCAGTAAACAACCAAAAATATTTTCAGAAATAGTACAAAGATAAAAAAATTATAGAAAATCCCCAAGTGGAATCTTCATGAGAATACCGATCTCTTGCTTTTTACTTCTCTCCAAACTCGAATGTATTAGCACATAAAATATGCAATCAACCAAGGTCTGTAGTCTTATGATCATGAAGGTCTACTCGTTTAACCTAGAACAATTGTGGAATGAGTAGGGTGTGATCATAATATCTCAATAGGCTAGAACTAATGGTGTAATCACAATCTAGACAGTGAATAATAATTTATCATTGTGAAATTACAGAGGAATAACGACAGAACCGAATAAATATATCACCACCCATCCCCATTCATATGGGACACCTGAAGACAATACCTGCATCAGCCCAATGTTGGTATGTCTAATAATATCAACTTTATATGTATAAATTGTATCATTTTATATAAAGTATGTATATTAATATATATTAGGGTGTATCGGGACGTGCCACATCCATCCAATTATAGGGGAGCTCTCATGGTCTACCCCTAACCCAAGTCAATGATTCTTTATAATCTCTTTGCATGTATGTATATATATAAAGTTAGATATATGTTGTGGTGGATCGGGACATTCCACCACTATCAATATTCTAGGGGATCATTCAAAATCTACCCCTAACCCATGTCCAAGATCCCATATAATCTCTTGGCCTGCATGAACTAGTAGAACCGTGATGTACCCAAATCCATCCATCACTAGGGGATCGATCATGATTTATTCCCTATATCTAACGTGTCTATATATGTTGGGAAGGATTAGGATGTACCACTTCCATCGAATTTTGGGGGATCTCTCACATTATACCCCTAAAAAAATACATGAACCATATATAGATAGATATATATTAGGGTGGATCAGTAAGTACCACCTCCATCTAATTCAAGGGGATCTCTCACGGTCTTCCCTTCACTAAAATCTAAGAGCCCTAATAGTATCTTGGCATGCACATGCCTAAATAGAATAATCATTCAAAATCTACAATTCATGAGGCATTAACCTCTCATGTATTTCATTAGTCCATTTCATTTACAAAAAATAAATCACTGTCACATTTATACATAATGCATTTCCCATTTTTCATTTCAAACAAAACATTTTTATAGACATGGACTCATTCAATTTAATATACGAGGATAGGGCTTCTCATTCATGTCATTATCCATTTTCTATTCCATTTTAAGGATCCTTTTCATCTAAGACCTTAAATACATGGAATGAAATTTATTATGGATAAACCATTTAGTCAAGGAATGACATTTAGTGTGAGATATCTTACTCTAGGATATCTCACAAAATTTTCCTAAACATGGAAATGTTTCTTACTAGCCCTGGGGTAAAACTTAAATAATGTGTTAAAAGAAATATCTCAATTATCATCATGGGTAATTCCAATTCCAAAAAGACCATACACCAAGGGGGTGTCATGAGTTTATTGAAACATTCATGAGGAAAGGTCCAAGTTATTTAAACAAACTGGCAAAGATATGGCCTATAAGGTAGATTGATTCCCTAATCATTTTTAATCAGAATGGGGCAACTCATTTCTAATATTCAAATAAGGATAGGACTCAAAATTCTATATATCAAACATAGAATCATGTTATAAACAATGAAAAAAGGAAATAAATAAGTGCTGCATAAATTTTTTATTCTTAATTTTTATCTTGAAGATAGTGCACCTCTGTTGGAGGGGTTTTATTACAAAAATGTATTTGTTTCCAAAACAATTCTTTGGATAAATTATGATTAACATCCATTCCACCAATGGGAACCATTTACGTAAAACTACTATATATGGAAAAACATTAATAAAGTTGAAAGGAATGTGAATATAAATAATTTCTTAATTACTAAATTTAATGGGTAAGGAAAGGGATCTTACATCATGCTTTAGACCAAAATGACACTCAGCACATGTCAGATTTGGTGGTGACCACTTGAAACCTCCCTCTACTTACACACACATAAATTCACACACACACACACACACAGAGAGAGAGATATATATATATATATCCTTAACACAATAATTTTATTCCCTTCTCTATGAGGGAATTCATATATAATATATATATATATATATATATACTTATGTATGTGAGAACATGCCATCAATGTTGATCAAAACTCCATATAAAAAATTCTAGAGACTCTAAACACCTTAAGACACTAAAATAGAAGGTGTGAAACCATGAAACAGAAATAGGATCTCACCAAAGATGGAAGAGTTGAACCAAATGTCCCAATTTACTTTCTTGTTAGTGGTGGATTCCATAATGCACATGATGGTGTCTCGATAGACCCTTCATATAACCTAGTACCAAAAGAAAACAAATAATCAGATTACCCATGTGACCTAGGGTTCATCCAATCCATAATATAGTGAGCCAAAGACAATATGTAATTACCTGAACCCCAATGTTTGGATTCACTGCATTATTTTATTTCATTTTCATGGTTATAAGTTATAAAATCCCGAAAAACTGACCAGTTTAGCAGTCTTGGAAATTAGTTTTCATACATTAAAAATACATCCCAATTCAAATAACAAAACACAACATAGATAATCCTTTTATATCATGATTATTATCCTAGATTCACTCTAAATATCAATCATAAAACACTACTTCACATCGTCTCAAAATAAAACATTATAAATGGGTGAGATTAGATACTCAGTATGGTAAAAAATATAGTGTAATCTTTCATAAATAAGCATAAAATTATAAGGAAATGTATAAAAATGAAACAAAATCCTTCTAAACAAAATCATCCATATAATATCTTGAGAATAAATCAATTAATACCATTTAATCAGTCACATGGATATTTTACTAGTTGAACAATCATAGGAAATATCAATAACTAATATCATAATGGGAGAATGCATTATGTTGGACTTGATAACCACAATGTCAATGCCTTATTCCAAGAAAATAAAAAATATAACAGCAAGACTTTGTGTCCATAAAATTGTTTGTCTCATGAGACCTACCGATGTATCTAGGGGATACTTTAAAGACCCATAAATTTCAAGGAATTTTTTTTTCATAAATGCTTTGGAATTTTACGAGTCCACAATTTCTGACAGCACTTGATTCCGAGGCCCCATGTTCCTGGAATCAATTTCTAATGTTTAGTTTGGGTACGTTTAGTAAACTTACGTGCGTGTTTTTCTATTATTTAAACTGGTGCTCGGAATTGAAATCTGGGGGCACTGATTAACTTGCAGCACCAATATTTTCTTAAGGAGACCTTTACCGTAGTTGCGTTTGCTTAGGAGGAGAAGTTAATTTTTGGAGATTCATTAAAAAATAATAATATTTATGTGTACATAATTTTTGTTAAGAGGTGGTTATTTCCTCCAAAGAGGAGTTGGAGGTGGGACCAACACCCCACATGACCTCCCATGAGAGGATAATGTGTGGTGGGGCCCACACGAGCACCTAACCCCCTTTAACCCCTTAAACCTTTGGGTTTCCCATTAATGTGCCAACTCATCCTTGTTTTAAATTTATGAAACCTCTGAAATTATTGCCAACCAATGGTAAAATTAATTAAGTAAATCACATAATTAATTGTTGGTGAGTCTGAAATATTTTGAAAGGCATGGAAATATTATTATAATTTTGGGGAGATTAATATTTCATTTTTGCATTGGAAAATATTATTTTGGGGAGGCTCTACAGAAATAGAAGAATAGTGTTCTTTCCCTCAACAAAGAACAAAATTCTTCAAACGAAGAACATCTCTGACAAAGAACACAAAGAACTTCTCCAATGATGCTCCCTCTTCGGACTCACCCCGACGTCAATAGAATCAACGCCCATTTTCCGCGAAGCCTGACCTCCACGACTCTTGTCTTCCATGGCATGTTTATGTGCAATGTTCTTGAAATCAAGGTATGGGGTTTTTATTTTTTAAGTGATTAAATTGTACCATGTTATTCATTTAATTCCTTGGTTTGTCTTCAGCCATCTTTTATCGCCAAACACAGAGGGCACGGGATAAACGAACATGGCCCGACGACCCTCTGTTGATCCTTGTTTTTATTTTCGATGGAGGCGGTGATGGAATAGGAAGCGACGAACAAAGTTGGTGGCGAAAATGGTGGACGTGCGCCGGCCCATTAGAGGACCGCAACACCGGGTGCCGCGCAGGTGGAGGAGACCAGGGCCCGCAACCGTGCCGCTCAGCCGAAGAAGAATATGCCAGCTTTAGCCGACCGGGCTATTGAACTACGGTGACCCTATGGTGCCGCGCTGTGGAGAACTACAGACCGCGCTCCCTGGGACGCTTCGGCAGTGAACCGGTATGCCGCTTGCCGGCCGGGATGAAGGGAGCCACCACACCGGCTGGTGCCGCGTGCGGAGGAACATCGGCCAACCATTGTGGGCCGCTCCCGCCAATGGAGGCCGGCCGGTTATGGCCGGACGGGATGGAGGGTTGGCGCTGCTCGACGCCGCTGTTTCACGAAACCGGGGTGTCGTGCCCCCTGCCCCTCGCACCATTCGGACAACTGGCCGAGCCGCGGCATGCCGCGGGCTGGGCCTCCCTTTCGCGGGTCGAGCTGCCTGCCGCTAGGCCGGGCCGTGCTTCACCCACCGGACCACCTGCCACTGGGCCGGGTCGCACCCCACATGGCCGGTCCGTTCCCCATAAGGCCGGGCTGCACTTCACCGGGCCGGCCCGGCCCCCCAGTCGGGTTAGACCCGCCGAACCCGGTCGGACCGACCCGCCATCTCACTGGGGTTGACGGGCTGGGCCCATTAATCTTAAATGCGAATAACTTCTTAACCGTGCATCTGATCGATGTGCCATCTATGAAACTGGGACCTTTGTGAAGAGGCGGTCCTTTTTCGATACTCTAAGTGAGTTTTGGACAACTTTGGAAAACGGCCGGGTTTGGAACAAGCGTAATTCCAACAAGGCCCCTGGAACGGAAAATCCAATAACTCATAGATTGGGCATCCGATTGACACTCCGTCTATCAAGTTGAGCTCCTTTAGATGAGAAAAAACTTTGGGGTACATCAACTCTAGAATTTGTGATATTTGATGTAACAACCCCTTTGCTCGAGGAGCGGACCCTCCCAGAATCGAGTGTGATGTGTGCGGGAACCCTAGAGCTGGTTGCGACTGCGACGACTACTGTACTGGAATCCTCTATGGGTTCAACAGAAATGACTACTGTTCTTGTATCCTATGTGGGTCCAGCAGTTTGACCTCTGTACTTGTATCATGTGTGGGTCCGACAGAGTAACTGGTCTTGTATCCTGTGTGGGTCCGACAGCTTAGCTGTTCCTGTATCATGTGTGGGTCTGACAACTTAGATGAATTAATGACTATATCTGATCATCCCTATTACTCTCGAGATAGGTGGTCTTGTATCCTATGTGTGTCTGACTTCTTATCTGGTCTTGTATCTTGTGTGGGTCCGACAGCTTAGATGATCCAGTGGCCACATCTGATCATCTATATCTCAATACTATTGTGGCATACCTGTGTATGCCGATACATGTCTTTCAACCATTATCATTATGGTTATTGACTTTACTTCCTTTGTGGAATTGGTTTGTGATTGGGCTCATGAGTTGGAGCCGGACTGAGTTTGTTAACATAGGTATATGTATGGGAATATACCTAAGTTGGGTTGGTTGATACTTTGTGGTTGTATCTTTCTTATGTGGTTTATCCTTTGTGGATTATGGGAGACCTTTGGGGGGTCTCGGGGTCCCTAATGAGTATCATTATACTCACCCCTGCATGGTATATGCCCGCACCTCATTGTGTTGGATGCAGATGTTGGACTGCATTGATGGAGGCAGAGAGTGAGCCAGGACCGGTCGATACCCGAAGGAGGACCACACAGCGAGATGGTACACGGAGCGGACCGATAGGCGTGGAGTGCTGAGTTGGAAATATGTACCTACTCTTTAGGTAGGATACTCGACGGACGTTCTAGGAGATGCCCTTTTTAGCTATTGTCTCTTTTTTAATTGTACTTGCTTTCTGATGTAATTGTACTTTACTGATGGGCTTGTATTTCTAGCCCCTTTACTTTCCACACTACTTTTTTTTATATTATTACCTTCGTGTTTACTCCCTGTTGTATACTCTATTTTGTTTGTTTACTTTCATAAAGGAAATTCCTTCCCAGCTTAGGGATTTATGCTTTTGGTGCTAGTTTCCATCCCCTGGCGTATGGAAGGCAGGATTGGGGTAGTCACGGCATGGGTCTCGAGGACGGGTCGTGACAAATTGGTATCATAGGATCTGGTTCTACAGTAGAACTGAGTACTCTAATGATTATTTCTATGAGTCAATAGTGTTAAGAGTAATGAGTGTGGTTTTTATTTTAGGGAGTCTATTGGTGGTGCGGTGGCAGACGTATCCATACACCAGGACCCTGACATCTGATTTCTAACTCATTGCACGAAAACATTGATTGTGTGTGTTTTTCCATTGAAGAGTTTCCTTTGTGGTCTCTTTGAGTCACATCACTAGGTATAAATTATTGACCATGGAGCACCTATTCCTTATTAGGATGCCACTGCGAAGACAGCCAGCTAGGGTTCCTGAGAGAGAGTACACGATGACGGCCCCCCCGAGTGATGAGTCTCTAGTGTAGGGACCTCTTACTATGTTTGCACCTTCGGGTGGTGTACCAGTAACACCACCACCCATTGGGAAGCAGATTCCTCCAGCTTCATTAAAAGACGGTGCACGTCTAGTGAGCGCATGCATGAGTTCCAAAGGCAGAGGCCTCTGAGGTTTTGAGGCGAGACAGATTCCTAATAAGTAGAGGACTGGATGGAGGCGATTACTGGAGTTTTATGCCTAGTAGAGACACTAGTAGAGAAGATTTCGATAATAGATACTAGTATTTTTTAGTGAGTGACCATGCAGATGGTCCTCATAATGATTAAGTTTCGGTACTTGGACCATTTTCCGAGATGGTACCTTCGGGCAGTGTGCCAACTATATCACTGCCCATTGGTCAGCAGACACTACCAGCAGTACCAAAAGAGGAAACTTGTAGGCCATGTTCTTTCCATGTGTGTCAGCACCAGATATCCCTACTTTTACAAGGCAAACCTGACCCACAGGCGTTTAAGGACTGGCTTGAGAAGGTGTTAGAGAGATTTCTAGAGCATATACAGCTTCGGTAGGATGACATGTCGGTAGATGAGTATTAATGGAGGTATACTGATCTTTCCAGGTACTCGATGAATATTATTCAATCGGTGCATTAGAGCTCTAACCTCTGAGTGAGGTGTATTTAAGGATATCTGAGCTAGCACTTTTACCTCTATGCATTCCTACTAATGTTAGGGTGCTATAGAGAACCTTTGTGGTTGAATGTTCATTGGATGAGAGGATACAACCAGTGAATGTTAATAGTTGGAAAGCATGACACATTCATCAGTCTTAGAGACTTGAGCGTGTAAAATGTTTCTTGAAGAAGAAGTGATAAGGGTAGATGAATCTACAGGGTAGCAGACGTGGAAGCTGAGCCCAGAGAGCAGAATGATGTGGTGAACATTTCGACATGTTAAAACCACCCACCATTGTAGTCCTCTCTAGGCTCATGGAGTTGGAGGACAGGGGAGTAGAGTAGCTGCATGCAGTCAAAGAGTATGACCTACGGGCCCTATGAATGATATGATATACGGTATGTGTCTACTACTAGATTTCGTATCAATAGACATAGGTACCAATCATTCCTTCTTTCCACGAATCTTGTCCCAAACCTAGAGTTTTCAGTTAAACCGATGGCTTGACCCCCATGTCTAGAGATACCTTTTGGAGCAGACTCGATAATCACACAAATGCCGACGGTGTGATCTGACCCTTGAGGTGAGAGTCTCTATTGGAACCTCTTGGTGGCAGCGTCGAGGCCTTACGACGTTAGTTTGGGTATGGACTGGGGAACCATAGTTCATACATAGATTGGCTGTATTAGGAAAAAAGGTTATGGTTTATCTAAAATGTTTCGATGGGGTTTTCCTTGGTTGGCGAAAAGGAAAATCCAGGCACCATAGGATGGAATCATGCATAAGAGGGTGCAGTCGATCACTCAAGAGTTGGCTAGACATACATTTGTGCCAGACTTTTCTACAGTTGCAACACCACTATCAGCTTTGAAAAAGAAGGGGAACCCATCATATAGTCAGAGAGATGCCAACAAACTTTGTCTCTTAATGCGTCATTTGTCAGCAAGTGAAGGCAGAGCACCAGGTACCAGCAGGCTTGGTATAGCCCTTAGAGGTCACAGAGTGGAAGTGGGATGGTATACCCATGGATTTCGTGACGGGGCTTCCACGTATATCCATAGGACACGACTCCATCTTAGTGATCATAGAATGACTCAACAAGTCGGCCCACTTCCTACCGATCAGAGAGCGGGGCTCAGTAGAGAGCTTTGAACGCCTCTACATTCAAGAGATCGTATGGCTTCTTGGTGTGCCATTGAATATAGTCTCTAATCGAGATGATCGTTTCACTTCCCAGTTATGAATGGGGGTACATGATGCTTTTGGAAAGTATCTTCACTTGAGCACCGCCTTCCATCCTTAGAAGGACAATCAAATTGAGAGCACCACTCAGACTCTCGGGGACATGCTCTGCGCATGTGTCCTTTACTTTAGTCGTAGATGGGAGGATCACTTACCCTTGGCGGAGTTTGCGTACAACAACAACTACCACTCCACCATCGGGATAGCACCATACAAGGTATTGTACGACCAACCATGCAGATCCCCTCTTTGCTGGACTGCCCTATGGGACTCAGCACTTGTTTGACCAGAGATGGTTTAGGCTATGACGGAGAAGGTGCAGATCATCCTGGAGGGGATGTTGACTGCAAAGAGTAAATAAAATTCCGATGACGATAGAAGACGGAGACCACTGGAGTTCGAGGATGGTGACCACGTCTTCTTATGGGTCTCACCTCGATGGGGTCTACGAAGATTTGGCCAATGTGTCAAGTTATCTCCACGCTTTATCAGGATATTCCAGGTCATTAGCAGAGTAGGTAAGGTGGATTACCACCTGGACCTTCTTCCTCAGTTGCATCGGGTACATGACATCTTCCACATATCACAGTTGAGGAGATACGTGCACGACATGTCTTACATCATCAACCATGGGGAGCTGGACATCCATGACGGGGCGACATTCACGGAGGTCCCAGTGGAGATCGAGGATCGATAGGAGTGGGTCCTATGTGGACGGTCGATTCCGCCGGTCCGCATTCACTGGCAGCATGGGAACCTCGAGGAGAGCACTTGGGAGTGGGACGCTCAGGTGCATGCTCAGTACCCCTTATTATTTCCCAAGTGTGTTTTGTAGCATTACATGGACGTAAAGTCCTGAGGTGGGGGTAATGTAATGACCCAAAAATTTCAAGTAAATTTTTTTTTAAAATTATTTGGAATTTTACGAGTCCGTAGTTTTTGACGACGCCTGATTTATAGTCCTGGTGAGACTGAAATCAATTTCTGAAGTATAGTTTGGTTATGTTCAGTAAACGTACATGTGGGTTTTCCTATCTTTTAAACTGGTGCTCAAAATTGAAATCAGGGGGCACCGATGAACTCGCATCACTAGTATTTGATTAAGGAGACCTTTACTGCAGTTGCATTTGCTCGAGAGGAGAAGTTAATTTTTGAAGATTCATTAAAAAAATAATAAAAATTATGTGTACATAAATTTTGTTAAGAGGATGTTATTTCCTCCAAAGAGGAGTTGGAGGTGGGACCCACACCCCACTTAACCTCCCATGATAGGATAATGTTTGGTGGGTCCCACATGAGCAACTACCCACCTTTAACCCCTTAAACCTTTGGGTTTCCCATTAATGTGCCAACTCATTCTTGTTTTAAATTTATGAAACCATTGAAATTCTTTCCAACCCATGGAATATTAATTAAGTGAATCACATAACTAATTGTGGTGATTTTGAAATATTTTGAAAAGCATGGAAATATTATTATAATATTGGGGAGCCTAATATTTCATTTTTGCATTGGAAAATATTATATTGGGGAGGCTCTAGAGAAATAGAAGAATAGAGTTATTTCTCTCAATGAAGAACACCATTCTTCAAATGAATAACATCAATGATGAGGAATGCGAAGAACCACTCCAGTGACGCTCCCTCTTCGAACACACCCCGACGTCAATGGAATCAACATCCGTTTTCCGCGATGCCTGACCTCCGCGATGCTCACCTTCCGTGGCTCGTTGACGTGCACCATTCTTGAACTCGAGGTAGGGGGTTTCTATTTTTTTAAGTGTTTAAATTGAACCACGTTCTTCGTTGAATTCCTTGGTTTGTCTTCAACCATCTGTTATCACCTAACACAGAGGGCGCGGGCCGAACGAACACGGCTCGATGACCCTTTGTTGATCCTTTTTTTTATTCACAATAGAGGCGATGATGGAAGAGGTGGCGAAGACCGAAGGCGGCGGCCGGAATGGCGGCCACATGCCGACCCATTATAGGACCACGTCACCAGGTTCCATGTGGGTGGAGGAGACCACGACCAGCAACCGGGCCGCTCGGCCGAAGAAGAACCGGGCGGATTTTTCCAGCGGGGCTGGAGAACCGCGACGCCCCTATGGCACCATGCTGCGGAGAACCGCGACCTATGCTCTACGGGCTTCTTAGGAGGCGAACCAGCCAGCCACCTGCCGGCCAGGCTGAAGGGAGCCGCGGCACCCACTGGTGCCATGTGTAGAGGAACAAAGGGCCGCTCGCGCCAAAGGAGACCGGATGGTTATGGCCAGCCAGGCAGGATGGGGGGCCCCGCTCAGCACCGTCTTTTCACGAAATGGGGGGTCGGGCCCCCCCGCACCACTCGGCCAACTGGCCGAGCCGCGTCCAGCCAAGGTCTAGGCCGCCCTTGCGTTGGTCGGGCCACTGGGCCAGGCCGTACCACTCCGGGCCTGGCCACCTACCACCGGGCCGGGCCACACCCTACTAGGCCGGGAGGCACCCTACCGGGCTACGCCGCACTTCACCAGGCTGGGCTGACCCCCCATCCGGGTAGGACTTGCCGAACTGGGTCGGTCCAACCCGCCAGCCCACGGGGCTTGACGGGAAGGGCTCGTTACGCTTAAATGAGAATAACTTCTTAACCATGCGACTGATCGACGCGTCGTCTACGGCACTGGGGCCCTTGCGATGAGGCGGTCCTTTTTCAACACTCTATGTGAATTTTGGTAAACATTGGAAAACATCTGGGTTTGGAATGAGTGTAATTCCAACCGGGCCCCTAGAACGGAAAATCCAATAACTCTCAGACTGGGCGTCCGATTGACGCGTCGTCTGTCACGTTGAGTTCCCTTTGATAAGACATAACATTGGGGTACATAAACTCTGTACTTATAGAGAGTTTATGTAACAAACCATTTTCTCGAGGAGCGGACCCTCCTAGAATTGAGCGTGCTGTGTGCGGTAACCCTAGAGCTGGCTACGACTACGACGACTACTGTACTGGAATCCTATGTGGGTTCGACAGAGATGGCTACTGTTCGTGTATTCTGTATGGGTTTGATAGTTTGGCCTATGTACTTGTATCATGTGTGGGTCTGACAGAGTAGCTATTCTTGTATCCTACGTGGGTCCGATAGCTTAGCTGGTCTTGTATCCAGTGTGGATCTCACAACGTAGATGAATCATTGACTACATCTGATCATCTCTGTTACTCTAGAGATAACTTCTCTTGTATCCTGTGTGGGTTTGACAGCTTAGCTGGTCTTGTATACTATGTGGGTCCGACAGCTTAGATGATCCAGTGGCTACATCTGATCATCTATATCTCTATACTATTGTGGCATACCTATGTGAGCTGAAACATGTCTTTAAACCATTATCATTATGGTGATTGACTTTACATCCTTTCGGGAATTAGTTTGTGCTTGGGCTCGTGAGTTGGAGCCGGACTGAGTTTGGTAACTTAGGTATATGTATGGGCATATATCTAAGCATGGTTGGTTGATACTTTGTGGTTTTATCTTTCTTCGGTGGTTTATCCCTTCTGGATTCTGGGAGACCTTCAGGGGTCTCATGGTCCCTAATGAGTATTGTTATACTCACCCATGCACGGGCTATACCCGCACCTCGTTGTGTTGAATGCAGACGTCAGACAGTATTGATGGAGGTAGAGAGCGAGCCAGGACGAGATGGTTCCATGAGGAGGACCCCACGGCCAGATGGTACATGGAGCGGACCGATAGACGTGGAGTGCTGAGGTGGACATCTGTACCTACCCATCAGGTAAGATACTCAGTGGACATTCCAAGTGCTTCCTTTTTTATCCATTGTCCCTTTTTTTGTTGTACTTGCTTTCCGTTATACATGTACTTTACTGATGGGCTTGTATTTCTGGCCCCATTACTTTCAACACTATTTTTTGTTTACTTTGATAAAGGCAATGCCTTCCCAGCTTAGGGATTTACACCTTTGGTGCTAGTCGCTATCCCCTGGCCAATGGAAGGCGGGCATGGGGAAGTCACATCACGGGTCACAAGGACGGGTCGGGATAACTATATTGGGCCTCGTCTAGAACCTACTAATTTCAATTCATTTCTCATATGAGAAGGGTGAAACATAACATAAATATTCATATATAATCTAGAAAATAAAAATTTAATAATTTAACCATAAACCATGAATGGTATAAAAATAGCACATCTATAGTCAAACATATCATAAAACCTTCAATTAAATATTCTATAACATTTTATAATAAATCATCCTTAGTCAAGCATAAAATCCAACACAGGATGTTTACATAGATGAAAATAATAAAATAAATTTGTTAAAAATCATTGAATGAAATATCTCATTATAAATTGAAATTATTAAAAATCCATGAAATAGTAAAACAAAAAATTTCTTTTTAAAATAACCTTATAAGATTATAATGGAATCTTCAAAATGTTATGGTTCCTGAATAGTGTAAAATAACTGATTGCACTATATAAGTTAAAAAACTTTTATTCCTTAATTTTTCAAAAATTTTATAATGTTCATCATTTGGAAAATGACAGAAATATTTATTTCATAACAATTTATAAAAATTTAAACATGGGTGAAAATGAATTTAAAAAAGATTTTATATTATTATTGGAATACCTTTTATGAAACATGGACATAGATGATAAATATTTTGCAATAGTTACTTACATATAAATAATATCAGATAATAAAGAGATTGTGAATTTAAACATTATGTAAGAACCGTAAAATATCTTTTTGGAAACCTTTTAATAAACAGACATATAGACATTATTTTTTATTTTTTATCCTATATATACATGTAAATAAATATGTATGATAATATCAAAAATATTTTAAAGGGGAAATGATTAATTCTTTAAACATTAAAAGCTTCCCATACCGATTTGAACAATTAAATAATAAGCCTAATATCATAAAAAGATTCTTTAAAAAACATAATTATAAATTATTCATGATATCAAACATAATTTTGTAGGTTAATACACCACACACAAGAAATATGTGGTGAACATGGATTATATCTCACGAAAATTGAAAGTGAGGCAGAATTCACTTACCTTAAGTTTGATACTCTATATATGTGTCTTAAACTCATGTATAATGGATTTAAACATGTAATTAATTTATAAAAAAACCATAATTATATTAATGATATCATATATGATTCTTTTATGGATTTATATTACTCGTTTATTAGAAATTACCAAATTAAAAAAATATTTCATGTAATAATCACTTTCTTTATCGTACATGTTTTGATTTGTTATTTACGATCATATTTCTTAGATAATTATTTTCTTACTTCCATAATGTATAAAATTATTTATATATCATATATATTCATAATATAAATATATATAATTGATAGATATATAAAATGGAATACACCGTTCCTGAAGATGGTAGGCCATACATATGCATGAATGTTGATTCCATTTTCTGATCGTATTGAATGGAAGTAAGTGAATGACATATATGAACACACACACACACACATATATATATTATTACATAATAATTTATAAGTAATATATTTTATATATATTAATAATATATAAATTTTATAATCATTCTTTAATGGTGAATATGGACGATAGATCTCATCTCACTGTGGAGACAGTAATTTGTACGTATGCACAAGCGGCGATATCATTTCCATAAAGGTTAAATGGTTTATAATTGGATGGAATGTGTATTGTGAAAAAAATATCATGATATATTTATTATTTATATCCATTATACACATCATCATACCCAATAAAATAAATTAGTGTTGAATAAAATATTACACCACGACATGAAGACGGTAAGACGTACATACACATGCATGGTGATTTTGTTGTTATGAGGATGGATAAAATAATAAATATGGTTTTACCATGATTATAATAACATCTATGTATATTTATTATACTATAGTTATTACTTTAGTATTGAAACAACATATAAATAGGAAGTATAAGAATAAAGGATCTTTGAAAGTGGTGATAAAACAGTTTCTAGTCTCTCCTTTTGTTTTTCACAAAATGAATCCATAGGATAGCTTTATTCAAAATTATATCCTCTAGGATGTAGTGAGGGATGTTTATCGAGGAAATGGGTAGGGGTTGGCCACGACAAAGGGCTATGGAGGTGTAAATTAATGAGAAGGATAAGTTCCCTTTAATGAGATAGGTGAGGGGAACTTTAGGAGGATCTTAAAATATTAATTAATTATATAGTTATTTTCATTTTCAAATACATAAAATGTGATTTATTTCAGGTTTAAGATGAGTATGGGTCTAAATCCTCTCATGAAATTAATTTCAGACATGTTTTGGTCTAAAAATTTACCATTTTATTTGGATTTAACCCCTACATAATCAGTTTAACTCTTACCATGTCTTCTTGTATATTTATACTATACGGTTAATATAGTTAATATAAAAATTCCAAAATAACCCCAATTGGATAATTTATAACATCTATGACATTATAAAATTTATTTTTCCAAATCATAGATTTTTATGAATTTTATATCATTTAATAAAATATTATTTAACTTAAAATATCATATATATCAAATTGAAAACTTTTCAATATTTTCATTTGTTAAGATATCAAACAAACATAAAAACTTATAAAAAATAAATATAATATAAAAATAAAATGTCTATGATTTATTTTAAATTAGTGGATGTCAAAAATTAAATCAATTTATTTTTATTTTTATGTTATTAGTATCATTTAGTTCAATCTTTCATTAATAAATCAATTACTGCATCATTATTGTGTCACAATTAAATTTTATTATTTAATATCTAAACATTATAAATAAATTATCATGATTGATATAAATTTCATAGACTTATAATTAATATATATTGTCGAATTTACCTTATGAATAACTCTTTATTAAAAATTATTTATTTAATAAGATTGGAATATGACACTATTAAACCTTCTTTAAATAAAATATAATAAATGTCCCAATAAAACAAAAGTGTCTTAAAAAGGATAATATTTTTGACCTAAGTTATATTTTAGTTGAAACATAAATATAAAATGAAATTTTGTACAGGTGTAGTGTAATTTTATATTATATTAATATTATTTTTACCTTTAATTCCCATATTTACCTTTAACTATGGTAAATAAATATTAAAAGATAATATTATCCAAAAATTATTATGATCCAATTAGAACACGTTTTCACACTTATTATATCCATTAATGTAGAATTTGTGAAATTCAATTCATAGAAGCGGTAAAATTACATTTAATGCTAACATGAAAATGTGTCTTGAAGTCGGGTAAAAAGTCATTAAAATAGATCAATGATTTTTTATATCTAATTATATTATAAAAATGATTAAAATCAACAAAAATGGGTTAATATATACATTATTTATATATTATGACTTTAAAATCAATTTAATGTAATAAAATTTAACTGAAAATTTTTGTTTCGAATAATAAAAATGTGTTTTCCACTATTCATAAAAAATTTGATGTTTTTAGAAAAATACAAAAAATTCACCATGATCTAATTTTGATATTATGAATTAAAAAATGATGTCTATTTTAAAAAATAAAATATCTATGAGTGTATAAAATTAATTTTATTATTATTCAAAAAAGGACATAAAAAGTCGTTCCTTTTAGAAAATAGTATTTCAAAACAGGTAACTATTTTACCGAATCATTTAAATTTCATTAAAAAAATGTGTTACTTATTTAAAAAAATTATAAATAACATTTAAAAATTAATTATTAGTATTTATATTACTATATATAATCCATAAGTTACAGATATATTAATTAAATAATTTTAACACTACAATGTTGTTTCGAAGAGACTCAATATTGTGTGTTATATAAGCCAAGTAGGCGTTGCATGAATCAAAAGTTATTAAAGATTAAAAAATTTGAAAAATTTGGGTGTACATTCCTCCATCGTTCAATAAATTTCATCCTCGCAATTTAAATTCGGAATTGAAATATATGGTATTGAATTTTCAAAATATCCTTATTGAAATCCAACATCAGAAAATGGATTATTAAAAGCACCATTTTAAAATAAAGAAAGTGAAGTATGAATGTAACTAGAGCTAAAAAATAGTAGGGTTACTTAAAGGATAATTTGGTTGTGGAAGAAAAATCTAAATATTAGCTTCTGATGGAGAGTGATAGAGTTCATGGTCAGGAAAATGTTAACAATCACAATGTTTGAAGTCAGTGATGATCTATGGGACCATTGGATTCATCTGAAAAGAAAGTAATAGGAAATATTTTTGGTTTTAAGAACCATTGCCTATAGTTTAATAATTAATTTAAATCATATAATAATATCAAAAGTATGAATACATATTTGACAGGTAGAGTTTCATCCTTTAACTAATTTCAACCACAAATTCATATTTCGCTCCAAATAACAATATTCAAAAATATTCTACTTAACATAAATGTATAGTGTTCTAAAAAAGAATTTATAATTCATATGTTAGTCCATTTAGATAAAAAACTACACTATAAAAACTTGGACATCATGTAGGCCATTAGTAGTTGATAACACCTTATTACACTTCAGCTGTGGGTTCGATTCTCGTAGCCTTGTCCGATGCGATGAGTTGTCACCCAACCTACGAGTTGTACTTTTTTAAAAACAATATTTTTATAAAATTCCAAATATAATTTTATGAATGGTTTTAACATTAAAAAATACTAATAAATTTCCAACGTAATCCATTCCATCCATTATTCTTATCAACAATAGATCTATCCAATCTCACAAACCAAATTTTTTTAAGGATGTTCATAAAATTTCTAAAATCAACATAACATAATGCAGATTCATTTGGTCACAAAACAAACATTCGAATACCTTAATCATGTATCCTCTTCAATCATAGAAATAGCAAAAATTACCTTTAAACCATATTTAATACATTTATTCTTCCTTATTCCTTACATAAAATAATGAATATTGGATATAATCCTTAAATCCAAAAATGTTGTAGACTCTTACAATGATAGAATAAAAAGGCATTATCCAGTTCCTATGTAATGGATAATATCCCATATTCATTATCCAAATAAATAATATATTTATTCCAAAATCATTATCTCAGTATCAGAAACATAATAATTGTTATCTTTCCCTCAACCATATATTTTCCAAAAAGATTAACATGCAACTGTGTCGCATTACTTAATACCATACAATCACAAATACATAATGAAATAGTAGTGAATTACATCCATATTTATTTCCATATTTCATATAGCTATTACATAATATATAAAATAATCTAATGACCTAATTCTTCGATCCCCACATAAGCACATAAATTATTACTCATGGTTTGAGGTTGAAGAATAATCTTTATTGTGACCCATTAGCATATTTTTGGGTCTTTTCCTTTGATTTTGGGGGCATTAACTTGTGTAGTGACCCATATTCATATAGATGAAGCATTGAACATTGGAAAATTATTATCTTCCCCTGAAATCATGAGCATGGTTTATTTTTTTCCCCACATGATGCAAACTCTTTTTCCTCTCAAGCAGGAACTGGGGTATTTCTTCCACAATTATCACATGTGGGAAAATAATTTTTTCCCTTCTTATATTTATCAAATTTTTTCATAGTTGTCCATTTATTCTCATGCTTCCCTCCAAATCCATAATACATAGTTTATTAATTACCCATCCAACAATCAATTGATACTAATTCCTCATATGATGAGCATTCATTGGAGATTATTTCCTTTAAAAATATTGGTTTAATGACATGAAATATATGATCTTTCTTACTCTTTGAATGACATGTATCTGAGAGGTTTACTTTCCTTCTATTGGGTTCCATTTATATATGATTAAATACACTTGGTCAGATTATTTCATAATGTATAATCCAAAAATTACAAAAATTATTGACATAAATTTATGATTTACGCATATATAGTATAATAAGAAAAAAATGGTGTCTTTGGGTAAATATTTACTCATAAATTCATCATAAACCATTTTAAATAAAATTTGAATAATCCTATGAATATCCCCAATGACTGTCAAACATGGTGCTTAGTGAGGATCATTGTCATGTACCAGGTTACCATGAGTCCAGCCCAAAACTCCTTGTCAGAGTTATTACTCAAAGGTACATCTATTATAGAACCACAAACATTTGCAGTACCTATAAAGGGATGTATTTTCTAGGAATATCCACATAATCTCTACATTACCAAATATTTAAGATGTTCCTCTGTACTTATCCTCTATGTCTATCTTAGGGTTATGATCCCTAACCTAGGTTTTCAAAATCTAGTTTCAATGATTTTTTTAACTTCCTCAGATAGAAAATATAATGATCCAACCCTATAATATCAAAGATGGTGCATTATTTTAAAACATTTTCATTATTAAAAGGAATTTAATCCAAAAGGACTTTTTCGTTTACTAGTCCTTGAAAATAGATTGCACACATTAATATTATATTACAATTAAAAATATAAAATGCAACATAGATAATCCATTGATAACACCATTTTTCTCCTCGATTAACCTTGTATATAAATCATAAAAAACATCTTCACATCCTAGGAAAATAAATCTTAATAAAAGGATGATCTCAGATTCTTTTTAAGGGTAAAAAATATAGTAGAAGCTATCATAAATAATCATATGCTATTAATGCAGGTTATAAAATAGAAATAGTAGACTTATAAACATATTCTTCAACTTAATATGGAAATAATAAATCAATTATTTCCATTTAATCTTTCACATGGATATCTACTAGTCAAATAATCACTTGTAATATCAATAAATTATCTCATAATGAGAGAATTCATAATTCCGGACATCATGACCACAACTTCAAGGCCTCGTACTAAGAGTATACATAAATATACCATTAAGATGTTGTGCCAAAAAACATGTTTATCTCCTGAGACATAATGATGTATCAAAGGGATATAGTGGTCCCCATCCATCATTTACTAAGTCAAATTCATTTCTCACATGAAAAGGGTGAAAAATAACATAAAAATATACATTAAAACTAGAATATAGAATGTTAGTAATTTATCCATAAACCAAGAATGGTATAAAAATATTATTTCCAAAATAAAACATATCATAAAACCTTATACACAATATGAAAGATTGTATGACAGTAAATCAACTGCAATCAAGCATAAAATCCAACAAATGATTTTGACATTGATGAAAATAATCAAATAAATTTATTAAAACTCTTTGTGAGAAATATCATTTTTTTTCATAGATATAATTTAATGCCATGAATTTTTTTTTGAAAATATTTATTTTGAAAATAACCTTGTAATCTTAAAAGCTAATAATCAAAATATTAAGGCATCATAATGAAAAAAATTAGATGCTTGTGTCCTATAGGTTAAAAAAATTATTTTCTTAATTTTCGAAAAGGTTATAAAGTACATAATTTGGAAAATGTTCGAAGTATTCCTTTCAAAACAGTTTATAAAAATTCACCAATGGTTAAAAATTACTTTAAACAATTTTAGATATAATTTTGAAATACATTTTAAGAAACATGGACATGGATTATAAAGATGTACTAGTAGTTATTTATGTATAAACAATCTCAAATAGTAATGACATTGTAAATTAAAACATTACTTAAAAACATTATAAGATTTCTGTTTGTAATCATTTGAAAAAAAATAAAAAATCACATATTTTTTTATAATTATTTATATACATATAAATAAATACGTATGATAATATAAAATTTATTGAAAATGAGAAAGGATTAGTTCGTTAATCATTTAAAGTGTCCTATACAAATTTGAACATTTAAATAATAAGACCAATATATTCAAATGAATATTAAAAAAACATGAATATAAATTTATTCTTGATATAAAATTTAATAGGGGTAGTGAATACATCACACAAAATAAATAAGTGGTGAATATGGCTTCCATGTCACGAAAATTAAAAGTGAGAGGGAATTCCCCAACACTAGGTCTGATACTCATGGTATGTGTCAGGAAATCATGTATAATGGTTTTAAACATGTTATTAATATATAAAATAATCATAATAATATTAATCATATCATATATGATTCTTTTATGTAATTATATCACCCTTTTATTAATAATTTCTAAGTTAAAGAAATGTTTCAGGTAATAATCTCTTTCTTTATCGTACATGTTTTGAATTATTATTTTTGATCGTACTACTTAGATAATGATTTGAATACATAATTCTTTTTAAAATGATTTATATATCATATATATTAAAATATTTACAAATTTAATAGATAGTTATATGAAATGGAATACAATGTTCATGAATATGGTAGGTCATATGTTCGCATCAAAGTTGTTTCCGTTTTATTATCATATTGAATGGAAGTAAGTTAATGACATATATGCACACACACACATTTATATATTAATATAGTAACACTATAATGTAATATGTATCATATTTATTAATAATATATATTTTTATAGTCATTCTTGAATTTTGAATGAGGAACATGAATCTCATCACATTGTCGAGATGGTAAGCCATATGTACACACGAGCGACGACATCATTTACTTAATGGTTAAATGGTATGTGATTAGATGGAAATTAATTATACAATAAAATCATGTTATATTTAATTTTTATGTCTATTATACTCGTCATCATACCCATTACAATTAATTAGTGTTGAATAAAAAATTACACCAAGACGTGGAGATGGAAAGACGTATGTACACACGCATTGTGATATTGTTATTCTTAGGATTGATTAAATGAGGAATAGGGTTTTACCATGATTAAAATAAAATAAAAGTATATGGATGATACTGGAGTTATTATTTTGGTATTAAAGCAACATAGAAAGAGGAAGTTTAAGAAGAAAAGAACATTGAAATATGTGATAAAATAATTACCTATATTTTGCTGTCTCATTTTGATTAGCAAAAAATGACCACATAGGATGGATTTCAGGACAATGTTTGGCCAATATTATTTATTTAGTGATTTTGTGAGAGGAAATGAGAATTTTCTGTTTGTGCCAAATGGATTTGGGGGTGTGTATTAAGGAAAATGATAAGCTCCATTTTATAAGAGAGTTGGGGGAACTTTTGGATGATCTTAAAATATTATTTTATTATAAATTGATTTTTGTTTTGAAATAACTTCAAAGGGATTTATTGTGAGTATAATATGATTATGGGTAGAAATAATCTCATCCAATAAATTTAATTCAAGTTTAGGTTAAAAAATTAATCTTATATTTTGGATTTAATGCCTTGTTAAATGTTTAACTCATACTCTGTCTTGTAGTATTTTTAAACAATAGTGTTAATATAGTTACTATAAAATGAAAAAGAACCGAAATTGGAACTTTTAAAACTTATTTGACATTATCCAAGTTATATTTATGATCCTTAGATTTTAATGACTTTAATTTCTCGTAATAAAATTGTATTTATTTTAAATTAGTATTTATGTCAATTTTAATACTATTAAATATTTTCATTGTTTAAAATATAAAAAAAACAATATAACATCAAAACAACACGTCGAATATTCTAAAATCATGTCATAGTTTTCAATAAATTTTTTTATGTCATTAATTAAGTAAAATTATATTTATTTTAATATTATTTATACTATTTATTTGATTCCTCCTTTAATAAATCAATTACAACATCCTCATTGTGTCATAATTATATTAAATTTTTTAATATTTAAAAATTGTAAATAAATTATAAAGATGTATATAAATTTCTTAGATTTATAATTAATATTTATAGTCAAATTTATCTAACCTATAATCCTATATTAAAAATGATTTAGTTATTTAAATTTCAACATGACACATTTTACTCTTCTTTAAATAAAATATAATAAATGTCCAAATCAAAACTATGGGCTTCAAAAAGATCATATCTTAGAAGTAAGGATTATTCTAGTAGAAACATACTTTTTTAGTGAAATTAGTACATGTTTTTGTTTAATTTTATATTATTATAATATTATTTACCTTTAATTACCCTATTAAACATTATTCATGGTAAATAAAATTCAGAAGTTACTATTCTGAAAAAATTATTTTGATCCTATTATACCAAATTTTTTATATGGATTAGAAGAATTTATATCATATTTTTTATATTCAATTCACAGAAGTGGAATAATTATATTTAATTATAATCTGAAAATGTGCTTTGAAGGCTGGTAAAAAGATGTAAAAAAGGTTCAATGAAATTTTATATCTAATTCTATTATAAAAATGATTTCAATGACATATGTTGGGTTAATATATTCACTATTTATAAATTGTGACATTAAAATAAATTTAGTGTAAAACAATAATTTAAATGAAAAATTCGATTTTAAACAATAATGGAGTGTTTTTCACTTTTCATAAAAAAATGAATGTTTAAAAAAAAACAAAAAATTCAACCTAAAAAACTTTTTATATTATGATTTAAAAAATGAATATTATTTTACCAAATTAAATATCTAATAGTGTCTAAAATTTATTTTATTATTGTTCACAAAAGGACTAAAAAGTATTTCCTTTAAGAAAATAATAATTCAAAACATAAAACTATTTTACAGAAACTTATACATTTTATTTTACATATGTTTTATTCTAGTGAAAAAATTATAAACAACATTTAAAAATTAATTATTACTATTTATATTAATCAATTTAATGTTTATGTTATGAATATATCAATTAAATAATTTTAACACTAATGTGTAGTTTCATAGACACAGAATCTGAAGTGTTCTGTATGCCATGTCGGTGTTGCATAAAATAAATGTTATTAAAGATAACTCACCCATGTATATTGGGGTGTTACACAAAAACTCAACTAATAAAGAGATAATGTGGATATAGGTTTCTTACCTCAATAAATCACAAGATACATCTGATGAAACAGGATGGAATCATCGATTAAAGAGTAGGATGAGAGGGGATGGGTGTGAATGCATGGGTGGTTCAGCCAAGGGGAAGGGATTGTGTGAAATTGAGGTGATAGAGAGGTAGGTTTTAGTTTTTATTTAAATATCATTTTAATTTAATTTAATTTAATTTAATTTCATAAAGTCAGGGTATCACGCATTGTTTGGGAAGCCTAGTTTGGAAAACTGTGCGCCAAATTTACACCCTCTAATAGACCCCAAGGGCTCCTCGCATGGTTTTCCTAATTGTGTGCAAACCATGTGGCGAATAGTGTTGAGGTACTACCTAATTGGAACTACCTATGTGATCTAGTTGCACGTTTTTCTAAACCATGTGTATGTTATGGCCACCACCCCTGCCCACCAACTATAGGACACACAGTTTCATGATATGGGATGGATAATTTTAGATAAACTTTGAACCTTGTGAAAGTCAATCAAAATATGACATTTATAGTCCTAGTGCACTTGAAAATCCTCGAGAAAACTAAGAAACTCCTCAAGCCATATCCTAATTCCAAATAAAATCACTCATAAATGTTTCCATTCTCCTAAAATAAATATGAAACTAGGTTTTAAATTTTACTCGTCTGGTAAATAAAAAAGTTCAAAAAAAATTGTATTTTCATCTCGTTCAGAACACATATTGTTACAAAGTTCCCACCTTAGAACATATCATCCCTCAGAATCCTTTTAGAACAAATTAAACATCACCCACTCTACAAGGGTCATGAATTCTCATTGAAATAGATGAATTGTGTTTTTGAATTCCTAACACACCTTCAAGAATTCATTTAAACATACATTTCTCAAGCCATCAAGACTTGAGCCAACACCCCTCCTCCAACTGAAATAAAGAGATGGGTCTTACCTGAGCCCATTTACCTAGATACATGATCTCTTCATCATCTAATTAAATATCTATTCAATAGAACAACCCACATTTGGCTTTAAATTTAATCATCCAATTCCACAAAACAACTCAACCACCATTAGAATTTCCTAAAAACTATGCCTCTAAGAATTACAAATATTCTCCTTGGATTATCCAAGAAATGGTTTTAAGAGGATGATCTATGTCGAATTTTTAGATAATTTTGAGCCAATTTATCATGAAAACCATGGTTGACATAAATCATACTCATGTCCACATAAAAACGTGTCAAAAATGGACTTTTATTCACCATTGTATTGAAAAAGAGAGACAACTAGTCTAGACACTGAAAACAACCACTCAAAAGGATGCTTGGCTTGTACAGTGGGATTTATACAAATAGATCTTTTTGCCTTCTCCCAAGGCATATATCATTCACCATGAACACATCCACCAAATTACATACAAGAATTCTGGTGACGTTATTGAAAAAACCATGAAGGAAACAACACATCCTATATGAAACACCGAATGAAAGCCACCCAATAAGATCAAAATATTTTGAAACATTTGCACAATGTAAGGCTGATTCACTATTAGTATATCTAGTATGACTTCATGATATAGGACATTCCACCACTTAGAGGAGTACCCAAATAGGAGAATAAAAATTTCCAAAAGGTTAGTTGAACCACTATAGATTTAATTCCATTCAAAGAAGCTCATCTTCACCTATTGATGTGTCATTAGAATCAATCATAAGCCTTTACTTCCCAAGACATTTCATGATACCTCAAGATATAAACATATATGTCCATCCAATAACAATAACATTTCCCAGGGTATCATACACATCAAACAAGATTAAACTAGTGTTTCTGAGTAAGAACCAATAAGATTTAAACTCACCAGCATTAAAGGAATTCATCTAGAACATACCATTCCCCAAATGGCCTTTCTTGGTGAGTTTCTTCTACATGAAAGGACATGTTTCCACCAAAATGGATATGACAATCTCCACCATAATTGTCCTAGTAGAAAAGGAATGAAAACATGATAATCAAAAGAATTATAGTTTGCATTAATCTTAAAAAATATGTGACACTCTTCCACGTGACACTCCCAAATTTCAAGGCATTAGATAAGAGAACCAAAACCAAACTAACAGGCATGTCAAAACACCCGAATTTCAAAAAATTCCTCCCTAGAATTGGGACAAAAATGATTTCCTTAAAAAAAGGTTGTATTTCTCTATATGAACGTTAACCTGAATGATAACTTACCTATTATTCCATCATTATGAGTAAATAAAATGAGGAAAAACAACCTATTAATTGGCTAATGATTCCTAAGGAATGTCTAAAAAACTAAAAATGATAATTTCTCATTACTCTCTCCCACATTAAAACCAATAAATATGTGACCACACATCCGGAGAAGGGTTTCATACGAATATTAGAGTCCTATTATGGGCAACAAAACCAAATGTTAGAAATCTCAGGGTAAAAGTAAGGAATTCCAACTCAAAGGGTTCTACCGACCACGACTATCCCCTTATGAAGATCAGGCATCGACCAATTGCATTTTTTTCACACCAAAAAAAGTTACTTTCTCATGATCCTAACATTTAAGCAATTGTTAAAAGTAAAATAACACCTATGAAAAACACAAAATGTTCTATTCCAAGGAAACTAAATTGTAAAATGTCATGCTACCCATAATACAGGGTTTTTAAATAGAGGATGCCACTATAGGTTTTATATCCAAAATTGTTACATTTAATAACATTTAAATATTTAATACAAACTAAAAGATTTATTTCAAAACATCATGTACCCGTTTTAAATAAATCATAAGGCACAAGATTATGCTAAGGCCCAATGGGAATAATATGTATGTCTAATAATACTTCCTTTTAATACATTTTAATACATGAAATTCTATCATAATTATGAAATTCACTATAAAATACCATTTTAACAAATAATTCGACCTAAAAGGGACCCATTGTAACCCACCCAGTCCCATAAAAATGAATCCCAATATCATTTGTTATGTTATAAATTATTCAAACACCCACACTAGTTCATCTCATAAAAACATTAACCAAGTGACATTCATGGGTGCAGTTGTGCCTTTAGTAATTAGCTGTTTCATTTTGGATCAAAATTAAACATCCATTTATATTTTAATACAATTTCAAAACATAACATAGTTACATAGAAAATTTTGAATACATGGGTTTCCATTTCCCAATTAATTAAGTGACCATACACTTCATTGATTGAAATTTTGTATTCCATTAATTGAAACCAAATTATAATTCATAATTTTACATGATCCAAAACAACAGTCCAATCATCTGAGTAGACATCTACCAACCTATAATGTTCCAATACACTTTATAGTTTGGAATTTATCTCTAATTTACTTACCAAAACTATTCAAAAAATTTACTTTAGCAGCATTTTTCACTTTTAAAAATAACCTTTAAAATTTATATATAATTATTATGATCAAAATTGTTTGAATATATGGGTTACCCTTTCCTGGGTATACAGTTCCCATACACCTTACAATTAAAAATTGTTCCCAATCATTCAAAACCCATATATATCAAACCCATCCAACTATTTCTATATTAAAACAAACTATTATGTCATCAAAAACAGTGTACACAGAAGCATGCTTATAACATTTAATCATGTCATATAAAAAAGACAGGGAATGATAAACAAGCAGGTAATATGGAATTTTATGAGGCATGGTATGCCATGAAATACATAAACATAGTACCCTTATAAGCATGTTTATAAAAAAAATCACTGCATAACACTCAAGAACACAATCAAAATCAGCATGAAACCTACTAAGGAAACTACATGGTATGACACATGCATGACATTTTAATCTCTATGTTCCCATAATGATGCATGTCATGGTTCATTCATCCCATACTAAGATAAGGATAAAATACCAAAAATTACATAAATCAATAATAAGTGAATAGTACACCAATCACATGAGGTTATTTCAAATCAAATTGTAATATCAAAAAAACTGAACAACAATTCCCATCTTTGGCCACTTGGTAATTTCATGTATATGGGGTGATTAATCCCAAACATGGTTATTAACCAAGTGCGGACACAATCATATTCTTCTTTCTACCAACCTAAAACATAAATAAAAAGGATAAAAATACCCAATGGTACCACTTTGTTATATCTTTACCTCAATCACCACTAAATCGGGTACCTATTAGTGGGTCACAAGTCCTCATGCACATCTCCCCTTATTCTAGTGGTTATTGAATAGTAGTGAGGGTCTTTGGAGGTGATAGTTGGGAGAGTACACCATCTTATCGAAGTTTCATAGTGGTATAACCAATAAATAAACATCATAAAATATCCGAAGTGGTAAATAAATGAAAGACAACACTAGAAGACAAATGATAACTATTAAATAATAAGTGTTCAACAATTGTTTTTAAAAAGGCTTATGCATGTCATGTTATTGATACTTAAATGAAATCAGAAAAAAAATGATTTTCACCATTTAAAAAAGATAAATAAATAACATTAAATACCTAAGGATGACCCCCATGTGCATCCCAATATCCATATTAATCCCTTGCTCTTAACTCCCATGTACAATAACACAACATAAGCAATCAGCCACGATCTATAGTCCTAGAAACAAGAAAGTATAGTCAGGTACCCCAGTGCAATGGGTTCCTATGTAGGGAATGAGATATAAATCATAGTATATTTGAGCCACTGGTGTCTAGCCCTTCCTCAATACAGAATGATAATTTATCAGTGTTCATGTATAGGTTAATAATAACATAAATTAATAAATAAATCACCACTTGTTCAGGATCATATGGGACACTTTACGGCTATACCTTCCCCATCCCTTAGCAGGTATTTTTGATCATGTCATCTTTTTTCTTGCATATACAGTACCAGTATATATATGTACATAGATAGATATATATTGGGGTTGATCAAAACATACCACCACTGTTAAATTCCTAGGGTGCTCTCATGGTCTACCTTAAACCCAAGTCTAGTAGACATTATAGTTTCATGGAATTTATGAAAATATATGAAGTTAGATATATATTAGGGTGAGTTAGGACAGACCACCACTATAAAAATTCTAAGGGAGATCACATAGACTACCCCGATCCCAAGTCCAAGATCCCTTATAGTCTATTGTCTTGCATGTACTGGAAGGACTGTTATGTACACAGAGCCATCCATTTCTAGGGGATATATCCTTCTCTATCCCCATGCTCCATTTGGTAGATATATATTGGAAGTAATCCAGATGTACCCCCACCATCCAATTATAGGGGATCTCTCACAGTTCACCCCTAACCCAAATCCAAGAATAATATATATATATATATATATGATGGGGTGGATCAGGATGTTTTACTACCATCAAACTCCTAGGGAGATCTCACAGTCTACCCTAAACCCAATTCCATGATCCCTTACACTCACTTAGAATGCATGTCCTTATATGGAATAATCATTCATAACATTTAATTCACAAGTAATTAATGTCTCATGCAACCCATTAGTTCACTTAATTTACATTTAATCAATCATTTCCACATTTATAAATAAGGTAATATGTATTAAGCAATTAAATCAAAGCATTTACATAGACTTTGTCACATTCAATTTAATACATGAGGAAAGGGCCTCTCATGCATGTTATTATCTATATTATATTATATTTCATGGATCAAATTCATCTAAACCATTTAATACATGGAAACATATTCATTATAGCCAAACCATTTAATCAAGGAACACCATTTGGTGTAAGCCATCCCACTACAGGTCACCACACTCAATTTTCTTAAACATGTAGATGACACCTAGAAACCCAAGTGTCACATTTTAGGAAATGGTAAGGAAATAATTCAATTACCCACATGGGTAATTCCACCTCCTAAAGGACCAAACACCCTTAGGGTGTCTTGGGTTCATTGAAACACACATGAGACAAGGGCTATATCATTCAAAAAACATGTCAAGCTATAACCTATATGATACATTGATTCCAAGATAATTTTTAATGATAAATGAGAAACTCATTTCATAATATAAATGAATTTTAGGTATCAACATACTATATATCAAATATAACATGAAGGTATAAACAATGAACCAAGACAAAAATGTGGGCTAGCATAAAATTATACTTCCTAATTTTTTCTTTAAGATAATGCATCTCTATTGGAGGATTTTAATTAGAAAACATGACTTTATCTCCAAATCAATTTATTTATTAAATTAATCTTCACTTGTAGATCACCAAGGGAGTCCATTTAACTAATGGTACTATACTTAGAAAAATATTATAATGTTGAATAGAAGGTTCAATTAAATAATTCATTCACTCTTAAATTAAATGTGTAAGGAAAGGGATACTACCTCATACAGGAGATCAAGTCGACACTCAACATTTGTTAGTTTTGGCTGGGACAACTCAAAACCTCCCCTAACTCGCATGCACATACATTCATATATATATATATATATATATATATATATATATATCCTTAACACAATGCACTTATTCCCCACAATATGAGGGAATATGTTCATGGAAGATATATATATATATATATATATACATACATATCTAAATACCTATATATGTGAGTGTTGACCTTCAAAGTTGATGAAAACACCCTACAACCAATTAAAGAGACTATAAACACCATAAGTCTATAAAATAAAAGGTTTGAATCCAGGAAATAGAAAAACAACCTGACCTCGGATGGTGGTGGTGAATCAAAACGTCCCAATCCACTTCTCCTTTGGTGGAAGATGTTGGAATGTGCATGAAGGGGTCCTGAGATACCCTTTTTATAACCTCGAACCAAAAGAAAACAATAAATTGAAATAACCAATTGAATTAAGGATCATCTCAACCCAAATATGGAAAGTGAAAGACCAAAACTAAACTATGAAAGGGATAAGAATGAGCTAGGGGTCTTACCATGATGAATCACATGATATATACCAAGAAACTGGTGGACATATTCAATTGAAGAGAAGGTTAAGGGGATAACGGTGCATGTGAATTGGTGGTTTGGCCAAGGGGACTAGGTTCATGTGGGGATGAGGTGAGGGAATGGTAGGGTTTTGTTTTGATTTTAATGTCATTTAATTTTAATTTTAATTTAATTTAATTTGTTAATAGAAGTGTATCATGCATGGTTTAGGACGCATGGAATGGAAAAATGTGCACCAATTGTGCTACCTCTTCTAGAAACATTGGGAACCCCATATGGTCTGTCGCATAGTGTTTTCCTAATCATTAAAAAAACATGTGGTGAATTTTTTAATGTAATTTATAACTGAAACTACCCATGATGGATAGGCTCACAGTTTTACAAACTGTTCATAGCTAGTGTGCACCACCTCTACCCACTAATTGTATGTCTCACGACATCCTATTATGGGCTTGAAAGTTTCAGACAAACCATGTGGCATATGAAAGTCTTTAAAACCTAATGTTTACAGCATTGGTGCACCCAAAACTGCTCAAGACACCTAGGAAACCTCATTGGCCTTCTCTGAAGTCCAAAAAATACCTTTGAAAGTTTCCAATCCTCAGGATAGAATTCTGAATCACAAATTTAAATTCATTCCATCAAGTAAATGAAACAGTTCAAGAACCTTTTCATTTTTTTTCTGGTTCGAAACCCAGATCCATAAAACCTATAAATAGTTGTTTTAAAATTTTTATTTTCACTACATTTTAATTTATTTACAAATTATTAAAAGGAAAAATATCTATTATTTTTCATATGAATCGTATTTGAATTTTTAAAATATATTGGAAACAATATTCTCTATTAATTTATAGTACTTGAAAAAATTACCAACACCAATCATTTATTTCATCAGGAACATTCCTTAAAAAATGTTAAATTATTTAGAAAAAACCTCTCTAATTATTATGTTTAAATTTTAGTTCTAAAAATTTACCAATATAAAATGGTTATTTTCTATTCATTTTAAATTCATTTTTTAAATGATTTGATATGCGATTTTTTCCTCAATGTAAATATCCTTTATGGAATATTATGCTTTACTAGGGATATGATCTTATGATACCATAAAATTTATTTATCTGGTTTTATTATGTTGATGATGTTTCCATTAAACTCATTTCTTTATCATCAGTTAATTAACTGGTGAAGGAGTCATGAATGGTCTTATTTACTTATGGTATATCAATAATATCTGTAGATTATGTGACCCATGGGTCAATTATATAACTCCATTTTTTTGGGTAATGTTTTGTGTATTATGATACAAAAGGTTACATAGGTGGTATTCCAAACCCAAGAAGGTATACAAGTATTTATCATAATCCCACGAAGCCACACTATTGATTATCCCAATCCTACTATGTGATGAATGTATTGGTGGGTATCCATGATATATAATTTCTATTATTTGGATTTTTAGACATTATTATTATATATTCTTATGCCTAACATTTCTCTAATGGATTATTGAATTTTTATGTTAAACACTTTTATAGATTATGTATTATGTTATAGAAATGATTTATTGCATGACTCATGATTTGAGACTTATTTCATAAGGTTTAACAATTATGTACTATGATTATTTTCTCATACCCTTAGTAACATATTATGTTCACTTTAGAATATTGCTTTTATATCTCTCATGTTTACCCTTACCAAGAATTTGATCTCAATACTTCTTATGTTTACATTTCCTATGGTTGTGATGAAGGGTATTATGTAAGATGAGCCATGAAGGGTTTTATATTATAATAATTCTTATGGATAGGGTAAATATATTTCGTGAAATAAATTTATTATGTATATATTACCCAAAGGACACTACTGGAAACTTATTGTATACTGATGGTATAGAACCATAGGTATATCCCATAAAATTATAGGTATAGTTTATACCAATTTTTATATGAACCATCAGTGCATAAGACATATATAGAGATACATCCATGATTTCAAAAGAAATAGTTGACATAGCCTATGAGGTATTCATAATAACCATGATTTTCATTAATATATGCTTATATAGATATATCAATAGTTACAAGAACTGTGGGTTTAGATTTTCCTCGATATAGAATGCATAAACGGCTCAATGAACCATTGGTGTAGCTATATTTCCCCAAAAGAAGCAGAAACCCATCCAACACCACCGTACTAACAATTCCAGAACCAATAAATAAAATACAACCCACAGTGCACATTTAAGGATGTAAAGTAATTATATATTTTTAATTTAACCATCAGGTTATTAATAGATTTCAAACTATTTTATATAGTGAAACATACAAATAACATCAAGATAATCAATATGTTTTAGTAATTAAACATCATCCACACATGTCAATATATTATCAACTCAAAAATTAATGAGATAAATATCTCCCTCATCGCCACCATTACCATAATAATCATCAGCATCATTGATGCCTAGAGAACCACCATCATCATTATCATCATCCCCACCACCACCACTAGTATCATCACCGATACTATAACTAGGACCCTTATTGACATCATCCAATGCATAATATATGGAGAAAAATGATTCAATAAAATAATTTTAACAAATAGCATCATCTGATGGATGTGATGGACATATAACTGATATAGTGTATATGAGCTATTCAGTGACCATTATACCTCTTTCATGCTCCCTTATAGATTTTGTTCCTCAACTACCTCGAAACATTGTTTTGTAGCTCGATGGTGTGAATGGTTTGAGAGTTTCTTAATGAGAGCTAATACCTGGTAGTTATTATGTTTTTCCATGGTTTACATCACTCTCCACAGGTGCTCTGCACCCAATTCATTTATCAAATTATCACAAGTAGGAAATTGGGCTATTTCCTTGGACTTATAGAGACTATTTTAAAAACACGCATATAAGGATGCTATTATCCATTTTACAAGGGATATATCTATAGTTTTAGTAAAACCATGGCTATAGACCACTAAAATATCCACTCTTTTGAAAACCATGACTACTGGTCTCCCGCCCTTGTGCGGGTGAAACATGTTCTCATGGAAAATCGAACAGGAAGCTGTATTACCACATTTTTAGGCTACCAACACAATTTTTAACAATACATATAAAATAATATATATTTATATACCATAATATTGGTGCGTTGTAGTGGTTAGGTAGATGAATTTTATAGTTATGGAATGGAGATTGATTTAGGGCGGTGACGTATAATTTTTGGTTTATAGTCACATTTTTTTATGACTACAACAATAACCTTCAACCATGGGAATAAGACATACATCCATAGTTTAATACATGGAAATAGGATAAGAAATACTTCCATGGTGATAGTTGCCACAGTTTCAGGCCTTATTACCATAGTTTTCATATAACGACCCACACTTTACATACATTGTTAATACTTCAAAATTGAAGCACACTTATTACAACATATGACAAAACCACAAAGGACCGTATAGGTATAGTGTCTTTAGAAACTGGGAAACATAAACAACTGGTTCATAAATCTTCTACAGTGTCTCCCATTTATTTCATCATATCTAGGGTCCCTTTTAGAATATTCTACTTAATATCCATCTTCCTGACCTGGGGAAAATAAAACATAAAAGGGTGAGCTCAAATGCTCAGCAAGGGAAAATAAAGGAAATTAAAATCATATCATATCTTTATGAAAATCAAAACCTGCAAAAGAGATCATAATATCTTAACATGGAATAAATCATAAAAGTGAAAATGAGATCCCCATAATCATAACATGTAAAGACCCGTAAAATTCAAGGAAAATTTTTTTTCTTAATTTTCTTTAGAATTTTACAAGAGCGCGGTTTCAGACGGCACCTGATTCCGAGGCCCGGAGTGCCCGGAATTAATTTCCGAAGTTTGGCTCGGGTACGTTCAGTGAACGAACGAGCGGGAATTCCTAACTTTTGATCCGGTGCTCGGAATTGAAATCCGAGGGCACCGATGAACTCGCAGCGCCGATATTCGCTTAAAGAGACCTTTTCGGGAGTTGCGTTTGTTGCGGGTTGAAAGTTAATTTTTGAGGATTTAGGTTGAGTTAAATAAAATTTGTGTAGAACAAATTTTATTTTAACTTCTTAAAACCTCTCAAAGGAGGTTGGAAGTGGGACCCACACCCACTTAACATCCCTTGGGAGGATTAAGTGTGGTGGGGCCCACACGAACCCCCCCCACCTTTTCAACTCCCCACTCTCCCTCTTAATGGCTTGATAACTTAACTTCTTATTAATTATACAACTCTTGTATATTAAATAAGTGAGTTAATTTTGGGAGTTAACTCTTTTGAATTTCAAACTTTTGAAATCCTTTTGAGTTGTGTGTTAATAAAATAAGTGGTATTCTTATTTTATTAAGAGTTCTTTGTTTGTCTTTGGAGAGCTTTCCCTTCATCTCCAAGCTTTGACGAAGAACCTTCGAAGAACGAAGAACGCGAAGAACGTCGTTCTTCAACGAAGAACTTCTCCGCCGAAGAACACGATCCATCCGCGACGCCGTATCCGCGACGCGACGTACTTCTTCCGCGTCATCCCTTCCGCGTCGGTTTTCCGCGACGAACGCCTTCGATAACAACTCTTCCTCCGACGTCAAAGGAATCGACACCAATATTCCACGACTCCGCCAACGTGTGATTATCGAGGTAGAGATTCTTGAGATCGTTGCTTTCTTTATATCTTGACTTTCCTCGAGACTTGACGAGGAACGCTCTCTTTTCCGACGAAGAACGCCGCAACTCCTTTCTTCGTTCACCGTGACAACGAAGGGGACGCCATCTCATCTTCGGACAACCTTCGTCGGCAAACGAAGATCCGCCAACGTCGTGTCTCTTCGGGCATAGCACTTCGTCAACGGATTTGACGAACGACGACCGCGACGCCCGACTTCCGCGACGCCGTCTTCCGCGGATCGTAGACGATTCTTCGAATCTTAAAACCGAGGTAGGGGTTTTTGTTTTCTTTTGGATTCTTCATTTATTCTTGATCGTGCTTTTATCAAGATTAACGTGTGACATGTTTTTCTTTAAGTTGCGTTATTATTATTAACGCGAGGGGGGCCGGATCGCACGAACACGGCCGAACCCCCCTCCAACGTTTTTGTTGATTTTTATCTTGCGGGAGGAAGCAAGTGGCGTGGTGCCGTCGCACCACGCGGATGAACGTGCAAATATCATCGCGATATCGTCGCACGCACCTTTGAAGAAACAACAAGAACACGACGCCGTCGCGCCGCGTTGAATATTATCAAAGCACGGCGAAGGGACGCGGTGCCGTCGCACCGTGCCGGATGACGAACGCCGCGGCCGGTTCCGGGCCGCGGCGGGACGAGAAGACCGCGGCCGGTTCCGGGCCGCGGCGGGACGAGAAGACCGCGGCCGGTTCCGGGCCGCGGTGGGACGAGGAGACCGCGGCCGGTTCCGGGCCGCGGCGGAAGATAAGACCGGCGGCCGGGCCGCCGGCGTCGGAAGCCGAAGAGGGGACCGGATTTTCCGGTCCCGTTGGAGAAAATCGGCCGGCCGGATCCGGGGAATTAATTCCCCGGCCATCTGGCAAAACCCCCCCTCTTAATGAGGGGGGCGGTTTTTTTTTAAAGGGAGGGGGCCGGCTGCCCCCTCGGACCGGCTCAAGCAGGCCCCCCTCATGTGAGGGGGGGCGGTTTATTAAAATCGGCGCGGCTTAGCCGCGCCGCCACCCTGAGGAAGCGGGGGTTTAACCCCCCGCGTGCGGCACCCCGTGCGGCACCCGCTGCCGCCGCCAGCGTGGCCCGCCGCCGCCGCCCGCGCGGCCCGCCGCCGCCGCCAGCGTGGCCCGCCGCCGCCGCCCGCGCGGCCCGCCGCCGCCGCCACCGCGGCCCGCCGCGCCGCCGCTCGCCGCCGCCGCGCCGCCGCTCGCCGCCGCCGCGCGCCGCCGCCGTCCACCGCGCCGCCGCGCGCCGCCGCCGGCCACCGCGCCGCCGCCGTCCGCCGCCGCCGGCCGCCGCCGCCGGCCACCGCGCCGCCCGGGGGGGGGGGTCGGGCCGGGTCGGCCCGGACCCGGACCCCCCCGTTTCGAACCTGTTTTGGTTTTTGGCTCATAACTTGAGCCTCGGAACTCCGAATGACGAACCGTCTGCGGCAACGCGATCCTTGGATCGAGACGGTCGTTTCGGTATATCGCACTCAAGGTTTCGGGTTACTTTGAGTTCGGCCGGGTTGGTTCGTTCACGAAACCAACCGGGCCTTCGGAGCGGAAACGCTCATATCTTGAGCCACGAACGTCCGATTGACGCACCGTCAGTCGCGTTGTGTTCCTCTTAGTGAATCGGATCTTTTGGCATACTCCGCCCGAGGTTTGGACGCAGGTGGAGTACGGTCGGGTTGGTTTTTCCTTAAAAACCAACCGGGCCCCGGAGACGAAAATGCCAATAACTCACAGACCGGGCGTCCGATTGACGCGCCGTCTGTTTCGTTGACTTCCTCTTGACGATACGAAACTTTTGGCACCCTCCGCCTGAGTTTTGGGTGCAGTTGGATAGTGGCCGGGTTGGATCGCACCGAAATCCAACCGGGCCCCTGGAACGGGAAAAGCTGTTATCTTTCAGACAGGACGTCCGTCTGACGAGCCGTCAGCGGCGATGATGATCTCGATGAGAAACGGTCCCTATGAGTATACCCTATGAGAGTTCGGGGTACAGTTGAGATACGGCCGGGTTTGGTTCGCACTCGAAACCAACCGGGCCCCTGGGACGAAAAGGCTAATAACTCACAGACCGGGCGTCCGATTGACGCGCCGTCTGTTACGTTGAGACCCCTGTGACGAGACGGACTTTTGAGACACTTCTTCGTGGGACTTTGAGATACTTGGAGTATCGACCAGTAGCTCGTGGAGCGGACCCTCCCGGAGACGAGCGTGCAGAGTACGGAGACCGAGTAGCCGGCTGAGACCTGACGACTGCTTGACCGACTCGACTTGGAGTGAGTCGACTAGCCCAGTGGACGGAGCGCCCGGTATTTGGCGGCAGACCCACGGCGGACGGAGCGCCTAGTAGTTGGCAGCAGACCCGCGGTACTCGACAGGAGGAGTACCTCAGCAGGCTATCTGGGTAGCGCCCGGTATTTGGCGACAGACCCTCAGCGGACGGAGCGCCTGGTAGATGGCAGCAGACCCGCAGTACTCGACAGGAGGAGTACTTCAGCAGTCTTAGGTTAGTGAGCAGTACCTCGGAGTCGTGACAGGACTACTGCACACTTCAGAGACGGGGCTCTTCAGCAGTTACGGTTTCGATAATGAAAATCCTGGTTTGAGCTGAGACTTTTGACCCTGTGTTACCTTATGATTGAGATGGGTCACTTGCTAACTTTGGTATATGTATGGGCATATACCCGGGTAGTGGTTATCCGTCGATTTCACAATTCTTGTGTTTCCTCATGATTGAGATGGGTTACTTGATAACTTAGGTATATGTATGGGCATATACCTAAGTAGAGTTTATCTGTTGAGATCTTCTTGTGTTTATCCTTGTTGGTTTTTGTGAGACCTTGAGGGTCTCGGGGTCCCTACTGAGTATCGTTATACTCACCCCTGCACGGGCTATGCCCGCACCTCGTTGTGTTGGTTGCAGACGACGGCCAGTACTGGCAGAGGCCGAGTGTTCGAGGACTGGACGGTACCTGGAGGTGGACTATACGACGTGGCGGTACCCAGAGGCAGACCGCTGGGCGGGTCATACTTGGAGCAGACGGCGGGACCCGAGGAGCAGAGGAGCTATCTGTACCCACCCTTCAGGTGGGATTTCCAGTGGACATCTCAGCGTAGCAGCTTTACTTTTCAGTCGCTGTTTTCCCTTTCGAGTTGTACTTTACAGTTGGGCTTGTATTTCCGGCCCCTTTTTACTTTCCGCACTTTTAGTTGTACTCTGTTTTGTTAGTGTTACCTTCCGCTTGTACTCTGTGGTGCTTGTTTTCTTTTATAAAGGCAATGCCTTCCCAGTTAACGGGATTTTACGCCTTTGGTGCTAGTCGCCAGCCCCTGGCCTATGGAAGGCGGGCTTGGGGTAGTCACGGCACGGGTCCCGAGGACGGGTCGTGACAAATTGGTATCAGAGGAGTTCGGTTCTACCGCAGAACTTATAACTCTGATGTTTCTTTCTGTGAAGCAATAGTGTTAAGAGTACCGAGTGTGGTTTTCAGTTCAGGGAGTCCAGTGTTGGTGCGGGCGGCCGACGTATCCATACACCAGGACCCTGACAACTGATTTCCGACTTTGTGCACAAAAACACTGATTGCGTGTGTGTTTTCAAAGGTTTTTCCCCTTAAAACAGCTCAAACCAGGTCAGCTCACCAGGTATAATCGTTTGATCGTGTTACGTTGTTTCTTTCAGGATGGCCCCACGACGACAGCCAGCTAGAGCCCGGAGGGATGAGCGTACTGACAGTCTGTCGAGCGACGAGGCTTCGGTACAGGGCCCTCTTGCAGTTGGGCCACCGATGCCACCAGCCCCAGCAGTAGGCGATGCACGACGCTTGAGCGCGCTGCACGAGTTCCAGCGCCAGAGGCCACCCAGGTTCCGGGGAGAGACGGACCCGCAGGCGGCTGAGTTTTGGCTGGAGGCTGTGGTGAGAGTCTTCAGGCTAGTGGGGACGCCGGCAGATTTCATGGTGATCTTTGCTACCAGCCTCCTTCAGGCAGCAGCAGGTAGGTGGTGGAGCCACTTGTTTCAGTTTTGCGATGAGATGGACTTCACATGGGAAGACTTCGAGACCTTCTTCAGGGTGGAGTTTGTGCCAGTATCTCTACACCCCGAGCGTGTACAGGAGATTCTGCCTTTGCCGCGTGTTTTTCGATCAGAAGCCGAGTCATCTGTGGGCAGTAGACAGATGATGCAGAGGTCCAGGAGGACCAGACGAGCAGTTGGGCGATCTCGGGTTTTAGGACCAGTGGTGCAGGGCACCCGAGGTGGGAACAGAGCTAGCCGTGCAAGGAGCAGGTTGTGTTACTCATGCCGCGAAAAGGGACATCTGGCACGTGACTGTCCGACTCCCGATCCGCAGGCTTTGGGAGAGCCACCGAAATAGAGGCAGCGACAAATGCTTGAGCAACAGTAAAGCAGGTGGACAGGGGAGGAACTAGTGGATACGTCTTTTGTACTTCTAGTTCCAAGTTGATGTTGCTTTTATGTAGCGTCTTGTATTATGATCTGCAATAATAAAAGACGCATACTTTTGTGATGTTTTCTTTCCTGTCCTCTTTTGTGATGTTACTAAGAGGTTCCAGTTGACTGTTGACTTGACCCTCACTTGTGAGACATCTACTGGAGGAGACCAGTTACCACACACTGATGCCGACAGTGTGACTCAACCCTTGGAGGCGAGAGTAACGGTTGGATCTCTTAGTAGTAGCGTCGAGGCCTTACGACGTCATCCTTGGTATGGATTAATATCATCCATGTTAGGATTGACTGTTTTAGGCAAAGAATGTGGTTCATCCAGGGGATGAGACCAGGTTTCTCTTTTCGGCAAAGAAGAAATCTTGCAGCTCTTGTGGGACCCGAGATGGTCCGGGCCACGTCAAAAGAGGTCCATGTCATCCAGGAGCGGGTCCTACATGGACGATCGATTCCTCTTGTGCGCAACAGATGGCAGCACGGGAATCTCCAGGAGAGCACATGGGAGCGGGAGGCTCAAATGCGTGCTCAGTGTCCTCTTTTTGTTTCCCTAGTTTTTGATGTAGCTTTACAGGGACGTAAAGCCCTGAGGTGGGAGTAATGTAAAGACCCGTAAAATTCAAGGAAAATTTTTTTTCTTAATTTTCTTTAGAATTTTACAAGAGCGCGGTTTCAGACGGCACCTGATTCCGAGGCCCGGAGTGCCCGGAATTAATTTCCGAAGTTTGGCTCGGGTACGTTCAGTGAACGAACGAGCGGGAATTCCTAACTTTTGATCCGGTGCTCGGAATTGAAATCCGAGGGCACCGATGAACTCGCAGCGCCGATATTCGCTTAAAGAGACCTTTTCGGGAGTTGCGTTTGTTGCGGGTTGAAAGTTAATTTTTGAGGATTTAGGTTGAGTTAAATAAAATTTGTGTAGAACAAATTTTATTTTAACTTCTTAAAACCTCTCAAAGGAGGTTGGAAGTGGGACCCACACCCACTTAACATCCCTTGGGAGGATTAAGTGTGGTGGGGCCCACACGAACCCCCCCCACCTTTTCAACTCCCCACTCTCCCTCTTAATGGCTTGATAACTTAACTTCTTATTAATTATACAACTCTTGTATATTAAATAAGTGAGTTAATTTTGGGAGTTAACTCTTTTGAATTTCAAACTTTTGAAATCCTTTTGAGTTGTGTGTTAATAAAATAAGTGGTATTCTTATTTTATTAAGAGTTCTTTGTTTGTCTTTGGAGAGCTTTCCCTTCATCTCCAAGCTTTGACGAAGAACCTTCGAAGAACGAAGAACGCGAAGAACGTCGTTCTTCAACGAAGAACTTCTCCGCCGAAGAACACGATCCATCCGCGACGCCGTATCCGCGACGCGACGTACTTCTTCCGCGTCATCCCTTCCGCGTCGGTTTTCCGCGACGAACGCCTTCGATAACAACTCTTCCTCCGACGTCAAAGGAATCGACACCAATATTCCACGACTCCGCCAACGTGTGATTATCGAGGTAGAGATTCTTGAGATCGTTGCTTTCTTTATATCTTGACTTTCCTCGAGACTTGACGAGGAACGCTCTCTTTTCCGACGAAGAACGCCGCAACTCCTTTCTTCGTTCACCGTGACAACGAAGGGGACGCCATCTCATCTTCGGACAACCTTCGTCGGCAAACGAAGATCCGCCAACGTCGTGTCTCTTCGGGCATAGCACTTCGTCAACGGATTTGACGAACGACGACCGCGACGCCCGACTTCCGCGACGCCGTCTTCCGCGGATCGTAGACGATTCTTCGAATCTTAAAACCGAGGTAGGGGTTTTTGTTTTCTTTTGGATTCTTCATTTATTCTTGATCGTGCTTTTATCAAGATTAACGTGTGACATGTTTTTCTTTAAGTTGCGTTATTATTATTAACGCGAGGGGGGCCGGATCGCACGAACACGGCCGAACCCCCCTCCAACGTTTTTGTTGATTTTTATCTTGCGGGAGGAAGCAAGTGGCGTGGTGCCGTCGCACCACGCGGATGAACGTGCAAATATCATCGCGATACCGTCGCACGCACCTTTGAAGAAACAACAAGAACACGACGCCGTCGCGCCGCGTTGAATATTATCAAAGCACGGCGAAGGGACGCGGTGCCGTCGCACCGTGCCGGATGACGAACGCCGCGGCCGGTTCCGGGCCGCGGCGGGACGAGAAGACCGCGGCCGGTTCCGGGCCGCGGCGGGACGAGAAGACCGCGGCCGGTTCCGGGCCGCGGTGGGACGAGGAGACCGCGGCCGGTTCCGGGCCGCGGCGGAAGATAAGACCGGCGGCCGGGCCGCCGGCGTCGGAAGCCGAAGAGGGGACCGGATTTTCCGGTCCCGTTGGAGAAAATCGGCCGGCCGGATCCGGGGAATTAATTCCCCGGCCATCTGGCAAAACCCCCCCTCTTAATGAGGGGGGCGGTTTTTTTTTAAAGGGAGGGGGCCGGCTGCCCCCTCGGACCGGCTCAAGCAGGCCCCCCTCATGTGAGGGGGGGCGGTTTATTAAAATCGGCGCGGCTTAGCCGCGCCGCCACCCTGAGGAAGCGGGGGTTTAACCCCCCGCGTGCGGCACCCCGTGCGGCACCCGCTGCCGCCGCCAGCGTGGCCCGCCGCCGCCGCCCGCGCGGCCCGCCGCCGCCGCCAGCGTGGCCCGCCGCCGCCGCCCGCGCGGCCCGCCGCCGCCGCCACCGCGGCCCGCCGCGCCGCCGCTCGCCGCCGCCGCGCCGCCGCTCGCCGCCGCCGCGCGCCGCCGCCGTCCACCGCGCCGCCGCGCGCCGCCGCCGGCCACCGCGCCGCCGCCGTCCGCCGCCGCCGGCCGCCGCCGCCGGCCACCGCGCCGCCCGGGGGGGGGGTCGGGCCGGGTCGGCCCGGACCCGGACCCCCCCGTTTCGAACCTGTTTTGGTTTTTGGCTCATAACTTGAGCCTCGGAACTCCGAATGACGAACCGTCTGCGGCAACGCGATCCTTGGATCGAGACGGTCGTTTCGGTATATCGCACTCAAGGTTTCGGGTTACTTTGAGTTCGGCCGGGTTGGTTCGTTCACGAAACCAACCGGGCCTTCGGAGCGGAAACGCTCATATCTTGAGCCACGAACGTCCGATTGACGCACCGTCAGTCGCGTTGTGTTCCTCTTAGTGAATCGGATCTTTTGGCATACTCCGCCCGAGGTTTGGACGCAGGTGGAGTACGGTCGGGTTGGTTTTTCCTTAAAAACCAACCGGGCCCCGGAGACGAAAATGCCAATAACTCACAGACCGGGCGTCCGATTGACGCGCCGTCTGTTTCGTTGACTTCCTCTTGACGATACGAAACTTTTGGCACCCTCCGCCTGAGTTTTGGGTGCAGTTGGATAGTGGCCGGGTTGGATCGCACCGAAATCCAACCGGGCCCCTGGAACGGGAAAAGCTGTTATCTTTCAGACAGGACGTCCGTCTGACGAGCCGTCAGCGGCGATGATGATCTCGATGAGAAACGGTCCCTATGAGTATACCCTATGAGAGTTCGGGGTACAGTTGAGATACGGCCGGGTTTGGTTCGCACTCGAAACCAACCGGGCCCCTGGGACGAAAAGGCTAATAACTCACAGACCGGGCGTCCGATTGACGCGCCGTCTGTTACGTTGAGACCCCTGTGACGAGACGGACTTTTGAGACACTTCTTCGTGGGACTTTGAGATACTTGGAGTATCGACCAGTAGCTCGTGGAGCGGACCCTCCCGGAGACGAGCGTGCAGAGTACGGAGACCGAGTAGCCGGCTGAGACCTGACGACTGCTTGACCGACTCGACTTGGAGTGAGTCGACTAGCCCAGTGGACGGAGCGCCCGGTATTTGGCGGCAGACCCACGGCGGACGGAGCGCCTAGTAGTTGGCAGCAGACCCGCGGTACTCGACAGGAGGAGTACCTCAGCAGGCTATCTGGGTAGCGCCCGGTATTTGGCGACAGACCCTCAGCGGACGGAGCGCCTGGTAGATGGCAGCAGACCCGCAGTACTCGACAGGAGGAGTACTTCAGCAGTCTTAGGTTAGTGAGCAGTACCTCGGAGTCGTGACAGGACTACTGCACACTTCAGAGACGGGGCTCTTCAGCAGTTACGGTTTCGATAATGAAAATCCTGGTTTGAGCTGAGACTTTTGACCCTGTGTTACCTTATGATTGAGATGGGTCACTTGCTAACTTTGGTATATGTATGGGCATATACCCGGGTAGTGGTTATCCGTCGATTTCACAATTCTTGTGTTTCCTCATGATTGAGATGGGTTACTTGATAACTTAGGTATATGTATGGGCATATACCTAAGTAGAGTTTATCTGTTGAGATCTTCTTGTGTTTATCCTTGTTGGTTTTTGTGAGACCTTGAGGGTCTCGGGGTCCCTACTGAGTATCGTTATACTCACCCCTGCACGGGCTATGCCCGCACCTCGTTGTGTTGGTTGCAGACGACGGCCAGTACTGGCAGAGGCCGAGTGTTCGAGGACTGGACGGTACCTGGAGGTGGACTATACGACGTGGCGGTACCCAGAGGCAGACCGCTGGGCGGGTCATACTTGGAGCAGACGGCGGGACCCGAGGAGCAGAGGAGCTATCTGTACCCACCCTTCAGGTGGGATTTCCAGTGGACATCTCAGCGTAGCAGCTTTACTTTTCAGTCGCTGTTTTCCCTTTCGAGTTGTACTTTACAGTTGGGCTTGTATTTCCGGCCCCTTTTTACTTTCCGCACTTTTAGTTGTACTCTGTTTTGTTAGTGTTACCTTCCGCTTGTACTCTGTGGTGCTTGTTTTCTTTTATAAAGGCAATGCCTTCCCAGTTAACGGGATTTTACGCCTTTGGTGCTAGTCGCCAGCCCCTGGCCTATGGAAGGCGGGCTTGGGGTAGTCACGGCACGGGTCCCGAGGACGGGTCGTGACATAACATAAAACTTGAAACTTTGTGGAATGCACACATAATCATGGAAAATCATTTCTTGTTAGTCATGACTCATTTCCAAGACTATCTTAGTGGACAAAGTCCCTTTCTGAACCGAGTTCACTCCTCGTTTCAGTCCTGTATCACTGAACCGAAATAACCTTCCGTTCCAGCCATGTCTATCTCATGAGATATAAAATCATTACCCAATGAATTGGAGGGAGATATAGGTCCCACCCATCTTATAATGAATCCTTTCTTATGTGTGCCACATAATCATAAAACATACATCATTGCATAACACATGTAACAAAAATGGGATTCTTGAAACATCATGACATCATAAATCAATTCATATAAGATAAAGGAATTCATAAACATAATTCTATCACAACATAGTCAAATCAATGTAAAAATATGGATAGAAACAGAACCCTTTATTAACTTAGATGGAAAATAATTTTGATAAAACACTTGAATTGAATTCTTGAGGAAAATATCCTTTCTTCTTCAAAATCAATTTCTTTTCACAAAACATCATGCAATTTTAAAAGAAAGAGATTTTATTGAAAATAGTCATGAAATCTTTTAGAGGAAGCTTCATGAAAATAAGGCTTTATAAAACAGTAGAAATCCGTTCGTGCCGTATAAGTTAAAAAAAACATTCTTCGTACTTTTGTCGGAAAAGTCAAAAAGTACCTCGCACGAAAAACGAAAAAAGATTCCTTTCATACGTATTACTAAAAACTCACCGAAGGGTAAAAATGGATTTAAACAAATTTTAGGTGGATGGAAATAATATTACATATTGAGTAAACATGGATGTGGATGATAAAATACACCCCAGTAAATACTTACGAATAAACAATCTCGGATAAAAATGAGATTGTGATATTTCCCTTACCTTAGGTCCGATTTGCTTTGTTCGTGTCCGAAGCTCCTGTATAATGGTTTAAATAATGTTATTGACTTATTCCAGAATCATACATATTGATATGATATCATATATGGTCATATTATTAGCTTCTTGTTAGTAATATTTCATTGTTACTTGTTACTCGGGTCTTTATAACTTTTTGTTCTTATGCGTGTTTTGTTGAATAAATTCTTATTCTTATCTTTAGGTTATAGATAATTCATTTCCAGAATGGTATTAGTGTATTATATACCATATTCATTCATTCAATTCATTTATATAATCATTATGAAATGAAGATCATGTAGAACGAGTCGCATCACATCGTGGAGACGGTATTCCGTACGTACGCACGAGTGATGATATCGTTCCTATGATCGTGGAATTGTATTGGAGTATATATATATTATTTCAGTATCAATATTACTTAATAATAACCATATATAGTTACTCATTACACCATTATACCCATCCTTGTAAGGTGATGGTGGAAAATAGATTACACCACGGCGTGGAGACGGTATTTCGTACGTACGCACGCGCGGTGATTTCATTTTTCCGTAGGATGGATAGAAGGTGAATTAGGGTTGTTTCATATTTATAATAACATATCAGTATGTAAGTAATACTGATGTTATTACTTTATCATGAAACAACTAAAGAAGAAGAAGTTGAAGAAGAAAGAAATTGAAAAGATCGGTAATGGATATTACCTCTTCTTTGGAACGCCTCTTTGAATCCTCCACTTAAGGAACTAAGATTGGTCTTTGGAGAAGACCAGGACCTCTAGGATTATTCTAGGGAAGTGGAGAGGAGAAAATGGCAGGGGTTGGCCGAGCTTGAGTGCTCAAATTGGTGTGAGGAGGAGGGGGAGGAGGTGCCCTTTTATAAGGGAGGAGAGGGGCACCTTAGGAATATCTCAAAATATTATTTTATAATAAAGTCAAAATCGGTTTATAATGGTTCCAAAGGGTCTTATTTCGAAGATAAAGTTGGGATGGGTCTAAATCCTATCAACCAATAGGATTTAGACAAGTTTAGGGTATTATTTTAACCTTATCAATTAGATTTAACTCTAAGTTAATTAATTTAACTTTTACCGTGTCTTTTTGTTTTCTTTCACTATATGGTTAATACACTTACTATAACATGCCAAACGAACCCCAAATTGTTTATTATTAATATATATATCCTTATCTAAGTCATTTGGCCGAACCTTAGATTTTTAGGAATAAAATAACAATTAATAATATAATATTTTATTTATAAACTATTTTGTGTCAATTTTGACACTATTTGATATATGATTTTTGTGAAAGTCATAACAGAAATATATGTTCGAACCAAGTTGGTTAAATCAACACTAATATATCATAGTAACCTAGAAAATTAGTGGAATTCATAAAAAGTCTCAAATTACATTTATTTGGGTATTTATATTATCAATTTTGTCAATATTTCATTAATAAGATAATTGCTGCATCATCTTTGTGTCATAAATAAATTAAATTATATGATGTCTAAAAATTACAAATAAAATACCATTATGTAGGAAATATTTTTAGATTTCTAATGAATATTTATAGTCGAATTTATCTTATGTATAACCCCATATTAAAAATGATTTACTTATTAAACATTGATTTTAACTATTTTAACCCTTCTTTAAATAAATTAATAATAAATGTCCTAATCTAATCCAAGTGGGCCTAAATGGTCATATTTTATTCCTAAGTTTGTTTTTGGTCGAATTACACTTGTCCAATAGAATTAGGACATGTGTTAGGGTAATATTAATATCATATTTACCCTTAGTTACCCTATTTACTATTAACCGCGGTAAAAATCGTAAAAAGTTACAATTCACCAAAAAATTATTTTTATCTCATTGAACCACATTTTACTTACTGATATCAACCGTGTCTGTTGGATTTTCGAAATTCCATTCACAGAAGCGGTAAAATTAAGTTTTATGCAAAATTCAGTTTTTTAACCTACCACTTAGTGGTTTCACAATTCATCAAAAATTGAAAGTTTTCAGAAATATACCAAAATTTCACACTAGGCTAATTTCGATATTCTGAGTCCAAAAATGAAGTCCATTTTGAAAAATAAAATTTATAAAATTTCAAAAAGTGGTCATTACTATTCATAACGGCTAGTTTTAATAGCATATTGTTGTTTAATGAAACTCGGTATTGCGTACGACGCAAGCTATCGAGGAAGGTCGCGATTGCGTGTAAAGCAAGCCAAGAAAGTGTTGTGTAGAAAAAGATTCCTTTGATGATTTATATAACATAAAATTCTCGGGTGTTACATTCTACCCCCCTTAAAAAGAATTTCGCCCTCGAAATTCGTCACTTTGTAACAAACAAATGAGGATACTTCTCCCTCATCATATCCTCAAGCTCCCATGTAGCTTCTTCAAGTTGGTGGTTCCTCCATAAAACTTTCACCATGCGAGTGGTCTTGTTTCGTAGGACTTTTTCGCTACGATCCAGAATCTCTATCGGCTGTTCTTCATAAGAAAGATCTTGCTCCAGCGGTACAACTTCTGAGCTGAGTACATGTGAAGGATCTGGTATGTACTTTCTCAGGAGAGATACGTGGAACACATCGTGAACTTGAGAGAGATTCGGTGGAAGCGCCAATCGGTAAGCTACCTTCCCAACACGATCCAGTATTTCAAAAGGACCGATATATCTAGGGCTCAACTTCCCCTTCTTTCCAAATCTCATAACCCTCTTCCAGGGAGATATTCGTAAGAACACTTTATCACCCACTTCAAACTCTAGGTCTTTTCTTCGGTTGTCGGCATAACTTTTCTGTCGACTCTAAGCTGCTCTTATGTGTTGTTGAATAGATCTAACCTTTTCTGCCATTTCATCAACGAGATCAGGTCCTAATAGCATTCTTTCCCCAACTTCATCCCAGCAAGTTGGAGTCCTGCATTTCTTTCCATAGAGAGCTTCATAAGGAGCCATCTGAATACTGGAGTGAAAGCTATTATTATAAGAAAATTCCACCAAAGGTAGGTGTTGATCCCAACCTCCTTTGAAATCCATAGAGCAAGCTCTCAACATATCTTCTAGGGTTTGAATTGTTTTCTCAGACTGACCGTCTGTCTGGGGATGATAAGCAGTGCTGAAACTCAACTTTGTATCCAGAGTATGCTGAAGACTTTTCCAGAACTTCGAGGTAAATCTCGGATCTCGATCAGATATAATAGAAAGTGGTACTCCATGCAATCTTACCACTTCCTTTACATATATCCTGGCAAGCTGATCTAGAGAGAAATCCTCTCTAATAGCAATGAAGTGTGAAGACTTTGTAAGACGATCAACTATGACCCAGATTGCATTATTGCCTTTGGGTGTTTTAGGAAGTCCTGTGACAAAGTCCATAGTGATGTTTTCCCATTTCCATTCGCGTATGGGTAATGGTTGTAACATCCCCTTAGACTTCTGTCTCTCAGCTTTAACTTGTTGACAAACCAAGCATCGAGAGACATATTCAGCAACATCTCTTTTCATGCCATCCCACCAGAAGTACTCTTTCAGGTCCCTATACATCTTCGTGCTTCCAGGATGAATAGAGAATGATGAACTATGAGCCTCATCCAGCAGCTCTTTCTTTAATTCGGGGATGGGAGGAACGCAAACCCGATTCCTGAACTTTATTATCCCATCACAATCAAGGTTGAATTCAGGAACATTTCTCACCTTCTTTTGTAACTTGACATCTTCTTTCTATGCCTCTTTAATCTTCACATGTATAGATGTTTGAACATTCATTTGAGAAAGATAAGATTTTCCCCTTCCATTATAATTCCAAGATCCATCCTTTGTAAATCCATAAATATTGGATCTTTTGTGATCCTCATCATTGATAAACTAGCATGGTCTTGTCGACTTAATGCATCTGCCACCTTGTTTGCTTTCCCAGGGTGGCAATGGATTGAGCAGTCATAATCCTTAATCAGCTCCAACCATCTTCTTTGGCGCATATTCAGCTCCTTTTGTGTGAAAATATACTTTAAACTTTTATGATCAGTATAAATATCACACCTTTCACCATAAAGGTAATGCCTCCAAATCTTTAATGCAAAGATTACCGCAGCCAACTCCAAATCATGTGTTGGGTAATTTTGCTCATGGATTTTCAACTGTCGTGGAGCATAAGCTATCACCATATCATTTTGCATAAGAACACACCCCAATCCCTTCTTGGATGCATCACTGTAGATCACAAACCTTTCTCCACTACAAGGCAGTGTGAGCACAGGTGCACTGGATAACCTTCTTTTCAACTCCTTGAAATTCTCTTCACATTCCTCTGTCCAGACAAACTTAACTCCTTTCCGAGTCAACATGGTGAGTGGATTAGATAATCATTAAAAATCTTTTACAAAACGTCGATAATATCCAGCCAAACCAAGAAAACTTCGGATCTCAGTTAGTGTTGTTGGTCTTGACCATCTTTCGATAACCTCTGTTTTTGCTGGATCCACAGATATCCCCTCTTTTGAGATTATATGACCCAAAAATGCAACTTTTTGAAGCCAAAATTCACACTTGGTAAATTTGGCATAAAGCTTCTCCTTTCTCAGGGTCTTCAATATAATTCTCAAGTGATCTTCATGCTCTTCCTTGCTCTTTGAATAGACAAGAATATCGTCTATAAAGACTACCACAAATTGATCAAGATAGTCTCTAAAGACTCTATTCATTAGATCCATGAAGATAGCAGGGGCATTAGTAAGACCAAATGGCATCACTATAAATTCATAGTGTCCATACCTTGTATGGAAAGCGGTCTTTGGTAAATCCTCCCTTTTGAACCTTAATTGATGATACCCTGAACGAAGATCAATCTTGGAAAAGTATTGAGCTCCGCGTAGTTGGTCAAATAAGTCATCAATGCGTGGGAGAGGATATTTGTTCTTGATAGTGATCTTGTTAAGTTCTCGATAATCAATGCAAAGTATCATTGATCCATCTTTCATCTTAACAAATAGAACAGGTGCTCCCCAAGGTGACGCACTAGGGCGTATGAATCCCTTATCAATATTCTCTTGGAGTTGCTTCTTCAATTCCTGCAACTCAATTGGGGCCATTCTATAAGGTGTCTTTGAAATAGGCAAAGTACCCGGTACGAGTTCTATTGAAAACTCAACTTCACGATTTGGTGGAAGACCCGGCAATTCCTCCGGAAAGACATCATCAAACTCCCGTACAATGGGGATATTCTTAATCGTGAGTTTCTCACCAACCATTTGAGATAAATAACCTTCATTTAGTGGAATCAATACCCATAAGATGGAAGAAATTTCCACTGGAAGGTTATGTTCATCCTTGCATTGGTATACGATCGTAGATTGATCTGGAATATGAAATGTGACTTCCCTTCTTTGGCAATTGATATAAGCTCCATGTAGAGAAAGCCAATCCATGCCAAGAATCACATCAAATTCCACTAAAGGAAGGATCACAAGATTTTCAGGAAGCACTTTCCCACAAACTTCGATCAGAGAAGAATTATAAACTTTTGATGCGATTGATGTGCCATTAGGTGTTGTCACAGCTAACTCAACATCTAATTGTTGAGGTAAGACGATGATACCCTTAGAAAATTGTTCAGAAATAAAAGAGTGGGTGGATCCAGAATCAAATAAAACATTTGCTACTTTAGAGTGGATGGTAAGTGTACCTTTCACCACATCGTTATCGTACTCCACATCGCTGATAGAAATTGCATGTGACTTTCCTTTGTCTTTAGCCTTAAGAGTTTGTTGACGTCGACCATCATCATCAACCCTTGGATTTGGGCATTGATTGGCATAATTCCCCATCTCCTTGCACTTGAAACATTGATGTGTAGTAGGTTCATTCTGTGTATCCCTTCCTTTGTTTGCGTCATTAGACATCTTCTTCCCATTATCACGGCATTCAAATGCCCGATGACCTTATTTTCCACATTTAAAACATTTACTTGTCCCTTTAAGACAACTCCCTCCATGTTTCTTTCCACACTTTGAGCATAAGGAAAAGCTCATCTTCTTTTCCGTGTGCTCTTTAGATTTTTCTTTGAATTCCATCTTCCTCTTCTTATCAAACCCATGTGACTGATGGGTTACTCCAATCTCCATCTCGACTTTGAGAGCACATCGAACGATTTCCTCGTAGCTATTGAAGTCCCTTATGGCTAATTCCCTTCGAAGACTTGGTTTTAATCCACTAAAGAATCGATCGATCTTACTCTCAGGTTGGATAATAATACCAGAAGCGTACCTTGCAAGTCTTGTAAAATTTGCTTCATAGGTACTAACAGATTCATCATCCCTTTGCTTCAGTTCAAGGAACTCTTTCTCCATCTTTGTTCGGAGAATACGAGGGAAGTACTTATTGAAAAATAATTTCTTGAACTCGTCCCATTCCATAGACTCAATTTCATCCCTTTGCCTCATATTCTTAACAAGATTCCACCATTGATCCGCATCTACTTCCAAACGATACACTGCTAGGATGACTTTATCATGCTCAGAACATTGAAGAACTGAAAATATCCTTTCAGTAGTACTAATCCATTGTTCAGCATCTAATGGATCAGTAGACCCGCTGAAAGAAGGTGGACGCTGCCTCATGAAGGATTCAACAGAATTTTGCTCCCTCCTTTGTTCGTTTGGAAATCCTGCATGATTCATAGCTTGAGAAAGTTGTGTGAGCATGGCTAAAAGATTTTGCATTCGAGCTCCCATATCGTTTGGTTGCTCAGGGGGACAATCATTGCATTGCCCATCGCATTCCACATTAACACGGTTCCTTCGGGTTCCAGCCATTGACTAAAACCAAGAAGAATAGTGTGAGCAACACTAATTATAATAGGATACCACATAATTCAAGAAATTTTTTTTTTCATGCTTATGGTCTTATCCTAGTTTATTCATGGCCATTTCTAAGATTGTGTTCTATGCTTAGACTTATCCTTAGGGTTCTTACTAAGGTTTTCACATCCTAGTTTCCAAAGGTTGACTATACCTTTCCTCTGATACCAACTATAACGACCCACACTTTACATACATTGTTAATACTTCAAAATTGAAGCACACTTATTACAACATATGACAAAACCACAAAGGACCGTATAGGTATAGTGTATTTAGAAACTGGGAAACATAAACAACTGGTTCATAAATCTTCTACAGTGTCTCCCATTTATTTCATCATATCTAGGGTCCCTTTTAGCATATTCTACTTAATATCCATCTTCCTGACCTGGGGAAAAGAAAACATAAAAGGGTGAGCTCAAATTCTCCGCAAGGGCAAATAAAGGAAATAAAAATCATATCATATCTTTATGAAAATCAAAACCTGCAAAAGAGATCATAATATCTTAACATGGAATAAATCATAGAAGTGAAAATGAGATCCCCATAATCATAACATAAAACTTGAAACTTTGTGGCATGCACACATAATCATGGAAAATCATTTCTTGTTAGTCATGACTCATTGCCAAGACTATCTTAGTGGACAAAGTCCCTCTCTGAACCGAGTTCACTCCTCATTTCAGTCCTGTATCACTGAACCAAAATAACCTTCCATTCCAGCCATGTCTATCTCATGAGATATAAAATCATTACCCAATGGATTGGAGGGAGATATAGGTCCCACCCATCTTATAATGAATCCTTTCTTATGTGTGCCACATAATCATAAAACATATATCATCGCATAACACATGTAACAAAAATGGGATTCTTGAAACATCATGACATCATAAATCAATTCATATAAGATAAAGCAATTCATAAACATAATTCCATCACAACATAGTCAAATCAATGTAAAAATATGGATAGAAACAGAACCCTTTATTATCTTAGATGGAAAATAATTTTGATTAAACACTTGAATTGAATTCTTAAGGAAAATATCATTTCTTCTTCAAAATAAATTTCTTTTCACAAAATATCATGCAATTTTAAAAGAAAGAGATTTTATTGAAAATAGTCATGAAATCTTTTAGAGGAAGCTTCATGAAAATAAGGCTTTATAAAACAGTAGAAATCCGTTCGTGCCGTATAAGTAAAAAAAAACATTCTTCGTACTTTTGTCGGAAAAGTCAAAAAGTACCTCGTACGAAAAACGACAAAAGATTCCTTTCATACGTATTACTAAAAACTCACTGAAGGGTAAAAATGGATTTAAACAATTTTAGGTGGATGGAAATAATATTACATATTGAGTAAACATGGATGTGGATGATAAAATACACCCCAGTAAATACTTACGAATAAACAATCTCGGATAAAAATGAGATTGTGATATTTCCCTTACCTTAGGTCCGATTTGCTTTGTTCGTGTTCGAAGCTCCTGTATAATGGATTAAATAATGTTATTGACTTATTCCAGAATCATACATATTGATATGATATCATATATGGTCATATTATTATCTTCTTGTTAGTAATATTTCATTGTTACTTGTTACTCGGGTCTTTATAACTTTTTGTTCTTATGCGTGTTTTGTTGAATAAATTCTTATTCTTATCTTTAGGTTATAGATAATTCATTTCCAGAATGGTATTAGTGTAGTATATACCATATTCATTCATTCAATTCATTTATATAATCATTATGAAATGAAGATCATGTAGAACGAGTCGCATCACATCGTGGAGACGGTATTCCGTACGTACGCACGAGTGATGATATCGTTCCTATGATCGTGGAATTGTATTGGAGTATATATATATATTATTTCAGTATCAATATTACTTAATAATAATCATATATAGTTACTCATTACACCATTATACCCATCCTTGTAAGGTGATGGTGGAAAATAGATTACACCACGGCGTGGAGACGGTATTCCGTACGTACGCACGCGCGGTGATTTCATTTTTCCGTATGATGGATAGAAGGTGAATTAGGGTTGTTTCATATTTATAATAACATATCAGTATGTAAGTAATACTGATGTTATTACTTTATCATGAAACAACTAAAGAAGAAGAAGTTGAAGAAGAAAGAAATTGAAAAGATCGGTAATGGATATTACCTCTTCTTTGGAACGCCTCTTTGAATCCTCCACTTAAGGAACTAAGATTGGACTTTGGAGAAGACCAGGACCTATAGGATTATTCTAGGGAAGTGGAGAGGAGAAAATGGCAGGGTTTGGCCGAGCTTGAGTGCTCATATTGGTGTGAGGAGGAGGGGGAGGAGGTGCCCTTTTATAAGGGAGGAGAGGGGCACCTTAGGAATATCTCAAAATATTATTTTATATTAAAGTCAAAATCGGTTTATAATGGTTCCAAAAGGTCTTATTTCGAAGATAAAGTGGGTATGGGTCTAAATTCTATCAACCAATAGGATTTAGACAAGTTTAGGGTATTATTTTAACCTTATCAATTAGATTTAACTCTAAGTTAATTAATTTAACTTTTACATTGTCTTTTTTGTTCTTTCACTATATGGTTAATACACTTACTATAACATGCCAAACGAACCCCAAATAGTTTATTATTAATATATATATCCTTATCTAAGTCATTTGGCTGAACCTTAGATTTTTAGGAATAAAATAACAATTAATAATATAATATTTGATTTAAAAACTATTTTGTGTCAATTTTGACACTATTTGATATATAATTTTTGTGAAAGTCATAACAGAATTATATGTTCAAACCAAGTTGATTAAATCAACACTAATATATCATAGTAACCTAGAAAATTATTGTAATTCATAAAAAGTCTCAAATTACATTTATTTTGGTATTTATATTATCAATTTTGTCAATATTTCATTAATAAGATAATTACTGCATCATATTTGTGTCATAAATAAATTAAATTATTTGATGTCTAAAAATTACAAATAAAATACCATTATGTAGGAAATTTTTTTAGCTTTCTAATGAATATTTATAGTCGAATTTATCTTATGTATAACCCCATATTAAAAATTATTTACTTATTAAACTTTGATTTTAACTATTTTAACCCTTCTTTAAATAAATTAATAATAAATGTCCTAATCTAATCCATGTGGGCCTAAATGGTCATATTTTATTCCTAAGTTTGTTTTTGGTCTAATTACACTTGTCAAATAGAATTAGGACATGTGTTAGGGTAATATTAATATCATATTTACCCTTAGTTACCCTATTTACTATTAACCGCTGTAAAAATCGTAAAAAGTTACTATTCACCAAAAAATTATTTTTATCTCATTGAACCACATTTTACTTACTGATATCAACCGTGTCTGTCGAATTTTCGAAATTCCATTCACAGAAGCGGTAAAATTAAGTTTTATGCAAAATTCAGTTTTTTAACCTACCACTTAGTGGTTTCACTATTCATCAAAAATTGAAAGTTTTCAGAAAAATACCAAAATTTCACCCTAGGCTAATTTCGATATTCTGAGTCCAAAAATGAAGTCCATTTTGAAAAATAAAATTTATAAAATTTCAAAAAGTGGTTATTACTATTCATAACGGCTAGTTTTAATAGCATATTGTTGTTTAGTGAAACTCGGTATTGCGTACGACGCAAGCTATCGAGGAAGGTCGCGATTGCGTGTAAAGCAAGCCAAGCAAGTGTTGTGTAGAAAAAGATTTCTTTGATGATTTATATAACATAAAAGTCTCGGGTGTTACATTTCAACCATGGGAATAAGCCAATTTTCTAGTTGTGGACCATTTGGCATTAGGCTTTCATCTTCATTATCATCTAGTGACTCCATAGAACACTATTTGAGATAAAAATAAGATATTTAATAATTATTTACCTATAGAAGATTGATGTATAAAAAAATACTAACAATCTTTTCCTATGTCTTTGTCATTACAACACTTCCATCATATTTCCTCCTACTCGAGTAAAATAAATTTTCTCGAGACACATGGACATTACTACCCAATGTCTCTTTCTACAAATGAAAATGATTATTATAATATTAAATTATTAAATTAAATGAGATTTTTAAACCTATAATGAATTAAAATAGTAGTTATTGTAGAAATCCATAAAATGTAGCATCTAAATATAAATATCATTAAAAATTTAATATTCGTGGAAAATTATAATCAAACATAATAATTAGAATGATAAATATATAAATGATATATATTCCCCTTATATGTCCATTTATGTAAAATTCTACTTTTGATACATTATTTGGTGATTCTGTAACATGTTAATTTTGATCATTTAGTCATTATGTTTAATTTTTAGTTAAATTTCATTGCAAATATGTTCATTTTTTAATTTGGTCATTTGGTTAATTAGTTAGAGTATTCTATATATATTTTTTAGTTTGATGATTTGATTCATTTTGGGTGAGGCGGTTTCCTTCCATAATGAGATATGTCATTTTTTGTATTTTTAGGTTATATCATTTAGAATATTTGTTCATTTGTTCATTTTTCATGATCAATTTGTTCATTTTATGTTAGATAATTTTGGTTGATTAAGGTTAGACCATTTTGTTAATTTTTAGGTTATGTAATTTTGAGTAATATCATTTGGTTTATTCAAGGAAATTCCATTTTTTCACTTTGGTTTAGGTCATTTTGTGTGAAATCATTTGGTCCATCAAGGGGTTATTTCATTTCTAAGTTAGTTCATTTAGTTTATTTTTGGTTATGTAATACCAAAATATTTTATGGTATATATATTTGTAAATTTAATATCTTTGATACCTTACATTTCCCACAACACCTGGCTTATACGAATTGTGATATAATTTTAAATATTTCAATTTTAACACATCCCATTAAGTTGGTGGTGGTGAGTAGACATTAATAAATTATGAAAATATAGTTTACACTTATTTTTAAAATTAATTCATTGATGACCAATTAATTAGAAATTAAGATAAAAACCAATTGGATATAAATGATTAGTTTAAATTAAATGTAACATCCCAGGTAAATAAAGAATAATAAATTTTCATATTTATTAATATTTTCGAATTAAATATTAATTTTAATTAAAGGGGTTGCTATGTTCGATAGCATACCCGATACGCAACAAAGAGTTTCATTGAAATCTTACGTTGCACACTAGTAATAAAATTATATTATTTTAAATGGTAGTTAACACATAGCCGTTGTATTGGCGGGAAAGGATTGAAATAACTAAAATATGATTATATATGTTTTTTAAATGTTTCTACATTTATCCAATAAAAGATAAAGGCTTAAAATACGGAAAGAATTCAATTTTACGCATTTATACCCTAATTTTCACTAAAGGTTCACTTATCACCTTTTGATGGCTAACCGTCATTAAATATAGTTTCATCACTCTTATACATTCTATTGGACAAAATATATCTCTTTTTTTGAATCAGGACATCAAAATTTACTTTGTGTAAATTATTGGTATTTTTTCGATAAAGTTCATTTTTTAATGAATAGTGTAAAATGTTGTATTTTAATTCAAAACCACTTTTTAATATAATTTATTTATATGATTATATTATCTTTTGAATTGGTTTTAAAGTGAAATTAGAATATATTTTTACCATTAAATCCAATAGTGGTCGTTGGAATTAATTTCACTTTGAAATCAGACTTAAACTAGTGTCAATCTTTTGATACTTATTGTTTCAAAAAAACACGCTATTTTCTCTGACAACGGGAATTAATTATTAAAATAATTAATGCAACTTATATTTTTTTAATTTTGTAAAATAGACTTCATTTTTGAATTCTGAATATAAAATATAGCTTAGGGTGAATTTTTTGTATTTTTCTGAAAAACTTAAATTTTTGATGAATAGTGAAACCACAAAGTGGTACTTATAAAAACTGATTTTTGGTTTAAATGAAATTTTACCACTTCTATGTTTTGAATTTCAAAAATCTGATATACATGGTTGTCATTAATAAGTAAAATTTGGTTCAATGAGATTAAAATAACTTTTTGGTGAATATTAACTTTTAAGTTCTTCATCATGATTAGAGGTAATTAGTGTAATTTAAGGTAAAAATAATGTTTTAATAATATGAAATGAACTTGACACATGTCCTAACCTCATTGGATGTGTCATGGACGACCAAGAAAATACATGGGTCTACTTGGGGACCCCATGAAGCCACTTTTTTTGGAAAATGACATTAATATCTTTTTATTTAATGTTAAAATAAAAATGACACAAACATGAGTTGTTTTAATAAAACAATTTTTACATGGGGTTATACAAGTCATATTTTTGACTATAAATATTAATTAGAAAGATAAAATTATTTCCTACCCCATGATATTTTTTTATAATTTTTAGAGACTAAATAAATTAAATTATTTATGACATCATGATGATGCAGCGATTACCTCATTAATAAAGGATTTAAATAAAATGGAGAGATAATGTAAAATCTAAGACCTACACATGTAGAAAACCTATTGTATTGGTGGATTGAGAACCCTTATCACCTTAACCTCTAATTATATCAATGTGGGACCTTTTGAATCCGAAACTCATTTTAAAATAAAGTAACATTTCATTTCTTTCCAAAAGTGCCCCTCCTCTCCTCTTATAAAAGGCCCCCACTGCTACCTCCTTACCCACACTTCCAAAGCCTTTGGATCGGCCAAACCCTTCCCATTTTGTCTCTACACTTCCCTCTATTACTCCTCGAAGCCTCACTTTGGGCATAAGTCTTCCCAAGGAAGCCTTTGAGCTCAAACCAAAGGGAGGTAGCCGATTTTAAGGTAATGTCTTCACTTGTGTTCTTTTGTTTTATTTTGCTTATCCAACCCCCTAAAATATTTTTATTATTTTCTTTTGTAACAACTATACTATCTTAAATATACTAGAATGTTTTTATAAGAATTATTCTAGCTACACATACACACACCTACATCTAATGGTTAAAAACATACTATTTCTGTGGATGGAGAATTTCTGCCTCACGAAACGATGATTGATCAACACTCATATAACACCTTAAAAGGTGGCCATTAAGATGTCACTATATTTTTATATATGATATATAATATGTTTATGTTTTCCTTAAGCTTCTGTTTTTTTATTTATGGCATACCTTTATGGCTTCCATTATGGGTATACACAATAATTTCATTTTAGGAAGTGCGGACTACCGCCCCCTCAAAGTGATGTGATTCGTTAATGCCATACGTGGGACGTATAATGGATGGATTTAATGTTATTAAATATGATGTTATACTGGAATTATAATATAACTCTCTATCATTATTATTTCTTTCCATTAATGTATGAGATATAAATGAAAGTAGAGTTCATGCGTACGTATGACTTACCGTCTCCATGAACGGTGTATTTCATTTCTTATCCCCAAATGTAATGTACTATTATAAGAACATATATATAATGGATATATATAATTTATGTTACATATAAATGATTAATATAATTCTGGAATTAAAATATACATACCACTCATTTAGTTTTAATTACATTAATATTAAAAAGAAATGAAAGTAGCATTCATGTGTATGTACGGCTTACCGTCTCCATGAACGGTGCATTTCATTTCTTACCTCTAAATGATTATGTAATATTATAAATAAATGTATATGCTAGATGTATATGATATATATGATATCCAAATCATGAATATCATTCTGGATATAATGAACCTTTGACCACACGAACAACATGTAATTGTAAGAAGTCCACTTTCGACTTAAGACCCAAATATCGACAAAACAAACATTATTAACATAAATGATTACATAATGTTTATAACATGATAATATGTGATATAAAGGTAATAATGAACTTGAAGAAGGTTATTAATCAAGTAGAAATTCACTCAAGTTTATTATTCAGGACATTAAAGAACGATCGAGTCAAGTCGGACCCGAGGTAAGGGACTTCGTCTCAATCTCCTTTAATTAAAGAATATTTCGTTTTATACACAACTAACTTTTTATGGTGTATAAACCCCTTTGACTTTTACTTTTATACAAAAGGAATCTTTTTATACGAATTTTTTTACTAAACGAAAAAAAGGAATGTTTCTTTTAACGTACGCGGTGACAACGAGATTTTCTGCCGCCGCGAGTATTATTTCGTCTTTGGCTTCCTCAACAAGCCATAATGTTTTTAAAATGAAATAAATACCATATACTCTTTTATGTATTTTGGTATTGAAAATGGTTTTTATAATGGATTTTTTATGTCAATATATTTATGTGATATATTGTGATCAAAGTGTGGAAATGTTTTCTTTCCATTATATTTGTTTTATGATTTTATATTGGTACTTGACATTTGACGGGTAGTTACGTGATAAACCATATGACGGGTGGTGCCCTGAATACCAGGACGGGTTGTTACGTTATAACCTCCAATGCATTGGGTATGGAAGTCGGCCATATGTCTATTCCATTAAGTATGTATGGAAGTTGGTCATATGGCTATTCTATTATGTGATATGTGTGGAAGTCGACCGTATGGTTATTACACTTATGTATGTTTATGTCCCAAGTTACCTTTATATATGTTATGTGTTCTTTATATGGGTTTTATGGTAATCCTTTGGTTACAAAAAGGTATGTAATGATATTTTATTCAGTGAAGAGTTTTTACTACTTCATGAAGCTGAAGGTATTACTTTGATAAAGTATACATGGTTTACTTGATATTTGAAAACTAAAAGTTTTCATTCGTTGTGTATCCCTTACTGAGCTTTTTATGCTCACCCCAAATTTTTTTGAAATGTTTTTCACAGAACTTAATGTGGAATAGGATCATGGATGGGATCAAGGGAAAGTCATGCTATATAAAACATGGAACTAGACATGATTCTTTTTAAGGGTTTTTTTATTCTATGGAAACTTAGTAGAAGTGTCTACTTTGTAATCTTATGAGATGTAACAGTTATGTCCTAATTCTCTAAATCTCTAAACCTGAAAAGATCCTCAATGTGAATTATTCATGTAATTCAATATTAAATAAGGCTTAAGGCCGGGGCCTTATAGTTTGTATCAGAGGTCGGTTTAGAAAACTTTAGGAGTTAGAAAAGTGTAAAATTATCAGTTAATTTATTGTATGATTAAAATGATATAGAATTTAAAGATTACTATGTTTCTTCGCCTAAGATATTTCTGTGTTCAGAATGGTTTTCCTCAGAGGAAACAGAGCAGCTATGTTGGGACGACATCAGGAGGAAGACAACCTTCCAAATCAGCAACCTGAGATGGTCGGAATCGGAACTGAATAGTTTGTTGTAGTGATGGAACAGTTGACTCGGGATATAAATGGTGTTGGTATCCATGCATGAGATCAGCCAGATCAACATCAGCAGAACATGTTAGTGGTGGAACATTTCATGAGGCAACATCCCCCATCATTTAAGGGATCATCTGACCTTGTGCAATCTGAAGGGTGGATTAAAGCATTGGAGAAGATTTTTGATGTCATGGGGTGTTCCGAACATCCAAAGGTTAGTCTTTTTGTTTACTGTTTTGAAGGTGAGGCTAATCAGTGGTGGTCGATGGTGAAAAATATCAGGGATAGTGATGAGATTGATGATCTTAACTGAGATGAAATCAAAGGTATGTTTCTTGAGAAATATTTTCCTATGGTGGTTCGTCTTAGGATTGAAAAACAGTTCTTATAATTGAGGAAGGAGGATGACTCAGTGGCTATTTATGAAGCAAAGTTCACTCGATTGGTAAGGTATGCTCCAAACTTCATACAAGTTCTTGATAGTAAAATAAACCGTTTTTACTCAGGGTTAAAGCCAATGTATCGAAGGGCTTTAGCTTCTCGTGAGTTCATAAGTTATGAAAAAGTTGTTCGATGTGCAAAGAATGTGGAAATGGAGTTTGCCGATGATCAGGTGTTCTATGAAAAACAATAGAATAAGAGGTCTCGTTGGCAGGAAAAGTGGAAGAATTCATCAAATAAGCAAGGAGGTAAGAAAACCAAATATACATCCTGTGAGAAGTGTGGTAAAATGCATCCTAGAGAATGCTTATCCAAGTCTGGTAAGTGCTTTTGGTGTGGTAAGTCTGGTCATATTGCTCGTACCTTTAATGAAGTGGATCAAGAAGGCAATGAAAAGCCAGCGGTTAGATGTTTTAAGTGTAATTAAATGGGTCATTATACAAAAGAGTGTCTAACGAAGAACTTAACTGGGGGAAAGCAGCCAGACTACAAGCAGAAATGGGTGGTGAAATCTGTTGCAACAACTTCAGCAGATGTTGGGCCATTGAATGAAGTTGTATCAGGTACACAGTTTTTTTGTTCAGATTATGCCAGTGTTTTGATTGATTCAGGGTCTACACATTCTTTCATTTCTAAGAATTTTTCTAGTAAATTGGAAATTCCACCTCAAGATATGAACCCAGAACTTATGGTAAAAACACCCAGAGGGAACGTTGAGACAAAAAGGAATTATAAGAACCTTCCGATCCTTGTGTATGGAATGAATCTACCAGAAAACCTTATTGTTTTGCCTCTAGTAGAGTTTGATTTTATTTTGGGAATGGATTGGATTTCTGTTTATCAAGATAAGATTGACTGCAGAGCTAAAATGGTTTCCTTTTAGAAATATTTTCAGTTTGTGTACAAGAATGAACCCTTGCTTTTGATAACATATCAGGAAGTTGAGAAACTAGTAAAATATGGAAATGAATGTTACCTTGCACATATTGTTGAAAATAAAGGAACTGTTCGGATTAATGATGTGCCAGTGGTAAATGAGTATCTTGATGTTTTTCCTGATGAGTTGCCTAGTATTATTCATGATCGGGAAGTTGAATTTATTGTTGACTTAGTTTCTGATTCTAAGCCAATTTCAAAACCCCCTTATCGAATGGCTCAAGTTGAACTTTTAGAGTTAAAGAAGCAATTGCAGGAGTTATTACATAAAGGTTTCATTCGACCTAGCACGTCACCATGTGGTGATCCTGTCTTGTTTGTTAAAAAGAAGTTGGATCTATGAGACTTTGCATTGATTATAGAGCCTTGAATAATATTACTGTTAAGAACAAGTATCCTTTGCCTCATATCGATGATTTGTTTGATCAAATTCAGGGAGATCAGTATTTTTCGAAGATTGACTTGAGGTCGGGGTACCATCAGTTGAAAGTAAAAGAAGAAGACGTTCCGAAGACTACGTTCCGTACCAGATAAGGCCATTATGAATTTGTAGTTATGCCTTTTGGGTTAACCAATTCACCTGCTGTATTCATGGACCTTATGAATAGAATTTTCCATGAGTTCTTGGATAAGTTTGTGGTGGTTTTCATCGATGATATTTTGGTGTTTTTTAAAAGTAAAGAGGAGAATGAAAGTCATTTAAGGGTTATCTTGCAAACCTTAAAAGAAAAGAAACTATATGGGAAATTCAGAAAATGTGAGTTTTGGTTACAACAAATTTCTTTCCTGGGTCACATTGTTTCAAAAGATGGAATAACTGTTGATCCTGCTAAAAAAAAAGTTGTTGAAGAATGGCCAAGACCCACAAATGTAACTGAGATCCGTAGTTTTCTAGGTTTGGCAGGTTACTACCAAAGGTTTGTTTAAATTTTTTCACGGTTATCTAGTCCAATGACTAAGCTAACTCGTAAGGGTTTTAAGTTCATCTGGACAAAAGAATGTGACGATTGTTTTCAGGAGTTGAAAAGAAGATTGGTGAATGCTCCAGTTTTGGAACTTCCTTCCAGGAATGGTGAGTTTTTTATATACAGTGATGCTTCTTTGAAGGGACTTGGCTGTTTCCTTATGTAGAATGATCAGGTAATTGTTTATGGTTCACGTCAGTTGAAAAATCATGGGGTAAATTAGCCTACACACGATTTGGAATTAGCTGCTGTTGTTTTTGCATTAAAAATTTGGAGGCATCATTTGTATAGATTAAAGTGTGAAATATATACTGATCACAAATGTTTAAAGTATATATTCACTTAGAAAGAATTGAAAATGATACATAAGAGATGGCTGGAATTAATCAAGGATTATGATTGTACAATTCATTACCATCCGGGAAAAGAAAATAATGTGGATGATGCTTTGAGTCAAAAAAGTAATGCTTCATAACAATGTTGCGTTTGGAATGAGATCCTTTGGTTTTTGATTTGATTAACTTTGGCATGGAAGTTGTTTCTGTAGGAAGTCCTTCTGTTTTGTTTTAGGTATTAGTGACATCTTCCCTATCAGACAGAATCAAGCAAGCACAGAAGCAAGACTGTGAGTTGCAGAAAAAGGTAGAGCTGGTTCAGAAGGGTAAGATACCCGAATTCAACATTGATAATGATTGTGTTTTGATGTTTGGGAAGAGATTATGTGTTCCTTGTGATTCACATTTGAAGAATGAGTTGTTATGTGAGGCTCATAGTTCCCCGTTTTCAGTTCATCCTGGCAGTACTAAGATGTACAGAGATCTGCGGGAGTATTATTGGTGGGATGGAATGAAAAGGGATATTGCTGATTTTACTGTGAAGTGTTTGACTTGTCATCAGGTTAAAGCAGAGCAGCAATTACCGAAAGGGATTCTTCAACCTTTACTAGTGCCAGAGTGGAAATGGGAAAATATATCAATAGACTTTCTTGTGGTTTTACCGAAGACATCTAGAGGTAATAATGCAATCTGGGTTATTGTTGATCGCTTGACTAAATTTTCTCATTTCCCTGCTATACGAGATACTTTTTCCCTATATCAACTTTCCCGTTTGTATATTAACGAGATAGTCAGGTTACATGGAGTTCCTCTCTCCATTGGGTCCGATCTTGATCCCAGGTTCACTTCTAACTTTTGGAAAGGCCTTTAGAAGTCGTTGGGTACTGAATTAAATTTTAGTACAGCTTTTAATCCTCAATTAGATGGGTAGTCAGAATGAACAATTCAGACCTTGGAGGAAATGCTATGAGCTTGTTCGATGGATTATCAGGGAAGTTGGGACCAACATCATTCTTTGTTTGAGTTTTCTTATAATAACAGTTTTCATTCCAGTATACAGATGGCACCATTTGATGAATTATATGGGAAGTGGTGTCGAACTCCAGCATTTTGGGATGAAGTGGGTGAAAGGAAGTTGATGGGACCAGAATTGGTAGAAGAGATGGCAGAAAAAGTTCAGTTGATTCAGAAACACATGAGAACAGCTCAAATCAGGCAGAAGAGTTATGCAGATAACCGGAGGAAGGATCTATCTTTCAAGGTAGGTGATCATGTTTTTCTCAAGGTTTCTCCATGGAAAAGTGTGATGAGATTTGGTAAGAAAGGAGAGCTGAGTCCAAGGTTCATTGGACCATATGAAATTCTGGAGAGATTTGGATCAGTTTCTTACCGAGTGGCTTTACATACGAGTTTATCTCAGGTACACAATGTTTTTCATGTTTCGATGTTGAGGAAGTATATGCCAGATCCATCTCATGTTTTGAGTCCAAAGGTAGTTCAGCTGGAAGAGAACCTATCTTATGAAGAACAACCACTCTTGATTCTTGACCGAAGAGAGAATGTGTTGCGAAATAAGGTAATTCACCAGGTAAAGGTTTTGTAAAAAAAACCATATGGTTGAAGAGGCAATGTGGGAATCTGAAAATTCTATGAGGGATAAATACCCCCACTTATTTTGATATGTGAATAAAATTGCGAGGATGCAATTCCCAAAAGGGGGGAAGGATGTATCATCCGAGGTAAATAAAGAATAATAAATTTTCATATTTATTAATATTTTTGAATTAAATATTAATATTAATTAAAGGGGTTTCTATGTTCGATAGCGTACCTGATACACAACAAAGAGTTTCATTGAAATCTTACGTTGCACACTAGTAATAAAATAATATTATTTTAAATAGTAGTTAACACATAGCCGTTGTATTGGCTGGAAAGGATAGAAATAACTAAAAAATGATTATATTTGTTTTTTAAATGTTTTTACATTTATCCAATAAAAGATAAAGGCGTAAAATACAGAAAGAATTCAATTTTAGGCATTTATACCCTAATTTTCACTAAAGGTTCACTTATCACCTTTTGATGGAGAACCTTCATTATATATAGTTTTGATCACTCTTATACATTCTATTGGACCAAATATAACTCTTTTTTAGAATCGGGACATCAAAATTCACTTTGTGTAAATTTTTGGTATTTTTCAGATAAAGATCATTTTTAATGAATAGTGTAAAATGTTGAATTTAAATTCAAAACCTCTTTTTAATCTAATTTAATTATATGATTATATTATATTTTTAATTGGTTTTAAAGTGAAATTAGAATATATGTTTTCCATTAAATCCAATAGTGGTCATTGGAATTAATTTCACTTTGAAATCGGACTTAAACTAGTGTCAGTCTTTTGATACTTTTTGTTTCATAAAAACAAGTTATTTGCACTGACAGCGGGAATTAATTATTAAATTAATTAATGCAACTTATATGTTTTGAATTTTTTAAAATACACTTCATTTTTGAATTCTGAATATAAAATATATCTTAGGGTGAATTTTTGGTATTTTTCTGAAAAACTTCAATTTTTGATGAATAGTGAAACCACTAAGTGGTACTTATAAAAACTGATTTTTTGTTTAAATGAAATTTTACCACTTCTGTGTTTTGAATTTCAAAAATACGACATACATGTTTGTCATTGAGAAGAAAAATGTGGTTCAATGAGATTAACATAATTTTTTGGTGAATAGTAACTTTTAAGTTGTTAATCGCGGTTAGAGGTAATTAGTGTAATTTAAGGTAAAAATAATGTTGTTATAATATGAAATGAACTTGAAACATGTTCTAACCTCATTGTATGTGTCTTGGCCGACCAAGACAATCCATGGGTCATCTTGGGGACCCCATTAAGACACTTTGGTTGTAAAATGACATTAATATCTTTTTATTTGAAGTTAAAATAAAAATGTCACAAACATGAGTTATTTTACTAAAAAAAATTACATGGGGTTATATAAGTCAGATTTTTGACTATAAATATTAATTAGAAATATAAAAATATTTCCTACTTCATGATATTTTTTTTATAATTATTAGACATTAAATAAATTAAATTATTTATGACATCATGATGATGAAGCGATTACCTCATTAATAAAGTATTTAAATAAAATGGAGAGATAATGTAAAATCTAAGACCTAAACATGTAAAAAAGCTTTTGGATGGGTGTATTTCGAACCCGTATCATCTTACCCTCGAATTATATCAATGTGTGACATTTTGAATCCGAATCTCATTTTAAAATAAAGTAACATTTTTTTACTTTCCCAGAGTGCCCCTCCTCTCCTCTTATAAAAGGCCCCCACCTCTACCACCTTACCGACACATCCAAAGCCTTTGTCTGGGAAAACCCCTTCCCATTTTGTCTCTCCACTTCCCTCTCTTACTCCTTGAAGACTCAATTTGGGCAGAAGTCTTCCCAAGAAAGCCTTTGAGCTCAAACCAAAGGGAGTTACCACATTTTAAGGTAATGTCTTCACTTGTGTTCTTTTGTTTTATTTTGCTTCTCCAACCCCCTAAAATCTTTTTATTCTTTTCTTTTGTAACAACTCCAGTATCTTAAATATACTAGGACATTGTTATAAGAAGGATTAGAGCTACACTAACACACACCTACATCTAATGGTTAAATAACATACTGTTTCTGTGGATGGCGAATTTCTGCCTCACGAAACGATGATTATTCAACACTCATATAACACCTTAAAAGGTGGCCATTAAGATGTCACTATATTTATATATCATATATATAATATGTTTATGTTTTCCATAATCTTCTGTTTTTTTATTTATGGAACACCTTTATGGCTTCCATTATGGGTATACACGATAATTTCATTTTTGGAAGTGCGGACTACCGCCTCCTCAAAGTGATGTGATTCGTCAATGCCATACGTGGGACGTATAAAGGATGGATTTAATGTTATTATATATTATGTTATAATGGAATTATAATATACCTCTATATAATTATTATTTCATTACATTAATGTATTAGATAGAAATGAAAGTAGCGTTCATGCGTACGTACGACTTACCGTCTCCATGAACAGTGCATTTCATTTCTTATCCCCAAATGTAATGTACTATTATAAGAACATATATATAATGGATATATATAATGTATGTTACATATAAATGATGAATATAATTCTGTAATTAAAATATACATACCTCTAATTTAGTTTTAATTTCATTAATATGACAATGAAATGAAAGGAGCGTTCATTGGTACGTACAGCTTACCGTCTCCATGAACGGTGCATTTCATTTCTTATATCTAAATGATTATTTAATATTATAAATACATGTATATGTTGGATATATATGATATATATGATATCCAAATCATGAATATCATTCTGGATATAATGAACCTTTGACCACATGAACAACATGTAATTGTAAGAAGTCCACTTTTGACTTAAGAACCAAATATCGACAGAACAAACATTATTAACTTAAATGATTAAATAATGTTTATAACATGATAATATGTGATATAAAATAATAATTAACTTGAAGAATGTTCCTAAGAAAGTATAAATTAACTCAAGTTTATTATTCAGGACATTAAAGAACGATCGAGTCAAGTCGGACCCGAGGTAAGGGACTTCATCTCAATCTCCTTTCATTGAGGCATATTTCGTTTTATAAACAACTATCTTTTATACGGTGTATAAACCCCTTTGAATTTTAATTTTATAAAAAAGGAATCTTTTTCTACGAAGAGTTTTACTAAACGAAAAAAAAGAATGTTTCTTTTAACGTACGCGGTGACAACGACCTTTTCCGCCGACGCGAGTATTATTTGGTCTTTGGCTTCCTCAAAAAGACGTAATGTTTTTAAAATGAAATAAATACCATATACTCTTTTATGTATTTTGGTATTGAAAATGGTTTTTATAATGGATTTGTTATTTCAATATATTTATGTGATATATTTTGATCAAAGTGTGGAAATGTTTTCTTTCCATTATATTTGTTTTATGATTTTATATTGGTACTTGGACATTTGACGGGTGGTTACGTGATAAACCATATGACGGGTGGTGACGAGAATACCAGGATGGGTGGTTACGTTATAACCTCCAATGCATTGGGTATGGAAGTCGGTCGTATGGCTATTCCATTAAGTATGTATGGAAGTTGGCCGTATGGCTATTCCATTAAGTAATATGTGTGGAATTCGACCGTATGGTTATTCCACATAAGTATATTTATGTACCAAGTTACCTTTATATATGTTATGTGTTCGTTATATGGGTTTTATGGTAATCCTTTGGTTAAAAAAAGGTAAGTAATGATATTTTATTCAGTGAAGAGTTTTTACTACTTCATGAAGGTGAAGGTATTACTTTGAAAAAGTATACATGGTTTACTTGATGTTAGAAAAACTAGCAGTTTTCATTGTTTGTGTATCCCTTACTGAGCTTTTTATTATCAACCCAAGTTTTTTTTGGAATGTTTTTTCACAGGACATAATGTGGAATAAGGTCAAGGATGGGATCAAGGGAATGTCATGCTATATAAAACATGGAACTGGACATGTTTCTTTTTAAGGGATTTTTTATTCTATGGAAACTTAGTAAAAGTGTTTACATTGTAATCTTTTGAGATGTAATAGTTATGTCCTAATTCTCTAACACTCTAAACCTGAAAAGATCCTCAATGTGAATTATTCATTTAATTCAATATTAAGTAAGGCTTAAGGCCGGGGCCTTATATTAATTTTTTTCCCCCAATGAAATTTTTCCATTATAAATTAAATTAATAACAATTAGTGTGATATATTAATGAAATATTTATGTTATTTATTCAATAAAATGTTTTTGAATACATTCAAAAAGTTTTATAGGCTTAAGATAAAAATAAATACAATTTTTATGTAGAAAATGATGTATTTTATTAAAAGGCATAATTACCATCATTTAATAAAGAACTGATTCCAAATTCTATTTTTAAAACTTTTGTATATAATTTTTTAAAAAAATAATCTTATCCTTTAATTTTAGAAATTAAAATTTAACTTTGGTTGTTTTTTTGAATTTTCATGAAAGGTATCATGTTTTTTTAATACTGAAAAAATATTTCATTTTAATTGAAAACAACATTTTCATCTAAAAAATTTATAGTGTTAAATTATATTTTTACATAGTTTTTAGTTATAATTATATTATGTTTATGTTAGTTAATAAAATTTATTTCATTGGAATTAATTTTTTATTGAATATCAATACAAATAGTTATAATCTTTTGTACGTTTCTCTTTAATAACTTGTTTTCTCATTCCGTCAATGATGATTAATTCATAATTAAATAATGAAAAATCTATGTTTTGAATTTGGAAAAATAGATTCTATATTTTTAATCAGTGGGTACAAATTGAGTAAATATTTTTATTTAATTCTTTTCATATTAATAACAAATTTAGTAATATTTTAATAATTGTGGTTAAGGGTAAATCAGATAAGTATGTGTTAAAAAATTTATAACGATTTTAAAATTGACCTAACTCTTGTACAAATTTTGTTTGATGAGTGTTTTTAGACTGATATTATTAGTTTTATAAATTGTATCCTTTTTAAGAATCTTGGATGAGAGTCTGACATTTATAATATTATATTCAATGAAAAGTCAATTATTACAAACATTTGTTTTTAACAAGTGAAATAATTTGAATATGAGGTTATATAGGGGATTTATTCGATGATAAATAGATTTTAAAATATAAAAATTTTATATTTATCCTGATAATTTATTTCTAATTTTTTGCAATGAAATAAATGAAATAAATGCATCCCCAATGATGTTGAAGTAATTTTTTAATTAAAATTAATATCAAAAAATTTTATTAAGAGTTTTAAAATAATATAATTTTAGAGTATTAACTTCATAGAAGAATTATAGATGAAATTAACATGATAGATGTGTTTTTATGCATTTTTTCAAATTTATTTTTTTGATAGAAAGCCAGGTAATGAATAGTGTCAAAATTGACATTATTGATATTTTAAAATAAATAATATTTCATTAAATGATATAAAATTTCTAAAAAACTCAATTTCAGAAAAATGACTATAGTAAGTATTAAAATATCATTAATGGCCAATTTATTTGTATTTTTTCATCTTAAAATAATTATTTCAACCCTTAATGTGTAAATTACATAATATCATGATAATAATTGAAAGGGTTAACTAAGGGTTAAATCCAAAATACAAGGTTAATAATGTGACCTAAACTTGTTTACATTTTATTTTTTGAGAATATTTCAAAAAAATTATTATAAAAAACTCACTTTGGATACATTTGGAATTATAAATTAATATATATTAATTATATATTTTAGGAGTTTCCAAAAGTGACCATCAACTGAATTATAAAAGAGAACCTCCTAACTCACTTCCTCACATCGTGCTTAGCCTTCCATATTGACAAAACCCTACCCATGTATCATCCAAACATAATTACCAATGTTTTCTAGGTTTTTATCCCATAATACCTACTATATATCCATAAAGAAAGATCTAAAGGATGTCCACCGAAGAAGATGTAATTGTTTTTACTAACCCATTCACGTTCATTTCCACTTCTAGTTCCTCTTCATGTTTTGTTTCTAGTATAAAGTAATAAATAATGTATAATAAATTTTAGGAGATATTACTATTGATATAGGACAACCATATTAAATGTTTTATCCATCATATAAAAACAAAACTCATTATGAGTGCATACATATAGCCTATCATCATAATGCCCTGGTGTATTCTATTTTTTATCCCCCCTTCACATGGATAAGTATAATGATTGAAATAGTGGATATATATTATAATAATGACATTATATTTTCCCTTTAAATATTAATATATGATGAAATTTCTTTTTTTTAAAGGTTGGGGCTAAAGCCTCACAAATATGATGAAATTTATTCTCTATTCATTTATCAAGGAAATGTTAACTTTGATCATGCATACATATGGCCTACTATCAACATGACAAGATGTGAATCATTTTCCCTATAAAAAATAAAACAATGGATCTAAAAATATGTTTCATGATAACATATTATATTTAGAACATTAATATGATTATGTATATGTAGGATATATATCTTATTCCAGAGAACTGATAATTTTATGATAAAACATGCATTGGAAAATGAAGTAATTAACAGCAGAAACATGGGATAAAAAGAAATATTATCATAAAATTGGTGATAAAATAATATAATAAGAAAATAGATTATATAATAAATATGAATGAGGATCTTATAAAACATAATAACATGATTTAAACTATTATACAAGATGTTAATGTATGTAAAACTAAAAACAAATTTTTAGATAAGGTATTTATATACCACTTTTATTTTCGGGGAGATAAAAGATATGTTCTTCACCTTTATCTATATGCAGTGTAAATATTATACATGAATATTTGTATGTGTCTTATCCTTAATATGATGGTATTTTAATATACGTATAATATCTTTTCTTTCATGTGTCATATGATTCTACTGATTATAATGTGGTAATGGTTTATTCGCTATCTCAACATTATTTGGGATTATTTTTCATTAAGTCACTACTAGAAAATATTTGTAATCTATATTATTATTTTCTAAAAACCTATTAATTTTTTTAATATTATTCAATAATTGTTTAAATTCATTTTTACCAATTATTTACTTTAAAAAAAATTAAATGAATATTATTTTCATTTATGATATTGTGATGCATCATCAAACCATTTTAATATATTATATAATTAACCAATTTATATTCATAGTATTAAAATGTTTCAATTTTTATGGGTAACATTCAAATAAATTTTTTTAAATAAATTATTTTACATATTAAGAATTCATTTGACTTGTACGACATAGGTTAGAGGCCATTTAAAGTGATCCCCTTAATGCATTAGTAGCCTCATGAAATGAATGAGTTGGCCAAATCAGATCGGTTTATACCTAATATACTAAACCAAAGTGTTAAATTTATTAATGGAAAAGGCACCATGTTCCTAGGAAACATGGATTAATATAATCAATCATTTCCAATTATGATAATTTATTTATTAACTTAATATCTATGTGATAAATACTTTGGCATTATCTATAGATATATTTCATTTTCATATTATTATTCAATGGAATGTGTTTTTGGTTATTTACCATTCATGTTAATTATTCCTTAACCATTTATATTAATATCTTTTCTTTATAGTTATTGAAATTTACAAGGAGATTTATTGTCATTGATTCATTATTTATTATGCTTTAAAATAACCTTACTAATCATTTGAGCTCACCCTTATTATGGCTCATTTCCACATGATTCCATAAAGTGAGATAATAATGATATAAAAGGATATGATCGATGAAAGAAAGTTATTATTAAAAATAATAATGATATAATTGGATTATATATTTCAAATACAAGACTTCTGTAAATATATAGTTTACCAAAAGTATTAAACTATTTTGTCCTTTGGGATTTAAATATTTCATCGATGAAAATGTAATGATGTAAGGAACCGTCTCAAAGATTCTTGGATCAGGACATTATAGGCAGTATTAGAGAATGTTTATATGAAACCTTGGAAGCAAGATTTTGAAATCATAGATTATGGAACATAACCATATGGTATAATATGAGGATAAGAATATAAAATCATCCTAATATTTCTATTAGATCTAAATTATGTGGTTTTCCTAGGAATACATTCATGTATTGATATATAATGTGAATGTGGATTTGAAACATTTGTACCTAGTCATGACAACACTAAAAAGGTATGTCGGGCTTTCCATTTTGTAAACTGGTACATGAAAATAGGACTTACTTCACACCTTTTTTGACACTCTCATGGTATTTTTTAGTATAATTCACATTTAATTAGAAACCATTATAAAGGATTTTAATAGATAATCATAATGAATGGAATAGATTAAAGCCAAGTTGTATTAGATTGAAAATAATTTTTCAAGATTATGACATCCTAAAAAGGATTATATAGGTTTTCCAATATAAAAATGGATTTCCACACCATGGTTTTTGGTTTTAAGAAATTCCCTCTTCCACAGGATCAAATCTAAACCAAGGAATGACCGTTGTAGAAATAAATGCACAATGTATATACGAATTGGGGTAGTATTGAAAACCTCAGTTAAATGAAAAAATAGAGATTTTTTTTTATTTCTAGGATCCATAATATTTATTTTTAAATTTATATTAATATAGTTTTAGAAAAAGTAAAACATGTAGGGTGGGTGACAACCAATAGTGTTCGACATGGAAGTGGGGTTTGAACCCACAACCAAATGCCAAAAATAGTGTAGGGCCTAACACTTGCCTTTGTGAAGGAATTCTTATAATGATTTCTTTTAGGAAAATAACTAATGGATAAATGTGATTCTTTTTTAGGGGCATTTTTTATCAAATAGATAACCTTGGGATTGGAAAATGATTTATTGATTAAGTGAATAATGTTATTTTAGAAGATTTTATTTCTTTTTTGGATCCTATATGATCATGGTCATAATAATAGATTTAAGAATAAATGTTGAATTATATTTTGTTGTAAAATATTTTTTTTCTATAATGAATATATGGGGATTCATGTTATTTATTGAAATTATTAGAATATACAAGAGATTATATAATTTAGGAAATTAAATTTTTGTTATAATATATTAAGAGATTATGATATCATTAAGAAGACTATATGAATACATCCTTCTGATTTTTGGGTCTCAATATTAGTATAGAATATTTTTTAGGAAGTATTGATATTTTTTGAATGATTTATTCTAAATAATGGATATTAGTGTTAAATTATGAAGATTAAATCTGTTTAAATCATATAATGTTTTATTATTTTCAGGGGATTATATTATCTTACCCTATGCATTTTCATTTTGGTTAATTTACAAATATAGTAGGAATAGATAGTTATATATTTTTAGATTTGTTTACCCATATAAGCTGATTCTAATTCTTCATATATAAATAAATTTCAATAATACTCGTCATTTAAGAGAAAAAGGTGTTTTTTGGGTCGTAATTGATTTATGAATGAAACTCTACTAGTCATGTATGTATGATCAATTATGTTCATACACTAGGATGTAAATAAATTCCTTGAATCTAATAAAATAAATATATAATAATTTTTTTTTTCATTTAATTTTATTACTGAGAAATCAATGACCTATTTTACCCACCACAGATTTTGGTTTTAGTGATTGTAGACATTCTAATGACTATGCTTTTTATCACTCTAAATTAGAACTCGATAGTAATATTTCTGTTCCATGACTATGTTTTCAGTTCCCACTAATGTTTTCTTATTCGAAATATTGTTTTTTTTGACATTCTCATTTCTATCTCCCTATTATTAAGTTGATTTTTTATTAACCTTATTTTTGATGTGGGTTTCCAACAAAGTATTTTTCAAGTATCATCCTCTGATTTTTGAAGTAAAATTTCAAATTTAGAGGATTATATTTATTGAAGGATGGGAGAATGTAATATCCCCAAATTTTATGTTATTTATATTTTTAAATTTAATCTGTTTGATAACTTATATATCACCCCACACCAGGAATAAAAAAAATACAAAATACTATTAAATATTATTATTTTAACACTAGAAATTATGTTGGTGGCTATGAATAGGATTGCATAAATTATAAATATGTAGTTTATAAGTTTTTATAAAATTAATTGATTGATTTCCAATTAATTGGAAATTAAAATGAATAACAATTGAATATAAAGGATGTTCTTCTATTAGAAATACTATTTTTGTGCCCACAATAATATTTTATCATAATTAGTTAAAGTAATCACTATTAGTGAATTATCATAATGAAATATATATGTTATATATTTAATTTTTTTAAAAATATACCTATAAGTTTTATAGGCTTAAGATCAGAATAATACAAATTTTAAAAATTAATTGTTATTTTTTTTAAATGTCATTTTTTCAACTTTGTAATGGTGAACCTATGTTAAACACAATTTTTTAAAATTTTATATATTATTTTTCAAAAAATAAAATTCATTTTTTACAGAGGAATATAAAACGTTACATTGGTTAAATTTTTGGATTTTTATGATAAGTTCCATGTTTTGACAAATAGTGACAAAATATGGCATTTTAATTGAAATTAGATTTTTAGTCTAAATTATTTACAGTTATAAATTTTATTTTTAATTGGTATTTGAATATAATTAGATTATTTATATACATAATTTAATAAAATATATTTCACTATAATCAATTTTAAAATGAATATGAATATAAAAACATTACAATCTTTTGTTTGTTTCCACTTAAATAACATATTTTCTAATTCTATCAAATGAATCATTTTAAATTAATTACTGAATCAGATGTGTTTTTAATTATGAAAAATATATTCATTTTTTTAATTAGTGGGTTTTGAATTATGTGAATAGGTTTTTCTATTTCCAGGTATATGAATAGTAATTTTAGTAAATATTTAATTACCACGATTAAGGGTAAATTATGAAATTATAGGTAAAAAATATTATAAGGATTATAAAATTACTATAAAATAATTTTTGTTTTAATTTTATGAGTATAGAAATACCAAAATCATCTAATGGTGGATTTATAACTTTTTATGCCACTTGTATGCTAGAATGATATTTATAATATTATATTAAAAAAAGTCAATTTTGTCATACTTTTTTTATAAGTAAAATATTATTAATATGAGGTTATGTATGGGATATATTCAAATATAAATAGTATTTTGAAAGATAAAATTATTAATATTTATGATGAGAAATTATATGTAATTTTTAAGGAATAAATAATTAAATTAAAGTCTAAAATAATGATGATGCCATATTGATTTAATTAATGGTAATATCAAATAAATGATATTAGATATAATAAAAAAAATATAATTTCAAATGATTATTTTCAAAAAATAAACTTTTAGATGAAATTGACATGTTATTGGTGTTTTAAAATTATTCGTTACAAATTATCTTATTATTATGATATTTTCAAAAAGTCTTGTAATGAATAGTGTCAGGACAGACATTATTGATATTTTAAAATAAATAATATTTTATTTAATGATATAATATTAATATAAATATCAATTTATGAAAATTGATAAAGTTAGGCATTAATATTTCATTAATGGAACATTAAATTTTCATTTTCTGTTTTATAGTAATTATATTAACTAATAATGTGCTAAATTACATCATGTCATGGTAATAGTTGAAAGTGGTAACTAAGGAATAAAGCTAAAAGATAATGGTATGAATGTGGCCTAAAAAAGACTAAAAATTATTTCTTTAAATTATAATAAAACATGCTAATATTTTATTCTAAATAGATCACTTTGGAGTCATATAATATTGGTCATTAATTTATATTAATTTAATATTTTTAGAGCTTCTAAATGTCGACCACAACTCAATTATAAAAGGACACCTCCACCCTCACATCCACACACCACATTGAGACATCAAGAGCAAACAAACCCTAACCATTTATCTTCCCAAAATCCTTTTCCATGTTCTAGAGGTTTTGGTTCTCCCAAAAGGAATACCATATATCCCTTCATAAGATATCTAAAAGAAGTACATTGAATAAGAAGAAATCATTTTTACTAACTCATTTAAGATCATTTATTCTTATATTTCCTCGTAATGTGATGTGTCTATGATAATGTAAAATATCTAGTATCATATATGTTGTTAGATGATATTATGGCTATGGTAAAACCATATTCCTTGTTTTAACAAACCTATTAAAAGAAAAATCAACACCCATCCATATGTATGGCTTATCGTCTTCTCACTATTGTGCAATCAGTATTTCATTACCACTTAACTTGTATTGGTATAATTATTGAAATAATGGATATATATTAAAATTATCACTTGATATTGGACCCCTAAAAGTTAATTTATCATAAACTTCCTTATTATTTCACCTATTAGGGGAATTATACCATTAATCATGCGTTTGTAGGACCTACTGTCTCCATGATGCGATGCGATTAATTTTCTATATCCAAAAATCAAGAATGGACGTCAAAATAGATTTAATTATTTAATATGATATTTATAAAATTAATAAAATTGTTTATATTTTGTTCAAATATCTTATTCAATGGAACTGAAACTTTTATGATAAAACATGCATAGGAAAATGACGTAGTTAACACCTAAAACAAGAGTAACAATGAAATATTGTCAAGAAATGGGTGCGTAAATAATATATTAAGGTCATATATGATATAATAAATATTAATAAGGTTATTATATGACTTAATAACATGTTTTATACAATTTAAAATGAGTTTAATGAAGGTATAACTAAAAAGATGTGCGAGGTAAAGTATTTTCATCTCATTTTTATTTTGCTTGTGAAACGTACCATGTTCACCACCTATTTCTTATATGTGGTGTATTTATTTCCCATGAATGTATTTTACGAGTCGATCCCAAAATTTTATGATATTTTCTAATCCATTTAATTTCTTTTCTTTCATGGGGTTTATCATTCAAATAATTATAAAGTGGTAATGGTTTATTTCACAATATCAACATTATTCTGGATTTTTTTAAGTATCCATTGGGTAATATTTCTATTCCATATTAATATATTCTAAAAAAATCCAAAACATTTTTAATACTCTGCAATAATTTTTTATAGAAATTTTTACAAATTTTTTAATTTTTAAATATTTTAAAAGAATATTCATTCCATTTAAGATTATGTGGTGTGTCTACTATCACTTTTGATATATTATATGATTAATAATTTTATCTTAGTGGTAAAAACTGTTTCAAATTGGAATAGGACTCTATGATTTAAAATATTTTAATTCGATTTCTTGATATATGTAGAATGCTTTGGACTAGTATGACATGGGATACGAATCTTTTAAAGTAAGCCCCTCAATGCATCAGTGGTATCCAATGATGAATCAGTTAGCCAAATCAGATAAGTTTCTACCTGATAGGCTAAACTGTCTTGTGGACGGTGATGATGGTAAAGGTACCATAAACCAAGAATTCATGGCGTCTAATAATTAAGAATTTCCTCAATTGAAAATTATGTTATTACTATTGTCCATAATAATACAGTTTTGAATGTATCTATGGATACATTTCATTCCTAGTTAATTTATTAAATGGAATGTGTTTCAATTACTTACCATTATATAGTGATTATGCCTTAACCAATTTTTTTTAATGGAATATAGTTTCTATTATTTATATTTCCATATAGATTTATTCTCACTGATTCATTATTTCATCCATTACCCTTATTGGGAATTTTAGATCACCCTTATTATGTTTCATTTCCTCAAAATTCCCTAAAGTATCCCATGAATGATATGCAAGGATATACTAGATGGATTAAAGTAATAAACAAAAAAATAGTGTGCTTTTTAATTTTTGTATTCATTTGAAATACATGACTCATGTATGTATTTAGTTTAACAAGGAAAATAAACTCTATAGACCCTTGGGATTTTAAGCCTGCATCTATGACAATTTAAACAAGTAAGTTTGTAGATCATGTCATTTAGGGTCAGGGCTTTACAAGTTATGTCTTTTGATTCGTTTCAGGGTTATGTAATTTTTGGTATGTTCAATTGGTCAATTTTTTAGGTTTTTAGAACAATTGGTTTTCTTAGGATTAGGTAATTTTGGATTATTTTGGGATATTTTATTTTCCTCATTTTGGGTTATGTTCTTTTTAGGTTATTCTATTTATTTCATTTTTCAATTATATCATTTTGGGTTTGGTTATTTTTTCATTTTTTGTTATTTCGTATTATTAATTTTAGGGTCATTTATTTTTTTTGGGTTACACCAGTTCGTTCATTTTGGTCGTTTGACCATTAAGTAGTTCTAGAATAGGTTACTTGATCAAATGATCATTTTTTAGGTTAATTTGTTCATTTTAGGATAGTTTATTTATTTTACATTGGATTAGGATATTTAGTTTATTTTTTATGTTATTTTCTTCATCTTAGGCTATGTCATTTGGTTAATTTTTGTATTGGCCATTTGGTTCATCATTCGGTTTTGTCATATTTGAGTTAGGTAATTTTATTATTTTGATTTATGCTATTTGGTTTATTTCAGGGTCATACAATTTTTGGTTACTTAATTTGGTAAGTTATAAATTTTTTTGGTGAATATAACTGATTTACATGGGTTTAGATTATTTGGTATATTTTTGGTTATTTCATTTTGTTTATTTTGGGTAGGGTATTTTTATGTTTGGTTATTTTGTTAATTTTTTGGCTATCTTTTTTTCTGTTAGGTTATTTATTTTTTTGTGTTGGGAATTTTTTTTATTTTTGGGTTATATCTTTTTTGAGTCACATTAATTGGTTCATTTTGGTTATTTGTTCATTAGTTTATTTTGTATTTGGTTATTTGATCAATTTTTCAATTTTTATGTTAGGTTAATTAGTTCATTTTGGGTGAGGTTTTTTATTTTTATTTGGTTTAGGTTATTTAGTTCAATTTTTAGTGGGGGTATTTACTTTATATGGGGTTAGGTCAATTGGATAATTTATTATTTAGTTATTTGGTTCTTCATTATGATATCTTATATTTGATTTAGGTTATTTGGTTTATTTTTGGTTAGTTCATTTGGTTCGTTTCATAATTAGGATTTTTTTTCTATAGTTCATTTAATTATTTGTTCATTTTTTGTTAAAATAATTGGTTTACTAGGGTTTAGGTTATTAGGATTATTTTGAGTTATTTTATTTAGATTAATTTGTGTTACGTCTATTTATATTAGGTTATTTTTTAATTTCATGGTTATATCATTTTTTATTTTTTTTTATTTTATTTGGTTTGGTAATTTGGTTTATTTTTTGGTTATATATTTTCTTGTTATTCCATTTGGATCATTTTGGTTTTTAGTGATTATTCCTTTTTGGAATAGTTCATTTGATCAATTTTTCATTTTTTCAGTTATGTTATTAGATCATTTTAGGTTAGGTTATTTATTTTTCATTAGGATAAGTTATTTAGTTAATTTTTAGGTAATTTTCTTCATCTTGGGTTGTTTCAATTATTTAATTTTAGTTTTTTTCATCTTGTTCATCTTTGGGTTATGTCATATATGAGTTAGGTAATATTCTTTATTTTGGAATACATTTTTGGGTTTATTTCAGGGTTATGTAAGTTTTCGTCAATTAATATGTACATTTGTGCATTTTTCAGTTAGAACAATTGGTTTACATGGGTTTAGTTTTCATTTATTTTAGATTATTTGATTTTTTCATTTTGGGTTAGCTCTTATTAAGTTATGATATTATGATAATTTTTAGGTTATCACTTTTTTAGGTTAGACAAAATTCTCCCTTTACTATAATATACTATGACCTGGGTTTTTATAGCCTCTCTACTAAAACAAATATAATCAATTAAAATCTGGACCAATTACACAACCAAGATCTATTGAATACAAAATTTATCATTCAATAATTATAATACTATCACATATATCAAATATACAATATTATTCTATAGTTTTACATTAAAAATTTAATTCAAAAACAAAATACTAAATCCCTAATACCTAGTCAGTAATTAACATTCAAAAATCTATTACATATACCATGAAACAGTGCAACCATATATAACATAATGTCCATAACCTAAAATAGAATCATTGTTTCATTTCCATTGCTTCATTACATTGAATTTTGGTTTATAAAAACAATTAAAGTTCAATGTAGTTTCACTAATGTATCATTGCTTTTTAAAATCCACCAAATAATTTATTTCAAATATATATTATACCTAAAAATAAATATATTTCGAAATTAATTTTAACAAAACACACTCCTAAATAAAATTACAAAAAATAATAATTTCAATATAGCAACCAATTTTCATAATTAATTCTAATTCAAATAATAATTTTAGGAGACAATTATCTTTCATTAAAATTAACTATTTACTGGTATTCAACCCATGTCAGTACATTTCCAAAGTTTAAAAAAAATTATAAAATAACTCCTTAGATTATAGGGTCATTTCCAGCATTATAATATTGGGATTCATGAGATGAAAAATTTAAATTTTATTTTAAAAATCTAACTAAATGTGTCATTTCCATCCTCTATTATTAATGAAGAATTGTCGAACATCAGATTTAAGACAATGTGAGTTTTTTAATAATATTTTATCCAATTTTATATTCTATTTTGACTAGTTATTTTTCAATATTTCATGAGAATTCAAATAAAATGAAATGACAACTTTGGTACCAGTATAAATATAGATTTTATTTCTATTCAAATTAAATTACAAGGTTTATCCAATTATATTAAATTATAGTGCTCCCAAAAGTTTAAAAATAAATCATATAATATTTTTTTACCTGATGCTACCAAAAAATAAAATATCAATAAAATTAAAAAGATTAGAATTTTTAACACAACCCATTAAATATTAAAAATATATTTAACTAATTAATATTCAAATATAAAATTATTTAATAATATTTGGTTGTTAGATAGTCGGTGAATATTGGTACACCCTCTAGACAAAAACTGACTCAACTCTTCTATCCAATATATAACTCGTTCTAATATGAAAGCCATAACTCCCCAACATCTATCAACTATGTGAGCTTATCAGTTTCACTATTGGGAATGTTATACTGATATTACAATGAACATGTCAATTCATATAAATAAAAAAATAAAATAGATATAATTTTTTAAAAAATATAATTCCTATATCTCGAACCATTATTTCTCCTTGATTTTATTACTAATATTTCTTTTATATGACTGGTATCACTAGAATGATTTGATTGTATAGGGTTATGGTTTCCATAAAACTACTACACCACCAAGAATATTTACCTATCATTTGATTGTTTTCCTTGTAATCTACTATTATTTTTGATTCACGATTCCATATTTCTTGTAAATGGGTTTGCACACATCGCCTATAACAATATCTCTATAAACAAGATAAAAGAAACAAAATTAATTAATTCACTGTACCACATGAAAATAAATTGTGTGAATTATTTTCAAACACATTTAAAAACATGATTATAGTTACTCGTTAGGCTCTTGTGGATTTTTGGTCTAACTTTGATATGTATAGTCTGAAGGGTGTTCTAATTCTAATGACAAAACTCAGTCATCTACATGTACTAGAGTGGAAGGTGAAATAATAAAATTATCATATCCTACGAAGAGTATAAGAAATGGAGGTTGGGTTGACAAGTCCGGATAAGGCTTGAAGGGCTGGGGATAAATCATAAGTGATGGATATTGTATTGGTAGGGACATACCTGGATGCGTAATAGACATTGTATTAGAATTTTAATCTATGTAAGATGATAATGAAGGCATGGGTGGGAACATCCCGAGAGGCTCAAGTGGAGGATGAAAAGGTGTGGTGGATGGGGTGCCTGCTGGTGGGTTTGGGAATGAATGGATATGATTAGTGCTTCACGTAGCTCTATTATCACCCCCATTCAGACCCATACTAGCGGGATGATGAGAAGTAAACTATAGTTCAAATGAGTGTCTCTATGAAAATTTTGATAAAGAACAAGAACATGAAATTAAATGTAATACAGAAGAAAAATATTATAATTATTATACTCACCATGGGAACTAGAGGAGGAAAACCTAGATCTTGCATCAGTTGATCATTATCAAATGAAATATTCCTTTGAACTTATTTAGTATCATTAATTTTATATATAAGAATGAAATGTACATTTTTTATAAATAGTTATTAATAATTATAGATATAATATAGAAGTAAAATAAATCACACACAATTTCATAACATATTTTAGAATATATAATTTAAAAAAATGTAGTACATTTTTTAAAAAACACTTTTGAATCACAGTTTTCTAAATTGATATAAATATAATTAAATACAATGAATGTAAACAACACTAAAACAAACATATCAGTCCAAACTGAAACTAAAAATAATTAATTATCGATTTACCAATCTGAGAAACCCACATCATGGTAAACTCAATGAACTACAAGTATATATTTTTGTTTTATATATTATCCAAAAATACATCAATTTCATAATTTATTATGACAATGGGAAAATTTGAGTCATCCAATGAAATATTTTTTCAAAACCAATATGGGATTCAGGGGAGATAATTTCATTCGCACCATCATGTAAATCATTTCTTTATATTACTTCAATAAGGAAAATGTAATTTGAAAATAGATGATCGTTCACATAAAACACCTGTTTTTTACATTGATTAAAAATATATTTTTCTTCAATATCTTGGAAGTGAGTCATGTTAATAACTCTAAATCTATAGTTATCAATAAATATACAATGTATAATCATTAAATATAACCTTTTAAATTTCATTATATTGACTCAACAATGAGTGTAGTAATCCAATAACATCATTTCATATACAAGTCCGTAATAAGACAGATTTTCATAACGAGAGATTCTATATGATTTACAAGAATAATAGTATGTCGTTGTTGTTAACAGAATTACTTCATGTTTTGTTCCCATAATTACTACTTGACCATTTGTAAAACTAATTATATCCTTGGATTATTAATGATTTTCATACATGGACAAATGAATTGGGACAATAATCCATTGCTTGGAATTCCTAAGAGATGGAATCAATAGGTAGACTCAATACCTTAAATATATATGAATAATACTATTAAACGAATATCTATATTTTTAGTTAATTAATATAATTTTCAAAACATTGATTTTAACCATGTAAGAAACACTTTTTTATGCAAATAGTCTCTCCATATCAAAGATAAATATAGATGAACTCTGCTTATATTTTTTCCCTTTATAAAATCATAGTAATAGATGAAGGTATAATTGAAATGATGTAGTATGAGATAGAAAATAAATATGAAAAATAATTACATAATATAATCTTTGAACAAACTATAGTTAACCAATATTATGTGATGTGACATATCCCACATTTCGAGGCTCAATGTATCGAATTTATATAATCCAATAATTTTACAGTTTGGGGGAGAGATATAAATGAGGGCCCAATTTCTGAAAAATTCCAATGTTTAATTCTTATTGGTCAGTTATCACATGTGCACACATCAGACAAATTCATAATAAAATCCATATATTCTTGAGCTAGATAACCTCTCACAATGGAATCTTTAATATGATTCTCATTTTAGACATAAAATTTCAGTGTGCACATATTTCTTTCAGTATAATACATCCAATGAAGAGTAACAAGTCCCTCGAGAAGTGTTTTAGATTGATGAATAACTAATAAATGTAGCATGCAATTGAAAAATGATATATGATATTTTTTCTAACTCTAACATAATTAATGGTGAACGTGATGCATTTCTATCGAGAATAACATTAAAATACATTTTGAAGAAAGGTCTCTATAAAAAGGTAACTAGAGAATCACCATCACCATTACATTATTGGATATTAAATGTTATATTTCAGTTGGAATCAATTCATGACAAACAATGTGATAATCATGAGTTCATGGGGATTTCAGTTTCAACTCCCTTCTATTAACTCATTTAGATATGTTACTGTAATACCCTTTTGGATCCGTTATATTCTCTAATACATCCATAAATTGATTTTTCACTAAAGGTGTCATCATTTTAGAATCACAAGTAACTTTCAAAAGTTTTCATCAATACACAAAATATGTAGTTCATGTCAAATACCTAAATCCAACAAGTTATAATGAGATGGTATGTAATATTAATTATTCCCATTAATATTTACAACAATTAATAGAAAAATTTTGTATATATTTTTCTCAACTTATATTAAATCTAAATAATGACATAATAAATTGGTAGACCAATATGGAAACCCAAAAAAGATACTATTATTTTTTCTACTATATTTGGATTCAGTGTCATCACTCTTCCACTTTTTAGATTTCATCTATCCATTAATTAATGAATGAAAGAAAACACTCAGTTCATTAAACATATTAGTTCATTACATATATTGTCATGGCTATTTTGTGTCCACATTTTTATCAATCCCCCAACGATTCTTATTATATTTATGTTCCACTGGAAATAATATTCAATTATCTATGAAACTAAAACTATACCAAAATTTATGTCTTCTCAATTGTGTATTCTTAATACAAATAAGACTTGATATTTTTCTCTTCATGATCTAACCAGAAATCATTTCATTTGTAGGGAAGTCATTTATAATCCATAGAAGGACATCACACTTCAGAAATATATTTTTTGATGAATCATCGAATATGCACATATTCATATCTGAAATATTCCTCAACTCACTTATAAATGTTTTAAAGTTGATAAATATATCATTTCAAAGATCATGAGGTCCATATATTAATAAACTCAAGAAAGTGATCTTTTTTCAAACACATCCATGGAGTAATATTCTGATCAATAATAGAAATTGGTCATGTGTTGTGAGAAGTAACCATCAAACAAATGAATAAAAAAAATTACAGGATAAACCAATAGACCCGACCTGAAAATGTGATCCTCAACTGAAAAACCAAGATGTTTTATATCAAATTCCATCCATGTTAATTCATATGTAGGATAAAATAACACATTATTATCATTAATTCTCTTTGTATCATTCCATTTTATATTGGTTGTGTATTCTACATACATGAATAGAATTAGAAGCTTGAGAATAAATGGAAAGATTCACATGACTTATTTTGGATCAGGAGGGTGATAAATCAACATTTTCTTTCTATTGATATGTTTCACATTATTTATAGTCATTAAAGTATGATGTTTTCTCTGAAAATAAATTTTAATCTTTCAGAAAAATAATAAATTTTATTACTAGAAAACCCTTTCATCTTAAATAAATTCATTGCCTTATAATGGTTTGAGGGAATATCTACAACCTCAAGAATAAATTCCATCCAAATAGAAAGAATATAGAAAATATATGTATTATAAATTTCAAACATGGTTTTTCTGTGACATAATGTCATTAAAAATTATAACTTTTTCATTTTAATACATTCATGATATACATTAGTTTGAGAATTATCCTTCAATTTTTTTCACTCTCTCAACTTCAACATATTAAATATTTTCCTAATTTGTATTAATATCACTGCCATCATGGAATTTCTGAAAATCTATCTCACGATGATGGGAAAATGGAAACCAATCAAATATAAACTTCCATATACCTCTTTTTTCTTTTTATTCATGAAATGTAGAAGATTTTCTAATCTCTCTATTCTGATACAAAATAGTGTATGTTGTTCAAAATCCTTATTTTTTCTATATGGTATCTAACATATTCCCAACCTAACTATGGTCACCCAAGATAATTATAACAATGAAATGATATATGAACTCCATCTGAAACATTATTAATTGAAATATAAAAACACATATACCAATTCTTATAAATTTTTTTGAAATATGATTGATATGATACAGAACAATTATATCAAATATATTACATGAAAAAAGTTATATTCACATCAAAAATGTAATACATAATTAAAAAAATCATTGCAACCAATTTTAATATGAAATTCATCAAAGCATACTAGTTTCTAGTAAAACAATAGAATAAGAGAAATTACATATTCTATAAGTGGTAAGTGCAAATAAAGGACAAGAAAATGTTCAAGACAAGGAATTTGGAAAAATAATTTAGAATACAATTAAATACATATTTATTTATGATTTTTTTTAAATAATTATAATTTTTAATATGATATTAATCAAATTAGAAACAATTTTATTTTTGATAAAAAAATTTACTCCTGAATAAAAACAAATGTGTCAACCAACATCGTAAATATAGATACATGGTATAATAATATCTGGTAAATTATTAAATAATGTATTTAAATATAAATAATCATCCAACACTTTTATAATTAAAACTAATATTTATAATATAACAAAAAATATATCCAAAATTAAATAAAATAAATGAAATTCCAAAGTAATATTATATATGAAATGAAAATAAATTTTTTTTAGAAAAAATTACTCCTCTATAAAATGAATAGAAAAATGATTCAATTTTCTTCTTTTGTAACCCAAATAATATCCATTGATCATACACAAACTCAAATAGTATCTTTCAACTACCAAATCATAGTAAAATTTCTCCACAAAGACATAGAGTGTGCATTAATTGTGATGGAAGATTCCTTAAATAACTATATACTAAGGAAGAATACAACTGAAGATACACTTATGGGAATTAGAGGAGAGTAAAAGCATAAAATATGACTTAATGATAACACATATCAGTCCACAAGGAAATAAATAAATTTTTTTGGAAGATCCATCCATTTGTAGAGGAAACATGTTGATGGGTGATAGAAAAATGTATCAAAATAAGAGAAAAGTATTAGTGGGATTGGTCTCATAATGGTGAAGGAACACAAGACAATAAAGATAAAGTTTCTCATAAATAACTTTTTAAATGGATTGTCACGTGTGGTTTTGAAAAAATTGACACTATCAAGGAGTGAAGGAAGACTATATGAAAAAAGTTGTCTCATCAAGAAAACCCATAGTCATTAACATGAGGATGTTATAGGTTCCCCTCTCATGTTTTAATTTATTCCTAAAGATGATAAATTTAGTGATATTTGATGAAGGGTTAGATAAAATTCATGCGGGTTATTCACCATAAGTGTATTAAAGGGAGTATTACAAATAATAAAGTGCATGATGAAGTGAAATTTCAAGCTAATTCTAAAATTTCACAGATCATGAATTAGCTATAGAACATTTTGAAATTGACAATAAAAGACGGAATATATATGAATATAATGATATATTAAGGATAAATTGGATTTATAGAATATTATTTAGTGATTTTAAATTAAAATAAATTTTTTTATTTTACTTTTGTTGTTATGTTATTTGTAAATCCCTTTATGGATTTTTCTTAAACTCATATATTCGTATCATCTGAGTGTTTTTATGGATACATTTAATCTAAATTGAGAAATAATTATACCAATAATGTTGTTTCAACAAGTGTTATCTAGAGGTAAAAAACTACTTGGAGATAAATATTGGATCCTAAAATATACTTATCCTCATTTAAAATAATAATTCATTATAGATAAATGAGAAGAAATGGACTTCTAGTTGTGTTAAATTGATCTTCTGGTGGTCTGTTCTTTCCCATGTGTAAGGTTATAAGTATTCCATTGATGAACTTATATAGGGGCCATTCATGATATCCAATACATTTGTGAGTTTGATACTAAAATTAAAACATGTGTAGAGTACATTTACTTTCTTAATTTTAATAAAGAATAGATAAAGGATATTAAAGAGTATAGTGATCTAAATAAAGGTAACTCATGAATTATTCTATATAATAATAAGACAAAAATTAAACCCTAATAAACTAATAAAATAACCAAATTATTAAATATATAAATAAATTAAATATTTATTTTATATATATTTCTTAAATTTTTTTTTGGATTTATCAAAACAAAGTGGGAAACTAAATTAAAACAACACATATATATTTTACAATCACATTTATTATGAAGTAATATAAAAACATTATCCGAATGAAAATTATTTCAAGTAATTAGGATGAACTGTGACCTACATGTATCTTGGTCTCATTTTCATACACAGATAAAAATGAAAACAATAGTCATTAGAAGAGAAGAAGGATTCATAACTCATTAAAGTGATTTCAAAGATGATCAAAATAGAAACTCACGGAAAATTTCATAGGAGAAGAGAATAGGTCCTCACTTAGGTGAGGGGGAATAGGGGTCATGAAGGATGGGAGAGGGTGGGATTCCAAGGGATATGAGAGAAATATATCCATTGGGATTAAAAAAAACCCTTGGTATATCTCAACCTATAAAAATGGTTTTTAAAAAACCATTTGGATGTCCTAGTTTATACCATCGATTTACAAACACCATTGCTATAGAATTATTCTAGATACTTTATAGACACATTTTTGGTAAACCATTATTATAGATGCATGGGGATAACCCCATTTTCTAGTAGTGGAAATTAAACCATCATGGTTCAAACATTTTTATGATTTTTAATTTTATTGAATATTAATTTTAAATTATTTAATATTTATTTAGGTAATTATTGGGTCACCATGATTGGTTTCAATGTAATGTTTACTTATTTTTTAAGGTTAATAATTACAAGATAAATACATTAAAAAATATGATATATTAAATTTGATACAAGATAAAAAGAATGTTTCGTAGGATGATAAGAAGTTGTCATAATCTATAATATCATTTGAATTAATTAAATTATAATTTTATTTCCTAATATGACTATTGATTCTTGAACGTCACACAAATTTTTCTAATTAAATCCACTAAAAAGGAGGAATCATGTGATAAATGAATATGACAACCAATTAAATGACTACACTCATGAGAAAACTAATGAAATATGATATGGGATATGAAATCTTGTATTTTTTATCACCCATATCTGTTATTAAATGAATAGAAACATGAATAATTATATACATAAAATTTTATATATGTAGTAATGCTTCACCATTGAGTCGTTTATGAGGAAACAACCCCTTTTTCTGTAGTTCCACTAATCCACTTATCACTAATTAATGGATCAATCATATGAAAAATATATTCTTAAATATCTATTTATCATACCATAAGATGATTGTTTTAGATCTGTATAATTTTTAAGTTTAATTTGATCAGTGTTGACTATTATAAATAATATATATAAAGAGGATGAAATTGGAACTATGAAATTGGAAGGATTTGGGAAGGTATTTTTCTATAATCATTTTATGTAAAATATTACAACGAGAATGGAAATGGAATTATGAGTGCTGAAAGATAAGGGTGAAAAATCCATTAATACCTAGGATGAATGTTTCACCATTCATTCAGCATATACATTTGGTGTTATCATTGAACCTGAAATAAGAAAGTTTCAATTTATTGGCGAATGGTGACAATGTCTCCAAAAAGAAATGGGATATAATGGAACTCGGTGTCAATAAAAAAATATTTTTTTTTCTACAATTTGAAAGACTCTCATTATTTTCTTGGATTTTGGGAAAAAATATAATGTTTATGTTTTTAGGAAATTCCATTAATAAAACCCATGAACGAAAGAAAACTAATCTTCATTCATGCCAAGAATTAGTTAAAAGATACAAGAAAAAAAATATCTTCTATGAGATATATAAATACTTCAATTGTGGAAGATAAGGGCATTGAGCCCTTGAATGTTGAATTAATGTAAAGAAGATATATAATAAAATTAATGGAGATAAATCCCAAATGAATCCACTTCCCACAATACATTATTTCAATTACAAGGATTACAAATAATTATTCTAATATGTGAAAAATCCACGAGTAAATGGTGAAAATAGGCATAAAAAACTTACTTATATAAATTATAAAGAAAAGGATCATGAAATCACTACTGATAATGTCGAAAATAATAACTATGTAGAGAGATGTACCATTATTATCCACTATACCAAATTGAAGGTATTATTTAATTTGAATTTTACCACTCTTTTATATCTGAATAATTTCTATGAGTATCACAACACCATCTAAACCGCAACATAATGATGTATCAGTGAAAACTATTAATGTTATGATAATTTAATCTCATCTATATATCTGACCTCTATTATATTTTTTTGGGAATGTGTTTCTTGAAAATATTGTCATTCTCCCTAAAGAATAATTTTATGCATGTTTGAACATGGATTGTCTCTCTATATATAGATCCTATATATACTTATAATGAATTGATGTAATATTTTATATTATAAATCAACTAGTGGTATTCTATCTATGTCAGTATAAACCTGAAATTCCGATGAAAGTTACTTACATTATATTGTTCTTACTTCCTATTAATGAGTGGTATTTGTCAAAAATGGGTGGTGACAAACTCAACATTGAATATATTCTTATTGTGTAGGAATTTTTCCAATGTATGTTCAAAATAGTTTCCTAGTATTCCATTGAATAATAATTTTTATTTTTCAATTTATTTAAACCTTGGATTTACCATTATTTAAATAAATCCTTATATAATGACCCTAATTTATTTGTAATAATTGATGAAGGAACTCAAGTATAATCTAGAAAATTGATTCATATGATCTAATGTGTCACCATGGGGTGTACCAATTATTTTTTATGAAGAAATTTATTTCAATGAGACATTTCATTGATTATATCGAACATAAAATCATCATAATAATGAACATATATCCTCCACCCTATATTGATTAATTATTTAATCAACTACATCGACCTAGAATCATTTCAATGATTAAAAATTATTTAAGATATATTCAATTAATATACCTATAACAATGAAGGATTTACCTATATGGCATGGTAATTAATTATTTATATAATTTTGTAAACTTACCAATACACTATCTATCTTATAAGATTGAATTAAGAGAGTCTTAGAAATTACCTTGGTCAGTTTGTGGTAGTTTAATAGATTCTATTCCTATATTTTCAATGATAAAGGAAGATCATTAATATCATTGGGGTATTGTTTTAAAGACCTTGAGGAAGGAGAAAGTGTAAATCTAATTTAGAAAGTGTGAATTTTCTCTATAGAATATATCATTATTGGGTTGTGTTATCACAAGAGAGGTTATATCTAAGAATCTCTCAAAGAAGAATGTCATTCGTAAATATCCTAGAACTACCACAGTGAAAAAAAACCATATTTTTTTATTATGGATGGATACTTTTGACACCTTGTGAAAAATTTCTCACAACCATAAAATCCAATAACCTTTTTGACTAGTATGGGAGACCCATTCCATTAATAATTTTAATGTAGAGAAAAAATAAATTGTATTAATGGATGGTTGGTTAGTGAACTTGTGATTTCACTATATTGAAATGGAAATGAGTTTATGATATAAATTGATGAATTAAATAAAGGAATGAGATATGTAATAGTGGAGAATTCCTTGTTGATATCATATGGTTTAGAAAAAATGAAAACTCATCATAATAATTACCATGCTCTGGATTGAGATCTGGAAATGATAATTTTCGCATTGAAGATATGGAGGTATTATCTATATATAAAATGGTGTTATATATGTACTAAACATTAAATAATGAAGTATATATTTACAAAAAGTTTTTTGAATATGTTGAAAAGGATATGGATGGAGTGGAATAAAGATTACAAGAGATCAATACTTACATCCCTATACAAGAGAATATGGTGAGTAAAGCTCTACGTCAGAAAGAAAATGAATGTTTATCCATGATGAGGATAAAGAGATATAATTATTTGGGATTTTTAGTGGATAGACCCTGGAATAATAATAAAATTGGAAATATATTATCTTTCTCAAAGAATTGTTCAACCTTCCATCCATGATAATATTAAATGGGAACAAAAAAACATATACCGATTTATAAAATAATGGATGGATGTTTTAACAGTTCAACAATTACAATGATAGAATAATCAGATTAAAGAACATGTTATGTGTCCATAAAATTCCATAATTAAATAATAATATATTATAGAATAACATAGATCATCATTCTATATTGATCCTTGAGGAAAAAAGAAGTATAGTGATCTCAAATAGTATTTATGGTCGGACAACAAGAAAAGAAATATTTTGGAGTATATATTTAGATTCAGAGTACATAAAAAAGTTAATGTTGAATGTAATGATCCTAAATATATATAACACATATTACTCCTAAAAAATGTTAATTTGAAGTAATCCCAATAGATTTTGTCATAGGACTCCCCAAGACATAATAAAGCTATAATATTTTCTAGGTTATAGTCAATCTACTTATGAAGTAAAAAAAATTATTTTTTATTTGACAATACTTATAGATTGATCATAATTTTATTATATACATAAATGAAAAGGTGCTATTGAAGTGGATATTGAATTTATTCTATTTCTAATCGATATATGAGGTTTACCTTGATATTTTGGATAATACATGAGCAATATTTAAACATGGAGTTGAACTCCAGAACCACATATCATCCTATAAAAATGGAATATCTGAGAGGAAAATTTAAACCCCTGAAATTATACTAAGTTATTTTCTATGGATTTCAAAGGAGGTTGGGATCAACACATTTCTCTGTTTAATTTTATTACAATAATATCTTTCACTCAATCATTCGGATGGGTCATTAAAAATCCCCTTAAAGAAAGAAGTTCATACCACTTATACGATGGGATGAAGTTTGAGAATAAATAATTTTGGGAAATGAGAATTTTTTGGAAATGAAAGATAAATCTAGATCCATTTAATATCACAATAGGGTATATTAAAGCCAACAAAATACTTTTACTAAAAATCATCATTGATATCTAGAGTTCAGAGTTTATGACAAGGAATCCTTTATAATATAACATTATAATAAGGTACATAAATCTGGATGTAAGGGTAAGCTGGTACTTATAAATATTGATACTTTTTAAATTATTAATTGAGTAGGGATGGTATATTATCACTTAGTTCATTTACCGAAACTCCCCCATGTTCATGATGTGCTCTATGTATTTTTTTTGAGGAAGTAAAAAACAAATACTTCACCTGTACTTATATAATTGGTAATAAAAATAGAGCATGAAATTTATTATGAGAAGAAATAGGGGAGATTCTATATTGAAGAGAAAATTCCCAATGAAATAATACTATTCAATTGGTTAATGTTTCATAGTGAAAACATAAATTTATGGAATCTTTTTGGGAATCCAATGATGAGATGATGTAGAAGTATCCATATCTTTTTGCACTGGAATAATGGGAATTTCAATAGTGAAATTATTATAAGGGGTTATAATGTTATAAACAAATATTTTAGAATATATATATGTAACTCTTATTTTATATGATTTCAAGAGTTTGATAGATTTATATACACACAAAACTGAGTTTAGAATAAATATTATATATTATTGAGATATTACAATTAAATGTTACAGTTATTTCATTGTAGTAAGATTTTTTGTTATGAAAAAGAATAAATAAATAATAAAAACATTGTATCAAACAATTCCTTAATTTAAATGCATTGATTTATTCTTAAGAAATAAGTACTGAAATATTAATAAAAGGAATAATATATTATAATACAGTATTGTTTAAAAAATTATAGTTTCTACATACTATGTTTTTTGTCAAAATATAATATATTATTTAATAATGATCGATGAGGAAATAAATTTATTATATATTATAAATTATACATTCATAATTAAATTTTTATAGTTGGTGATAATAAAATTTGAAATTAAAAATGAGATATTTTTGATTTTTTTTTTCCACAATGCAATTTATCATAACAAATTGAATTATTCACTACAGATGAATTAATTTAGTGAAATTTGTGGATAATATATACAATAGAATATAATAAAATTAATCTAATGGGTTTTCTAAGTTATGTAATGATAGTAAAATCATTTTTATTCTTAAAAATATATCTTCTCTAAAAAGGGTATGTGTTTTTTATATAGATATTAGATTTAATTTATACCACAACACGGATTTGGATTTCATAGAATAAATTAATTTCTTTGAATTTGAATAAGCATTATTACATACTATGATAAACGGTTGTCATCCATAATGAATAATTATCATTGTAAAAACCTTGTTACCATGGTAAGGGTTAAAATGGTTAAATTAGAGGATAACATAAGTGATAAGGTTTAAAATAACAAAAAACCCTTGATTAAAATTCATTTGTAGACATTATTTTTAAAATAGAATTATAATATTTATCCTCTATTGTCTTGAATAGTGTTTTCCCATGTTCCAATAATATGGTAGGGTAAGAACCATTTTAAATAACATCGTTGAGTGATGAAAAGTGTGTTATATATTAGACTGAGCCTTTCATGAAAAATAGTCTTGACTTATCTAGGTGAGGTCGGTGGGAAAACATTCATTTTAATGTTTCCAAAATCATACCACGAGAGTCACATTAATGATTATAGGCTTTCATTATAAGAAATTTCAACGATAGAGGTACCATGGTTTGAAATTGGCCCATATTTACTGTTAAAGCCTAAGTTGGAGAGCACCAGTGGCCAGACGGTTATTTATGTGACAGTGTGATCATGCCTTTAGCTAAACAGGATCATGTAGGCATCGTCTCAGTGTCACTATTATAAAAAGATAATTTTATTGAGTTATTATGATTTAATTAGAAAATGATTAAATCATTATCCCGTGTGTGTTGGGATTTTTGAAACACAACATTTCATTTTGACCGATGCCTCATAACCCATATTGGTCAGTTTTTTTTTTGTTTTTTTAAAGACTTATTGGGGATGAGAAGATATAAGTTTGGGAGTTTTTAATGATAGGGGTTTTAAACCATTGAAATTCCAAAATAATTTTTATTTTATTCTTTTATTGGATATGATATTTTTCAAACTGAGCATCATAGTGGAATTTTGTGAGTTTAGTACCAAAATATGTTGTTTTTTGATGTAGTTCAAGGCATGGGGGTGCACATGGTGTTCTTCAAATTTTTGATAGCCTTGTGATTCTAAACATTGAGTTAGCAGAAGCATGTTGGGGCACACTATGAGTCTCAAACTGTGTGGCCCTTAGAAAAAAACTATGTGGTTTTTTTAGTGGAGAAGAACAGCCCACATGGGTTGTGCAGGTTTTACCCAAACCATTTACATAACCCATTTGAATTAAATGAAATTAAATGAAATTAAAAAATTTTACTAATAATATTATTATTATTTTAGGTTTTATTAAATTCTTAAAGTAGGATCACCTCTCTCCTCCCTCTCCAAATATTTTCACACCCCCCTAGGGCTCCCTATGGCTGCGTAAGATGCACCCATCTAAACTCAACTCCTATCACAAATTTCCACTAACTTTCATCATGATTTTTCTTTTATTCCTATAGTACATTCCATATACTATCATCTCCTCCATTCATTTGACATTATTTCCTCTCCCCAACACCCAATGAGGTTCATTCAAATCCTAGGTTTGGGTTCACAAAAATTTTACGTCAATCATAGGTTTTGTGTAGGGTCTCCTAGGACAATCCTGTTCGTATTCTGAAAACTGCTACTAAAGGTGAAGTAGTTTAGATAATTTAGGTCCACAATAATCATATTTTGGGTATGGTTTTCTTCTATTATTTTTTATATCTAACTTTATATTTATATTTTCTTTAGTTTTTTATTATCTAATACATTTATTTATAACTTTTGATATTTGTTTTATGAGGAGAGAATACATGCTTATGCATGGGTACAATATATATATATATATATATATTCACTCCTTGGAAATATTCCCTCAATGTGCGGGGAATATTTGTACTATAAATAGGGAGATTATATATATCTGTGTGTGTGTGTATGTGATTTTATGTGTAAGGACTAGATTCGATTTTTTGTCATCAAAGTTGTGAAGTTCTATGTGTTCATCTTGGTCTACTTTCTATGGTAAGATATCTTTTCTTTCACCTTCAAATTTTATACTGCATTAATTTATAACATTTCAAATTTCCTTAGTTATTAATTAGTGAGGCATGAAATTCGGAAATAATTATTCTTTAATGAGAATTAAGTATGACTTTTGAAAAAAATATTTAATTATGGTAATAGTATTCTCTGTTAAAATTAGCATTTTTTATAATAAACCCCCTCTAATGGAGGTGAACTATCTTATAAGATAAAAATATGTGATTAGAGATTTATTCTTGAATGGATTATTGAATTGGTGTTTTTATATGCATTGAGGTAATGATTGATATATGGAATGTTTAGGATATGGCTTCTAATTTCATTAGAAAAGAGATTTCCCTTTTTATGATGTTTAAATTATCAACTCACGGTCTATGCTCTTGGCCCCCCCATTATATTCAATGAATAGGAATTATTTATTGAATAGAAATTACCATGTTGAAATCTTCCCTATTTTCCCTTAGTACATTCTATGTAATAATTAAACCTTGATAAATGACTTTCCATGACTTGTTTGAATAAATAGTATGAATTTAATGGAAACGATTGACATGATAGTCTCCCTTCCTTAGTTTTTTAAATGAATTAATTTAACTAGAACATATTATGGTGGAATGACCTTGCCCCTTGTTTTGATTAAAATAGAACAGTTTATGTAACATGTTTCAATGATGTTACCTGACTATTTTTAACAACATGATTCGTGTTTGTTTCGTGGTTTGAAAGGAATTGATTTTGGTGGTCTAAACTAAATCATTTTTTCTTATACAATTATGCATAATAATAGTGATATGTGTGATCATGTCAGTATTCCATGGGAATGATCAGATAAATTTGATAATCCCTATTGAACTATAATATTTTAATTTATAACCTTTAATGGATCCCTTTGGATCCATATTCTAGGAGACTGAGACCTGAAGCCACCTGATAGGTTTTCCAACCATGTATTTAATTACATCCTAGTCTTTTTGACATTATAACCCCAAAAAAATTGGATAATTCTATTGATTGAAGGTATAGACTTTTAAATGGACATAATAATAACTTTTTGTGATTTCTTATGGAATAATCCCCTTGGATAAATTTGGAAAATTGATATATTAATGAACTTAGGGTTGAATAATTAATTAAATCAGATTGATATAATTATGATGATAATTAGGAACCAACATTAATTTAATTATTTTTTTTGAAAGATGGTTATTTTTTTAAATTTATATTTACTTATTATGATGATATATCTCGTATTTTTAAAAATAAACTTCTGATTTTTCTTGCTTAGCTTTTGAGCTTATTTAATATCAATGATATTGACACCCTGGGGTTTGATGCTAATTTAATTTTATGTTCTTATAGATATGACTCATGATTGGTGTTGATGCTTGAGGGCTTGGTGCATGTTTTCTTACCACCTGAGGGTTGGGAATACTAGTACTCAATGCTTGAGGGAAGAGTAAATGATTATATCTGCTGCATGAGGTTTAGGAACACTGGTACTAAATTTAAGAGGGAAGAGTATAAGATGTTTTAAGATGACTAAGGGATATATTCACATTCACATGGTGATTGAGGGAAACATACTACTTATGTTTAAGGGTGGGATTTTGGTTAGATTAATGGTATAAGTCATATGATTACGTTATGTTTATGAATCATTCATCCTTAATAGGAGAATCGGTCACTGATTTTGTTGATCCATAATGTTGCAGTAGGATCTACCGACATAAATAGATACATGGAAGGTCTTCAAAGTAGGTATAGCCTCCAAGTGTCCCTTAGGAACTTGGGATGGTTATTTTATTTTATTTATCACAACTTTTTTATTTTTATTCTTATACCTTCTCACTAATTTATATTAAATATCTATAATTTATTATGGTATAAATCAAGGGTATCATCCTACTAAGATTATTCTCTCATAACCATCTCAAACCACCATTGAACTGGTGTACCAAATTAGTCCATATATTTTCAGTACCATGGTCAATTACTTGTGTTTTTTAGCTTGAACCTAATAATTCAGAGAACATGACTGAGCTATAGCTCATGATTCTCATAGAACAAGTCATTGTACAATAATTTTTAAAACCTTGTATTACTATTGAAATTAATTCTACATTCACTTGTAAAACCATCTATAATATATTTATTCTTATAACATATAAATTTCCATTTTTATTCAGATATTATATTTTTATTCCAGTGCTTGTCTTTATTTTATTATTAATTCACCACTTTTCTATCATTAGTTTTCTAATAAACATATGTAATAACCTAATATCGAGAGTAGATTCTCTTGATTGTACCCTCAATTAAACCTCGTTGATAGTCGACAACCTCTGAAGTACGAGGAGGAGAGCATGAAGCCTTGTGGTGAGCGGTCCATCCACTATCTTAGTGGTGATCCGGGTTGGGATGTTTCAAATTGGTATCAGAGGGTTTCTTTTCCTTTTTCCTAATGTTCTAGGTTGGTATACAAGAGACTAGGAATATGTTGTCTCATGTTTTTATCCTTGTGTCTATGATTGATCACCCCATCCACGTGGAAATGACCATGTGGTCAGGGATAATATTTTTGTTTATATTGTTCGATGTTACATTTGTTACGATTACCCATTGAGTGAACTGTATACTTTTGGCTACATATGGATTTATGAATTAATGGAATTTTATCCTTGACCTTCTTGTAAAGGATGAATAATTCAATTTTTCTTATTGGGCATATATATAATTCACATTCCATGAACATTCCATGACATGTAGTTTCATATGTAGGATGATTTCTATTTCGATTGTAAGCCATGGGTTACATACCATACTTTTTTTTATTCTAGAAGACTTTCCTTTTTTATATACCATGATTCTATTTTTATATAATGTTTCTGTATGTCTATATCTTATGATATCGTGTACTATTTCTTTTGAAATAAATGGTTTCATGTGTTAATTTAATTGGTTATAATTAAATGGGAACCAAATTTAAATTGTAAGGGTTATGGTCGCTATATAATTGAAAAAATGGTAACAATTCTATTCAAACCATATTGGGTCTTTATATTCATAGAATTTTTTTTTTAAATGCAAAAGGGGATCTAAAATTAAAATTATAAATTGAAATGTTTTTCGATTAAATGGGAGCTAGACATTAGTTTATAAAGTGTATGTGTGATTTTTAGATTAGGGTGGTAGCAACCCCTGTCATCGAACATTTATATATAACCATTACTTTTTTAAAAAATATTATGAATTTAAGAGAAGTTTAATTTTAATCTAAAATGAATTGGTAAATTTTCCCAAAATTAACAACTGGGCCCAATTTTCTTAGTTTGGGCGTGCTTCTAATGAAATAACCCACTACGGAAGTTTGGAGACTTTGATAACTTAACAACTGTTAGTGGGTTGATTTTTGAAGAACCTAGGTTAGTTTAATGGAACCCTTTTATTTTTTAATATCTTTATAAATTAAATAGAATGAATGGGGTGAGTTAGAAAATTATGATGGGATGTATAAAGTCTTTAATATTTAGATAAAGATGTTTTAATAACATTTTTTTTATTCATGATTGCTTTAATTAAATAATGTATGGAGTTATTTTGTTTTGTAACCCCCCATGATTTCATACTACATTATCTCTTCAAAGTAATTCAATAACTTGCACTACACGCAACACTGAGTTTTAGCACGCCAGGAGTTACCGAACTAGCCATTAATAAATCAGTCAGGATTAGTATTAAATGAATTTTAAATTTTATATACTCTATATAATTTTAGAATACATATTATGTGTTTCTTAGACATAATTTAAGAACAAATTCATTTTTAAAGATAAAAGAAGTATTTTTAAAAAAATTAAATTTTACCACCTTTTAATGAAAAACCTTCTTTAAAACCAATATTTAACACTATTATATATTCAATTTAATGAAATTAAATTATTCTATAGAAGAAGGACGTAAAAGTTTACTTTGGATAAATTTTTAGAACTTTTCTGATAACTTTCATATTTTGATGAATACTGAAAATTACTAAATTTTAATTGAAAACAACTTTTTTAATCAAAACAATTTATAGTGTTAAATTATAAATTTTATTGGTTTTAAAGTATCAATAGATTATATTTTTATCATTTAATATAATTTGGGTCATTGGATGTAATTTTACATTTAAACTGGACATAAACAAGTGTCAATCTTTTGATAGTTATAATTTCTTAAAAACACGGTTTTTGTTTTAACAACGGGACATAATTTTAAATTCGTTTCTGCCACTTATGTGTTTTTAATTTGAAAAATTGGATTCTATATTTTTAATCAGGAGTTCAATATTGTGAAAATAGGTAAATTTTATTTTTAGACATTATGAATATTAAATCAGTAAATATTTTATTTACCATGGTTAATGGGTAAATATAGTAAATCCTGGTAAACAAATATTATTATTATAATTTTAAATGTCTCTAATATGTGTCATATTCCAATTTTTTTATACATGTTCGACCATGGTCAACATTAGGTCAATTTTGGGACCCCATTTAGCCACATTAGAGTGATAATGACACTTTATATTAATTAATTTAAAGTAATGACAAAAATGACATAAAAATATATATATTAGAAAAATAATTTTTACATAGGGTTATATAAGTTATCATTTTGTCTATAAATATTACTTTTAAAGCTAAAAATATTTCCTACATCATTGTATTTTTTTTAATTTTTAGATATCAAATAAATAAAATTATTTATGACACAAAAATGATGCAGTGTTTAACTCATTAAAGAATGATTTAAATAAATGAGATTATAAAGATTAAATAAATTAAAAAACCTATCCAATTATTATTAGATGATTTAATTTTGAACATGAGTCATGTAATCTTCATATTTAATGATATTTGGACCTTTATAAACCTAAAATAATTATATAATAAAAGAATATTTTCAAACATTCCTAAAGAGCCCTTCTCCCACTTATAAAAAGTCCTCACCTATAACCCATTTCTCACACCTGTCAATATCCCTTGTCCCATCCAAAGTCAGTCCAATTAATCTCCCTATATCCATATATTTCTCTTATAAGACTTACCTTAGGGAGAAATAATTTGAAATAAGCATTTCGGATAAAACCAAAGGGAGTTACCTGATTTAAAGGTAATATCTCCTCTTAAGTTCTTTTCTTTTCTTTTATTTATCCAACCCCCTAAACTCTCTTTATTAGTTTCTTTTATAACAACAACAATATCCTCAATATACTTGTTAATTTCTATGAAATGTATTTGAACTAAAATTTCACACACCTACATCTAATGGGTATTGAACATAATGTTTCTGTGGACGACAAACTATTGCCTTACGAATTGATGATTATTCAATATTCTACTACCACCTCTTATGGTGGCCATTATGATGGAACTATAATTCTATATAATATTTATGATATTTATTTTATCTATAATCTTATATAATTAACTTTTATAGAATAACATTATTATTTTCATGATGTATATATATACTAATTTCATTTGAGGATGTGGGGACTACCACCCCCTCAAAGTGATATGACTCGTTCATACCATACATGGAACGTATAAAACATGGTTTTAATAAACATAGGTAACATATATAAAATATTATATTTTACTATAATAATAAGATTCATATGTATCATTTGGTCTTCTTTCCTTTTAAAATAATAAAAATTAAATGGAATAGCGTTCGTGCGTGCGTACATATTACAGTCTCCACGAACGTGACGAGATTCATTCCCCATCATAACCACTAAAAAAATTTCATTTTATTATTAAAAATATCATTTAAGAGAAGAATATCTTTCTCTTTATGAATCAAATACATCCTATCTGTAACAAACATGTCTTATGTAACCCAAAAAATAAAGGGAAACAAATCTGCTAACACCCGAAACAATGATACTACAAAAATATTATTAACAAAAAAATATAGAAGATAAAATATGATATCATATTTATGTATATGGTTCATTTATAATTTAATAACTATGATGTATCAATTATACCAGAGGTTAACATACCCTTGACAAAGTAAAAGTACAAGGTAAGGGTTAATTCCTCAATCTCATTATTATTCGAGATTTTTAATGTGTATGTTTTTACACGGACATATTTATTATCAATGTCCATGTTTCATAAAATATTTTTAAAAGAGATTATTTTAAGGGACTCTTTTTCAAAAACAACATTTTAAATGACTTAAATATTTATTCTTCTAATCCTTTCTCATCAATGTCCATGATTTCAAAATGGTTTTAAGGATTTATTTATATGGACATGAATGTATTAAAATGTTAATTCCATTCAACAGTTTAAAAGAGGTATGAGATGCATTGAATCAAAAATATCATTTAAATTCATTTCTTTCTAAATTGTGTGACTTTTAAATGATTTCATGAAAAAGGGACATTTCTATCAAAGATTTCTACTGATCATTTTCAACTATGTCAAGATCCTTTATGGGATATTATTCTTGATCAAGGTCGATTTATTATAATAAAATCTTCCAAATTGTGTTGAATGAGTTATGGTATGTTTTACTATGGATGTGCTATTTTTATACCATTCATGGTTTATGGTTAATGTATTAACATTTCTTATGGTAGTTTTAATATGAATGTTTATGTTATGTATCAAAATTTTCTTATGAGGAATTCTTTGGACTTAGAAAGTGATGGTTGGAGCCCACTATAGCTCCTCAATGCATAGGTAGGTATCATGAGACAAACTGGTGTCTAGGAATAAGTCTATGACAAAATCTTATTTGTAGTCTGGTAACAAGGCCTTGACAATGTTGTTATAATGCTTGACATTATGCATTACATCATTATGAAATTAGTTGTTGATATTACATGTGATTATTCGACAAGTATAATATCCACGTGAATATGTGAATGGCATTATTTGATTTATATTTTCCATATTATGATGAATATGAAGTTTAAAAGGCTTTTATTTTAGTTTTATAAATTACCTTAAATGTTAACTCTTATTTATGATAGTTTCTGCTATATTGTTATCCTTACTAAGCATCTGAGATCACCCCTTTATATGTTTTATATTTCTAAGGATGTAAAGAAGTATATTATGACTGACATGTAGGGATAGTATAAGGGATATGAATGTGGTCAATGGGGATAATGTTGTTGTTGTTATTTATTTTGTAATGTAACATTCAAGTGTATAATCCATTTTCCTAGACTCCTAAACTGATTTGTCCTTTAGGACATGATTCCTTGTTATCATTCCAATGTATTAAAATAATGCACTGACACTAGGTAACTGGGGTCTGGGTGTTACCATTGGTATTAGGGTAAGTCTATAAATAACCTTGGAAATTAGATTTAGAAAAACACTGATTAGGGATCATTACCCTAAGATAGATTTTGAGTATTAATATAGAAGAACATCCTGTATTTTTTTAATTTAGAGATTATTTGAAATTCCCAATCAATACATCCATGTTTGGATACGAGAAGGTAGAGGCATCTTTGGCACAAATTTACCTAGGAGTTAAAACTAAAATAGGGAGTTTCAGGCTTGACTCGGGAGATCTTATTACATGACAATTAGCATTGTTGCACTCTTGGTTACGACACTCCTGGGGGATATTTTTTGGATAATTCTGATTTTATTTACAAGCCATTATGAAGGATTTAGGAGTAAATACTTACTCAATGAAAACATTTTTTATGATTATATATTATATGCATAATCTTTTCAATTTACCATAGTTATTTTACGTGTTTGGAATTAGGAATTGTGATTCATAAACTGACCTACTGTATGCCATTGTTTAGAAATGGCACCTAGTTGATGGAATAAAAACTCCAACATTAAACATGATCCAAAGATTAAGAAGGATTATATCATTCATGGTATTAGGCCCACATTTAGAAAAGAAATAGTCTCCCATTTATTATCATCATATGAATAAATGGTATCATTTGTTAATAAGATACATAATGAATTCTCTATGTCTTATGGCTTTGAAGGGAAGCCATAGAACGAAAATATGGTGTAGATAAAGTTGGATAAAGGGAATAAGGGGAAGGAGGATTTTCCCATATGTCATAACTATTGAAAAAATCACTTTGGTAAATGCTTGAAGGTAATGGAAGTTTGTTATAAGTGTGGAGACAAAAGGACACGAAGTACATGATTAAAAGGGTAAGAAAAAAAGGTTTCGATGTATAATTCCTTATATTTAAAGAGTGGGGACACTGCACGAGTCAGTGTCCCAATCATCAGAGTATACTGAAAATGATGTTGTTGGATAATAATCATGTAAAGATATTACCACATATGAAGAGAAATGGATAGTGTTTTTATGTTGATATTAATGAATTATGTCATTTGAGTGTTGAATCAATGATGTACTAGTTATAATAATTATTTAGTATATAAGGATTGTATTTTAGTACTATTTCATTAAGGATTAGAGATTGTTAGTTACAAAAAAATTGACTCAATAGAAAGTACAAATTTTTGGAAAATACACGGTTGATGGAAATATAATCATTTATATGGTCTGGATACTATATTATTAATTTTGGAATAAGAGATGATGGATTTGGACAACGTTTATTGGATATTATTGACTACCATGGAAATAATTAAAGGTTTTTTTAATTCTATAATGGTTGGTGATTACAAAATTTTTGAATATAAAGAGTATATCCATTATTCTATGATTTTCAAATTAATAAATAAGTACATACCTATTAAAATATGGTTTTTTGGAAATTAATTTTATTACCAAATTTTAAGAGAATACACAATGAAGGTATTCACATGTATATAATGTGGCCTTCCATATAAATTTTGAAATTTGAGTTTGAACAGATGTATTGGGGATAATTATAAAGGATTGAAGAGATTAAGTATGACATTGGAAATTATTTTTAAGGTTAAAACATTTATTAAGATTATTTTTGGATTGCCATAAAAAGGAAAACTCAGAGGTTGGGTGACAACCTGTTGGGTCTAGCAAGGCCTCGATATTTGAACCTGCAACTGAAGGGTGACATGGGTACATCACCAACCATTATCCTATGTGGGGTCCTAGTTTCTATAATGAAGTTTTTTATAAATATTATGACAAATGAATTTTAAATTCATTATTTTTTGAACCCTACACTACTAGGATAAATAGAATATTTTTTAATTATTTTATCATTTGGAGTGAAAGATGAGTTTGTGGTAGGAATTAGTTGAAGGATGAAACTCTACTGGTCAATTATATTTCTTCGTCTTATTCAATGAATAAATTAATTCTTAAAAATTTGGGAAGAGATCTTAAAACCAAAAAAATTTAATCCTAATATCTTATGTTTTGTTGAACTGATGATATTTTAAATCATCATATATTGATGGATTTGAGTCACTCAATTTTAAACTTGTTTGTGATCGATGTCCTAAATCACTCCCTATAAATAATTACTTTTTCCCTCTAGTTTTGTGTCTTTAATGTTCAGCAATGTTCCCCTAATTTTGATCCTAATTTGGGGGTGAATTTTTAATTTCTCTTTCCCACTAATGAAGACTAAATTTCATTAACCCAATTTCCGATGTGGGTTTTCCACAAAGGTATTTTTCTATTTTAACCTTTTGTTTTCAATGAAAATTTTAAAATTGCGGGGATGAAATTTATTGACGGAGAGGAGAATATAAGTGTAACGTCCTGGTTCTGGAAGATGCCCAGAGATTCCCCATACCCGGTTGGTCACTTGGCCTCAAGCGCATTTCCCAGAACGCCAGAGACTACCGACTAGAAGCGAGGGCCTTGGGTATGATAGTGGGGAAACTATGCATTCATTGGAAGAGTACACAATATAAGTAAACAAATACATACAAGAGTGGAAGTAGTAATAATGGCATACAACAGTAATAGTATAAAACTGAAAGTATAAACTGGAGAACATGTATAAAATGATACATGATACATATGTCTAGGAAAACAGCCAAACAAGTCACAATGCTGGAATACAACAGTGTTAAACCAAAGGAAAAATAATTCAGATAATCTCCTCAGCATCGCAAGCCATAGCTTGGTTCCATTCTCTCCTGCTCAATAGAAAATCAAGTACCTGAAGTAGATGGGTGCTTTCCCTTATCTATAACTGCAACAATATAATCTATTTGGGCCCAAAATCATGGCCCAAATACTATGTGGTACTAAATCCCAGTAGGCAACCATCATGAGATCTCTTCCTAACAGTTAGTGAATATTTGGTAGGTAAATTACAGAATGCACTAAACAAGGAAGAACTCAGTAGAAAAAAATCCATAGTTTCAAAGCATTCAAATCACCACAAACAATAAAACAGCTAATCAAAATAGATAAACACAATAGGTAACCATCTAGGAAGTACCCACAACCTATCCCCTCTGGTCCTTCCTAGAAACACAAGAAAGAAGCTAAACACAAGGTAACCCTCTGGGAAGTACTCACTGCTTATCCCCTTTGGTCTAACCTAACAAGTACATGCAACCCTTTAGGAAGTACACTCAGTCTAACCCCTCTAGTTCAGCTTAAGTGTAGTCTCTATGAAGAAGCACTCACTGTAAATTCCTCATATAGTCTTATATCTGTATCTAAAGGCACTCTTGGGAAGAACATACATCACAATCCCTATATGGTCCGTGTCGAGGAACTACAGACACTCTGAGAAATCACTCAACGTCAATTCCCCTTTGGGTCTCACATTGTATGTAAAACAGTCACTCTGGGGAAGCCCTCAACGTCTATTCTCCCTATGGTCTATACAACATGTTCTCATGGCCCTGTGCAAGTCAAGAATGTGTATCACTATGTATCGGCCAAGGAATACCTCAGAACTACTTGGCTAGCATTCTACAACAAAACATCATAACAGAACACTAGTCACATGATCCTACAATACAAGGCATGGGAATGTAAATAGCAGCATAACAGGAAAACTAGACCCAATGGTCAAAATAGGAAAAACCTGCAGGGGAAACACATCCAAAGCACAATAATTCACCCTATTCATAGTCAAATATCATCCACTCAAGCATACCCGCATAGTAGACAAACAATAGGGCTAAAACGGTAAAAACGCAATACCCCATTCATGGGTATTGGAAAAATTTACACATAAAACTCAAATTCATTAAACAGAAAGGAACAAACCACCATCCTCGGGGTTTCGAGATCATTATACGTGAACCTAAAGCATTGAATATTTCAAGAAAATCATAAATCTATAAAAATTCTTAAAATTTTAAACCAAATATAACATGGAAAATAATAGGAATCATAAAATTATGCTCATGCAGAAGAGAGAACTCACTGATACAATTCCAACACAACCGAAAGTGTTCGAATCGAAGGACGGACACTCGCTCAGGTGTACGTCGATGATCCTCAACCGTAAGAAGCACTCGGTCGAATGAGACATAGTAGGAGATCTTTCTGGTGATTAGATGTGACCCCAATGAATTTAATGAAAAGAAATGAAAGTACACGACGTGTACTTTTGAAGTACACTATGTGTACTCGCTATTTCAATACTCTGATTTAGCTAGCCTTGAGGTTACCCACACATTGTCCTTTGCATGGCCGCTACATGGCCAGCACACGGCTACCTGTGGTAACCAAGTACACAGCGTGTACTCATAATGTTCATGGGGTGTACATTGATAATTTCCAGAAAAACCTCTTTTCCTCAAAAATGACCTGAAAATGAAAATATACGTGAAAAAATATCCGGGTTCTTAAAAACAACCCCCCCTTAAATAAATTCATCCTCGAATTTCACTATAAAGGTGACATAGAATAAGAAACCCCGAATAGCTCTAGCCACTATGATCGTACATCTGCCTCCCTCTCCCATGTCTCGTCATGTACTTTCCCATGCTGCCAAAGCACCTGTACTAGAGGAACTAACCATCCATGGAGTGCCTTCATACATCAATCAACAATGCAGAGTGGATTCTCCTCAAAAGATGCATCCACATCCAACTCAACCTCCTCAGGATGGAAGATGTGACATGGGTCCAAGAAGTAACGTGGAGGCTGAGAAATGTGGAAGACGTCAACCATATCCCTGTACCTTTGAGGTAACTACAATCGATAGGAAATTGTCCAAACTCTCTCCAACACCTCAAATGGCCCGAAGTACCTTGGTGAGAGCTTACCCTATCTCTTAATCCTCGTCTGTCCCATCCTCGGTGTTACACACAAGATAACCTGATCCCCGACCTCGAACACCATAGTTCGTCTCCAATAATCTTCATAAGACATCTATCAAGACTACATAGTATCCATCCTCATTCGAATCAACACTATCTACTCCGGGGACTCATGAATAAGATGAGGTCCCAACAAAGCTGCCTCTCTTACCTCCATCAAACATAAGGGTGATCGGCATGGCCTACCGTACAAAGCCTCATAAGGATCCACCTAAATAGTTTCTTGAAAACTATTATTATAAGAAAACTCTACAAGAGGTATGTGCTTCTCCCCAGAACCTCCAAAATCCAGGATGCATGCTCAGAGCATGTCCTCAAGCACCTGAATCGTACACTCAGACTGGCCATTTTTCTGGGGATGGAAAGCTGTACTCTAATGTACTAGTATACACAAAGCCTTCTAAGCCCCTTCCAAACCTGATAAGTAAAACAAGAATCTCTTTTTGATAAAATGGACTGTGAAACTCCATGAAGACATACAATCTCATGTATGTACAACCATCCTAGCTCATCATCATTGAAGGTCTCATAGATTGGTAAAAATTGATCAACATTCATTACTCTATGAATGAAAACCAACACGAAATCATTACCTCAAGGCGACCTCGGTAAACCTATCATGAAATCTATAGTGACTTCGTTCCACTTCCACTTGGGAATAAGAAACTACTATAAAAGACATGTTGGTCACTGATTCTCCGCCTTCACCTGTTAACAGGTGGAACACTTCATTACAAAACCAGCAAACATCTCTCTTCATATCTGTCCACCAATACTGATAGTGTAGATCATGAGACATCTTGGTGACAACAGGATAAACAACCCAAACCAAGGAATGAAAGTCCCGCATCAGTTCCTCCCATATGTCTGATGGCACCCATATACTCCCTTGGAAACGCAAGATCCCAATCTCACCCATGGTCCATCCAGGAATAGGGTCCTCTCCAAACATGATTTCTCGTAGGACTAGGCCTTTCAGATCTGATAGCTACCTCATTCGCACTCGATCAAGAAGTGTAGAGGTAACATCTATAGAAGAAAGAAAAGTCTACCGCTCCCTGTCATGTACCTCCAAATGCATATGAGAGAACAAATCCATAAGCTGCCAGTCACTACTGTCCTCCTGAACTTCTTGTATCTAAGTCCTCCTTCTCAATGCTTCAGTAATGGTGTTTCCCTTCCCAGGCATGCATGCAAGCTCAAACTCAAAAGATGGAATGTACTATACCCACCTTCACTGACTCAAATTCAGATCACGTTGAGTGAAGATGAACTTGAGAATTTTTTGATTGGTGGAAACCACAAAATGATCTCCTAGAAGATAGTGTCTCTAACAGCATAAGGCACGTACAACTGTAGCCAACTCAAGATCATGTGTCAGGTAGTTCTTCTCATGTGGTCTCAATTGCTGAGATCTATATGCAATGACTCCATCTACTTGCATAAGCATAGATCCCAGACCGATACCTAAATACTCACAATAAACAATATAGCTCTTTCCTATATTTGGAAATACTAGTATCAGTGCTAATGTCAACCTTCCTTTAAACTCCTGAAAGGCTGACTCACAAGAATCTTACCACAAGAACTTCTCACCCTTCTTAGTCAGACCCTTCAGTGGTGCTCCTAAGCTTGAAAAGTCTTGAATGAAACTTCTGTAGTATCCAACCAGCCCTAGAAAACTCCACACCTCCGAGAATTTATTTGGATGCTCCCAGGAAACTACTTCTCTCACTTTCTCTGGGTCTACTGACACTCCTGTCTCTGAGATAACATGACCCACGAAGTGAATTTGATCCATCCAAAAGTGGAATTTTGAGAGCATAGAATATAACTGATTCTCCCTCAGTGTACTCAAAATGATCTAAAGATGGGTAGCATGGTCGTTTCGAGTATGAGTGTACACCAAGATATCGTCCACGAAGACCACCACGAATGAATAAATGTATCGATGGAACACTCGGTTCATCGGCGCCATGAAAACTATAGGCTCATTTTTGAGACCAAACGGAATAACCATATACTCGTATAGACCATACCTACTTCGGAAGGCTGTAAGAGGTATATCTAAGGGCCTAACCCCCAAATTATGGTATCCAGACCTCACGTCAATCTTCGAGAACACCCGTGATCCTCGAAGCTGATCAAAGAGATCATCAATACTTGGTAATGGATATCGGTTCTTGACTGTCATCTAGATCAAATATTGATAGTCCACACAAAGCCTAAGGGTATCGTCTGCCTTCTTCAGAAATCGGACAGAAGAACACCCGTTAGAAGTAATGGGTCGAATGAAACCCTTTTCCTGTAACTCCTCCAACTGCTTCTTGATCTATTGAAACTCTGGTGTATCCAACCTATAAGGAGGAATGGACACTGGTGTCTCTCCTAGAATGAGCTAAATTGAAAATTGTACCTCAAACTACAGAGGAAAACCTCAAAATATTTCTAGGAAGACATCTATGAAATGATCCATCATGGGAGGAAAAGTTAACTGTGAAGTCCCATGGTCATCCATATAAAGACTAGAATTATTTTTTGTAACCCATCTAAATCCATGATGCTCGGGTCCCTCTCTGATCGCCTAGACATCCATGTCAACCTTATGAAGAAAGGATCCACCCTCTGGTGATGTGAAACTCAACGTACGACGATAACAATCAGAAACTACCTGGAAGGGAACATGCTAGTCCATTCTGAGAATGACATCATAGACAGTCATTAGTAGGACATATAGGTCCCATAAAAAGTGACACCCACCATCTTCTAGAGGGCACCCAATACACTATTTTACACTTTCCTTTCTTGTCCCCAGTAGAGTGTCTTGGGTTAAGTTATTAGCAGAAGAAAAAGATACAGAGCCCAAGGCTCTCCACAACTGCCACAAATATGAATCTATGGGAAACCCTTGTATCAAAAATAGTAGAAGCTATAACAAAGGAAACTAAGATCGTACCTCGAACTGAAGAAGGTTCGGGATCGTTGTCATGCTGGGTCTGTTCCACTACAAAATTCTGGCCTGATCCACGACCCTGTTACACTTCCTGTCCACTCTGAGCCGATCTGCCCTGATGTCACTGGAAACTGGGTGACTATCAACCACAACCATGACCTCTACCTTAATATGAATGGCCGAAATAACTCTAGTTCCCAAAATTGTGAGAAACTAGTGGTGCTTCTCCTGAATGACGAGTCATAAAAGAACCCCTATCCCTAAATACTAGTGAGAAGATTTGACAGAAGCGCTGAAGATGACACATTTTTCCACAATATCGGCACTCCACTGCGTCTCTTGGGCAGTGTGACCTTGTATGCCCACTCTTTCCATATTTTTAGAACACCACCTAGCTTCCAGAAGAAGTGTATCCCCTCCTCGGATCACTGCATGAAGAATCCTTGCAATGATTCCTACTGTTGGTAATAGGAATAATAACCCCAGATGCCAAGCAACCCTGGCTCATAACTCCAAAATCCCTCAGATTTCACTCTGTGATCAGTTCCTGGTTGACTATAGAAGTGACGGAAGTCAACTTGAAGATGTTCACCTGCGAACAAATTTCATGCCTCAGACCATCCTCGAACATCCTTTACAAGAATATCTGATCAACTCCTGGAATAGGCGTGACTCCCTGCAGCTAGATAAAGAATGTGAAATACTCAATAACAGAAAGAGTACCCTGATCAAGACTCATAAACTCCTGGGATCGATCATCCCTCATGGTCTCTGGATAGAAGTGGTCATAGAAGATGCGCTGAAACTCATCCAACAACATAACCTGCTGGAGTTCTGCCTCTGAGATCACATCCCACCACTTATTGGTAAAGTCCCAAAGCATATAGGTAGCGAGCATGACCCTCTTCTCTGGAGATGTCTCCAGTTGCTCAAATATTGTCAGCAGGTCTTCTATCCATGACTCTACATCCTAACTTCCTCCTTCCCCTAAGAAAGTGGGAGGATACTGCTACTGGAAAACCCGCGTCAAATCTCCCATCAATGGGGTAGGAGGTGGTGCTCCCTGAAAAGTCTGCATCATCCTCATGAAGCCTTCCAAGAACGGTGTTACAGAACTTGTATCAGGTATAACTGTTGGTGCTAAGAATGGAACAACAGGAGGATCTACAGGAAGTCCTTGATCAGCCATATCCGGCGTCTGATCACTGCCCTGTAACTGGAAGACAACTGGAGGATGTCTCGTTGGCATGACTTTTCAATGTGAAACGCACACCTTAGATCAGGATTAATAGGGACAAAAACATTGAAGTTAATGAAGGTAAAAGGAGGAAGAAATCATTCAATTTTTAGACAACATGGCTACATGACATGTATAATTCCTACATGGAGTGTTCCCTTAATCCTTTCACATGGGTGTGTACCTCTACCAAAAATGGTCATGTAACACCCAAACTACACAGAGTGTTTTCCTGACACACGAAGTCTACTTGAATCCTCTTCCCTTGCCCGGGTCCTTCTACACAGTTAATCCACATGGCTCTCCCAAGACATTATTACATGTTGTGTTCAAGATATACATGGCGTGTACTAGACAAGATTCACCTGAACCTTGTTGTTAGACACACAACCTAACACAAAAATCACACTACATGGTTTGTTCTTGACGGACATGACATGTACAAGAAATAATAACATCGACCCGTGTTGTTCGTGACATGGTCGGGTACCTGGGTTAGACTATAAGGTGTGTTTAGACAGCACACGGTGTGTATTAGATAAGACTTGGCCATCCTGTGTTGTTAGTGACACGGGTGTGCACATGGTTGACACAAGACGGCGTGTATGGAAGGTACACTGTGTGTTCACTCATGGTTTTCCCTATCCCATTTAGTTTCCCACATTGACTAAGACACTTCTAGAGACTACATGGCCTGTACATACAGTACAAATTATGTACTTAAGTAAAAAAGTTTCTTCCGAATAGAAGAACACATGGAGTGTAGTCCACCATACATGGTATGTATTCTGAGTTTTTCCAGATAGTAAGCCTCAGAAACTACTCCGGATCCCAGAAAAACACTAAAATGAACATTAAAAGTGCCAAATTCTGATCCGTGAGGACCCATACTCCCTACATATCAATGTTTGGCATCTTATAGATGTTATAACAAGATAAACCAGAAAATTATCCCTCAAATTCCTTACCATGTGGGCCAATAACACCTCAAGAACCATAGTTTGGAATCCATTCAAGAAAAACCTAAAACAAAACAATACCATATCAAACAACATGTATTCTATTAAGGCTTCTATCACAACAGCATGAAAATATTGCATAACATCTATCCCAAAAACATGCGATCGCTAACACACCCTAAATGGCATGGCAAGAATTCATTACTTGTGATTTCTAGAAAGTTCATATATGGTGCATGAGATGGAATACCATCATCTAATTGGGTTTCAATAGTAATAGAACCTCAATAACATCAATTATAACAGCACAAACCATGTGAATGACCCAACGATGAAAATTATATCAACCGTAATCTTGAAAAACCAGGAACAAATTGCAATAAATGAGGTAGATTGGCTTTTACCTGTATACGGCTTAGCTACTTCCATGCACAACTTATTACCAAGTACCTATTCTTTCCTATCCTCAGAAAAAGGCTCCAAACAGTAATTCAAAAGAATAGAATTCATTCAATACCACTTTGTAACGTCATGGTACCAGAAGACGCCCAGAGATGCCCCGTACCCAGTTCATCTCATGGCCTTATGTACATTTCCTCAAACGCCAGAGATTGCCAACTAGAATCGAGGGCCTTGGGATTGATAGTGGGGAAACTATGCCCTCATTGGAGGAGTAAAAAGCACAAGTAATCAGATTCATACAAGATAAGAAGTATTAATAATGACATACAGTAGTAACAGTAGAAAACCGAAAGTATAAACTGAAGAACATATATAAAATGATGAATTATACATATTTCTTAGAAAATAGCCAAACAAGTCACACTGATGGAATACAACAGTGCTAAAACAATGTTCAATGAATTCATATAAGCTCCTCAGAATCACAAGCCATATCATCGCCCCTTTCTCTATAACTCCATAGTAAATCAAGTACTTAAAGTAGAAGAATGTTTTCCCTTATCTATAACTGCCAAAATAAAATCAGTTTGGGCCCAAAATCATGGTCTAAATGGGGTGTGAGAGTAAATCCCAGTAGGAAACCACCACAATATTTGTGCCTAATAGTTAGTTAATATATGGCAGGTAATGTACAAATGGAACTAAACAAGGAAGTATGCAATAGTAAACAATCCACAGTTTCAAAGCAAACAAATCCCCACAAAACATGCAACAGCTAATCAAAACAGACAAACACCACATGTAACCCTGTTGGATGTATCCATAACCTATCCTTCCTTGTCCTACCTAGCAACACAAGCATGCATATAAACACAAGGTAACCTTCTGGGAAGTACTCACAGCCTATCCCCTCTAGTCTTACCTAACATGTACAAGAAAACCTCTGGGTAGTACACTAAGTCTAACCCCTCTGGTTCAGCTTAAGCATATACTCTCTTAGGAATAACTCACTGTCAATTCCTCCTATAGTCTCATATCAGTATCCAAAGGTGATCTAGAGAATCACATACATCACATTCCCTCTATGGCCCTTGTCGAGGAACTACAGACACTCTGACGGAGGATTTAATGACAATTCCCTATGTGGTCTTGCATCATAAGTAAAACAGACACTCTAGAGAAGACCTCAAAGTCCATTCTACCTATGGACTACACACAAGGTTCTCACGACCCCGTGTAAGTCATGAAAGTGTAGAAGCATGTAATGGACAAGTTAATCCTCAGAACTACTTGGATAGAATTCTATATCATAACAGCATAACATAAAAATAGTCACATCATCCTATCATACGAGGAATGGGAAAGTAAACAACAGTCTATCAAGAAAACTAGACCCAATGGTCAAAACAAGAAAAACATGCATGGGAAACACATCCAAAGAACTTAAATTCACCCTATTCAGAGTCAAATATCATCCACTCATGCATACAAGCATTGAAGACAAACAATAGAGCTAAAACAGGAAATGCACAATACTTCATTCATGGGAATTGGGAAAATTTACACATAAAACTCAAATAATTTCAACAAAAAGGCACAAAACACCTACCACAGTGTTGGGATATCGTTATACATTAAACTCAAGCCTGGAATCACCTAAGAACACTATAAATCTAAAAAAAATGCTCAAAACATTCAACCGAAGATAATTTGGAAAAGAAGAGGAATCAGAAAATGGGGATAAAAAAGAATAGAGAACTCACTGATGCAATTCCAATGTAATTGACGATGTTTGAATTGGAGAACAGACGCTTTCTTGGGGGTTCATCAATGATCTGCGGCTGTATGGAGCTCACAGTCGAATGAGACCTAGAAGGAGATCTTTCTGGCGATTAGGCACGACCCAGGTGCATTTAATGAAAAAAATTACATGGTGTGTACCTTTGAAGTACACGGCCTATACTCACCATTTCCATACTCCACTTTAGGCAGCCTCCAGGTCACCCCCACATGGTCGTTTGCTTGGCCGCTACACGACATGTACTCATAAACTACACTGTGTGTACTTTGAAAATTTCTAGAAAAACAACTTTTCCTCAAAAATGACCGGACCAGGAAAACATACCAGAAAATATGGACTGGGTTCTTACAATAAGACCCCATGATTTCATAGTACGTTTTCTTTTCAAAGTAATTCAATAACTTGTGCTACACGCAACACCGAGTTCGAGCGAACCACGACATACCAAACTAGACGTTGAAAAAGTGGTTATGAATAGTATTAACCAAGTATTGAATTTTATATACTCCATATAATTTTATTATCCATATTATGTGTTTCATAGACATAATTTAAGTAAAAATTTATTTTTTCAGATAAAAGAAGCATTAAAAAAATGCAATTTTACCGCCTTTTAATAGAGAACCTTTTTTAAACTAATATTTAACACTTTTAAATATTCAATTTAATGAAATTAATATATTCTTTAGAAGTGGGACATAAAAATTTAGTTTGGATAAAATTTTGTTAATCTTCTGATAACTTTAATATTTTGATGAATAGTGAAAAATACTAAATTATAATTGAAAACAACTTTTTTAATCGAAAAAATTAATAGTGTTAAATTATAAATTTGAGTGATTTTAAAGTATAATTAGATTATATTTTTATCATTTAATATATTTTAAGACATTGGATGTTATTTCACATTTAAAATGGACTTAAACACGTGTCAATCTTTTGATAGTTATTATGTCTTAGAAACACGTTTTTTATTTTGAAAAAGGGAATTAATTTTAAATTAATTTATTCCACTACTCTGTTTTAAATTTGGAAAAACAGATTCCATATTTTGATTCAGAAGGTCTAAATTGTGTAAATAGGCATCTTTTATTTTTATATATTATGAATATTTACTTTAGTAAATATTTTATTTAGAATGATTAAAGGGTAAATCTGGTAAATAAGGGTAAACAAATTTTATTATAATAATATTAAATTATCCTAATATGTATCTTATTCCTATTTTTTGATACATTTTCTACCATGGTCATCTTTGGTTCGATTATTGAACCTAATGGAGATACTTGATAGTGATAATGACACTTTATATTAATTAATTTAATGTAATGTCAAAAATGACAAAAATATATATTTTCTAGTAAAATAATTTTTAAATGGGGTCATATAAGTTTTCATTTCGACTATAAATATTCATTTAGAAGATATAAAGACTTCCTACCTCCAACTAGTTTTTTTGTAATTTTTAGATAACAAATAAATAAAATTATTTATAACACAATTATGATGCAGTTTTTACCTCATTAAAGAATGATATAAATAAATGAGATTATAAAAATTATAAAAATAAATAAAACCAGTCCAATTCTTAATGTATAATTATATTTAGATCTTTAGTCATCCTGAATTATACTTTAATGAGTTTTGGACCTTTAGAAACTGAAAACATTATATAATATATATAATATTTTCAAACATTTCTAAAGATCCCCTCCTCCCACTTATAAAAATCCCTCAACTCTAACCCATTTCTCACACCTCTCTAACCACTTGGACCATCCGAACTCTACCCAATTAAGATCCCTATATCCCAATATTCCACTTAGAATCCTTACCTTTTGTAGAATTCACTTCAAGTAATCCTTTTGGTTCAAACAAAAGGGAGTTACCCAATTTGAAGGAAATATCTCCTCTGAAGTTATTTTATTTTATTTAACTTCTACAACCCCCTAAACACTCTTTATTAAAATTTTTTATAACAACACCAGTATAATAAATATTCTAGGTTGTTTTTATGATATGTATTTGAAATATATTTACTCACACCTCCATCTAATGGGTATAGAACATAATGTTTCTGTGGATGGTGAACTACTGCCTCACGAAACAATGATTGTTCAATCTTCTACTAGCACCTATTATGGTGTCCATTATGAGGGCACTATATTTATATACGATATTTAGGAAATTTTTTATCTTAAAGATTTTTTAATTCTCTTTTATAGCATACCTTCATTATTTTCATGTTGTATATATATAATAATTTCATTTGAGGAAGTGTGGACTACCACCACCTCAAAGTGATATGACTCGTTCATACCATACATGGAACGTATAAAGGATGGTGTTAATGAACATACATAATGTATATAAAATATTATATTATACTATAAGAATAATATAACTATATATCATTTTTGCATCAGTCCTTTTAAAATAAAAAAATGAAATGGAAGTAGCGTTCGTGCAAACGTATGGATTACAGTCTCCATGAACGTGATGAGATTCATCCCCCATCAGAACAATTCAAGATTATTTTTTATTTTATTATTAATAATAATTTTTATGAACATAATATCATTATGGATATGAATCAAATACATCCTATCCATAACCAGCATGGCTTATGTTACTAAACATATAAAGGAAAATTAATCAGTTAATACACGAAACAGTGATATTACTAAAATATTGATAATAAATAAATATCATAATATCATATATGATATAATATTTTAGTATGTAGTTCTTATATAATATAATAATAATTATTTAACTATCATACATGAGTTTAACACACCCTCGACCGAGGAAAAGTACAAGGCAAGGGTTAATTCCTCAATCTCATTATTATTTGAGATTGTGTATGTGAATGTTTTTACTGGGGAATATTTATTATCCATGTCTATGTTTCATGAAATAGTTTTAAAAGTATTTATTTTTGAGGGACTATTTTACTAAAACATCATTTTAAATTTGTTAATGATTTATTCTTCAAAACCGTTCTCATTAATGTCCATGATTTAAAAATGGTTTTATGGATTTATTTATATGGACATAAATATTTTAAAATGTTAATTATTTTAAAATATTGAAAGTGTTATGGGACAAATTGATTAAAATATATCTTTTAAATGACTTATTTTATAGATTTTGTGACTTTTAAATCATTTCATCAAAAAGGGATATGTCTCTTAAATATTTTTACTGATCATTTTCAACTATGTCAAGATCCTTTACGAGATATTATTCTTGATCAAGGTTGATTTACTATAATAAAATATTCCATATTTTATTGAATGTGTTATGATATGTTTTACTATGGATGTGATATTTTTATACCATTCATGGTTTATGGTGAAATTATTGACATTTCATATTGTTGTTGTAATAATAATTTTTATGTTATGTTACCAAATTTTCATATAATGAATGCACTGGACTTAGTAAATGACGGGTGGAGCCCGCTATAGCTCCGTGATGCATCGGTAGGTAACATGAGACAAACTAGTGTCTTGGAACAAGGGCTTGAAAAAATCTTAATTGTAGTCTTGAAACGAGGCCTTGAAAATGTGGTTATGATGTACGACATTATGAATTCCATAATTATGAAATTAGTTGTTGATATTACATGTGATTATTATACTAGTAGAATATACATGGGAATAAGTAAATGACATTATTTTATTTAAATTTTCCATAATGTAGAGAAGTTTATGTTTAAAAGCTTTTTTTTATTCATTTCCATAAATGTATGGGCTTATTTATGAATGTTTTTACTATATTGTTATCCTTACTGAGCATCTGAGCTCACCCCTTTCTAAGATTTATTCATTCCAGGATGTGAAGAAGTATATTATGACAGTCCTATAGGGATATTATAAGGGATATGAATGTGGTTAATTGGGACAATTTTGTTGTTGTTTTTCATTTTTTAATGTAACGTTAATGTATGTAATCCATTTTCCCAGACTGCTAAACTGATCGGTCATTTAGGACATGATTCCTTGTAATAATGCAAATGTATTAAAATAATGCACTGACTCTGGGTAACTGGGGTTGGAGTGTTACATGTTTAATAATTATTACTTTATGTAAACATTTAAAAATAGAACCTTAAAGTGGTTTCCATTGTCAAAACCCTCATTTAAGGGTACTGTAACATTTCTTTGAGTTTCCTTTGAAAAGAACCATATGATTTTTCAATAGGCATTCTATTTTTTGCAATGAATTAGATAGTAGTCTCTTGATCCAATGACTTCTATTGATGTGACCTCATTTGGGGCTATCCCATGCTACCTATCACCCATAAAATGTAAATTCCTTTACATTGTGGTTAATTAATCTAATGTTATATTTCGTTCTCTCTAGTAGGGATCCCTTAGTTTCTAAATGACACCCTTGTTAAGATGGGTGGTAATAATATCATTAACCCTTTCTACAAGTGTTAGCGTCTAGTAATGCTAATTTTTTGCTATATATACATTCCATGGGCATTGTAACCCATAGTCGGTAATGTGAACCTTTATTCTCCTTTAGTGATTGGGGATTTGGTAGGTTTACATAAATATTAATGGTCATCTGTTTCAAGGTCATTATTGACTTAAACTATTGTTCAATCTATGTAATACTTCTATTCATATAAATTATATTCCTATAGGTAGTGTTTAAAGTGTGTCTTTTACTCGGGTAACCTCAGGGTAGTATGAATTGATATACATGGTACCTAGGGAGTTCCTAAATACTTTAATGAACATGTTGAGTTTAGGTAAATTCTTAAGCCTTGTACTATTGATAATAGTCTCGAGTCATCTCTACTGTAAAGTGACATGGGAGTTAAATGAAATAACATTTTTCCCAATTCTCAGGATGACTTCCAAGAGACATGGTTGTTTTGACACACTGGTCTGTTCAGTTATGGTTTTCATGACAAATTTGTTACGTTAAAATTCAGTTGTTTACAACCGAGTACCCTTGTGATAGGTTAGTCTAGATTTATTTTCAATGATTATGACACTCCATAGGTGGGGAGCATCATGTCAGTTATGATGATAATTTTCTTCCATGTAAAAAGGAACTCACCAAGAACGACTATTTGAAAATCATTGGTCTTAATTGAATGCCTTTGAGGATTTCTTGTTTTAAATCCTATGGGTAATTTATCAGTAAAAAAATGTTGATGTTGTTGGTTGTGTATGAGAGTCTTGAGAAATAGCTTTCTTTTTGGATGGACTTCTATGGTTAATCTAGACCAATCTCTAAAATAACCTGGGTGGTGAAGGCTTGTGATCAGTTTGTGTTGGTGTCCTGATAAGTGAATCAAGATTTACTTTAATGGTAGTCGACAAGTAGTGGTTCAACAATTATTCTATTTTGTTTTCATGGTATCATCTTAGTGTACTCTGGTTTAGTGATGAGCATGTACCCTATTTTGACTTCATCCTTGATGCACAAAGAGAGCATCAGTCTTACTAAAAGTTAAACCATTAAATTCTATTGTTCTTGTTTGGGTGGTTTTAAAAGTGTTACAAACTAAAAATGGTTCATAAAAATTATGGGTTAGTCCTAAGTGATAGTAGGTTCCCATGTATGAATTCATCTTATCGACTCTCATCCACTAGCTATTTCCTTTGACACAACTGCCAGGTAGATGCCACTCTTGGCCCAGTCAATGATCTGATTTCGATGTCATGCATTATAACAAAATTCAACTTATAAAATGGATTATTTTATACCTTGGTATAGATATATAATCTAGTATAGTAAAAATTTATCCCAAACTAGTTGTTGGGCTCAGTGATGCTTTAATCATGGATGGTCACTGGATGTCATGTATGATATTTGGTGGACGTGTTTTTGGTGAATGTCAGGTACCTGGGAAGAATTAATCGTAGATGAATTTGAAATGTTCCAGTCATATAAAATGAGAATCTTGATAGTGGTCATATAGATATTTCTTGAATCATTATTCCCTTTTTCAATGAATATGGAATGTGAAGAACCTTTTTAAATCATTTCGTTGGGTGAAGACTCATTTGGTATGTATCATCCTGAGCCTTTATTGAGAAGTAATATTGACCTATCTAAGTGAGGTTGGGGGAATTAACCATCTGACTATATAAAAAATCATGCCATGAGAGTCACTAGAATTCTTAGTGGCATGATTTGTATGCAATTCAAATGGTAGAGCTACAATGGTTTGGAATTGTCCACTCTCTAATGTTAAAGCATAATGTGGGGAGCACCTTTGGTAAGGAATTTAATAAGACAATGATGTGATTATGTCCCTATATAAATGAGATCATTTAAGAATTTTCTCAGTGTATCTGTTGGAAAATAATTTCTGTCTTGAGTTTTGACAGCTTAAGTGATATATTAATTAATGATGTTCATAGGTCTGTTTGGTGTTTCGAAAGACAAAGTGACAGTTTGAAAGATTCTTTAAAACACGTGAATGTTAGGTATTGTTTTCATTATTCTTGAAGGATTCATAGGGTTGAGAAGTTCTACGGTGTGGAGGTTGTAATGACCAGTATTTTTAATCAGATAAAAATACAAATGAACATAATTTTTTCCATTTAATGGATGGGATGTTTTATAAACCGAGTATCGAAGTGGAATATTGAGAACCTCAACACTTCAATGTCTTTCTTTTGGATGTATCTCATGGCCTATGGGCATTCCATGAATGTTCATTCATGTTTCAAGTGTGTAGGGATCAAAAACATTAAGTTAGAAGGAGATTTTAGGTTCTCATGGTTAGTCTCAAACTTTTCATCCCTCAGCAGCAAATCATGTAGTTTATTAGAGGAGTAGAATTCCCCCCATGGGATGCAAACAATTTACAATAACCATGTTCCAAACCACCATGAATTAACTGAGATTAAATATAATAATAATAATAATAATATGATAATTAATAATAATATTATTAATATAATAGGTTTTATGAAATAACTTAATGGGGTCACTATTATCCACCCTCTCCAAATACCATGACACCCCCCAGGGATCCCCTTGGTAGTATGTGACAGAACCCTCAAAGATTCATACCTCTCGTAGTTTTCTACCAATTTCAATCACGATTTCTCATCAATTCCTTTACGTAAGGCCTTCTAATATAATCTCCTTCTATGCATGGTTGTTTCCCCTCTCCCTATCACCCAGTTAGGGATAGTCAAACCCTAGTTTTGGGATAATATGTATTTTTGGGTTTTCCTCTAACTCAAGGTTCTGTGTAGGGTCTCTTAGGACACCCTTATTCATATTCTAGAAACCACCATCAAATGTGAAGTTTCCCAGATTATTTTGATCTACTGTCATCATTTTGGGGTATGTTTATCCTTTATTCTACAACATTGATCAAATTATATTCAAGGGGGGTTTTGTAGTTTCTGAGAAACTGTTACTTATCCTTGGTGTGTTTTGATTTATTGTTTTGGAAGATATCCTAAATGCATTTCCAGGGGTTATATATATATACATTTACTATTTGTACATATTCCCCCATGAAGAGGGGAATATGTGCACTACATCTAGGGGTATTCTATATATATATATATATGCATGTGCATGTTTGTTTAAAGACTAAATTCGAGTTGTTATCATTAAATTCATTAGGTTCTATGTGTTTTCCTGGGTCTACACTCATTGGTAAGATCCCTTTCCATTTCCCTTTAAGTTTATGAATTCATTAATTGATCTCTCTTCCAATTTCTATAGAGATTAATTAGTGTGGGATGAAATTTTGAATTAATTATTCTTTAACATGGATTTTTGTGACTCTAGAAATAAATATTAATTATTATAATGTCTTTTTTTATATAAAAAAATATTCTTTTTATAATAAAACCCCTCCAATAATGGTGCATTGTCTTCTAAGATGAAAAGTAGTGATTAAACATTTATTATTTCATGGAATACAATGTTTATCTCTCATAATTAATTGAGGTTGTGATTCATATATGGAAAGATTGTGATATGGATTCTATCAATAGAAATTATGTTCCCTTCTTAAAATGATTTAACAATCAAGGAATCATCTATGTTCTTAGACCAAATTATAAATTGAATGACTTTGCATGATTTATAGAAATGGAATTCCCATGTTGAATGTTTCCCTGTTTTCCAATGGTACGCGTTATGTACCACTTGTACCCTGATTGATGAATTTCCACAACATGATTAATTAAATCATATTATTTGAATTTTATTTCTTGATCCGAAGTCTTTCCCTCCTTAAATTTTAAGTTATTTAATTTAAGTAGAGCATTTTACCATGGAATGACCACACCTCTTGTTATGAAAACATAAGAAGAGTTTATGAAAAATGTTTCAATGATATAACATGAATATATTAAAAGAAATGATTCATGGAGATTAAATTATTTGAATGTAATTGATTCTGGTGGTCTAAAATAAGTCCTTTTATATGGTAAAATTATTTATAGTAATTTCAATATGTGTGATCGCATCAGCATGCCGTGAGCATGACCAAATAAATTGGGAAATACATATTAAACAAAAATACATTATTATTTTAAAGCCTCCATTTAATCCCTTTGTGTCTGTAGGCAAGGAGACTGAGGCCTGATGCCACCCGATAGGTTTCCCAACATTTGATTTAATTGAAACCTAGTCTGTTTGACATTTGATCCCTATAAAAAATTGGATAATTTTATTGACTTATGGATTAGACATTTGAATTAGAATAATAATAATATTTTAGTTATTTCTTGTAGAAGATTAACCTTGGTTAATATTAGTTAATTGATATATTAATGTCTATAAAATTTAATGATTAATTAAACATGTTTGATATAATTGTGATGTATGTTATGAACATGTAACAATTAAATGATTTGGTTTGACAAATTGTAATTTTTATAAATTGATATTTCTGTCTGGTGATTATAAATATGGTTTTTTTCATGCTAGAATTGTTCTTATTCTTACATAGATTTTGAGCTTATGTGACAATGATGTTATTAATACCTATGGGTTTGATGTTGATGGCTTGTTGATTTTGTCTATATATGACTCATGATTGGGGTTGATGCGTAAGGGCTTGATGGATGTCTTCATAATTCATGAGGACATGGAGAACTGGTACTGAATGCCCGAGGGAAGATTATATGATCATGTTAGATGCCTAAGGGAAAAAAACTAGTAGTAAATTCATGAGGGAAGAGTATATGATATTATCGGCTAACTGAGGACTAGATAAAAATTCACACGATGCCTAAGGGAGATATTATTGTTGTGACCGAGGTAGATATTTTAGTTAGCCTAAGTGTAGATGACATATATTTATACTATATTTTGGAGTGATTCGACCTTAAATGCAAAATATGTTAATAATTTCAGTGATCCATATGAATTTAAGAGGGTATACCCACATTCATAGATACCTGGAAGGGTGCCAAAGTAGGTATAGTAGCTAGGAGTCCCTTTGGAACCATTATGGGTTGGTGTTCAATTATTCATCACTGTTTGTTTGTTTTTTTCTTCATATTCCTACTCATTGGTTTACATTAAATATAAATACTGGAGTAGGATAGACAACATGGGTTCCTACCTACTGAGATTATTATCTCACACCCTACAGGGATTGCCATTACACTAGGGTACCTGAGTAGACCTTATATTTGCAAGAACATTGTTGGTTGCTTATGATGATTAGCCTATACATAGGTGTTCGAAGAATAGGAAAGAGATTGAGATTGAGATTCTTGGGAAACTAATAATAGTATAGTTTTAGTTTATTACATTATGTTTTCATTGTAATCCATACAACTTGCTTTTGTAGAAACATCTATCATACACAAAATCATGAAATTTGGAATTGTCTATTTTTATTTAGTTATTATAGTATTCATTTGTTTCTTTTTATACATTTATTACTACTTCTATATTTTTATATTATTTATTATATGATAAACCAATTTTCTACTCTGATATATAGGTTATAGTCTCCCTATATTAACAGAAATAAACCCACGCTACTAGTTTCTAGACTCTAGAATATGGGGAGGTGTGATTAAGTCCATGTGGCAGTCAGTATGGTCACCGTCTTAGTGGTGATCCAATTCATGATGTTACTGTCTCTCATAGTATATGTGATTATATAATTTGGTCTATTAAGAGAAGTTTAATGATCCATTGAAAATAAAATAATCATGTGATTGAGTACTAAGAAACCATTACTCGAGGGATACTCATATTTGAATAAAAAAATCGGAGACATCTAATAGTAATAAATCAAAAATCATAATTAATAGTTACTATGAAAAAATTAAATATTTATTATAGTTTTATTTTAAAGAATGATTTCATGTTATACCATTGTTGTTTGGAGTGGATACTCAAGAGTGGGGGTGAATTGAGTTCCAATTAAAAATTTCTGTTTAAAATATTTGATTTAAAATACTCCAATTAAATAACAAGTGAAACAGTAATGAATTTGTAATAAAGTAAAGGTTTAGTTAGGTTCTCAAGAGGTTGATTAGTTCTTTTTTAATTCAATCAGAATATTAAATTATCTTTTGAAACTAACTTAACGATTTAAAATAGTTAAAACACTTTCTAGTTTAACTATCAACAAAACTTTTAAAAAGATTAATATTTAAAGTACAAAGTAGTGGAATGTTAAAATGTTTTAACCAAGGAAAAATTCATTTAAATTTTGAAAAAAGAGGTTTATTATCAATATAAGACTTATTCCTCTCAAACAGTTTATATAAACTATGATCCACACCCTAGATCGAGGTTTTACAATAGTACTCATACTGTTCAGGTCCTTAGACCTTTACTACAATTCCACGTGGGTAAACAATAACAATAATAGCACTAACGGTATCCAAGTCATACTTTACATCTTCCAAAATTCACAGTGGGATACAATAAGGTGTAAAACGTTTGGTGTGAGGATTTAGTATCCTCCAGTTCATCCCAGGAGTCAGTGTGTGTCTAAATAGACAGATGCACACACATAGCTCAAAATGTTAAATGAAGTTATACTATAGAAGAAATAAATGGATAATGAGTTTAGAATGCACTGAGTGATTGAAGATGAGATCTGGACTCATTTAGATGTTGCAGATGTTATTCGAGCCCTTTTTGGTGAAGATTACACACAATAGAGTGTCGTTGTTCTTCCCAGCTAAATTTATTCAGCCTTGTGCATATGATGTTCAGTAAGGCACAATTACTTGTCTTCAGTGCTTGTTCTAGGTGAATGATATTTTTGAAGCTGTCTAGTTTTCACAGGTGTTCTTCAAGTTCTTCTTTTGGATCATGCACCTTCACACACACACGTACACTCTACTTCTTCTGGTTTGTCTCTATCTGTGTATATTTGCTTATGTTTCACTACCAATAGATCATTATTTTTATTCCTTGAGATCTGGTATAGGGAATTATTACTATTTGACAGGTACGAGGTATGGTTCTCTAAAATGAAACAACCAACATTAATTAATATTAGGTGCATTAAATTAAGAAAATATGACCGTTGGAATTAAATAAGAGTTAATAAAAATTCAAACAATTTTCATGACTATCGTTGAGTCATGAGATCGGTAGGTCATGTGATCAGCATCGGCTTTGGTAGGTCATTTGATCAGCATCAGCTCTAGTAGGTAATTTGATCAGCATCGGCTTTGGTAGGTCATTTGATTAGCATTAGTTTTGGTATGTCATTTGATCTGTATCAGTTTCGGTAGGTCATTTGATCAGTATCGGCTTCGGTAGGTCATTTGACCAGGATCGATTTCAGTATGTAATTTGATCAGCATCGGCTCTGGTAGGTCATTTGATCAGCATCGACTTCATTAGGTAATTTGATCAGCATCGGTGAGACAGTTATATCATCAATGTGATCGTAGTCATCGATGTGATCATTATCATCAGTGTGACCATTGTCATCGGTGCGACCGTTGTCATCGGTGTGACTTTTTTCATTGGTGCGACTGTTGTCATTGCTGCGACCCTTGTCATCAGTTTGTCACATTGGTGACTCATCTATTCGTTTGTCACATCGATGTCTCATTCCATTAACTATCAGTGACTCAAGAATATAACTAACGGTGAGTCGAAAACATAAAATTCTCACAATGTCTCTGTTTAATTCAGAATACTTCCAGGTCTATAGTAAACCATAAATAATCATAGATAACCATATGTAGACTTGATTAAACATATGTAAACACATTCAAAACAGATTGAATAATAGACTAAATCAACTTATATAAAAAAAATGATTTTTGATTATTAAAATAACTATCTCACATAGAATTGAACAATCTCCCCCTTTTTGATAATCACAAATCTATGGAATAAAAGAAGAGGGAAGATGATATAACACTCAGCATGCTCCCCCTATGTAAAATAAATATATGGTAAACATGTCATCAGAGTATGGAATCAGATCATAAACAAAGTTAGAGTATATCAACATACCATCAGAGCTAGGAAACATGACATTAGAGCTAAGAATAAATCAGACCTATATGCATATTTGAGCTTTTATAATCTATATCATGGCATTAGATAATAATGCTTATTTAGAGCTTATATATTTTTCACCCCTTTCTTATACTTATATATAATGTTCTGCCACTTAGATATATATTTATATTGTTCTCCCCATTAGATATATATTTATTCTGTTCTCCCGCTTTAGGATTATCAAAAAGAAAAAGAAATGGCATAGGGAGAATAAGAATAATGTTTCATTGAAATAACATCTTAAAAGCTATAAGGAAAATACACCCTATCAAAAATGATAGACACACCTATTTATGGTGGTGCAGAGGTGCATTCCCATTAGCAGAGGGGAGAATGGATGGGCTAGAAGGTGGTTTGGTGGATGATTGACCTGTCCGGATGGAGAGAGGAGGTAAGACAACTTTTGCAGGAAGCAGACTGGGTGCTAATGTTAATTTCTAGTGAACAGAATATTCCCTTGAAGGTGGCAGTAGAATGACTAGACGGATATTGGATAAAGCCTGAGAAACTAATATCTGACTAGGATAAACACTGGATGGAGTGAAAGGATCAACAATAAGAAGAACAATTGCCTTTTCTTCCACATGAAGTTATGGTTTGAGCAGATTGATAAAATCTGGAATTACTTCACCACAATATTGCATTGCATTCTCAAAATCATCTTTGTACTACATGAAACTCTATAGAGTGGGAGTAAAATCCTTCAACTGTTGGACCTAAGCCATAAAGGCTTGAGTGACTGAAGGTATCTTCAAATTCTATGCCTGGACTTTAAAATTATGTTTCAACTCATGCTTGGTATAAATTATAGAAAAAATAGTGATCCACATTTTCATTGATATATTTCTAAGCTTTAATAGCATCATTCGAATACAACTTCACCATCTTGTGAATATGATCATTATTTTCTTTCATGTTTTTCAAATAATCCAAGTCTATAATATGTCCAATGGCCGCTAACTCTTCTTTCACAACATTTATTAAGGCATTAATCTCATATCTAGTTGTCTTGGTCACTTGGGAGGTGCTAGCATGTGGGAAAATCTGAGTTATCTCAACCTTCAATCTTCTCAAATTGGATTTCTTAAGTTGTTCTATCTAGTTTTTCAAAACATCCATCATACTAGTGATGGTTGATATAAATTCTCCTAACAGAGACACTAAGTCACTGCTCAAATCCTTGAGCGCTTGATTCATAGAAGAAATGTGCCTGACTATTATCTCACTAGCATTGGATATGTCTGGATTAATAATATTTAACACTCTTTGAGTTATATCATTCATTACAGCCTCAGATAGATTCACAGGAGCAGGAGTAATACCATTAGAAAATTCCTCTTTCATTGTTTCTCTGACTGCATGGAGAGAATCATCTTTAAACTCGTCAAAATCAGATCTTGAAATAAAAGAAATAGGTCATTCTACAGTCACGTGCATTTCCTCAGCAACTATTCCAGCCTCAACTGGATGGCTTACTCTAGCGATATTCACTACTTCTTCATCTTCCTATGAATAATCCAAACATAGAACTGCAAAACTTGGGCAATCTTCCCATTCTCCTGTACAAGAGGTATACCTAGGGTTTACAAAATCAAATTTACAAGAATTTTCAAGAGAGTCTTCCCCATCTACATCAATCACATTCTGAAATTTCCTTTCAGCCTCAGGAATAGTTTCTTGCTCAACTGATTGTGGTTGTGGATTAGCTTGAATCATATCACGAACATCCACTAGTCGAGTACTTGAATCATCATCATCATCATCACCATTATTATTTCCATTATTGTTTACCGAAGTCTCATTGGTACTGTCCATCTTACTGGATTCATACTGGTCAAAATTGTATACTTCAGTGTCAACTTCATCTTTATCACCTAGAAGCAGTTCTGACGTAGTTAACTGAAGGGGTAGACTTTATGGACCAAATTCCATTATTTACATAGGACTTACTATATCAGGGTCACTCATGTCATTAGGAGGTGACACAGGTTCCTTTTCAGCATGGACATCATCATCAGCTTCAGCTTCCCCTATTCCCTTCCTACTGGACACTCCAGTGTCCATAGGAACTTCCGTCTCTTCTTCCTCATCATAATTAACAATTTCCTCATCATGTTTTAAACTGGGATCTCTCATCCCTTTTAGTCTTTTTGTAATGCCCCGACCCCAGTTACCCAGAGTCGGTGCATTATTACATAACATTGGCATGATCACAAGAAAGATCAAATCTCGAAAGATCGATTAGTTTAGTAGCCTTAGAAACACTAGATATATTCATAAGTCTTACATTACATCATAAAAATGAAAACTAAAACTACATTGTCTCCGTAGTCCACTCTCATATCCCCACATACTATCCCTGCAGGTCATTCATAAATTACTTCTACATATCCTGGGAAAAAATAAAACATTGAAAGGGGTGAGTTCATACGCTTAGTAAGGGTAAGTAATACAGCGGAAAATGACATAAATATTAAGCGTGGTAAATAATTGAAACCACATGCCCTTAACAATAATATACATGAATACTTTTACGTCAAGAACATGAGATGAGTAAATAATGCCATAATAAAACATAATCATGGGTATTCTACTAGTCGAATCACCACATGAACCATCAATATTATTTCCATAATGAGGGAATGTATAATGTAGGACATTCTGAAACATTTTTTCAAGGCCTCGGCCAAGACGTCTAAAATGATTAAGGCCTCGGCCAAAACCATAAATCAAAATGGGAAAGGGACTGGGCCGATTCCACGTCTAGTTGTCTCATGAGACCTACCAATTCATCGAGGAGATATAGCGGGCTCCTCCCGTCACTTACTATGTCTAATACATTCATCATATGAAAAGGATTAAACATATCATAAACATTCGTATTAAAACTAGAATACGAAATGAAAATACTTTCTTCATAAACCATGAATTGTATAAAAATAACACACCCACAATCAAACACATCACAAAAACATCAATACAATATGGAAGTTTTGTATCATAATAAATCAACTTCAAATAATCTTAAAATCTATCAAAGGATGTTGACATAGATAAAACCAAAACTATTTGTGAGAAATATATATATTTTTTAAATCATTTAAAAGTCACATAATTATAAAATAAAACAATTAATTTTAAAATATTCTTGTAATATTGCAAGGGATGCTTCTATGATTTTATAACGGTGTAAAATAGCCGCATCCGCCATATAAGTTTAAAAAAACGAAATTCTTACCTTAATTCTGTAGAAAATGTTAAAAAGGAACTTGTTTGGAAAATGATGGAAGGATTACTTTATAGAATTATAATAAAAAGTCAAACAAGGGTATAAATTAATTTAACCCATATTTTGTAAAATATTAAGACTGTTTTGAAATACATTTTTAGGAAACATGGATGTGGATGATAAAGAGGTACCAGTAGATAAATACGTATAAACAACCTCGGATAATGAATAGATTGTAAAATAAACCCTTAAATTGTAATTTTATTTGGTTGATGGTAGGTTAAACTCCTGTATAATGGTGAAATAATATTTATTGAATTATCAAATAATCATATATATTAATATGATATCATATATGATCTTTTAACATTTCTTTGTTAATAATATCTTATTATTATCGTCCTTTCATGTGTTAACTTACTCATTTTCTATTACATGTTTTGTTATATAAGCCGTGTTTTTTATGGATACTTTGTATCTTATTCATATCAATAATTATATCATGTCCTTAAACATTATTTTTAATCATCAAATGAGAATTATACTTGAATGGATACGATGGGGAATGAATCTCATCGCGTTCGTGGAGACGGTAGTCCGTACGTACGCACGAGCGACAATATCATTCTTTCGATATTAAAATAATATATGATTTGATGGTATATCATATATAAAAAATCATTATCATTTTATATTTATTATTTACATGAATTACAGATCATTATTATACCCATCCAAATAATAATGTTTTGAATAACAACTACACCACGACGTTGAGACGGTAAGTCGTACGTACGCATGTATAGTGACATGTCATTCATAGGATGGATAGAATACTGAATATGGTTGTACTATATTTATAATAACATATCAGTATATTGAAGATACTAGAGTTATTATTTTAGAATGAGAATAACAAATAATGAAGAAGTTGAAGAATAAATGAACATGAAAAAGGGTGGTGAAAACATTATCTCTTCTTCGGGTTCATCCTTTTGATTTGATCAAAATGGCTCCTTAAGTTGGATTTATGATCAAACTAAGGACTCTAGGATGAGTTGAAAGAAGTTTGGAGGATATTTGGGTAGGGTTTGGATGAGAAAAATGGCTTTGAAGGTGTGAATTAATGATAAGGGGGAGTTCCCTTTTATAAGAGGGGTGAGTGGCTCTTTAGGAAAAACATAAAGTATTATTTTATAATAAAATTATATTTGGTTTATAATGAATCTAAAGTGGATTAATTAAAAGCTAAGGTGGTTATGGGTCAAAAAACACTGATCCAATAGATTTTAGATACGGTTGGATGATTATATTAGCCTTATCTTTTAGTTTTAACTCATAGTTAATTAGTTTGACACTTACCATGTCACTTTGTATTTTTATAATATATAGTTAATAAACATACTATATACATCCAAGAGAAACCCCAAGTGGTCTATTATTGTTACACCAATAATGATATAAGTCTCTTGGACGAACCATAGATTTTTAGGAATTTAATATCAATTAATAATATAATATTTGTTTTAAAAACACTTTTATGTCGATTTTGACACTATTTGGTATTTTGTTTTTGATAAATTCATAACAGCATTATTACTTCTAAAACAATTTATATAAATAATCCTAATATTTCATATTTACCTAGAAAATTATTGTAATTTATAAAAAGTTTCAGATTACATTTATTTGGGTATTTATAATATCAATTATCTTAATCATTCATTAATACGGTAATTACTGCATCATCATTGTGTCATAAATAAATTAAATTATTTAATGTCTAAAAATTATAAGTAAAATACCATTATGTAGGAAATATTTGTACATTTCTAAGGAATATTTATAGTCGAAATTTCAACATATATAACCCTATGTAAATTTTTTTCTAAAAGATATATGCTTATGTCTTTTTTTGTATTTATTTTAACTTAATTAATATAATGTGTCCTTATCAACAACAAGTGGCTCCATGGGGTCCCAAAATCGATCCAAAGATGCCCATGGTCGGAAATGTATCAAAAAATAAGGTTAGGACACGATTTAGGGTAATTTATTATTATTATAATAAACTTTATTTACCTGTATTTACCGGATTACCCTTTAACCATGGTAAATAAAATATTTACCGAAGTAATTATACAAAATGTCTAAAAATGAAAGATAGATATTTACAAAATTTGGACATCCTGATTCAAAATATGGAATCCATTTTTCCAAATTCAAAACACAGAAGTGGAATAAATTAATTAAAAATTAATTCCCGTCGTTAAAACAAAAAGTGAGTTTTTTAGAGATAATAAATATCAAAAGATTGATGCTTGTTTATGTCTAATTTAATTGTAAAATTATTTCCAATGACCAACATCGTATTAAATGGTAAAAATTTATTCAAAATATACATTAAAACCACTCAAATTCATAATTTATAACTATTAATTATTTCGATTGAAAAAGTTGTTTTTAATAAAAAAATAGTAATTTTCACTATTCATTAAAATATATAAGTTATCCGAAAAGTACCAAAATTTCATCCTAGGATAATTTTATATTCAGAATCCAAAAATAAAGTCCATTTTGAAAGATAAAATGTATAAAATTTCAAAAAGTGGGTATTACTATTTGTAACGGCTACTTTGATTGATCGCGGCGTGTTAGAATCTTGAAGTTGCGTACAACTCACGCTACAGAATTATGAAATGAGAAGCGTAACATTGAAGCATGGGGTGTTAAATTCTCCCCTCATTCAAATAATTTCATCCTAGAAATTTCTAGAATATTACTACATAAAAAGACTCGGGTGGTTCTTCTTCATATGTTTCTCAGGTTCCCACGTTGCCTCTTCCATTTTATAGTTTCTCCATAGAACTTTTACCAGACGAGTCGTTCGGTTTCTGAGCACTTGTTCTCTCGTATCAAGAATCCTGCTAGGCTCCTCGCAATAAGAGAGATCAGTTTCCAGTTCTAATTCCTCATAGGTGAGTACATGCATTGGGTCAGGCATGTATTTTCTCTACAGTGATACGTGGAACACATCGTGAACTTTGGAGTGATTTGGTGGCATTCACAAACAGTAAGCTACAACCCCAATTCGTTCTAGAATTTCGAAAGGTCCGATGTACCTGTGACTCAATTTACATTTATTTCCAAATCCTATAACTCCCTTCCATGGATATACCTTCAAGAAAACATGATCTCCCACCTGAAATTCCAAATCCTTTCTTCGATTATCGGCATAGTTCTTCTGCCTACTTTGAGCTACTTTGATGTCGTTTTGGATTACCTTTACCTTTTCCATCGTTTACTCCACTAGTTTTGGGCCAACAAGTTTTCCTTCACCAACATCATCCCAACAGATTGGTTTGTGACATCTCTTTCCGTACAATGCTCTATATGGTGTCGTCCGAATACATTAATGGAAGCTATTATTATAGGAAAATTCCACCGGAGGTAAATATTGATCCCACATACCCTGAAATTCAAGTGAGAATGATCTCAACATGTCTTCTAAGGTTTGAATAATCCATTCTGATTGTCCATCTATTTGAGGGTGGTAAGCAGTGCCCAAATGAAGTTCAGTATCCAAGGCCTTCTGAATACTTTTCCATAATCTTGATGTAAAACGGGGATCACGATCTAAGAGAATCGATAGGGGTACTCCATGAAGTCTCACAACTTCATTAATATATATTCTCGCTAGACGTTCAAGTGTTAAATCCTCCCTTATAGCAAGGAAATGTGCTGATTTGGAAAGACGATCAACAATGACCCAGATTGCACCATTCCTTCTAGGAGCCTTTGGTAGCCCCATGACGAAGTCCATCGTAATATTATCCCATTTCCACTCTGGTATGGGAAGAGGTTTCATGACTCCTCCAAGCTGTTGCCTTCTAACTTTCACTTGTAAACAAACCATACATCTTGACACAAAATCCGCAATCTCCCTCTTCATGTTTTCCCACAAGAAAAGTTCCTTTAAATCTATATACATTTTGATTCTCCTAGAGTGTATAGAGAAATTGGATCTATGAGAATCATCCAAAAATTCCCTTTTTAGATCATGTATATTGGGAACACAAATTCTCTTCCCAAACATCAAAATTCCATCTTCATACACAATGTCATTCAATCTCCCATCATTCACACCTTTAATCTTCCTTTGTAACTCTTCATCACCGGTATGAGAACTCTTTATCCTTTCTAGTAAAGATGGTTTGGTAACCATTTGAAAAAGCATTGACGTTTCACCTTCCTTGGTGATTCCCATATCGATATTTACTAGATCGATGAAAATAGGATTCCTTTCTACTCTCATCATGTTCAAGGCTCCATGATCATTCATACTCAAAGCATCTTCCACCTTATTTGCCTTCCCCGTGTGGTAGTGTATCGTGCAATCATAATCCTTGAGTATTTCAAGCCATCTCCTTTGCCTCATGTAGAGTTCTTTCTATGAGAATATATACTTCAAACTCTTGTGATCAGTATAAATCTCACAGTTTTTACCGTAGTGGTAGTGTCTCCAAATCATCAGAGAAAATATTACAGCGGCTAACTCAAGATCATGAGTAGGATAGTTTTTATCATTAATTTTCAGCTGTCGTGATGCATAGGCAATAACCCTATCATTATTCATAAGGACACAACCAAGTCCTTTCTTCGATGCATCACTATAAGTAACAAACCCCTTATTCCACAATGATAGAGTCATTATAGGATCATTGACTAATCTTCTCTTCAGTTCTTAAAAAAATTCATCACAATCTTTTTTGAAGACAAATTTAACCCATTTATGCATGACCTTCGTTAATGGGTTAGCTAATCAAAAAAGTTCTAGAGGAAACGTCGATAATAACCTGCCAGACCAATAAAACCGTGTACCTCAGTTATACTCGTCGGTGCTATCCATTCATGGATTGCCTTGGTCTTAGAAGGATCAACAGATATTCCATCCTTAAAGAAAATATGGCCAAGAAAAGAAATATCTTGATGCCAGAATTCACACTTTTTAAACTTCCCATATAATTCATGTATTCTAAGAGTCTTCAAGATAATTCACCAGTGATTTTCATGATCTTCATAGATTTTGTAGTATACCAGGATATCATCAATAAATACCACCACAAAATCATTGAGATTTTCCTTGAAAAATATATTCATTAGATCCATGAATATAGAGGGTGCATTAGACAATCCAAAGGGAATTACTGTAAACTCATACTGCCCGTACCTGGTTTGAAATGCTATCTTCAGAATTTCTTCCATCTTCACACACAACTAATGGTATCTAGATCGAAGTTCAATCTTTGAAAATTATTGAGCTCTATGCAGTTGGTCAAATAAATCATCAATTCAAGGTAGGTGATACTTATTCTTTATTGTTATAGCATTGATCTCCCTATAGTCAATGCACAACCTCATAGATCCATCTTTTTTCTTAACAAAAAGGACAGGGGATTAGCATGGAGAAACACTAGGGAAAATAAATCCCTTATTACTCAATTCCTACAATTGTTTCTTTAGTTCAACTAATTCCACAGTGGATATTCTATAAGGGGTTTTCGATATGGTCCTTGAACCCGGAATTAAATCAATGGAAAACGCAACTTCTCATTTTGGAGGATGTCCATGTAAATCTTCTGGAAACACATCAACATATTCTCTCACAATAGGTACATCCTCTATTTGAACATTCATTTCCTCACCAACAGTTATTTCATTCTCTTCTCCCCAATAATTGAATTTAGTTGAGCTACTGGCGGTGGATCTAGATAAGATTTAGGTTGCGACGATTCTGCTCTAAAGATAAGGTTTTCCTTATCATCATCATCATGAATCGTAACCTACTTCTTCTTACAATAAATATTTGCATCATGGTCCGAAATCGAATCCATACCGAGGAGTATATCAAATTCAATCATAGGTATGATGATGAGAACAGCAGATAAAGATCATTTATGTGCTCCTATGGGGACTGATTCACAAATCATAGATGAAATGATACTTCCCTTATGAGTTTTAACTGAAAAATCCCTTGTTAAATAAAATTGGAAATATCTAATTTTCTTAGAAAACTGAGAAGATATGAAACAATGCGATGATCCATAATCAAATAATGCATTTTCTAAACTTGAGGAAACCATTAAATTACATGACACCACGTCTTTCGGGGCTTTATCCTTAGCAGTAGTGATTTCATAAGCTTGGCCTTGATCCCTTGGCGTTTTCTGAGGTATGTTTCCTTGACACTTAGTTCATTCATTTTCATAATGTCCCATCTCCCTGCAATTGTAGCATTGAACATCGGTAGCATCTTTCATTCCTTTACAATCACCAGCCAGATGGCCTTTCTTTCTACATTTGTAGCATACACCTTTTCCTTTTAGACAGGCACTAGGGTTCTTCCTTCCACAATTATCATAGGATGAAATTCAATTCTACCCTTCTTCCCTGTTTCCTTATTTACTTTCCCATGGTGTTCAGCAGATCTCTTATTATCTTGCTTTGATTTAAAGTCATAAGACATAGAGAATTCCTTTTCTATCTTGATAGCACAGGAGACAATATCTTCGTATGATGGGAAGGTTTGCGAGTCTAATGATCGATGGAGAAATGGTTTTAACCCATCAAAGAAATGACCAATCTTACTCCTTGGTTTACGTATATAACCAGCAACATGCCTCTCTAACCTTGTAAAGTTAGCCTCATACATTACGACATTCTCATCCTCTTTCTGCCTCAGACTCATAAATTCCCTTTCCATATCTACTCGATGGTCTCGTGGAAAGAATTTTTCTAAGAACATCTCTTTGAAATCCCTCCATTCCATATCTGATACTTCATCATCTTCCTTCGTGTTTTGTATCAATGAACACCATTGATCAGCATGTCCAGGGAGGCGATAAACTGCCATGACAACTTTTTCCCTTTCACCAATCCCCAAGGCATGTAATACTTTCTCTAAGTAATTTATCCATTGATCAAATACTATGGGATTTGTACTCCCATTGAATGACGGTGGTTGTTGCCTCATGAAGTGATTTAACATTGATCCTCCACGCTTTGGATCTGGGTGCTCCATATGGGTAAGGTTATTATTCATAACCTGAGTGAGTTGTCCTAGTATAGTGATAAGCTGATCAGCACCAGTTGCATCACTAGCACCTCTATAATTATCTTGAGCAGGAGGGAAATCCCTACATGGAGTGTGTGCATTGATATGGTTTACATTCCATCCATTAGGCACCATTTCTAAACAATGGCATAAACTAGGTAAGATTATGAATTGAAATATATAATTCCAAACTTATAAAACACTTAACATAAATTCAACAGTTTATGGATATAATCCACAATCATAAAATAAATTTTCTTTGAGTAAGTATAAACTCATAACCCTTCATAATGGTTTGTAAAAAAATGAGAATTATCCTAAGAATATCCCTTGGGAGTGTCGTAACCAAGAGTGCAGCAAGACCCGTTATCGTGCACCAGTTCTCGTTCGATTCTATCTCAAAGCGGTGTTTTTGGGTTTTATCCCTACGTACATCTGTGCCAGAGCAGCCTCTACCTGCTCGTATCCAGACATGGATGTATTTCTCGGAAAACTCACAAAATCTCTACAATACCATAATTCTAGGAAGTTCTTCTATACTAATCCTCAATGTCTATCTTAGGGTTATGTTCTCTAATCATAGTTTATCTAAATATAGTTTCCAAGGATTGTACTAAACATCCTCTGATAAAAACTGTAATGCACCGACCCCAGTTACCCAGAGTCGGTGCATTATTACATGACATTCGCATGGTCACATGAAAGATCATATCTCGAAAGATCGATTAGTTTAGTAGCCTTGGAAACAATAGATATATTCATAAGTCTTACATTACATCATAAAAATGAAAACTAAAAAAATATTGTCTCCATAGTCCACTCTCATATCCCCACATACTATCCCTGTAGGTCATTTATAAATTACTTTTCATATCCTGGGAAAAAATAAAACATTGAAAGGGGTGAGCTCAAACGCTCAGTAAGGGTATGTAATACAGCGGAAAATGACATAAATATTAAGCATGGTAAATAATTGAAACCACATTACCTTACCAATAATATACATGAATACTTTTATGTGAAAAAAATGAGATGAGTAAATAATGCAATAATAAAACATAATCATGGGTATTCTACTAGTCGAATGACCACATGAACCATCAATATTATCTCCATAATGAGGGAATGTATAATGCTGGACATTCTGAAACATTTTGTCAAGACCTCGGCCAAGACGTCTAAAATGATTAAGGCCTCGGCCAAAACCATAAATCAAATTGGGAAAGGGCCTCGACCAATTCCATGTCTAGTTGTCTCATGAGACCTACCGATGCATCGAGGAGCTATAGTGGGCTGCACCCGTCACTTACTCAGTCCAATAAATTCCTCATATGAAATGTTTTAATCATATCATAAACATTTGTATTAAAAATAGCATACGAAATGTCAATACTTTCTCCATAAACCATGAATGGTATAAAAATAACACATCCACAGTCAGACACATCACAAAAACTTCAATACAATATGGAATTTTTTTATCATAATAAATCAAAATTAAATAAACTTAAAATCCATCAAAGGATATTGACATAGATGAAATCAAAACTATTTGAGAGAAATATATCTTTTTTTTAATAATTTAAAAGTCACATAATTATAAAATAAAACATTTACTTTGAAAATATCCTTATAACATTTCAAGGGAATCTTATTAGATTTTATAATGGCGTAAAATAGCCATATCCACCGTATAAGTTAAAAAAAAGACATTCTTACCTTAATTCCATCGAAAAGGTTAAAAAGGACCTTGTTTGGAAAACGATGTAAAGATTTTTTTATAAACATCTAATAAAAATTCAAACAAGGTTATAAATTAATTTAACCCATATTTGGTAAAATAGTAAGAATTTTTTGAAATACATTTTTAAGAAACATGGATGTGGATAATAAAGAGGTCCCAGTAGATAAATATATATAAACAACCTTAGATAATGAAGAGATTGTAAAATAAACCCTTACCTTGTACTTTTCCTTAGTTGATGGTAGGTTAAACTCTTTTATAATGGTTAAATAATTGTTATTTAATTATAATATAATCATATATATTAATATTATATCATATATGATCTTTTAACATTGCTTTGTCAATAATATCTTAGTATTATCGTCGTTTCAGGTGTTAAATTACTCATTTTCTTTTACATGTTTTGTTACATAAGCCGTGTTTATTGTGGATAGTTTGTATATTATTCATATGCAGAATTATATCAAGTCATTAAACATTATTTTTAATTATAAAAATGATAATTATACTTGAATGGATACGATGGGGAATGAATCTCATCGCGTTCATGGAGACGATAGTTCGTACGTACACATGAGCGACAATATCATTCTGTCGATATTAAAATAATATATGATTGGATGGTATATCATATATAAAAAATCATTATCATGTTATATTTATTATTTACATGAATTAAACATCATTATTATACCCATCCAAATAATAATGTTTTGAATAACAATTACACCACGACGTGGAGACGGTAAGCCGTACGTACACATGTATGGTGACATGTCATTCATAGGATGAATAGAATACTGAATATGGTTTTACCATATTTATAATAACATCTCAGTATATAGAAGATACTAGAGTTATTATTTAATAATGATAATAACAAATAATGAAGAAGTTGAAGAATAAATGAACTTGAAAAAGTGTGGTGAAAACATTACCTCTTCTTCGAGTTCTTTCTTTTGATTTGATCAAAAGGGCTCCTTAAGTTGGATTTCTGATCAAAATAAGGCCTCTAGGATGAATTGACGGAAGTTGGGAGGATATTTGGTCAGGGGGTGTCCAAGAAAAATGGCTTTGAAGGTGTGAATTAATGAGAAGGGGGAGTGCCCTTTTATAAGAGGGTGAGTGGCTCTTTAGAAAAAACATAAAGTATTATTTTATAATAAAATCATATTCGGTTTATAATGGATCCAAAGTGGATTATTTAAAGTTTATTATTGGGATGGGTCAAAAAACACTCAACCAATAGAGTTTAGACAGGTTTGGGTGATTATATTAACCTTATCTTTTAGTTTTAACTCTTAGTTAATTAGTTTGACACTTACCATGTCACTTTTGTATTTTTATAATATATAGTTAATAAACGAACTATATACATCCATGTGACCCCCAATTGGTCCATTAATGATACACTAATAATGATATAAGTCTCTTGGAAAAAACTTAGATTTTTAGGAATTGAATATAAATTAATAATATAATATTTGTTTTAAAAGCACTTTTATGTCAATTTTGAAACTATTGGGTATTTTTTTTGATAAATTAATGAAAAAAATTTTACTTCGAAAAAAATTTATATAAATAATCCTAATATGTCATATTAACATATAAAATTAATTTATTTTATAAAAAGGCTCAGATTACATTTATTTGGGTATTTATAATATCAATTAACTTATTCATTCATTAATACTGTAATTACTGCATCATCATTGTGTCATAAATAAATTAAATTATTTAATATCTAAAAATTATAAGTAAAATACCATTACGTAGGAAATATTTTTAGATTTATAATGAATATTTATAGTCGAAGTTGCAACATATATAACCCTATGTAAAAATTGTTTTCCTAAAAGATATATGATTATGTCTTTTTTTGTATTTATTTTAACTTAATTAATATAAAGTGTCCTTATCACCAACAAGTGGCTCCATGGGGTCCCAAAATCGACCCAATGATGCCCATGGTCGGACATGAGTCAACCAATAAGGTTAGTACATGTTTTAGGGTAATTTATTATTATTATAATATACTTTTTTACCCTTATTTACTGGATTTACCCTTTAACCATGATAAATAAAATATTTACCGAAGTAATTATTCAAAATTTCTAAAAATGAATGTTTTCTATTTACAAAATATGAACATCCTGATTCCAAATTCATAACACATAAGTGGAAGAAATTAATTTAAAATTAATTCTCGTCGTTAAAAAAAAGCAAGTATTTTAGAGATAATAACTATCAAAAGATTGACGCTTGTTTATGTCCGGTTTAATTATAAAATTATGTCCAATGACCAACATAGTATTAAATGGTAAAAATATATCCTAAATATACATTAAAACCACTATAATTCATAATTTATCAATATTTATTATTTTTATTAAAAAATTTCTTTTTAATAAATATTTTGTAATTTTTACTATTCATCAAAATATAAAAGTTATCCGAAAAGTACCAAAATTTCATCCTAAGATAATTTTGATATTCCAAATCCAAAAATGAAGTCCATTTTGAAAGATAAAATTTATTAAATTTCAAAAAGTGGGTATTACTATTCATAATGGCTACTTTGATTGGTCGCGGCGTGTTAGAATCATGAAGTTGCATACAACACATGCGACTGTATTATTCAAAGAGAAGAGTATCGTGGAAGCTTGGGGTGTTACACTTTTAGTGTGGTTATAAGGATTATATGATTCATATAATCTATCTTCATCAGTAACCCATGTCTTCTTCCATGGATTCCAGTTAATTTTCATTCTTTTTCAGATATAATTACTAATAAAAAAACAGTACTGGATGAGATACACTCATCTCCATCTTCAACATAGTCCAAAAACAATAGCATGGATGAGACTTTCTTAGAATAGAATAAGTTTGTAGCCATATTGGATGGATTTACCATCTCAGTAATTTGAACAGTAATGTATCTACACAAGTTGATATTCTCATCACATAGCAATAAAAACAACAAAAAAACATCTTGATACTTCACAGAATCAAAATCACCTTTTTTGGGATAGATTTGGTGCTGAATGAACATAAACAAGACTATAATTTCTCAACCTATCTCAGAAATTATCATTCATTTGGATTCAGATTTGCTGGTCAACATCTCCAGAGCATACTCATACAAAAAATATTCAGTGGTAGGAGGAATATTACCAGTTTAATCCTTATATACACCTTTATGTGGTACCCCCAAACACTCTTCCCATTTATTTGATGAAAAAGTTATCTTTTTTCCTTTGATCACTGATGGTAATCTTGTAGCTTCTGCTCCATCTAGTGCAATACTCAAATTCAAATAAAACTCATGCACTAGCTTTGGGTAGTAGACTCAGTTATTATTACAGAACCAATATTTCAATCCCTACATCTCCAACATGTTTATAATCATAGACCTACTAGATAACACCCATTCAGAACTTAATTCCTTTTTTACGGTGACCACCCCAGTCTCCAATCCCTGGTTCACATAATTTTGAGTCGTGTTGCTCGATTATCCTCGAGTGTTTTTCAATGGTTAGGAGCTTTTTGATTCATTACCTTGCCATAATTGATTTTCCATATGGAGGATTGAGAGGTTTGAGAGGTTCAAATGTTCAGGATTCAGAAGATGTGGAGTTCGGTGGGTGAGGAAGGTCAACAGTTCTTAGGAATAGAAATAGCTCCAGGTCATTATTTTTATCATTTAGGGTTAAAATATAAAATATAATATTGATTAAGTAAAACAAAGTAGTTTTGATAAACAATAACAGTTACATATAGACTGTACAACTCAATCGGTAGCATAGATTGGTCTCACTAATCAGTTTCACTAGTCGGTTTCGCTGATCGGTTTCATTGATCGGTTTCACTGGTCGGTTTCACTAATTTGCTTCACTGATCGGTTTCACTGATCAATCATACCTAAATCTTGTTTAATAAAAGATAACATTTCAGATCATGAAGTATTGGTCAAAATATCAGCTAATTGATGTTCAGAGTCAATAAATTATAGAGAAATATCACCCTATTGATAATGATCTCTCAAAAAGCGATGTCTGACATCAATGTGCTTAGTCCTAGAGTGAGACACATGATTCTTAGAGACTTTAATTGCACTAGTGTTGTCACAATTGATAGACACATGTCTAAATTGATATCCATAGTCCAATAAAGTGTGTTTCATCCAAAAAATCTATGCACAACAACTTCTAGCAGCAATGTATTTTTCTTCAGCCGTAGACAGTGAAACCGATTTCTATTTCTTACTACACTAAGATACCAGTGACTTTCCCAACAGATGACATGTTCTAGATGTGTTCTTCCTATCTAACATGAAAACAGAAAATTCAGCATCTGAACAACTTATTATGTCAAAAGGATGTCATTTTGGATAAAACAATCCTAAAGTGGTAGTATGTTTAAGATATTTAAAAATCCTTTTAACATAAAGAAAAGGATATTATTTAGGATTAGCTATAAATCTATCACTCATGCATACACTAAAAATGATATCTAGTCGACTAGTAGTAAGGTAATGTAATATTCCAATCATACCTCTATAATTGGATGGATCAATTGGTTTCCTAGTTTCATCATCATCCAACTTATAGGTGGTACTCATAGGTGTATCACTTCCCTTATTACTATCCAAACCAAAACTTTTTAAAAGATTCATTTTATATTTACTTTTATTTATAATAATACCATCTTTATTATGAAAAATTTTATATCCAGGAAAATACATGATTTCTCCCATTAAACTCATTTCAATTTAATTTTGCATAATTTTTGAGAAATCAATACATAAAGAAATTTTAGAATATCGAAAGATAACATCATCAACATAGATGTGTATAATCAAAATATCTTTAGAAATTATTTTAATAAAAAGAGTGGGATCAACAATTCCTTTATTAAAACCTTTAAAAATAAAAAATTTGTAATTCTATCATACCAAGATCTTGGAGCATGTTTTAAACCATATAATGCATTAGAAATTTTAAAAACATGATTTTGAAAATGGGGGCTTGTAAATACAAGTGGTTGTTAAAAAAACATCATCAATTATAAAACAATTTAGAAATGAACTTTTGACATCCATTTGATATAACATGAAATTTAGATGAGATGCATAAGCAAGTAAGATATTAATGGCTTCTAATCTAGCTACAGGTGCAAAGGTTTCTTCATAGTCTATTCATTCTTCTTGATTGTAACCTTATTCGACTAATCTAGCTTTGTTTCTAATGATGTTTCCAGATTTGTCAATTTTATTCCTAAACACCCATTTAGTACCTATGGGAAAAGTTTCCTTAGGTCTTTCTATTATTTCTCAGACTTTGTTTCTTTCAAATTGATTTAACTCTTCGTGCATAGCCATTACCCAAAATTCATCATTGATTGCATCATTGATATTTTTAGGTTTTAGCTATGAATGAAATGCTAGATGTTCTACCTGATTTCTCAGAGAACCTCTAGTTTGTGTTCCTCTATACAGGTTACCAAAAACTTCATCTAAATGATGGTTCTTTAGAATCCTAGTTGATCTAGTAAATGTAGGACAACAAATTTTTGGTTCTTCTCTAGGTTCAGGTTCAACAGAAGTAGGTTCTGGTGTATTTTCAGAGCTAGTTTTATTTACAATAGGTCCACAATCATTATCATTAATATTTAGAATAGAAAAGTCTTATTTGAGATTTTTCAATAGAAGGTTTAGGTTCATGTGGATCAGTTTCATAAAATTAGATTTGAACAAATTCATCCACACATTTGGTTCCCTTATTAAAAAACTAAATAGGCTTTTATAGTAATTTAATATCCTAAAAAGATTCCTTCATCACTAATTGATGAAAACATGTTTAGATTATCTTTATTATTAGGAATAAAGACTTTTAAACCAAAAAAATTGATGTAACTAAGTTTAGGTTTCCTATTATTCCAAAGCTCATAAGGGGTTTTCTTAAGAACTGGTCTAATGAAGACACTATTTATAATATAACAAGCTTTCTTGATAGGTCAGTACAAAAATACATAGATAAATCAGATTAATTTAGCATAGTTCTTGCAATTTATTGAAGGGTTATATTTCTTCTTTCTACTACACGATTCTGTTGAGGTTCCCTAGGGGAAGAAAAGTTATTATTATAGCCATTATGTGAGCAGCAAGATTCAAACTCATGATTTTCAAACTCACAGCCATGATCACTTCTCAAGGTTTTAATCTTAAGTCCACTAAGGTTAACTACAATCATAGAGTATTTAATAAATTATGATCTAGCTTCACTTTTGTGAGATAAAAAGTATACCCAAGTATATCTAGAAAAGTCATCTACTAGAACATAAACAAAGTGCTTCCAATTTAAACTAGAAACTCTAGAAGGTCCAAAAATGTCCATGTGAACCAACTCGAGAGTTTGAGAAGTGGAATCTTATTTCCCTGAATTAAAAGAAATTTTATGTTGCTTTCCCTTCTGATAGGGATTACCAACTTTATCATCTGGGAATTCAAGTTTAGGTAGGTCTCTAACTAAGTTCTTCCTAGTTAGTTTTCTAAGTGAATGTATATTGAAATGTCTTAATCATCTGTTCCAAAGCCAAGATTGTTTATGAAAATCATTTAAACAATTATTATTCTACTTTGTTATAGAATTATAATCTACATCATATATATTTACATTTCCTAAGGAAGAAAATACTAAATAAAATTAGAATTAAAAAAATTACAAGACTCTTTTTAATATTTAACATTAAAACCATTATCACATAACTGAGAAATACATAGAAATTTATATTTTAACCCATCTACAAATAAAACTTTAGAAATTAAAATTGAATCAATGTTACCAATTTGTCCTAGGCCGATGATTTTCCATTTAGATTTATCACCAAAGGTGACATATCCTACATCAAACTTGATTAAGATATCAAAACATGAAAAGTCTCCTATCATGTGTCTTTAACATCCACTATCCAAATACCAAGTCATTATACATGAACTTTTCAAGAAAGTCTCCTACAAAAATATTTTAGATAAAATATTATTTTGGTACCCATATTTTCTTGGGTCCAGATAGGTTAGAAATCAAATCTTTTGGTAGCCATATTTGCATAATGGGTCTCATATACTTAACATAATCAAGATATCTTGAAAGATAATCCTTGTTTGATCTATAAATATGTGAATAGAAAGTTTAGGTATAAGAATTTTAAGAACTAGAACTAGCAGCATACTATCCATATTTAGAAATAAATTTATTCTTTTTAATCTATCTTTGTCCAGGCTAATAGCCTAAACCCGTTGTATAAATTAGTGCCACTTGTTTTCCTAGAATATGTGTAAGTGTGTCCTTTCCATTAGTAAATTTTTCCAAATCATTCATGAGTTTCTCATTAGAAATTTCATTTCAGTATTCTCTTTGAGTAGTTGAGCATTCTATTCTTTTTCTACTTCAAGTGCATATTTAATAGTGCTAGCTAATGCATGCTGCTTATTTAAGGATTTATACTTGTCTTTAAGCTCATTTCAAGTATCTTCTAACATGATACATTATTCAAATAATTATTCACTACACATGTTTCCAGAATTAGATTCATATCTATTGTAATAAGAGTTTAAATTAGGAGTATCCAATGTTAACTCAGATGTGTTTTTCATGAAACACATTTTAGACTTTTGATATTTTATCATCCTGAGTGGAATCAAAATCACTTGAACTATCTTCTAAAGCACTCTAGGTTTATTTCATATCTTTCCTATACTTTTTGTCCTTGTACTCATATTTCTTCCTATACTTTAACTTTGTAAAGTCGGCTTTCACATGTCCTTTCCTCTTGCATTCGTATCAGACTATGCCATCTATTTTATCAGTCATTTTCCAATCCTTCTTCCAATAACATTTATTGTCATACATTCCCTTGTTATTGGATTTTTAGAAAAACATATTTTACCAATAAAACCTCTTAAATCATTTGGATATCTAATCCATTTCAGCATCATAGTCAGATGCACTCTATTCACTACTTGAACTGTCACTTGCAGGTTGAATTTCCTCTTTGTCCATGATTTTTGAAGCAGAAGCCTTGAAGGCTAATGATTTCTTTCTTGGTTCATCATCTTATTTTTTTACCTTCAGCTCTTCCTCATACATAATCAACTTACCAATCATCTCTTTAACATGTATTGAACATATGTAACATGATTCTCTTATTGAAACTGATGTGCCTCTCCATATTTCTGGCAGACATCTTAGTATCCTTAGGATTTTCTGTTTTGCTGGAACATCTTTTCCCAGTGAGCTCATTATATTGACTATTTCATTAAACCTGAGATACAAATCATAAATAGATTCATCAGATATCATTTTGAAATTATCATACTTAATATTGCATTTTTTTAGTCTCATTTCATTCACATTGGTTGTTCCCTCATGGGAAACATCCAGAGTATCCCATATTTCATAAGTAGTCATACAAGCAGATATTCGATTAAATTCTTCATCTCATAAGGCAAAAAATAGGGAATTCATTGCATTATAATTATTATTATAAGAAGATTTCGATGGTTCATCCCATGTAGTTCTAAAAGTTTCTGGAATCTTATACTGAGTCTTTATAGAAGTCCATATGTCATATCCTATACTTTCTAAATGATGTTTCATTTTTATTTTCCATTGGACATAATTAACACCATTAAAGAAGGGTGGAATATTGGTAGCTTCACCTTATAATATGTTATCCATAAAACCTATGTTATATAAAGATATTAAAATTTAGAATTAATAGAAATTTTATGATCTTCAAGAGACATCTAAAATCACAGTGGAAAACTTTTCAAAAATAGAGTGTTTTGAAAACATTTTAGTAAACCCTCTAATACAAAATTTTGGTCGGAGTGCATACTCAAGAGGCGGAGTGAATTGAGTTCCAATAAAAAATTTCTATTTAAATGATTTGAATTAAAACCCCCCAAATAAATAATTAGTTAAACTGTAGTGAATTTTTAATACAGTAAAGGTTCATTTAGGTTCTCAAAAGATTGATTATTTCTCAGTTAATTTAATCAGAATGTTAAATTATCTTTTGAAACTAACTTACTAATTTACAATAGTTACAAACACATTCTAGTTTAACTATCAGGGAAACTTTAAAACAGATTTATATTCAACGTAATTAGCAGCAGAATATTCAAAATGTTTAACAAAGGAAAATGAATTGCAGTTTTAAAACAAGAGGTTCAGTCTCAAGCTGAGACATAGTCCTCTTAAATAGTTTATATAAACTATGATCCACACCCTGGATCAAGGTTTTATAATATTACTCAGACTTTTCAGGTCCTCAGACCTTTACCACAATTCTGCGCGGGTAAAAAACAACAACAACAATAGCACTCAGGATCTCTAGGTCACACATGACCTCTTCAGAATTCACAGTGGGATACAATAAGGTGTAAAAAGTTCGGTGTGAGGATTCTATATCCTTCAATTCATCCCAGGATTCAATGTGTGTCTAAATAGACAGATGCACACACATTGAACAAAATTTTAAACAAAGGTATACTATAAAATAAATAAATGGATAATGAGTTTAGAACGATCTGAGTGATTGCATATGAGCTCTGGACTCATTTGGATGTTGCATATGTTATTCGAGCCCTTTCTGGTGAACATGACACACAATAGAGTGTCGTTGATCATTCCAGCTACAGTTATTCAACCTTGTGCATATGATGTTCAGTAAGGCACAACAACTCGGCTTCAGTGTTTGTTCCAGGTGAATGATCTTCTTGAAGCTCTCTAGTTTTCACAAGTGTTCTTCAAGTTCTTCTTTTCTTTCTTGGACCTTCACACACACGTATGCTCTACTTCTCCTTGTGTGTCTCTGTCTTTGTATATTTGTATATGTTTCACTACAGATCAATATTTCATTTTATTCGTTAAGATCCATTAAAGGGAATGATTAATTTTTGACTGGTACGAGGTACAGTTCCTGTACATCCAACAACCAACATTAATTAATAGCAGGTGCATTAAATTAAAAAAAATGATTGTTGGAATTAAATATGAGTTAATAAAAATTCAAATAGTTTTCATGACTATCGGTGAGTCATGAGATCGGTAGGTCATTTTAATTTTCATCGATATTAGTAGGCCATGTGATCAGCATCGGCTTCAATAGGTCATTTGATCAGCATCAGCTCCGGTAGGTCATTTGACCAGAATTGTCTTCTGTAGGTCATTGGATTAGCATCTGGTTCGGTAGGTCATTTGAGCAGTATCAGTTTCGGTAGGTCATTTGATCAATATCAGCTTCTGTATATCATTTGATCAGTATCAGTTTCAGTAGGTCATTTGATCAGCATCGGCTCTGGTAGTTCATTTGATCATCATCGGCTTCAGTAGGTCATTTTATCAGCATTAGTGAGATATTTGTATCATCGGTGTGACCGATGTCATCGGTGCGACTGTTGTTATCAGTGCGACTGTTGTCATTGGTGCGACCGTTGTCATCGGTGCACCGTTGTAATCGGTGCACCGTTGTAATCGGTGCGACCATTGTCATCGGTGTGACCATTGTCATCGGTGTGACATTTGTCATCAGTGCGACCGTTTTAATCGGTTTGTCACATCGGTGACTCATCTATCAGTTTGTCACATTGGTGTCTCATTACTTTAACTATCGGTGACTCAAGAAAATAAATAACATTTAGTCAAAAACATAAAATTCTCAAAAAGTGTATGTTTAATCAAGAATAATTCCAGGTCAATAGTAAACCATAAATAATCATAGATAAACTTATGTAGACATGATTAAACATATATAATCACATTTAGAACAGATTGAATAATTAATTAAATTGACTTATATAAAAAACAATTATTTCTGATTATTAAAATAACTATCTTATAGAGGGTTCAACAACCACAACAACACATTAATCAATACTATTCAAATAAAATTTCCCAACTAATAGAAATTTAGTACTATGGTTTAGGAACTTTCACATTATGATATGATATGAAATGAAATTATATGTCATGGAGTCCACACTTTTTAATGATCAACTCCATGATGGAGGTGTGGTTCAAATGGATTGTAACATAGGACACATATTGGAGAAATTTAATCCTTAAATTAGTAAAAAAAAATCATCATTTTCAATTCAGTTGTGGAAGAGATAAGTGGACATGGATATTTACACAATATTTTCTCATCACTAAGAATTTTTCTTCGATAAATTGACATAATAAATGAATTTTATTATCACTAAACTATATATGTGTATATTAGTATAAGGAATTTAGGTTGGTCATAAGGAAATAATGATGAAATATTATATTAATAAATTAAAAGCACTTAATGATGAGTTTCTCTCTTTAAATTTATCATATTATATCATCATTATAACTGAATTACTCTATTTTCATTGAGAATTATAAAAAAATGTATAAAGAGAAATAATATTTTCCATAATATTTTTATGTGAATAATAACATAATAAAAAAAATAATAAGTTATTATGGAGAACAATAAGAAATGAAATGTGAAATGCATAATGGATTGTAAAATACCAAAGTATCTTTCACAATATCCTTATAAGAAACAAATGTTAAATATAGACAAAATAAAATAATAGGATATTTTTATGGAAATTGCCTTAAAAGATCATTAGAAATGAAATTACAATTCATAAATGATTAAGTGATGTTTATAAAGGGTTCCGATTTATTTATGACAATAATTGAATATAATATTAATGTTTTTATTTTTAGTTATTAGATACAATATGTGAATTTCATATTTTTTACAAATACAAAAACCAATATAGTTCAGATAAATAGAAAGCATGAAGTGTATCTTCACATTGTTCATGACTCATAACTATAATGTCATTAGAGATTACTATAACATCATTATTCATGGTGGGGAGATTCTTTGTTTTAAAATTTTTAACATGTAATGTGTGTTACCAAAGATATTACCTCATTTTTTCATTTAGACATAATGTTATTTTATTTCATGTTTGAAATATATTTATTATTATATTATTTGTTGAATTAATATTTTAATTATACAAGAATGGAAAATATCTTATATGTGTAACTAATGATGAATAAAAAATTTAAGACCTTCGGATACCTAGTTGTCACATGTTAAATCATTTTTAGGTAAATATTGAATACAATGTAATGTAAATTCCATTAATCCTATTTTATACCCATTCCGAGCTAAAACTATTAGATTCATTACATGATTGCTTATAATGTTTAAATTAAACATGATACTATATTTTACTAACCATAATAAATCCATAATGACTCTATAACTAGCATAATAATATAAGATTAAAAAATTATAAAAAAGAGGTTAAATTCTTTTACTCTATGATATCCCTTTATTAAATTTAGTGAATATAAAAGGTAATAATGTAATATTCATGGTTATAATTTATCTGATTATTCATGTAGGTAAGCCAGAGAATACATTAATCTAGAATTCAACAATCATTAAAATGTAAATTATTCACTAAACTAAAATTTTATAATACACATTATATCGATGATGGTAGTAAAATAATGATATATGATGAGTATTTTATGTCCTAAAAGTCATCCATTATCCATTTTAATACTTTTTTTCTAAATAGATACATTAACCAGTAATTAGGTTCAAATTAAAATTAAAATTTTATAACGTATAATTTACAATATAAGGAATATTCAATTAATTCATAAATCAATATGTTAATATAAAAATTGTTACATTAGTAAAAATCAACATACAAATATCTATCAAGGAGAATAAAAAATCCATCTTATTAAATTATCTTAATGGATTCTAGGGATATTATAACAATCCATAAGAAATAAAAGATATTGTTAACTAAGACACTCTAATATATAAAAGGGAGAAAATATCTATTTGAGATGGTTTGTGCCATATATACTTGACAAAATTAATGGCTTTATATTTAAAGTTATTTTGAATTGGAATAATGTCATAAAAAATTCACGGAAAAGGGTTGTTCTAGAGAAAAAATTGCATAAAAAGGGAAAAAAAAAGATTATTTGTTTTATAGTCATTGAGTTAGGTAATATATTAATTGATAATGATAAATATTTTTCCTATAGGGAATAAATATATATAAATAATGGATTATATCTAAAAAATAATTAATGGACTCAGTAATGGATTTCATCTAAAAATTCATGATTTTATTTTGGTCATTTATAACTTTTGTGTAAATCCCATTATTTTAGAATAGATACTCACAAGGAAACTATCCATGGAGAGTAAAGTGATTACCGATAATGAAATAATTTTTATTAAAGGATTAAGATAAATTGATTTATTAACAATGTCATCCCCCTTTACTAATAAAATTAAAAAAGTCCATTTGAATTCAAAATTATATAATTTATACCTTAATAAATATATTAAAATATAAATGATCTAATTATAGATTCTGGAAGAAATTAAATCATGGAATAATTATATTTACATGTAACTTTATGTGGTTATTTGAAACACTATACTTTACCATGTAAAATATTTTTTATAACATATAGAAATTAATTATTATTATTACAGCTAGTTAAAAATAGGTTAAAACAAAATCCTTATAGAATAACATAATATATAAACCTATGTTATAGAGAAAAAGATATAATGAGTTATATGTAAGGGTTTATTAGATAAATTTAATGTAAATTTTATAAAATGGTATTAAAACATACCAAATAAAACGAAATCAGATGGAATTGGTACCAATGTTACATGGAATAAATAACCCCAAGAAGACTTATATAAGACATAGGAAGAGATTAAAATAGTGAATGGAGATCCTTATACTCCATCAATTGATATTTCACATATGTAATTCTATATAATCAATTATATATTTATAATTCACAAATTAGAGTAGGTAAATAACAAATAAATCAATTATAATTACATAGTTAGTGATTAGAACTATTTAATAATTCCTCAAGATATAGAACGATAATATACCATCTATTTTAAGAGGATAGAAAATATGTTATAAAAGGGATATAAATCTTGTAATCATTCAAATTAATTGTTCAATATCACTATTATGTTAAAAAATAATCGATAGAAGCTCATTGAATCCTTTATTAGCTATATCCAAAAATACTTACTATATTGTGGATTTTAATGTTAAAAAATAAGTAAAATTATATATTCAATTATTTTCACTAGTTCATAAAATCATACCTATAAATTAAATTATTATCATAATATAAATTATGATAATATTATGATAATGGAAGTAACATACATTTAAATGTTTTGAATGAGGACCAGGTGGTATACTTTGGGTTGTAATCTCGTGGGGGATTTTTTTCTCAAATAGGGTAGGTCATATATAAATATTTATCCAAGAAGTAAATGTGAAAATATCTATAAATAAATAATTCACTTGGAAGAATTATGATATTATAATTTATGATATAATTGGTTGATTATTAGGAATATAGATCTAATGAAAGATGGAGTGTTGTAAAACTTGGTGACGAACACCCAAATTGAGAAGTACATTTTGAGTACTATATAATATATAAATAGAGTTATAGATGATATTATCCTACCAATACTTAGTATTACATATACATTCCATATTTCAATGTAAATTCAATTATATTATATATTTTATCAATTTTCTTGTCGTAGTTCATAACAAAAATGATAATTGTATGTTATTATAATAGTAATATAAAAAATTTGTATAACGTTTTTGATACAGTATAAAAGTTGGGAAGAAATTATTTTTTACTCTACAATGATGGTTGATCATAGGTATATAAGAAGTATAATCATATAGCTCTCACATGTTGATCTCAAGTAGGGTAGATCATGATGATTGACCTGACAACTATAAAACCACATTTTTTTATAGTCATTTGATGTTTCCATTTATGATAATGAGTTTCATTCTCCCAACATGAGTTCATTAGCATTTTATATCATAGTATCATGTAATTTAATTATATATTAAAATAAGGAACTTAAATTATTTATGAAGTTTCTTGTGTCAGGTGTGTCATTAGTGGTATGGCCTTGATTGAATGATCAAGAAAATATTTTTCACTTTTGAATGAAAAAAGATATCGTTGGACTGATAAATGAGATCGTAGTGACTTGATTAAATCCATGGGAATGGTATAGGAAGTAAATTCCATCTAACATAGGTAATAAAAATAACTAATGTATTAAAGGATGATGAAACAATGTATTCATCATGCTTAATAATATTCCAAATGATAAAGAGATTATATTACTGGGTGAATAATTACATGATATTTTTATTACTATCACTTGTAATTATCTCATTTGGGAAATTTATGACTTGATATATATCTCATTTGGTATACTAGTGTGATAAAATAATGATATGGTTTTAATGGGTAACACCCAATGCATATCCCCAAGTTCAACTAATTTGGATAAATGTATATTTAATTTGAAGTGGGAACTATATACAGGGGACAATGAAAATTTACACGGGAAAGATCCCAGATAATGTAACTATATTTTATTATTAATGAGTAGAATAATTATAATTGAATTTATTTCCAAACATATTTACATGTTATTTAAATAAATAATTAAATATGTTAAAATTTGTTCTTTTAATAATGGTTTCATGTTCAAGGTTTGTTAATTAATTATAGGTTGAATGAACCAAGTTAATAGTTCATAATTCATCACAACACAATTAATATTTTCACACACATATGGTAATGTAATTGTGAAAATATTTATATGTTTATTGTTTTTTCACGTTTTTTTGGGCTTTTTTATGAGGTTTAACTTATCCAAGAGATTTATAAATGTTTTTTTAATTTAATCAAAACATTACAAGACCATTTTGATCCATCGATATTAACATATAACATTGTCATGATTGTTTATATTTTCTATCCTCCCCCATTTCACGATATTATATAATGAAAAACTAATTTGGAGATCAATAATAGCTTGATTAATGTTTTGTGATAGATTCTATGATATCTCAATGATTGAGTGTGAATCATAAAGATGTTCGATATTATATCATAGAACACAAAAAACATATAAATGATTTCAAGGGATTGTAGGGGATTTTTTGAGGATCTGTATGGTCCCACATTTGGTTCCTTCTAGAGAAAATAATATATATATTAGGGATGTATGGTAGGATTGTTTCATTTGATTGGGGAACCCTTTTAATTTTTTTTCTAAAACAATTACCTGCATAATCTTTTTGTCACGAATCATGTATTTTTATACTAATTCAAGTATGTTAGGATATATATAATGGAAATAATTTTCTAAATTTTACATTTTATCACATTTCCAGGGAATACTAAACTCTTTAAAGTATTGGTTTCACCATTGTTACCTTGGGTTCTTCAAGCTTCACCACCTCTTCCATGGTGGTCTTTTAATAACCCTTATCTCCAAGTAGTATGTATAGATGAACCATAAAGATATCATACAAACAATGGGAGTTATTTATTCATTTATGCATATATAAATCAAATTAATGTGACTCTACTAATACATCAATTACCTTTAATGTATCCATGATGAGATATTTTTCATATAAAGTTGTCGTTGGGTATCATTAAACAATATATCCACGTTGAGGTTTAATTTCACTAATTCTTAATCCTCCCCACAATATATTTATATTGAATCTAATAAATTATAATAGGGTAATCCTATAGTTTTTAATTATAGTGAATTGAATTTTATACAATCTATTTATGTGTCATCTACTAGTACATTATCTTCATGAAAAACATTAGATTGAATAATTATATTTATTTGGAGGGAACTATTTTGAAATTTATCCTATAGTGTAACACCCGAAGATTTTATGAGAAATATTATTTTTAATTGATTTGATATCTTGTGTTGTACACTTCACCAAGATTATCTTTCTCTATACGCAACACTGTATTTTCTTGTAGTATACACACCACTATTCTTGGCATGTGTTGCAGACAATCTCAAGCTCTTTCGAATAAAATTCATTTTACACAACACCATGTATAGATTTTGATAAATGTATAGATGAACTACATATTTATTATGTTATACGCAACACCAAAGGACTCTTTCACTACACGCAACCCTGACATGGCTTGCACTACATGCAAGAGAGATCATCCTCGATATCACGTGTTGTACACAATACCGAGTATCATTGAACGATATATTATTATAATATTATTATGAACTATAAATTATGAAAATTATTCACTAAATTTTGGATTTTATAACATTATCATTCATCTTACACATTTTCTAGATAATGGAATGTGAAGAAAATGAAATTTTCAGGTAAAATACATATATTTCAAAAAACGCAGTTTTGCCGCCTTTTGATGGTGCACCCATTTTAAATCTAATTTTTGAAAAGTTTATTAGCTAAAATTGGAAAAATAAACTTTTTATTGTGAATCAATATACAAAAATATGCATTGGATAATGTTTTTATATTTTTCGGACAACGTTCTTATTTTGATGAATAGTAAACATACGCAAACTTTTACTTAAAAAAAAGTTTTTCATCGAGATAATTCATATGGTTGAATTAAAAAATTAAATTTTTTTATAGTATAAATAGAATATATTTTTACCATTTCATATAATTTATGTCATTACCATTAATTTTACATTGAATTCAATGGTAAAATCATCTCAATATTTTGCAATGTTTTTAAAAAACTCGTTTTTTTCGACAACAAGATTAATTTAAAATTAATTACTGCAACTTCTATGTTTCAAATTTGAAAAAATGGAATCCATATTTGGAATCCGTATTTCCAGATTATGTTAATAGACTACTTTTTATTTTTGGGCATTATGAATAGTAACTACGGTAAATTTAATTTACCATAGTTAAAGGTAAATCAGGTAATCAAGGGTAAAAATAATATTATAAAATTACCCTAACAATTTCCTTGATATCATTGGTTGATTATATTTCTACATAAAACATACTTGTGTCTAAATAGAATCTATTGGGACCCATTTTAATGTGATTAAGACCTTTAAATTATTTTATTTAAAGAAAGTGAAATATCTCTTACTCAATCTTTAATAATTAATGTATTTTTAATATAAGGTTATAAAAATATAAATTCGATTATAAATACAAATTTTAAATATAAAATGTTTTTCTATATCATGTAAATTTATTTGTAATTTTTATGAAATATTTAATTACCTAATTATCTTATAAATTAATGATGCATAAATTATTTATTTAGTGAAAAATAAATAATATAGTTATTATTCCAATAATAATACCCATAAAATACCCAAAAACTTGAACAAATATTTTTGGTCGATTATATCTACACCATAAGCAACCAAGTGTCGACTTTTGGACAATTTGGAGCATTATAAAATAGATTATGACAATTATATTATTTTATTTTAAATGATGTAAAGGTTGCCATCTGCATAATTTAATAAACATATCATTATAAAGGTAGGGTGTTTTAGAAGATAAATTAGACTAAAAGTATTATTATGACATATATTATATTTATCTTCATTATAGTAATTTAATTTTAATTTTTATGTAAAAATTCAGTATATTAAATAATCATAAAAAAATAATGTGGTAATGTTTTTATGAAGAGGAATATAAAATAAATGGTTTTAAAAATATAAAAATAAATATTATATCAACAAATTAGTGTGATCCATGAATTTTTTAGATGAATATGGCATGTTATGAATCTATTAAAAATTTTGGTTTGAATATATCTTTTCTGTGGATTTTATATAAATTAAATTAATTGAATAGTGTCAAAATTGAAACTATTGATATATTATAAAAAATATTTTTAAATATTTTAAAAATCACAAAAATGATTAAAAAATATAAATAGAAATTTCTATGGTCTAAAATGTCATAATGTATCAAATTATGGACAATTCCAAAAACAAAAGTAATTATTTATAACAATTTAAAATTTATAATATTATTACCACAAATAAAATTAAATAGATTAAATATAGATAAATCATGTTGATAAGGTTTACAATAAATTGCCAACATGTATAAATTTTATTGGATGATTATATTACAATCTTATCTCATCTCATATTAGAATTTGAGTCATTTTGGATGTTTTTATGTGTGGTTTGGTTTATTATAAAATAATATTTTAGAGGTTTCCAAAAGTGCCCCTCATCTCTCTTATAAAAGAAATCCCCCCTCCCTGTCATCTTCACAACATTTCAAGCCTTAAATCACTGCCAAACCCTATCCATTTCTCTTGTCCACTTCCCTATAAACATACTATAGGATTTCGTTCTCTTAAATGGCAATCTTTAGTGCCCTTAGAGGAGGTTTAGAAGAGGCACGTCAAAGAAGAAGTAATATCCTTTACGGATTCTTTCAAATTTATTTCTTCTTATACTTCCTCTTATTTACTTGTTTCATTATAAAGTGATAACATCAGTATCACTCATATAATGATATGTTATTATAAATATGTGACAACCCCATTTCACCTTCTATCCATCCCACTGAAAATGATATCACTGTGCGTGCGTACGTACAGAATACCGTCTCTACTCCGTGGTGTAATCTTTTTTCTAACACCACCTTACATGGATTGGTATAACGGTGTAAAGAATAACTATATATGATTATTATAACATGATACTAATTCTGAGATATTCTATCATCCACTCTAATACTATTCAATAATTATGGGAACAATATCATCGCTTGTGCGTACCTACGAATTACCATCTCCATGACGCGATGAGATTCATTCTTCATGCCAACTATTCCAGAATTATTATAAAGTATATATTGAATAATAATGAAATATATGAAATAATAATTCTACTAGGTTTATTTATATATACATATGTCATCTACTTACTTCCATTCAAGTCAATAAGGAATGGAAAACATCATTCATGCGTACATACGACCTACTATCTCCATGAACGGTGTATTTCATTCCATTTATCAGTCTATTATATATATATATATATTATTAATATATATTATATATAAATCATGTTTTAAATTATGGAATTAGTTAATGATGATCTAAGTCATCATATGAATAATTACATGTCAAAACACAGGTGATAAATGAAACGATTTTAACAAAAACACTGTTTTAACGTGGAATTGAAAAATTCTCGGGTAATATAAAGTCATAAGTGAATCATATATGATATCATAAATATTATTATGGTCATGTTACATGTTAATAATATTTCTATGAGGGATGAGACCGTAAGGGGCTCTGCGTCTAGGTTTTCCACCCGTCGTCGCCTTCCACTCTTCCACTGGCTGATCTCCTCCGACTCTCTAGTCGGCGCACTCGCGATGTGATCTCTCCAGTTTCAACATTGCACTGGCTCATCAATATCCTTGGTGATTTGCATCTCCACACAACCTTCTCTCCATTATAGCTTCAGATCCATCTAGGTTTTCTTATGGAGGCAATATGTTGGTCTAGGGTGCGGGTTTCAGGTGCTGTGTTATGGGGTTTCCATGGATTTTAGCATAGTCCGTACGAGATTTGGGTAGATCTAGCCTTTGGGTGCAGATCTGAAGGTGGAGATGAGATTTTCTCCTAGTCCTTCATCCGGGATTCTATATACCAGAGATTTGGTGAGGTTATTTTAATGTTTGTTTTGTCATATTTCGTTTTGGATGGTTACTAGGATGGCGTTGGTTGTGCCGGTGAGTTGTTTTGGCGACGGTGCTTCGATGAGGATGGAGTTTTCTACGCTGGTATGTTTGAATTTCCGATTGAGCTTCGATGGAGGCATGCTGGATGTTTTTGCCTTTGATACTTGATTTTTATTTGTGATGGTTTGATAAAATTTTTGGATTGTTTTGGTTTTTTCCTGGTTAGTTTGAATTTGTTTTTGTGTGGGATGGTTTTACGATGTTGGTGGGAATCACAGATCATGGGAAAATGCTTCAGCAATGGTTCTGACATTGTGAATGGTGGCGCATGGTGATGGATCATGGACATAGGTGTGGCTTGATGGTAGGTGTGCAGTAGGGCGCTGATAGGTGTGTGGTACGTTGGTAGGTGCGCGGCTCGAGAGCCTATCACGTTGATTTTGGTTTTCAAATTTGAATTTCAATTTGGAGATGAATGTTTTTTTTGTGGTATATAGATGTGGTGAAGTCCTATATTGGGTACCAGTAACCCTCAATCCGGCCTTTAGAAAATGAAAAAAAAAATATTTGGCTAATAATTTGTCTAAACCTACTATATAGGTTTTTTTGACACATATCGAAGAAATTGGACCTACAGTAAGTGATAATTTTGCAATCTCAATTTTATCCGGGATTGCTTATACGTAACTATTTACTGGGGTTATATTTTTTTCCATGTCCATAAAAATATTTTTATAATGTGTTTAATATTCTTCCATTTATGTTTAACGTCATGTTTACACCTTTTTGACATTTACTTTGTGTTATGGAAGGAATCATTCTTTTGTTTACAATACGTGGTACTTTTTGAATTTTCTGTTAAAAGTACGAGGAGAATGTTTTTTAACTTATACGGCATGGATATATTTTTACGATCTCATAACACCTTATTTACATAAATCGTACTCTATAAGATTTCATTATTATTTTCAACAATATTCTTTTCTTTTAAATTTCATGTCATTTTGAGAAAAGAAAATGATTTTGATGACTAAATGATATTTTCCTCAAGAATTCATTTCAAGTGTTTTATTAGAAATATTTTCCATCTATGATGACATTATTTAATATGGATATGTTTCAAGAATAATGTCCTTATTATTTACATGGTTTGATTTTTCTTATGATCAAATTATATCCATTTTTTAATATGGATTATGTTATGATTGAGATGATGTTCATGAAACCCATTTTATTCTATGGGTTATGATGAATGATTTATGTTTGTTTTGTGGCACAAGTATTAATGATTTCTTTATTAGATGGGTGGGACCTATATATCTCTCCAATACATTGGGTAATGATTTATATCTCATGAGATAGACATGGCTGGAATGGCATGTAAAATCCAGTTCAGTAATACAGGGATGGAATGGAAAGTAAACCCGATTCAGTAATGGACTTTCTCCACTATGATGGTCTTGGCAGAAATGCCTTGGCTACTATGGAAATCATATATTATGCTTAATGGTTTTCCACAATTACATGATTTATTTTATCATGATTAATGTTTCTTTGTGATCTATTCATTATTTACTTCCAAGATTTATGTCATTGCCCAATATTTTGATGTTTTATGATCATGTTTTTATGTTCAAGTTTTTGTGGATTATTTTTAAGATCTCTATGTCTACCCTATCTGAGCATTTGAGCTCATCCATTTAATGTTTTCTTTTCCCAAGGATATAAATAAACGTTTTAGAAAACAATAAAGGGTAATATCTTTATGGGAGATATTGAATATCTTTTACCACTATTAGAAGATTATGTTCTGAGTTTCCAAAGACACTAAACTTATACTATCATTGGGAATCTGTTTTCTTTCATTTATTATGTTTTACTCAAAAGTAATATAATTTACATGTACATCAAACTCTGGGTCTCTACATTTGCTATCATAGTGAAGGTTTAGTTAACCTTTGGAATCTAGGATGGGAAACCTTTAGTGAGATCCCTTGAGATATTTCTGAGCTATGTCTAGGGATGTCCCTATGGTTTAGTATAACTATAGGTTATAGTCCTAGAATTATGTGGACAATCATGAATAACCTAGGGTTAACCTAAGGTGTCATGGATTAAATAATGGGTGATAAGTTAGAATTTTTTTGATTATGTGGTTCTTAGTAATTTTAATTGTTTCTTACACCATAGTTTTTGGTTTTAGTCAATGGAGGGAACCATAAGGAATTGGGTCCACATTGAATACAATGGACAATTTGGTGACAATGAACAAAAAAAATTGTGTAATCCCTAGAATGGAAGATATTTTGATTATGAAAAATCAGTCATCACGAAATATGATTAATAAGGTAACATTAGTGGTATTCCTAATTCATCAAATAAGTGGAAGATGGACTTTTATGCATGTTCGCATAGTGAGGAGCATAATAAAAGAAGGATGATATTTCTAAATAAGGGAAGAACAACCTTCATGAATACATAAAATGGAGGGGATGATGTAATCTATGTGGGGAGAAGGGTCATAGAGTGACAGACTATTATGGAGTTCAATGTCTTATCTGTGGAGAACATGGGCATTACCCAACTCAATGCCCAGAACTAAGAGGTTACTTCTAAATAAATGAAGGAATTATTCCATGACAATAATTAATGTGGATGGATTGAAGTGTTTATGAATTGGTTTTCAAGAATAATGTTGTTGAGGTACATTTATGGTATATTTGAATATCTATGTATTGGTCCATTGTGGTTTTCCATAAGAATATGGTAATGGTAACCATGAAAATTTATTGAAATATTTTTGGAATGCAGATTATATGCACAAAATTAAGGGATAAGGAAAAAATAATATGTTTTCTAGTATTAATGAGCTCATGATTGATATAAGGGAAAAGTGATATCATGGTTTGAGTATATAGAATTTTTCGGATTTTGGTATGTGGAAAGAGTTAACTTTTGACAGCATTCATGTTTTCACTAAGGTTCTATGGTAATTCATGATTCAAGAGAATATGTGATTAAGGTATTCACATGTTTGGAATGCGATGAACAAGATATATCTTTTGATATATTGGGGATAAATGATTTTATTCACATGCTTTTTAGATGACCTCTCTAATAATCGTTTTCTTTATACCATGAGATCGGACAAAAGTATTTTCGACAAGACTAAAGGTTGGAATGGATTATTTTGGACATCCGATAGTATTTTTTAAGGCAAAAACTTTTTTCTAGAATGTTATAATAGTATAGTTTTAGAAAAAGTACATCCTACAGGATGGACGACAAACCGTCGTGTCAGAAAAAGTTGTGGGAATCGAACCCAAAACTGTAGTACGAAAGGCTTTTATCACTAACCACTAGCCTACAGAAAGACCATAGTTAGTGGAAACTAGTTTTATTTTATTATCAATTATGATTGATGAAATATATATCCCTTTTTGGAACCATATATGATTAATCTCATCCTAGATGGAATTATTTATATTTAATAACTTTTTCTAACCTTTTGTTTGGGAGATATGGAATGACCTATCATTATGTCGCATGATCTTGTAATACTTCAAGAATGACAAATTCAACTTCATTTCTTTAAATAGGAGATGAAGTGGAAATTGTTCATGAAATGACCAATGATGATATTACACTAAAATCAAGTTAGTATTTCCCCTTATTTAAAATTTCATCAACGGTAGGGTAGTGACCTTGAAAACCGAAAATGATGTCCTAGAACTCTCATATCCGATGAATCAGATGGTACCTTAGATCATCAAAAATTTATGGCTTTGTGGTTGTTGGCTTTTGCGTAGCCATGTTCTCTACCACTGTCCATTAGAACATGATGGTTATATTTCTCTTCCATATCCATATTTTCTCTCATATTATCCTATGTGGAAACCCAGTGATGAGTTACATTGGGTATCCATTATGTTTCTAACGTTCCTTTTTTAAAATAATGTTTTATTATTCCTTTTTACAATGTGTGTTTTTATGAAAGAATAATTCAAGTAGAAAACCATTTATAACACAGACGAGTTTCAAGGGTGAAATTCATTTTAAGGGGGGTAGAATGGAAGGCTCCAAGATATTATGAAAAATATTCTTTTTAATTTATTTGATGTCTTGTTTTGTACACTTCACCAAGATTATCTTGTGCTATACGCAACACCGTATTTTCATGTAGTATACACAACACTATTCTTGGCTTGTGTTGCATATAATTTCAGGTTCTTTCGAATAAAATTAATTTTACACAACACCATGTATAGATTTAGGTCAATGTATAAATGAATTATACTTTTTATGTAATAATCTACAATAAAGGAAGCTTTCTCTACACGCAACCCTTACTTGGCTTGCATTGCACGCAAGAGCGACGACCCTCGATACCGTGTGTTGTACACAGTACTGAGTTTCACTATATGATATATTTTTATAATATTATTATGAACTATCCATTATGAATAGTAATAACTATATTTTTGATTTTATGAAATTTTCATTCATCTTACACATTTTATAGATCATGGTATGTGAGGAAAATAAAATTTTCAGGTAAAATAACCATTTTTCATAAAATGCAGTTTTGCCGCATTTTGAGGGCCCATCCATTTGAAATTTAATTTCTTACATGTTTATAAGTTTAATTTTATAAAATAAAAATCTTATTTTGAATCATGATTTAAAAATTTTCATTTTATAAAGTTTTCATATTTTTTTGACAACGTTCTTATTTTGATTAATTGTAAAAATACGCTAAATTTTACTTAAAAACAAATTTTTTCATCGAGATAATACATATGGTTAAATTGTAATAGTAATTTTTTTAAAGTATAAATAGAATATATTTTTAATGTTTAATATAATTTATGTCATTATCATTAATTTTATATTGAATTCATTGATAAAATCAATTCAATATTTTGCAATGTTTAAAACAAAAACCAGTTTTTTTGACAACAATATTAATTTTAAATTAATTACTGAAACTTATGTGTTTTGAATTTGTAAAAATGGATTCCATATTTGGAATCAGTAGGTCCAAATTATTTTAATAGGCTACTTTTTATTTTTGGGCATTATGAATAGTAACAACGGTAAATTTTATTTACCCAATTAAAGGTAAATCTGGTAATTAAGGGTAAAAATAATATTATAAAATTACTCTAACACTTGTATTGATATCATTGGTTTATTATCATTCCCTATAAAACATACTTGAGTCCTAATAGTATCTATTGAAACCCACTTGAATGCGATTAAGACCTTTTATTTATTTTATTTAAAGAACGTAAAATATGTCTCACTCAAACATTAATAATTAATGTATTTTTAATATAAGGTTATAAAGTATCTAAAATCTATTATAAATACTCATTTTAAATCTTAAATGTTTTTCTCTATCATGTTATTTTATTTTTAGTTTTTAATAAATATTTAATTACATTATTAGCTTTTAAAATAATGATGCAGAAATTATTTATTTAGTGAAAAATAAATAATATAGTTTTTATTAAACTATTAATACCCATTAAAATAGAGAAAAACTTGACCAAATCTTATTTTTCTAGTATATATACACCATAAGAATCCATGTTTCTACTTGTGGACCATTTTGAGCATTATAAAATATATTATGACATTTATATTATTTTATTTTAAATGATGCCAATGTTTTTCATCTTCCTAATTTAATAGACATATCATTTTAAATGTTGGGTGTTTTAGAAGATAAATTCGACTAAAATTATTATTATAAATTAAATTATATTTATCTTCATTATAGTATTTTAATTTTAATTCTTATGCAACAAATAAGTATATTAAATAAATATACAAAAATGTTGTGATAATTATTTTATTAATATAAATATCAAATAAATGGTTTTAAAAATATTAAAATAAATATTATATGAACAATATAATGTGCTCCATGAATTTTTAAGATAAATATGACAAGTTATAAATATATTAAATATTTTTCTTCGAATATATCTTTTGTGTAGATTTTATTTAAATTCAAATAATTGAATATTGTCAAAATTGACACTATTGATATTTTATAAAAATAACATATTATTCAATTGATTAAAAATCACAAAAATATTTAAAAATTATAAATTGAAATTTATATGGTCTCCAATTTCATAAATTATCCAATTATGGACAATTCACAACACATTAGTAATTATTTATGACAATTTAAAATTTAGAATATTATTACCACAAATAAACTTAAATAGATTAAATAAAGATAAATCAAGATTATAAGGTTTAATATAAATTCCCAACATGTATAAATTTTAATGGATTATTATATTAAAAACCTATCTCATATCATCATCAAATTGGAGTCATTTTGGATTTTTTATGTGGGGTTTGGGGTTATTATAAATTAATATTTTAGAGGATTCCAAAAGTGTCCCTCTCCTCTCTTATAAAAGGGCACCACCTCCCTCTCATATTCAAAACATTTTGAGCCTTCAAGATTAGACAAAACCTGTACATTTTTCTTATCCAATTCCCTATAAACATACTAGTGGTTATGTTCTTCTTCAAAGACCAACTTTAGAGCCCTAAGAGGAGGTTTAGAAGAAGTGCTTCAAAGAAGAGGTAATATCCTTTACTGATTCATTCAAATTTATTTCTTCTTCTACTTCCTCTTCGTTATTTGTTTCATTATAAATTAATAACATCTATATCAATAATATACTTAAATTTTATTATAAATATGAAACAACCCCATTTCACCTTCTATCCATCCTATAGAAAATGAAATCACCACGTGTGCGTAAGTACGGAATACCGTCTCCACGCCTTGGTGTTATTTGTTTTCTACCACCACCTTAATTGGATGGGTATAATAGTGTAAATAATGACTATATATGATTATTATAACATGATACTAATTCTTAGATATTCTATCATCCACTCCAATAACATTCAATAACTATGGGAACGATATCATCGCTCGTGCGTACGTAAAGATTACCGTCTCCACGACATGATGAGATTCATTCTTCATGTTAACTATTACATAATGATTAAAAAGTATATATTGAATAATAATGAAATATATAAAATAATAATTCTACTGGATTTATGTATATATATTTGTATATGTAATCTACTTACATCCATTCAAGTCAATAAGGAAAGGAAAACAACATTCTTGCGTATGTACGGCCTACCGTCTCCATGATCGGTGTATTTAATTCCATTTTTCGGTCTATTATATATATATATATATTCTGAATATATTTTATATATAAATAATGTTTTAAATTCTGTAATTAATTAATCATGATCTAAGTGATCATATGAAAAATTACAAGTCAAAACATACACGACAAATGAAACGATTTTACCCAAAACGCTACTTTAACATGGAATTGACAAATTAACCGGTAATATAAAGCCTTAAGTGAATCATATATGATGTCATAAATTTTATTATCGTTTTTTACAAGTTAATAATTTGTTTAAACCCACTATACTGGAGTTTTGGGCACATACTTAAAAAATAGGACCTAAGGGAAGGGATAATTTTGTAATCTAAATTTTATCCGAGAATGCTTATATGTAAGTATTTACTGGGGTTATATTTTTCATCCATGTCCATAAAAATGTTTTCAAAAAGTGTTTAATATTATTCTATATATGTTTAATTTCATTTTTACCTATTTTTTACTTTTACTTTGTGTTATGGGAGGACTATTTCTTTTCTTACCATAAGTGGTACTTTTTTACTTTTCTGTTAAAAGTATGAGGATAATGTTTTTTAACTTATACGACATGAACAAATTTTTTAAATTTCATAACACCTTTTTTAAATAATGCCTACCCTACAAGATTTGATGATTATTTTCCAAAAAAATCTTTTCGTTTAAATTATATGTCATTTTTATAAAATAAAATGATTTGGAAGAAGAAAAGATATTTTCCTCAAGAATTCCTTTAATGTGTTTTATTAAAAATATATTCCATCTATGATGTCATTATTTAATATGGTTATGTTTCAAGAATAATGTATCTATTATTTACATGGTTTTATTTTTCTTATGATCAAATTATATCCATTTGTTTAATATGGATTATGTTATGATTGGGATGATGTTTATGAAACCCATTTTATTCTTTGGGTTATGATGAATGATTTATGTGTGTTTTGTGGCACACGTAAGAATGATTTAATTATGAGATGGGTGGGACATATATCACTCTTCAATGCATTATGTAAAGATTTATATCTCATGAGATAGACATGGCTAGAAAATCATGAAAAATCCAGTTCATTAATACAGGGCTGGAACGACAAATAAACCCGGTTCAGTAATGGACTTTGTCCACAATGATGGTCTTGGAAGCAATGCCTTGGATACTATGGAAATCATAACATTTCCTTAATGGGTTTCCACAATTACATGTTTTATTTTATCATGATTAATGTTTTCTTATCATATATTCCTTATTTACTGCCAAGATTTATGTCATTGTTCAAGATTTTGATCTTTTATGTTCATGTTTTTACGTTCAAATGTTTATGGATTGTTTTTATGTTCTCCATGTTTACCCTTACTGAGCATTTGAGCACACCCTTTTTATGTATTATTTTCCCCAGAATATAAATAAAGGTTTTAGGTAAGAAAAAAATTTGGAGATCTTTATGGTAGATGTTGAAGATCTTTCATCACTATTAGAAGAATATGTTCCGATTTTCCAATGACACTAAACTAATACGGTCTTTGGGCATCTGTTTTTTTCATGTATTATGTTTTCTGCAAATGTAATGTAATTTACATGTATGTCAAGATTTGGGTCTCTACATATAGATCCTGAATGTATGTTTAAGTGATTACAATGGGATATAGATCCTATTATTTTTTGGGTATAGACATCTATCTATGAAAAAATAGAGGGTGGCCCTCATCATCACCATTAATAAATCAAAATCTTTGAAATCCCTCTCGTTATAAACAAACTTTACAAGGAATATGGTAACTCCATGTTTTTGGGAACATCTAAATGTTTTTCTTATACCATTTTCTTTTCTTAGTTAAAATATTATTTATAAATTTATATTCCACTTTACCATTCATTTATATTCACTATGAATTGCTTGTTTTACTTTAATTTATTTTATACATATATGAGTATCTATAAGAATAATTAATAGTTAGAATATTAGTTAAGGGTGTGTCCCAAACCACTTATGTAAGATCATAAATTAATTTATGTGGTTTATTTATTCTAGGATAAATTATTTATGAATTTAACTATTCAAGATTAATATGATAATTAAATAAACAAAATGAAAAAAACAATGAAAGGAAAAACATGGGTAACTAGAAACCTCTAGACAAAGTTGATTTGAGAACCAATATTTTTTTTATTTTAAATTAATGTTTATATAAAAATGTGTCAAAAATATGTATTTTTTAGTCGTCAAAATTTTAATATAATTACAAGGCATTATGATATAGTGATTTAGGAAAAATAATGGTTCAGATATGTGTAATGGTACCCAGTGGAGGTGTCGTGAGTGTTGGAATTGGTTGGGTATAAATTCATGGGATGTTTCAAGAATCAAGTTAGTTATTTAATTCCAAAATTCAGTACTTGGGGTGTTTTTGGAGGTTCTATAGGCAATTAAAATAAATTTAGTGGGTTTTAACTGATTTTAGGGTGTTTTTTTAGTATAATCATAAAAACCCTAAAATGTATAAAACATTACGCATGATAAATTTCCTAATTAAAAAACATTATTTACCTTAGGGGTGATAAAATACAAATCACATATTAAAATGGTGAAAACATGTATGGAAAAAAACTCAGTATAAATAAAATATACTTTATATGGTTTTTCACTCTATGGGAAAACCTTACTTGTTATATATCGTAAAAAAATAAATTATGAAATATATAAACCATTTATATAGGATTCAATATGTTTATGTCACAACCAAAACCTGTATATTAGATACATGATGGATTATTTTATTTCTATTGTTCTTAACCATAGTTTTTAGCTCTTTTTTCTAGAAATAAGGGAAACTTTTGAAATATGGATTTACCTCTTGGTTGGTGCCAGATTAGATAAAACTGTGTGAAAATAATGGAATAATTATTTAGTTTTTAATAGATTAAGATGAACATATGGTTCATTATTTACCAAACCATACAAGCTATCTATTAAAGTGACATGGTAAAGCCAATGTCACCCGCATAATTTGGATGACCGTGGACAAACTATGTGGCATGCCCAGAAATTGAAAATAATGAAATAAAATATTTCCAACAAATTCAATAAAATTATTAACCCTAAATTTGAATTTTAATTCAACTCCATGCCTCATTCAATCATGATCTCGGTCTCACATATCCTCCAACACTGATTTAATGCAGTTTTATTGAAGATTCGTTAAGGTAACTCCACATAAGTTCCTTTTATTTTCTCTCTTGTGTTCCTACTACTTTTTTACATGGATTTTACTAATCTATATGCCATTATGGACTAGGTTTATACTATATGAATATTATATGTGAGGGTATTTGTGTTTATTGGTTATTCTAGTATCTCTAGAATTTTATTTTTTATTCTACATGTATTTTCATTAAAGTTGAGGGGTTACCACTAATGTTAACTAATTTTGGTATGTTTTCCAAAAAAAATCATTTTTAATTTTAATAATGATGAATATCTATTTTAAATAGGTTCCTCAAATATTATAATAGAATCATATATATATATATATATTGATTATCAATATAATTTTTAGATCATGTATGAATCATGTGCCTCTTCTAGGATTTTCATTGGTAAAAATATTGATTAATCTAGATATTTTATTTTCTTATGAAATCTTTGATGAAAAGGTTAAGGTAATAAATATTGTGTAATTTTAACAAAACTATTAATAACCCTATATTATTTGGTAATCTAATATAGGCAGGACATGGTTTCCCCACCAGTAGAAATACTTGTGATGTAGTTTGTGGTGCCCCTACAAGCCAGTGATGTTGTAGTAGACTGATTACAATAACTAAGAAATGACTATAATTAGTGATATATATTCTCCCCATTAACTAAAATTGGTATCCATAGGGTTCTATCTAACAATTTCATTTATAAACCTAGCCTTAATGAATTTTCCTTTCTTCCGTTAACTTATTAGTAATGTTACATCATGTAACTTGTTTTACTTAAAAAACTCAATAATAAATTTATTTATTTTTTTTATAAATACATTTATTAGTATTCCTAATTTTGGATTAATATGGAAGAATTTTTGGGATCCTACTTGTCTCGTAGATCATGCACTGCATACACCTGTGAGTGTATGCAGATCACCTTTTTTTATGTAGGAATGGGAAAAACCATGTGTATGTGCTTTATACTCATGCCAAAAATAATATGAGTATATATTTGTGCCATAATTATGGGTTGATACCCTATGTGACATGTATATGGTTTCTACATTAGTTTATTTTTTTATTATATTTCGTAAACTCTTGACATGTAACTCATATCACCAACTCATCCTCCCATCCTATTGCTTTTGTTTTTTGATGATGATTTTTCTTGTATAGTAATTTTCATTTTATTATTACATGGTAGTACATATACATATATTTTTTATTTTCTATGATATTGTTTTGACATTTCATACCACATATTTAGTACCTGACTCTCTATGATTTGGATAGTTTATATTAGGTTTATGATTTGAACACCATTATTGATTTATCCATTGTGAAAACCATTCCCAAACCCATAAAAGGTGTATGGTTTGACTCAAATTCATGTAGTTTAATCCTAAAATGTTTCATCATAAAACGAAAGAATAAATTGGTGTATCATGTAGTTAAAGACTATACATAAAATTAATTTAATAGAAAAAAATGGGTCATAAGAACTTGGGGTGTTACACCACTAGTTTGTGTGGGTTTCCTTGTGAGGATATCGTGGGATGTTTCTATGTTTATGTTTTGTGTATTTATTGACTAATATCCTTTGAATATACTACATCGGCATTATACCATCCCCTAGGGTGAATATTTATGTTCATTGTTGGTGTGTCCAAATAGGTTGTGATATGTGTGTGGCTATATAAAATTAAATTATGCCACTAAGTGATGTTTTTTTTTTCATAGGGATGAAAATGTGATGATGAAATCCAAGTAGTATGATAAGACCATCATGTGACATAGGGTACCACATTAGGGTCCTAAATCATAGGTGACCCAAGAGTGGGATGATACATGGAGGCCAACATGGAGGGATACTAGTAAAAATTACAGGTAAATAATTGGTTGTGTATTTGATTTCATAACACTGGTAGTGTGTTTGGGTTTTGGGTGTCTATACAACCCATATTAATTTTTTATATAGTATATTTGATCTTTTGAGGCGGGTTACCCTAGGTATATTCTGTATGAGGTTTATGAGTGGTATCATACCATCTAGTGTATATATTATCTGGATCCTTATTGAGATAAGATATCCCCAATGTATTCTATATGATTTTATAGTCTATATTAATACCCTTAGTTGTATTATACATGAGGTTTAGGGAGTTATGATTCCTCATGGTCAATGTTGTATGAGGTTCCAGGCCAGGACATATGTTCCCCTAGGAGATGATAAAAATGTTATTGGGGAATGAAATTCATCCCCTTGGGTGATTATAAATTTATTTTTATTAGAAAAAGTAGTTACCCCTAGGAGATAATACATTAGGTTTTGGGTCAGGACTAGTTCCCCCTTGGTGATTTATACTATTCAATGTGACTTCTGACATGATCCAAAGAAGGTACAATTGATCCAGGGTGTTACCTTCAAACCGAGAGATTTAAAAAGTAATTTATGAATTTCATTTCATTTCATTTTTATTATTATTATTTTGAATATAAAATTATATATACAATTCATTTATAGTTATTTTAGGAGAACATTTGGTGGTGGGAAACTTATTTTTACTCAGACCCCTCTTGATCGACCATGGAACATTGGTACCTGAGTAGAACACAACATAATTGGTGTAGGTAGGGAAAAAAACTAGTATTGAATATTTTAGTGTGATATCGTGGATGATGTTTAGATATGATACTAGGTGTGGAATTAGGACCAAGATATATTTTTTGAATTTATTTTTGATTATTTTGTAATGTAAATGATATACCCATAGTTATTTTAGATTATTTCATTCTGAATAAACTCTTGTTATAGATAGGTCATTTGTTACAACATGGGTTATTATTTATTCTATTGATTTGGGTTGTTCTTTTTAATTAATCTGTTTGATATTTTTATGACTCCATGCATGTTATTTCAATTTTTTTTCTCATTCTCTAATATTGGAATAAGGTCTCCCTATTGTAACACATTATACCCTTGTTATTAGTTGGTAGCGTATAGAATATGGGGAGGAATATCTATGGTCATATAATGACCCAATTTAGTTTAAATAATTAATTTATTTAGTATTTTCATTGGAAGAATATTACTAAGTGAATAATGAACAAAATAGTTATAAAACCCCTCAATAAGTGGTGAAAATTTGGAATGATAATTATTTTTACCGACTTCAAAGTATAATTTTTCTAATAGTATAGTATATTTTACCACATGGGTTTTTGCTTAATGAGTCTCACTTTTATGGAAGGGTATAGATGCTCATAATGGAACCATTTGAGGCACATTCTTCGAGCCTTCCACATATGATGGATATCTCCTCTTTATCCCACCAATATAATTGATCCCATGGGTTTTTCATTTAGCGAATGTATTGTTATCCATATAAATTTCATCCTCCAAGCTGGTTTAAATAGTAGCTTCACAAAATTTTTCATTGGTGAAATGATTTTGCCAATAACATACTTCGACTGGTGATTTTGATCAATATGTGAACCTACAATAAGGTCACTAGAATAAGGATATGGTATGGAATCATGATACTTATTCATTTCTTATATAATCTATGGATGAAGATGAGTTTTTTTGTTTCTTGGACTTAAATATCCTGATTTTTCCATCCATTTGGATATATTTTTATACATTAGACACCGTGATTCATGTAAAGAAGAATGAATCTTCAATGATAGTAGGGATTTATCCAATAGGCCTCCCTCACCATTTCTATAATATTTTAAGGTTAAACATCTTTCTAAATCAATCGTTAAATATCTACTGGATTATTTGTACATGTTGACTTGGAATAACTCGGTTTAAGATGGATTATGTGTTGAATTATACCCACATACCGCTCTCTTGAACATCATTGGATTTGGTGTTTGTGTATTGAAATTGATTATATAAAATTATACAAGATGGTAGTATAAATTTATATCACCAATGAGATCTACTTGGGAATATTTTATATTGATGCTAATAGATAATATCATTGGACTTTCATTTATGTCCTTTTATCGTGAATACGAATAAAGTAGCTCCATTGGATGATCCCATAGATCTAGTAGTTTATTTTTAAATGGGATTATCTAATTATAAATCAATATAATGTTTTTGTGATATTAAATTTTACAATAGGTGTGGAATAATTTCATCCATGGATATTGAGATAAAGAAGGACTCTCTATATCATTTTATCGGAATTTATGTTTTTCATGCTCTTAACGGAGTATTTATATAATATTTTCCCCCATTACTGAACATTGAGAGTCTAGATTAATTTTTTGTAGAACTGAAAATATTGAAATCCAATAATGGTACTATGAAATAATAGGAATATTCTATTGCCTAGGTTGGGGATATCACTAATGATGCTCATGTTTTAGTTCGCTAGATTTTTAATTCTGAAAATTCTAATCCATGTGTCATAAGTCTCCGGATCCACCCAATGGTTTTGAATCAAGGAATCAGAATTGATAAAAAAATCATATGGGTGTTTGAGGATTAAATTATTTATAAATATATTTGTGAAATTAGAGAGGTTTATATTGATTGATTTAATTTTATTAGAGACATTATATGTTTCTAATATAACATATTTTATTTTTAATATACAAAGATAAACTATATCTCATTCAACTTCTAATACTATAGGTTAATATTTAAATAATTTAAGGTCTTATAGCCATTTTGACCATAAATTCTAAATAGATAATCATTAGATATAGGTTTTAGTTGTTTAATAGTATTATGTTCTTGAGTGGGGATTGATACCAGAGGTTTTGGAGTACTCTAGATCCTTTAATGAGTTTTATTATTCTCTAGATTAGTTAGATAGCTTTAACATCCCTGTGGAAATATTTGAGATTCCTGATAAGATTCATTAGGTGTATGATACTTGAATTATGGATGTAGAGGATAATTTACTTCAAAATTTGTTCCCAAATAAAATTATTATCACATTGAATGAATTTTCATTGGACTACTACAATGATTTAAATATAGGGAATACTAAATATAAAGGGTATCTTAGGTAGTGAAATACCTTAACAATACTGGTTAAAAAAAAGTTTCCCCACGACTCATTGAGGGATGAATTTTCTATTCCTAAAGGTGGTTTATTTTTGTTAAGGTTTTTTTTGACTGGATATTAATTTTATTTTATTGTGTCTATTTTCCAAGGTTTTTATTAGCTATCATACCTTGTTTTCACAATCAAGGTAGAAGTTATATTTAATTTGGGATTTATTCTACTTATTATTCTAATTGAATAATATATTTGACCCAATTTACAACCATTATAGTCTATCTATTCATCATAATAAATGAATTTTGAAGTTTATTTTCTCATATAGGTGGGTGGCGCAGTTCATTTTTTGGGCCATTGGTTTTTTCAATTAATGAACTATTTCTTTTTCAAGATCATTTAAACATTTATTTCTTATTTGGAATAGAAATTTTAGTTTGTTTCTTAAAAAATAGAAGGATGTTTTGGTTTGAAAAGTCGAATTGTGCCATTTTATAATTAAGATGTTAATGATATTTCCATTAATTCATACAATTACATTGGTGAATTATAACCTACCACTTATATTTATGAATTTAATATACCATTGGGAACCATTTGACACACTAAACCCCATATCATTAGTGGTGTGAAATAATATACATCCTTTAGTTAAATAATGGTACCATTTAAATACCTTATTCTATAATATAGGGTATGACAGATAGATTTGTAGAGGATTCTTGAGGATGATAATATGGAGTTTTTTAGATGGTGGTCATCATACTGACAGGATAGATGTTTCATTTTGTGATTTTTTAGAGTGTTCAGGAAAAGGTTTTTAAAAAGATATAATGTTGAAAAAAGTTACTCATAGTGGTTCTTTTGGTTTTATTGTATCTGTTGTCATGGTTTGTTGTTTTTGAATAGGGATGAATATAAAAGGAGGCATTAAGAGTGAGCATGAATATCTGAACTTATCATAAAAAGTGTGAATTTCTGATATCACTAAGTGTGAGATTTCTAATGTCATGATGTTTGATATGTTTGATCTCGTAGAGTGTGATATTTCTTATCTTGTGGATGGTTAGATGTTTGATCTTATGGAAGATGATATGTATGATCTCACAGAGGTCATGATGTCTAATATCACAGAGTGTGAGATGTATGATCTCATGGATCATAATATTTTTGATCTCATGGAGAAAGAATATCTGATACCAGGGAGTGTGAATGTATAATACCGCAAATTGAAAATGTCCGAACTCATTTCAAGAATCACCGCATGAGTTTCAAAATATCTCATGATGATCTCATGGAGATATCATGTGAAGAACACGATAAAATCTCATGACTTTCAGAGGATCGCATGGTGAGATCATGCTATACCCTTGATGATACCACATGATTGATAGATGATCTCATAGAGATATCTTGTGAAGTAGAGGCACATAAGGAAGCTCAAAATGATTGAGGTATATCATTGTCATTTGAAATCATATGATCGCATGATTTTTTATAGATCTCATGATGGGGTAATATGATGTGATGTATGAAAATGGGGCTAGCCACATCATTGTATTAGGATATCACGATGGGATCATGTGACATGAATTATTATCCATGGAACACACGATGGGATCTCTTGAAGTGTTGGAACACAATGACATTGAACATAAGGTTTTCATTAGATCAAGTGATGGAATTATAAGACACACTCAAAGAAAATAAAGATGATAATGTGAATCTCATATGACATTTGGTAGGTAATCATGCAATGTGCTTTTGACATGCAGTCGTTGATCACATGAGGCGATCACAGAAAGCCTATAATATTGATTGTTGAGGCGGTGGAATGTATGGATATCCAAAATTTATTGAGTTATGGTGGTGTATTTTTTCCTATCGATACCTAATAAACAATCCATATTAGTTTATGAAGTTATGGATAAAAGATTCATTAGAAGAAAAGTTCATTGAAGGTCTTTTCATGAAGTGAAGGAGTATACATGATAAACATTTCATAAGTGTTCCACCTGACATGAAAAGACTCATATTCTAGAGTTTTGTGATTAGAATTATCATAAGGTCTTGCAAAAGGATCTTGTGGAGAATTTTTTAAAAGTTAATTATGTGTAGTGTTTTTTAACACATTGTAAAACCTATTTATATCTCAGGATCATCATGATCTGGAGGTCTTATGATCCATATGATTTGAAGGTCTCACAAAAGGGGTCTTTTACTAGGATCCACCCAATGGGCATAACACCAAGATCATTTGCAACGGGTCTTATGACAAGATCTCATGAAAAAGTTTAGCACCAATATTTCACATAATGGGTTGAAAACTAGGATCTCGTGAAGGAGGATACACCTTAGGATCTCACGCAAGGGGTTTCATGGAAGGATTTTATACAAGGGTCCCATTCTAGGATCTCATAAAAGGGGTTACAGACTAGGATCACACTCAAGGGGTTACATTATAGGGTTTCATGTAGGGGTAAAAGTATTGGGTCATGTACAAGGATATACATGCCGGTATTACTCAGTGACCAATATCAATGTCCTGTCAGAATTAAAAATAATAAGAAGAAGATAGAGGTTCTATACCATTTTACAACTCTAGTAGAAGGATTTTATTCACTATTACATCCAATCTAGTGAAAATAAAAATTTTCATCCAGTAAATATTTTTACAAATAATGATATCAAAAATAGATATGTTTTCTAGGTGTCTTTAATGTTTGAGTGTTGCGTTATGGTTTTTTCATATAAAGGAATTAGTATCCCAGGTAGAACATCAATAGATTATATACCTACAATTGAGGATATATTCAATATTGATAATAAAGGGACCAACATGTCCATAAAACGTGTATAAATCATTTCGAGAGAAGTGAGAAAGGTAAGAGGAAGTAGGAGATCCTTTCCACCAGTAGTGATCTATCAAAGGAATGATTGAGGGAGTAACCCTACGAAGAAGTGATATATCACTAAATATTATAAAGAAGTTTTCCTTGGATTATATGTTATCTATATCAAAACATGTATTGAAAGTTACATTTAGTGGATTTGGTATCTTGGCAAATTAAAATTTTATTCTTCATGGATGTTTCTGAATGATGGTTAACGAATTAAAAATATGTTTTTCCATATATTTTATTTATATCATTACTTTCAATGCATCATAATCAAATAAGGTTTAAAATAAGAATATCAACATAAAAACTAAATATAAAATGAAGTGTCCCTTATAATAAAGAGGTCATGATCTTGTGGGGTAGGAATAATTTCAAAAATAATATTCATACCCTGACGCCCCTTAAGGGTTTTTAATCATCTTTTATTCCATAGGGTATGTTACTTGTGTTGGTTTTGTTTGATATGAATAGTTTATTCATTTTTTGAATATGATGATTTATTTTTCTAATCTTTTTTTATTCCATGTGAATGGTATAAAAATCATAGAATAAGAGGAAGTGTTTTAGAATTATTTAACGTTGAATCATCTATAGAAAGAGAGTTATTCAGTTTAATGAAACAATAATATATTGGTTTTTATATCAGGTATGAATCATTTTAGATTTTTAAAATTATTTATTATTGACCTAAAAGGGATGCCTAAAGAGTTAAAAATCATTTAGTGGTGTCTAGGTAATGTTCATTTCTTAGAACCTCGGCTAGTGGGGAAAAAAACTAGGTTGTACGGTTAGTAGAAATAATGTGAACCATCCTACACAACCTCTCCTATCCATGTTAGGCTGCATGGTGGGGTGAATCAGGGTGAAAAGTTATCCCTAACCATGCACCAAGGTCCACACCCATGTCTAAAAACAACATACTTTTAGTAGATGGGTTGTTCATGGTTAGTGAATTGTTTCTCTAATTGTGTAGCCTAACCGTGTGAGGTGTCCCCTTGAAGTAGTGAGGGGTACATGGTTGGCACATGATTAGGCATACCATGAGGCTAAACCTTTCCACTGCTATTTTTTGGAAAATATGTCAAATTTTTCTTAAATAAAATTTTAACCCCATTTATTCCTTATCCATTTGTAATTATATTTGAAATAAAAGGTTCTCTTCTACCTTATGCTCCAGAAATCCTTCTTAGGTAGTATTTGGTTTCGTTCTGATATCTGGAGTCTAACTGAGGAATCGATGGTCTCATTGGATTTGTGCACGTAAGAAAATAATTTATTTTTTTCGTTCTCCTTCCTCTTTCTATTGATAGAGTTATATAGGTGTAAGGTATTATACCATATTTTTGGGGTTTTGGTACATTCATCAAATTTCGTCCAATCTAGGAAAAAAAAATTGAATACACTAGATGAGGAAATTCATACGAGTATGAGGTAGGTTATCTATGAATTATTCCTCATGTTTTGATGATTTCTAATATGTGTTATTGTCATGCATTCTAGTTTCATCATACATTGTTCTTAAATTGTATCTTCCTTATATTGGTTGTCATATTTGGAACCTAGTGAACATATTATACCCCTTGGGATAGACTACCTTAGATGGAGCCACCGATTGGTGTGCTCCCCATTACATGAATAAATGTATTTAATAAGATTATTTCCAGAGATCCTATTGGAGTGTTTGGTATGAATTATATGTTACGATATTATAAATAAAATGAATGGAGTAGTGTTTTACCATGGCTAACATTTTTATAAATAATTGAATTTGAATGGTGTGAGTGGTAACCCACATCACCTATTATAAATAAAAAATGGTTATTCCCTTGTAGATATTAAATGATAATGAGAAATTTAGTGTACTTGGTCACGGATTTAAGACAATGGCTACTTATTAATAATTTGATATAATATCATGATGACCTTATGAATAATTATACTAAATTGGAATGGTTTCCCACTTTATTTTTATCAAATGCGAATGATGAACCTTAATAATTATAATGACATGGAATGATTACCATAGTTATATCTAAATAGTATTAGAGACACATATATAATTGTGGTACTATATTGTAATGGTGTCCCTTTTGATATTAATTGGTCATGGCACCCCAATTGATACATATGGGCATGGGGTCCCTTTTGATAGTATTGTGATATTATACAGGAATAATGTCCCTTATTTTGATATTAGGAATTGAGATCCTACCCCTGATACTGAGCATGGAATCCATTATAAATGTGATATCGTCAATGGTGTCCCTTATAAATGTTATAATAGTTATGATATAGGTTTTAAATGTGATACTGGGAATGAAATCCCTATGAAATGAGACACTGGTCATGGAATCCATTATAAATGGAATATTTAGAATGGTGTCATTTATAATTATTATAATAATGACCTTTTATACTTCTTCAGAGTTATTTGGGCATTGGAAGAAGAAGGTAGTTTCATACTGGTTTCCTTTCTAGAACAAAAGTGCTCCCTTTTACGGTTTATTTACTAGTTCATATTATTATATATTCACAAGGACATGTTTTATAAAAATATTGGATATTTATAAACATCAATGGTGGTGGCCTACTGAGATTAATCTCACACTAAATCCAGACTCCTTATAGAACCCAGAAAGACTTGATGCTTGTTGGTGTAGATAAGGGGATGCATCCCCTTGTGGATGTTTGACTTCCTAAATGTCATTGGATGGAGTAGGTAGCGTATGACCAAACTAGAGCTATAGATGCTGGGATAAGATACTCTAATTTTGTACCATATTATATCGTTCTCAAGAATGTATATTGTATTAATTTATTCCTTTTTTATAGATACATGGAATACATTATCATCCTTTAGTATATGATTCAGTCTCTTGTTATTAGATGATTATTATTGCTTGGTTGTTTATATATACTTCTATAGTTCCATCCATTTATTCATTTGTTTACTGAATCTTGAATTTATTAGTTGATTTTACCATTGTGCTACTATGGTAATGAGGGCATAGTCCCCATAAGAACACACCCTTTGACCTCACAGCTAGTCTACAACCTCTGAAGTTTGAGGAGATATGCTTGAGGCCATTTGGTCCATCAGGATCATGGGACATTTGAGTGGAACATGGGTCCGGGATGTCACAATGTGGTATCAGAGTGTTCTTTTCACTCTATAAAACTTTAAGACAATTGTCAATAGATTAATAAGGTTACATAGTTTGATAATGAGATGTTCCTTGGCATAGCTAACCCATATATATGCTAAAATGGATATTGATATTTATGTTTTTTCATAATACAGTTGATTTGATTCCATTGTTGCGTGATGCACTAGAATTTTTATGTTACTATTGATATGATTGAGGTTTATCATTTATCTGTAGCCCAATGAGGAAATGGAATGGAATCATTGAGAATGAACTACAGAAAAAGTAGCATTTTATGATGGGTTATTTGTGACGGTTCGATTACCCATAGAAAATAATTAGTTGAGAGAGAGTATTTGTGATGGGAATCATATCTCACTGTAAATAGTCAGTTAAAAAGGCTCTTTGCAATGTGAATATATTCTGGTCACAAATAACTTTAGTGCATGGTACATGCCAAAACACGGGAAGACTATTAGTGATGGGAATGAACACTTGTCACAAATACTCTTCTATCGTATTTCTATTCTGTGATAGCAGTTTACTCCTGTATAAATCTTGTTTCGGTGGGAATGTATTGGCGACAAGACCTGTTGCAAATAATTTCCTCCAATTAATGTTTTTTTGTGGCTTAATCATGTCCTGTCACAAATAAACCGTCGGAAGAGTTCATTTGCAATGGGACCCCTCACATATTCTTTTTTAACCTCTGTCGTAGGTAATGTTAGCGGCAATATTTCCGACGTGCCCCATCACAAATACTTCCATTGCAAATGATCAATCCTATATTTACCCCCAAATATGTTTCACTACATACTTCTTTAAACTCGCCTCTCTGTTTCGTCTCTCATTTTCTTCGGTTTAAAGTTTTAAATGTTTTGATGTTTATACAAGAGAAACATTCAAGCTTCGCATCCATTGAAAGATTTTATATATAGGTTTTTACTTAATATTTATAATTTTTTATAATTTTTATAATTATTTTTGTAACAATTATTATTTATTCGTAGCAATTAAATTTAATAGAATTATATAGTTTAATTTTCCATTATTAATTTATAGAAATATTAAATTCTAATTTGAAATAATGTTAGTAATTATAATTAAATAGTTTAAATTTGTAACAATTTTTTTAATTACCAATAATTTGTAATAATTAGTGGCAATTTGTAATAATTAACGGTAATTAGTAACAATCAGCATCAATTATTAATACTTATTTTTAGTTTTTAATTATTAGCGATAATTTGTAATAATTAGTGGTATATTGTAATAATTAGTAAAAATTAGTAAAAATTAGCAATAAACCAAAGATATTAGAAATAATTAGTAAAAAATTGTTACTATACATGTTAATTATTAACAATTATGTTTAATATTATAAATTAGTAATATTTTGTTAAAATCAAATAAAATAGCAATAATTAGTGTAAATTAGTAATAATTAGTGATAATTGGTATTAATTATTATGAAATTGAGAAGATTAGTAAAAATTGGTATAATATAGTAAAAATTATTGGTAATTAGAAAAAATTAGTAATATTTAATAAAATTAGTAATAATTCTTAAAAATATGTAATAAATAGTAAAAATTTAAAATAAATATTAATTATTAATAAAAATATTGTTGTAATTTTAAAAATTTGTAAAAAATTGAAATACTTTTATAAAATTTCTCGTAATTAATAATAGTTAGTAGTAATTAAATATAATTAGTAATATTTAATAATAACTTGTAAAAATTAGTAAAAAATATTTGTAATTTTTAATAATTAGTAAAAAAATTTAATTATTGGTAATTATTTAAAATTAGATGTAATTAATAGTAATTTGTTATAATTACCAATAATCAGTAATAATTTTCAATAATTTTTAATTATTAGTAAAATTATTAATATTTGAAATAATTAGTGATAATTAGTAATAATTAGTGGTAATTCGTAACAACTAGTGGAAATTAGTCATAATTACCCATAATTAGTAATAATTGCCGGTAATTAGTAATATTTAGTTGTAATTAGTTGCAATTAGTAATAATTAGTGGTAATTTTTATTAACTAGGTGCAATTAGTAATAACTAGGGGTAATCCGTCATATATAAGGGAAGTTAATAATAATTAGATATATTTAGAAATAATTAGTAATTAGTTATAATTAGTAATATTTACTAATAATTTGTAACAACTAGTAAAATTGTGTAAAAATATTGTCATAATTAGTTGTAATTAGTAATAATTAGCTATAATTAGTAATAATTAGCGATAATTAGTAATAAATAGCTATAATTAGTAAAAAATATTTTTAATTAGTAAAAATTAGAAATATTCAAAAATATATTATTACAAACAAATAAATCATTGTAAAAATTAGTAATAATTACTAATATTTAGTAGTAATTAGTAAAAATTTGTATCAATTGGTAATGATGAGTAGTAATTAGGGGTAATTGGTATCAATTACTGTTAATTTGTAATAATGAGTGTTAATTAGTAATAATTAGTGTCAATTAGTAAAAAATAGTAAACATTAATGGTGATTAGTAATAATTAGTGGTAATTATTAATTGTTAGTGTTAATAAGTAATAATTATTTATAACTAGTAGAATTAGGGTTAATTAGTAATAATTAGTGGTATTTAGCAGTAATTAGGGGAAATTAAAAATAGTTAGGAGTAATTAGTAATATATAGTTAAAATTATTGGTAATTAGTAAAAAATAGTATTAATTAGTTGTAATTAGTAGTAATTTGGAAAATTGTTACAATTGGTGATAAATATAAATAATTATATTTAATTATTAATAATTTGTAATAATTAGTAATAATTAGTAAAAATTATTAAATGTTAGTGGTAATTAATACAATGATATAATAAATAATAAATTGGAAATAATACTATAAATTTTTATATTGATATAATTTATTGTAAATTGACATAAATTAAGGTTAATTTATTATAAATTTCTTATAAATAATATAAATTGTTATAAATTACTAGAAAAGTGAAAATGACATAGATCATCCATTTTCAGGTAAAGGGAAATGAAAAAATCGGATCTGGTTGACCCAAATTTCTCATTTCTCAAGACCTAAAAATTGATAATTCTATCATTTACACATTTTTTTGATTCATAATATATTTTATTACATTATCTTAAATTATATTTACAATTTGTGTTATTTACTAAAACATATTTATAATTATAAAATATTGACATCTATTTTTAAAAGCCAGGTGAGGCAGACATGATGTAAAGCGTCGATGGATACAGAATTAGCATCAAGATGAGGGGATGCATCGATAAATGTGTAAAAATTAATGGTAAATCCATATAATTATTAAAAATTATTATTATATAGAAAACATTACTAAAAATTAGCAGTGATGATTATAGATCTGTAAAAAATGAACATTAAATCATTGAAATTAGTAAAAAATAATGTTAATTTCTAAAAATAAACGGTTAATAGAAACAATATGTGATAAATAGATAAAATTAAAAATATATACAATTCAATTATAATTTTTTATTTACTACTCAATTTTGGATCAATATATTTTAATATCAAATTATTCTTAATCCAATTATTTATTTTGGGTTTTGTATTGAAGAATGGGACAAGGAAGTCGATAATAGTCTTTATTACATGTTTTTTATTATATTAATCACAATATGAATACAAAATGTTCTGGCATATGTCTTATATATATTGATGGTGTTGATGATTTTCAATCATTTGTATCATAAAAAAAATTGTTTTTCAGAAGGGGTAATTAAGCATCTATATAAGATATTCGAACTAAGGAGGATTGACATAGTAGAGATCATTAGGGTTCATATATTTGGTTTTGGTTTTTGAAAATATTAAATTTTTTAGTGTCAACATGTTGAATGCAGTTCTATATAAGATATTAATAATTCAGTTTCAGATCCATCACTATTTTAAAATTTAGTACATTATGTGGTCGGTTTATTTTTTCAATAAACTAAATCTCATGATGATATTGATATAACTTGTGATTTGTAACCATATAAATTTTATGAGTTTTTATATGTCTATGGAAGATAAATTATATCCTAGTAGAAATATCTGAAAATTTGAAGTGTTGGAAAAATTAATGGATATTATATTAGATAATGGAATGCCAAACCGCCATTTTAATCAGATATTATCTTTATTTATAACCCTTTTACCATAAATAAATGTGTTGCCTAAAATATTCTATGAGAGAAAAAGGCTGGTTTGTAATTAGGTTCTTGGTTATCAGGGGATTCATCAATGTTCCAATGACAGTATCTTATTTTATAGTAAAAATGTTTCGCTAGTTAGTTATCCTACAAGAAGAAGATCTAGGAACAAAGAGGCTCAAATTGGGATGTCTTGATTGATTCCTACAATGATGATGAGGTATTTAATTCTTACAAGTAGATTATAGTGTTTATTTGTGTCTTAGATCATACTTTAAATGATATTATGGATCTACCCCAATATTTCAACTATTAAAATCTTAAATCATATCACGGATGGTTATTCCTGGAAAATTTTTGTCAAAGTAAATCACTCTTTTGCTTCAGAAGGTCAAATCATGCGACTCAGTCGTTCTGCATAAAATTATTGCCCATTTGAATCTTACTGTAGTCAATATTCATGATCCACTACCTTTATAACTCCGTATAATTTACCTCCTTGGAATTTTATGAATCATGAATATATCTTTTTGAACTAATTAGTTCAAGGATATCCAAAAAATAATATACATTTTAATTTATATCCATTGATTGATGATTTAAATTTAATGTGTATTAATCGTGACCGTAAATATTATGTTGTTGTGAAATTAAATTTCATAAGGAAAATTGAATTATTATGGACAATTAGTGAACTCTAATAATATGTAATTTTATCTGGATGGAGTTCCCATAGTCCAAAATTATGTCCTGGCTATGGTATTGACAATAAATCATTTATTCTCATTAATGAACAAACCTTATTTCTTATACATTCATCAAATATTTTATTCCTACAAACCATCCTTTTGGGTGGTATCATTTCAGAAAAGTTACAATTGAATGAGATGAACGTCCAAAGATTATCTCAAGTATTGAGTTAAAATCCATTGTATCTTTATTACTCATACTTCATTTTTGCCAACTACAAACCAACAAAAAATAGATGGCATTGGTAAAGAACACAATATGATTAAATGGAGGTTCTTTATTATTTTACATATTTCTCTGATTTATTGTACTGTCACATATTAGATGTCATGAATATTAATAAGTATAATATTAATAATATATTTTATACTTTTTTGTACATACTTGGTGAAACCAATGATAATCTAAGGGTAGGATTAAAACATTCCTAAATATTCAGGTTGATAGAACCTGGTCTATTTAAAATAACAGATCATAGAAGTTAATGAAGCCAAAATCTTCTTATATAGTTTCTAAAGAAAATCATTTAATATTTTATTATTGGATTGTAGGTTTGAGTGTTCCAGATGGTTATATTCCACATTTTTCGATATGTCTCTGAAATAATCATATTACTAGATTAAAAAGTCATGAATGTCATGTTAGAGATGAAATAATTCTACTAATTTGATTTAGAGGCTACTTGAATCGTATGATTTTGGATCCTATAATATAAATTTAAAAAAATGAGACATTTTTGCATCAACAATAGAATATGATTCACTATATATAGTGTAAGAAGACGTTGTTCAAATTTTATGTAATTAAGAAAAAATATTCTCATCGGATTTCATTGATTAAATTAAACATTTGATATTAATTTATATTAATGAAGAAAAATGTGAAGTTATGGTACAGTTTTGATGGATGTACTCATTTAAGATATGCATGACGAAATTGATGAAAATGGTACATTAAAACTCACCGATTGAAGGATAAATTGGAGAATCATATTGGTAGTAAGAAATTTCATTCTTATTTATTTATTATTTTCAATTTAAATTTCCCTTAAATCATAACCCCATGGTATTTAATGAGATAAATTATGAAAATGAAATTAATAATAAATTATTAGTTTTTTATCAGCCCGAACATGGCTTTGGTGGAGTTCATTAACAATGTATTCCAAATGGTGAACATCATAGTTCTCATACATATATTGTTCTAAACTATAAAGAAATGAAACCATTTGTACTATGAGATACCCTATCACATAATATATATATATTTTAAAAAACTAACATTATTTTATATGTATATTATATGATAATAATATCATCAAATTTTATACACAAATCATTTAAGCTTCTCTTTAAGAAAGTCGGAAGAATAACTTTTTCTATAGGTTTCAAAAACTAGTAATGTATATTGTTTATAGATTAACATATAAAATTAAGTTATTAATCTTTATATTTATAATTGTTTATTAAAATTTAAGGAATCTCAACTTGGTGATAAAATTGATAATCGATTATGTGTATTAGGTAACCCACCATCCAAAATGATTAAATCTTATAATATATGTGTGGCGAATAGTTTTTTATTTCATACACATACATATGAGAAATAAAAAATAATGAATATTCGTGTTTTATTAATAGGATATCACTATAGAAAAATAATTTCTTACTTTTGTGAAATAATAGATGAAATAATTAAACTATGTTATCTTGCATAGAATTAAGTAACGTTGTTAAAATGTCATCAGTTATATACTGATAGAGGCTTGTGTGTTCATATGTTCTATGGAATAATTGATATTAAATATAATGTCCTTATTGTAGTAAATGTACAACTTTTATTGGATCGTCAGGAACATAAAATTTATTAATAAAATTATTATGTTGCTTTAAAAGAGTTATGTTATTTGTGGAACATAATAAAAAATGAAATCTCCGGAAAATAAATTTATCCATGTGAATATAGTTCTACTAAAGTGCAAGTAATTGAATCTTTTCAAGAGAAAAATCCATATACATATTTTCAAGGAATTGGAATGAATATAAATGAAGATACTTCATAGTTATAGGTAAATGATGTTGATGATGTTATTGATGAAACAAGTGGATTTGAAATAGAAATAGATAATGAAAATGATACTCCCATGTAAACTGATAATAATGGGGAAGATTAAGAAGATATTAAAAACTTCATATACGATGATGTGTATGAATATTGGAAAAATTTAAAATCATTATGATAATAAATAATATATGTCTACATATAATATTTGATTTCAGTTATTTTCTAACAATAGTCATTTTTAATTTCAGATGGATGATGAGGGTTTATCTAATATATTTCGTGAGTTGGATGATGTTTTACTTCTTGATGATGAGTCTGATGGTACATCCTATTAACCTCATACTTATAGAAGTTCAATGATCACTCGGAGGGGTCTCTGTCTTATGATATTGATTATTATTATCATATCCTTGAGCGATGTCTATATTATAATTTGGATCCATGTTTTTGGAGGTTTGTTAGGTTTTCTCTTCTAGTAACTTTTCATTAATTTACATTAATTTATTTATATACAAATTTATTAAATTTATTGTTCTATTTTCTCACTAAAATTTTCATATAGTTTTTGTATATGGAACTTATTGTGGAATTATTTTTCTGAATCATGGGATATATGGGATCAGATTCCCAATGATGTTCAACACCACATGTTCGTTCAGTGGATGTTATGTAAATAAATAATAGTTATTTTTAGATTAATTTAAATAAGAACTTGATAATATTAATTAATTGTAGGTTTGTTCTTATCTTGTTGATAATACCATGTGGGACTCCATCTGGGAGGCATGATAGGTTTGTATGTATGAGAATTTCCATTTGTTTTTTCCGAATCTTGGGAGGATAACAATGTGGAAAACAAGAGTAAATTTTTTTGATCAGTCTAGTTGGGCCCACTAACTAGATTATACCTCATGTTAGGTTTGAGATGGATTATGTTCATATTGTATAGTTACTAGTTTTCATAGCAGGGAATAATTAGGTCAACAAAATTGGGGGGAGACATGAGGTGATGCATTGAGTTGATAATCAAAAATTTAGTACACACCGACAAAATATAGTAAGTACATTTTTTAGTAATTTATATAAAATTATATCTTAGATGATTATTTTATACTCATATAGGTAGATGAAAACCTAATATTAAAGATAATTACATTTATAGTAGGATATTCAACGATCATGCCACTAGAGAGATTAGAGGTGATTGCAGACATATTATTGTGGTTAGTAAAATTTCTATTTAAGTTTTAAAATATAAATCAAGTCATATTTTATCTATTTTAATATTAAATTTCAATTAAAAGATTCATATGAAGACGTGACGTCTCAAACATAGGCCGAGAGTCAGGATGAGACTGAGGATCATACCTCCAGTGTAGTATGATTTTATGACGCAACATGGATACATGTGACTCAATATGCCTTCAAGAAAGGTTGAGTTGTTGGAATCGACTCTTGATTGATGCTTGTGAGTTATTATGGTACCTCTATGATGTCATCATACAACTCAAGAGGATCTCGTAGAGAGTTATCATCATATGATGTAATGTATGAGGAGTAGCTGCAAACTCATGGTGAGCTTATAAAGACCACGCATAGGTAGAAGGAAGAGCTATGTCAGTAGAAGAAACAATAGCTGGAGGAGATGTATCGATGTGAAGATCAATAACACGAGCAGATGATGGAGTACAAACATTTTCTGACTCATAGTTTAGAGATGGAGTTCCTTCACCACCTCATCCAGATGACCCCAAGTGATTTATGTACTTTTATGAAAATAATTTGAATTTACAAATTTTCTGTAATACTTTTATTAATCCATATTTTTACATTTCTATATAGTGTGTTTTTTATATTGTTGGGGATAAAAGGTTTTTTTATTATTTTATTAGTTTATTATTTTATTACATTATTACTTTATTATTATTTTATTGTTGTATTATAATAATAATTATTATAATTATATACAGTCGTAAATATTATGTTATTATTAATTTATTGATTTATTATTTAATTATATTTTAAATAATTTTATTAGTTTTTATAATTTTTTATTAATTATATCTTTACTTTATAATTTTAATTATTATTATTTTATTATATTATTTATTTATATTATTATTCATTTCAATTATTATTATTATTATTTATTTCTTTTATGTTGGTTGGATTATCCCATTGCAAATACTTACTTGTGATGGGTACATCCACCCATCCCAAAAGGTTTTTTAAAAAACTGGGATAAACTATTTGCGACATATTTTTATACAATGGTCCTTTTGCGATGGGACCCTATCAGAAATTATTAAATATCCAGTATTTTTGAAAAATATTTAGAACCATTTAGTAAATTCACATGCCATGAATATTTCATTCCATATTTGGGTATTGTTTTGTTTTCCTCACCTGTGATTTCCATGATTTCATTGATTGATAAAAATAGAATTAATTTCATCTAAATATTCTTGCATGGGATTGAGAAAAAAATGTAGTTGGTACTTACATTGTCTCCCATGACCTAAAATGTATTTTAATTATAAAGCTACTGTATAAAACCTTATAAGTAAACTTTTTAATGTTGATTCATGGACTATTTGTCGCATGGGCTGCATTGTGTTATGGTACGGATTAACAGGACACCATATTTCACTTCGTAAGGTGTATGGAACCTTATGGATCAGAAGTGATGAACCATTTAGTTTGATCATGTAATTAATTAGTTAAATAAAAATATAAATTTTTTGAAAATGAAAAATAATGACACAGAGCTTCACTAAATCATGACCTTAGTTGTGAGAAGTTGGTAGAGTCTCTATTTTTGTCTCTAAAAGTTTATATCATTGGGTCCTAAATTTTTCAGCTAGCATAGAGGTGAGATTGATCATATTAAGTCTTTTACTACTCTTATTCATGATTATGATATTTTATCATTTTTGAATAATATAGGAGGCATGTTTTTAGAATTTTTATATTAATACCACCATGAAGTCCTCATGTAATTCACCTAGAGGGTGGTGATGACCATGCATCAAAGGTGGTGGGACCAAAGCCACTAGTTATACCTCTAGAAGTCCCTAATATGGAACCAATTCATATTCATGATGGGTGTGATAATTCCTAGTTTAAATTATATTTTCTACATCTTATAATGATCATTTAGGGATCTCCAAACTCTTCCACTTTTATGGGATAGTTGATTTGAGAGTTCTAGCAGTAGAATCCACCCTCAATTTTTTTGGATGGAATACTACAAGCTACAAAGTTATAGATCGAGATACTGATTTCTGTATTTGAGCATAACAAGACACATCCTGAGAGTAGAGTGTAACTCGCTACTTATTTGCAGTGAGGATGCTCCAAACACTAGTGGGATATTCTAAATGTGGCTAGTCCGTTTCTAGAAGTGATGTGGAGAGGCTTACAATGGATAATATTTGATTATTTCAATCCAAAGACCTTAAGGCCTAATTGTTCAAGTGAGTTCATTAACCTGATCCAAGGTTTGTTGAGAGTTATGGACTATTCAATCTTTTTATAGAGAATCAATTCACCATGTCTATCTATACTAGTTATTAGCTTGTCAGAGTGAGATGATTTGGGTTTTTTTATTAATAATACTATTCATTTTAGGGGGAATGTTTCTCGATTAATAGTCATATCTGAAATAGTCAACCAGTCCATTATCACTAAGAAAAAGCTATGTGATGTAGACTTTGTGAGACGACACGGTTCAAAACCTGGACATATAATTGGATCAACTAGTGGTCGGGGGAGATGCGTTAAATTTTTGAATCTGAGAAATGATTTCTAGTTGACCCCAAAAATAGTTATGTAGTATGCCATTAGTGTTGGAAGCCAAGGAATATGAGGCCCCGATTTCCAAGAGAGCCCTTCGAGTGACGATTTTATAATATTTTGGGGGGTTGGAAAATAAAGTTTCTATATGAACATACCATCTATTCTGAGTCAGAGAGGTTCCATGAAAGAATGACCTTTAAGATAAGGTTTAGTGGAACCTCACCGGGTTGGTAGCACGAGTATAACTAGTCATATTGGGAGAGGATTAAGTCAATGTTATGGTCTATAGACTATAGATCATTTAAGGGAATAGAGTGGAACTGCTCTAGTTAGTCAAGTTGTAGTACAAGGTCAGGGATATGGCTATATTTATTTATTACATCCTATACTAGTGGTGCAGAATGTTGAGCTATCTTATATTCAAGGTACTATTCTAGTAGCCTCTATTATAGTAGCTTCCCTTTTTGATATGGTTGTGTCACAGTATTTAATATCTATGGCTATTTTGGATAGTCTCAGAAATCATGTTGAGAACTCTTCTAGTGTCATGATGTGAGATACACCTTTGGGTATACAATCAGATAGTGTATTCCACTGCAAGGAAAATACCCTTATGGTAGGAAGAAATAGATTCTTATGGATCCTCTTCATCCTTGGCATGGTAGAATTTGATGTAATTTAAAGAATGTAGTGGTTGTTCCCTTATCATGCCTATGTGGACTATTATCACCAGAGAGAGTTGTTTACATCAGTAGAAGGAAATACATATATTCACAAAGGTGAGTTAGATGTCCAATCCAGTAGATCTGGACCACTGCCTCTTGGGCTAAGTGCGTCAACCACCCATATTTTTAGAAATTATATGAATGATAAATGGCTATATTAGATTATGATTAGTATTTTAGTCGATCGATTCATGGATGTATTCCCTGATTATTTTCCAGGGAGACCACCTAAGCGAGAGAGAGGTAAACATTACTATAAATCTAGTTCTTAATGTTAAAATTGTTTCAATTCCTCCTTCTAGGATGGATACAACTGAGATGAAGGATCTAAAGAGGTATAGAGAGGGTTTATAAGAAAATATTTTTACATGGGACAATACTTCTCCCTAGGGTACATCTGTCCTTTTTTCCATGAAGGAATACCAATCCCTCAATATTTTCCTAGATTATAAGAAATTAAATCAGGTTCCAATTAAAAAATGGCATCATTTACCTCAAATTGATGATATTTTTTACCTGATTTTATGAGATAAGGTTTTCATGAATATTGACATGGGATCGGGATGTCATAAATCTCAATTTGGACCTTAAAATATTTCATGTATGACATTCCATAGTCTGTATGACTTATATGAGTATATTGGGATGTTGTTCACTCCTATGAATACACCTACCATATTCATGGATTTTATGAATAGTTTTCTTTATCCCTATCTGTATTCCTTTTTCATGGTATTTATAGATGAAATCTTGGTGTATTATAAAACGTAGAGTGACCATGCAACTCATTGTGAGATAGTTTTGAATATACTGATGTAGAACTAGATGTGTTCTATGCTCAATAAATATCATTTATAGATCAACAAGGTACACATCCTAGGTCACAACATACTGGAACAATATATTATAACAAAACTTTTAGGAACTATGGCTTTGGGAGGTGTTGGTATAGAGCTGTACCCATGGTTTTTATAAAAATACTTGGTATAGGATTATAGATTTTATCGTACCCATGGTTTAACCAAAATTTTGGTTATACATATATATCCACATTTTTAAAAACCATGGTTATCTATTTTCCCAATAGAAAATATATACCCACAAATCAATGAATCATGGGTATAAGATGTTGTCCCCATATGGAAGCTACAACTTCTCTTCTATCCCTAAGTGAAATTGTTAAAAAAATTCTACATTCAATGAAATAAATATATTTTATATTTATCATTCAAGAAACTACTTGTAAAAATTTTCAAACCATTTTCAAAACTATAAAATACATATACATCCATAAAATCAATAAATTCAAGTCCATAAACTACATCCACCTGTCACATTACTGATATGTAAAACAGTGTAGGGGATTAATATATATCCCATCACCAATATCTTAATCCATATAACCATCTAAAACATCTACATCACAAACATCATTATCTAGATAATCATCATCAACATCATCATCATCAACGTCATCATTGTCGTCATCATTGTATTCGACATCATGATCACCACCATCCCAATGACCACTAAGACCATCATTGGCATCACTTTGAGGCATCATTTAACGATCACATCAACGTCATATATGAATCAAACATAGTATCATCCTTTATTAAAACTAATTGGAATATAATTGGCATATCCTTAAAAAAGTGTTTAGTGATCAATATATTTCCTTCACTCTCCAACAAATTTATTTTATTTTCCTCTACTACCTATGAATGAGATCTTTTGTTGCTATGTGGTATGAGTGGTTTGAGTGGTGGAGAATTAAAATCAATAGCTTGTGGGATGTTTTTTTAGAGATAAAATTAGATTTTACCTTGCTGATCCTCACCTAATACCTGACTAAATTGATCATTTTGCCTAAAGTTCTTATCTTCTTTATCATCGAGGGCCTCTAGGGAAGACTGTTGAAAATACTGACAAATTATTTAATATAGAAACCATATATTTTCATACATTAATATCACATCAATTTTGTGGAATACAAAATGTAATACAAAGAAGATTCCCAAAGATCATGTTAGTTTAGTGTCATTGGAAGCAAGGAAATGTAAACAATGGTACATGAGTGAGCTACATAATCTCTCATTAGGTTCTCCCAGACTAGATCCCCTCTTAGAAATATCATACCTAATTGTTTTCATTACCTAGGGAAGGAAAAAAAGGTTGTTAGACCATTTTTATTGTAAGGGTAGGAGATATATAAGAATAAACAAGTGCATAAGGGTATGAGAACAAGATCATAACATCGGAAGATCATACCCTACTTATAAAAGATCATAATCATAAATCAAGGCATAAATATTTATTCTTCTTAAGACATTAACAATAAGGTAGTAAATAGAAGAATCCAGGAGATAATAACATAGTAATGACTCATAGAATAGGTTTCATACACATAATAATATAAAAATGATTCCCATAGTAGTCATGGAATCACCAACAAAGTCATCTTAGTAGTCTGAGTCTACTCCCCATACCATATTGGTAGTTGTTATTCACTCCCAAAACTATCTTGGTAGTCATGGTTCGGTCCAATAACCATAATGTTAGTCATATTTCACTCCCATAACCATCTAAGTAGTCATGGTTCACACCTATGACCATATTAGAAGTCAACCATCACTCACATTACCATATTAGGGGAAAAGGTCCATTATCTCTATCACATATGACATAAATCTATACACAATGAATTTGAGGGAGGTAAACATTCCAACTATATCATAATGAAATCATAGATATATGTTCCTCATGATCATAAAAATTAATCATAACATACCCATGAAATGAAAAGGGTATCATAGAAATGTAATCTTATTATAAGCATTAGAAAAAGATATAGGTTTCATAATCATTTCATCAAATAATAACCTGTGAAAATAATTATTTTGATAGAAATATAACCCATTAAAGGTAAATGGATTTCATAAACATTGAACCAGTGAAATTGAAATTGATTTCATAATCATATAACCCATGAAAGAGAAAGAAATGTCATAAGAATCATTGAATTAAAAGATAAACCACTAAAGAAATAATATGAATGGATCATTTGGATTATTTCTTAAAAGGGAATGAGTAACATCAATGGAAGTCATCTTATACAAAATATAATTTGGAAATATCTTTTAATGACATTTTTTCTGAAAAATATCCTTTCATCATTGAAAATGGATCTTTAAAACATAAAAAAATTTGAAAACCATTTACATAGAAAATAATTTTCAAATTTTGAATGAAATTTTGAATTAATTTGAACAAACTTTTTCCTTGTAAACTTATAAAATAATCCTGAAAACATTTTTGAAAATATTTTTCCTTGAAAACATGAAAAGAATCATGAAAAATTTTGAAAACACTTTTCTCTAAAAACATATAAATGAAACATGAAAACATTTTGACAACATTTTTCTTTGAAAATAATATGAAAACATAAAAAAGATCATTCAAATACTATTAAGTTAAGAAAAACTCTTCAAAAACTATAAAATAGGATTTTAAAAATATTTAATACCATTTTTAAACATAATTTGTTTTTAAAAACATTCTCATTAAAAACAATTTAAACAAAAAATTGATATAATATTAGAAAAAAAATACTAAAAAATTAACATTTATATTTTTTAAATGAATATTATTGGTTTTGATGGCCATGATGGTGGGTAAATCTGTACATGTTGAATGTCACGACCCCCACCCAACAAAGTGTACCCCTCCTGGGTCGGCAATGTGAGAAGGGAGATAATGACCCCTGAGTCCCACCTCCAGTAGGCCCCAGGTTGGCGACTAGCAACGAGGGTATAATAAACACAAAAATGGGAGGCATTGACCTCTAAGAGAACACATGCGAAAGAGAGTGATAAGATAGACACCAATAAACGTCCACTCAGACTAAAATAAAAAAAAACCAAGTAAACATATGAAATTCTATGAAAAAGTACTAAAACTGAAGGGAAAATAATGTAAGTACCCCAAAGAGCGTAAAAAAAACATCAACCACAAGCCCAAACAGCTCCTACAACCCCAAGCAAGTAGAAACCAGCTTGATCTCCAACCTACACCATGTGACATGAAAAACTGTTTATATAAATGTATGGTGAGTATAATAGTATACTTTGTAGGATCCTCCCCAAAGACTCTCATGAAAAAGTAAAGAAATTATTCTAAAACACAGTGAACAAAAAGTGAAACTAACTCGTCACCTAAACAAGTATACTAAGTTCCCAACCTCACTATGGATACTCTCACCAAGAAACACATACAAGAATATAGAAAATAATAAAGAAAATAAAGGTTACCTCGCTTTTACTTCCCCATTGATTTTCCACTTTTCCCAACGTCTCACATCCTAAGCATCTCTCTCCAAGAGGCTTTCCCACAGACACATGGGCGAAGCACCACAATATACACCTCATACAACACAAAGGCTTGCCCGCAGATGCCTGGGTGAAGCACCACACCAACATTACATCCAAAAGTAACCAAGTAGTTTCCGGGAGCCACCACAGGTCGCATAACGTGTATCATACGTCTGGTATTATACCTCATTCCATTACAACCCATACACCAAGTAAGGATCCTAAAGCCATCACAACCTATACATGTTACACATATAGTATTGCATAGGATACTATATCCAGAATATATGTGAGTGAATAACCACAAGCCATCATAACCCTCTATATACATATATGGGGAAAACTAACCGCTTTTCCTAACGGCACAAGTATCTACCAAGAGAAGAGAGCGGGGCCAAAGGGGGTAGTCAGCCATTCATCCTCCCACCAGAATGTTGGGAAAACACCCCTAGGGCTCCGAATCCCCGAGGTGTCAGTTGCCCTTACTGACAGGGTGGAGTAGCATATAGAAAAACAAAAAGTATAGAATATAATATAACCCATAACAACACTATGGGAATAACCTAGTCCTAGACACACTACAGCTAATGTCTCTCAGACTCTGGGCTGCTACATCTAAGACAAGGTATCCTATAAGCACACGACCATTTAATGTGCTTTATTAGATTACTTCATTCCCATTTTATCAGTTTCCCATGTACGTTAATTAATTATTTATAAATTAATTAACCATGGATATGTTCCACAGTAATGTAACATTGACATCACATCCAAAGTCTACTACCCCTTTGAAATTATAGCATCATCATTAAGTTCTGGTGAACTCCAATCCCAAAGGTCAACACCATTTATTCAAACATTCATTACAGAAATACTTTCCCATATTCCCAGGCATTCTAGAATATCATTCTAAGATAATAAAAAATAGGGGATCAACACGGTGAGTAGAAGTACTACCATTCGAGACTTTGTTACCAATAGCAAGAGCATAGACCCATTTCCCCTTGGGAAGCTAAACACGAAAAGAATGTGGCATACCCCACGTGTCATCGCCTCTTTTGGGAGAAGGGTAAGCAAGATCAGCTTCCATGAATATTGGGGAAAAGTAATAAAGACAATCAACTAAAGAACCAACAAGTAACCAACAATTCCATCTAACCCATTCCATCATCCCTGGTGTCTTCCCTGACTCCGAAATGCATAAATTGATGCATCTTGCCACTCTAGGCATCATCCTCTCCCACAACCAAAAGGCCTCTATGCCCCCACATATCATAACATCCATCCAAGATCACATCACAGTACAAGAATCAGGAAAGAAAACATCACATCAACAGGTCTCTTGGCCCTTTAACAATCAAGAGGGTAACTCAAAACCCTTCAAGGAATTATCAAACAATCAACTTCTTTAAACCATTTTGAATTAACATATTCATAACCCGTTGGTTCCAAAATATTGAACCCAACCAGTAAGCTATCAAAAATGATTATGCATGCTTACTATTCCAATTTGATTCACATGAAATTACAACAAGAACTAGATTCTTTTTCATGAATCTTTATCTTTATCCAAACAGTTATTAATTAATCCCAGTTTTCATTCTTTACCGATTTCCATCAAGAACAACAGCAAAGAAAAGCAAGCATAGATATCACACTATCTAGAAAAACAAGAGGCAATATCATACGATCGATGAAATTTCATTATCCAGTTAAAAGTATTGATTATTTCAATTCCATTTTCATCCAGCGGGATTAAACATGCTAACAATATAGTTGCACATAAAATAAAGAGAAGCAACGAATCCCCTACTTCAAGGGTTTTTGAAAAAAACTCCAACAAACTAAGAACGCACAAGAAGGCCGAGATGATTCTCTAGAATCCTTCTTAGTTATCTTCTCCTAGAACGATCAAGACCAAACTCATCATATTTGGTATCCACACACTTAGATCTACCCGTAATGGGCATAGATCTAAGAAACCTAGAGAAAAGGAGAAGTAGATCTAAGTAGATCTAAGAAACCAACCATGGACGATCACATACCTCAAGAAACCAGCTTCGATTCACCAAGAGAAGCCTTTAGATCGTCTCCAAAACACTAGTGAGAGGTTCTTATACCTTCAAGGAAGGGTAATACCGATTTATGGTAGCTTAAGAGCTTAAACGGGCAAGTTAGAGGCAAAACTGTTGAGATCCACATTTTTAGGATCTAATTTATGTGCCCGCATGGTTTACTCGCATGGTTAGACAAACCGTGCGCTAACTTTGTGGTCTAAACTTCCTCGTCAAAAAATCATTCCATGGTTAGGCCACATGGTTGGACAAACCGTGCACTAACTGTGCGTTAGCCACTACCTCCAACACCAACCTCGTACGGTTTGGCTGCATGGTTTAGACAAATCGTGCACCTTCCATGTGAAAGCTATAGCCCTTTTGTTTTCCTTTAACGTCCACCCAAATGCACCAAAGTCACCTTAACCTCCTAGAACACCTCTAACACCACTTTTTCACAAGGTAATAGAATGCAGAGGTCCGGGCCATTACACTGAACATTCATTTCTCACCATAAATATTTTAGAGAAGTGTCTCAATCGAAAAATGAAAAAGATATTAATTATTAAAAAACATTTTTAAAAGGAAAAAATCGAAAAAATATCTATTAAATATTATAGGATAATATTAGTATATTTTTGGAAGTCTTATAGAAAATATTTTTTCGAATGAATAGAGATTTCTGACCAATAAGAGAGGTAATATCATAATTTTTGAAAAAAGCATTCCTGATTATCTTATATTCCAAAGAGTGGTAAAATTGTTACATTACAAGGATATAACAAAGATAATGAAGATTTTATAAAACTCATGACATTAATTGAGACACAGATCACAGTATTTCATCAATGGGAGCATAATCTTAAATAATATCAATAAATGATAAGATTATAGCTCTAAACTGTAACCAATTTGGTAACACTAAATCACAACACAATAGAAATAACAACATTACACGAATCTTAAAATATCATTAAAAGAAGTATATTCAAGATATAAAATGTCAATGTATGTATACACACCTCATGAAAAAACATAGTTTTGTAACAATGCATGTGTTAGAAAGAAGGTAAAATGGGACAAAATTTCTTTACTAATTTAGTGTCATTTGAAACATAAAACATGTGAAAGGAATATCCTCAAATATTTGTGTAAATAACCAAAAATTTAATTTTATCAATCATGTAATGCATCCATTATAATTATACACACCGCAAAAAATAAATTTTTTATAAATAAGACATGTATCTAATGGATATAGAAAGTGAGATGAAATTCACCTACCTTATGTATTAACACTCTTCATACTCATAAAAACTAATATATCACAAATATAATATTAATATAAATATTTTATTGAACCATATTCTTATATCTAATTCAATATGTAGTTTTATTCTAACTTTATATTAACTTCCTAATAACAATTCCATGTTAAGGTTTCACTTTGGGTAATATCCTCTATGTTTTTCCCATGTGTCTTACTTTGTTATAATTTTTTCCCTCATATTTATATCAGGATTTCCATCATGTAAACCCTGATATGAATATAATTTAATTTAGTTATATATGTGTTCATAATAATCAATATAATGTTGAAATAATACATGGAATGCACCATTCATAGAGATGGTAGGTCATACCTACACAAAAATATTGTTTCTGTTTTTCAGTATAATATTGGAAGAAACAATGTAAAGGATATATATGTATATATTTAAATATAGTTTGATTAATGTAGAATTATTATGTAGTGTATATAATATATTTCAACTGAACCCATCCATAATACATTCCATGTAGTTTGTGAATCTATGAGGTTACATAGAGGAGTCATTAGTCCACACTTCCCCAAACATAATTATTGTATGTACACAAAACAAAAATTATGAAGGTATCTGTTATATAATAATTATATGATAATAAATAAAGAATAAATATCATAAATATCATATAAAATATTTTCTCCATTGTAATTATCTATCATGATATGAGGTAAAGGAAAAAAGAACAATATCGTTTCGTGTGGTAACAGTTCATCGTACACGGGAAACATATGATAGTTACCCAATAGATAGAATTGGTTTAATGGTAGATAAAACCCTAATAATAAAACATATAAGTTTATTTATAATAATTATCATATTATTTATTCATGAAATAAGAATAATTTAGGTTTTGGATAATGAAAAGAAAGGAAATGATCTTGATGAAGGATGTTACCTCTTCTTAAGGTAACAATTTTTACATTAAACAAGAAAGCTTCCTTGGTTGTATTTCTGAAAAAATGGAGGCTTCAATAAGTAAGGGAGGTATTTTGGGGAAATTAAATTATTAGATATTTTATAAAAATAAGTCTCTTGATAGATGTGGTGAAGTGGGAGATCACATGGCCTTTTATAGGGGTGGGAGGTGCTACACTTTGCCTTTTTAAAAAGAAGTTATGGGTACCCAGGTTTTAACTAAAAAAGTCATCATAACCAAAAAAATTCATTAATTTAATGTTTAAGGAAGAAATAAGTACATATAATGGGTTTTTTACAAGTGGATAGGTCATTTGGGACCTTAAGATTTAGGTTTTGTCCTTTTTTATGTTTAATTTTACCTTAATCCCTTTAATTAATTTTAATCACTTTCACTATTCATTTTGGTAAAAAATTAAGTTGATATTATTAAAACATAAATATTATACAAATTAAAATATTTTATTTGAATTTATTCAACTTCAATTCAATGATGCGGAAAATTTATGTTTAATGTCAATCTTAGAGATGTAGCAAGAAGGCAAGTTTTTGTAGTGGGAATGTTAAGAAGTTCATTAAGATTTTATATCTAAATTCAACACATAAATGAATCCAATTACCAAAAATAGATTATTATATGTATTATTTATCTATTTTATCAATAAAACCAAAATTTAATATAATTTATCTATATAAATAAATTATACAAAAAAGTACTTTGGATTTATAATTCAGTACTTTTTATTATTCACCAGAAAATGATGTTTCTCAAAAATATCAAAAACAATTCACCCTAATATAAATTTGACATTATGAATTAAATAATTACCTTTTTTTATCAAAATAAATCTGAAATATTGTCTAAAATTAATTTTTTTGTTTTTCATAGAAGGGCATAAAAAATATTTTGTTTGAAAAAATAGTTTTCCAAACATACAATGACTAACAAAATTAATATATTTTATAAACATTAACATTTATTCATATAAAAACATTATAAATAATATTTAAAAAATAGTTATTAGTATTCCTATAATTATATTTAATGGCTATGCTTTTTGTGTCATATTTAATTAACTATAATAACAAATGATGTTTTGTTGAAACTCAATGTTACGTGTAACACAGGACAAGTCACTATTGCATATATTGAAATCAAAGTCAATATTGCATGTAGAAAAAATATATATTGGGGTATCAAAAAAAATATTATTACATTTATCTTATAAATAAATAATAACCTGGTTCTCTAATAAAACACATGATAAATTTAGTGTTGTGTGAAATGAAAAATTCCCAAAAGATTAAATTAATTCGATAAAAATCACAAAATCATGGAGCATTAATTTATTACACCTTAAAAGGAATTTATTCCTTGAAAGTATTCTACTTTGTCAATGTTTTACTGTTTTTATGTTCCTTTAATAAAAACTCACATTATAAAAAATATCACTAAAACTTCATATAAAAAGGGAATGTTTGACCCACAATGGTTTCCCAGGATAAATCATAGCTAGGATTCCATGGAGGAGAACATATGTGGGAAATGAAAACATAGACTTGGAGTGAAATCATAAATTTTCATATGGATTGATTGAGGTCATCAATCACAAATAGTTGAATGATTAATGAAAATTTAAGGGCCTCAAAGTCATAAATATGTGATGATTTAAAAGGACTTTGGTACAATAAAAAATAATGTATAAAAAACCATTTTTTTCATTTTAATAACATGAATTAATTCAGTTATTAGCCAACAACATAAGGATATATACTGAATTGATATATTTCTATAGAAACAATTTCATTTTTTTATTATTCTTTGATTAATTACTAATTCATCCATTACCTCAAGAAGTGGGCATATTTAAATTAACAATAATGCATGGAGAACTAAAATACCCATTTAAAGGATCTTAAGGCCCAAAAAATTGAGAAAAGTAAAACTATTTATCTCTAACTATTCATAAAAATAAATATAGGTAGTACATTAATATAAAATGTTAAAAAGAAACACTACATTATCATCATTAATATTTATTCATCAAATTTTAAAAATAAAAAAATTATTACAGAATTACCATGATATTTTTAGGCTAGTGGTATCCAAGAAACACTTATCACCGTCCGATCGTCGGTTAAAGAAATGTGTCTATTCCATATTTGATGGGTTTTCACCCAACGTACATGTTTTCCTTTTCCAAGGACACACTGATAAAATTTACAAAATAAATATGCTTTATACCATTGAAAATGGTTAATAACTAAATAACCTTTTAATTAATTATTTCAATACTACCTCAATACATTAATATTTCATTAAAATATTATCATAAACATTCTATAAATGGTTAACCATATAACCCTTCCCAAAAATGTAAATACAAGAAATTTGAATGAAGGTCATGAAATCATTTTAACTTTGATCCCCCATTAATCCTTCATTATCACATTCCAAACATGTGAATATCCCCATCCTATATTCCCTTGAGACATGGTAATAACATGAATTACCAACAATACTATTGGAAAACATGCATGATTACTTATTACAATGATTAATGGATATATTTCATAAATCCAAGAAGTTGTCATCATCATCCCTAATAAAATATAATACTTTTTCCAAAAGTCCTTTTTCTTTTATGAGGTAATCCATACCATCTAATTAAATTATTCACATCGAAACTAACTTTATAAAAACATCATTATCTCAACATTAAGAATAAATTAAGGGTTACATTCCATTAATCAAAATAGCACCATTTATGAAATATCCTTTCTAGTTTAGTAGAACAATTCAACATATTCTTGTAAATATATAGAAAAAAAACATAAAGGGAACTCTAACATCATGTTACCTTGATCTGGTAATTTTCCACCTTAATCTATGATCCCATTCGGTTTAGAATAAATTTTTGTGATTTTCCTGGGTTCACTCCAGACTGCAGAACATGAACATATTGTGTACGTCAAGTACACATCGTGTACTTGGTGTCGGTTTCATGTCATGGATTGGGAGATCATGTTGAGAATGTGGCACTTACTCCGTCAGCTGGTACAAGTTGTATACCTAAGCTACACATTGTGAAGGGATTAAATATTGAGTTTTCAACTCAAAGTGATAGGTTTTTTGTGTACTTATCAAACATGGGCAACACATCATGACCCATTGGTACACATAGTGACTCGACCCATACCAATCTTAGAGTCACACATTTGGATATTTCACTCTATCCTCTTCATTCCAGAATTTGTGTCCCTCATTATATAGATGTTCTCGTGCATTTTTGAGAGACTCAACTCCTCCCAGATCGAATCAAATGTCTTGGGATATTCATTCTTTTTTTTGGTGCAATTCTAGGGTCAGTGTTCCACCTTGTTATTCTAATTTATCTATTCTTATCCTCTTTATTTTTCAATGGATCCTAATCTGATTGATGCATCCATGTCTTGTGGTGTTAGATATTTCTACTAGGTAATGTTTTTTTGGACTTCTACACCTTCATTCTCATTGACAGGTGTCATTGCAAGTGTCATTCTTTGGGAAAGAGGTAGGTGGCTCCATCCTGATTTTCCAAATTGATTACAATCATATTCCATTATTTATATCAGTTGCTAATTGAAATTAAAATGCTAAAACATTATTTCAATTTCTATGATTATAACCAATTCCATTGAATTGAGATATTTAAAATATTTTTGTCATAGAAATATGGAAAACCCTTGATTCCATTGAATTGGGGTGGGTTTATGGAAATTGGATGATTTAAATTGTTAAATATAAATTATGGATTTGATGGAATTTTTTTCAGATAAATTGTTGAATTTAATTGTGGAAATTAATTGAAAAAATAATCGAAATATTTTTTTAATGGATTTAAAACTCCTGAAAAAGGATTAAAATGATTTGATAGAAACCATGTGGTTTTATCTTCAGAAAAAAGGAATGTATAAAATAGGTATTGGTTTTAATTTTAAATAAATAATAATTTTTTAAATGGAAGGATGAGATTTATTGTATTTTTATACAGTCCTAAAATAGTTCACCCATTATGTAAGAGTACATGAAAGCCTTAGGTAGGTAGTGAGTTTTTTTGATACACTCTACGCTACGATAATGATCTAAAACATACTGGTGGTGGGTAACATCCATGATGAATTACTAATGTATCTCCTTTTTCTAGTTTGATAGGGACATGTCTATACACATTTTTCTGAGTTGACATAGAAATTGAAGAATACTATAGCTGGTTAATACTATTGTACCTTTTTGTAGATAACCATGTTACTTACTTGTTTATTTATATTTGAGATATAAATATATTCCACTATTTTTTGTAACTATTTTACATGGGTTGTGAATTTATATAAAATTTTTTATATAAATATTTTAATTAGACCATTGTTTTATAAATATTCCTTCTCTTATAAAGAAAATCATGTTTTTGATTTTATTTTCCATCATTTTGAAAATGTGTAGCATGTTTGGTAAAAATATGCTTTTGAAATTACAAACATATTTATTCTCAAAAACTAAAATCCTTTATATAGATATTCTATATTTTTTGTTTATTTTGGAACCTTTGGTGGTATCCTATTGGGCTCAGGCATACACCCTACTCTTTTGTTTGGGTGTTTTTCAACTTTATTCTTCCAGGATAAGGAAAAGGGAGAGGTTCTGTTAGAGATAGATCCAGGTGTTTAGATTTGGATGTTGTGAGTTGTTTTCGTAGGGATCTAGTGGTTGTTTTTCTATTTTTTACTTTGGGTTGTAGTACTTTATCTTTTCTTCCACTATGTATTCTATAACATTTACTCCTAGTGGAGTTTTCCAACTGATATGAATATTATCTTTTATCTTTTAGTTTTTGTTTTTATGGTAGAAATCATTCCCACTGGTATGTTTTATGATTCTCAGTGCTAGTCACCGGCCCATGTGCAACGAGAAAAATCTGCAGGTTATGTTATGACTGGCTTGGTTATCGTGTTATCAGGGTCCATAGCTGGTTTTTGACAAATTTCCAAGAGGAGGACGTTCATGATATTTCTTAAGGTCAGTATGCATTTTTTGAGATCATGTTAGGACATAGGAGGTGGTTGCAACGAATTGTCTAGATAGATCTCACCACAATGAACCATAAGTAGCAATGGGTAGTTTGGGAAAGATTTCTTGTGGACTAGTTATATTCTTTATCCTATAGAGATTTGGATAGGTTGAAATCCAAATCATTTTATCCCTTATGTTTAGAAATTTTTCTATTTATAATTATTTTGACTATTATTCTATTGTTCTACATTTATCTTTTTACATTTTTTTGCATCATCCTTCTGAGAAGATATGTGAATAAGATATAGGAAAAGGCTATTGCTGAACCCCAGCATGTAAATCTTTTTGTTGATCTGAATTTGGTTGTTGTGATTGTGTGAACATTCCATGATCTGGGACAGGAAACACCTCAAGTTCCCACTTAGGCTCTAACTATGTATCCTCAGGGGGTGTTCTTCATAATCCTTCTCAAGAGGTCCTTCTCCATAAGCCACTATTCTTCAAAGGCTCCACTGATCCTCAACATGTTGAGGAATGGTTGGGCATGATAGAACATTTGTTTGAGTTCATGGAGATTTCGGTAGTGATCAGGGTGAAGTGTTTCCTCATCTTGCTAGAGGGACTGAGAAGGAGATGGTGGGACATGATGGTGATGGTAGGGATACATGTGGGATTAGAGTGAAAGGAGTTCAAGGTTCTTTTCACTAGACAGTACTATCCAAATTCAATGGTATTGTCCAGGGCTGTGGGGATTTGTCAACCTTGAGCATGCCGACAAAACTGTGATCGAGTATTCAAATAACTTTTCGGAGTTGGTGCGGTTTTCACCTGAGGTAGTATCTAATGAGAGGATGAATGCTCGACAGTTTGAGTTGGGACACTGATTAGATATATGTTCTCAATTTAACATAATAAAGCTACCCACATTTGATAATGTGTATATAGGGCGATGATGGTTGAGATGAAATTGGCTGGAAAGTCAATGTTGATCAAAGTTCCTTTTTTATCCCAATGGTATTTTTGGTTCCTTCAATTAAAAAAGGAAGCGTGATGATCATCATGGCAGTTTTTGATGGGAGATTCATTCAATACCTCCTACAACTCCAAGAGGATGTTTACTGAATTACTACCAATGTTGAAAGCTAGGATATTATAGGAGGTTTTTCACTAAGCTATCCAGGAATGGTATCTCATGTGGATGGTGGAGACACATAAATAGGTTATTACATCACTTATGTACTCTACCTAGTAGGACAAGATCATCAACTCCTCTTAACACTACAGAGAAATCAAATTCTTCACGTTTAAAAGGTTTCCAGTACTATGCATTTAGAAGAATGCTTCTTCATGCAGTGGAAGAGTCTCCAGAGGAAGTAGAAATGGGTTTAGTGACTGTGAGTGGTACCATTACCATTGATTCATCATTAGTGAATTCCCTTTTTGATATTAGTTCATCTCCCTCTTGTATTTCAACCCATATTGTTTACCCGATTAATCTTCTAATGGAGAAACAATATTGTGAAATGGATATTACTACACCACTAGGTACGAAGAGAGAGTAGGTCCTCCGTAGTCCTAGATATGTATTATTTATATCTAATGTTAATCTAGCTTGTTTTTTTTTTGTTCTTGATATGAAACATCTTGAGGTCATATTTATGATGGATTGGATCATTGCAAAAAAAAAATCCCGAATTGATAGTTATCTTCGATGGGTCAACTTTTCTATAACTAGTGGTGTACCTCTAATTTGTCAGAGAGAATTGGACCTATGGTCAAGCAGATTCAGACCTTCTTATCTAGAGTAGAAGAAAGTGATACTGTGTTAGCTTTTGACCTCGAGTGAGATTCAAAGGGTGGTGATCTTCCCCAGTTGTCTCCGAGATTTCTAACACTCTCCCTTCAGATTTTTATAGTCTTCCACTGGTGTAATGACCCAAAGTTTCATTAATTGAAATCCCTCTTGATCTAATTAAATGTCTCTTTATGTTTATATAAAATGACAACTTCTTTGGTTTTTTGTTATTAATTTTGGCCATTGCTAATATATCCATTGAACAGTGATCACATGATTAGTATAAATATAGGGCATTAATAAATCCAAATTTTCTCAGACAAAGGAAGCGATGGCCTCATCCAGTAGAATTTTCCCATACGAAGCCCATTTGTCGGAGCTTGGAAAAGAGGTGGTGTCCTTGGGCGTCTCTCTTGACCAAGACCAAGTTGAGCTTCACCATGTCAAGCTCGAATGAGACCGTCTACGGGAAAAGTGGAAGTTGATAGAGATTACCACTCGAGCAATGTTAGTTGAGCCACCTCAACAGTCTGTCACCATCGCACACCTTACCCTTAGGTCTTATACGACTGTTTTAAGGGGTTATGTAACAAATATATAGTACTATGTTCGTGTACATTATTTTTTGTATATAATAATGTATAAACGTTCTTTTCATCATTGATACATTGTAAATAGTTTTTAATAAAAAAATAGTGTTTTTAGTAATTATTTAATTAAAAATTATATTTTATTAAATTAAGGGAATTTTTTTATTTAAATAATATTTTAATAAAATATTATTATTAAACTAATTTTTATTAAATATAAATGATCTTATAATTTTTTGAATGCAATTATATTTTTTATTATGTTTTGAAATCCATTTCTGTCAAAACCCGTGAATTTTCGATATATGTCGGTTTTTATTTTAAAAGTGAAAATTGACATATATAGAAAATTATTTAGATAAAATAAATGTTATTTCTATAATCCGGAGGTCGAAATTATCCAACGATGAATTTTTCATAATTATCTGAGACAGTCAAATTTTTGGGTAAAAATTAAATACCGTTTAAATATATAATGGGTTTTATGACATCATAATGAACCAATAGTGATGTAATAAAATACAATAATCTTTATTTTCGGACAATATATATTTTTGAATTAAAATAATGTGTTTTTTGGTTTGTTTTACTTACTTTTCAAAGCATTAATGGACCCCTCAAGACTTATTAAACACCTTGTATTTTTAAATTAATTTCCATGGGAGTGTGACCTACCTCCACATAAGCAACCTTATTATTTTAAGAAGTTCAGACTTTGGCCTTATAAAATATTTTTTTCCTCTTCCCTTTGCAAAAACCATGGGAAAAACCATGGTATGGTTTGTGGTTTGGATTTGATTAATATAAGGGGTTCCAAACCTAAATAATAAAGAATTCCCTCACATTTCCTATATAAACCCACCCAAGATCCCACTTCCTCCCCACTCAAATACTTTTGTGTTCTTCCAACCTCTGACCTACTCTCTCTGGAATCCTCCCAAGGTGCCCCAAGATCCCAAGAAGCCTCTCACAAGCCTCTCTCTAGCCTTTGGAAGCACACTTCCAAGTAAGGGTTTTTTCTTCTTTTCTCATTTTTGTCCAATTTTCATTAAGTGGTTTTTCCCTTTTAATTTCAATTATGAATGTTTAGGTATGGTTTCGCACCTCCCTCATACTTCCCTCTTTATTTTTTAATGACGGGAGACCCCTTTCTCTCTCATTAAATGCCTCCAATGTACACCTGTTACTATGCCAAAATTCCGAAAGGAACTTCTCTCTCTTCTTTTACATTCAAGCAATACATTTGTATCATGAATCTAAATTCCATTACAATTGTTGGGAAATGTATCCATATGACCTCCTTATTGTCCATTACATGTAAATATGATGAGGAACCCCTTTCTCTCTCATCATGGTTTTTTAGGAATTCTTATGTCATGCCGTAACGCTGCCAAAATCACACCATTTTTATAAGCCAATGCCATTGGGTAGTGGATACCATGCCCATTTCTCCATCAAGGGTATTCACCTTTATACACATTTACTTATTGATTACAAAGTTTCATGTATGAATCCCATATTCCTTTATCGTGGAATAAATGATATTGTTTTATGAATGCATGTTTTATGATCCATGTGGTACACTTATGCATGAAATGAAATGTCTTAGAAGGGTGCACCCTTATAGAGCTCCAATGCATTGGGTAAAGTATAGTATCATGATATGTCATTTCCAATGAGTGTTGACTCATGCTAATTCAATTGCAATGAGGGTTTACTCATGCATTATGTGAAATGAATATTTACTCATACTCCATGTGCAATGAGCCTTGGCTCATGCTAATTTCATGTTAAGTGTTGTTGCCACATTTCCATGTTATGATTATCATGCGTTGTCATGCCTTTATGTTCATGTTTCATTTATGATCTATTGATATTCTTATTTTCTAACATGTATTGTACTCCTCATGTTATTCCATGTGTACTCACTAATCGGGCTTTATAGCTCACCCTTTTCTAATACATGTCCTCAGGTTATCCCATACAATGCTAAGTACGAGGGAATGTAGTGGTCATGTAAAGGAATTATTCAATAAAGGTGTTTTATTTCATGTTTCATGTTTTTATGTAATGATCCTAAGCCCCAAAGACACTAAACCTATCGATCTTCTTTGTTGTATCAAGTGAAGTTTTTGTAATAAATCATGTTTAAGTTTGTACTAAAAAGCATGGTTTTCATAACTGGTGAGAGTGGTTGAGTTTTAAATTGACTTAATGTCTGGTACTCAACTAGTATCTATTACCACTTACCGCATGGAACCAGTTGGCCAGAAAGATATGAAGTTTTAGTCAGATGATATTCTTGAGAAAGGCTATATTCATCCATGTGTGTAACATTGGGCATCACCTGTTTTCTTTGCTCTGAAGGCTGGTGGTTCTCTTTTCTTGTGTGTTGATTATAAAAATCTCAATCAAGTTATGATAAAGAACAAATATCGATTTCCATGTATTTATGGTATGTTTTATCATCTAAAAGTGGAATAGTGGTTTTCAAAGATCGACCATTGATCTGGTTACCATCAGTTGATGGAAAAAGAACATGACATTAAGAAGACTGCCTTTCGAAGTAGGTATGGGAACTTTCAGTACCATGTTATTCCATTTTCAAGGAAAAATATTCTTAATATTTTCATTTCCATAATGAAAAATATTTTCCATGTGTATCTAGATACCTTTGTGGTAGTCTTTGTGGATGACATTATTGTTTACTCCAAGTACAAGAAGGATCATGTCCAGCATATGAGAATTGTTCTAAATCTATTAATAAATCACATCCTTCATGCAAATCTTTCAATGTGTTATTTCTGGATTCGGGATATGAAATTATTGGGAAACGCGGTGTATAAATAGTGGGCATCAGTTGACCCAAAGAAGGTGAAGGCTGTTATGATGTGGGATTAACCATGAAATTTCATTGAGATCTGAAGCTTATTGGGCTTAGTTGAATATTTCCATAGGTTCATGAATGACTTCTTGAAGTTGGATTCTCCAATGAATGAACTGAACCAGAAGGGGGGTATGTTTTCACGGGATGATAAATGTCATACTTCTTTTGTCGAGTTGAAAGTTCAATTGACTAATATGTCATTGTTAACTCTTCTGGAATCCAGTTAGGGTTATGTGGTCTTTTTTGATGCAAGAGGTTCTGGATTGGGCTATATTCTTATTCTTGGTGATCATGTAGTATCATATGTATCTCATCAGCTTAGGCCACAAGAGAAGAATTTTCTTAACCATGATTTGGAACTTGCATCAGTGATTCTCACACTTAAAATATGGCAGCACTAACTTTTTAGGAAATTTTTATGGTGTATTCAAAACAAAAAATACTATGTTATATCTTCTCTCAAACATATTTGATTATTCAATAGAGGCATTGGATGGAGAACATACAATCTTTTTAACTTTTACATCACCAATACCCATTCGAAAGGGAATGTATTTATTGATGCTCTGAGTAGAAAACATCCATACCTAGCTGTGAATGAATCTTTAGAAGAATGTAACATGATGGATCTCTTTGCAAAATTTCATATTGTAGTTCATGAGAAAGAGGATGATGTTTCATTACCTAGAGTTCAGTTGACATATTTTATTCTCGATATGATTCTTCATGATCAAGATCTTGATAATGACTTTTGTAGTACTAGAGAATCCATTTATGGTGGGGAGATAGTTTCCCTATGGGTTTTCACCACCGAGGGTGTTCTATCCTATTATAAACTCTTAGTTGTGTCGTTAGTGGAAAGAAAGGTAGTGACATGGGATTCCCAAAATCATCAGTAGGTTTTACACCTTAGAACCATTAACATGTTCTATGAAATTAGGTGGGTGATCTGGTGGCTAGAAATGAGACGAGAAAACGCTGATTTGTTCTCTCCATGTTTTTCATGCTAACCGGATAAAGTCAAGAACCATAAACCATCTAGTTTACATTATCCCCTTCTAGTCCGTACATCGAAATGGGATGATATCACTATGGACTTTGGGGTTGGGTTTCCTCGTACCCAAAGAAATAATAATGACATGTGGGTTGTGATCGACAGGCTGACCAAGTCATCTCACATTATACCCATTCAAGATATAAAAACTTTTGAGGAGTTGGGAAATATCAACATGATAGATATTTTTCATTTACCTGGAGTTCTATCTATTGTAGTATCTGATTGGGATCCTTGGTTCACTTCTCACTTTTTGAGAGGCCATTGGGAGGAAATAGGATATTAGCTTCATTTGAGCACATCCTACCATCTGAAGTCGGATGACTAGATAGAAAGAGCTATACATATTTTTGAGGATGTGATTCGTACTTGTCTCCTAGACATTGGTGGGGATTTGTATGACCAGTTAGGGCTGGATGAGTTCACTTATAACAACAGTTACCAGTCCATGATTAGAATGGGACCTTTTGAGGCCTTGTATGTCTGACCATGTAAATCTCAATTATGTAGATTAGAAGTCGATGACAGTTCTTTGGTTGGACCAAGCATGGTGCCGGAGACGACCAAAAAGATTTATCTGATACATTATAGGATGTTGAAAACACAAATATGATGTAATTATTTTGTTTATAAACATCATAGAAAATTGGATTTTTCAGTTGGTGACTAGGATTTCTGAATGGTTTCACCCGGATTGGGTTATCAGTAGCTTAAGAGGCAACAAAAGCTTTATCACAACTTTGGGGGACTATTTGAGGTTGCTGACCAGGTGGGGAAGGTTTTGTACCACTTGGAACTTCCTCCACAATTGACGTTGATACATAATGTGTTCCATGTATCACAACTGAGAATGTATCCATCTGATCCATCTCATTTTTGAGCTTGTGTGATCTTTAGTTTGACCCTGATTTGTCATTGAGTGAGCGACCAGTCAAATAGTTGATTCTGAGATTAGGGTACATCGTGGGAATAAAATACCTTGGATTTTTGTACTATGTAAATATGGCTATGATAATTATGAGATGTGGGAATTGGAGGCACTGATGAGAGAGTATTGGCCTCATCGTTTTGGCATGGAATTTTCATCATATGATTTATGGGGATAATAAAATTCTTATGGTGGGGAGGTTGTAAAATCTTGTTACCTTGATCATTGAATTTTCCACCATTTATTGGTTCCTTTTCAGTTAAAAATACTTTTTTTTGTGATTTTTTTGGGTTTACTGCAGAGTGAAAAACATGTACCCGTCCTGAACCTAAAGTACACATCATGAACTTGGTGATGGTTGCATGTACTGGATTAGGAGATCACAATATAAATGAAGAGATCAAGATATGATCTAGTACACATGGTGTACCTAAGGTACACATTGTTAAGCGATTAAATATCATCTTTTCAACCCAATGCGATGGGCTTTTCAGCGTATATATCCACCGTGGCCTACAAATCGTGACCTTTTGGTACACGTCCGGACTCGGCCCACGCACAACATAAAGTCACATGTTTGGATATTGTTCTCTATCATTTTCATTCAAGACATCATGGCTCTCATCATAGATAATATTTGGTGTAATTTCTAGATACTCAACTCCTTCCAGATTGAACCAAATGTCTTGTGTTCTTCATTCTTCTAGAGGTGTGATTCCTAGGTAAGTGTTCCCCCTGATTATTCAAGTTTCTATCTTCCTCTCCTCTTGTGTATTAAATGGATCATATTAAGATTTATGGATCCATGTATTTTGGTGTTGGATCCTGCTACTAGGTAGAGTTTTGAGGTCTTCTACACCTTTCTTCTCATTGATGAGTGCTGTTGCGAGTGTCGTTCTTCGGGAATGATATAGGTGGTTTAGTCCTGATTTTCCAAATCGGTTACCATCGTGTTGCTTGATTTATTTCAATATATTATTTTTATTCATATTCTCAACATTTCTTTCAATTGGGATATTTGAATTTTTTTTAGAAAAAAATCATCGAAAACCCCTAAATCTATTTGATTGGTGTGGGTTTATGGAAATCGGCTAAATTAAATTGTAGAATTTAAATTATGGATTTTATAGATATGTTTACAATTAAACTAATGAATTAAATTATGGTAATTAATTATAAATAGTATGGAATTAGTTTTGAATGAATTTTAAATTCATGAAAATTGATTAAAATTATTTAATAGAAACCTGGCGGTTCTATCTTGTGAAAAGGCATGTTTTTTAATATAACTTTGTTTGGTTTTAAATGGATTAGAATTGGGATTTTTTAAATTGAGGAATGGGATTGATAGTATTTTTAATTATACTTAAAATAGTTCAACATCATGTAAGAGGGATGCAACCCTTATGTTGTTAGTGAGTTAATTGGATACACTCTATTCTACAACAACGTTCTAAAACATACTTGCGGTGGGTCACGTCCTCGATTGGTTTGTGATGAGCCTCTTTTGGATAGAGTCATAGGCACATGTGTATACAATTTTTTTTTGAGTTCACATATAGTGTGTGGAACTCTATAGACCATTATAACTATCGTACCATTTCACAGATGACCATGTTTCTCATTTGTTTATTTTTATTTGTGATATAAATGTATGCCAATGTTTTTTGGAACTACTTTATCTACCTGCTGAATTTATATAAAATTTTTTATATAAATTTTTTATTTAATCCATTATTTTAAAAATATTCCATGACTTTTAAAGAAAATAATGTTTTTAAATACATTTTCCTTCATTTTCAAAATGTATAGCATGTTTTGTATAAATATGATTTTGAATTTCCAAACTAGTTTATTAGGAAAAACTAAAAGCTTATATTTGTATAATCTATATTTGGTATCTGTTATAGAACATTTGATGGTATCCTTGTGGGTTTAGGTTTAAACCCTACTCTTGACCTTTAGGTGTTGGTAGACTTTATTCTTCCAGTATTTTGCAAATGGAAGAGATATCTTTGCGGTGGATCATGATATTCAGCTTTAGACATGGTGAGTTGTGTCCTTAGGCAGTATGGGGATATTTTCTAATTTAGAAATTTCGGTTGTAGTACTAAGGATTTTAAACCTCTTTGTATTCTGGTACTTTTACTCCAAGTAGTGTTTTCATATTGATATGCATACTATCTTTTATCTTTATATATGTGTTTTTGTGGAATAAATCATTCCATCTTCTGTATTTTATGATGCCTAGTGCTATTTTTCGGCACATGGGGATCACAAACTCCAATTGAGTTAAGTATGTATTAGATCTATTATCGGGTTACCAGGGAACCTGGGCTGGTTCATGATAGAAACAATCCTTATATTTTTCACCATTCATAATTATGGAATAAAAATACATAAATACTTTAATCCTTCCACTTTAATGACAGGTCTGGAATAGGTACATCCTTGATTTAGAAGTAAATTCTCAGTTCAGTTCATTGTGTTAGGTAATTCCCATGTTCTCCAATGATAATACATTGAACTCCATGAAAATTCATCACTCTATGACCCTTTTTCACACACATAAAAAATATTCCCCTCCATTTGAGGTATTCTTGAAGGTTCATCTTCCCTTATTTATAATATACGTGATTCATATTCTTCCATCCTCTAAGTTCCTTAACATGAAATCATTTATAAAATTCTATATTCATCTTTTCAATGTGTTAGGAATATCCCTAAAGATAACATTGATAATCTTATATCATGATATATGATTTAGTATAATCACAATATCATTCTCTACTATGATCATAGCATTTGAATTTTCAAAAAAAAAATCTTTCTCATTCAATGTTAAACTAGTTCATTCTACTTCCCTCCATTGAATGAAACCAAAAAGTATTGGGTAAAAAACAGTAATCACAATTTGGAACCGCATAATGAAGTACAACATATTGGATGTCTAAACCAACTATCATGAATGAGGTTACGCCAAGCTAGGCCTAACAAACCTTTTCTATGCTATTACTCTAAGGTAGAAAAATTCCATATCCACATCCACTAGTAGTATCTATATAGGGATATACTCTAGGGAAACAACATTCATTATCCATTACAAAGATTCCATGAAATTTTCCTATACTTTTCTTTATCATTAGAATTATCATTAGAAATTCCCTTTGGGTTCCCCGTAAGGTGTCTCATCCTAGCTTCAAAAGGTAACCTAAAAATTTTCTAATATACCAAATATAGTGACCACCACATTTCATACATTAGCATTACGTCACTTTTCCAGAATACATTATACTTTACAAAAAAAATTCCCAACGTCAGTCAGTATAGTTCCTTTAGAAAGATGGAAATATATATGCTCATGCATGAGTGAGATACATTATAACCCACTAGGTTATCTAAGACTATCATCCATCATAGACATATCATTTCTAAAATAGATATTCATAACATGGGGAGGGAATCAAAAAAATGGGAGATCTCATATTATTAGTAGGGGTAAATAAGATAGATATATAAGGATAAAAAATAGAATAAGTGTATTTGAATGTGATCATAACATTATAATTTCATTCCATTCATATGAAAGATCATAATAATGAATAATGACATAAATATTGGTTATTTATAATACACTAATAATAAGGGAATAATGAATATAATCCATGAGGGAATAATATATGAATATAACATAGAATTTGTGGAAAAAACATAAGTATATAAAAATTATTACAATAGTAATATACGAATAACTACCAAGGCCATATTAGAAGTATGGGTTCACCCCACATGACATACTAGTAGTTATGGTTGACTACCATAACCTTATTGGTAGTCATGATTAACTACAGTAACCATGTTTCTAGTAATGATTCCCTCCCATAACCATCATGGTTGTCATGGTTCACTCCCATGACCATCTTAGATGTCAAGGATCACTCCGAAGACCATCTTAGTAGATAAGGTCCTTTTTTTCTATCTCATGAGATATAAATCTTAAGCCAATAAATTGGAGGGAGATATATGTCCTACCCATCTAAAAATGAAATAATACATATGTGTTACTTGATATCATGAGATTTATTCATTACATGACCCATGAAATCAATTTGTTATCACATAAATGTAATCAAATCCAAAATAATATAACAGATAAGTGCATTATAATAATTTAATCAATGAATAACCTGTGAAAATAAATGGGTTTCACAGACATATAACACAATAAAAAAAATATTTCATAAATATAGAAACCCATGAAAGATAAATGGATTTCATAGACATATAACCTATGAAAGAGAAATACATGTCATAATAATCATTCTATAAAACCATAAACTATTAAAGAAAGTATATGAATGGAAATTTTAGATTATTTTCTAGAAGCTCATGTGTAACATAAAATGATGTCATCTTAGATAGAAAATAATTTTAATTATCACTTAAAAATATTTCATAAAGAAAATATCAATTTATAATTAAAAGGTATATTTAAACCATAAATAATTTTTTGAAACCATTTCCATAGAAAATACATTTAAAATCTAGAATGAAATCGTGAAATCATTTTTGAAAACATATAAAAAATTATTAATTTTTTTTCGAAAAATTACATCCTTGAAAAAATATATATGAAGCTCTTAATCAATTTGAAAACATTTTTCCTAGGAAATATATAAATGAAGCTCGAAAACATTTTAATAAACAATTTCCTTATAAACTTATAAAAGAATCTTGAATTTTTTTTGGAAACCTACTTCTTTAAAAATACAATTAAAACACAAAATACATTAAAAACAATGAAATCATTTTCTTTGAAGAAAATATTTTAATAACATATAAAATATTTTTTAAAAACTATTTTAAACCCTTTTAAAACATAAATCATTTATGAAAACAAATATCCATTGAAAACAAATATAATTAATTTAATTTATGAAATATAAGTAAAAAAATTTAATTAAAATAATAACAATGTTATATTGTAAAATAATCTTCAATGTAATGACGATCCTCACAGTGGGTAAATAAATGCATACTGAGCATTCCTTTTGCACCGTAAATGTTTAAAAAAGTGTCTGCATTTAAAAATCCAAAAAAATAATTTTCCATAAAAACAATTTTTTTTACAAAAATAATATTTTTTTAAAAAATTTCTTCTAAATATAATATGATAATTTCATAATATTTTTGGAATATTTTAGAAAACCTAGTTTTTAAGGATTATATATTTTTGACCGAAATGAGAGGTAAAGTCGGAATTTCATAACACAATTCTTTATCATATTATGCACCAAAAGTAGAATAATGGTACCATTAGTTTGATATAACTTGAATAACTAGAGTTTAAGAAAAATCATGATATTTTTTGAGATATGGATCATAATATTTCATCAATGGGTTCATAATAAAAAATAATCTCTATAAACGATGAGATTGAAGCTATAAACTGTTACAAATTTGGTAACATTGAGTCAAAACACAACGAAAATCATAATATTACATGAATCATAAAATATCAATAAATTAATTATATTCTTAAAATAACTTTTCAAATAGAAATATATGAACCTCATAGAAAAATATAGGTGTGTAACATGACATGTGTCTCATAGATTGAAAATTGAGACAAAATTGCATTACTGATTTGGTATCTTTTGAAATCTAAACCCCTTGAAAGGAAGATCCTAATATGGATATGTAAAAAAAATATCTATGTATAATAATAATATAATACATCCATTTATAGTATACACACCACACATATAAAATGAGTGGTGAATATGACATGTATCTCAATGAAACAAAATGTGAGATGAAATTCGCTTAACTTATGTCCTGACACTCTCCGTATAATAAATATAAGTTTATTAAACATATTTTAATGAACCATATTATTTTATGTAATACCATATATAGTTTATTATGATATTATTTTACCCTCTTCTTAACAATTCTATGTTAAAGTTTTTCTTTAAGTAATATCCACATTGTTTTTCACAGGAGTCTTCATTTGTTATATTTTTGTTCCAAAAAAGATATTTCATGATTTATAGAATGTAAATAAATGGTAGGCTGTACGTATGCCTAAATATTCTACAATGAAATTTCATCAAGTAATCTAAATTATATGACAAATTCATGGTATAAAAAAACAAAATATATTATTATAAATTATATAAAAACACTTATTTTCAAATATGATAATCTCTTAAAGAAATTTTACAACATTAAAATATATATATATATCACAATATAAATATTTTATAATATTTAATAATAATATAAGGGAATAACTATTAAATTAATATAAATTTCATAAATTTAAATATGTAATATACATTGATGAAAAATTAATAAATAAAATATAAACATAAATTCTTTATAAATTTAGCTACTCATTATGGAAATTCCATAATCAGGAATATGAATTCTATAAATTCATTTCAATATATGAACTCCTTCAATTTATTCATTATATGGAATTTCATTTATATATACGATATTTTTATTAAATATAATTATTTTATATTTAAATTTACTATGAAACCTACTTAGATAATATATATCTCACAAAGTTAATAATATTTCATCCTTTATACAATAAATCATGAAATATATTTTGATTTGGTTTCAATAATATCAATATACGACCCCTATTATGGTTAATTAAAATTATGTATTTAGGGAAAATTAATAATCTTTAAATATAACTATTTTCTATCTATGTCGTAAGGAATTCCAATTAGCCGTTAAGAAGTTATGACAAATGGATAATTTCCCATTAGGTAATTGGGCTATTTATCCAGTTGGGAAATAACCTATTAGGCCTTTAGGCCAATTGTCCTTTTGTTCATTAGGCCAAATCTCTATTAGGACAATTTTCCAATTTCCATTAGGTCAAATGACCATTCGCCCATTATGAAATTAGCACATTAGGCTAGTTTTTGATTAGGCCATTAGGCTAATTGGATATTAAACCATTAGTCCATCAGTCCAATTGGAAAATTTCCCATTATGTCGTTAATCCAGTTGGCCAATTGGCCATTATTTATTTCAAAAAACTGGACCATTTTGACTATTGGAAAATTGGACATTATTTTATTATACTATTAGGCCAATTTGATAAATCTATATTAGGTTGTTAGGTGATTATGACATTTTTATAATTTTCTTTTATCCCCATATGTTATTTATATTTTTAGTCCATTAAGACAATATTAGAATTAGTTGTTAGAACATTAGTCTAATTGGTTGTTAGGCCTGTTGACGATTATACAATTAGTCCAAATGGCCTTTATCCCTTAGGAAAAATGTCCATTAGGCTATTAAACCAATTTAACAACTATCCCTTAGGCCTTTATTCCAATTTTAAATTATTCCCTTAAATTAATTGGCCAATAGGTTGTCAGGACAATTGAACAATTGGCCTTTAGGCTGTTATGACAATTGGTTGTTAGTCCATTAGAATAATTACCCAGTTTTCCAACAGCTCATTTGGAAATGTTTTCATTAGTTTATTTGGAGAATTTTTCAATAGGATATTAGGAATTTGGACAATTGATCTTTATTCCATTAGTCCATTAGGCAAATTTTCCAATTTTCCATTAGGCCATTAGGATGTTAGGACCTTTGGTTAATTATCCAATTGGCCTTTAGACCATTATGCTGATTGGTTGTTAGGACATTATGTTGTTAGGAAAACAATCCATTAGGTCCTTAGGCCACTTGTACATTAGGGTGTTAGACCAATTGTCCATTATACCATTAGTTCAATTGGCTGTTGTGACCTAGGGCCAATTGGTTGTTACAACCATAGGCCACCTGCAAATTAGGCCATTATTCCATTTTAGCAAATGGACATTTGGCCATCATTCCAATTGGTTGTCAGTCAATTAGGACATTAGGCTAATTTCCTATTAGTCCCTTAGGAAAATTTTCCATTAGTCCTTTAGGCCAATTGTCTATTAGAACATTAGGCCATTAGGGAAATTGGTCATTTGTGCAATAGGCGTTTTGGATAATCGGCCATTAGTCCATTTCCATAATTGGACAAAATGCCATTTAGCCATTTTTCCATTAGGAGAGTTGACAATTTGGAAATTATGTCAATTTACCATTGGGACATTAGGTAACTTTTCCAATTGTCGAAGCAGCCATTTTTCCATTTGGACAACTGACCATTAGGCCATTAGGATAATTTTCCAGTTGTCCATTAGGTCATTTGGAAACTTTTCAATTAGGCTATTTTCCTAATTTTCTAATTAAACATTAGTCCATTAGTCTATTTGGTCATTAGGAACATTGACCAATTTCCTATTAGGACATTATTCGAACTGGGAATTAGTCCATTAGTCTAATTGGGGATTACGCCATTTTCCCATTATTCCATTCATCTATTACAACAATTATAAAATTGTTCCTTAATCTATTAGGCCATTAGGCCAATTTTCCAATTGGAAATTAGGTCATTATTTCATTAGTCTAATTTTCCAATTGATCATTGTTCCATTAGGACATTATTTCATTAGTCTATTAGTCTATTAAGTCATTATTCCATTATCCCATTAGGCCAATAAGAAATTTGACCATTATGTCGTTTTTCCATTTTTTTCATTAGGTCATTTGGTCGTAAGTCCATTTGGCCATTTGGTTATTTGTATGTTATGCCATTTAGCGAAAATTCCATTAGGACCATAGGAATTTAGGCTGTTAGGCCCTTAGGCCATAAGGCCTTAAGGCCTTTAGAACCATGGCTTGAATGAACCTTAGGCTATTTTGTACATAGTTCATAAGGCTATTTGGCCATGATGTTGTTTGAAAATAAGGCCATTTGTCCATTTCGGAATTTTATCAATTTGTATACTAGTTTATTTGACAATTAGGAATTTAGGAGAATTGGATAATTGGCCATTAGGAATTTAGGGCATTGGTCCATTAGGTCATTAGTCCAATTGTCCAATTAAGCCATTATTCCATTTTTTTAATTATGTTGTTAGCCTATTAGTCAAATTGGCTATTAGGATATTACTAAAAGTGTCCATTATGCCAATTGAACATTTTAAAATAAGGCCATTAAGTAAATTTACCAATTTTATATTTGGAAATTAGACCATTAACCCAATTTTCTATTAGGCTGTTTGGCCAATTTTCCATTAGGATGTTAGACCATTAGGCTAATTGTCCAAATTTCCAATATGCCAACTGGCCATTAGTGAATTTGAAAGGGATATTTAGAGAATTATATTAGAGGGATTAAGTAACATAAAAGGTGAATTCCATCCTGAAAATATAAATTATTGAATGGAATATATATAGATTATTTTTATTCATACTATTGTACTTAGTGCTTCACATTTTCGGGAATTTTAGTATAACCCAATGCGTGTACATACATCATGAAAAATTTGTTCTTATTTTAATTTCGTGACAGTTCTTAAAAAAATTAATTACAACTAATAAGAATTAAATTTTTATGAAAAATATTAAATATTTGGAATACCTTAAACTCATCATTATTATAATATGTGATCATTTTTTATATTAGGTTATTGGATAGTCATGGATTATTAGTACACCCTCTAAATCATAAACCACTCTACTCACATAACCAATATATATCCCACCCTTATATGACCACCATAACACCCCACAATTCATAAAACATGCAACCTTAGTAGCTTCACCATAATTCAACTTAAATATACACTGTAATGAACATGTTAGTTCATATAAATACAATAATAATTTAAATTTAAATTAAAAAAATCCTATATCTCAACCCATGCTTTTTCCATGATGTAATTATCAGTATTTCTGTATGAAATTTGTTAGAAAAGAATGATATTATGATACTTTGATAATGTTCCCCTAAAACTTCTACATTGACTATAATTTTTAACTATCATATTATTTACTTCACTATAATACACCATTATTTATGTGTTGTGATTCTTGGATTAGAACATATGGGTGTGCCCACATTACCTACTAGAAGATCCCACTGAATAAGATAAAAGGAGAAAAATAAGTACTAATTCATGGTACAACATGTAAAAAATAATGTTATATAATTTTATAGACTTATAATAAAAAACATAATTCATGATGCACAATAGGGTCTGGTGGATCTTGGGGTTGTCTTGAATTAGTTGTCAATGAAGGATGTGTCTATTCTAATTCATGCTTTGGGTTATCTGCATACACTAGAGTAGAATATGATTGAATAAAATCACCAACTCCAAGTTGAATATTATAAAATGGAGGTAGTTTAGACATAGAAATATATGTGTAGTGGGGTTGTGGAAACATCAAAAGATATTGATATGGTAAAGGTGGGAACATCCTTATAGTCGATATTGATATTGTGTTGGAAGAAGAGGATAAATGAGATAATGATGGTGGCATGGATGGGAACATACATGGAGGCTCATGTAGAGGTTGGAAAGGGGTGGATGATGGGTTTTCCTTTAGTGGGTTAGGGTGGGAATGGGTACGAAGGGTTCTTCATCTAGGTCTAGGAGCATCCTCACCTGGACCCAAGCTAGTAGGATGGGGAGGAGTCAACTATGGTCAAATGGAATGTCCCTAATATTTTTGATAAAGAATACGAACATGATATTATATGTAATAAATAAAAAATATTACAATTATTATACTCACTAAGGTAAAAAGAGGAGTCAACCCACGCTTGTACATATGTCGATCGTCATCAAATAATATATTCATTCACATTTTTGTAGCATTTTTTATAATTTTCCTTATTAATGAATTATAAATATTTTACAAATAATTTTTAAAATTTATGAATAAAAATTAAAATTTAAAAATGTTATAAAATTGTCATAACATGATTTAAAAATAATCATTTTAAACCAAGTTATACATTTTTAAACCCAAATTTTTACCTAGTTTTATTAATTAAAATAACTATAATTAAATGAAATGAAACCAAAAAATAAAAAAACAAATCATTCCCAAATAAAAAAATAGAAGTATTTATAGTTATACCAGCCTACGAAAACCATGTTAATATAAACTAAATGAACTGTGAATATATATATGGTTTCTTCTATATATTACCCACAACTACATCAGGTATAACATAAACTCACACAATGGGACAATTTGAGTCATCAAATTCAATATTTCGTTCAAAAATAATGCGGTCGCAAATGGTGTCAATTTTGTCCCTAGAATTATGAAAAATATTTCTTCGGATTATCTCCATAATGAAATCAAATTCATGTCTCCGATGATCGTCCACATAAAATTCCCGTTTTTATTATTAATTCCAACATGTATGGTTTTTGGTATCTAGGAATCAACTCATGTCAATAACTATGAGTCCATAATCATCAATAAATGTACAATGTCGAATCATTGAATAAAACCATTTACATTTCATCATAATGAATCATCCTTGAGAGTAGTAATCCAAAAACAATATTTTATCAGAATGTCCATATTAAGAAACATTTTCATATTAGGGATGAATATATAATGAATTGGAATAATAATATGTTATAGTAGTTTACATAAGACCATCTTATGGTGTTCTCCTTTTCACTTCTCAATTTTTTTTAATATATCTACACCCATTTATTATTAAATATATTCAATCAAGAACTAATAAATTGATACTAAAATCTAACTCTTTAATTCTTTTGAAATAGAGTCAATAGTAAAATATCTACATGGAATATATATGAATAATACAATTAAATTAATATCTATATTTTATAATAATTATTGTAATGGTCATGAATTTAATTTCAACCATGTAAGAAACACTTGGCTATAAAAAGTCTCTATCCTTCTCAATGAAAAATAACGACAAAATATACCTAGAATTTTTTATTTCACCTATATAAAATGATAATTAAATATTATGGTATATGTGAAATGTCATAGTATGTGATAACATATAAATATTCAAATTACATACTTGATATAGTGATCAAACAAAACATAGTTAAATAATACCGTTCGATGTTCTATATCCCACTCTTTATGGATCAATATAGCCAATGTATATATCCCATGGATTCCTCATATTTATTGAATAGATAAAAATGAGGGAAAAATTTCCCCATATTTCTCATATTTATTTCTCATTGGATGTTTATTTTTTGTGATCAAAAAAAAAATACATTGAACAAATATTTTTACATTCTTGAGATAGATAACCTCTCACAATGGAACCTTTAGTATGATTCATATCTCAAACATAATATTTTATTGGGGACATATTTTTTTAAGGATACAACCACTGAAATGAAATGGTTCCCCCAAGAATTGTTTGAGTTGGAAGATGAATTTTTAAATGTATAATACAGGTGAAAATTGATGGAGGAAAGTGTTTTTCTTACTCACACAAATTTAATGGCACCGATTATAGTATTTTAATCATGAATTTTTTGAAAATTTATACCAAAAAGGTCTATAAAAATTGGCACAGGATAAAAACTTCCACCCTTACATTATTGGATAGAAAATGTCTTCTTTTGTTGGAATCAATTCACGAATAAAGATATGATAATAATTATTTTTTAGGGACTTTGGATTCAAATACAATTTTTTGAATCCATTAGATATGTTTATAGAATATCCATTAGGAACCTTGATATTATACAATAATTCTATGAATTTACTTTTCATTCAAGGTGTCATCATAAAAGAAGCACATGGAACACTCTATTTGTTTTCCCAGATACACACAGGGTTCTATTCTAGTTGATTACCCAAATCCAGCAACTCTCGGAGAGATTGGAAGTTATCTATGGTCTTCCATATGATATTAAGAATAATTGAAAGAGAAATTTTACAAATATTTATATCAATGTACATTACTAATAATCCGTGACATAAAAAATTGGAATGCTAATATTGAAACTCAAAAAACATACTTCTCTTTTTCCAATTTTATATGGAATTAATGGCAACATTATTCCTCTTTTTGGATAGCATATGACCTTTCCATAATGGGAAACTATAATATTTCAATTCATTAACCACATTAGATCCTGAAATATGTGGAGGTGACTGTTCAATTTCAATATTATTTTCAAGCATATGGTGATTCTTCCTATATTGATGATTTATTGGCAAGATTATCTGATGCCACATGAAACTAATACAACGTAAATATTTAATCATTATCGATAGTTTATTATTCATGCATATAGGACAAATTTTTTCCCGTCATTCTATAACTAGAAAAAATTTCATATGTATGGAAATAATTTATAGTCTATAGAATGGAAGCATGCATCTGAAATATATTTTTTTCAAGAGACACGGAATTTCCCACACCCATATCCCAAGGCTACTTTAACTCTCTTATTAAGGGATAAAATTCTTGGATCATAAGGTCCATATAATAGTATACACAATAATGTGAATGGTATTTTAATACACATTCATAGTGTATGATTATAAACATGACTAAATATAGGCCACATGTTTTTATTAGTAAGCATGTAACGAAATGGATCAAAACTAACACATGAAAGACCCAGCATAACATTACACACCACATTTTCAAAATCTTAATTTCTCACATGGAATGTCTACCATGATAATCCATTTATAGGATAAACCATATAATTATTACCTTTAATTATCCCAACATCATTCCATTTCATATGGCCTGATAATTCTAAAGACATTAGTAGATTTTGAAGCCGGGTAATTAATGGAAGTTGCCACATGAATTTCATAGAAAAAGTTCTGTTGGTCTATCTTCAATATCCTTCCTTCAAGATGTACTATATTATATACAGTCATTAAGTTCATCTATTTACACACGTAAAAGACTAAAATCATTTGAAAAAGAGAGAATTTTATTTGTATAAAATATTACCTACATATTTAACTTCCATACATTATAGTTATTTGAGGGAATATCTATTACATGAGTAATACTATATTTTAAAAATGTAAGAATATAAAAAATTGAGGTATTATTAATCCAAAATATTATTTTTCCAGGATATAACCACATTATAAATTTTAAACTATTTGATTTAGTACATTCCAGATATACAGGTGCATTGGAATCATCCATGAATGTTTTCACTCTCTCACCATCACTTTATTCGGTCTTTTCCCAATGTGTATTGATATCATTTACATCTTTCACTAGAATTCTATCTATCCCATGATGATGCACAAATTTAAACTTATAAAATATCTAATTCTCTATTCTTCTTATTTATTTTTGTTCATGAATAATAGAAGATTATCTCATCTATCTATTATGGTTCCAAACATAATAGTTTGTTTTGTAAATTGATTTTATTATTTGGTAGCTAACTTCTAAAAATAATAAACATGGTATTATAACAATATTATAACATGGACATTGTATAGAAACTCTGTTTACAGAATTATTAAATGAAAAATAAAAAAAAATTCTTTTTCAACTCGGTTGAAATTTTAATGATATAATACATCCATCTTCAATCCATTCTATTATAGTTAAAAATTAATGTTTTGATAAGAAATGTAATATTTAATTACAATGATATCCAAATTCAAAGAAAAATTAAAAGTATAGTGTAGAGAAAATTAAATAACCAAATCGAATACAATATATGATGTAGGTGACTATTGTAGAATACTATATTATCCATCCAAACAAATATTATTCCATATCATAATAAAAACCAAGGAATACTCATATAAGTGTTGAAAAAAATATTCCACACATTTATGTATCATTTTAATTATTCCCCACTAATCCCACTATATATACTATGATATTGTTCTAAACCAACTGAACTATATGGTCAATATAAAAGATCGCTTGATATCGATTCTATAGAAATATCCACAATACTAAGAAAATAAGAGAAGATACCACATGTAATTATCTTCAGATCTAGGGAAGTGTTAAAACTAGATGGTGGGATGACCTCCAAAGACATGTACATCATCTTCATAGTAGACTATTATGGGAGGACTATGTTAAGTCTACATGAGAAATAAAACCCACAAGGTATTTCCCACTAAATCAAAGAACTCTCAGAAATAATCAAAATGATTTTAGAAATTTTTTTATATGATTGTCCCCCTTATTCAATGAGTTTCAAAAGAAAATAAGTGATAAATACAATTAATTTAACCAGAAAAGATGAAATACCATTGAAAAAAAACTCAAAAAATTACCACCTTGTTTAATTAAAATACATTCACATTTTGAAACAATTTAAAACCACCATCTACTATGACAAATCCCTATAATGTTGATACTTTTACTTGTGGAAATATAAATTTTTTTATAAAGATTAATTCTAACATATGATATTTTAAAAACAAAATTGTATCATGAATATGAAACTAATTACCAATAACAAATCCATTATAAAAATCTAGTTCTATTTCATAACTTTTAGAAATAGTTTAATAACAAAACAGACCCTACACATCACTTATTATAAATAACTAGTCTTGAAATACCCTTAAAGAGGGTATAATTTCCATTTAAAAAAATTTCAAATAGTATAAAACACATAGTTTATTTCACAAACAAACCTTAAGGAATAAAATAATTTAAATGAACATTTATGTAATGGAATGAATTTTGCACATAAAAAATCCATTTTTTATAACAATGGAATAGTCATAGCATGTCACAAAATTACTTGAGGAATTATTAGAGAAATAAAATCTAGATATCATAGAATACGAGAGAAGAAATAAGAGGATGGAAAGAGATCTTAACTCTCAATGATGGAAACAAACAAACTACATGAATTGGTAGAAAAAAACATGGACGATGGGTGAAATGTACCCTGATAAGTGGAGGGGTCACCAATGTCGTCTGGGGAGGGGGGGTTGGGATTTCAAAATTTAATAAGGTTGGTGGGAGATGAGATTACTCGAGATTCGAATGAGGAGGGTAGGGGGAGACTGAGCAGGGCCGGCTATGTAAGGGTACAAATCCATGGTTTTTTAAGAAACCATTTGTATTCATCAAAATATCCTAGTGGTTTTTCAAACTATGGCTATAGTTTTAGGTAGAATTTATATATCTATGGTTTCTATAAATCTTTGGTATTGATCCGCGGGGATAGAGACAATATTCAGTAGTGAAATTATCTCAGGGGAAGGAGTTTCATCTAATGATAGAAGGTAAGAGATGTCCAAACCTAGGATAAACCCAAAATAATATTCCATATATTGAGTTTCATTGGGATAGATAGTTACTCTAGACATTTAATATTGGAATTATCATTCTTAGAATCACCCATTATAGGTTTTACTATGAAGGGTGAATGTTCATATTGTCAAAATCCTATGAGGAAGCCTCAAGGAGATTAAAGGGATATTAAATCAGTGTTGATCCCGATTCTATTAGTGCTTGGGATGAGCTAAATGGTCTATTGTGATGCATCAGGTATCAGTTTATGAGTAGTTATTATGTACAAAGATAGAGTCATTGTGTACAGATTATGGCATATGAGGCCTCGTGAGAGGAATTATGTGATTCACAATCTCAATTTAGCATATTTCTTACACTCCTTCGGTTTTTAGAGACATTAGATTTTGCGAGAGAATTTTGGGGTGTTTATAGACCAAAATTACTTTTGTTAGATATTACACAACTATAGAAAAAACTTAGTAAGCGATGATGGGTTTAATATTTGTAGTCCTTTGATTCCGAGAAATCTAATATGCACGGGACAAGAAATTTTTTAATGATGCTATGAGTAGGAATAATCAGACACATATAGCTCAGGAGGAAATTAGTGAATGGTAGTTTATGGATCCATTTTATGACAAGAACAATGAGGTGGAAAAAATTCTTGGGAAGTCTGTACTTTCATCACTATCAGTGACCAATTCTTTTATACCCAAGGTGATGATGAGTCAATTTTAAATCCTAAGGTATTTTTCCTCTGAGAGGGTATTACTGGTGGGGACTGGTCTCTGGAATGGATTGTTCATGATGGAGACATCCAGTGTATACATGATTTTATTTGGGTTCCAAAGCATATGAATGAGGTGCTGAAGCATGAGTCACATGATTCTCAGTGGTCAGTTCACATAGGTATCACTAAGATGAATCATCATATGTGTTGTTTGTATTGGTTTCCAAGGATAAAACATTTAATAGTTGGCTTTATCCCTAGGTTTTCCACCTATCAGTAGGTGAATGTAGAGAACTGATGACCTATTGTGTTGTTACAACCTTTAGCAGTACTAGAATTTAAATGGGAGAATGTTACTATAGGCTTCATTGTTTTCTTACTAAGGTCAGATTGAGGTACCGATGCAGTTTGGGTAGTCATTGAAAAATAATAAATATATCCCAATTCTTTCTAATTCATAATACATTCTGAATTGATGAGATAGGTATATTGTATATTTTTTAGATCATCCGAGTACACGGGGTACCTCATATTATCATTTTAAATAGGGACACTCATTTTATGTCTCTATTTGGGTAGGGGTTGTAGAAGTGTTCGGCTAAAAAAGGTGCTTATGAGCACATCCTTTCACCATCAGACCAATGGTCAATCAGAACATACTATACATTTTCTATAGTACATGATCTATTCACGTGTCCTTGATTTTGGTGGATCTAGTGAGAAGCATATACCTCTCGTACATTTCAACCACAAGAATACAGTTCAACAGATTATTTAGAAATCCCCATATGAGGCCATATATTGTAGTTCATGTCTTTTAGCATTATGTTGGTTAGAGGTAAGATTGGTAGAGAAACTGGCTCCTCATCTCATTCAGGAGACATTGAAGCAGTTTTAACTAATCAGAAAGAGGATTCATAATTCTCAGTTTAGAAAGAATTCATATGTCAATTTTCATTGACGAACTATGGAGTTTGTGGTCATGGAACATGTATTATTAAAATTATCACCCAAACATAGGCATAGATGTATTTAGTGAAAATGGAAGTTTTCAATGGGATTTATTGTCCCATTTGAGATTCTGGAGAGATTTGGGCTCGTAGTGTATAGTTCACTATTACCTCATAGGTTTCGTTCCATGTATGACATCTTCCACGATTCATAGATTTTTCATTATCAAACTGAACTTTCTCATAATTTTCATCTTGATGATGTTGATATAGATGTTGATGCTTTATTTTAGGAGTATCCTATACGAATCATTGACTAGAGCATGAAGGATCTCGAAGGTGGGTTTGTCTCTTTAATATAGGTGCTATGGAAGCATGTCCACATATAGTACAAAACTTTGGTGAAGGAGGCCAACATACATGCTTAGTGGCTAGAGTTATGCTCAGATGATATTTCCTCCCTTAGAAGGTGAACTCAGGGATGATTTCCATTAATGGGATACCATAAGATCTAGATTTTTATCTCTAGAATTTATACATTTAAAACTTTTCTAGTTATTTGTTATGGACCTAATAAAGATTAGAAATGAGTTAATGAAGGTTTCAGGGGTGTTTTTTGGATTATTTGGAGCTCAGAACCCTAGCCGATGATGAAATACACTAGACCATAAAACTATTAGATACCGTGTGACCCAGCCTGCATGGACTCTCTTAACTCTGTAGGATTGAAGAGTGTAGTGAAACTAAGTGCACTTTTTCCCTAACTATACACCCGAGCCTCTCTCCCATTAAAAAATTGTAGACATTTAGCATAGTTGTTTTTCATAGTTAGTGCATGGTTTCCTTAAACAAGCGGCCTAACCATGAATGATTCCCCTTGACGCAATAAAGGTTTCATGGTTGGTCCATAGTTTGGAAAACTATGTAGCCAAACCATACAACCCCTATTTTTGGTAAAAATAACCAAATTCCCATAAATAAAATTTCAAACCTAATTTTCATACTCATTGGTTCATTCTAGAACGAAACAAGGGTTTTGTTATACCATGATCTCCTAAAATCCCTCTTAGGAAGTATTTGATTAGGATTATATTTTTGGTGTCCAATCAGAGCATTGTTCATCTCATTGGATCTATAGTTGTAATATCTTAATTATTTTTAGCTGTTATTCATTTCACTTATAGTCAAGAGAGTTATTGAGCTCTGGGGACTTGTGACCTATTTTCATGGTGTTTTTTCATTCTTCATATTTTCTTCCAAACAAGGGTGAACCAAAGGATGATAATGAAATATAATAGTCCAACAAGTACAATTTAGTTCATTTATAAATCATTTATCATGTTTTGATGTTTTATAATGTGATGTGTTGTGCCAAACACTAGTTTCACCATGGGTTGCTCCAAAATTGAATCTGCCTTAATTTGGATTCCATGTTTGGAACCTATGAACTTATTATACCCCACGACATTAAATTACTTATATTAACCCTCCTATAATTTCCTAGGATTAAAATACATTTTCATTACATACATTAAGAAGAATATTCATCACATTATAAATGTACATGCCCAAAGAATGTTATAATTTGGTGTCGTAAGAAACTTGTAGCACATTCATCTTATTTGGTGGAAGATATTAAAAACCTCCATTAATGGTATTTCACTTTAGTAATCCTACATAAAACCTTTCTTCATGAACTGGGGAAGAGAATCATAAGAAAGGGGTGATCTTGAATGTACAATAAGGGTAAATGAAGGAAATATATGAGAACAATCATGAGCATAGGAGTATGCGAACATGATCATATAATTAGAAAATCATTCCATGTATATCAAAGATAAAAATGAATATTCATGGAATATTTATTGATAGTTCATAATACATGAATGATATGGTAATCAAGAGCCAAATCCATGAAATCGTAACATTAGAATAAGACATGGAATTTTGGAACACACATTAACTTATACCATTGTGAATATTTATAAGTAGAAACATGTTCACTCATTATGTTATGGAAAACTAATAATTCCATCATATAAACTTAATTAAATGTTACTAGGTATACACATAACATTGTGAACACTTAATAATGTTCACACATAACATTGTATAGATGTTAGTAGGACCATGAATAAATGTATAGACTTGAATCCAGGTTGATGTATAACATTGTGAACATGTAATCAGGTTCTTGCATAACATTGTGAACACATAATATGTTTAAATTATAATATTGTGAATATATAATTTGTTTCAAACTTAAACATTTTTACATGAAACCAGGTCCATGTATAACATTTGGAATATATAATAATGTACACACATAACATTATAAACATGTAATCAGTTTTTTGAAATAAATTTATACACTTGATTCATTCATCATTACCCAATGCATTGGAGGAAATATATGTCCCACCCATCACAAAATGAAATCATACATGCATGTTACACCACATAATTTTTTTAATCTTTTCATGACCCATAAAAATAGATGGGTCTCCAAAACATCATAGCATAACCCTAGAAATTAAATGGGTATCATAAAAATTATATCATATCCTTAATAATGGAAATAGATTAGTCTCAAAATCATTTTACCAGATCATAACCCTTGAAAATAAGTGGGTTACAATAGAAAATAACCCATGGAAGATATATGGGTTTCATAAATAGAATTCCATTAAAATATAATCCATTCAAGAAATAATATGAATGATATTCATGTATAATATCCTCATAAAATATTAATATATAATTTTTTTTAATATTATATATATAAGTAGTTTTAAAGGGTACATGGATCATTTATTAAGGAATATAACCTTTCATTGAAATTCATTTTCCTAAAACCATTTCTAAAATGCATTTCCTATAATGAAATCATGGAATTTTTATTTAAACAAATTCTTGAGGAAAGTATTCTTTCCTATTTGAAAACTCATTCCAAATCAAAAAACATTTTGAAACTTGTTTTCATTGAAAATAACCCTGAAGAAAATCTATGGGATGATTGAAAACATTATTAAAAGAATTTTTCTAGAAAACATATAAAATAATCCGGAAAAAAGTTTAAAATCATTTTTCATTGAAATTTATTATTCAAACATATAAATAAAATAATAACAAAATTATAAATCATTTTAAAGATAAAACATTTTTGAAAGCATTGTTAGAAGACATGGTTTTGAAAGAACACAGATTTACGATTGAAGAGAGATAAAAAGTTGGATTTCTATAAAATCACTTTTTAATTATCATAAGCTCAAAAGTGCATAATTGGTACTAATACATGAAGATATCAGGAAAATAACAGTATAGAATAAAACTCATCATATTTAATTACATATGGATGGTATTATTTCATCAATAGAAGTATAATCATAAATAATCCCAATAAATTATGAGATTGTAGAAATAAACATTTACCACTTTTGTAACATTGAATCCTGATCCTTATGAAATAATAAAATTAAATGAAACATTAAATACCCTGAAAAGTATAATATTCATGATATATTATGTAAAAGTGATTTATATACACCTCATATAAATATATAGGTTCATAACATGGAATATATCTCAAATAATTAATATTGAGAAAATATTACATTACCAATTTGGTATCTTTTGAACTGTAAATCCCATGAAATAAATCATAAAATGGATATGTAAACACCCATAATTTTTATGTATAACAAAAACTGATCGTATTCATTAATCATAAATGAACCACATAAAATAAATGAGTGGTGAACATAACATGCATCTTATGGTTTAAAAAATTATGATCGAAAAACCCTTACCTTAAGTGTTGACTTTCTTAATATACATTAACAAATACTGTATAATAATTATTATTTTAATATAAATCTACCAATGAACCATATTATTATATGTAAAATAATGTATGATTTTATTATGACTTTATATTAATTATTTTTAACAAATCCATGTAAATTTTCCAATTTGGGAAATATCTGCTTGATTTTTGTTTACGTTTTGACATTTAATTCTTGATTCTCATAAATATATCATGATTTACTTATTTTTATAACATGGAAAATTATTTTTATATCATATAAATTCATTATATAAATATATATAACAATATATAAAATAAATAAATATGTAATGTAATACACCGTTCATGGAGACAGTAGGTCATACGTATGTATAAATGCTGTTTTCGTTTTCTTGTTATACTGAAAAAAGAAAATGAAATATATGAATATATATATATATATTATCACTATAGTATAATTATTATTTCATATATGTAATATAATTTCAATAAACTTATCTTTAATAAATTCTATGTAGTTTTTGAATGAATCACATCTCTTTGAGGAGGTGGTTGCCCACACATCCATAAATGAAGTTAACATATTTACACAAAATGGAATGCATTAATGTATGATTTACATATAAATTAAATAATAATAAATGAATAATAAATAATATATATATATATATACAACATAAATGAATATTTTATATCATAATTCCTAATCATGAGAGGTGGTAAAGGAAAAAACGAGCATCATCATTTCGTGAGACGATAGTTCGCCGTACACAAGAACTGTAAGTTCATTACCCATTTGATGGATGTGTGGGGGGAGTGTAGTTATAAACCATAGAATAATATAATATAATTATATTGAGGATATTAATTTTATTATATAATCATTTAATAATAATACATGTGGGGGAGGAGAATGAAAAAAAAGAGCTTGAGGAAGGATGTTACCTTTTCTTTGGGTAACTTCTTTTGGTTTACACCAATGGGACTCCTTGGATGGATTTATGGCCAAATAAATGATTCATATACTTTGTTAGGAATGGTGGGAGTATATTGTTCTTGGTTTATTTCTATCAAAAATTGATTTATAGGTGTAGAGAGAGGGGGAGGAGAGGTCACCTCTTATAAGAAAGGAAAAGGACACATTGGGTATTCTTGAAAAGAATTGTGTTCTCCCGACGTTTTACTTATCTGAAAAAGGTTAAAAATGAATAATTATAGATCCTAGTAGTTTTAATGTATAAAATATAGCTATCAAATAATTTTTGGACAAGCGTAGGGTAATTTCTACACCTTATTTTCTATGTTTACCAATTAATTAGATTGTTTTTACCTTAATCACTATAATTAATTATAGTTACATTAAATAAAATTTTTTCTCAAAAATTTGGTTGACCATATTAGGAATTTTAAATTATATTCATTCCAAATTTAAAATAAATTTGGATAAATTAAAATGACATAAGTGGTAATAGTTATTTTAAAACGAATCCCATAGACGTGTCATGGGAGCGTGTTCTTTAAGAAAGAATATTTAATGGATTGAAATGATTTTAAATAAAATTCCAATGTGAAATTGGTTACAATGAAATAAATCATATTAATTTATTTATAATTTATCTAATTACACAATAAATCAAATTAAAAATATAATTTATCTTTATAAATAAATTTGAAGAAAAATCATTTTTGAACTAAAATTCAGTGTTCATCACTATTCATCAAAAAAGGAAAAGTTTTCGAAAAATACAAAAAATTCTACCAAAGTAAATTATCATATTATAATTTAGAAAATTAATTTTATTATATATATATTTATAAATTATAAAATTTTCAAAAACTATATTTAAAATAGCTTCTCTATTAAAATGTGGTAAAATTTTCTTTTTGAAACATAAACATTTTTATTCATAAAATCCAATTTATTCTTATCTTATTCCTATAAAATCTATTTTATGAGTTTAAATGAAATTGATTTAATATAAAATATATTTAAAAAATAATCAATAGTGTTTTCTTAATTTTTTGGGATAAAATGTAGTTTGTAGATAGAAAATTAGTTTTCATATAAAGGCAATTTTCCTTATCCTCAAAGTGTTCTTACAATAATTTATAACTAATTAACGACTACATGATTGATTTTATATACATGTTTCGATCATATTTTTACAAATTTTGTTATTATAATTTTTAATTTCTATTCTAAATCCATAGTGGTTACTATACTATTTTTTTTATAACAATATTAATAGTATATTATAGTTAGGTAAAATTCACTCTTGATTGTAACATAAGCTATTGAAGGAACTCAGTAGTGTGTATAACACAATAATAACATTTTGTTTCATATAGTGAAAGATTAAAATGGTGTCATGTATAATGAAATCCAATATAAGTGATTTATTATAACAGAATCCATATTTAGTGTTGTGTGAAATGGTAAATATAAAAGTGATTAAATTAATTTTAAAAAATAATTGACAAAATCATAGAGTGTTACATTATACTACCCATAAAATTAAATCTTTTCATGAAATTATTATGGGTTACGCAAGGTTTAATCTTGAAATATCCTTTAATAGACACTCACATTATAAAAATGATTAATATAACATCCATTAAAAATGAAATTTAGAATCTGAATAGTTACCCAAAGTAACTCATAACTAGGTTTCCATATAGGGGAACATATATGGAAATTGAAAACATGGACATGGAAGAGGAATCTAACTATCATGTTATGATGGATAGTGATATATATCTTGGTTTGTATAAAGTTAATGATGAAAAAGACAAAACCCAAGGATGCATGAAAATGGTCACTAATGTCATCAATAATTATGATAACTGGAAATGATTTTATTTCAATATAAATTTTCCTAATGCTGAATAATATTCATGAATATATATACTTACATGATCTTAAGACAACCTCACCATTTTTTGTTCCATGATCAATTTCCACTTCATCTCTTATTCCAAAAAATGAAGGAAATATTTTTATTCCTAAACATTATTAGATCATGAGATACTTATATATAATGATAGGTCATTCTATTCATGTTTATCATAAAAAAAATTAGAATCCATGTTTTCCGATATGCATGAATCCTCATATGGTGAGATAATACTTGAATCTCCAAAACCACATCTGATATTTAAATTAAAACATTCCATATATGGTTAAACTTATAACCGTTCGAAAATATGAAAATCAAAAACATTATAAAGAATTTCACTAAGAATTATTAAGAATAATCCCCCATATATCATATGTTATCTTTTGGTTGTCACATACCCAACATGTGAATAAATTTATCCAATATTCTCTTGAAACATCGTAGTGACCTAAATTACCCTAAATAATTATTGAAGGCATGCATACTTTCATATTCCAAATATCACAAGATATATAAAATATGTAAAATTCATCATTGATAACATAGTTCACTTTTTAAAAAAATCTCTTACCAGTTCTAAGATCATAAATAATATCTAATTTACTTAATCAAAATCAATCATGCTTTATTCAAGAATGACAGAATTATCCCTAATTATTGAACACATTAAGGGTCACCTTACCATAATCCAAATATCACTATTCCCATAAATAATTTTCTATTTCATTTTCACCCTTTAACATATCCTTTATAACACTTACCAAAAAAAATATACTTTTAATCCTTATATCATTCAGGATTCGTATAACATAATCATTGAATTAAAAAACCTAAACACTTCAATCATAAAACATTATTCTTAATGCATTACTCACGATTCATCGTTGTATTCCTTAAATACCATTCTTTATAATAGAATATATGAATCATGATTTAAGGTTCCAAAACCAAAATATAATCATGCGTCCTTTTTCTAATTTAGACAATACTTATAAGAAAATCACATACCTTTCACATGCCATTTGTGGTCCCTTTATCGACAGTAGTATATCCAATACTCATATAATCTTCCTATTTCACTTCATAATATTTCTACATAGGATATTCATTTTTATAATGCACATACCTTCTATATATGAAAAATTTAATGTTAACCATGTTCCTTCTAGTTCCTACTATAGATTAAAACATGGAAGCTTAGTGTGAGAGACACTTATCAAAATGGAAAACCGTGTAATCATGAAATACTACTTATATGATATCTAAATCATGACACAAAAATTTAATGTTTAAATCCTTAAGTTATACTATATTTTTTATAGTTGTATTATATTTACATCCTTCATGATTGTTCGTAATGAGTTTGGGAATTTACCAAGCATATCACTAGAGAGTGTCAAACTAGTTGTGCAACAAGTCACATTTTCATGAACAAATTCCTGATTGATTCTATCCCAATACTATGATTTCCGGGTTGTTACTCCTATGTACACATTTTCATGATCCACATCCACCTATAGTATATATACAAGGATTTAGTTCTTGTAAACCACACACCCAATACTTTACCAAAATTTCAATATATTTTCTCATACATTAACTCATCATCAATCTTATCCTTTCAAAAATCCCTATATATATCATTTAAAATTTCCCTACGGATCTCAAAATATTTTTAATAATGTTTCTAAATCATTAATGATCCTTTTCTTTCATACCAACTTTATAGACACATGAATAAAATACATATATATTACATAAATTTTGATGAATATTAATCACATTTCCAATGTACATGCTCAAAGACCATATTATTTTAGTGTATTTGGAATCGTGGGACACATTTTTCTATTTTGGTGAATTTTCTTTAAAGTCTCCATTAAAGATATTACCCTTTAGTAATCCGACTTGAATCCATTTTTTTGACCTCAGGAAAGGAAACCTAAGAATGGGGTGAGCTATGACCATCAATAATGGTAAATAAATTAAATAAATATGAATAATCAGGAAAATAAGGGTATGATAACATGATCATATCATTATAATATCATGCCCTTTATATCAAAGATTATAATCAAGTTTCATGCAATAATGATTGATAGTTCTTAAGACATGAATGATAAGGTATTGGAGAGCATAATCCAGGAAATCATAACATAAGAATAAGACATGGAATTATGGAACACACATAATATTTAAACATTGTGAACACATATTTTTAGAAAAAGGATCCCTTATTAAGTTATGGATATGAAATCACTCCCTATTATAAACATATTGAAATTAAAACATGTCTACACATAACATTATTAATAGGTAATAAAATATATGTATTACATTGTCAATATGTAATTATGATCATTTGTAAACTTATAACCATGGATCCAATTCCCTGAAAAACATTTTGAACATGGAATTATGTTAACACATAACACTATGGAGACATTATAATTTTCACTCATAATATTGTGAACATTTAATAATGTTAATGAATAAACTTATGGACCTGAAACCATGTCCATGTAAAAAATTTCAAACATTTAATCAAGATAACATATAATATTGTGAACATGTAGTCATGTTAATGAATAAAATTTTTACTCAGGAGTAAACCATCGTTACCTATTCCATTAGAGGGAGATATTTGTCCCACACATCACATAATGAAATCATACATTCTTGTGCCACATGATAAAAAAACATTCATGATATCATAATCCATAAAAGGATAAGGGTTTCTTAAAAATCATATCAAAACAAAGGAAAAAATGTGTATCATAAATCGTAAATAATATCATTACCTATGGAATGGTATTGGTCTCATAATCCTTTTATCAATGCATAACTCGTGAAAATAAGTGAATTTGAAAAGCATATATCCTATGGAAGATATAAGGGTTCCATAAACATCATTCCATCAAAACATAAAAAATTAAAGAATGAATATGATTGGTATACATGGATAATATCCCCATTAAATAATAAAATATAAAAAATTATATCATTTTATATAGATAATGATATATAATTTTCACGTGGAATATTTCTTATGGAAGATAGACTTTCTTTGAATTTTTTTTTCATAAAACCATTTTATAAATATTTTTCTTATAAAGAAAGATTGATAATTTCCATTTAAAAATTTCTTGAGTAAAATATGATTTCCAGTATTAAAATATCTTTTTAAATAATTAATATTTTTGAAAAGTATTTTTTTAAAAAATTACCTTGAAAAATATACAGGAAGATTTAAAACATTTTGAAAACATTTTTCATTGAAAATTATAAAAGATGCACGACTTTTTTGGTAAATAGTTTTATTTGAAACTAAATTTATATAATATAAATAAATATTGGAAAAAATTAAAACAAAAATCAAACACAAAAACATTTTAAAATATTTTTAGAGAATATGTTTTTGAAAAAACACAAATTTCTGACCGAAGAGAGAGATACCGTCATATTTTCATAAAAACACATTCTTAATTATCCTAATTAAAAAAGGGTGGGAAATTGTAAAAATAAATGATGGTATCAGGAATAAATATTGGTTAAAAATTTAATTTGAATTCTTGAGATATGGATCATAATATTTCCTCAATAAAAGCATAATCATAAACAACCTCGATAAATGCTGAGATTGTAACAATAAACTGATACTACATCGGTAACATTGAAACATAATCCCCATAAAAGAGTAAAATTAAATTAATCCTAAAATATCATGAAAATAATAACATTAATGATATAAAAAGTCAATTTATAGTATATACACCTCATAGAATGATATAGAATCATAACATGGAATGTATCTCAAAGAATGAAAATTGTGACAAAATTATGTTACCAAATTTTTATCATTTGAACCATAAACAACATGAATTAGAGTTCATAAAATGGATATGTGGATAGTAATAAATTGAATTTATAAAAATTATAGAATACATTAAAGGGTAGTAAAAACACCATAAAAAATAAACTAGTGATGATCTTGGTATGTATCTCACGGATATAAAAAGTGAGATGAGGAAACCCTTACATCATGTCTTGACATTTTTCATAAATTCAATTGTCTTGTAAAATTAATATATGTTTATTATGAATCTAAAATAGAAAAAAATTATAATATCTAACAAAATTTATGATTTTATTATGCCTTTATATAACAAGTTTATTAATAACTCCATGTTAATGTTATATTTTGGGTAATATCTGATTATTTTTCTTTTATGTTTCACATTTTATTCTTGACTATATTACATAGATCATTATTTAATTATTTACATAATGTAAAAAATTGTTTATATATCTTATATATTCAATATATAAATATATTTAACAATCTATAAAATATACAAATAAGAAATGGAACACAACGTTCATGGATATGGTAGACCATATGTATGCATAAACATTGTTTCTATTTTCATATCATATTGAATTAATGAAATTCAATGATATATATATATATATATTAAAATTCCATTAGTATTATTATTTTAAATGTTTCATATAATTTAACTAAATCCATCCTTAATAAATTCCATCTAAATTGTGAATGATTCACATCACTTTGATGAGGCAGTAGTCCACACATTCACTAACGATGTTATTGTATTTACACAAAATGCAAAGAATTAAGGTATATTTTATATAGTTATTCCAGAAAAATATATAAAAAATAAATATCATATATATCATATAGAGAAATATTTTCCATCATTATTCTCAACCATGAGAGGTGGAAAATGAAAAATGAACAACAAATTTTTGTATGGTGGTAGTTCGCCACACACAAGAATGGGAAGTTCATTACCCATTTGATGGAATTGTGTGTGTAGGTATAAATCTTATAATAAAAAAGTATTACTATGTTTTAAATAATTATTAAATTTTATAAGCTTGTAATATGAAAATATTTTTTGAAATGGATAATGAAAATAAAAAAGAAGGATATTGAGGATTGTAGTTACATCTTCCTTGGGTAACACTGTTTGGTTACCACCAAACGGATTCCATAGAATAAATTATTCCAAAATGGAAGAATTTAGGATTAAGGTAGGAATTCTAGGAGGATATTTGGCCATGTTTCTTAAAATAAAAATGTTTATGGGGTTTGTAAAGATATGGGAGGATAAGAGGCATTTTTTAAAAGGGTAAAAGGACACATTAGGTATTCTTGAAATCAATTGTGTAGTCCAAATGTTTAACTTGTCCCCAGAGGGTTCCAAATTGTTATTATTTAATCCTTAAAGGTAAAATGGACTAATTATAGATATAAAATAAATTATAGATAACTTAGTGTCATTTTTACCCATTATCTTCTAGGTTAGGTGATTATTTAAGATCATTTTTACCTTAAACACTATAATTAACATTAATTATTTCAAGTAATACTTTGGTCAAAAAATAATATTAACTAATTAAAAATTATAAGTTATTATTATTACATATATTTAATCCCTTTTACTAAATTCAAATCATAGAATCTGAATAAATTAGTTTAAAATTAATCCCGCAAACATGTCGTGACAATGTGTTCTTTTAAGCGAGGATGTCTAAATGATTATGATGATTTTATATCAAATTTCAATTTTAAATCGGTTCCAATGACCGAAATCTGATTAATTAAATTAATTTTTATCTAATTACATTTTAAAAAAATTAAAATATAATTTAACTGATTAAATAAATTTGATGAAAATATAGTGTTGAACAAAAATTCTGTGCTCTTCATTATTCATCAAAAAATGAATCTTCTTAGAAAAATAACAAAAATTTAACCAATGTAAATTTTGATATTCAAATTTAAACAATGATATTTATTTTTTAATATAAAAATAATAATATATTCAAAAATTATATTTAAAATTGATTATTTATTAAAAGGTGGTAAAATTACATTTTTGAAACATACATCTTTTTATTCATAAAATTTAATTTATTATTATATAAAGCCTATCAAATAAATTTAATGTGTGTAAAAAAAATTATTGAATATATAATATATTGAAAATTTAATCAATAGTGGGTTTTCTAATTTATTGAGATCAAATGGTGTTTGTACAAGAAAAATAGTTTTCTTAGAAAAGGTATTTATTTATTCTCAAATAGTTCGTACTTTCAATTATTGGTAATTGATAAAAAATTTATTCATCTTATATACATGTTTAAACCATATTTTTACATTTTCATTAATATTATTTTTAATTTCCATTCCAATGGCAAGGTTTTAACAAAAATATTATTTTAATAACAATATTATTGGTATATTCTTGTTCAATAAAACAGAGTCTTACATGTAATGAATTATATTGAAGGAACTCATAATTATGTGCAACTCAACCCAAACATATAGTTGCATATTGTACAAGCTTGACATGGTTTCACATATAACACAATCCAAACACATTGATTAGTTATATCAAAACCGTTATTCAGTGTCGTGTGAAATAAAAAACATCAATGACATTAAATTAATTCAAATGAATAATTCACAAAATCTCAAGGTGTTACACACCTCTTTGGGTGTTCCCTCTTACATACGTAAATTTCTTTAATGAGAGTACGGTTAAAGAAGCTACTGGAATTCTTTTTATTATGTATAAATTATGATATTATAAATGAAATAAATGGATGTAGTGATATATCATGGCTAACACTCTTATAATGAATTTATTTTAATAGTGGTGTGAAGTAAGCCCACATCACATATTTTAAATTGAAAAAAGGTTAGCCCATGTTGATAGTAAATAATAATGAGAAATTTATTATACCATTCTTGTATTTAACCTATTTGTTAGCTTTAATGATGTGATATAATGGCATTCCAAACATTATGAATAATTATACCACATGGGAATGGTGTCCCTCCTTCTTTATATGAAATGGGTCTGATGACCCTTAATAATTATAATTAATGTATTTGAAGATCCTAGTTATATGTAAATGGAAATGGAGAACCTTATATAATGTTGATGTTATTTTGTCATTGGTGTCCCTTGTGATACAAATCGAGTATGGACTCCCTAATGACACATTATGGGCAAGGAATCCTTTGTGATACTATATAGACATGGCATCCATTACAATGATAGTGAGTATAGATACCCTGCATGCGATATTGGTCTTGCTGTCCATTATAAATGTGATGTAGGGCATGGAGTTACATATAAATTTGATACTCTGAATACCATCACATATAAATGATTTATTGGTCATGGAGTCCCTTATAAATTTTATATTGGGTATTGCACCCCTTATTATTGTGACACTAGGCACTATGTCTCTTGAAACTTATTTAGAGCTATTCTGGCATGGGCCAAAGAAGTTAGGGCCTGGAATGATTCTTTTCTTGAACTATATCCAACAGTTGTATAGTTTTTATTACATATTTACATTATTATATATTCACATTTCCATGTTGTTTACATTGATTTTATCTATATAGTCATCATTGGGGGTTTCCAAATGAGATTTTTCTCACACCCTATCTGGCCTACGTATGAATCCTGGGAAGACTTCATACTTTTAGTTGTATATAAGGGTATGTTTCATCTTAATAATTTTTGAATTCATGTAAGACATAGGATGGAGTTGGTAGTACATGACCAGGATGGATCTCAGGATGCTAGGGTATATTTCTATCTTTTTGTACCTTTTTTGTATAGTTATGTTTTCTGTTGCTTGTAACCATATTTTCCTACATTATTGATACATGAATCACATTATCATTATTTTTTATATGATTCAATATCCAGTTATCAGTTGATTTTTATTTCATTTTTTTATTTAGGCTTTCACTATACTTGTTTTTTATCCATTTATTTACGTCTTTCTCTATTTATTTATGGTATATATCATTGTGCTACTCTAATATAGAGGGAATAGTTTTCCCCTAGATAAACCCTTGACCCTTAGTACTACTAGAAAACCTATTTCATTTGGGTAGATGTCCTTGAGGCCATGTGGCCCACTGGGTTTGGAGCACTATTGAGTGGCACCAATGTCTAGGACATCAAAAAAATATCATTAAACTAAAGAAAGGATTGGATGAATTGAAAATTAAAAATATTTCCTCATTCAATGATTATGTGGGAATGATTTAAGAACTTGATTTCCCAAGGAATTATGGAACTAATGATGATGATGAAATTATAAGAAGTCCAAAAGATGAAGTTTTCCACATACCAAGGAATTGAATGAGAAATTTAATGAACAAAATATGTCTAATGATATCAAGATCCAAGTTCAAGACATTAAATGTAATAATATAAAAGATTTAATTAAAATTATTTTTGAATTTTCCATAGAATCATCATAGAATAATTATTCCCAAGATAAATAATTACAATAAATAAAACATAATGGTAAAGGATTGAATATTCACTATAATAAAATTAAGAAATTGGATGCCTGAAATGATGGCATTTCATTACACCTTCTAAAACTGATACATGATAATCAATGGCTAGAAATAGATAATGGTTGTATTAATTATTTTGTTTCTATGATGAATTTAATAAAAATGTGAAAAGTGGAATAGTTTATAATCTCTAATTGAAATTTGAACATGATATGACTTGAGGGAATACTATCATGAGAGAAATTAATTCTCAACATGAATCTTTGAAAGAGAATAGTCAACAATATGGATAAGAGATATAATTAGTCATGAAATAATTGGAGAAATATAATTACGAAGGCCATCCCAAATCGAAGGATTATTTGAATTTAGTATTTTACTATCCATTGGAAAGTAATAAGATAATAAAAAGAATATAATTTATTTGATAAGGAATACATGAAATGATTGTCTCATCCCAGTGCTCATCCAGTCATGGAAAACATTGTATTGGATGTGATGAACTCTCTCCAATGCATGAGAGGAAAATAGATGTGAATAGTTTCAAAAATAGGAAATATCCTCTAGGTTATTGAAACATACATGAAACAACTTATAATAATGTTGATGGTAATAATTCCAATTTACAAAGGATGCACGGTCATATTTCAATTTTTTTGACGACATAGAATTTGTTAATATTTTGAAGAAAGAAATATTACTAAATATGAGAATTAGTAGAATATTATTCAAAAGTCTAAAATAGAACTCCCTTATAAGAAAGTTACTATAAAATAATCTTATTATGTAAGACAGTGAAACAATATGTGTATGTGTTGAGAAACTCAAGGGATTAATGTCTGAAAAATAACCGATTATGTATCTACGTCACAATAGATAAATGATGAAATGAAGTATTTTTTTAATAGAAGATGTTTTTGTGTTCTAATCATGATAATTTCTCAATATTTTTCTTCTCTAATAAAGAATATATTTAAATGTAACTTGATAGTATATATCTTACACCAGTGGTGTATAGAAAAAATACCATAATAGAAGACAACATGCTATGTTGAGAAATGGGATCCCATCCTTAGAGGGAAAAAAGGAAGATCAAGAAAAGGAATACTAAGAACCTTCTTTGATACAATCACAACATATATCTTAGAAATAATATTAATTAACATTGAAGAAAAATGTTGGAGCAAAACTACTAGTAAGATAAAATATTTTACATTTAGTGAATGAATCACCTGCAACAAATAAAGGTCTCGGTGTCCTAGATAACTAAAAAAATACATATTGATAAAAGTTCATTGACAAATTAATAAATAACTCTTTAAGGAGATAAGTTATGGAGAGAGAATTATATATCCATTATAGGGTAGGGAAATAGATAATTACCAGGGGAAATATTCATTCTCCAAGAATGAATCATGATGAATAGAATATTTGTGGATCATAAAAGGTACAAATTTTTACGCGTGGAATTAATCAGCTTATTGTGAAAAGTTCCAATCCTAGAATCCTGACATAATAAAAGTGGTCCGTGAAATTTGGGTAACGAATATCTATTTATATTTCTAGAACATTTGACAATGGATGGGTTGTGGGAACAAGTAGAAATGATTATAGTGATTTGAAAGAAAATATTAAAGGGATAGTCCATTCGGATCGACCATAATCCCCTTCCTGGGGATATAATAGGTACCACTCTCCCTATAGATTAATTTTTCTAATATGTTTTTTAAATTTTTATAGGATGAAGGGGGAGATAAAATTCATTGGGTGTATGTGTTCTAATATAACATAGGTTCATATGTTGAGTAGATACACATTTTAAAAGTAGAATCTAAAATCCTGAAATTCACATATGGAATTAGATTCAATAAGTGGGGTAACAAACCAACTACATTTTTTAATATTTTTATATATATGTTTGGTATTTTAGAAAAGGGAGAATATATGATAAAGATACTAATATGAAATTGGTAAAATATATAAGCAACACAAGAATTATCCAGTGGATCCAATTCGCATCGAATAATTAATCATTTGGATCCTGATTTAGTTCAAGTGTTATTCTTCCACTTAGTGGATTCTTATTGTGGGAGAATCATCAACATTCATGTGTTTCATGATTATCTATTATATAATATAATTTGGTGACATCAAACTATTTTTAGGATACTAAGGATCTATGAGAGAAATTATACAAAATTTATAACTATCAGTCTCCTTGTTTTGAAGTGTAATTCAATGTCTTCATTCCACTCAATAATCAACATTAATGAATCATGTAAGTCCAAATATACAGTTTCATATAGATTTTTGGTTACAAATACTATAGGCAATATATCCTCATCTGAAAAGAGAGGCCTGCGAATAATTAGGGAGATACCTGATGTTGTAATCCAGGTATGTGAGTGTGTAAAATAGATAGGATTGGAATTTTTTGGCGTAAAATCGTCATTTATAAAAATATTTCTGAATTTTTGGGATTATAGGATATTTCAATGACTCAATACCTAGTTTTAATTTCACTTTCTAAAAAAAATTTATTAGTGTGCCATTATAGAGATGAATACAACTCTGATCATTAATATTGACAAAATATTCTCAAATTTCAGTATGATGTTAATAAATAGAGTGAAATGTGAAATTGAAAAAAGTTTACATATCAAGGAGTCCTTAAAATGTCAAAATATGATGTCCCATTGTATATGTATAAGTGTATGACAAAATGGGAAATTAATTTCTATTTATCGAAAATTTAAGAGATAAAAGAGTAATATGTGATTATCAAAAATTTTATTCCGGGAAATAATTTATATAGGGGGATGAAATTCAAAAATTAAATAATACTCCATTGAATTATATAAAAATTGGGGAGATTGAAGTGATTTCTATGATTTATATTCATTATGATAATTTAGGTGCAAAAAATCTTAGCAAAAATCAAGTATATCATTCAAGGGAAAACTGAATTTACATACAGAATAACGTAATAAAAATAATTTTGAGTATGGTCTTGAGAATTTTGAGTATGAGGAAATTAACCTAGAGGTTATAAACATTCTAATAAAGGCCTTACCCAAATAAGATATTTGATTAGCACTGGGTATATCTTGTAATTTAGATGTCTCCCAGCACGTGAATCGTGTAGATGTGGAACCCCCTCTCCCCACGATATGGTGTTTTCCCCTAATTTACTGATATGTGTTCATTACTTTTTTCAGACCCTAAAAGAGTGACCATTGTGTTCCTTGAAAAATGGAGATAAAATGTATTAATCAAGAAAGGGGGACAAGTTGGAGGTAAAGCAATGTATCAGGGTGATTTTTAAATATGATGATACTGAAACATGTTTAGCAATGAATAAGAATCATGAAAAAAGAGTATCATTTGGGATCATGATAAAATTATAAGACATGTATAATTAGGATGACATATTGAAGGCTGTTGTTCTACCTTTTGGTATTGAGAAGGTTTCTAGTGGTAGGTTTGAGATTGAATTTATTCATTGATTAAATTTTCATGATAATCTTGTTTTTGAAGTTGATATAGACTCCTACGATCTTAGAGTACATATTAAAGAAGGATATAATCACGATATGGGGCTGTAGATGATAAGAGGTTTCTCATGAAATTGTGATGTTATTAATATTTTCATGACTTATTATATTACCCCTTTACTTATTTTATATGAAATGTGCATAATTTGTGTGAAATATTAATGTTTTAATATTAAGTATAATATTTGAGCATTTTTAGAAGTAGTCAAATTGAGTCAGTTTAATGTTTTAATTATAACTATCACTATACTGATCCAAATTGTGTCGTTATTGTTTTGTAGGATTCTCCTTTCAATATACAACATTTCATTAGAAGGAACCATGATCCAATTCTGCCATTTGAAGGGTCAGATGGTCCTCACAAACAAGACCAAAGAATCTGTGAAGAAACTGGACTATTCATGAAGATTGATTTACTGGGCTCAATCCAGAAGTTCAAAAACCTTAACTCTCCACCATAATTCGGGGGACACTACATGTCATCTCGGATAAAAATTTGATGGCCCAAATACATGTACAAGGGGCCCAAATGAATCTTTGAAGTCCAGCCCACCATTCTGGCCGAGAATGAAAATCAGTATAGTATTCATGACATATCTCCTGATGTAATCATCCAAGCGAGCTGATATTTTTCAGTGTGAAAGAGGAGATGTAGGTGGCCGCCTTTGTTGAAGAAACCATTCGGATTCGAAGGCATCTTAATATTCAAAAACCCTTTCACATTATGGACTTCAAAAAGACTGGATTGAAATGGACAGTTTAAGTGTGTTTATTCAACCGGCCATAACATTTTATCCTTACGTCCAAATGACTCAAAATGTTGAGAGTAGTCGGCCAACATTATTTCCTACAACGTTGAAGAAGAAGATATTTGAAGATTCGGCTGTCTGAATTGTCAAATTGGCGATGCAAGTGGAGGGACAGATTGGGAATGCAAACAGTCCACTCCTTGGGCTATAAATACTCTTCCCTTCTCTCCTTGAGAGGGGTTGGCATTTCAGAAGAGAGGAGATCACATTGGCACGACCAAAGCTTTGCCAAAGGCTTGGGAGGACCTTCCATACTCATGTTTTCACTTGAGAGACCTTTCCTCCTCTCTTTCTTTTCACTTACTTTTGAGTTCTTCATTTTTGTAATCTTGTAATTCTCTTTCTTTGTAATTCTGTTTTAATGCAAGTTACTTATTCAATATCTCTTATTCTCTTCCACCTTCTGTATTTTAATATTAATGTTCTTAAAATAGTTTAAATTCAGTTCAATCCCCTTCCCTTATTAAGCTTCCTCATTCAATCGAAATTCCATTTTTGATTCTTAAATTATTTCGTGTGTGTGTTCGGCACACTACTCTTATCTTGTCCCTTTCTTTTTCTTCTCTTTATAATTCATCACCATAAACATATATTACCAGATTATTAAACATCCAAATGGATGAGTAAATCTCTCATTGGGGTGAGTTATAATTTGGGGATGTTAATTGATTGAGAGTTTTGCTCGATGAGTATTCTTTAAATTAATATTGTGTATGTTAAACTTAATATGTCATGGATTAATGATATGTTTTGTTTAACAAGTGGTTTCCATGGATTATTGGAACCATAAATACACTACCATAAATAAGTTTTGATTGAGATTAGAACCCTAAGTTAAGTTAAGGCTTGGATTAAAGCCTTCACACTTAGGAATTCCAATCAACGTCAACTTATGACATGGGTGTTAATTTAATGCAATACAAAGTAAGGCTCAAGGATATCACATGCTTAACTCCCCAATGATGAACTCACCCCAATCTTTATCAATTTGGTAAATCAAACATCATCCATAAATCATTTCAATTAAGCTCTGCAAACAAACCCCCCTAATCAAAATACAATCAACTAAAAACAATCGACTATTACGAAGTACCATCACCGAGGATTCGACCCGAGTGCTGCTATACACATTAGCAGAGCACCAGAACTTTGAGCGGTCGATAGGCGACAATCGGCCGCACTTTCAAATGGCGCCGTTGCCGGGGATGGTGCTTTAAGTAGTCACTAGTTTCTGGTTATTGTAAAAAAAAACCCCAAAAAAATACAAAAGTTTAAAAAAATTGACAAAAAACACAAAGAAAAACCCGTCTTCCTCTTAAAAATCATAAACTGAAAATAATACAAAGAAAAACCCGTCTTCCACTTTCTTCCAAAATCTCTCTGAATGCCCCGTAGCCTTCCAAACAATCCCTCGGATTTGTTTGACCCTGAAATTGATAGAACGCTTCGTCGAATTATGAGGACCATTAGGGATAACCAAATCACCCAAGAACCAATCATTGCCCTACCAATTGAATTAGATATGGCCAATCCTAGGGAACAAACATTGAAAGAACTTGTTGCCCCTGATATGAATTACCAACCTCTTGGTATTCAATATCCAAACATAGAGGCTGACTTCGAACTCAAGTCGGGTTTGATTCATCTTCTCCCTCATTTTCACGGGCTAGCCGGTGAGGATCCTCATCTTCACCTCAAAGAGTTCCAAGTGGTCTTCTCAACCATGAAACCTCAAGGGGTTTCTGAAGAACAAATCAAGCTTAGAGCTTTCCCCTTTTCCCTAGAAGATTCTGCCAAGTCTTGGCTCTACTACCTCCCACCTGGTTCCATAAACTCATGGGTTGACATGAAGAGACTTTTCCTTGAGAAGTTCTTTCCCGCTTCCCGAACAGCTTCTATCCGAAAGGAAATAAGCGGCATCCGTAAATTCCCTAATGAATCACTCCATGAGTATTGGGAGAGGTTCAAAAAGCTTGTGGAAACTTGTCCACACCATCAAATCCCTGACCAACTCCTGATCCAATACTTCTATGAGGGGTTATTGGCTATGGAGCGAACTCTCATTGATGCCGCAAGTGGCGGTGCTCTTGTTGACAAAACTCCTGCAGCTGCACGAGAACTCATAAGCAACATGGCTGCAAACACGCAGCAATTCCATACTCGAGCACATGCTCAAGTGAAACAAGCCCAAGATAATCAATCCATAGAGCCCAACAAGATGACTGAGTGGATGAGTGAACTTACAGGTCTTGTGCGTCAACTAGCGGTGGCTACCAAAGCCCCAACCTCATCTTCTCCACAGTCACTATTCCCTAGACCTATCAAGAATTGTGGAATATGCAACTCTCCATCTCATCCGACTGACACATGTCCACAACTTCAAGATGATCCATCTAAGCCCTTCTCTTCTACCTTTAACCCACCTCTGAGGTATGGTAATCCCATTTCTCATCCTCCTCAATTCCCTCCTCAAAATCCAAACCATTTCCAATATGGTCAAAGTGGTGGTATCCATCAACCTTATCCTTTTGTTCCTCAACCCCAAAGGAACAATCCTCCTCCTGGATTCCACTATCCTAACGAGCCTTCCCAATTCCCCACCCAATACAATCGCTTTCCCAAGAACCAAAATCAAGGCCAACCCAATTTGGGACAAGCCTCTTCTTCTAAACAACCATGGGAAAGTGCTGTAGAGGATCTTGCTTCCTTCACCCGTTCTAGCCGCAGGAACATTGAAACCCAAATAGGTCAACTTGCATCCCACCTTATCCAGCAACAACCATCCAATTCATCCCAACTCCCAGCTCAACCATTACCCAACCCTAAGGGTAATGTAAGTGCAATTGCACTTAGATCGGGAAAGAAAATTGCTATGCCCCATAATGATTGCTCTACCTCCCCTTTCGATGTTGATCTAGAAAATGAAAAGAACAAAAAGCTGGAAAAGGAACTTGAATCCACTCCTTCACCTCCTTCCATTCCTCTAAGGAACCCAATTCCTTTTCCTCAAGCCATCTCCAAGCCTAAGAAGTCCTTTGAACCTGATCCAGAAATGCTTGACATGTTTAGACGTGTTGAAGTGAACATCCCCCTCTTAGATTCCATCAAACAAATCCCTAAGTATGCCAAGTTTCGTAAGGAATTGTGCACCCATAAGAGGCAACTTAGGAACATTGAAAATGTTTCAACTCAACCGTCCATTCCCATGAAGTGCAAAGATCCAGGGACCTTCACGGTTCCATGTCAAATAGGGAGTTCCAACTTTGATGATGCACTCATAGACCTTGGAGCCTCAATAAATGTCATGCCCAAATCCATTTTCTCCAACCTTGGTCTAGGTCCCTTGCACCCAACAGGTATTGTCATTCAATTAGCCAATCGAAGCACTGCCAGTCCTGAGGGGATAATTGAGGATGTTCTTGTTCGGGTCAATGATCTTATCTTCCCAGCTGATTTCTATGTCCTTGACATGGAAGGTGAGACGACCTCTTCTCGATCTCCCCTAATTCTAGGAAGACCATTCCTCATGACTGCGAGAACCAAGATTGATGTCCACTCAGGCATCTTATCCATGGAATTTGGTAACCAACTGGTCAAGTTCAACATTTTCCAAGCCATGCGATACCCATCTGAGGATCACTCTGCATTCTCAATCCATGCTTTTGAGGACACTTCTAAGATTCAATCGAACCCCAATCCACCATGTTCTTCATGTTCTAATGATAAAGGATCTTGTGAAATATGCACCATGATTAACAAAGTCATAAATGGTGAAGTTGATGTGGACCTCACATTCATAGACTCCATCAATCTAGAGGAACTTGAAAACTCTCTTGAATCCCACATCAACTCTGATCTCTACTGCTCCACCTTGGACAGTGTTGAGGAAAATGATCCAAACCCATCTAGAATCCCTTCTCCTACTCCTAACTTGTCTAGCTCTCCAATCAAGGCTGAAACTGATCTAAAACCACTTCCTTCACACCTCAAGTATGCATTCCTTTTCCATGATCCCTCCTACCCTGTCATTATCTCTGCTGCACTTTCTGAAACTGAGGAGTCCCAACTTGTTCAAGTGTAAGAGGAAAACAAAAATGCCTTAGGTTGGACCCTAGATGATATTCCAGGAATCAACCCTGCCCTTTGCATGCATCACATCCATCTAGCGGAATCATCCAAACCAATTAGGCAACCTCAAAGAAGACTCAATCCACTCATACTTGAGGTAGTTAGGGAAGAGATTACCAAGCTTCTTCAAGCTGGTATTATCTACCCAATTTCTGATAGTGAATGGGTTAGTCCAATTCAAGTCGTTCCTATGAAGGGCGGGATAACATTTGTCACAAATGAACATGGAGAAGTGGTCACAACTCGGGTGAGAAACAAATGGCGTGTGTGCATCGATTATCGCAAATTGAATGCTGAAACACGAAAAGATCACTACCCACTTCCTTTCCTTGACCAAATGCTTGAGAGATTGGCCGGAAGGTCACACTATTGCTTTCTTGATGGTTACACCGGCTACTTCCAAATTCCAATCGCACCTCAAGACCAAGAAAAGACCACATTCACTTGCCCCTTTGGAACCTATGCCTATAGGCGAATGCCTTTTGGCCTTTGTAATGCTCCTGCAACATTCCAGCGGTGTATGATGAGTATCTTTTCTGAATTCATTGAGAATTGCATGGAGGTATTCATGGATGACTTTACCATTTATGGCGAGTCATTTGAATCTTGCTTACATTCACTCTCTTTGGTCCTTCAAAAGTGTGTCAAGTGCAACCTTGTGCTGAATTTTGAAAAATGTCATTTCATGGTTTCAAATGGGATTGTTCTAGGTCACATAATTTCTCAAGAGGGTATCCAAGTTGATCCAGCCAAAATTTAGGTGATCCAATCACTTCCTGAACCCAAATCAGTTCGAGACATTCGGTCCTTCCTTGGTCATGCCGGTTTCTATCGGCGATTCATTCAGAACTTCAGCAAGATTTCCCTCCCACTCACTCGTTTACTTCAAAATGATGTCACATTCAATTTTGATGAGGCTTGCAAGAGAGCCTTCATTGAACTCAAATCTGCTCTCACATCTGCTCCAATAATCCAACCCCCAGATTGTTCCTTACCATTTGAATTGATGTGTGATGCTTCTGATAGGGCCATTGGGGCTGTTCTTGGTCAAAGAAGAGAAAACATTCCTCATGTCATCTTTTATGCCTCAAAAACATTGGATGAAACTCAATCACACTACACTGTGACTGACAAAGAACTTTTACCTGTGGTTTTTGCGTTAGATAAATTCCGGCCCTATCTCTTAGGTTCCAAAATCATCATCTTCACAGACCACTCAGCATTAAAGTTCTTACTTAAGAAAAGTGATTCCAAACCAAGGCTAATAAGATGGATTTTAATGCTCCAAGAGTTTGACCTTGTGATAAAAGATAAACCTGGAAAAGAAAACCCTGTGGCTGACCACCTGAGTAGAATTTCTAATTCTTCTCATTCTGAAATAATTGATCCTGAATTCCCAACTGAACACCTCTCATCTCTCACTCCAAAGTTACCATGGTATGCCCCAATTGTCAATTATTTGGTTTCTGGTGTTTTCCCTGAATATTTTTCAAAAGAACAAAAAGAAAAGATGAAACATGATTCAAAGCATTATTTGTGGGAAGATAATAAACTTTGGAAAACTGGGGCTGACATGGTAATTAGGAGATGTGTTGATGAAACTGAACAATTCTCCATCTTGGAATTCTGCCACTCAATGCCTGGAGGTGGCCACTTTGGACCACAAAGGACTTCTCGAAAGGTCCTAGATTCTGGATTCTTTTGGCCTTCACTCTTCAAGGACTCACACGAGTTCTGTCAATCATGTCCCACTTGCCAAAAGTTTGGCACAATTTCCAAAAGAAATGAAATGCCTCAAAATCCATTAATCTTCTGTGATCTTTTCGATGTTTGGGGCATCGATTTCATGGGACCTTTTCCCCCTTCCAATGGATTATCCTACATTCTCCTTGCTGTTGACTATGTTTCTAGGTGGGTCTAGGCCAAACCCACTAGGAAAGATGATGGTCAAACTGTGAGTGAGTTCCTCAAAACCCATATCTTCCATCGATTCGGAACACCACGTGCTTTGATAAGTGACTTAGGAACTCATTTCTGTAATAGAATCATGGAGTCACTTTTGAAAAAGAATGGGGTTGTACATAAAACATCCACTGCATATCACCCTTAAACAAATGGAATGGCTGAACTTTCTAATAGAGAAGTGAAAAGAGTGCTTGAAAGAATTGTTAAGCCCACAAGAAAAGACTGGCCCGATAGACTTGGTGAAGCACTTTGGGCCTATCGAACAGCCTATAAGACACCCATTGGGATGTCTCCATTTAGGCTAGTCTTTGGTAAAGCCTGTCATTTCCCAGTTGAAATCCAACATAAGTCATTTTGGGCTGTCAAACCATGTAATTTTGATTGTGAACAATCTGGTGAAGAAAGATTGTTGCAGTTGACTGAATTGGAGGAGCTTCGACTCGATTCGTATGAGAACTCCATTATCTACAAAGAAAAGGCAAAGTCACTCCATGACAAGTACATTCTTCGAAAGGTATTTCATGAAGGTGAAAAGGTAATGCTCTTCAATTCTCGATTTCGACTTCACCCAGGTAAGCTCAATTCTCGTTGGGATGGACCTTTTATTATTACTAATGTTTACCCATTTGGTGCAGTGCAAGTCGAAGACCCTTCTTCAAAAAGAACATTCACGGTAAATGGACACCGGTTAAAGCATCACCATGAGAGGCCATTCACTTCAGGTTCCACATCGACTTCCATTGACCCACCACTAGATGGAAATGGCGACCCACCAAATCCAAACCAGGGGGCACCTCTTTCCCTTTAACTCTCTCTCTATCTATTCCTCTCTCTACCTCTTTCTTCTTCTTCCTCTCTCTTTCATTTTGTTACCACTTTATTCATCAAACCCTTTCTTTTAATCTTTCTTGTGTGGGTGTGTATTTTTTAAAAAAAAACCTTAAAAACAAAAACAAAAAACAAAAAACACAATTACTTAAAAAAATTACAAAAAAAGAGTCATGCTTATTCACCATCTAGTTTTGAAATTTTGTCCAACCATTTTGGGGAGTCAAAAGGTTTGTTTTAAACTCAAATATATTGAATTTTTATCTCAAACTTGGGTAAACAATTTTGTGTCAATAACAAACATTTTGAATGAACAATTTTTGGTGGAAAATGATTCTCCCCTACCGTGAGGAATAACATTAGCCTTCATGCCAAGGTCATCTATGGCCATCTTTTTCATTGTGTGTCTTCACCACTAATTGTGAGTCTTGAGTTTGTGGACCTTCGAGCTGAATTTCCATCTTTTGTATGCATTAATATGATAGAGGCATTTTCTAAGCCACATGAGAATCAGAATAGCCAAATAGCCTCCCGTTACCCTTTCATTGATCCTACTTTTGAAATCCCCTTTGAGCCTATGAAAACCATTCTTTTGATAGCCACATTACAAGCCTAATACCTTGTCCCACCCAACATCTTCATGGATTTTCATTGTACAATTTATTGAAATTTAAGTGTGGGGGGAATGGACTTCATTTTTGGGCGTACTTTCATTGATTTCCAATGTGTCATCATATGCTTGAGGGAAAGCATCCATTCAAGTGTGGGGGAGATGTTGTAATTCTGTGAGCTTTGGGGTGTATATGTGTAATTGTCATTTGTACAAAAGTCATTGGAAAGTGTTCAAAAAAATGAAAAAAATTATATAAAAAAAATGAAAAAAATAAAAAAAAGGAATGGGTTGTGTCTTGGGTGGGTCAAAAATCATTCATCATCAACCTTTGTTCGTGTTATAAATTATTTCCATGTGGAGATCAAGCATGGGTTGAGAGATGACTGTGAGACTTGTTTCAAGCACAACTTTTGAAAAAAAAAGCAAAAAAAAGAAAAAAAAGAACACTTGAATCATCTTGTATTGTGTCATTATTAGAAGTCTTCCATGTTGTACATATTCCATCATCTCACCCTATTCCATTTTCTACCTCCCTCACTTTTCATTCATCACACGTTCATGCCCTTGTAAATATGTGTTTCTATTTCCTTTCAAATCAAATTTCAAAAAAAATGTGCATTGATTTTTCCATGTTGGTGTTTTTAACCCCTCTTTTCCTTTGGACATTATATACCTACCGTCCCATAGACACTGAAAAACCCCTTAAAAGACCTCTTGATTCTTGTACACATTAGATTTGGGAATGGAAGCTGAGAGCTCTTACAAACTCTTGATTTTCACTTTTTGTTGGTGAATGAGTGAACCTCCTAAAATACATTTTTATCATATTGAGAGGAGTAAGTTTTGAGTGCCTACATTTTCTAATTCAAACCTTGAACATGAAAAAATGAATTGTTTCTGATGCATTATTGTGAACCAAATTTGTGATGGAATTCAATATGGATTAGTGAAATGGTCTAAACCTCCCCTGATTAGAGAAAACAAAATTTTAATATTTGTTGGTGAGTGAAAATGATTTTCTCATGTTTTTATATTTGTTGCACATGAGGACACGCGCAAATCTAAGTGTGGGGGAGTTGATATTATTAATATTTTCATGACTTATTATATTACCCCTTTATTTATTTTATATGAAATGTGCATAATTTGTGTGAAATATTAATGTTTTAATATTAAGTATAATATTTGAGCATTTTTAGAAGTAGTCAAATTGAGTCAGTTTAATGTTTTAATTATAACTATAACTATACTGATCCAAATTGTGTGGTTCTTGTTTTGTAGGATTCTACTTTCAATATACAACATTTCATTAGAAGGAACCATGATCCAATTCTGCCATTTGAAGGGTCAGATGGTCCTCACAAACAAGACCAAAGAATCTGTGAAGAAACTGGACTATTCATGAAGATTGATTTACTGGGATCAATCCAGAAGTTCAAAAACCTTAACTCTCCACCATAATTCGGGGGACACTACATGTCATCTCGGATAAAAATTGGATGGCCCAAATACATGTACAAGGGGCCCAAATGAATCTTTGAAGTCCAGCCCACCATTCTGGCCGAGAATGAAAATCAGTATAGTATTCATGACATATATCCTGATGTAATCATCCAAGCGAGCTGAGATTTTGCAGTGTGAAAGAGGAGATGTAGGTGGCCGACGTTGTTGAAGAAACCATTCGGATTTGAAGGCATCTTAATATTCAAAAACCCTTTCACATTATGGACTTCAAAAAGACTGGATTGAAATGGACAGTTTAAGTTTGTTTATTCAACCGGCCATAACCTTTTATCCTTACATCAAAATGACTCCAAATTTTGAGAGTAGTCGGCCAACATTATTGCCTACAACCTTTAAGAAGAAGATATTTGAAGATTCGGCTGTCTGAATTGTCAAATTGGCGATTCAATTGGAGGGACAGATTGGGAATGCAAACAGTCCACTCCTTGGGCTATAAATACTCTTCCCTTCTCTCCTTGAGAGGGGTTGGCATTTCAGAAGAGAGGAGATCACATTGGCACGACCAAAGCTTTGCCAAAGGCTTGGGAGGACCTGCCATACTCAAGTTTTCACTTGAGAGACCTTTCCTCCTCTCTTTCTTTTCACTTACTTTTGAGTTCTTCATTTTTGTAATCTTGTAATTCTCTTTCTTTGTAATTCTGTTTTAATGCAAGTTACTTATTCAATATCTCTTATTCTCTTCCACCTTCTGTATTTTAATATTAATGTTCTTAAAATAGTTTAAATTCAGTTCAATCCCCTTCCCTTCTTATGCTTCCTCATTCAATCGAAATTCCATTTTTGATTCTTAAATTATTTCGTGTGTGTGTTCGGCACACTACTCTTATCTTGTCCCTTTCTTTTTCTTCTCTTTATAATTCATCACCATAAACATATATTACCAGATTATTAAACATCCAAATGGCTGAGTAAATCTCTCATTGGGGTGAGTTATAATTTGGGGATGTTAATTGATTGAGAGTTTTTCTCGATGAGTATTCTTTAAATTAATATTGTGTATGTTAAACTTAATATGTCATGGATTAATGATATGTTTTGTTTAACAAGTGGTTTCCATGGATTATTGGAACCATAAATACACTACCATAAATAAGTTTTGATTGAGATTAGAATCCTAAGTTAAGTTAAGTCTTGGATTAAAGCCTTCACACTTAGGAATTCCAATCAACGTCAACTTATGACATGGGTGTTAATTTAATGCAATACAAAGTAAGGCTCAAGGATATCACATGCTTAACTCCCCAATGATGAACTCACCCCAATATTTATCAATTTGGTAAATCAAACATCATCCACAAATCATTTCAATTAAGCTCTACAAACAAACCCCCCTAATCAAAATACAATCAACTAAAAACAATCGACTATTACGAAGTACCATCACCGAGGATTCGACCCGAGTGCCGCTATACACATTAGCAGAGCACCAGAACTTTGAACGGTCGATAGGCGACAATCGGCCGCACTTTCAACTTGTCTTCTATAAAAGTTGGTTTATGAATACTATATGTTTTTCAACAATCCCAAAGGTATATATTATTGGATAAAATCCATTCAGGTGGTGATTTTTGTTGTATTGTATTTCATGAAAATTTATGAGGATATTGAAAAAGGATGGTTGGAAAATGATGAATGATGAGTTAGCATGGATGTATTAACAGATCTTGTTGTGTATGTGTCCTTAATCTCAAAAAGTGAGATATTTCCCATGGTGTCGAGATGTATAATCCCACGGAGTGAAATATTTTTGATATCGTGGATGGCGATATGTCTAATCTCATTGAGGGTGAGAGGTTTAATCTTATAGAGCATGAGTAGATTGATCTCATGGAGCACAAATATTTGTTCTAATAGAGTGTAATATGTATAATCTAATGGAGAATGACTGTCTGATCTCATAAAGGGAAATTTTTTAAACAGATACTGAAAATAACCTATGATTTTAAAACTATCTCAAAAGGATTTTGTGTGGATAGATCATGTGAAGATCCAAAATACATGGAAATATTTTCAGGGGATCTCAAAGAGAGATCATGCGAAGTACTTGAATACAACACATGATTTTCTGATGATTTCACATAGCGAACATGTAAAGCGTGTAAAGAGAAAGAAGATGAAAATGAGGGAGGTATCTTAATGTCATTTGAAATCACATGACTATATGATTTTCCTTTGATCTCATTACAGGGTCTTATAAAGTGTTGGATGACAATGGCAGTGGCCGCATAAATTTCATTTTATATCATGATGGGGTCATGTGAATCACATGATTTTTAGTGGATATCATGATAGGATCCTATGAAGCAGTGGAAGAAAATGTCACTTACCACATGATTGACATTAGATCTAGTGATGGGATCATTCGATGCACTCAAGTATAATGACATTGAACATGAAAATAACTTGTGACAGGAGTCAGATGATCATGATAGGTGTTTAAGACATGTTGTTGGTGATCACAAAAAGTGATCATATGAAGCCTACGATGCATATTGCAGAGGTAGTGGAATGGAAGGCTACCATGATTTGTGGAGATAAGGTGTTGAGGTTTTTTTCTAAAAAATGGGAATGACTAGTCCAAAAAAGGTAATGAATTTTTTCTTAAAAAAGAATCTAAAGAATGTTCATAGAAGGTGTTTTGTCTAAGGAGAATGAGTATAAGTAATTGACATCATGTAATTGTTTCCCATGACATGAATAAAATCTTGTGCAAGTGTGTTGTGATCCATGTAATCAGATGAATGTCTCTCAAAAGGATTTCATGTTGAATTCTCACAAAGTGAATTTTTTGGAGGGTGTTTGAGTGTATAGGAAGCTCTATTCCTATCCCCCAAATGTATGATCTAGAGGTCTCATGATACACCTGATTTGGTGGTCTCATTATTATCATGATCAGAAGGGCTCATGAAAGGGTTCTCATTCCCGTATTTCACATATGTTGTCTCACAACAAAATTTTTTGCAGGAGTTCTCACACTAGGATATCATGCAAAGGGTTACACTCCACGATCTTGTGCATTGGGTTATGTGTTTGGATCTCACATAGAGGATTTTACACAAGGATCTTGTGCATGGGTTACACACTAGGATCTTGTAAAAGGGGATCATTCAAATATTTTATGGAATTATCTCATGATAGTTTTTTCTTCATGGGGTTATGCACCATGATCTCATGCAAGGGGTTACATGCCATGTTCTTTCACATGTGATATAGTCTAGGGTCTTTTGAACGCAGATAGGTTTTAGTATTACTATGCAACAAATATCATTTTAAAATCTAAATTTTGAAGAAAAATAATAATAATATAGGATATGAACCATTTAACAATACTTGAACAAGGAATTTTTCCACATATACATCCAAACTAGTTAAAATTTGAATTATCAACCATTAAAAATATTTCTAAAGCATGAGTATAAAAAAAAGAAGTTTGTTTTAGGTGTCTGTAAAATGGGTATGTTGCATCATGGTGTTTTCTCAAAAGTTAAGGATTGTCCTAGAGTGAGATTCAGCTGAGATTCTACCTATAATTTTGGATACATTCGATATTGATAATTAAGTTACCTATATTTCTATAAAATTTGTATGTATCCACTTCAGATTACTAAGAATAAAAATATGAATAAGGAGATCCTTTCCATTGAAATTGATCCATTAATGGTATGATCGACAAAATAACCCTTAGTAAGAAGTTATTAATCCCTAAATCTTCAAATGTAGCAATCCTGGGTATATAGGTGATCTATCCCAAACTTTGTATTGGTAGTGATCATTAGTAGATTTTATAAATCAACACTTTTTTGTACACTCTTTAGATATATCCCAATGGGGGTGAATTGAGTAAAAATTTGTGATCCCCCTCTCTATCTTTATTTATTTACATTATATGAAACATCAATAGATAATGTTGAAAAGAATAAGACTGTAATAAACACTAAGAATAAAATTAAGTGACCCTTTTAATAAAGAGGTCACAATCTAGTAGGTATGGAAGAATTTTGAAAAGAATATCTATACCTTGTGTCTCCCCCACCCTTTTAGGGTATATAATTCCATTTTATTCCTAACACAAATAATCAATCAGATATGGAGAATCATGTAGAGTTACGACAACATAGAGTCATCGGAAAAAGAAATTTTGTAGTATGAATTCAATGATTAGATGAAACTCTCACAATTGATGTGCACTGTGAGTAGAAACACATTTCTTGGGTTATTTCATTATAAAAATCTACTGGAGGTTTCTATGTAATTAATAACATTATGCAGATATTTTGACAAGTTTATGGAGGTTTGATCATAATACATAGAGGTCAGTGTAAATTTTAAATCTGGGCAGAGACCTCCATAGTGGGATCTGGTGGCCCAAATCTTATGTTACAACTGAGTGTATTAATATTGGTTTTTACAGTATAATGTTTTAAGAAAAAATAGTTGAGAGTAATTGAATAAGTTTTATTAATCATTTATATCTCCTATAATGATATATATTTGTTGTTTTATCCAAAGGATATTGGAATTTTTCTAAAGAATGTAACTATTTTCTCTCCATTTAATTTTATTTATTTTATATGAAGTGAAATCATGGAGAACTATGTGGAGTTTATGTGTCTTATCATTATTTTTCCACTACACTTTCTTAGAGGAAGTGGTAATAATAAAATCTCTCCATATGGTTACATTGTTTTGTTTTTTACTACATGCGCTAAAGTGTTCAGATGATCATCTTTGTCTGGTGAATGTCATATCACTAGGTGTATAGATTAGTTTGAGAATATGAATATTTTTTTACAAAGAGTTGTTTTACCCCTCCTTCCCAATAAGTGATATAAAAAAGTTAATTGGTCATCTTTACTTCACTCACAACATTTAGAGGAATTTTTCTCCTTTTTTCTTAAATGCTGTTTAATTTCAGTTCGATTATTGTTTTTGAAAAAATGAATTCATATGAAGGAAAAGTTTTTGTTGAAAATTTATATGGTATAAAATTTTCTATTGTATACTATGCTTATAATATAATTAATAAAAAAATATTGATGCTAATATGTCTGGTAAAGATCCTAAAACAATAGATAAAGCGAAATTGGAGCTATTGGACATGAAGGCTTTGTACATGGACATGATTTCACTTTCATGGAATGTATAATCCATCATTAGGTAGAGGAAAACTAATTTAGAGGATATGAATGAATTTGAATAAATGTAAGAGAGGAAAAAAACTCTTAACCATGTTTTAACTATGTAATGATTGATCAACTTAAGGGTTTTGGATAGAAGTGTTACAACCATTCATGTGAATGAATACAACATGATCTAAGGGAAACTCAAATTTAAAAAAGTAATATTTAGATATCATTAATGGGATTAAATTATTCATTCATCACTATAAATGATATGGGATTCTAGGGTGACAAAAGTGAGAACCTCTAATGGTATGTTATATATTATATTTAATAACATTCAAAATATGATCTTTAATGATTACTTTTGGTGTAAGGAAGTAAAAATATTTCATTTATGTGCTGTAAGTACTACCAGATAGGGAACATCAATATATTAGATAGATCATTTGAAGAATAAATATTCAATGATTCAGTCTTAGAGAAGAGATTTTGAAAAATCAATTGATTCAAGTCTTACATGTTGTCTATGTAGAGGAAAGGGAAATATCTAGAAATATTTTAATAATCAAATAGAGTCTTTTACATCACGAATGAAAAACATAGTCAATAAAAAGAATAAATGGTATAACATGATAGTTAGAAGGATCATTTTATAATATTTAAGGTTTATTAACTTGGGGGAATCATTTCATTCCACATTTGAGTGAGGTTTCATGGTCTAATATGTTCCATGAATCATGGGTAGACTATATCTAGGGGATAATGAAGCTGTATATATTGTATTGAAATGTGATGTGAAATTTCAAAAAATATATGAGAGAGTCATTAAACTAAAATATATTATACATATTCTAGGTCTTGGGAAAACCCTCATATCAAATGGATATCATGATGTTGTGGGTTTTGGAATGAAATTTTCAAGTGGAGTTTAAAATATTGATGATTGTTACATACTAATTTCATAGTTATTAAATAAATATACCATATACCTTACTAGAAAAAATGGTGGAGTTAGGGTTATCAGAACAACTTCATTGGGTGGATTAAAAATGTAGAACTCCTTGTTTGGTCACCTAAGAGAGAAAATTCTAAATTTTCATGTTATTAATGTAAAAATTAAAATTGATCACATTGGGATTAGAAGATGTGTATGTTTTCTGTCATGAAAATAAAATTTATTTTCATTCAACATGGTTTGATGTGATCCCCAGAATCAAAATCAGAACATTCTCAATCTGAATGGTGTGGACCAACCTATGTTTACCAATATAGAGTATCATTATTGATTGTGACCTTTATTAATGGTTCTTCCCAAAACATATGAGTTTTCTTTATAAAGAGTAAATTTTTCGTGTTTCAAGAATTTATTTAGTGTAATTTTCTGTCAAAAAATAGTGTGAATAAAATTTGAAATGTCATAATATAGAAAATAGTGGGGAATACACCAAACAAAATTTTCATAACTTCTAGAAGAATAACGAAATACGGCATTAGGAGACTATTACTAGTACTCCAAAAAAAATAGAATTAGTTAAATAATGAATTATACACTAAAATATAAGGATTTAATAATGAGTCTTCAATCAATAATTCCTAAGGGAATTTTGGTAATGTCCATGAATACAATAACTTTTTGAATTAATTTCTATCTTAAACTGTGGGATAGAAACATGTAGAATATCCTTGGTCTAGAAAGTGACTACAAATTAATTATCTCATGATATTTTAAATCATAAAATATTCTCATATTTGATACTAAAGATATAGAGAAGTTGAAGTCAAAATCCAAAGAGTGTTTTCTTATCAGATGTGCTGATAAGTCTATTGGTTTTCACATATTATATAATGAAAAGGAAAAAAATTTATAAGTAGATGAGATATTGAATTCAATGATGAACTTATGTGGAAAGACCAAAAACATATTGATAAATAATTTTAGGATAGTTCAAATATCAATTTTATATGTGACTAGATAGAGGATAACCAGAAATGTTTCCGTCAAGAATGTCTAGGGAAAATATTAGATTATTGAACTCCATTAGTCAGGTTACCCAACATAGGTATATCAGACATTCCATTGGTAAATTTTTAATGTTTAGGTAGTAATTTTTTTAGTGTAATTCCTTAACATACCTTTATTGAATATAATACTACCTAATATAGAGGTTTTTACTAATGAATATAGGGATTTTAAAGATAACTGCATAGATTAATAGTCATGTTACGTTGTTTGAGGAAGATATGCATTTCTTAATTCTTATATACATAGGGGAACTGATTAGTCTATAGGAAAGAGCTACTCATAGTGACTAAAAATAGTAGGAGTAATAGATGTAATAAGAAATGAGTTTCTCAAATCTCAATAACACATGGGATTTATAATTTCTAAAGGGAAATAAATCTTTGGAAATAAATTTTTATTTCATTTGAATGTATATGTTAATAGAATTATGTGTTATAATTCATGTTTTACAGTGAAGAGTTTTTACCAAAAAAAGAATTGAGTCTTTTGAAATTTTATCATCATTGGTTAAATACTCCACTATTAATATTATTTTAATATTTATTATGTCTAACGATCTACAGGAAGATTAAATTGATATAAATACATCACTTCTTTATGGGGACTTAGTGGAATAAATTTACATGGTTTGAGAAAAGGTTAAATAAGTTAATCAGATGAATGATTGGGTATTTCAGTTCAAATTTTCACTTTATAACCTGAATTTATATCCAAGATATTTTAATATAATGTTAAAAAAATTCATTTTAGATGAATGTTTTAGTTTAAGAGAGTCTGATCACCATTTTTATAGAAAGAAATGGGAATATCAAAATATCTCATAATATTTTTGTAAATGGATAATATGTTTATTGTTGTTAATGATTTATAATGGATTTAGGAACATAGGAGGAATAATTAAAGAATATTTGAGATGAAGAATCTTGGTCAAGATAAGAAGATATTAGGTATGAGAATTGGGAGGGATAGGAAATCCGATTTATTTTTTAATCCTAGAAGTAATACATTATAAAGTCCTCATATGATTTATAATGAATACTTGTAAACCTATCTCACCTCACATGGTATGGAACTTCAAACTCAGTAAAAAATAGTTACAATCAATTGATGGAGAATTTTGTGGCATAGAAAAGGTTCTGTATGTTTTGACTGTATGAAGTTTATAGTAAGCAATAGTTTTTACCCGACAAGATATTGATTTTATAGTTTGAGTTATTAGTATTTTCATGTAAAATCATATAGGAAAACATTTGAAAACTGAAAAATGAATCTTATAATACATAAATGGGCCATATTATGAATCCTTATGATTCAATGATGATGATCGGTTCGATGTTTTTATGGATGTGTAATTTTATGGGACAAGGACTCATAGAAAATCAATTGTATTTATTCTTGGAAGAATAAATGTAAGTTTTTTATATAAGGGATTTACTTTTTCACATTTATAATCTCCCTAGGATGAAGAATTTTGAGGATATGTTTAAAAATGTGGCAATCCAGAAAAATATGAAGAAACATTGTGCCTAAGTGGGACTCAAATGATCAACAAGAGTGATTGGAAACAAATTCATAAAAAATAAGAATATGTTGGGTGAATGAAAGAATAATAAGGTCAAAATCATAGAAATATTTCTATATGGCAGGTTTTTGGATTTTTATCGGTTTCATAGGTTCATCATAAAGAGTTTTCAAGATGGATATCATTTGATATAAAAATGAATGTTTCCATTTTGACGATTATTAGAATTTGGTAAAAGTGTTTTTCACTAGATATAACATTCATTGTATAGTGTGAATCAAATAATGTTTATAAAATGTAGAGTCATCATACTGAGGAATTATGAAGTGGGACATTAATAATTGGATGGGGATCATTAGTCAAAACTGTAATAGTTGATGTTCACGTGGAGTGAAAAAATAATCTAATGGTTTGATACATTATAACAAACCACTAGTTTTTGAAAAAAAAATATACAATAGAATATTAGTGGTTATACCATTCAATGTAAGGTTTACCATGAAACTAAAAGATTAGTGAAACTTTTTGACCACACAGAGACCTCCATAAAGTGGTCTGGTGTCCCTGATCTAATTTCACAATACAGTGAATAAGCAATGGTTGTTTCTAAATTAATTTTATGAGATTTAATAATGTAGATGAAGTAAATGATATTTTGTTTCTCATTTATATCACCCATAATGAAAGGTGTTGGTTTTATTCTCCCATGGATGTTAGACGTTTTCCAAACTACATAAAACCTATTTTTCACATTTTTTATATAGTGTGTGAGGAGATTTTGAATTTCTATGTTGTGATTAGGTTTCCTCCCATCAATGTTCGAGTGAAAATTTCTCAGAAGATGTGCTTAGCAGAGAAATAATTTTTAGGATATAAAAGAGAATCTTTTTGCTGCATAAGTTCAATCATTCATAAAAAAATCTCCATCTACTGAATACTGCCTCTCCTAGTCTATTTATTTGTTCAAAAATATTGAGACTGTGTTTCTTCACTAGGTTAAATTATTTCTCATCCTTCACAACATCAACCCATTATTCAATCAAATCTAATATATAACAATTTATTTACCAGAATGGATGGAGAATTGAGAGTCTTCAATAATAAATAAATATGGGTTTTAGAGGATGTGATTGAAAATATACTATTTTTTCTTATCATACCTTGTAGCCTCACCATGGAAGAATATGAAATGTAAATGAAATTATTCATGGAGATATGGGAAACCACAACCACATATAGCGATTAAACACTTGTGTAATTTATTTCATAATGATATAGTATGATGATACATGAAACAATAGAGAGGAGAATGGAAATAACACTACATAGGTGATAGTGTAATAATAAAACATGAACATAACTGTAATCGAAATGATTATATAATATAAAATATAATGTAATACTCCATAGTGGGAAAAATCCACTATTCTAACATAGTGGGACAAATCCACTCATTAGAATAGAATTTTAAGAGTTTATACATAGAGAAAATATAGGGTTTACCTTCAATTTCTGATGGAAACAACATAATTGTAATCCTCTATTATTCTAACATAGTGGGACAAATCCACTCATTAGAATGGAATTTTAATAGTTTATACATAGAGAAAATATAGGGTTTACCTTCTATTTCTGATGGAAACAACTGATTATCTTCAATTGGTCTAATAATAACATCCATCTCAATTCCCCTATCATAATTTCCATATACAAATTATAATACTTTATATTTTATAATAATGAACTTAGTTTTACATCTAATGAATTTTAGACTTTTTTTAACTTATCTAAATGTCCTCCTATAATAAATTTTGGATCACTAATCCACCATTACAAAAAAATAGTTATCCAGACTATAAAAATATTAAGAATTTTCTTCAGAGAACCCATCTCAACATCTATGGTGAACATATATTTTACACATTACATCGAGAATCGTTCAAGAGGTACAAATATAGACTTGTCCATGATAGATTTCCCACACTGTCTAGTAGTAACATACACACATGAACATGAATTCCATTAAAAAACCTCTAATGTATCCATAATCCAACCAGAGCACATATAGAATTAAAATTTATCCTTTATACATATATATAAACTGATAGTCATCCATCATGACTAAGAAATCAAGGTGCTCGGTGTACCTTTTGATCTCTAATCCAAATATTGATGCACTAAATCTTGACTTGGCATGGAAAATTTTTGAACCTTATAAATATATTATATTTAGTATTGTCACAACATGAATATACCCCCAATACAACAACAATAAAACATTTATTCTTTATCTCTTAATGGAAAGAGAGAGATTGACTTGGAAAATTACACCCAAATTATTTTCCCAAAATAGAACGAATAATATGAAAAATATAATTCAATTATTTCTTGATTGAATTAAACATAAATTGAGTGGAGTGGCATATTATTATGAGTGTCCCAAATAAAATTTTACACATCTTTATTAAAGATGAATCCATCATTTATTTTCTTAAAATTATAAACATATATGAAATAAATATCATAATTAACATGAAAACCATTCTAATGGATATTTCCAATGCATAAAAATATTTTCAAAATTTATTTAATTGAACAATTATATGTTATACGTGTATTTCCCCAATTATATTGTATTCCAAATGTATATTCATTAAAAAATTAATTGTATTTAGGAAGAAAAAAAATTATCAACAAAATGATTGTATTTATAAAATGTAATAATACCCAATATTATTAAAAAAATAGTAAATTATATTCAATTAATAAAAAACAAATTATATGTGAAATACAATATTTATCTAATATTTAACGATTTTTTTGGTAATATAGGTAAAAAATTGTAGACAAGCTATTGAAAAATTCATTAACACAATAGAATCATGTCGGAAATGTGAATTTATTTGATATTATTTTAAATTGGCATTATAATAAATGTTTATTTAAAATGAAAAAATATCATGGTTTTATAATAAAATTAGTCTCTATTTATCATTAATTAAAATATTTTATGTATATTACAATAGGAGTGGAATAAAAAAAACATCTCAAGATAAAACATTCTTTAATCCCCAATTTATGATCATCAGATCTTACAGTGGTTTTTATGATGTGTTACGAAAAGAGTGAGTATAGTCATTTATTTGATACAGAGTAAACTCATGAGATAATAAGTGGATACTTATTTTCTATATTGACCCATTAAAGTTTATCCCTTGGAATTTCATAAAGTCATTAATATAATTATAAGTGTATTTCAAATAAATCTCCAATAAAATAGGATGAAAATATAAATAGAAAATGAATATTCATAATTATATACCATTATTACATTATCTTTGAGGCTGAGAAAACAATTTTGTGGTTGGGTGTGTTTTTAATCATTTCATCACTTTAGTTTAACCTTAATCACATTTTTCCACAATATGAAGATATAACATTTGGACACATAAATAAACTATACTAAGGTAATTTGGGGTTATTTATTATTTTTTCACATGTTATAACACCCAATATTTTTCATAAATAGATATTATATTTTATTATATGAAAATTCATTACATATCATAATGATCCTTGCCAAATTCGTATAGGTCTAGTATCATGGGAAACATGGAAAAATAAACATATAGTATATAATATTTCTACATAATCTCCAATTAAGACCATAATAACTAAAAGCCTTCATATAAATATCATGTTGTATACCTTTATTCAAAACCAAAGGAAATGATACATAAGAATGGGTGAGGTAAAATCCTCAATAAATGAAAATAGAGGATATATCAATTATGAACTAAGAGTAACATGAGAATACGAGTATTAGAGAATGAGATTAACATTTTAAAACCATAAACTACATATAAAAGATCACAATAATAATTCAAGGAATAAATAAAGACATTTTATAAGTCATTATCATTAAGAATCAATGAACCTGACCTAAGGAGTATAAAACTGGCATAAGACATGGAATTTCAGAACACATAATAAAATAAAATAATTTCATTAGTAGACAAGGATCACTACCATGACTGTTATAATACATTGTGTTCACTCTCTAATCCATCATTGTAGGTAAGGTTAACTCAAAAAATAGTCACAGTTTTCATTTTTTTCACTTCTAATACTATTGTACTGGATAGATTCCCTTACTAAAATGGTTTCACTCCATATTCTAGTCCATTTTATCTCATGATATATTTATATTTTTCCAATTAATTTGAGGGATATGTAATTCTGCGCTCAACCATCCCATAATTAATGTCATACACATGTGTTCCACGAGATAATAAATTGTTTTTCATATAATATCCCATGATAATAGGGTTTTATGAACACATAATCATATCATATCCCATGGAAAAGAAAATGGATTTCGTAATGTCATTTCATAATAAATATGAACCAACCAAAGAATGAATAAGGATAATAACCTTGGATCATTGACACAATAAATCATAATTGAAACCGTGGTCTGATGCATTTAATTAATATAAATAACTTTACTAGATTGTTAAATCATTATTGAGGAAAATACACTTCCCACTTTCAAAATAAATTTTGAAAACAAAAAATTCAAAAAATATTTCGAAATTTATTTTCTTTAAGAAAATAAATAGAAAAATATAAAGAAATCATTAAAATTTTGATCAGTAATAACAATGGAAAATTCCATTAATGGTGTATTATTTAAAATAAAAAATTTACTTTCATGTCGTTGTAAAAAGAAAAAAAGTACCACACTCAAAAATCAGCAAGAAGGATATTTGAAACTATTTTATAAAATAGATATACATTAGTAAAAATGTCTTTATAAAATCATAGAAGAGTAATTAATACCTAATTTAATTCATCTTTAGAAAACATGGACATGGAAGATAAATGTTTTTCTACAGAAGAGTGAAATAATTCATTTTTCTTAAATATTATATTTTTATCTCTTGAGTATATAGAGATACAAAAAATAAATAAATCATTTAATCTCAAGAAATAACCATTTTTAAATAAAATTAATGAGTTTCATGTGTTTTAGATAAAAATAATTTATTTTTAGAATATTAATCTTATATAATCTCGATAAATAAATTGATTGTGACATAAAACTGTTATAGCTTTAGTGACATTTGAATTGAAAACCCCATGAAATAAAGATCCATATATGGATATTTAAATCCCTGCAACATTATTTATAACAAACTCTAACCAAGTATACTATATATAATGTCTTATTTATCATTTTTTCCTCTAGCATACCCTTAGATATAATTCATAGTATCTTATTGGATTCGTATGAATATAAAAAAATAAGGGTGATATCAAATGATCAGTAATGGTTAATTATGTTGGATATAATGACCCATGGTTAATATGTATGGATATTACATAATTTAAGATTAATATTAAACATATAAAAAATACATTGATGAGGGACATAATAGTTTAGTTTCTTTGGATACAAGGAAACATAATCATCGGAATTAGTGAAATATAATTAATATCTACCTAAAAAATATTCACCTATTTGGACTCCTACTTATAAACAACATAGCCTGGGGAAAGGAAACCTAAGAAAAAGGTGAGCTAATAAGATAATTTAGGTTAAACAAGGGATACATATAATAATTAAATAAATATAATGGTATGAGATTATGATCATAACAACTAATATCATAAGTTGTATATAAACTATCACTGTCAAGAGTTAATGCATAATGATTGTTAGTTCATGAGAGATGAATCAAGAGGGAATCCATATCATAATCCATGAGAGATAAATATATAAATAATAATTTTAATTTTGGAATAAACATAATTATAGAGAAACCAATTTCAAAGCTAACAACTAAGACATTCATAACAAGGTAGTCCTAGGATAATAACTCGTGTACATGAATCGGTCTTGGGATAAACTCTCGTATACCATCTTGTTTTGGGATTGGGATTCCCTCCTACGTACCCTCTTGTCTGGGCTTTGGATTCCCTCTAGTTATGACTCTTATTTTAGTCTTGGTTTTAACTCCCATTTACCCTATTGTTTTAGGATTAGGGTTTCATTCCATGTACCCTCTTTTTATAATATTAGGATTCCTTTTTTATTCTGGGTTTTGGATGACCTCTTGTGTAACAACTAGATTCAATATTGGGACACCCTCAGGTGTACACTTCTATTTTAGGGTTACAATTTACCCTTGTTTATAGGCTTGTGATTCCCTACTATATAACCCTTGATCTCATGAAACATTTATTATAACCCAATTCCTTGTGAGAGATATAGGTCCCATCCATCACATAATGAAATCAAACATTCACGTGAAAAATATTAGAGAACAGTCATGAACTCATGATCGATGAAATGAAATGGGTATCATTTACATTTCATCACATCATAACCTATAGAAAATATATAGGCATCATAATAATTTCATTAAAGCATAAAATATGGAAAAAAACTTTCGTCAACACCATATAACCCATGGAAGAAAAATCATTGTCATAAATATCATTCCATCAAAACATAAACCATTAAAAAAAGAATATGAATGATATACTTAGATTATATCCCCAATAAATCCTAAACTATTACTAATTTTATCATCTTATATGGATAATTATTTTAAAATATTACATGGAACATTTCTTAAGGAAAATAGCCTTTGTTTTAAAATCCATTTCATAAATCCATTTTAAAAATATTTGTCTTAAAAATAAAGGATTTAATTATTATTTAAAAAATGTCATAGAAAAATATTTTTTCTACAATGAAAAACTCTTCTAATGACATATATCATTTTAAATATATATTTTATTTTAAAATAGCCACACAATTTAATAATGGATGCATGAAAATATTTTGAAAACCTTTTTCTTTGGAAACACCATGAAAACACAAAAAAGGCATTAAAAATTTTTGATAACCTTTTTCATTGAAAAAAAATTGAAAATATAAAAATATGTCTTAAAATAATTTTAAACCCACTTTTATAGAAAATGGCTTTATATACTAATTATTACATATTAAAATCAATTTAAAATATTTTCTTTGATAATAACATTTTGGAAACCTATAAATAAAGCTTTGAAAATCAATAAATAAAATATTTAAACATAAAAATATTTTAAAAACATTTTTCTATGAAAAATACTTCAAAATCCTAAAAAATACTAAATATTTGGATAACATTCTCTCATAAAAAAACCCTGTAAACTGTCAAAATAAGGTGCATGGAAATGACAGTGATGAATAAAGAGATATCTATAAACACCAGACATTCCATTTTCACCATAAAAGGTTGAGAAAAGTAACTTGATTGGAAAATTTTGAATAAGATTACATTAAAACCCATTTTTTAAAATGGTAATACATGGTTAAAAATTCCCATTAATCATCACTGTATAATAGTAATGTATTTTTTATAAATAAATTAGATAACACCTTTTTTAAAGAATAAAAATTTCAGAACAAAAGGCAGAATAATGTCAAATATTCATGAAACAATTTTCTTAATTTTCATACGTACCAAATAGTGGAAAATGGTAGTAATACATGAATACATCATTAATAAATAAAGGATAAAAATGCCAGTGGGTTCTTGAAATATTGATCATAATATGTTATAAATGAACGTATAATCAGAAATAAATTCATGAAAAAAATATGATTGTTGAATAGAACTCTTACCACTTGTTATTATTAAATAATACTCCCCATGTATAAAATTGAAATTATTTGAAGCTTAAAATATCAAAAAAAGAAGTAGATTTATGATATAACATGTTATGAATTGTTATTCATGATCCTCTTACTTTGATCCTGATTTAATTAATTTAATATTGTACAAAAAATTTATAAATATATTATATATTCAATATATATATATATATTTATAATAATCTATGAAATATAGTAATATGAAATGTAATATACCTTACACGGAGACCGTAGGTTGTATGTATGTATTACTATGGTCTCCATTTTCTCGTCAAGATGAAATAAATGTTAATGACATATATGTATATATGTAATATCATTAATGTATCATTATTATGTCATATATATCATATAATTTCACTAAATAATCATTAATACATTTCATATAATCTTTGAATGAATCACATCACATTGAGGAGGCGGTAGTCCATACGTCCAAAAACGAAGTTATCTTATTTACACAAAAATAAAATCATAAAGGATTGTATTATATAATAATTAAATAAGAATAATGACATAATAAATATAATATATATATATAATATAAAAATATAATTTCAATCATAACTCCCACCCCTAAAATGTGGTTTAGGGAAAATGAACAACATCGTTTTCCAAGGCGGTAGTCTAATGTACACATGAAAGATAAGTTAATTAACCATTAGATGGAAGAGTGTGTAAGTGCAGGGAAAACCCCTATAAAAAACATATAAGTACATTATGTATATTTAGATTATTATATTATAATTTTATAAGAATATATGAGGGTTTGTAGAATGAAAATAAAACAAAATAGCTTGTTGAAGGATACTACCTCTTCTTTAAATAACTCCTCTTTGTTTTGACCGATGGGCTACCTTGATTGGATCTCATCCTAAAAGGATTATTCTACGATGATTTTAGTTATATTGGGATGATATTGGGTATGTTTTTTCCTAGTTAAATTGATTTATATGTGTCAATAAGTTGGAGTGGTGAGTTCCTTTTTATAGTGGAGGAGGAGTGGAATTTATTTACAATTTTTTTAAAGGGAATTACACCAACAATTTTCTTAGGTATTGTGGATCTAGTAATGGATAAAATAAGACAAAATGCATTATATGTTCTATATATTAACATTAAATTCTTTTTGATGATGTTTTTATGTAATTTTTTCTTTATGTTTAAGATTTAGTCATTTGTTATGCTAAATTTTCCCTTAATCAATGTAATTATTTTTAATCACTTTATCTAATATTTTTAAACAAAAACTAAATTTAACATATTTGAAATTATAAATAATATTTATTTGAAATATGGAATCCATTTTAACATCTTCCAAACACATAAGATGAAAATAATAATTTAAATTTAATCTCACAGACAAGACAAAAAATTGTGTTTTTATTCTAAAAATGCTTAAAAGTACTATATTTTTTTATATCCAATTAAAAATTTTAATTTATTAAAATGAAATAATTTAGATTAATTTATATAAATTTTATTTAATTAAACTTTTAAAAAAATCAGAATATAATATAACCATGTAAATTATTAAGATGAAAAATAATTTATGAATTAAAATTCAGTGATTTTTCACTATATATCAAATAATGAAAATTATTAGAAAAAATCCCAAAATTTATCAAAATTTGTTTTTGATATTAAAATTTCAAAAATGAAGTTTATTTTTTGAAATAAAGAATAAAAAAGTATAAAAATATATATTTAAAATGGTTTCATCATTAAAAGGTGGTAAAATTACCTTTTAGAAACATATATCATTATATTCATAAAATTGGATTTATTTTTATTCTATACCTATCAAATATATTTAGTGTGAATCAAAAATATTTACTAAATATATAATATATAAATTTTTGTTGAAATAAATTATCAAATTTTTTTTGTTTAATTTATTAAGATAAAAAAATTTGTGCATTGTAAAATAGATTTTCTAGGAATGAAATTTCTTTATTTTTTAAAAATCCAATCATTCATTTATAAATAATTGATTACCATATGATTAATTTTATATACAAGAATAAATCATATTTTCACAATTGTTTTAATATTATTCCTAAATTTTAATCCATTGGCTAGGTGGTAACTGTAATAATATTTAAATAAATATATTAATTGTATATTATAGTTCGGTAAAACATGTCCTTATGTGTAATTTACGCTATCAAAGGGACAATGTATTGTATGTAATACAATACAAACATAGTGTTTCATGTACTGAAATCTAATATAATTGTTTCATGTAGTGCAATATTAACATGGTGTTAAGAATACTTTAAGGAAAACAGTGTCATTTCAAATAATAAGTGCTATATTATATGTTGTGGAAAATGAAAAATATTGAAATGATTAAATTAATTCAAAAAATTGATTTCACAAAATCATAGGGTATTACATTATAACCCTAAAAATAAATTTCAACCTCTATATTCATCTAGGTAGTCAATGAATTGGTACTTGAAGTTCCTTTTAAATAAAATGACATCATAAAAATTAATACTAAAACTTCCTTTAAAAAGTGGAGTTAGAAACCAAAGAGTTACCCCAATTGAATAATATACAGGTGTCCACATAAGAGAACATCAGAGGAATTTTAAAACAAGGAAATGTAAGAGAATAATAAATAATTTGAGGGATTGATAAATATCATTGATCATAAGCATGTCAGTGATATGAGGAAATTTTACAATCACAAAACCATTAATTGAATAATTTTTAAAGATGTCATTGATATCCTAAAAAAATTTCATAATATGAAAACATTTAATTTTTAGAAACATATCCTAAACTAGAATAAAGTTATCACAATAAGTTATACTTACTTGAATTCATTGCCTTTCATAAGGAAATTTTCACTCTTTGGTCATGTCTTAACCAATTTACACTTCACATCATACACCAAAAAATATGCTAATTTTTTCCATTACTAATTCACGAACAAATAGTGATATCCATGATAATTCAACCCATATATATTCAGATACTATAAACAAAAATTTGTTATAATAGGTTACCCAAAATATATATGTCCTCACATGGAGAGATAATACTTTAATCACACAAGATTTATCTGATGTTTAATTTAATCACATAATAAATAGTTAACCTTATAACACTTACATAAGATGAAAATATAAAACATTAGAAATATGGTCACTAAATTTATCAAAAATATATTATCATTGAACCCCAATATATCATAAACTGTATTTTGGCTGTCACATACCAAACATATGAATACTTATATCATGTTTTCTCTTGAAATGTTGTAATAACCAAAATTTCCATAAATCCTTATTCAAAACGTGCATCTTTTCTTATTCTAATGATATTTGGAAATATTCATTAAATCCAAAAAAAAAGAAAAAACTTATCCATGATAATATAGAAAACTTTTAGGAAAAAATATTTTTTAGTTCTAAGGTCATCAATACCATAGAAATTACATTATCAAAATAAATCATCACTATATCAAAGCTAAATATGATTTTCTAAATATATTCAACACATTAAGGATTTTTATCCCTTAATAAAAATATAATCTTACCATGAAATCACATTTCTACTTCAATAAAACCGTTCAACATATCCTTTCAAATACTAAATTAAAAACATATATTGAGAACACATATATATTTCATGATTTTTATAACATAATCATTCAATTCCAAAACATAAATACTTCATCCATACAACTTCCTTCTCAAAACATTAACTATGATTTTATATCTTATTGATTAATAATCCTCTACTGAAATATAAAATATGAATAATTTATTTTCATTTATCAAACTTAATTTAATCATTATTATCAAAAATACAATTATAATAGAACATATTGTTCATATTTGATTCGTGGTCTCTTAATCATCCATATAAAAACCATTACTTGTAACACCTAAGTGATTCTCTTCCTGAACCATCCACATAAGACATCCATTTTCATAATTTCCTTAATTTCCACATTTAAATAATTTTAAAAATGATAATACCTTAGGGAGGCCAATATTAAAATCCACTTTTTTAACTAAACTTTTTATTTTCACTTCAAATTAAACTTCACTGTGTCCTTATTATCCATAATAAAAACATATTGTTATTCCTAAAATATATTCAATTGGTTTATTATTTCAACATTCATGACACAATGTAGAAAAAATATTCAGCCCCTTATGGTCTCCATTTCACAAATTCTTAGTGAATTCTTTCCTTATATAATTTTGTGATTCTAATAGTTGTATAATGTATAAATTATTAATAATGTTTCCTGAAAAATAATTTTTCATGATCACATCATCCTTAAATCCAGCGATCATCCCATTTGACTGATCCTCTACAAATTTTACATCAAATTCATTAGTAAGCATGTTTCTTTGGGTTCCTTCCAATGAATAAAACAAGAAATCATAGTGTGAGCAGCACTTATCATATTAGAAAACCACAAAATCATGAAAAAACAACTAAAGGATTCCTAAATCATGAAGCCTACACTTAAATATTTGATACCATAGGATTATCCATAGATAAATATATATAAATATTCTTATCAAAATCTCTAGGGATCTCACTATAGTTTTATCATCCTAGTTTCCCAAGAATGAATAATAATCCCTTTGATACAAACAATAATGTCCCATGCTTAACATACATGGATATTACATCATTTTTGGTGAATATTCTACATGTTTCAAAAAAAATACATTAGGAATATAATAGTTTACTTTATTTAGAATCATGGAAAAAAAAATCATCTAACATGGTGAAATTTCATCAATATATCCATTAAATATATTCCCCTTCTATCACTCCTACATAAAACCTTTCTTTATAACCTTGGGAAAGGATACATAACAAAGGGGGGAGATCAATTCTCAGTAAGGGTAAACAAGGGAGATATGTAAATATAGCATAAACTTAAGGGTATAAAAACATGATCACAACATTACAAGATCATACCATACAAATAAAATAAAATAGTCAAGAGTCATGGAATAAAGTTTCATATTCCATGAGACATAAATCATATGATCATAAAGAGAATAATCTATGATATCATAAAAGAGAAATAAGAAATGAAATTTTTTAATAAATAAAATTATAGAAATCCTTTTCCATGGCTACCTACCAAGACCATCCTAACATGTTAGGATTGGGCTAATAACTAGTGTACTTGATCTGTGATTATACTTCTATCCAGTACGCCACCTTGTTTCAGGAATGGGTTCCCTTCTATAAAACCTATTATTTTTGGCATGAGATTCCCCCACATGTACCCTATTATTGCAGGCATAGTATTACCTCACATGTACCCTCTTAATTCAGGATTTGGATTCCCCCATATTTACCATCTTGTTTCGATCTGAGGATGCCCTCTTGTATTAGGATAGGGATCCCCCACCGACATGTACTCTATTGTTTCGAGCCTAGGATTCCATCTTTTTCTGGTGTTGGGATTCCCTCTATTGTACCCTTTGAGCTCATAAAAAATTATCATTACCAAATGCATTGGAGGGAAAAGTAAGTCCCACTTGTCACAAAATGAATTCCGACATGCAAGTGCCATAGGGTAACAAAGCATTCAACACATCTTGAACAATGAAATGATTTGGTACCATTAATGTTTTTTCACATCATAACTTATGTAAAATAGATAGATTTCATAATCATTTATTCAAAGAATAAAAAATGAAAATAAGCGGGGTTCGAAATGATATTACCTGTTGAAGGGAAATGGGAATCATAAACATCATTACATCAAAAAAAAATGTATTCAATAATGAAAATGAATGGATTTGTTGGATTATATCCCAATTAAATCATAAAATAGAACAAATTATGTCATATGATATTTTTAAAGACTCTAAATTACCATATCAAACATTTCTTAAAGAAAATTTATATTCTTTTAAAATATCTTCCAAATAACAATATCAAAATCATTTTCTAATAAATAATGTATTATAATTTAATTTAAAACCTTTCTTGATGGAAAATATTTTATCCACTATTAAAAAAATATTTTAAAAAATAAATAATTTGAAAAACCTTTTTCATTTAAAATATATTTGAAATCATATAGAAGATGTATGCAAATAATTTTAAAAACTCTTTCTTTGAAAACATTTTGAAAAATCATAAAGAAATTATGAAAACATTTTGAAAACATTTATCTTGGAGAAACAATTGAAAACGTAAAAATAAGTCATGGAATTATTCTGAAAACCTGTTCTATAAAATAGAATTAAAAATATTATAAAAAAATCATTAAATCATTGTAAAAATTGAAATTGAATTTAACCTTTTAAAAAAATAAAATTATCATTGAAAATCATTTAGAACAAGTTTTATACAAAAAACACTTTTGAAAACAATCTTCTATGAAAATCAAATTAAAATAAAAAATATCTAAAATATAAGTACAAAATTTTCATTAAAAATAACCTTGTAATACTGTAAAATAATCATCAAGGTAATGACTATCATGATGATGAGAAATTCCATAAATTTCAAACATTCCTTTAACCCTCATTAATTTTCTCAATAAGCCAATGGCAGATTCCAGACTGTCAGGCTGCTGGATAAGGTGGTTACCTCTGAGAAGAAGTCTCAAACGTAACATTGAGGGATCGATAGGGGACAAGATGATGCGTGGGGGTGGTTTAGTGTGTTATGGGAATATTTCAGTAATTATAGCCTTCAACGGCTTCCATGGACCTGGAAACTCGCTGGGTGATGATGTGCATGCATTATACACAGGAGTTGATCTCTGTTGTAGGTTCTCCTTAATGTGTGAAGAAATGGAATCAGATTCTCAGATCTTGATTTTGGAATTGTAGGGGAAAGTGAAGGTGTTGTGGGACTTAACGTACATTGTGTGTAGATGAGAAACATTGATTCCAAAGGATTTCTCTATACGACATATCCCAAGAGAAACTAAGTTTGTGGCAGATGCTCTTTCTAGAGAGAGTAGTCCAGTGGAACCCCAAAGGTTGTTCACGAATGTGGGATATTTACCCTAGATATGTAATAATATTGTTCAAGGGAATGCCCTGGGTCTACATCACTTTAGACCTCTCTGATACCTACTAATCAGGTCTTGTTTTCTATTTGAATAATAATAATAAAACAATTATCAGTCTTTCTCACCTCTTTCACATTAAAAAATTATAAAAGTTCCTGGAATGGAAAACAACAAGAATATTCTTTTTATAATAATTTTTTTACAAGGTAAAATGTCTGTAAAAATTTTCCTTAAACATCACAGTAAAGTATTAAGATATTTTTTAAAACAATTTTAGAAATCATAGTTTTTAAAGAACACAAATTTATGGCAAAAATGAGAAACAACGATATATTTTAATAAAAACATTTTCTTAATTAGCTTAAGTATCAATGAGTTTAGAATGGTAATAATACATTTGTGCATCATAAATAACAATAAGATAAGAATATTCTTGGGTGTTCTTGGAATATGGATCATAATATTACATCAATTAATGTATAATCATAAACAATCCTCATAAATGAAGAGATTATTATAATAAACTAATGCCACGTGGTAACTTTGAATCAGAAATCCCATGTATGAACATGAAATTAGATGAAGCTTAAAAAATAATTAAAATATATACATCCACAATATAAAATTTCATATTTCATTTTATACATATTGTATAAGTATATAGGATAATAACATGGAATGTGTCTTAATGAAGGAAAATTGATACAAAATTACTTTAGCAATTTGGTATCCTTTGAAACATAATCCCCATGAAATATATAACATGAAATCGATATGTAAATACCTATAAAATTAATTATAAAAATAATATAGTAAATTCTTGGTAATTATATACAATAAAAAACATAAATGTGTTGTGGATATCATTTAAGTCTCGCAAAAATTAAAGTGAGAAGACATAACCCCCTCCTTAAGTCTTCACTTTCATTATTCAAGTTCGAACCTCATGTATAATAAATATATGTTCATTATAAATCTACCACATAACAATATTTTTTTATTTAATACCATATATGGTACATTTGTGACTCTATATTACATTTTTGTTGAAAAATCCATATCAATGATACATTTCAAGAAATATCTGCTAGGTTTTTCATATATGTTTAGACCTGTTATTCTTGATACTCTAACATAGATGTTGATTTACATATTTAAAGAATATATAAAATGATATAAATATAATTTATATTTATAATATATATATTTATAATAATATATGAAAGATATAAATAGGAAATGGAATACACCATTCATAGAGATTGTAGGTCATAAGTACGCATGAGCGCTATTTTCATTTTCTTACCGTATTGAAAGAAAAGTAAATTATATATATATATATATCATTGAATTAATATTATTATGTCATATATATAACATATAATTTCACTAAACCCATCGTTAATATATTATATTTAATTTTTGAACGGATCACATCGCTTTGAGGAGGCAATAGTCCATACGTCCACAAACGAAGTTATTATATTTATCAAATATGGAAAGCAAGAAGTTATGTTTTATATAATAATTAAAAATGAATAAATAAATACTAAATATATTATATATCATATAATTTAATTATTTAAATAATTTTTACTGCCCATGATAGGTAGTAATGTAAAAATACAATAACACTTCGTGATGTGGTTTTCCACCGTACACACGAATGATATGTTCGTTACCCATTAGATAGAAGTGTGTGTATGTATAGGTATAAAACATATAAATAACATATTATTATATTTAAGATATTTATTTTAGTATATAATTAGGAATTAATAATATCTTATAAGATGGATAATGAAAGCAAAACAAAAGACCATCTTGATGGATGTTGCATCTTCATTGAGAAACTCCTCTTGGTTTTCTACAATTAGATTATTTGTTTGGATTTATGACCAAGGTGAGGATTCTGGGATGAATATAGACATGTATTGAAGATATTTTTTAGTATTTTTTCCCAATCCAATGCACTTTATAGGTGTGAATATGTGGGAGGGTGGGGGTATTTTATAGTGGAGGAGGAGTGGCATTCTTGTAAATTTTTTAAAAGGGAATTCCACCCATGTTTTTACCATGTAAATTTTCTCCAAGAATGGTAAAAATCATATAAAATGGAGTATAGGCTATAAATATTTATATCCAATATATTTTGGACATGTTTCTAGATAATTCTGGACCTTATGTTTATGGTTTTGTCATTTGTTGAGGTAATTTTTCTTTTAATCATTATAATTAATGTTAATAACATTTTCTAGTATTTTTGCTCAAAAAATAATTTGATATTATTAAACATTACACATAATAATTATATGAAATAAAGAATTTATTTTCCAGAATTCCAATCACAAAATTGGAATAAATTAATCCAAATTTAATCTAGCATGTAGGATGACAATGCAATTTTTAAAGTAAAAATGTTCAAATGTTTGAATGATTTTTAAACCAATTTCATTGTGAAATTTATTCCAAAATAATAAATTGAATTAAATAATATAAAATTTATCTAATGAAACTATAAATAAAATAAAAATGTAATATTACCCATTTAAATATTTAAATGAAAATTTTGTTTTGATATAAAATTTATTGTTCTTTCACAATTCATCAAAAAATGAAATGTCCAGAAATGTTCCAAATTTTAACCCAATGTGAATTTTTATATTATTCATTCAAAAATTAAGTATAGTTTTTAAAATATGAATTATAAATTATTCAAAAATTTATATTCAAAATGGGTTCTCCATTAAAAGGTGGTAAAATTACCTTTTTCAAAAGTACTTCTTTTTATTCAAAAAAATTGATTTATTCTTATCTTAAACCTATAAAATCTATTGGATGAGTATAAAAATTACTGATTAAATATATAATATAAAAATATTATTTCAATAATTCATCAAAATTGTTTTTTTAATTTATTAGGATAGAATTTTGATTTTACATATAAAAATAGTTTTCTAAGAAAAGTAAATTTGTTATTTTGAAAAAATTAATGCATTCACTTATTACTGAATAATTACCAAATTATTCTTTTATATACATGTTTAAATCATATTTCCATCATTTTTTTAATATTATTTATAAATTACATTCTAATGTTTAGGTGGTATATATAATAATATTTTAATAATAGTATTAGGAGTATATTGTAGTTCGGTAAAACTCTACCTTACATATACCTCAAGTTATCGATGGGTCTCGTTATTGTTTGTTAAACAATCCAAACATAGTGTTGTGTGTATCTAAATTTAATATAAGTGTTTCATGTAGTTCATGACTAATATTTTCTTTCATATCATGTAATCCATACATAGTGATTTTGTATAACAAAAGTAATATTCAATGTTTTGTGAAATGATAAATATTAAAAATATTAAATTAATTCCTAAATATATATTTCACAAAATTTAGAGGTATTATATTTTTAACTATATTGAATCAATAAAAATAATAAACATTTAATGGTAAATAACTGAACACACATGTCTTTTAAGCAACAAAAATATCATGATAAGATAAGGAATAATCAATATGGTTAGGTAAACTATGAAAAACATGGGCCATTTAATCAATAAATGTATGACTAAATTCTCCCATAAAAAAAATAATTGATAAAATCATAAGGATATCAAAATATGTCAAAATAAATATGTCAATATAAATAACATAAAACACAGAAAATTTTATCACTAAACTATGTATTAAATACATTATGTTATAATAATACAGTTAAAATATCATTGATATTAAAAACTAAATTCACAATTATGGAAATACATAATTATTTTATGTCATGATCTCAGGAATCATGAAAACCTCTTCCGCAAAGACCTATATCAAGGTACTTTAAAACTGATGGGTTTGTATTCACTAGAAACAAATATAACCAAGGTTATCCAATTAATTCATCACATGAGAATACAAATGCATCATGGGGATTTCTATAATTAGGCCCTATCCATTTATTTATGTCTAAATCATTCCTCATATATTGAATTATAGATTTAATTTATGAAAAATGTTTCCTACCCTTAAATATTCTTATTAAACTAAGAATACGTATTATGAATATTTCCATATTCAATCAAATAACATTCAATGTAATTTTTTTTTGTAAAAAGTGAGATAAAATTTATGTAATGAACTTATACATGAGAAATAATATGTATATTATAGTGAAATTTAATATCCAATGATCATACTAAAGGGAATAATTCAACAGAAATTTAATGACTATAAATATCAATCAAGGAAGCGAATATAAATACAGTAATTCTTCAAAAAAATCATAAAAAATCTAGAGGAAGAATAAGGATGTTATGAATAAAATATTTCCCTAGTGGGGTATATATAAAATGAATGCTTCTATCACTGAAGAATATAAGTTCCATAAGAAGAAGTTGAAAATTATTCTCGAGGAAAATATCCTCTTATCATTGGAAATATTTTTAAAAATAAAATTTCACAAAAAATGATTTAAAAAAAATATATTTTAATATTAAAAATTTATTATTAAAATATTTATTGGTAATGATGATATGAAATTATTTTCATTCCATGTAGGATAAAACAAAGATTCCTTTCCCATTATTGTTAAAACCTAAAGGGGGATTGTTTTGAATATAATATGACGATATCATTCAAAAAAATTAAAAATTAATCCTAGTCAAATTATTATTTCAAAAATCATTTTTAAAAAATTAAAAAAAATTGTAATCATTTTTACAAAACATGATTTCGGAAGTAAATAGATTTTTGGCTGGAGATAAAATGGAATTCGTATTTTCTTCCAAACATTTCTCAAATATTATAAGTAAAAAAGAGTATAAAAATTTTATTATTAAATTAAAATTTTATTAATAACCATAAGAGAATAGAAATTAATGGTTTTATCTTCCAATTATCCAATAATTTCATTCAATGTAAATTCAAGCATAAACAATCCAAATTAAAATGAGATTCTAAAATGAACGCTTACAAAGATCATAATGTTCAAGTGATAATTAACCAATGAATCAATTATGTGGGTAACATATCAATATAGTTAATTAAGATGATAAAAAACCTAAAATATTAAGAATTAAATGCAAACAAAATCATATAATATTAAAGACAACAATGAACTAATATAACCTAATAAAAATAAATTGAGTTATGAAATTCATTACCACTTAGTAATTTTCCAGTCAAAACCCCTTGGAAGAAATAATTTAAAATAAAACATAAGATACCATGAATAATTGAGAAATAATTATATTACATGTATAATTGCAATAGTACACACAATATATAATAAATGAGGTTCACAATAATAAAATATGCCTTAATGAATGGAAATTGAGATGAAATCCCTAACCCCATAGTTACTTTTATTTATACATGATTTAACCTCTATTAAAGTGGTTTTTATCATGTTATTAAATTATAATATGACCATATTAATATTTATAATATCAAATATCACCCTTCTATAACATATTTTCACTCGTTCATCAATTATCATTCATTATTTTCATTGTTTAATTTGTAAATTTACTAGTTTTATCATTTGTGATATGTGATAAAAAATTTGGTTCTTGTGTATATTATGTAGTTATATATTAAATATAATAATAATCATGAAGTAATTATCATATTTATAAATAATTTATACTTTTAATACCAATAATCATTTATTTATTTTAGAAATTATTTATGTTAATATCATGGAGATAGTATGTTGTATGTACTAACGGGTAACCATTCCATTTTTCAGCGATCATTTTGGAATAAGGGTATGTAATATATTACATTTAAATAATTATCATAATTTCATCAATACCATGTTTTTTTCTTGAAATATACTTTTATATATCATCCAGGTGTTGTGGTGATGAAATGATAGTCACGCCGCTTCATGAAGGAGGTTGTTCACACCAACGCGAATGAGGTTATCATCATTAAGTGATTGAAATGGTAAAAATTAAACATTATATTAACTTTTAATAATGATATATATGTAATATATTTAATTAAAATTTTATTTATAGCACAAATATTACTTAAATTTAAAATTATTACTTTCGATGATATGATTTGATGAAAAATGAATCACATCGCATTGCGAGATGGTAATCCACCGTAGAGATGAGAAATATCCTCGTGTCCCCTAAGGAATGGAATGTAATATTTATATGTGATATAATAAATCAATTGGGGAAATTATTTTATAAATATTATATAAAATCTTTATATATATCCTCATACGCAATAGTGATATTTGTTGATATAAAACATGACACATCAGTTACTGAGGTCGTATTTCACCGTACACACGAGCTATGTTTTCAATTCCCATTTGAGGGAAGATGAGATAGATATAGATCAATAACATTACATAATAACATCTCAGTATATTTTATATACATTTTTTATTATATAATCATAAATTAATTATATTTTAAGATTGTGGAAGAATAAATAAAAAACATCCATATTTAGGAATTCTACCTCTTCTCAAACCGCCTCATTAAGATTATACCCAAACAATTCACATAATGTATTTAAGGAAACAAAATATAGAATTAAGGAATGGATATTGATAATGAATATTTATTTGGATTCTATGAACCAAAATTGTTTAATAGTGTGAATATGAATGGATAGAAGGTAGCCTTTTTTAAGTGAGGTGAGTGACACATCTGTAATGTTTTATAATAAAACATTCTACCGATATTTTTCACATCCCAAAGGGGTATCAAAAAGAATTCCATATATAATTGTATATTATATGGTCTAAATATTACCAGAGAATATATATTAGAAATTATTTTAGGATATTTTAACCATTATCTTTTTTATTTTAACCCCATGGTAAATATATTTTTACCTTAGTCCTGGTAATAAATTTTTAATTATTTCATGATTCAAAATGGAAAAATATTTGTTTGGAAAAATTGGTTAAAACAAATTATTCAAATTTGGAAATATGAATCCATTTTAAAAATTTAAATTCTAATAATTGGATAATTTTAATTTTAAATTAATCCCACTAACGTAATGAGAAAAAAAGTTTTTAAAGTGAAAATGATCAAAAGATTACAATGTGTTTATATGAATATTTAAAATAAAAATTATTAAAATAAAATAAAATATATTAATTTATATAATTGATATATTTATACTTTAAACCCAATTTATAATTTAATTTTACCGTTTAAATAATTTAAACAAAAATAATGTTCTTGATTAAAATTCCATATTTTTCACTATTAAATAACAAATGAAACATTTTGGAAAAATCTCAAAAAAATCACCCTAGGATATTTTTGATATTATAATTTTATAAATAATTTATTTATATCGAAAGTATTTTCCAAGATAGATAATTATTTTAATATTATTTGTGAAAATCTCGACAAAACTATTTTTTAGAAAAAAATTACATTTTTCAGAAAACATTTATTTTTATTTTAAGTAATTCTAATTTTATTTATAATCTATATATAACAACAATTATTAGAATTTAGATAGTAATATTCCAAAAAAAATTAATGTGAATTTTATTGTGTTATACTTCATTATGGTTCATTTAGACTCGGGGTTTCAGGTTTCACAAGTTATCGATGATATATAATTTAAATAAATATATATTTTGGGTTGTTTATGCTCTATGATATGTGTTTCACACACATTAATAATAAAATAATAATATTTATTAATTTTATGTTTTAAATTATCCCCATATTAAATAAATTTTTTTCTTCATAATTTGAACATGATCTGATTAATCAAGGGATAGATATTTTAAAATTCTTCTGTTTAAAACGCACATATTAAAAAGTGACAATAAAACATCCTGTTAATAAGAAAAAAAATGGAAGTAAAAAAGGGTAATATGAAATAAAACATTACTAGTTTTATAATTAGATTAAAATTTGGTGGATTGTGATTATATTTAAAAGGATATAAGCATAAATAATTATAGATATTGACAGAGATCATTGATTATAATAAAGAGAATACTTAATGGAAACTTGAGGTCCTCCAAATCCATAAAATGGAAACTATGAAGGTAATTTTTTATAATAATATAATAAGAATAATTATATCATTAATATAATATATATTAAATAAAAACATAGTTTCCATCATAATTCCCAACCCTAACAGGCTGTCAATGAAAAATGAACAACATCGGTTCGTGAGGGAGTATTTCATCATACACAAGATTGTAACTTCAATATCCATAAGATAGAAGTGTGTGTAATTGTATGTAGAATCCTTATAATAAAAACATAAAAGAAAATTTATTATATTGAGGTACTTATAGAATAATTTAGTAATAATAATTATGTTGTGGACAATGAAAATAAAAAAAAGGATCTTAAGGAAGGATGTTGCCTCTTCTTTTAGAACTCTTCTTGGTTTACAAAAAAGGGATTACTTAGTTGGATATAAACCCAATGGGAGGATTTTATTGTCAAGGGAGTAATGTTTTTATACTTTTTAGTGTGTTTTTTCAATCCAAGGGGAATTAGAGGTGTCAATAGTGGGAGGGGTGAGTTTCTTTTTATAGTGGAGGAGGAGTGGTATTCATGTACATTTTTGAGAAAGGAATTCCACCCACATGTTTTCCATGAAATGTTGCTCCAATAATTCTAAAAAACTGATAAAATTTATTATATTTTCTAAATATGAAAGTGCAATGGCTTTTGGTGAAGTTTATAGGTCATTTGGGCTCTTAAGATTAAGGTTTAGTCTTTGTTTAGAAATTCTTTCTCTTAACCTCAATAATTAATTATAATCACTTTCACTAATAATTTGGTAAAAAAATAATTTGATATTATTATATGATATAAATTATTATTATTATAAATATTAATTCCATATTTTCAATTTCAATTCATATAAGTGCGAGAAGTTGATTTAAAATTAATCCTACAGACAAGCCAAGACAACTGATTTTTAATCAAAAATTTTGGAAACATGGAAATATTTTTATGTCAAATTTTAATTTGAAATGGAATACAATGAAATAAATTTGATTAATTTAATTAAAATTTTCCTAACTGGGATTCAAATATAAACTAAAATATAATTTAATTATAAAAATAAATTAAAAATAATAATTTCTGAATTACAAATGAGTCTTATTTACTATTCATCAAAATAATGAAACTTCTTAAAAAATACCCAAAAAATCAACCAAAGTAAATATAGATATTATTATTTCAATTATGAATTATATTTTATCAAATAAAAATTACTAATTTTAAATAATTTATAATTAAAATGGTTTTTCCATTAAAAGGTGATAAAATTTCCATTAAAAAATGCAACTTTTTATTCATAAAATTAGATTTATTCTGCTCTTATACCTATAAAATATCATTGAATAGTTTAAAAAAGGTTTATAAAATATATAAAATATAAATTTTATTGAAAATAATCATCATAAGTTTTTTAATTTATAGGTATTAAATTATGTTTGTACATAGAAAAATAAATAAATTAGAAAATCAATTTCTTTATATTCAAATATTTCATACATTCACGTATAACTAATTTATAACTAAGGGATTAATAATATATATATGTAAATAATATTTTCAAAATTTGTTTAATCTTATTTGAAATTTCCCTTCCAACTATTATGTTGTATATATAATAATATTTTCATAATATTATTAAAAGTATATTGTAGTTCAGTAAAACATCACCTTGTATATAACACAATCTATTGAAGGGACATGGTTTTGTGGGTAATAAAATACAAAAATAGTGTTTTATGTACCAAATTATAATAAAATATTTATCTTTAGTGAAATATTAGCTTATTTGTATATCACATAATCCAAATATAGTGCTTTCATATTACAGACACTATATTGAGTGATGTGTGAAATAGAAAATTTAGAAAAAATTAAATTAATTACAAAAAAATAATAATTAAAAAAATGATTTTAAATTGGAATATTTCCCGAGAAATATGAATAATCAACATGGAAATGTAAATAACTAAACACAAATATTATTTAAACAACATGAATATCCAGATAATATAACGCATAATCAATAAGGTTAGGTAAATAACTGAAAATATATCCGATTTATTATAAATATTCACAAATAAATTCATATAGAGATGATATTTTTAATAAAATATAATAGATATAAAGATAAGGGACACTCAATATGGAATGGTAAATATCTAAAAATACATACTATTTAATCAACAAACTGAGAAGAAAATTTATTTAGAGATAATAATATTGTAAAAATGTCATGGATAATAAAAATTTCATTATCAAAGAATGAAATAAAAATTTATTAGATTTAATAATCATAGGCATCAAGAAACCCTCTGCTGGAAAGACCAACCTCATCATAGTTTAACATCTATGGGTATTTATGCACTAGAAAAACATTTAACAAAGCCTATCCAACTGATTAATCACATGAGAATATCGATGCATCGAGGGGATATATATAACAACCCACACCATTTTTTGTATTCCCAAAAACATCATCATATATTGAATAATAGATTTAATTTATGAAAAATATTTCAAAACATAAAGTTTCCCTATTAATGAAAGAATATGGATTATCAATATTTCATTATTCAATAAAATAACTATCAATGTAAAAACCATATGTAGAAATGAGATTTTTTTTATGATATAATATTATCCACGACAAATAATATGTATATATTGTGGAAATTAAATATCCAATTATAATAGGAATGTAAATAATAAAATGAAATGTTAATGAATACAAAAATAAATATAGGTAGTGAATGTAAATAATATTCTTAGTCAAAATATTCATAAACATTCTAGAAGAAGAATAAGGATGGTATGAATAAAATATATCCCAAATAATTTATATGTAAAATAATTGGATGTTTTCATTTATGAATAGAAATACAAATATAATATGTTGAAAAATATCCCTGATGAAAATATCCTTTTAAATTTGAAAATAATATTAAAACTAAAATTTCACAAGAAATTCTTAAAATAATATTAATTGAAAATAATATTTTAAAATTATAAATTAATCAATAATATATTTAGTGGTAATTATTGTAGTAAATTCACTACATGTCGATTATTCTAAAATAATTATTCCTATTACATTTCCAATAATACCCAAAATTTGATAGTTTTGAAAATGATAGGAAGATATATTCTAAAAAATTAAAATTAATAATCAGTAATAATTTCTTTAATACATCATTTTGAAATGGATAAAAAATTCAATTATTTTCGAAAACATGGTTTTTGGATGTAAACATATTTTCGACTAAAGATAGAAATGATGTCCGATTTTTTAAACATTTTCTCAATTATTTTATTTATAAAAGAGTGAAAAATGGAAACATTACATGAAAATTTCATCAATAACAAAAGGAGAATAATATTAAATGGGTAAATTATCCAATGGTCAAATGATGTTAATCAATGGAAATACATGCATAAAAATCATGATTAAAATGATACTGTAAATGAACCCTTAAAAGTATAATACCGTTGAAGTGAGAATTAACCAATGAATCAATTATGTGGCTAAAATTTAAATCCTAAAAAACATAAGTGGATATAAAACATAATATATTAATAATTTAATACACACATAATCATAGAATATTAATGAAATGAATGAAAAAATACAACCTAATGAAAATAAATTGAGTTATGTACATCCTTACCACTTTGTAATTTTCATCTCAAATCCCCTTATATGAAATAATTTAATATGAAACATAAAATACAATGAATTATTTGTGAATCATGATATTTCATGAAAATGGTATGTATATATGACTTATATAATTAATTATTTTCACAATAGTAAAATACACCTCAATGAATAGAAATTGAGATGAAGTCCCTTACCTCACACAACCTTTTGGTAGAAGGTTATTTAAACACTTGTATAGTTTTTCTAAAAAAATTAATAAATTATAATAGATCCATGGTAAAATTTATAATATAATATATGACCCTTTTATATCATTTTATCACCAATTCATTAATAATCTTTCTTTATTTTCATTGTTCCTTGTTTCAACTGCCTAGTTCTCTCATTTCTGATTTTTCATGAATCATATGGTTCTTTTTTATATTATATTATTCTTTCATATATATAATAAAAAACATGAAATAATTATAATATTTATACATAACTTTTAATTTTTTGACCATTAATTAAGGATGTATTTGAGAAATTATATATGTTACTAACATGATGATGGTAGGTCATACGTACACATGCATAGCATTTCTATTTTTCAACAACCATTATAGAAATGTGGTAAGTAATATTTGAAATTTAAATAATTATTGAAATTTCGTAAAAACCAACTTATTTATTTAAATATTATTTAATATATTATCCATGAGATGTGGTGATTAAAAGAAAATCTCAAAGCATTGTGAATGTGATAGTCCACATAAACACGAACTATGTTACCATATTTAAATGATTGAAATTGTAAAAAAATGATATATTATGTTTTAATATTGATAAATAAGTAATTCATATATTTATTTTTTAATGTATATCACATATATTTATTAAATTTATCCTTATTACCTTATATTTAATGAGTTAGTGAAAAATGAATCACATCGCATTGTCAGGCGGTAGTCAACCATACGCAAGAGCGAGGATATCTTATACACTATTGAATGGATTATAAAAAGGTATATATTATATAATTATAGAATTGGTATAATTAATTTATAAATATCATATATATATATATATATATCTATTATCATGCATAGTATTGAGAGGCCTTGATAGAAAACATGTTAGATCAATTCGTGAGGTTCTACTTTTCCATAGAGATTAAAAACATTATCACTTCCCATTTGAGTATAGTGGAGAAGGATATAGAAAATTAAATTAAATTTATAAAATCTCATTATATGTGAGATACTATTGTTATTATATATGAATAAATGAGTTATATTTTATGTATGTGTATGAAGAAGTAATAAAACTTCCATTGATATGAATTCTGACTCTTCTTAGACAACCTCATTGGGATTTTACCAAATGTATTATAGGAATTTATTTACGTAAAAATAGTATTAAAGGATTAGGAAACTAATGTTTTTAAATGATTCTGGTTTTTCATACTAAAACCAAAATTGTTTAATGCATTGGATAAGAGAGGGTATGGGTGGCCTTTTGTGAGTGAGGTGAGTGGCAATCATGTAGTGTTTTAAAATAAAATGTTGTACCCATATTTTTTACATGAAAAAAGGATAAAAAAATGGATTCCTTAAGATAATAATAAATTTTATGGTATAAATATGGCCATAAAATATATTTTGTAAATGTTTTTATGTTATTTGAACCTGTATATTTTTAGCTTAACCTCATAATAAATAATTGTTAGCATTAAATGTGGTAATAAATTCATACTTTTTCACTAATCAAGGTGGAAAAAATAAGTTAACCTTATTTTTTAATATAAATTATTATGAATCTAAATAAGAATCCATCATTCCAAATTAAATTAATATAATTGGAAAATTTATGTTTTATATTAATCCCACTGATGCAATAAGAAATCATGTTTTCAAAGGGGAAATGTTTAAAATATTATAATGTTTTTATATAAAAATGTAATATATAAATTATTTATATGAAATAAATTGTTTTAATTAATATATAATTTAATATATAAATATTTAAATCTAATTTAAATTATAAATAATTTAAAAAAAGGAAAATTTTAATTAAAATTCTGTATTTTTCACTATTCATTGAAAAATAGAACATTTCAAAAAATCCCAAAAAATAACGCTCTGATAATTTTGATATTATAATTTTTAAAATTAAGTATTGTTTATACAATATATTTTCTGAAAGAAGTAAAAATTAATATTTAATTTTGTGTGAAAATCCTTACTAAACCATTATTTATAAAAAATATACGGATTTTAAGAAACATATTTATTTTACCTTTAAATTAATATTATTTAATTTATGATCTATATATTACTATAATTATCATAATTTAGTTATTGATATTTGTAGCGAAAAATTTCATGGGTATTTTATAATGTTATACTATATTATTGTTCATTTTTACTGGGAGTTTCGTGTTTCGTAAGCTATCAATAAGATTAAATTTAAATAAATACATATTGTGGATTTTTTAAGCATTGGATTAAATGTTTCATACACATTAAAATAAAAAATTCTTATTTTTTTATTTTATGGTGTTAAATTATCCATACCTTAGATAAATTATGTCCTCATAATTTAAATATGATCTCATTAATCAAGGGACTGATATTTGAAAATTTATTGGTTGATTACCCACATCATAAAAATAGTTAATAAAAAATCCTCTTAACAAGAGAGTAAGGGAGGTAGAAAGGTAATTTAGAATAAACTACAACAAGTTTTTTATGTATAATAAAATTTTTCAAACATTTTGATATGGAAATTGTATAAAATATTAAATAATTATAGATATTGATCAATATGAGTGGTCATAAAATAGTGAATGATTATTGGAAAGTTAAGAACCTCCAGAACCATAACGTGGAAAACATGAAAGTATATTTTATATAATAAATAAATAAGAATAAATACATCATAAATATAATATATATCATATAATAATATGGTGTCTATCATAATTCCCAACCTTCAGAGGTGGTAAAGAGAGAATGAACAATATCGATTCGTGAGAATGTAATTCAGCATACACATGAAAGGTTTTTTTATTACTAATTTATTCAATGTGTGTGTAATTATAGGTAAATTTATTTTAATAAAAAAATATATGAATATTTTTTATAATGAATTTAATATAAAATAATTGGATAAAAATTTTTAATAGCTTGGAAGATGAAAATAAAACAAAGGTGGTTGAGGAAGGACGATACCTCTACTTCGGGTGACTCCTCGGGGTTTACACCAATGGGATTCCTAGGATGGATTTCATCCAGAATAGAGGAGAATATTTGTGAAGGGATGGTTTTTTGGAGATTATTTGATCATATTTTGGTTTATTCAATTTATCTTAAATTTCTGAATAAGTGGATGGGGTGACATCCTTTTTATAGTGGAGGAGGAGTGCCATTCTTGTAATTTTTATAAAAATGGAATTCCACCGATGTTTTCCCATGAAATGTGGCTCCAATAATCCCCAAAAACCACGAAAAGAGAGGTTGGGGTTAGAATATGAACATCTAGTTGCCTTTGGACATGTTTTTAGGTAATTTTGGGCCTTACTATTAGGTTTTATTCTTTTATTAATGTAATTTTTATGTTAACTGATCTAATAAATTTTAATTACATTCAGTAGTTTTTTTGTCACAAATTAAGTTAAAATTAAGAGAAATAATAAATTATTCAACTTCCAAATATTAATCCATTATAAAAAAATTAAATCACCTATTTGGAATATATTAATTTAAAATTAATATTACAAACATACGATGACAATTTATTTGTAAGCAAATATATCAAAAGGATTGAAATGTTTTCATTTCCAATTTCAATTTTAATTTTTTTACAATAACTTAAATTGGATAATTGATTTAAATATGATATAATTAAGATATAAAACCCAAAAAAATAAAATTTACATATATAAATAAATTAGACAATAAATCTATTTTGAATTATAATTCATTATTTTTCACTAAAAAAAATGAATCTTCTCAGAAAAATAACTTATTGTCACCCAAAGAAAAATTTTATATTAAATTCTTAAAAATTAATTTTATCATTCCATATAAAAATAATAAAAGTCTCAAATTTCATATTTAAAATGGGTTCTACCTTAAAATGTGGTAAATTACTTTTTAGAAAAATATTTCTTGTATTCATAAAATTAGATTTATTTTTGTATTATATATATTCATAAAATATGGTTTAAGAGTACCAAAAATATTGATTTAATATATAATATATATATTTTATATAACAAAACTTCAAAATGGTTTTTTTATTTTTTTATTATAAAATTACGTCTGTACAAAGAAAAATAGTTTTCTTAGAAAATTAATTTCATTATTTTGAAATATTTCTTACTTTCACTTCTAACTAATTTACTACCAAAGGATTTGTTATATATATACATATGTGTGTGTGTGTGTGTGTGTGTAAATAATATTTTCTTAATTTGGTTAATATTATTATTCACATCCCCTCCAACAGCTTGGTGGTAGCTATAATAATATTTTAATAATATTATTAATAGTGTATTTTAGTTCAGTAAATCTCCACCTTACATGTAACAAAAGTGAGTAGTGGACTCAGAATAGTGTGTAATACAAGGAAAAAATAGAGTTCTGTGTAACAAATGCTAATATATGTGTTTCATATAGTTCAACATTAACTAGTTTTTTCATACCATTTAATCCATACATAGTGAATTTTGTATACCAAATCTATATTATGTTTTGTGTAAAATGATAAATATTAAAAAGATTAAATGAAATACAAAAAATATTTTTTGCAAAATATCATTGTGTTTGACTGGAATCTATCATAAATCTATAAGAATAATCAACATAAAAAGGTAAATAAATGAACACATAGGTAATTTAGAAAAACATTTATATCATCTTAAGATAAGGCATAATCAACATGGAAAGGTAAATAACTAAAAACATAACCCATTGAATCAATAAATTTAGAATGAAATGTATGTGGAAATAATATCATCGATAAAATTTTATGGATATCAAGATAAGGTATAGTAAATATAGATAGGTAAATAACTGAAAACACATACCATTAAAAGTGATCAAGAAATTCATATAAATATAATAATATTATTAAAATATTATGTAAAATAAAAAAATAATTATCAATGAAGGAAATACATAATTATTGGATGTCATGATTTCAAACATCATGAAAAACTATACTGGAAAGACCTACCTCATAAAATTTTTAAAATAATAGTCATGCGTGCATGATAAACAGATTAAACTAAGGGTAGCTAACTGATTTATCATATGAGAATACTGATGAATTGAGGGGATATCTACAATTAGGCCCCACCCATATCTGTAGGTCAAAATAATTCCTCATATATGGAATACAATATTTGATTTATGAAAAATATGTCATAACATTAAATATCCTTTATGAAAAATGAATTTGGATTAACAATATTTCCCTAGTCAATAAAATATCTTTCAATGTAAGAAAACATATTTAGAAATGATATATGGTTTAAGGAGTAATAATATCCATGAAAATTAATAGGTTTATTTTGGGGAAATTTAATGTCAAATGATCATAAGAATAAGAATATTTCAATATAAATTTAATGAAAAAATTAAATCAAGGTACTAAATGTAAATAATATCCTTGGTCAAAATAATCATAATTTGTATATAGAATGAATAAGGATGATATGAATACAATATATCCCTTGTAGGGTATATATAAAGTAAAGGGATGTTGTCATTGATGAATAGAAATTACAAAAAAAGATGTTGAATAATATTCCGGAGGAAAATATCATTATAAAATTATGAATCATTTCAAAAAAATCACCATAAAAATTTGAAGATAGATTTATTTGAAAATAATATTATAAAATTATAAATTAATATTTAAATAATTTTTGGTCATGATGGTAAGAAATTCTATACATAATGAGTATGTTGAAATATATATGTCCATCGTATTTTTTGTAAAAGAAAAAAGGAGATTGTTTGGAAAAGGAATTTGAAGAAACATTAAAAAAATATTAAAAATGGGAAAACATTTTATTTAATAAATAATTTTTAAAAGGTTAAAAACATTTTTTAAATTTTTTTTAGGAAACATGGTCTCGGTAGTAAATAAATTTTCGACCAAAGATAAATATGAAGTCAGGTTAAAAAACATTTTCACAATTATTTTATGTAAAAAAATGTGTAAAAATGTTACTATTAAATAAAAATAATATGAATAACTATAGAAGAATAAAAATAAATTGTTTTATTATACAATGATCAAATAATTTCCTTCATTGTAAATTTATGCATAAATAATCCAAATTAAAATGAGAATATGAAATGAACCCTTACAAATATCATAATGTTGAAGTGAGAATTAACCAATGAGTTAATTATATTGGTAAAATATACATACAAAGAAAATAAGCGTATATGAAACATAAAATATTCAAAATTAAATACAATTATTATCATATAATATTAAATACATCAAGGAGGTTATATAACCCAATGAAAATAAATTGAGGTATAAATTTTTTTACCTCTTGGTAATTTTCATGTCAAATCCGTTCAGATGAAATAATTTAAAATGAAACCAAAAATTACATTAATTATAAATGAATAATGATATTATAGGTTAAATGGGTAGTATGTACACCTTATATATTAAATTAGTCTCACAATAACAAAATATGCCTCAATGATTGGATGTTGAGACAATGTCCCTTACCACACACTTCTTTTTGGTTGAACATGATTTATCCTCTCATATAGTGGTTATAAAAATGATATAAAATTATAGTAGTATGTTATTAATATTTATAATATCATATATGACCCTTCTATACCATCTAATCTCCTCTTCTTTAATAATCATTCATTATTTTCATTTTTTCATGTATCAATTACATTGTTTTCCCATTTGTGATTTGTCATGAAATTTATGATTATTTTATATATTATATAGTTTCAAAATGTATTGAATAACAATAATTTCTTATTTATCATATTTATAAATCAATTATAATTTTATGAAAAATCATGAAATATGTATTTTATAAATTAAGTATGTTACTATCATGGAGATGGTAGGTTATACGTACAAATGGGTAACATTTCCATTTTTCAACGATCATTATGAAAAATGGTATGTAATATTTTAAATTTAATTTTCTGTAAAATTTTCATAAATAATTTATTATTTCCTTAAATTAAATTGTATATATCATACATGTTTTTTGGTGATGAAAATAGAGTCACATCACTTTGTGAAGGAGTTAGTCCACACGTACATGAATGATGTTATCTTCTTTATGTGATTGAAATGGTAAGAAATAAAATAATATATTAACTTCTCATAATGATAAATATTTTATTTATAAAATTATTATTTCATTTATTTAACACATATTTTTTAAATTTATACATATTACCATACATTTAATTAATTAGTGAATAATGAATCACATCGCTTCATGAGGCGGTTGTCCACCATATACATGAGTGACGTTATCGTATCCCCAATGGAATAGATTGTAAAATGTTTTATATGATATCAATACTAAATTGGTATAATTATTTTATAAATATCATATATATATATAAACTTTATTTTCATCATCATACACAACAATTAGAGGCATTGATAGAAAACATGTCACAACATTTCATGAGGTGGTATTCCATCGTACACACGAGAAACATTATAATTTCCCATTTTAGGGAAGAGGAGATAGATATATTTCATTAAAGTAAATTTATCAAATATCATTGAATTATGGATCTTATTTTTATTTTATAATTATAAATTAATTAAATTTTAAGGATGTGGAAGAAGAAATTAAAACACGATTTGTTTAGAAATTAACCTCTTCTTGAATAACCTCATCAGGATTATACCAAAGGTATTTCCAAAATTTATCTATGAAAAAAATTATTCTTGAATTATATAATGTAATTTGGAATGTTATTGTTTTTATTCTCCTAACCAAAATTGATTAAATGTTTGATGATGAGAGGAGAGGGGGAGGCCTTTTATAATAGAGGTGAGGGGCACACTTGTAATGTTTTAAAATAAAATATTGTACCCATGTTTTTCACATGCCAAAAGGGTCCCAAATTGATGATTATAGATAATTAGACAATATATGGTCCAAAAATGTCTATCAATTATATTTTAGACAAATATTTAGGTCATTTTAACAATTATCATTTTAGTTTAACCCCTAATAACTCAGTTTTTACCTTAAGTGTGGTAATAATTTTTTTCACTATACATATAGGAAAAAATTATGTTCGACTTATTAGATAATATATGTTACTATTATTACAAATAATAATCCATTTTAGAAATGAAATTCATAGAATTAGAAATTTTTAATTTTAAATTAATCCCACTGACGCAATGCGAAAGTGAGTTTTCAAAGAGAAAATGTTCAAAAGATTAAAAAAATTTATATCAAAATTTAATTTCAAAATTTTTAAAATCACATAATATTGATTAATTGATTTATAATTTAACTAATTATATAGTAAACCTGATTTAAATTATAATTTTAACATATAAATAATTTAAACTGAAAATTTATTTTTTAAATAAAATTCAATATTTTTTCATATTCATCAAAAAACAAAATATTTCATAAAAATAAAAAACAATTGACCATATAATAATTTGTATATTATAATTTTAAAAATTATGTTAATTTTATAAAATATATTTTCACTGTTTATAAAAATTAATTTTAATCTTTTAGAGAAAATCCCAACTAAATCATTTTTTCGAAAACAAAATATCGGTTTTCAAAATATCATTATTCCTTTTTTAAATGTTTTTTATTTTATTTCTAATCAACATATAAATAGAATTTTCATAATTTAGTTAGTAATATTCATAACCTCTAATCTCATGGGTATTTTATAATTTTATACTATATTATGGATAATTTAGACTAAAGTTTTAATGTTTCCCAAGCTATCGATGAGATTTAATATATGTAAATATATATTATGGGTTATTCCATATCTGTGTTGAATTTTTCATAAAAATTAAAATAAATATTCTTTTTTTATAATTTTAGGGTGTTTCATTCTCCCCACATTAAATAAATAGTGTCATCACAAATTATTCATGATATCATTAATCAAGTGTTTTATATTTAGTAATTATATTGTTGAAAACCAAAATCATAAAAAGAATTAATAGAAAATCCTCCTAATTAGAGAGAAAGGGAAGTAAAAATTTTAAAATTTTATAACACATAAGTAAGTTTTTATGTAAAATAATATTGGTGGTAAGTGAATATTTGTACAAGGAAGAAAACAATAAATAATTATTGATATTTACAGAGACCATTGATAATAAGAAAATAAATTATTAATGGAAAGGTGATGACCTCCAAAACCAAAAATCTATGTTGATTTAAATTTCCATTTTATTTGTCAGATATAAAGGAAATAAGATATTATTTCAGAAACAATTCCATATGTATAAATAATTAGTTTTCTATCTAAGGATATAAGGAATCATAAATACTTCGTACTTTTATAATTAATAATAAAAATTTCATCCTCGAATTGTGCTTAGTCAATTTCCAATTAATCACATACTTTAATAAATGAATATCAGGAAATTAATTTTTTTATGCCTAAAACCCTCAAATTCACTTTTAATGGATCGCTTAATATATGAAATATTGACAAGTTTTTCAATGTAGCTCTAACTATTTTCCATGACAAATATTGTTAACAAATGTTTTCAATTTAATACGTTAATCACTAAACCAAAATAGAAACACCACTGGTTCTTCGTCAATAATTATTTTTAAAATAAATTAACTAGAAAATGATATATTAACCCGGAAATCACCTAGGATTGTGGTAGACACTAAACCATTATCATCTTTTCGATGTTGGTTCAAGCCTTGTGGACATACCAGATCTGATAGGTTGTCACCTTGTATGTCAGTATTCTATTTTATAAAACCAAATTAATATTATTACAATAATATTCCCCAAGGTGTAATTACCCATAATTACCTCACTATCAATGATAAAATAAACACTAAAGGTTACAAATATGTTTAAACTCATTACTAAAATTGAGTAAGGGTATGTATTCATAAATAACATTTTTAATAATAAATATAAAAAACTAATGGGTTTTATTCCAATATATGTTTTCCAAAAATATCATTAATGTTTGTAAACATTCATCACATAAAACAAAAATATGGGCTCTAAGACTTCAAAATATGATCTACCTAGAACTTGTAACCCATGATGGTATCAATAAAACTAATAGTGATGATTACTTTTATGTTGCTGAAATATTACACAATACTAAGATGTTTTATGATTTATATAATGAACATAATAGTAATGAAAAAAGATATAAATTTTATTTCATTAGTCCAAATAAATAAATAATTTATCATTTTTATTTCAATATAATTTCTCCTTGTATTAGGGGTTAACCATTAGAGAAGGACATTGATTCAGATAATTATTAGGTTCCCCACATTTAATATAACATAACATAAATGGACCCCTTCCATGAAATTTATTTCCACCTACCATACTCTTCCATTTTTTCATGTAAATTAGTTTCTCTATCCCCTTCCTTTCCACATCTAAAGCATTATACCATTACATTATGAAAATTTCCTCAGTTTCACTTTCCACATTTCTAACATGAAAGAGTTCATGACTTATCTACTCCACGATCACCACTACTCTAGATCATAGCAGAAGACAACATTTTATACCTTTGGTGAGTATTAATGTTTTTTATGGTAAAGTCTATGAATCATCTTTTGAGATAAATGAGGGGAATAATCATAATATATTTCACTCCATTCATAATCACAATTGTTTTCTCATAGTCACCACATTTTAATTTATATTAAATTCTAACACGATTCATTATGGTTTTATCCTTTTACCAAAAAATGAAAAAACAAATTTTTAGAAATAATAATCATAGTTGGAAAAAATATATATTCATTTATAGTATGGTTATATCATGAATCCTTTTTAAAATCTATGATTCCTTAGGATTTCCATTTTTTATTAATTTTTATCATCTATTAAAATCCTTCATAATGTGTTGTAAAGTAATTTTGAATTATCCTATGTATATTACATAGGTTGTTGAAACCAGGTGAATCGTAAAGCTTATTTATCATTCACCAAGTGATGATCGGGTCAATCCAAATGTTCCCTTTTCAGAGTTATTACCCCTTGGTTCAACTATTCCCCAAATACATCCATAAATTTTTTCCAAATAGGGATGTATCGATTAGAAAACCTAGAAAATATATTCCTTACCAAAACATTAGGATAATAGTATACACCTATCCTAAATGACTATCTTTGGGTTAAGTTACTACATCTATGTTTTACTTAATCTGGTTTCCAGGGATTCTACTAAAATTCTTCTAGTACAAACTGAAATGACCCCAAAACTAGTATAAAAATTATAGTGCCTTCTTAATTTCACTAGAATATATATAAACGATCAAATACCCAAGGGTCAAATAGTTTATTATTTTTCGTAAACTAGATACATACACGAGTCATATATTATATTTGAAAAGACAAATTAAAACAAAATTTTCTTTTATAGAATATTATTTCCATCTAGAATATACTTGTATATCATTCATAGTACACTTCCTGGATTCTTGTGAAATGAAACCAAATATAGGTGAGATAAAATTCTTTTTATGGGTTAAGTATAATAGAATATATCATGTAAAAACAATCATAATGAATTTGAAAAGGTAAATAACTAAACACGCATGTCATTTATATAACATGAATACAATGATAATATAAAGAATACTCAATATGGATAAGTAAATAAGTAAAAAAAAATACATATAATCAATAAAACATGAATGAATGTAATATATTGATCATATAATTGAAAAAATTTAATTGATAATAAGATATGACATAGTTTATACGGAATGTTAAATAACTGAAAAAAATCATTATTTTTAATCAACAAATAGAGAATGAAATGAATCTAGGGATAATATCATCTTGAAATAATATTTTATATTAATAAAATAATTTTCAATGTAGAAAATACTTAATTATTGGATATCATTGTCTCGAGAGACAAGAAAACCTCTACTGTCAAGACCTTTATCAAGATAGTTTAAAACATATGGGTAGGTATACACTAGAAACCCATTTAACTAAGTTTAGCCATCTTATTTGTCTCATGATACCATTTATACATTGAGGGGATATCTATAACTAGGGCTGCCCATATCTACATGTCAAAATTATTCCTCAGATATTGAATAATAAATTTAGTTTACGAACAATATTTCTTACTATTAAATATCTATATTGATGAATGAATACGAATATTCAATATTTCCCCAGCCAGTCAAATAAAATTCAAAATATAGAACCATATACATATAAATGGGATTCGGTGTAATAAATAAGAATATAAATGATAAATAATATGGATATATAGGATAAATTTAATGTCTAATGATCATATAAAAGTCAATAATTTAAGGGAAATATAATGACTAAAAAATTAATCAACTGAATGTCAACAATATGCTTCTATAAAAAATCATATACATTCTATATGATTATTAAGGATGGTATGAATGAAATATATTCCTATTTGGGTGTATTTAAAATTATTTTATGTTGTCGTTTATGAATATAAATAATATAAAAATATCATTGAAAACATTCTTGAGAAAACTATCATTTTATCATTAAAAATACTAAACATTCAGAAATAATTTTTAATTTTTTTCTTAAAATTAACTATGAAATTTATAAATAAATAATGAAAAAATTAATTAGTCATGATTATTTTAAATTACATATATATAGAATATGTTAAAAGATATATTCTTTTCACATGTTCAGTAAATGTCAAACGAGCCTCGTTTTGAAAAAGGCATGAATATTAAATTATTTTATTGAAAAAATTAAAAATGGATAAAAATATCATTAATAAAAAATTTAAAAAAGTTGAAAACCCATTTTAGAAATATTTTATAATGATTAGGTTTTGGAAGTTATTTTTTTTCAACCAAATTGGGAAATAAAGTTGGATATTCTTAAATTCATTTTCTTAACTAGTTATGTAAAAAATAGTGGAAAAACAACTATTAATAAAAAAAATTCATGAATAGAAATAATCTAACAAAATTAAATGTTCTTACTATAGAATGATCAATTAATTTTCTTAATTTGAAATTCAAGCATAAAACATCCCTATTAAAATGAGATTGTTAAATAAACTATTAGAAAAATTTTAATGTTTAATTGAAAATTAACAAATTAATTGATTATGTGTGTAAAATTTTAAAAAAATTAAATAACTATATATGAAACATAAAATATTCAAAACTAAATTCACACTTAATCAAAAAATATCAATAACAGTGAATAAGTAATTTAACCTAATTAAAAGAAAATATGTTAAGAAACTCATAAACAATTAGTTATTTTCAAGTCAAATCCCATTGGATAGAATAATAAAAATTGAAACTTAAAATACTATAAATTAGTATGGAATCGTGATATTACATTTAAAAGGATAATAATTTACAAAATATATAAGAAATTAAGTGCATAAAAATAAAATCTTCTTCCATGAAGAAAAGTTGAAACGAAATCCCTTACCTCGCGCTTACTTTTGATTGAACATGATTTAACCTACTGTATGTTGGTTTTAAACATGTTATAAACTTATTATATAACCATTTAAATATTTAATATATCGTATTTGATGATTTTTATAACATCATATCACCTATTCATTAATAATCATTCATTATTTTCATTGTTTCTAGTGTTGATTTCCTTTTTTCTCATTTTTTCTTTTCAATGAATGTTATGGTTCATGTCTATATTATAATGTTTCATAATATGTATAATAATAATAATTAAATTTATTTCTTATTTATAAATAAATTATAATTTTATGTCAAATCATGAATGATAGAATTATAAAAAGATGTATGTTATAATCCCGTTGATGGGATGCTAGAAGTAAAAATGAATTACAATTCAATTTTTCAATGATCATTATGTAAAGTAGTTAAGTAATATTTTATATTAAATTAATGAAAATAATAAAAAAAAATACCATATTATTTATTTAAATATAATTACATATATATTCCTGGTGGGTTTTTGATGAAAATAGAGGCACATCGCATTGTGAAGACGGTAGTCCACACAAACATGAATGATGTTATCAAATTTATGTCTGTGAATAGGTTACAAATAAAATTATATATTATATTTTAATAATGATAAATACATCTTAAATATCATAATTATTTCATTTATATATCATATATTGATTAGCATTTTCCTCATTACCTTCCACGTAAATCATCTGTGAAAAACGAATCATATCACTTTGTGAGGAGGTAGTCGGCCACACACAGCTGCGAGGTTATAATATCCCCTACATAATGGAATGTAAAGAGAAATATTTGATATAATAACACTATGAATATAATTATTTCATATATTAATATATGTATCCATAATCATAACTGACCTCAAGATATGTTAATAGAAAACTTTTCGTATCAGTTCGTGATGCGGTAGTCTACTGTACATATGAGCGACATTATCATTTCCCATTTGAGGGGTAGGTAGATGAATATGATTAATTAAATTAACATAATAAAATATTAGTATATGGGAGATACCTTTTTATCATATAATCAGAAATGAATAATATTTTAATTTGATGGAAGAAGAAATAAAAACAACATGCATAGTTATGAATTTTACTTCTTATTGAACAACCTCTTTAGGATTACACCAAATATATATATTAGAGATTTATGAACAAACCAATGATGATATGATGATTATATAAAAATTATTAATTTACATATATAGTTATTGGTTATACCAAATGGATTTAAATATGTTGAGAAAAAAGGGTAGGGGTTTCCTTTTATAAGCGAGGTGAGTGATAAAACTATAATTTTTTAAGAGAAAAAGGGGTCCCATCATTTTTCCCAAGCCACAAGGAAGAAAATTTATTAATAATGATCATTAGATATAATATGATTTAAATATTTTGGAGAAATATATTTTATATCTGTTTTTATGTCATTTTACTCTTTATCTTATTTTTTAACCCCCAAAAAGAAGATTTTACCTTAAACATTGTAATTAATTTTTACTATATTCACTATTGAATTTTATAAATATTTATGCTTAATTTATTGGATAATATAATTTATTCATCTTAAAAATATGGAATCTATTTTTCAAAATTATAGTCACATAAGTGGCCAAATTTAATTTAAAAGATGTAAATGATGAAAATGAAATAAATTTTATTAATTGACATATAATTGAAATTTTTTTACATAAATCCAATTTTTCTGATAATTTATATTTACAATGAAAAATTAAAATGTATAGGTAGTTGTTAAATAAAATTTAGTATTTTCACCATTCATCCAAATCTGAAACATTTTATAATTTTTTTTAAAAAAACTCACCCTAAGATAATTTTTATATCATAATTTCCAATAACAGATTAATTATATTAAATAATATTTCCAAAATTGGTAAAAAATATTTTTAAATTATTTGTGAAAAGTGAGACTAACATATCTTTTTGAAAAAATACATTTTTTTCAAAAACGTCCCTTTTTCATTTAAAAGAATTATATTTTCGTTCTAATAAATATATAACAATAATTATTATAATTAATTAGTATAGTTACTAACTTAAAACATATCATTTTTTATAATTTTTTAATATATTATGGTTCATTTACACTCAGAGTTGCATGTTTCGCAACCGATCAGAAAGATAAAATTTACTGAAATATATTTCATGTGTTATTCAACCACGTTTTTTGTGTCCCATATGTTATTGAAAAAATTTTATTATTATATTAAAACATTGTGTTTTAAATTCATTATTTTTGTCAAAAAATAAATTCATTTTAATTATATACACCACATGAATGAAACAGTTGTCAATATAGAATGTGACTCACACAAATTAATGTGAGATGGAAATACATTATCTCATATCCAACTTCCATCATACATGTTAGAACCCTAAGTATAAAAAATATTATTATTATTGTTATATAACAATTATCAAATATATCATAACATATATTATTCTTTTATAACCTTTTATCACCCATTTATTAACAATTCATTATTAAAATCACTATTCAGGGTGATTTTTGTTTTTTGGTGTTGGTCATTGTACATTGATTATAGTTCTGCTATATATTTAAATTAAATCATTATATAAATATATTATATATTCCTTATATATATAGATACGTCCAAAATATATAGATATAGAAAAATCAATTACATCATTCATGGAGGCAGTATGTCATTCGTAAGCATACATGCTTTTCCCATTTTTTGATAGATAGAACACAAGAAAGATAAATAATAATTAAACATTAAAAATTCATTATTATATCATATATATAATATATATTCATTAAATTCAACCTTATTACAATCCAATAATAATAGAAACGAAAAATTAATCATATTTCTTTTTGGAGGTGACAGTCCACACATACGCATGAGGACCGATATTATTTCCCAACAGTACAAAAAGTAAGAAGTTATATATCATATTATTACTATAGAATAATATTTACTTAATAAATAGATTATATTAACTTTAAATCCACCATAATTATCATTCATTATATATGATAATGGGAAATTAATTTCATCGCTATGTTGAGTGAGTAATTCGTATGTATGGACAAGTTATACTTTCACATCTTATTTCATAGAAGGATGGTAAATAACGGATTTTTCATAATAATAGTGAAATTTAAATATATTTAATATATTGATGTTATTATTTTATTAAAAATAATACATATTTCTTGGAGGTAAAATATGAATTAAAAATAAAGTGTTCAGTTAAGGTGATTACCTCTACTTTTGAAGCAACTCCTTTAGATCTCCCGTTAAGGAACACCATTTTTGCATTATGGGAATAACAAAGGAAAATAAAACTTGTATAAGGATGTTGAGAACATATTTTGGTTGAGTATAGTCCATCTAGAGGGCTTAAATTAGTGTGGAGAAAATATTGGAGGGGTTCCCTTTTATAGCTTATGTGAGTGGATGTTTTGGAATTTCTTAAATGATTAAATTATAATAAAGAAATTATCAAGAAAAAGTATACCAAATGGACTAATATTCGAGAATAATTTATAATTTTATTTTAATATCACAAAAAATTAATAATTTTTATGTGTTTAAGTTTTGTTTTATACCTTAAATATTAATTTTACCCCTTAGTAAACCTAATTTATCCTTAAGCATGATCACAAATTTTTCACTATTAAAGGGGTTAAAATTTTACTTATAAGATAACTATCGACTAATAAATATCCAAAGAATGACATTTGAAACCACATTTAATACAAATATTCCTCTATCAATATTTTATGAATTTAATATAGTTATTCAAAATATTATTTTAATAAATTATCATTATAATATATTTTGAATATATTCATTTAATTTTATATAAAATAAATAAATAAAAAGTTTTAATTAGAATATTATCATTTAAAAAATATCTAATAAGTTATATATACATAAAATATTAATGGGACAGAATAAATTACACATGTAATATAAATTATAAATTTTTAAATTAATTTAATTTAGTTTTCTATTAATTGAATAAATACTATATTAGTGTTTCACAAGAATTTAATATAAATATTTATTCAGTAAAAATAAAAATATAAGACCATAATGTATTTGGTATTATTATTTAAAAAATATAAGGTTTTATTAATTGATTTCATTCTTTTACCTTATGATAACACATAAGAAGTATTTGGAACTAAGACAATGACATTTCATAACAGTCATTGCCTTAAATATTATATAGTTCATTTTCATTGAAAAGTGTCCATTAGAATAATAAATATATATAATAAGGTGATATGTGTCAAATTAAATTCATCGAATAAAAATTAGGCAAAAAATTTATGGCCTTATCACTTAGTTTTAACCTGGTTAACCAAATTTACCATATACTGTAGTGATAAATTTTTGGGTGGTTACTATTCAAATTGACCAAAAAAGTTGTATATTTACCAAATATTAAAGTCTTGATCAAAAATACAGAATTAATTTTTAGGGAATAAATTTCTATAATTTTCATACATTTAATATAAAATAAATTCATAAAACATTATGAAACCCGTTTTTTAGAAGTATTTTTAAAAAAAAATCAAACATGGGTTACTATTATCTCATATATTAAAAAAATAATAATCAAATTTAAAAACATTTTATTGAATATATAATATATTAATATCTATAAAATACTTCACTAATATGGGTTAATTTTATTTTTTAAGATAAAATTCACTACGTGCATGAAAATCATTTTTTCTAAAAAATATATTTTTTATTCTCAAAATATTTTATTATTTATCATTAATTGATAAACAATCAATTAATTTTATAAATATGTTATCATACATTTTTCATAATTTATTTATTCCTATTAATACCCTCTAATACAAATCATATGTGATAACTGATATATAATAATATTTTAATAGTATAATGCGGTTCGATGAAACTCAGTGTTACAGGTAATGCAAGGTATCCAAGAAATAAAATTATTTAAAGAGAAATATTTTCTAAATTCTTAGGGTGTTGCATTCTACATACATTAAAATGAATTTTTCCGTCTAAAATCATATAAATTACAAAAAATTGAGGATATCTCTATTTCATTACGTCCTTGGGTTCTAAAGTAGCTTCATCCAATTTCTCATTCCTCTAAAAATCTACCAAAAGGTTAGTAGTCTTGAATCGTACAACATTATCTCTATGATACAAGATTTATATCAGATATTCATAATATTATACATCATGATCCAATGTTAAAACATTTGATTTCAGTATATGAGAAGGATTAGTCTTATACATCCTCAAGAGAGGTGTGACGAACACGTTGTGAAAATTAGAGAGGTTTAGGGGAAGTACCATGCAGTTAGATACCATTACTATTCAATCAAGAATCTATAAAGGGCTAATATACATAAGGATTATATTTTTCTTCATTATAAATATCATAAACATTATCCATGTATAATATTTCAAAAAACCTTGTCACTAAAATCAAATTTGAGATCACGATGTCAATTAATAGCATAATATTTTGTTAAATATTGGATTCCTTGATGGGATACTAAATTTCTATGATATTATATACGATTTCCCCAACCATATTGTATCCTAATATATTGTTATCTAACTTATTCTCATCACATTGTAGTTCTACACTTCATTCTATTGATGAATTTATAAGGATCCATCTGACTGCTCAAGTGAAAGCTTTTGTTGAAAGAAAACTTGACTAAAATAAGTTATTGATCTGAATTACCAATAAAATTCATAAAACATGATCTCAACTTATCATCTAGTGTTTAAATTTACCTCTTAAAATTACCATATATATATATATATATATTTTAAATATATCTTAAACTCAAGCATGCATCTAGATGTTAATCAATACTTCGTGAGAAAATTGAGGTAAACTTCAGATCCCGATCAAATACAATTAAATATGGTACTATATTCATCCTTACCACTTCATTGATGTATATTCTCTCAGTAAAATGTAAAGATAAATATTTCCTAATATAAATAACATTTTTTTACTTCATAAGTTGATCTACTCTTACCAAAATTGGATTATATGTGACTCATGTTTTGGTGAGTCAAATGATAATTCTCTTGGTGATGTTTTCCCATTCCCATTTTTGTATTTGTAATAGTTGTAACATTCCCTTATACTTTGGTCTCTCATCCTTAACATTATTACATAATAATCACTGAGATACGTACTCTGCAAGATCTCTCTTAATGTTTAACAACTAGAAATACTCTTTTAGATCACTACACATCTTCATTATTCCAGTATGAAGAGAGCCTGATGAACTGTGTACCCTATCCAACAGCTACATCTCCAAAAATGTTATGGATGGAACACACACAAAGTTTGTAAACATTACCATTCCTTCATAAACCATTTTTAACATAAGAAATTTTACGTTCTTCTTTAACAATTCCACATCTTTATTTAATACATCTTTAATCCTTATATAGATAGATGGTTGGACACTCATTTGAGAAAGATATTATTTCTACACTTTTATTATAATTTATAAACCAATTCTATAAAAATATATACACTTTGTATCTTTTGTGAAACTCATCTCAAAAAAGTAGAATGATTTTCTAGACTTATATAATCTACCACTATGTTTTTATTCACAGTGTAGTAATGTATTAATCAATTCAAATATTTATTGATCTCAAACCAAATTATTTTTAAGATATTGAACTATTTGTTTGTAAAAATATACATTAAATAATTTTTCATAGTATAAATGACTAACCTTTACCTATAAATATAATTCCTCCACATATTTAATTTAAAATCAGAATATATTTCTATAAATCATGATATGTTTAATTTTTCTTATTACCAATCAGTTTTTGTTAGCCATAAGCTATCACCATACCATTCTACATGACAAATCATCTTAGTCCCTTTATTGATGCATCACTAGAGATTACTATCCCTTGTCCATTGAAATGTAATATAGGCACAGGTGCACCGACTAACCTTCTCTTCAGTTCCATGAAATTTCCATCACATTCATCATTCAAAAACATCATAGCAAATTTCCATGTAAACATGGTTAGTGAATTAAATAGTCATGATAAATTCTACAAAAATCATTGATGATATCACCCCAAAATTATAATACTATGGATCATAGTCATATTGGAACATTTTGGGCTAATGTTCAATAACTTTTATATTTTATGTTCCCACCGATATACCTTAACATGAGATTATATGACACATGAATGAGACAATATTAATCAACAATTCAATCTTGGTAAATTCTTCATACAAATTATTTTTCCAAATTTTCATCAACCCAATACTAAAATTATTTTCATGCTCTTACTTTCTCTTAAAATATATAAAAATTTCATCTATAATGACTATCCAAAACTGATCATGGTAATCTATAGAGACTCTATTAATTTTTTACATGAAGATATATGGGTATTAGTAATACCAAGTGGCTTCACTGTAAATACCTAGTGTCCATAACATTAATAAAATGATGTCTTGTCTATATCCTCCTCCATGAACATCAATTAATTGTATCAAGAACAAAGTTCAATATTATGAAATTATCGAGATCTAGGATGTTGATCAATAAAGTCAAAATATATGGAAGACGCTACTTTTCCTTGATAGTGATCTTATTATGTTCTTGAAAATCAGTGATAAGATTCATTGATTCATTTATATTATTAACAAAATGAAAAAATTAACCCCAAAGGTGACTCACTTTCCAAAATTAATCCATTTTCAAGATTCTCTTGGAGTTGATTTTTTATTTCAAATAATTAAATCAGGACCATTTTATATGGAGACCATGAAATATTGATAGAACTAGTAATGAGTTCTATTGTGAACTCTTCATTAGGATTTAGTGGAAGAACAATGATTTCTTCTAAAAAGACATTAACAAACCCATACAAAATTGAAAAATATTGATTTCATGTTTCTAACCAATCGTATGAGATAAAAAAACCTTTTACATAGGAATCATGACACATATAGTCAATGTGATTTCAATCCAGTTTCTATACTTATCATTGCACTCATAGACGATCATAGGTTAGTTCATAATATCAAACATTACATACCTTACATGGAAATTGTTGTGGTATTTATGTATATAAATTCAATACATGACTAAAATAACATCAAATGCAACCATAAGGGGAATAAAATGATTTTCAAAAAGAAAATTCCCATTAAATTTAACATTATAATAGTCATAGACATGATATGTGATCATCATACCATTAGGGATTTTCACTACTATTTCAACATCTAATCATTGGGGTGGAATTTTGATAACATTATTAAATTCTTCATATATAATAGAGTTGTTACATCTAGAATAAAATTACACATTAACAATTATAGAGTAGATGATAAGTATACCTTTAATCACTTTTTGTTATAAACCATATTTCTAATAGTGATCACTTGCTATCACCCTTTTTATCACAAATTTAGAGGTTTCTGACATCTATCATTATAATTAACCTTCTAATTTGAGAACTGCTATAAATAACACCAATAAACCTTTCATTTGAAACACTAGAGTGTGTAGATTCATTATATAGAGATTATACCTATTACCATCATTATGAAACCTCTTTTCATCAATTCATAATTCAATTTACTAAGGACATTCCTTACCATGATTGAAAAATTTTCCAGTCCTCCTTAAGATAATTTCCATTATATTTTATTCAACTTGCTGAGAATAATGGATATATAATATTATTATCTACATGATATTATGAATTTAATTTGAATAACATCATTATTTTCTTATCAAAACCATCAAATTTTTGGGTAAGTATTGTATCTATTTCCTCCATGATAACACATCGAATTATTTGTCATACCTACTAAAGTATCTTATAGTCAATTCCTGACAGAGACATAGTTTTAATCCACTTAAAAATCAATCAACCTTAATTTTAGGTAATATGATAATACCATAAGGATACCTCCCATGTCTAGTAAAATTGTCCTTATAGGTACCAACAAATTCATTATCCTTTTGTTTATGATTAAGGAATTACTTATCCATTTTCAAATAAAGAATATGAGGAATGTACTTATCAAAAATATTTCTCTTAAAGTCATCCAACTGCAAGGAGTAAATTTAGGAATGTTTCCCCATATTATTGATTGTAGTCAATCATTATCATATTCACCGTACAAATGATAGACCACCAAAATGAATTTTTCATGATCCAAATGATGGTTAATAGAAAATAACATTTCAATGTACTTGATCAATTCATCCAAAATTATTTGATCAGGGGAACCCCTAAAATAAGGTGTACATTATATCATGAAGGTATTTCTAGAACATTGATCCCTCCATTACTCATTTGTAATTTCATCATGATTTATATCTTCTAAAACTCGTCTGAACATAATAATATGAGTTTTAATTCCATCCCCCATAAAATTTGGTTACATAAGTGGAAAAGCATTTTAATTTATATCGCATTCATCATTATTTTGATTATTTCAGGTTATATCCATTTTAAAAAACCAAAAAAATATTGAATTTAACAATAATCATATTAGAAATCTATATAGTCAAGAAAAATCATTTATAGGATGTCAAAATAAAGTGGATTTATTTTCAATCTAGGACACATTATAATTATCTTAGGTGGGGTATGATCATTACTAAAACATTAGGATGTTATCCTATACATAGTCTTATCACTAGGTTTCTCACTAAACATTTCTCATCATACTTTCCAAAGGTTAACAAATCATTTCTCTAATTATAATTATAATTATGTATAAATTTCATGCATAGATAATACATATTATTACATGAATATTCATTACATATCATAAATATAAACAAAATAATTTTTTATGTATAGTATCTTTGGAAACATGGAATCATAGAAAACTGGTGCACAAAATATCAACATAATCTGACAATAAATTATTCATAACTAGAAGCCATATTAGTCATGTAACACATAATACCATTCCACATAAACAAGGGAAAAGAAACATTAGAAAGGATAACTTATGTTGTTTTTAAGGGTAAACAAGTTAGATAAAAATGATCAAATAATCATAACATAAGAATAAATGTATCAAAAAATAATATTAACATTTAAAAATCATATACTAAATATAAAATATGATAATCACAAGTCATGTCAAAAATCATGAAATTTTATAATTCATAATTCATAAAATAATCAAACAATAAAATCCATAATAGCATAAAAATATAATATGATATGTATTATGGTGCACAAACATGCATATAAAATGATTTATTTGGTAGTAATGGATTACTTCCTTTACATCATAGTGGATTAGGCTCACCCACCAAATTGTAATATTAGTAATGGTTCAATCTCAAGACTATATTTGTGGATTGGGTTTACTCCCCAAAATATCAATGTAGTAAATGTTTTCTTAAAAGAAGATCATAGTCGAAAGATACCCTAACTGAAAAGGTTTCACTCTGCATTACATTCCATTTTATATAATGATATATACATAATTACCAAATACCTTATAGGGGTATATAATTATAATCCCACTAATCATATAATTAAAATCATACAAATTTGTTTCACGAGATAATAAAACATTAATCATACAATAATCCTTGAAAATAAATGATGTTCAAGAATCATTTCATCGTACCATAACTCATGTAAAAGAAATGGGATTCATAAACATCTTTTGACCATAAACATAAAACAACCAGATCAAGTATAAGTATTGTATCCTTGGATAATTTCCGAAGTATATCATAAGAGAAAAAAGGGGTTTCTAACTTTAACGAATAGAAATACCATTACAAGAACACTAAATAAATATTTATTAATATACTCCTTCAACTTTGAAAATAAATATTCAAAAACTAAAAAATCACAAAAATATTGTGAAAATATATTTCATTGAAAAAATCTTTTGAAAATTATAATGTAATATTTAAAATATTAATATTTCATGATATAATTAAATATGGTTTATTTCATAAAAGTTAATAGAAAACATTATTTTCACATTTTTTTTAAAAATAAAAAGCACCTCGTTTGGAGAATGATAAAATGATTTATTTTAAAATATTTTCTAAAAAACTAAAACAATTTAAAAAATGACTTATAAAACCATAGTGTAATATTTATAAAACTAGTTAAAATATTTTTAGAAAACATGGATATGGAAGAATATTTTTTGACTAAAGTGAGTACTAAAGTAAATTTCCCTTATAAATTATATTTGTCTCTTTATTAATTTATAAGACCCCAAAATTCTAGAGTAATAACCTTATATTCAATTGCAGGTATGAAATGCATCACCAAATGAATAAGGGAATATAATATTATGAGAATCCACTTTATATTTAATATTTTAAATATATTCAATACATGATATAGTTTTTAATGAATGTAACACCAAGTTAGATTGAATTTCATGCAAAATATCCCTTCCAAAATAGCTTGTGTCACATGAAGGACCTAGTATCCCCAAATAATAATGTATTATTAAGACGTTATTGTTTAATATAAAATTATATATCCAAGATGTTATGTTGGTGGTTATGAATATTAATAACTGAGTTATCAAAATATATGGTGTATATAAATATTAAATTAATTCATTGGTTAACAACTAATGATAATCAAAAATAAGAACCAATTGGATATAAAAATAAATATTATTATTTATAGGATTCCAGAGGAGTTTTCTCTTAATAAAAAAAATTAATTACAATTATTGAATGAATTTAATGAAATATACTTATTTTAATTTAATTAGAATATTTTTTATATTCATATATTTTGTTTTATATGAATATGATAAGAACAAACCCTATTTTACACAAAAAACCTATATTTTTATAAAGGCAATTTTTCTGCCTTTTAATGGATAACCTATTTTAAATCTGATTTTGGACACATTAATTGATTTTATATCTAAAATTAAACATCATATTTTAATGATCGACATAATTATTAGTTTTTGGTGGTTTTTTATAATTTTAAAAAACATATCATTTTTTTAATGATTAGTTAAAAATACAACATTTTATTTTAAAACTGCGTTATCATCTTATTTACAGATAACGAAAAATAGTGTTTTATATTGGTTTTAAAGTAAAATTAGATAATATTTTTATTCATTATTCCAATATATATTTTTATAATCAATTAAACTTTTAAATTACCTGTAAAAACATAGAAATATTTCGGACATTTTTACATTAAAAACCTGTGTTGTCATCCCCCTTACGGGCTGAATATTAAATAAATTTCTACCACTAATGTGATTTTTATTTAGTAAAATATATCCCATATTTTTTATAATAATTATCTATAATTTATAATAAGGAAAAATTAGTTTTTCTCCAAATATATTAGTGAATGTAATTAAAATTAATAACAATTATAAAGTCAAATTTAAGGTTAACATAGGACAAAACCATTAATTTAGGGGACTAAATAACCAATAAACATTTCCAAAACCCATTTTATATAAATATATCTAATATAAACCTTCCATTATTATGTTTTTTTATTGTTTTGACTCTTTTTAGGTAATAACATGTGTACATGTAACTTGTTTCAAAAAATTCCAAGCGAGTCTGTTTCCATCCCTTTAAAAGGACACCATCTCTTCCACTTCTCCACACATATGAAACCTATTTGTTTAATCCAAGATCTCTAAACAAATATTACCAACATACCTATAATCTTCCATGAACCCTAACTTTGGAAAAAAATCCTTCCAATTAAGTCTTTTGTTATAAACCAAAATAATTTACCTGACTAAGAGGTAACATCTTCTCTCCGTCTTTTTAGTTTCATTTCTATTATCTAGTCCCTATATTCCTAATATAATATTATTAAGTAAAAAATATTATCCAAAATATGATATAAATTTTTTTTAATAGTTAGACCCACACTTATAAATAAGTCCATCTAATGGCTAATGAACATATTGTTTCTGTGTATGGTGAACTACTGCCTCCCAAAACGACGATTGTTCATTTTTCCCTAACTACCAAACATGGTGGCCATTATTATGGAAAATATATATATATGTGATATATATGATATTTATAATTTATTATGTCTTTGGTAATATTTATTTATAACATTCCTTTATTCCATCCATCTTGTGTAAATATGATAATTTCATTTGAGGATTGGTGGACTACCACCCCCTCAATGAGATATAACTCATTCATGTCATACATGAAATATATAAAGATTGTTTTTTATACAACTATGTGACATATATAACATATATATGATAATTTAATTATAATATTCATATTTATCATTTATTTTCCATTATTTTATTACAAAAATTAAATTAATGTACATTTTATGTATACGTATGATCTGACATCTCCATGAACGGTACAGATCATTTCTAATATGTAAATATTATAGAATATTATAAATAAATATATAATGAATATATAAGTTAATTAAGTGATGTTTTAAATTATTTATATGATTAAATAATGATATAATAAATAGAAACAACAAGTAACAAGTCAAAACACACATGACAAAATTAGGACATTAACACCCAAAATAGTTAAAATAATTAAAGAGTGTTAACAAAAAGATAATAGAATATTGTAATAAGATAATATATGATATTATAAACCTGATTATTGTTATTATATTATTCATTATCATATTTTAAATCCATATAAAGAAGGATAAATACTACACCACAAAAATGAATGATGGGTTATGGGAATTTCATCTCAATTTACATTTCAATGAGACTTATTTGTTAATATGCATCAAATCAATATCATTTTGTTTATATGATAAATTTTTCTTCTAATATAATGAATCCAATTATTCTCATGATATTATAGGTTTTGTTTAATGTCATATTTTTTGTCAATATTATTATTAAAATGTTTTAATATGGTGTTGGACACGTTGGAATGCTTAAATTTTATTCTTCGAAATATTTTTCTTAATGATTATCTTTTAAATATCAGTTACTCTTGTGATTTTTAACCTTCTTTTGAAACAAGAACTTTATTTTATTCATTTTTCATTTTAATATCCATGTATTCAAATAATGGATATTAGTATTTCCAAAATTTTGAACAATTTTACATAAGGTGTCTACTTTGAAAGTAATTTGATATTCATAATTCCACATTAGTTAATTAATATGGTTATTTGATAAGTCATTTTATATATTGATAAAATCTGTTATTAAATATGAGTAATTATTTGGAATTTAAATTATGTTTGGAGCCCAAACATTATATACCTCCTCAATGCATTGACATGTTCTCATGAAATGATTAATTTGGCCAAATTAAATAGGTTTCTTCCTATGGTTTTAAATAGTCCACAAGATGGATCATCACGGTATAGGTTATAATATGCCTAAGAAATGAAATAAAATAATTACGAATTTACTTTACAAATATTTTAGTTATTATTCATTCAAGATATTTTATGTCAAAATACTTATGAATACATTTCATTTCTATTAGTTTATTAAATGGAATGTGTATTAGTATCTTACCATACCATATTAAATTTGAATTTTCAAATTATTTTAATGGAATATGTTATAATTTATTTGTCTTTCCATGTTAATAAAGTTATATTGATTCATTATTTATTCCACTTTATATGACCTTTCTAAGAATTTAGGCTCACAGTTATTAGGATTATTTCCCCTGGTTATGGAGAATATAACATTTAATAAGATTTCAAGGTTCTTGTTTATTTCAGTTTATAAAATAGCATGTCTTATTTTTTTTCAAATGTATTAGGTGTATACTGTTTTTAGTATGGGTTTCCTATACTATTAAACTGATTGTTCCATTTGGATTTTTATTTCTTGTAATCATTATAATTTAATAAAATAATGAATCGGCTCTAGTCTTTTGGGGTCAGGGAGTTACAATTGGTATCTAAAGGAGGCTTAACAATAACTATAGAATATATATTTAGAGAACCTATATTATTTATAAAAACCCTAAAATATAAATTTAGTATTATTATAATATAACATCATATAATTTTGGTAAGGTAGAAATTTTGTGGTTACTCCCAGAAATAAATCCATTTTTGGATAATATAAGGGGGCATGGTTCTGGAACCAAAGTACCTATTACTAATAAATGATAAAAGGTATTCGAGGCCTCCCATGGTGTAACCGGGTTCATGAAAATGGTCCTACTACACACCGGGGTTGGTACTCCCAGGGGATACACTTTGGAGAGTTCAAAATTAATTTACTTAATAAAATAATGTATTTGAAATTAAATATTACCCAAAAGTAACCGAACATTATAATTCTAGGATTCATAATGAAAATATTATTTTATTTTCCATACTATATTTATAGGCATGAAAAATACATAATTTTAGGTGCTAATCCAGTATATTCAATTATTTTGAAATGGCGCCTTGAAGGAGAATTTGTATCAATAATCGTGCACACTATAGAGGTCTCCTTATTAAGAAATCAAATAAAGATGGTATTAGAATAGAGTAAGTTAGGGATATATTAGGTATCTAATTCCGGTTATGATAAATACCCTTTCCCAAATAGAGTAAACTATTTTGTAGATTGAATCTCCTATACTAGATCAAATTATGTAAAATAATCCCCCATGTTTTAGTGGGAATACTAATCTGATTGTAGATGTTCAATGGATTGAGTATCTATAGAATATATTTACGGCCTTGGAATGCAATGAAAAAGAAAATGCTACACTTGCTATCTATTGTCTCCCAGGTGATGTTTTTTCATTGGTGGTCTCTAATCCAGAATACATTGGAGGAAAAATAAATTAAACTGATGGAATGGAGAAATTTTAAGGAGACATTCATTGATAAATACATCCCTCATGATAATAAAATTTATATAAAGAGTATGTTCCTTAGTATAATGTAAAATGAGGAAAAATGTTTTGAAGAGTATCAAGAATCCTTTAAAAGGTTATCCACCTATGCTACACATTATATATGAAGCACTGAGAATATTATTGACCACTTATTTGAAGGTCATAACACAAGTCTCCGAAGGGAACTGGTTTCTCAAAAATTATTACATATGATGAAATTTTTTATTTGATATGAAGATAGTGAAATAATTATCCACATCTGATGGTTTCATGGGAAAACAAGGGAATAAGTGGTTTTTGGAACAACATGAAAAAGGTAATGACTTAATGAATAGAAATGGAAAAAAGTATTTTATAACATCTGATAAATATCAAAATAATCACCCTAGGAAATTATTGAAATGATTCTTATTTTCTTATATGTGTGGGGAAAAGGCCAAAAAGAAAAATTATATAATGAAATGAGGGAGAACACTACTATTTGGTGTTACAACTACAAGAATTTTCGTCAATATGAAAATTAATCCCCCAAAAATCAAGAGAATATACCTTCTAATAAGATATGTGATCATGGTCAAGCATTTTCTGTTAAAACAACAGAAGTGGAATGATATATGAACTTCTGTATTAGGACCCAAGAAATATTTAGTAAATGTATTCTATATATGAGGTTCTAATAATATGATTTATGAAATATGTAAGGATTTTACTATAGTACTTTTTCATTAAGGTTTTTAGATCATATGTTTAATTGTACATAGAAACATTATTATGTAGAAAATTATCTTTTTTGAAAACACATTATTGAGGGGAACACAATAATTAATATGATCTTGATGTTGAGATAATGATGAAGAAATGAAGGATTTGTAAATTTTATGACTACCTTTGAATTGATTAATTAATTTTCGACAAGTAGTCTATTCCAACATTAATGGAGTTTGAAACATGTTTTGATTTAAGGATTATATCCAATAACATGTGTCTTACTGATGTAATAAATATGAATTCATATTTATAGTAAGTTTACCCAGTGATTTTAGTTATTTTTATATTTTATGAGGATACATCTTAAAGTCATTAATATGTTTAGAGTGTGAAAATTCAAAGCTACTTAATTTTGACTAAAAGTAAATTATAATTACATTTTTTAAATTTAGTTACTCTCTTTCAGAAGTGACTGGGTCATAATATTTTGGCAAAATTAAACTGTTTATAAAATGGTTTAAAATTACCATTATATAAGATTTTACATTTTAATGTATTACCTCAACATATGATGCATCATGTTCTATGATATGAAGGAGAAAAATATCAAGGCATAGTAAAAGGAAAATATTATGTTTATAAAATCATATATTTATATATACTCATATTTAGTGGAATAATTCCTTTATTTAAGAAAAAAATGATTTTAGAATAAAAATCTGGTCTTATGATCCGTATTTTTCATTATATCAATGATATTTATCCCCACCTTTAGTTTATGATTTTTTGGTAAAGAAATGTCATCTAAATATGTTCTCTATAACTCCCACTCAGAACTTTTTTTTGGAATTTTCTTCTTCATTATCTATGTTTCCATTTCCCACTAATGTTCTCATAATAGGAAACCTAGTTACATGATAGTTGTACTTTCCTTTCTCTCTTACTAAGAATAGGTGACATTAACAATTTTTATGATGTGGTTATTTCAAAAACAGTTTATTTTCAAACTCTCTATCATTAATATGATGTTAAAATTCTCAGGAAACAATTTAATTATTGTGGGGATAATGTAACACATTGAAATTCAAGAGTAAGAGCTATATATTTGATAGTGTGTTTGAAATGCATCACCAAGCGCATAAAGGGATATAATATCAAAAGTAACTAATACATATTTAGTAATTTAAATATATTCAATACATGATATTTATTATAATGAACATACCAATCCGTTATCGTATGTTTCACGGAAGAGAAACCTTCTTCGATAGCATGCATAAGACACAAGACCGAGTTTCTCCAAATAACATTATATTATTAAAACATTATTTTTTAATATAATAAAAAATAGCCTAGATATTATGTTAGTGGTAATGAATAATATTAACTAACTTATAAATATATATGGTTTATATAAATATAAAATGAATTCATTGGTTAACAACTAATGACAAATGATAATAAGAACCAATTGGAGATAAAAATAAGTATTATTATTTATATGATTACAAAGGAGTTTTGTATTATTAAACATTGTTAATTAAAATTAGTGAGAGAATTTAATGAAATATATATGTTATATTTTCTATAAAAAAATTTATATTGATCCACTATGTTTGATATGAATAAGATAAGAATAAACAATATTTTATACATAAAAACCTATATTTTTATCAAGGTTATTTTACCACCTTTTAAGGGAAACCTCATTTTGAATTTTAATTAGGAGACATTAAATTTTTAACATGTAAAAATAAACTTCATATATTTTATAGAAAAATAAAAATTTTATTATGGTGAATTGTTGATATTTTCCAAAAACATATCATTTTCTAATGAAAAGTTAAAAATTATACAATTTGGTTCAAAACTGCTTTTAAATATAATTTATTTTTAAAGTTGTATAATGTTTTATATTTTTTTAAAGTTTTACTAGATAATATTTTTATCGATTAATGATATTAAAATTATTATAATCAATTTCACCTTGAAATTGACTGAAAAACATAGAAACGTTTTGGATATTTTTACATTAAAACCCTACATTGACATCCCACCACAAGCTGGATATTAAATTAATTTCAGACAATTATTTGATTGGAATTTTGAAAAAATGTATCCTATATTTGGAATAATCATAAATTTTATTTTATAATAAAGTCAATTTTTTTACCAAAAATATTATTTAATATAATTATAATTAATTACAATTATTAAGGAAATAATTAGCTTAATAAATGAAAAAACCTTTAATTTAAGTGACCAAATGACTCTTACATTTTTCTAGAACCCATTTTATGGAAATATATCGGCAATAAAAATTATATTATTCATATATAATGGTTTATAATGAATTTTATTATGTAATAACATATGTATACGAAACATTTTTCTAAAACTTACAAGTGAATCCTTTTCATTCTCTATAAATAGCTATTATCTCTCACCCTTCTTCACACATATCAAACATAGTAGGTTCATCCATGATCTACCAAAATATCATCCCAACATCTCTCCACTAGAACTTGAAGCGTCCCTTGCATCAGAAATCCTTCCAAGAATTCTTTTGGTGTTAAGAAAAATAATTTACCTAATTAAAAGGTAACGTCTTCTCTCAATATTTTTTTTTCATTTACATTATACAATCCCTATACTCTTATTATTATATGATTAAGTAAAAAGAAATATTATCCTAATTATACATTTATATTTTTTTTGTTGTGTTTTTGAACAATACTTACACACACCTCCGTCTAATTGGTAACGAACATATTGCTTCTATGTACATCGAACTACAAACTTACGAAATGATGATTGTTCATTCATCCCTTACCACTGATCATAGTGGCCATTATGATGGAAAAACTATTTATATATGATATATATATTATTTATAATATCATTATTACTATTAAACTTTTATTTAAAACATTTCATTGTGCTTCCCATCTTATGTATATATGACAATTTCATTTGCAGAAGTGTAGACCACCACTGCCTCAAAGCGATATGACTCATTCATGTCATACATATAATGTATAAAGGATGTTTTTAAGAATCATATGTAAAATATATATCGTTGATATGATACTGTAATTGTAATATACATGTGTATCAACTATTTTTAAATTATTTAATACAACCAACAAATGAAAGAAGTGTTCATGCATATGTATGGCCAACCATCTCCATGAACGGTGCACTTCATTTATAATCTCCAAATAGTATGGACTATTATAAATACATATGTAATAAATATATATAAAAATAAAATAATATTTTAAATTTTGGAGAAGATGAAATTAGGATATCAAAAAAAGGAATAACAAGTAACAATTCAAAACATAATAGAGAAAACATGGAAGTTAACCCTAGAAATAGTTAAAATAATGAAAGACTTTTTAAAAAAGTGTAATAGAATATTTTAAGAAGTTAATATATGATATTGTAAACATTATTAATTTTATGAAATTAGTTAGTAACATATTTTAAACCACTATACATGCATCTAAAGGCCACACAATTAAAATGAAGGACAATGTAAGGGGACTCCATCTCAATTTACATTCCATTAAGACTTATTTGATATTATGTACCAATTACATTTTATTTGGTTTATATACTGATGTTTTCATGTAATATAATTAATCCACTTGTTATCATTATATTATTAGTTTATTTTTAGGTCATACCTTTATCGATATTTTGATTCAAATATTTCAATGTGGTATTAGAAACTTCGGAATGTTTAAATATTATTCTTCTAAAGATTGTTCTTATTTATTATAATTAAAATCTCAATTTATTTTTTTAATGTAAGAATATTTTGAAAAAATTACATTATTTTGGTCAATTTTTATTTGAATATCCATTTTATCATATAACAGATTTTAAAATTTCCAAAAACATATATCATTTTACGTATAGTGTTTACTTTGATTGTTATTTGATATTGATAATTGGATATTCATTCCAAAATATGGATATTTGATAAAAAAATATATTATATTGAAAAAATTGGTTACTCAATATGAGTATTACATTGGACATGAAATGAAGGGTGGATCCCAGACTTTGTATATCTTCTTGATCCATCTACAGTTTCTCATGAGATGATTAGGTTGGAAAAATTAAACAGGTTTCTACCTATAGTTTTAAACTGTCTGGAGGATGTTTAATGATAGTATTTTTTCTCATTTTCCTAATATTTTATTTTTAATAAATAATTATTTCTATAATAGATATTTTAGTTTTTATTTATCCATGATATTGTGTGTCAACATATCTATGGATACATTTCATTTATATTCATTGGTTAAATTGAATTTTTATTAGTTTTTTACCTTACCATATGGAATATTCCTTATCTAGTTATTTTAAAGGATTGCTTAAGAATTTATATTCCTTTACATGATAATTTAGTAATATTGAATCATTATTACATCAACTTTACTTACCCATAGTAATCATTTGAGCTCACCCTTATTATGTTTATTTCCATATGTTATGAAGAAGATAACATTGAAAAAGCTTTCAAGTACGCAGTTTATTTCAATTTATTGTGTAGAATGTTTTATTTTCTTTTCCCAATGTATTATGGGTATAATTTATATAATTCAATTTTCTTTATAGTGCTAAAGTGATTTTTATTTCTATATTTTATTCCTTATTATAGTGCTATTGTAATAAAATAATATACTGGATACAAGCTTATTGGGTTGGGGAGTTATATACATCTAGAGAGAAAAATTAAAGGAAACTTGTAATTTCAAGAATCAACCAGTGGAAATGAAGCTTCATAATTTTATTGAGAGGTATATCATAATAACTCATCATTAAATACATAATCCTAAAAAATCCAGATAAAAATCAGATTATAAACTAAAACATGTAACACATTAGTATTACATGAATCATAAGCCCTGTGAAATAAATAACATTAGATAGATATTAAAATTACCTTAAAATTCATAATAATATTAAAAAAATACATTCATGGGTAGTATATACCCCACATTAAATAAGAGGTGAATATGGTATGTCTCTAACAAAAATAAATTTGAGATGAAAATCCCTTACCTTAGGAGTGACTTCTTTCATACATGTTCAAACATCCTCTATATTGAATATATATTTATTATAAATATATTATATAACCATTATAATATAAAACATACCATTAATTATTTAATTATAACCTGTTGTCACAAGTTTATTAACAATCCTTTTCTAAAATCACAGTTCCACGTGTTATCTGTTTTATTTTTCATGTATGTTTTGGTTCATTTATTTGGATCCTTGTGTTTTGGTAATAGATCCATTATCTCCATATTATTAATAATTATATAAACATAATACATATTCATTATATATATACACATTTAATTTCATCTATAAATGTATGGGATATTAAATTTAATGGCACTGTTCCTAGAGATGATAGGTCGTAAATATGCATGAATTCTATTTTCACATTTTGAATGATAGAATGAAAGAATGTTAAATAATAATTATCTATTAATGAATCTTTATTATAGAATATATATCATATATATTCACTAAACTAAAATTATTTCTATCATACTAACGTGGAAATGAAATATGAATTCAATAGCTTCGTGGAGGTGGAAGTCCACATGTACTCATGAGTGCCATTATAGTTTCCTGACATTTGGGAATGTGGGAAAGAATATTTTAAATTATTATTATAGAATCATAATTAAATAATAAATATCATATATAATCATTATACCCATACTAATAACCTTACATTATTAATGGGGATGGAAAATGAATTGTATCACTATACCGATACGGTAAGATGTATGAACGCACGAGTGATACATTCACTTACCATTTAATGGAAAGAGGGTTAATAAAGGTGATTTAATAATAATAATAACAATTAATTATATTCAGAATATATAATTTATTATTTTATTATTAATATAATATATTTATTTATGTAAAATAATAATTAAAATGAATGTGATCAATTTTAATGTCTCAGATATTCCGTGTATTATTTCTAAATATTATATAGAATTATTTCGATACCATAACTTTTGACAGCATGTCATTCCAAGGCCCAGGGTGTCCGAAATAAATGTATGAAATAAATTAAAATTTTAAACAGTGCACATGAGAGGTTTTCCTTTAAAAGTGGAATATATTTTAAATGGGTTCCCGAAACAAGAATCTGAGGGCACCGTTGCATTCATAGAAATGACTTTACCTTAGGCATGGCCTAACATAGATCAGTGTGGGTCAGCTGCGAGAGTTAGTTTTTGGATGTTTAATGAAAGTAAAATAAAATAATAATTTATTTCATTTAGATGTTTCCTTTTTGCACAACGACCTAATTCCACCCTTTTAAATACCTTCTTATGGAAAATTGTTAGGGTTAGCCTCATAACCCTGCGAATTGAGATAGAGGCTCTTGGAGCATTCGAGGAGAACCCATTGGAGAACAATGATGACGCGAACAACAACGCTTCTCGAATCCGACAAACCTCACCAACGAACATGACACAGAGGTCATCCTACAACTGGATCGAGGTAGGGGTTGTTATTTCGATTATTCGTTCCCTGTTTTTTGGATTAAAATGAGGAACGTGGTTCAACCATGATCATGTTGATACGTGGATCATGAATTCACGTAGGAGGGTGTTATTTTTCCATTCCTATCAGGTTTTTATTTAGGAATTTTAATTGTGATAATGGTTGGATTATCATTTGTATTTTCAATGTTTAATACTTCTAATGGGAGAAGATCAAGGTCATGAAAAATGACAACAGAGGTTCGTTCCTCATTTTTGGTGTGTTGGATTTTTCATCTTCTTTTCATTTCGTTCTTCATGGGGCAATGAACAACGGATCACTGCACATCTGTTTTGTGACGCAACAATCCCAAATTGGAGATTTTACATCATGTCAACCTAGCAGAGGTTCGTCGGTGATGGAAGAGGATGAATTGACACAGTTTGGGAATTATTGTTCTTTGAACGTTCATCGCATGGATGATCAAATGGCATTTTTAGGGCTGATCGGAGGCCCCAAAACTGACAGAATTGACTTTTTGATTTGCGAGCAACCTAAAGTATGGAGTTTTTTTTGAGATCGGATGGCCAGATTGATGATTTGAGCAACATCGAGGCGTGACCAAGTAGGTTTTTATTTCAGGAATTTTCCAGAACACACATTGTGTACCTCCAAAGATCACAATATGTGGTATCAGCATCATCAACTAGGGTTTGAGTGGTTAAATAGGTATCAGATGGCATTTGCCCCCGATCACTTATCATTTTGGACCTTCCCTAAAGCTTGAAATGTATATTGGGTGATACACAGACATAGGATGGAGTACACGATCATGTACACCACCACACTGCCAGACCAGGCCGGCTACACGAGATAACCAGTGTACCAGTTACATGGGATGGTGGACATGGGATAAAGCTATGTAGGGGCACATGACCATATACAAAGAGATATCCCCAACTACATGAAAATAGAGTGTGTTATGTACTATATGCCATGTAGTGACTTTTCTACATGACCAGCTTTGAGACGGTTCGTTGTACACGAGTAATACCCGAGGTCAGAGGAAAAAGCGGGTGACCTATCTATATGCCGTGTAATTTTTAGTACATGTTTTGATCTTCTTGTCCACCATATCTTGGACATATTTAGTTTTTTTATTGCCCCTTCTTCGTGTTCCCCTGAAGGTCAGGAATCGATTCCTTCTATAGGAATATGATCCCTTTAGTAAGACTTTCTGAGATAGAGTCAGGTATCCCTCCGAGAGGCCCAAAGTGAGATCCTCAATCCATTCATGCACCTAGGATGATTCAGGTATCGAAGTGACTATCGCCACAGGGAGTTAATCCTCTACATAGAAAGTGAATCTGGATGAGTCGTGGTATCCAACAAGGTCATGGAAGTTATCCTCATATGTGTATCGTGATCTTTTCCCCACACAGGAGCGTTTTCTCCTAGAACGAGTAGGTCTACCTCTCGTGACCTTTCCTAACAGATAGTACATCCCAGACGAATGTCATCAGATCTATCAGACTCATGGAGTGAGTTCCCCTAGACGGGTGCATTGTGGAATCTATGGACTGAATCTCTATTGGGGGTATGTTGTGGTGTGACTTGTCCCTAGACTACGGGTTTAGGATATGTGTATATTTGGATGGTGTTGTCCTATTATATGTTCAGTTGACATGTACTGTGTATAGGTGACTGTAATTTTTTGTTCATTATTAATTTGTGGTTGGACAATGTAGTTTTTAGACTCTTTCTTTTGGTGGGCTTGTATACTGGGCCAATTTACATTCAGTGATTTACATTCTGTCGTACTCTGTTGGTTGGGTTTAGTTGTATGCATGCATTTTTTCCCTTAGTATTTTTTACATTTCTGCATTATGTGATTGGAGATGTGTGTGTGTGTATAGGTTCTTAGGAAATTCCTCCAATTTCAGTAACATTCCTACTCAGTTCTAGTCACCAGCCCCTGGCCCATTGGAGGCGAGCATGGGGAATCGCGATGAAAGCCCCACTAGGATGGGTCCTGACAGAGTGGTATCAGAGGTGGCTGGTTCTACCTTAGGACCAAAAGTCTATGATATTGGTTTGGAGAAATAGTGTTAAGTATTTCAAGCATGGCCTTCATTCAAGAGACTTCAGTGTTTGTGCGGGTGGCCAACATATCCATACAAAAGGATTTGGATAACCTACTTTTCGACTCGGTACATGAAAACACTATTTGTGGGGAAATAAAAGGATGGTACATGTATCATATTGGAATGGGTTGTGTTTTCCATATCCTTTGTGTCAGCTATCTAGATATACTCGTTAACCATTATATATCTTGTTTCCTTACAGGATGCCTTCATGACGCATACCCGCTAGGATTCAGCAATGCAATCATGAGGATGACCCCCTCAGTGATGAGGTGTCGATACGGGGACCAGTTCCCTAGGAGTTGCCACCTGGTGGTTCACCTTCCATACCACCACCAATGGAGTAGCATGTGGTACCTGCAATACAGATCGACAAGGAGCACAGGCTGAGCATGATCCAAGACTTCCAACGATAGAGACCCCTAGGGTTCATAAGAGAGCCTAAACCCAGGAGGCTGAGGACTGATTTGAGGCCGTTAACAGAGTTTTTCTCCTAGTAAGGACACTAGTAAATTATATGGTGATCCTAGAAGCGAGCCTTCTTCATGGTTTGGTAGGATGATGGTGGATTCTGACCACATAGACTCATGATGAAGAGACTCTTCCATGGAAAGAGTTTTAGAGATTCTTCAAGGAGGGGTTCACTCTGGTTACGCTGAAAGCAGTGCGCATCCAGGAGCTTCTTGAGCTCCAACAGTGCATTTTGATAGTAGCTGACTATTCATCGAAGTTCACTATCCTTTACCAGCACTCAATGGATATGTCCAAGGTTCAATACTTTAGAGCTCGGACCTTCGATAGAGGTCTACAACGAGACATCCTAGCTTTTGTCATGCCTCAATGCATTCTGACATATGATGGAGTGCTCGAGCGTGTCTTAGTGATCGAGAGTTTCTTGGCGGAGTAGAGATAGCCAATGGCAGTCAGTAGCGGGCATACCTGCATGAAGATCACGACAATTGGGAGCTGATGTCAGTCATAGAGATCAGGACATGGGAGACGTCATAGGAGGACCCAGGATAGGGGATCAATAGTCTAGGGCTCTCAAGATGGATCCAATCAACTGAGGGAGAGGCGGTGTTACTCGTGCGACAGTAGGGGACAACTCGCTAGAGATTTTCCGACCCATCGAGCTGCTGACTGGGAGGTGGTAGATGGACCACCAAGGAAGTGTCAGATAGTGGATAAGGAAGACCGTCCATGTGCTGGATGTGGAAGTGGAGCAGGGAGAGATACAGGTGGTGGTAGATGCTTCAATTTACTTCAACCACCACCCCCAGGAGGTCCGTACTAGGCTCATGGATTTAGGGTACATGGGTGGGGACAGCTACATGCGGTCGAGGTGTATGACACATGGACTCTAAGGATGACATGATGTATGATCTATTCCTTCTCTACATTGTTTTCCTTACTTATAAACATAGGTTCCATTCATTCCTTCATCGCCACATGTCTTGTGGAAATACTCGAGATTCTAGTAGAGTTGTTGACTCGATCCTTATGCTTGGAGACACCTAAGGGAGGATACTTGATGATCACTCCCCTTTGTAAATAGTGTGATCTTACCCTTGGACATGAGGGTTTCAATTTGAACCTCTTAGTGGTAGCGTTGAGGCCTTACGACATAATTCTATGATTGGATTATTTATCTTTAGTCAATGCCCAGATTGATTGTTTTAGGCGAAAAGTGTGGTGTGTCCGTAGTGATGGTACAAGGTTTTCCATTATTGGAGAAAAGGAGTCCCATGTAGCACAAAATGTGCTCATTAAATGGGGGTGTAGCCGATCACTCATCAATTAGCTGGAATTTCCCTCAAAGCAGTAAATTTTATGATCTCCCAGTTCCTAGTAGTAGTGACAGAGTATGAGGATGTCTTTTTGGAAGATGATCTAGGACAACCTCTCCACTATGAAATCAACTTCTGCATCGACATACAACCTGGGACAACACCAATTTCCTCATCAGCATATCATATGTATCCTACAGAGCTTCGCGAACTGAGGGTGCAGTTGGAGGATTTGTAGAGAAAGGGTTTCGTAAGACACAGTGTTTCACCCTAGGCAGCCCCACTCTTGTTTTCCAAGAAGGCAAACAAGATTTTGAGGTTGTGAATGGATTACCGATGCTTGAATCAAGTAACAGTGAAGAACAAGTATCCACTACTGAGAATCTACGACCTCTTCGATCAACTAAGAGGGTCACATTGTTTCTCAGAGGATGAAATTTGATCAGGTTATCTCCAGTTACTGGTACGGGATGACGATATATCGAAGACGGCTTTCAGATACCGCTACGGTCACTATGAGTACTTGGTGATTCCTTTCAGCATGATCCCCCCTTGCAGTGTTCATTTGACTGATTAACCAGATCTTCCAGCCGTACATAGACCGTTTCATTGTGGTCATCATCGACGACATGCTTATATACTAGGAGTCAGTGGAGGAGCACGCGAGACACCTACAAATTGTTCTAGACGTACTCCTGGAACACCAGCTTTATTGGAAGATCTCGAAGTGCCAGTTATGGATTCAGGAGGTCCACTATCTAGGACATGTCATCTCAGTAGATGGTGTAGCTGTAGTCCCATCCAAGGTGGAGGAAGTGTTATCATGAGAGCCCCCTTGGAGTGTGACGAAGGTGTGGAGCTTCCATGGGTTAGGAGGATATTAATGGATATTCATTCCTAATTTCTACAAAATATAAGAACTGATGACAGCCTTGACCAGGAAGGGAAAACCATTCATATGGAAGGAGAAGTGACAGTAGGCATTCGAGCAGTTGAGATAGAGTTTTACGAGCGCCCCAATATAAAGATTTCTGGAGGAGGGTGTCTTGTACATAGTTGTCTGTGATGCATCAGGAACCAATTTTAGTTGTGTCCTGATGAAGATACATTAAGTGATTCCATATGGTTTGCACTAGGATAGGCCACATGAACATAACTATACATCCCACGATCTCGAGTTGGAGGTTGTTGTCTTCATGATGAATATGTGGAGGCACTACCTTATCGGTGAGTGGTTTATCGTCTACTCTTGCCACAAGAGCCTTAAGTACATCTTCTCGCAGAAGGATCAGAATCTGAGGAAAATGAGTTGGCTAGAGTTCCTCTAAGACTATGATTTCAGGATCATCTATACTCCTGGTAGAGGGAACAATGTGACAGATGATCTTAGCAGATGTTCAAGCTCACAGCTATTGAGTGAGAAGACAGAGCAGTTAGCCACGTTGAAGATATCCTTCATGGACAGATAGGATGCAACTTACCAATAGTGGATGGTTTTCACCCCACCGCTCTTACAAAGAGTTAAGGAGGCACAACTCGGGTATATCTACTGTGAGGATTTATGTGCTCATTTATCCATATGACATGATCCTTATTGGTATTCGCAAGGTGGGGAACGTGTACTTATTTCCAAGGAATGCATTGTTGTACCAGTGGCATTGCGGGAAGAGGTCCTCTGGGTGTTTCATACATGCCCTTTGGCGGTACATCTTGGAGTGGAGAAAATGTACCAGGAACTCTAATGATTGTTCTGGTGGTCTGGAATGAAGATGGTAGTAGCGGATTTGGTTTCTCGATGCCTTACATTCCAGCAGGAGAAGGCTATGCACTAGGTTTCAACATGATTAGCTCATCCCTAGATGTTATAGAGTGTAATTTGGATGGTATATTGATGGAAATTGTGATGGACTTACCACATATGTCCAAGTGGCCTGATTCCATCTAGGTGATCGTTGACCGACTCACCATGTTGGCCCACTTCCTAGCTATCAGGGAGCAGAGTTCCGTAGAGAGCATGGGACACCTCTATGTGCAGGATATAGTTCGGATTCATGGCTTCCCTTTGACGATAGTCATTGATTGAGATGCTTGTTTCACATCCTGGTTGTGGAAATTGATTACAGGTGGATTTTAGGACTCAGCTATGTTTGGGCACGATATTCCACCCCCATACCAATGGCCAGATGGAGAGGACCATTCAGGTTTGGGAGGATATGTTGTGGGCCTATATTTTTGTCATTGGTCACAGTCAGGAGGACCGTCTAACACTGGTGGATATTGCGTACAAATAAACTACCACTCGACCATCTGTATGTCACCTTTTGAGGCTTTATATTGGAGACCCTCTCGGTCCCCGCATTGTTGGACCAACTCCATAATGTTAGCACTCATGGGTCCAGAGTTGGTAAGAGCTACCACCGAGAAGGTGCAGATCATCTGGGAGTGGATGGAGACTACACAGAGCTAGTAGAAGTCTTATTTTGATATACGACAGATACCCCTAGTGTTCGAGGAGGGAGACTACGCCTTTATTTGGGTCTCACCTCGATGAGGGTTACATAGATTTGGTCGGGGCAACAAGTTATCTTTGAGGTTCATTGAACCTGTCCAGATACTACAAAGAGTTGGAGAGGTGGCGTACCACCTACCTATACCACCAATGTTTCATCAGGTACATGATGTCTTCCACATGTTGGATCTGAGAAGGTACATGCATTACCCATCGCAGGTCATCGACTAGGGTGAGTTGTACATCAAGGATGGAGTGACCTTTGCTGAGTACCCAGGGGAGATCAATAATCAGTAGGAGAGGATCCTTCATGGTAGATCAATTCCCTTGATGCGCATTTGGTGGCAGCACGAGAATCTTCAACAGAGTAGGTGGGAGGGGGAGACACAGATCCATGCCCAGTAACCACATATATTTAGTAGCCTTTTTTTAGCTTTTCGAGGATGCAAATCCCCAAGGTGGCGATAATTTAATGTCTTGGATACTCCGGGTATTATTTTTAAATATTATATGGAATTTTTTCAAGACCATACCTTTCGACGTTATGCGATTCTGAGGCTCGGAGTTCCAGGAATAAATATTTGAAATAAATTAAATTTTTAAACAGCATGCTTGAGAAGTATTAATGAAAAAGTAGAATATCATTTAAATGGGTGCACAGAATAGAAATCTGGGGGCACCGTTGTGTTCAGAGTGGAGACTTTACATTAGGTGAGGCATACCATTGATCAGTTCGGGTCAGCTGTGAGGGTTAGTTTTTAGACGTTTAAGGAAAGTAAAATAAAATAATAATTCATTGTATTTAAAAGTTTCCTTTTTTTCATAGTGAAATAATTCCTACCTTTTAAATACCTACTTAGGGAATGTTCATAGGGTAGGCCTCATAACACTGGGAATTGAAAGAGCATCTCTTGGAGCTTTGGTGGAGACCCCGTTGGTAGACGAAAGTGACGGGAACGACAACACATCTTGGATCCAATGAACGTCACCAACGAATGCGACATGACAGTGATCCTTCGACAGGATCAAGGTAGGGGTTGTTATTTCAATTCCTCTTTCCCCTTATGAGGATTTATTTGATGTACATGGATCAACGATGAACATGTTGATCCGCAGAACGTGAGTTCATGCGGGAGGGTATTATTTTTCCTTTTCTTTCAGGGTTTGATTTTGGAATGTTAATTATAATAATTGTTGGATTATTATTTTGAGTCATTGTGTTTAATCCTTATAAAGGGAGAAGATCAAAATTTTGATGAATGATATTGGAGGTTCGTTCCTCATTTTTGGAGTGTTGGATTTTCTTCCTCTTTTCTTTGCATTCTTCGTGGGGAGACAAACAACGAATCAGTCCACATTCATTTTCAGACGTAATGATCCCAAATTGGAGATCTGAAATCATGGGGACCTAGTGGAGGTGCATTGGTTATGGCGGTGGAAAAATCAACATGGTTCCGGAATTATCAATCTTCAATCGTTCTTTGCACGTATGATCAAAACACATTTTCTGGGTCGATCGAAGGCTCGAAACTGATGGAATCGACATCAGGATGCACTGGCGACCTAAACACTGGATTTTCATTAAGATAGGATGGCCAGATCGATGATCACATCAATACCGAGGCATGGAATATTAGGTTCATGTTTCAAGAATTTTCCAAAACACGTGTCATGTACCTTTAAAGAACACGTCATGTGGTATCGACGATAGTGGCTAAGGTTTCAGGGGTCAGACTGGTATCACAGGGCTTGTGACCATGGTCACACACTGTGTTGGACCTTCCCCGAAGCTCGTCATGTATCTTGGGTGATGCATAGAAACAAGATGGAGTACACAATTGTGTACTCCCCCACAAGTCCAGACCAGGCCGGCTACACAGGTTACCCCATGTATCGGTTACATGGGATGGTGCACACTGAATTAATCCATGTACAGGCACACGACTGCGTACACGGAGTCAAGCCCAGCAACTTGGACACATCATGTATTTTTTACTATACGATGTTTATTGAATATTTTAAATGACCAGCCTTGATATGGGCCATTGTACACGATCAGTGCCCCGACATCAAAGAACACAGCATGTGACCTATCTAAACGTTGTGTAATTTTCTGTACATGGATTGATCTTCTTGACCACCGTATCTTGAAATGTTTCTTTTGGATTAGGGCCCCTTCTTCTCATTCCTCAGAAGGTCAGGTATTATTTCCTATTATAGGATTATGATCCCTTCACCAGGACCTTTCGAGATAGAGTCAGGTATACCTCTGAGAGGCCCAGAGCGAGATCCTCTATCCATTATTGAACCTTTGTAGTGTCAGGTATAGACGTGACTATCCCCACAAGGCATTGATCCTCTGCTTAGTAGGTGAATATTCATGAGTCGCAGTATCCACCAAGGCCCTGGTAGTGATCCTCATATGTGTATCGTGATCTTTTCCCCACTCAGTAGAGTGTTCTCTCAAAATGAGCACATCTATCTCTCATGACCTTTTCCGACAGACAGTACTTCTCGGAGGGACGTCATCAGAGCTATTAGAATCTTGAGTTGAGTTCTCTTGGACGAGTGCTTAATGGAATATTCTAACTAAATCCCTAGCATGGGAATTTTGTTGGGTGACTTGTCCCTATACTACGGTTTTGGGATTTGAGTATATCTAGGTTGTGTTCCCCAATTATATGTTCAGTAGACATATACTATGTAGAGACAACTGTACTTTTCCTTTGTGTATTGCTTTGTGGTTTTCAGGGTCCTCTTTTGAGTAATGTTATACTCACCCCTGCACGGGCTTTGCCCGCACATGTCGTGTCTTGAGAAGACGAGTAGCCTTTTGATTGAGTCTAGGGCGGACCAAGACAGGATAGATCATTCTGAGTTTCCAATAGGCCTAGGTGTTCATACAACTATGAGCAGCATTCCTAGTACCTTTTCTATTTATAGGTTGTACTTTGTAGCTTTCAGACTCTTTCTTTTAGTGGGCTTGTATTCTAGCCCAGTTTACGTTCAGTACTTTACTTTTCATTGTACTCTATTTGTAGGATTTAGATTTATGCATGCATTTTGTCTCTTATTGTTTTTTTACATTTCATCATTGTGGGGTTGGAGATGTGTGCATGTTTACAGGTGCTTATAAAATGCCTCCCATGTTAGTAATATGCCTACATAGTGTTAATCACTAGCCCCTGGCCTATTGGAGGTGGGCATGGGGAGTCGCGGTGCAGGCCCTACTATGACGGGTCATGACATCAGTTAAAGAGACTACTTCTTCATTGAAACGACTCCTTTAGTTCTACTCTTAAGGATCCTATTGTTGGAATTTTGGCAATAAAATAACCTCTATAATTTGGATAAGGATGTTTATAATTTATTTTCTCAGGGTATTTTCAAGATATAAGGAACTCAATTCTGTGAAGAAAGATATGGAGGGGTGCAATTTTATAATTTATGTGTGGGGATATTTTTTAATTTTTTGAAAGATTAAATTATAATAAGCCATTCTAAAGAAAAATAATTCCAAATGAATCTATATTGTAAGATAAGGTCAGATGTGGTTGTAAAACCATCAAAAAATATAATTTGGATACAATTAAGTGGTGTTTAAACCTTTTCATTTGGTTTAAAACCTTACTTAACCCATTTTAAAATTAATTGTGATAAAAAAATTAACTATTAAAGGGTTAAAATTTTACATATAAGTTAATTATTAACTAATAAATGTTAAATAGATAAACTTTTAGACCATATATTATCCACATTTTCCAACTTAAATATTATCTTGATTTTTAAATAATTTAATAAAATATTATTTTGGATAAAATATCATTAGTGTCAATTTTTACAAATCTCAATTTTTTTGACTTAAAATACCTAAATAAAAAGTTTTTTTCAAATATATATCTTTAAAAAGATATGTTACATGTATCTAAAAAGTTTAAATAAAATTAATATTTAATCCAATTATATTACTCTTAATATTTTTAAAATCAATTATTTTAATTTTCTATTAATTGAATATATACACTATTATCATTACAAAAGCATATTAGGTAATTATTTAATCACATAAAATTATAAATAAACTAAAATAATTAATATGATTTCATTATTAACAATGTATAATTTTATATTCACTCATAACACTATTTTTCGTCTTTCATAACACATAAAATATATTTCTAACTAAGAGAGTCACATTTTCTAACATTCCTTGCATTAAATATTATATATTCCATTTTTATAGAAAAATATCTAATAATAAAATAAATAATTATCCTATAGAGACAAAAGTTTAATTCCATTAACCCAATAATAATTATGATGAAATATTATGGCCATATCACTTAGTTTTAACCTAGAAAAAACAATTTTACCCTCTAACAAGGGGATTAATTTCACCATAGTTACTAGTCATATTGACCATAAATAAAAGTGGTTTATTTAAAAAAATATCTGAATATTAATTAAAAACATGGAATGAATTTTTCAACATTAAATTTCTATAATATGGAATAATTAATTTAAAAAACTCATAAAAAGTGGCAAAACCCTCTTTTAGAAAAAAAATATATTTTTAGCACAAAACATAGTTTATTGTTATCCCATAGTTAGAAAAATAATAAATTAAGGTTAAATTTATTTATTTAATATATATTTTCTAAATATCATGAAAAACATTGAAAGATAGTGAATAATTGAATTTTTTATGATAAACAAATTACACGCATAAAAATAGTTTTTTAGAAAAACAAAATTTTATTTTCAAATAATTATTTCTTATAATTAATTGATATCCATTGAATTAATTTTTTACATATGTGACAACAAATGTTTCATAATTATATAGTCATATTGCACCCACTAATCTTATTTCTAGATGGAAATTGAAAAAAATAATATTTTAATAGGAAAACACGGTTCATTTAAACTCAGTCTTTCATGTAATGAAAACTCTTAGAGAAATCAAATTATTTATAGAGAAATATATTATAAATTATTAGTGTGTTAAACATGTGGTGTGATTAATTACTTTGATGAATGGAATGAAAATTATTCACTCAATATTGTTATTTTTTCACTATCATGAATAGATGAATTATCATTTACAAGATTAACATGTTCCATGATTGATGGTCTCTCGATGTATAAGAAACAATGATTATATAAGTTTATATTCAATGTTTAGAGATATATATTGAGGAAAAAATCATTTTATGGTATAAATTTCATTGATAAAGATATCTCCAAACACGTTTATAATTTTAATAGAAATGAATTTTTTCTAGAGACTACTATTTTCATACAATAAAGAACTGAGAAACTCATAATTTTTGTGAACACTAAAAAAGGAAAATATGGTACAATAGTTTACATTGAATGATGAATAAGTTTAGTATAATTTTTCCATCCAAAATATGAAAAATTATATATGTTAATCATGTTTAATTGAGTTTTGATGGATTCAAAATGAGTTTTGAAGTGTTTTGTAACTATTTTTCTGATTTAGATGATTTATGTGTTCTAGAAATATATAAAAAATCATAAACCATGATTTGTTGATTATAAAGACGTCATGGTTTTTTTGGTTCATGGTTCATGAAACCACTTCATGGTGTCCATTGTGAATTATATAGGATATCACTTGACCGACTCTCATATGATGTATTTGATTTGGCATCCTAGAACTAACTTATGTGGAAATTATAATGACTTTTATTCTTATTTTTGATGATTATTTATATACATATCACAGCATGATTGTTCATATATATAACATAGTAGGTTATTATGTCCTAATATTAGATGTCATACTAAAAGGTCATACATGTTCCTCACTATGATGACAACCTGGAAGTGTTTCAACACTATTCTGAACTATATAGTCTATAGAAGTATCATATCATTTGAGGGAAACATGTGATACAAGCTATAAGGGTTTGATACTCACAGGACATTGGTGAACCTTCTCATGGTGTACTCCTATGATAATATCTAGTGTAGGATATAATAAAGACAGGAACTGCCAATAAGAAATCCACATTTATATATGTCCTTGGATGTTCTTATCTATAGACATGTGTATTAATCCTTGTACATTAATATTAAAAATAATGAGTACCATGAGTTCCTAATATTGATGTATTGATGAAAATAATGACGCTATATGTTTGCAACAAGGCATGATATATTGGTTGTTTCACGAGTAATATTGCATTAATGAATAAAGCGAGAATGATTTTCCCCTATGTTCTTTCATGGTTGTTGATATATCAGGCCCTTTTATGGAAATTATATTGCCTAAATAAATCCATTTATATGGTTTTATATATGAATTATCATTTTCATTTATGTGAATGAATGATACATCTATTATATAGGTTGATTGAACCAACATGCAACCTTCTTAATTAATGATATCACGATAAAGGGATTGTGTAACATAGTAAGTTTTTAAATAATGTATTATGTCATTGTACCATTAACTCCTTTCTCCATGGGTTCCTTGGTCTATTTTTATATGCTAGACGTTTACTTCAGGCTGTTTCACCTATTGTGACTGAGAATGTAGCCTATGAGGTCACACACTAAGTGTATCCAAAATCTCAATTAAATAATATTAATATTATTTATCATTTAACCAGTTGAATAAATATTATTCCCATACATGGTTTAATAATTATTCATATTTAATTGATCAGATATATATTCTATCACAGGTTATTCAAGAGAATATAATGTATACATACTATTTAATAAATAATTATTCTCTATTTAATGGATATAATATTTATTTATTTATTAGCAAATAGTGTCGTGATATTTATTTAATAAATAAATTGTCATTATTCATGTCCTTAAAAATATTTTATAGTAATGAATGACGGATATTATTGGTCTATTGAGAAAAAATAAAAATTGAATAGTATTTGATTACATGATATTTAATACAATTATCAAGTTAAGGTCATGTCGAGAAATAGTAATAGTAATAATATTATTATTTTCCATGGATTAAAAAATAATGAAGGTAACTTGTGAAATTATAATATTTAAACCCTAGTGGTAAATAATCTCAATTATATTATTTCCTAAGAGATAAAATTCATTTTTTGGTTGTGTACAATAGATTTAGAGAATCCTATCCGTCCATAGAGTGATCCATTCTCCAAGAATGCTTCTAAGATCAGATAGTGTTTGTCCACCTCCTCCAAATCTCAAGTCCATAGATAGCCAAGATAATGGTTTGAATGTAGTTCTTGAGGCAATCAAAGGGGCACGATGTAAGAAATTGGATATGTCAATATAGAAACTAAAGATTCCTATAGATATGTTCAATGATTTGTGTAACATATGTGGATCACCACTAGAGGGACACTACTAGAAAATAGCCATATAACCACAGTTTAGGGAAAAAACATGTGTATATGGGTGCCATATACCAACAATTTAGGAAAACCATGTGTATATGTATAGTATGGGATCTTATACCCACAGTTTTTGAAAACCATGGTTATAGTTTTTTTGTGATGGTCTATTCCCACAATTTTCTATAACCATAGAGAAAAAAATCTATTCCCATGATTTTGGTCAAAAGTATGGATATGTTTGTGTTTTTTAAGGCATATCCCCATGGTTTTTCCAAAACCGTGGGAATAAAAAAAATTAAAATGGGTATATACCCACGAATTTGTAAAACCATGGGTATAGATTTCCTACCTTATGGCAGAAAAAATAAAATCCGTGGGACATAAAAAATATTTGGTAGGAAAACGGATACCCATGGTTTAAATAAATATATTTAGGTTGATAGAAATTTATAAACGTATAAATTCTATGGATGATTTGGTCATACATAGGAGGTTATTACCAGCGATAGTGGGATCGAATCACGCTAGCCTTTTTTTCTAATTCAAAGACAAGGATTAATATATTATGATAAAGGAAGATAACTTTAAAATAAATCAATGGTGCTAGGTTAGTTAGGCATTGAAACTCAGAGGTTATAGATATGGGTTTGAAACCACTCTCCTTTTTCTTTTCATAATACGGATGGAGATTGATATATATTAAAAAATATACATATATATATTAACAAAATTTGTGTAGCCGAAGTGGTGAAAGGTACTGAATGTGGAGTGCGGGTTGCGGGACATCCCGGGTTCAAAACCTGTTGTCCTATTTTTATAGAAATTTTACCCACTGTTTTTAAACCATGGGTATAAGGTTTGATAGCGTGGATTTATGGATTTGGGGCTTTGAGATGGAGGAAAAAGACAACCGTGGGTATAGGTTAGAGACCTATCCCGACACCTCTATCTCCCATATTTCCCAAAATTGTGGGTATCGCCTATACCCACGGTTACTACGGGTATCAGTTGTTTTTCTAATAGTGGGAATATTCTATTGATTTATATAATGAAATGACAGTACAACACAAATCTTTTGTTAGAACCATAAATAAAGAAAGAATTCCAACAATTTAATTATTTAAATAATTAAATTTATTTTAAATAATATATGATGATTTTCGAAACGATTCTGTTATTCTATGAATTTTCGATATTCTTTGATTCAATTCTATAGATCCTAATTTTTATCGTTGTGAAAATATTTTATTGGTCATATATCCTAAAAAAAGAAATCGTGGGCATGACCCATCACATGATTCCACTACATTGAGAACCTAAAAGTTGTATCAGTGTACTCACATAATTATTTTTAATTATTTAAAGATAATTGATTATTTCTACATTTATCAACTAGTTTTCAATTCATGTTTTATCATTATATTAACCTGAATTAAAATATCTACTTCTTTTTCCTTCATTTTTTGTAGATCTAATCAAAATGATAAATTTTATAACAATATAGAAAATCTCTTATGTATATGATGAGTATTCTTTTTTGATATCATAGGATTACACAATATTAATCTTGATGTATTCATCATGTACTTATGTTCAACGAATCTAGAATTAATTCATAAATTATTTCAAACTATGTGAATTGATGACAATGGATGTGTTTATTTTTTATACTTTGTGTTGACTGGGATAGCCTAGCCCATGGTCAACTAGAGTACATGTTTTCTAACCCATGTACATGGTGTGTAGTCCCTTTGAGTCGCATATGGTTCATGTCTTACCTTACCCAGCCTACCTGACTGTCTACCGTGTAAATTAAGGACCACGAGTCTTATAGTCTCTTATACATGTACGTTATGTACTACAATTTTATAAGGCATGGTTTACATATAGATTCCCTAATTGTGTGCCTCAAATACATATTGAGAGATATACAAACCATGTATACTAGTTTTACACATAGTGTATGTATAACAATTTACAAAAATATAAAATTTATTTATTATATTGTGTTAACCTTATCAATATGTTCTTTCATGTGTTCATCAAGTGGATAGAACACTTTATGTTATGGGTTTTAATATTTATTAATTAATAAATATTTAATATCTACATAATGTCTAAACCTTCATATAATGTATGAGTCATATTATAGTTGTAAAACTATATGAATTGAATCCTAACATGTGACTGAAAAATCATGTAATTTGTTTAATCATTATATTGATAATACACGACTTGAAAGTATGCGATAATTCATGTATTCCATATCTCACAAGAGTAATCATAATATGAATATAGTTCATATTTTGTAGATTTATATGGGTAATCACAATGTTTCCTTCAAGGTACATTTATGTATAATGTTATTTTTAAATAAAAACCTTTAATTTTCTTAAAATTAGGATGGATAAGAATCTCAAAGAAATTCAGATGATAATTAGGGTCAATAATTGAAAAATTAAATAAGATAATTAATTGATTCATTATATTTTTATCTTAAATAATAAAAATTAATAATTTAATGATAGTTTTATTAATTATGTAATTTGTTTCATTCAAGGGGATAATCATGAGATTAGATTGTACATTTGAATTTGATTGGTTTAATTTAATTTATTATTAAATTAATGTTTTGGAAGGTATTCCGTATAACCTATTATTACGTATGGGTCTGCAGGAACACAATTTCTTTGATATAAACTATCTTCCCCTCACCTTCATGTGAGTAATATCATAAATAAAGGAAGGAGATCCCAAGATAGTGGAGGCAGTTCTAGTTTTAAGCTGAGGGGAAACCAATCCATGAGAGATACAAAGGTGGATAAGTTGAAAGATGTAACACAAAACATAATTGGTTTAAGGTGTTTTTCTTCTAGGTCAATAGTTAGTTTATCAAATCACTGGATAAATTTTCCATTAGTAAAATCTCAAAATCAGAACACTTTATTTTTTATTTCTTTCAAGTTTCATGTTTATTCCATTATGGATCTTTTATCACGATCACATGAATAAATGAAATTAATGATCAATACAAATACAACTGAAATACATTTTCTTAAGAATAAATATTACCTAAGAAATTTTTAATCACTTATGTAAATACACTTAAAATTAGAAAACATGTGATAAATATAATAGTTTTCAATTTATGTATAAGTAGGATAAAATTCCTCAATTAAATATATTATGTCGGTAATTCCATCCACTAATTCATTTAAAATTCAACCATACTTTAATGTTCTTGACCAGACAATTTTGGGGTTCTTTCCATTATCATGGAATTCTAATTTTAATTTTTGGTTTGAATTAACATAGTTAACATCAAGGGATGACTTCTTGTGTATTTCTTTTTTAAACTGAGAGTTTGGGGTTGAGGAAATCCAATTTATAAATTTGAGTATTTGGAGTCCACTCAACAGATCATGTAACATTGAGATAATGTAGTCAGAATTTAGAATTCCTACCTAAAACCATTACGGTTTCATAATCATCCAAAGCTGGGGTATTGAGAAGGTGAATATGGATCATTTTCCACTATAATAACCAAGAAATATAATTTTCCAAATCTAATAGTGACATCTAATAGGTTTAGATAAAATAGTATGAGATTGATAAATATTATAGGACCCCGAATTTGTGGTATGTAGCCTTTGTTTATTGGGATGAGTTGGGAATAGGTTGTGATAGTTTGGAATGGTTTTGAATACGTTTGGAGGCCACTTTAAGGATGTACGGTTTGAGCCTGGTTATGGGAAACTATGAAAGATTAACTCTGTGGGTAGTGGGGTACACAGGGTTTGTGCATTGTTTTCCCAACCTTGCAGTTTGGTCCATTAATGGTTCCCATTCACAGTAGCATCATGCGCACAGTTAGCACATGGTTTTTCTAACCATGCAAGAAAACTATTCTTCCCTTTAATGTTAATTTCTTTAAAAAATGGGGTTAGCTTTTTTTTTACCTTAATTTACCCAAATTGTCTCCCATATGATCCATATGTAGGATTTAACTTTCTCAAGGGGTAGGGGTTCTATCCCACTAATTTTGAAAGAGTTTTGAAGGGTCTTGTTGGTGTTTTGAAGGCAGTTCTTCACAGGTAAGTCTATATTCTTGGTTTCTCTTTCGTTTTCTCCAGATTTACTCTTCCATATCTACGAGTTTTATTGATATCCATTCATTTCATGTAGATCTAGATTTTTTGTTTCCCTGGTTGTTGACTTTAAGGATTTTGGATGTTAGGGAAAAAAATCTCAGGTGGTTTCAATTGTGCATTCACCAGATTTGTGGAGCGGTTTCTTGAGTGTTGATTTCACCTAAACCCTAAAGGATGGTGAATTCTTGGTGTGAATCTTATTGTTAACCCATTAGCTAAAACTTTCGTGATTTTGGGGTGAGATGTGATATTGTTGATAGAGGGGTTTTGTTGTGTGATTTTAAATTTTATATTTTAAAATCAGTAGCTGGGTTTGGATTATGAATTTTTTTATAAAAATGATTTTCAATAAAATGGTTGTTTTTTTGAAATTTGGTTTCTTCGGGAGAATGGTATAAGGTGTTTTCAATAAATGGGTTATTTATATAAGTGAATTGTCTTGTTTTGAAAATGGTTGTGTGCTCATTGTGTGGCCTTGGTTTATTACGGTCATTGGTTTTTTAAGTGTTATGGATTGTGATGATTATGTGGAAGTGGGTGGTATGTATCACTATAAAAGGTGATGGATAGTGGATGTAAGGGAAACCATTATGGTTGGTGGTTGTGAAGCACCACTACTTGGAAATGTACTGAATGGGTTGGACGGATGCTCCACTGTTTTGGATTCCTTGTTCTGTGTTTCTTTACAAGATGGAATTTGATGTGCTAATGTGAAATGTTGAAATGGTTTATGGTATGGTTTATTGGATTTCCATTAGGTTGCATTGTTTGGGTAAAGGTGTATTTTTAAGGGTGTGTTTGGCTTATTGGAACTATTTAATATTTTATATAAACTATTTTATATCAATGGGCTAATGTTTTATTGTAACATACCATGTAAATAAAGAATATGACATGTTCATATTTATTAATATTTATGAATTAAATATTAATTTTACTTTAATGGGGATTCCATGTTCGATAGCGTACCTGATACACAAAAATGATTTTCTTTGAAATCATCTGTTGCACACAATGTTGGGTCATACTAAAAAATAATATTATTATATTTTTAAATTGTAGTTAGGGCCTAGCCATTGTATTTTCAGGAAGGAATAGAACAAACTAAAATATGATTATAAATTATTTTAATTTTTTTTACATTTATCTGTTAAATGATAGAGGCTTATAATGTGAATGAATCTATTTTAAAGAATAAATAGTCTATATTCTTTAAAAGGACTATTTATAGACTTTTGATGGAGAACTATTTTTAAATTTAGTTTTTATTACTTTTATAGGTTATGTTTTAAAAAAAAATTCTTCTTTAGAATCAAAGCTTCAACTTTTATTTTGGGAAATTTTTCTGTATTTTTCTCATAAAATTCATTTTTTAATGAATAGTCATAAATACATTATTTTTATTCAAAACTGCTTTTTAATCTATTCTATTTATATGGTTATAATATATTTTTAATTTTTTTAATGTGTTATTAGATTATATTTTTACCATTTAATCAAATTTTGGTCATTAGAAGTAATTTCACATTGAAATTGGACATAAACAACTATCAATCTGTTGATAGTTTTTATTTCTTAAAAACACGCTTTTTGTTTTGACAACGAGAAATAATTTTATTTTAATTAATGCAACTTCTTGGTTTTGAATTTTCTAAAATAGATATCATTTTTTTAGTTCGGAATATCAAATATAGATTTGGATAAATTTTTGGTATTTTTCTAAAAACCTTTAATTTTTTATGAATATTGAAAACCCTGAATAGTAGTTAAAAACTAACTTATTAATTTAAATGTAATTTTACCAATTAAATGAATTTAGTTTCAAAAATATGACATAAATGGTGGTTATCAGTACATAAAATGTGGTTCAATAAGATTAAAATCATTTTTGATGAATAGTAACTTTTGACTCTTATTTACCATGGTTAAAGGTAAATAGGGTAATTCAAGGAGAAAAATAATATAATAATAATAATATTAAATTACACTAATATGTGTATTAATACTATTGGATGATAAATTTACGTCTATGGGCATCATTGGGTCGATTTTTAGACCACATGGAGCCACATAAGAGTGATACTGACACTTAATGTTAATTGATTTAAAATAAATACAAAAATGACATAAACATATATCTTTTAGTAAATCAATTTTTACCTGGGGTTATATAATTTTTCTCTTAGAAAATAAATATTCATTTTAAATCTAAAAATATTTCCTACATCATGGAATTTATATTATAATTTTTAGACACCATATAAATAAAACAATTTGTGACACAATAATGATGCATTGTTTACCTCATTAATTAATGATTTAAATAAATAAGATTATAAAAGTTACAACAATATCCAAAACCTGTCCAATTTTATTGGATTATTTTACATATAATAAGATTCATCTTATCTTCTAACTTAATGTGTTTTAGACCTTTAGAACACGAGAATAATTATTTAATAAAATATTTTTTCAATATTTCATAAAGAGCCCCTCCTCCCCCTTATAAAAAGATCTCACCTCAAACCCATTAATCAAACCTCTCAATCCCCTTGGCTAGTCCAACCATGGCCCAAATAATCTCCCAAGATCCCTTTCTTCGACCTAGAATCCATACCTATGGCTGACGAAACTTTAAAAAAATCCTTTTGGTTCAAACCAAAGGGAGTTACCTAATTTATTTGTAACATATTCTCTTAAGTTCTATTATTTTATTTTACTTCTCCCACCCCATAAATACTTTTTATTCACTTATTTTATAACAAAAACATTAACCTAAATATAATATTCTGTTTTTATGTGAATTATTTTAATTAAAATTACACACACCTCCATCTAATGGGTAAAGAACAAACTGTTTCTGTGGACGGTGAACTACTGCCGCACGAAACGATGATTGATCAATCATCTCCTACCACCTCTTATTTTTTCCATTAAAATGGAAATTTATTTATATGTGATAAATATTATTTTTATATTATCTCTATACTTATTAATTTTTCATTTATATCATACATTTAGGTTTTCCATAATGGGTAAATAAGATAATTTCATTTTAGAATATGGGGACTACCGCCCCTCAATGTGATATAACTCATTAGTGCCATATGTGGAACATATAAAGGATGGAATTAATGAAATTATGTATGATATTATACTGGGATAATAATATACCAATGTATCATTAAGTATTCATTCCATTAAAATACAAAATAGAAATGGAAGTAGCGTTCATGTGTATGTACGGGTTACTGTCACCATGAACATTGCATTTCATTTCTTTTCTACAAATGTTATGTATTGTTATATATATATATTTGATAAATTTGATATATATGATATCAAAATCATGAATATAATTTTATAGATAATGTAATTTTGACCACACTGACAACATGTAATTATAAGATGTTCATTTTTGACTCAAGTACCAAATGTCGACAAAATGACAGTTCCTAACATAAATGATTACATAATATTTATAACATGATAATAAGTAATAAAAATGTACTAAAAACATGAAAAAGGTTCTTAAGAAAGTATAAATTAACTTTATTTTATTATTCAGAAGATTAAAGAATGAATGGGTCAAATCGGATAGGAGGTAAGAGACTTCATCTCAATCTCCATTACTTGAGGGATATATTGTTTTATACATGAATTTATTTTATACGGTATATAAACTCCTTTTAATTTTCTTTTTATTCAAATGGAATTTTTTTCTATGATTCATTTCACTAATAAAAAAAATAATGTATCTTTTTTAACGTACATGGTGATAATGACCTTTCCGCCGCCTCAATCGTTATTTGATATTTGACTTCCTTAACAAGCCATAAGATTTTAAAAAGGAAAATAAATACCATATACTCTTTTACATATTTTGATATTTAAAATGGTTTGGATTATGGATTTGTTATGTCAATATTTTTAAATTATTTATTTTGACTGAAATGTGGAAATGTTTTGTTATTTTATATTTGTTTTACGTGTTATGAATATGTTATGATTCTTAGGAATTTTTTACGTATATGGGAGGTTATATAATAAACCTAGGGAAGGTGACCCCGAGATAGATCTCCAATGCATTGGGTAACATGAAAGAGGTAAATGTTAATGTTTCTCCTAAAATATTAAGGGAATATACTATGATGGGTATTACAACCTAACTCCCTAAGTAGCTATGATAGCTACAATGTTAGTATGATATGGATTCCACAAGTTTATGATTTATGATTTCTATGTGTTATTCATATATCTTATTATTTCATGAGGTATATTAAAAAGATTATGTTTTGAGGGACTAATGTTTTCTTTCTTTATTTTATAACCCTTACGGATCTTTTTATGCTCATCCCATGTTTTGAGATGTTTTTCATAGGAATTAAATATGAATAGGGTCAATGATGGGATCATGTAAAAGTCTTGATGTCTAAAACAAGGAACTAGACATGGACCTTTTTTTAAGATTTTTTATTTTTGAAAAAATGGATAGTGTGTAGAATTTTCTATATGTAATAATCAAGTTGATATGTATATGTTATGAACAAATTATCTAAAGCTCTAAAATTGAAAAGATCCTCAATATGAAATATCCATTTAATTTATGATTATGTAATATTTGAGGCTAGGTCATTATAATTGGTATCACAGGTCGGTTTAGACAACTTTAGGAGTTATAATATTGTTAAATTAATTTCCATAAATTAATTTATTGTAATATTTAAATGATGTAGAATTTATAGATTACCATGTGGCTTCGCCTAAGATTTTTTTTGTGTTCAGAATGGTTTTCCGTAGAAGAAACATAGTGACTATGATGGGATGCCATCAGGAGGAAGATAGCCATTCAAATCAGCTACCAGAGATGGTCAGAATCCTAAATGAACAGTTTTTTGTAGTGATGGAACAATTGAATCAGGCTATAAATAGTGGTGGTGGTATCCAAGAACGAGATCATCCAGATCAACCACACAGGAACATGTCAGTAGTGGTGCATTTCATGAGACAACATCCCCCATCACATAGAGGATCATGTGACCCTTTTCAATATGAAGGGTGTATTAAGGAACTGGAAAAGATTTTTGTTATCATGGGGTGATAAGAAACATCGAAAGGTTAGTCTTGTTGTTTACAATTTTGATGGTGAAGCTGATCAGGGGTGGTCGATAGTGAAAAATAACACTGATAGTGAGGAGATTCATGCTCTTGCTCAGGATGAATTCAAAGGTATGTTTCTTGAGAAATATTTTTCTAAGGTGGTTCATCTTAGAACGAAAAAATAATTCCTATAATTGAGGTTGGAGTATGATGTAGTGGATTCTTATGAAGCTAAATTCACTCAACTGGAAAGGTATGCTCCAAATTTCATATGACATATTGATAGTAAAATCAACCATTTTTAATCAGGATTAAAGGCAACGTATCTAAGGGCATTAGCTACTAGTGATTACAAAATTTATGAATAACTTTTTCCATGTGCGAAGAAGGTGTAAATGGGGTTTTTCGATGATCATGTCTTCATTTAAAAAACGGAATAAGAGGTCGAGTCAGTAGCAGAAAGGGAAGAACTCTTCAATGAATTCTAAGGGTCAGAAACATAAGTTTACTATTTGTGAACATTGTGATAAAAAGAATGCTAGGGAATATCTTTTGAATTCGGGTAAGTGTAACTGATGTGGTAAAATGGGACATTAGGCTCATAATTGAACTAAAAAAGATCAGGGTAATTGTTAGAAAAAATCTGACTTACAATCAGTAAAATGTTTTTAGTTAAATGAAATGGTTCATTATGCAAATGAGTGTCCAATGAAGAACTCAACTGAGGGAAAGCATCCGGTCTATAAGAAAAAAAGGGGGGTGATGAAATCCTCTACCACTACTTCAATAGATGTTGGGCCATCAAATAAAGTAGTATCTGGTACACTGTTTGTTTATTCATATTATTCTAATGGGATGTTTGATTCAGGGACTACACATTAATTCATTTTAGATATTTTTTCTAGTAACTTTGGAAATCTATCACCATATATGAATCCTAAACATATGGTAAAAACAATGGGGGGGTGGGGAAACTTTGAGGAAAAAAGAAATTATAAGAACCTTCCTGTCCTTGTGTGGAGAAATAATCAACCTGCAAACCTTTTTTTGATTTTCCTCTAATAGATTTTGATGTTATTTTTTGGTATGGATTGGATTTTGGTTTATCGTGCTAAGACTGATTGCATGGATAAAGAGGATTCCTTTCATAAAATTTATTAGTTTGTTTAAAATAATGAACCCTTAATTTTTGAGAACATATTAGGAAACTAAGAAACTAATAAAAGATGGAAATGAATGTTACCATTCACATATTGTTGAAAATAAAGTAACATTTCAGATTAATAATGTGCATGTGGTAAGTGAGTACATTGATGTTTTTCTGGAGGATTTGTCTTGTATTATACTTGATCGGGATATTGAATTTACCATTGAATTAGTTCCTAATGCTAAGACAATTTCAAAACCCCCTTATCAAGTGGCCCAAATTGAGATTGTATAGTTAAAGAATCAATTATTGTAGTTATTAGATAAAGGTTTAATTCGACCTATCACTTCATCGTGGGGTGATCCTATATTGTTTGTTAAAAAAAATATGGTTCCATGAGACTTTGTATTGATTATAGAGCAGTTAATGACGTCACTGTTAAGATAAAGTGTCCATTGCCTCATATTGATTATTTTTTGATAAGCTCTAGGGAGCTCAGTATCTTTCAAAGATTAATTTGAGGTTAGGATACCATCAGTTGAATGTAAAGGAAACATACATTCCAAAGACCGCGTTTTGAACTATATATGGCCATTATGAATTTTTAGTTATTATTTTTGGGATAACAAATGAAATTGTTGTATTCATGTATCTTATAAATAGAATTTTCCATGAGTTTTTTCCTAATTTTTTGGTCGTGTTTATGAATGATATTTTGGTTTATTCATAATGAAAATAGGAGCCTGAAAGTCATTTAAGGAGTGTTTTGAAAACCTTAAATGAAAAGAATCTGGTTGGGATATTCCGTAAGTGTGAGTTTGGGTTACACAATATTTTTTCCTTGGTCACATTGTTTCAAAAAACAGCATAACATTTGATCCTACTAAAAAATAGTTGTTGAAGAATGGCCAAGACCCACAAATATAACCAAGATCCATAGTTTTCTTGGTGTTACATGTTATTACTGGATGATTGATGAAAAGTTTTCATGGTTATCTACCCCAATTAATGTGAAAGCTAAAAAAGGTATTAAGTTAATTTGGACAAAATAATGTGATGATTTTTTTCATGAATTAAAAAGAAGATTGGTGAATTATCGCGTTTTGGCACTCCCTTAACGAAATGGTGATTTTTTTATCAATAATGATGATTAGTTTAAAAGACTTGGCTGTTTCCTAATGAAAAATCATGGGCAATTGATCATGCTTCACGTCAGTTGAAACCTCATGAGTTAAATTACCCTATAAATTATTTGGAATTAATTGATGTTGTTTTTGCATTAAAATTTTGGAGGCATATTTTTTATGTAATAAAGTTTGAAATATATACAGATCGTAAAAGAAATATGTATATATTAACTCATAAAGAATTGAACAACATACATAGAAGATGACTAGAGCTAATCAAGTATTATGATTTCGAATAGAATTTGTTGGTGCAGGAAATCACTCTATTTTGTCTTAGGTGTCAGTGAAATCATCTCTATCAGATAGAATTAAACAAGAAGAAAGAGAAGACAGTGAGATGAAAAAAAGGTACAGTTGGTTCAGATGGGTATGTTGCCTAATTTTAACCTTGATAATTATTGTATTTCCAGAATTGGAAAGATATTACGCATGCCTTGGGATTCGAAGTTAAAGAATGAGTTGTTATATGAAGTTTATAGTTCTTCAATTTTAGTTCATCCTGGCAGTACTAAGATGTACAAAGATCTTCGAATGTATTGCTGGTTGGATGGATTGAAAAGAGATACTACTGACTTTATTGTGAAGTGTATGACTTTTCAATAGGTTAAAGAAGAGTGATAGTTACTAAAATGGATGATTCAGTCTTTACCTATGCTAGAGTGGAAATGGGAAAATATATCCCCACACATCATTATGGGATTACAAAATACATCTTGAGGTAATAATTAATTCATGGATATTATTGATCGATTGACTAAATATGCTCATTTCCTTCCAAATCGAGATAGTTTGTCTCTAGATCAACTTTCTCATTTTACAATTAAAAAGTTAGTTTGGTTTTATGGAGTTCCTCTCTTTATTGTATCTGATCTGGATCCCAGGTTTACTTCAATCTTTTGGAAAGGCCTTCAGAAGTCATTGGGTACTGAATTAAATTTTAGTACAGTTTTTCATCCTCAATCAAATGGGCAGTAAGAATTAACAATTCAGACCTTGGGGGATATGTTACATTCATGCTCAATGTATTATAAATGAAGTTGGGAAGAATAAATTTATTTTGTTGAATTTTATTATAATAACTGTTTTCATTCAAGTATACTGAAGGCTCTATTTTTGGAATGATATGGAAAGCGGTGTCAACCTTTATTTTTTGGGATGAAGTATGTGAACCATAGTTTATGGGACTATAATTGGTATATGAGATGGCAAAAAAAGTTCAGTTGATTAAGAAGCACATAAGAATAGCACAGAGTAGGCAGAAAATTTATGCAGATAACTGGATGAAGTATATCCCTTTTGAGGTAGGTGATCATGTCTTTTTCAAAGTTTCTCCCTGAAAAAGTGTGATGTGTTTTGGTAAAAAGGGAAAGTTGAGTCTGAGGATAATTGAACCTTATAAAATCCTGGAGTAAGATGGATTAGTTGCGAAAATAGTGTCTTTAACTCCATGTTTATCCTAGGTAAAAAATGATTTTCATGTTTCAATATTGAGAAAGTATATGCTAGATCAATCTCATGTTTTGAGCCTAGATGTAGTTCAGTTAGAAGAGAATGTCCCTTATTAGGAACAACCATTTTAGATTCTTGACTGAAGATAGAAAGTTTTGCAAAATAAGGTAATTCAGCAGGTTAAGGTTTTGTGTAAAACCCATATAGTTGAAGAGGAAACCTGGTAATATGAAAATTCTATGAGGGATAAATACCCCATTTTATTTGATAAATGAATAATAATTACCAGTACAAAATTTCCAAAAAGGGGGAAGGATGTAAGATCCCAGGTAAATAAAAAATATGACATTTTCATATTTATTTATATTTATGGATTAAATATTAATTTTTCATTAAATGGGATTACATGTTCGATGGCATAACCAATACGTAATAATGGGTTTATTTAAAATCTTATGTTGCACACAATGTTGAGTCATACTAAAAAATAATAATATTATTTTAAATGGTAGTTAATGCCTTGCGATTATATTGGCGGGAATGAATAGAACTAACTAAAATATGATTATACATGTTTTTTAAATTTTTTTACATTTATCTAATAAAATTTATTGGCTTAAAATGACAGTAAATCTAATTTTAGGCACAAATAGTCTAATATTGTTTAAAAGGTTGATTTACCACGTTTTGATGGGAAATATTTTTAAATATTTTTTATCAATTTTATATGTTCTATTGGGAAAAATAAAATTATTTTTTATAATGTGAACATCAAAATTTACTTTTGGAAAATTTTTGGTATTTTTATGATAAAATACTTTTTTTAATGAATAATGAAAATTATTGTATTTTAATTCAAAACATCCTTTTAATCTAATATATTTGTATTGTTATGTTGCCTTTTTAATTGATTTTAATGTGTAATTAGATTATATAATTACCATTTTATTCAATTTTGGTCATTGGATTTATTTTCACATTGAAATTGGACATAAACAAGTGTCAATATTTGGATAGTTATTATTTCTTAAAAACATGTTTTTTGTTTTGACATTGAGAATTTATTTTTAATTAATTTATTAAACTCCTATGTGTTTAATTTGGTCAAATAGACATCATTTTTGTATTCGGAATATCAATAATATGTTAGGCTGAAATTTTGGTATTTTTTTGAAAACCTTTAATTTTTTATGAATAGTGAAAATACTATGTAATAGTCAAAAAACTAGCATTTTCATTTAAAGGAAAATTTTTTCCTCAGTGAATTGAATTTTAAAAAGCTTAAATACTTGGTATTTATCCGTCTGTAAAATGTGGTTCAATAGAATGAAAATAAATTTTGGTGAATAGTAACTTTTGACATTTATTTACCGTAGTTAAAGGTAAATAGGGTAATTGAGGGTAAAAATTAATTTATAATAAAATTAAATTACTCTAACATGTGTTGAAATTCTATTTTTTGATACATTTCTAACCATGGGAATCATTGGGTTGATTTTGGAACCCCATGGAGCCACTAATGAGTGATAATGACACTTTATATTAATTAGTTTAAATTAAGACAAAAATGACATAAACATATATCATTTAGTAAATCAATTTTTACATGAGGTTATATAACTTATCTCATATACTATAAATATTTATTTGAAAGCTAAAAATTGTTGCTACATCATGGTATCTTTTTTAATAATTTTTAGACATTAAATAAATAAAATTATTTATGACACCATAATGATGTAGTGTTTACCTCATTAATAAATTATTTAAATAAATATGATTGTAAAAATTAAAAAATATCCAGATCATGTCCAACTCTACTTGGATGATTTTATTTGGAACAATAGTTATCCTATCCTGTACATTAATAAATTTTGGACCTTTAGAAACCGACAATCATTATATAATAAAATAATATTTTCAAACTCACCTAATGAGCCCCTCCCCCTACCCTTATAAAAATCCCTCACCACTAACCCATTACTCACACCTCTCAGGCCCCTTGGATCGTCCAAAATCTACCCAACTAAAGTCTCAATATTTCTATCTACCACCTAGAAGCCTTACCTTAGGACAAAGGCACATTAAGAAATCCTCTGGGTTCAATCCAAAGGGAGTTACCCGATTAAAAGGTAACATCTTCTCTTAAGTTCTTTTCAATTATTTTACATCTCCAACACCATAAAATATTTTTATTCCTTTATTTTATAATAAAACCAGTACCCTAAATATACTAGGTTGTTTTTATGAGGAGGATTCAGACTACACTTACTCACACCTCCATCGAATGGGTAAAGAACATACTTTTTCTCTGGACGGAGAACTACTGCCTCACAAAATAATGATTGTTCAGTTTTCTCCAACCACCTCTTATGGTGGCCATTAATATATACCTATATTTATCTATGATTTATATTATATTTATATTGTCCCTATACTTTTTTATTTTCCATTTATATCATACCATTATTGATCCCATAATGGGTAAATATGATCATTTCATTTGAGGAAATGTGGACTACTGCCCCCTCAAAGTGATATGACTCATTCATGTCATACGTGGAACATATAAAGGAAGGAATTAATGAAATTAGATATTATTTTATACTGTAATTATAATATACCTATGTGTAATTATATTTTCATTCCATTAAAATATGAAATAGAAATGAAAGTAGCGTTCATGCGTACATACAACTTACCACCACCATGAACTATGCATTTCATTTCATATCTCATAATGATATTTACTATTAAAAACATATATATATATACTAGATATATATGATACATATGATATCTAAATCATGAATATCATTCTGGAGATAATGTAATTTTTACCACATGGACTACTAGTAATTATAAGAAGTTCATTTGTTGACTAAAGTACCAAATATCGACAAAACGACCATTATTAACATAAGTGATTAAAAAAATTTTATGACATGGTAATAAGTTATATAAAAGTAATAATAAACATGAAAAAGGTTCTTAAGAAATCATAAATAAACATTAGATTATTATTCAAGATATTAAAGAACGAACAGGTCAAGTCAGACATGAGGTAAGGGACATTGTCTCAATATCCTTTCACGGAGGCATATTTTGTTTTATAAAAGACTTTCTTTTATATGGTGTTTAAAATATGTTTAATTTTCATTTCATTCAATGGGAAAAAATTTTATAAGGTGTTTTACTAAAAAACAAAAAATAATGTTTCTTTTTAACGTATGCGGTGATAATGACCATTCCAATGTCGTGAGAATTATTTTATATTTGGAATCCTTAACAAACAATAATGAATTAAAAAGGAAAATAAGTACCATATACTCTTTTAAATATTTTGGTATTCAAAATGGTTTTCATAATGTATTTTTTATGTCAATATATTTAAATGATACATTGTGATGGAAATGTGGAAATGTTATCTTTCCATAATATTTTATTTATATGTTATGAATATGTTTGGTTCTTGGGAATTATTTACGTATACGGGTGGTTCTGTGATAAACATAGGGTAGGTGAGCCTTGTATACCTCTCCAATGCGTTGGTTAATGTGATGGAGGTAAAAATTAATGTTTTTATTAAGATATTTAGGTAATATATTGTGATGCGTATTTCAATGTAACTCCCTACATAGCTGTGATAGCTACAATGTAAATATGATATGGATTCTACAAGTTACATTTATGATTTATGATTTATATGTGTTATTCATAAATCTTATAATTTCATGAGGTATGTTAAAAAGCTTTTGTTTTAAAGGACTAATGTGTTCTTTAATTATTTTATATCCCGTACGGAGCTTTTTATGATAATCCAATGTTTAAAAATGTTTTTCACATGACATAAAGATGAATAGGTCCAAGGATGTGACCATAGAAAATGCATGCTTTCTAAAATATGGAACTAGACATGGACCTTTTTAATGTTTTTTATTTAATGAATAAAATGGATACTGTGTAGAAGTGTTTACTTGTAATATTCACGTTTTTATGTATATGTTATGACCTAATTCTCTAAATCATTAAACATTAAAAGATCCTCAATGTGAATTATCCTTTTTAATTCAATATTATGTAATGTTTAAGGTCAGTTCCTTATATTTATCCAAGTGTTGTGTGTAGGGAAGTCATTTTGGGGAAAACATTCTTAGTATTTTTAGTCACCCCCTTCTTTGAAACATAGGTGCTTTTACAGATGTGGTATTTCGGGTCATGGGTAAGGGTAAAGCATTGCATTTTTCTTGCAGTTCAGCATGATGCTTTGTTGAAGTTATACTGCTTGGAGCATGGAGCTTGGTGTGGAGGTATGAATGGTGTCCTAGTTCATCGGTGTCATGTTTTGTAGTCTTCCACATGGTATTATGATTATTGGTTTTGTTGAATTGGCCATTAGGAACCATTATCTATCAGTTTGGTTGTCTTTTGGTAATGTATGGCGTGGATTATTATGTTGACATGCATCATGTATCTTTGTTGGTAATGTAATTTTTGGTTGGATTATTTTATCATAAAGTAAAATCATTACCCAATGATTATTGAGTCCCTTGTCATTTATTTCAATCCATTGGAACCATGGGTATGTCACATAAGGCCAAGTAGCATTTTTCCACCCTCTTAATCCAATGGGGCAGGATGTTACAAGTTGTATTAGTTTGTTCGGTCCTTGACTTTATTGTGATAGTAGTTTTTCGGCACTTTGGTGTTGATTGTTGGTCATGGTGTTGACATTTGTTCTTGGCCAATTTCTATATTCGGGATGGTATCATTGCATAAGATTGTTGGAAATTTGAATGTATAGAATAAAATTCAGTAGCTAACACTTTTATGATGGACTCCATGTTACCATGGAGTTGGTTGTATACATGTTTTGGAGACACTTATAGGAAATGGAAATCTCATTTTCATGGGTGTAGCCAATGAGATGAGCATGACATTCATGGAAAAAATTACTTCCTCTAGGTTTCATATTTCATTGGGGTATAGTGATTTAATGTGTTTTATGAATGCATGGATTTTGGGAAATTTGAATTGGGGTTCAAAATGGAAGGATTTGATACATGGAAGCTAGTGGTATTTTGAAAATGGATTGATTTTCAAAATAGGGTGTATTTTTCACAATAGTGGAACATGGGAACTGTGAAAATGTCTAAATCCTGGTTGTGATAGTTGAAATTTATTGAATTTGAATGTTTTATAACCTTTCTTGATAAGGGAGTGGGATTTATGGTTGTTTTTGTATTTATAGAAATTTCACTGGGTAGTCGTCGTGGAGACCAACCAAAGGACGCTGCAGAAAAGATTGTTGCACCTGAGCCTCAGGTGAACCAGAAACTAGTGCAGAGTATCATTCAGGATTTCCAAGCTGTGGAGCGATAGAATAAACTGGATGAACCAAATAATTTTGATCATGCAGTTCAGCTACAAAGGAAAAATCCAGCCATATTTAGGGGTGATTCAGAGACAAAAAGGGTTGAATCATGGATGAATAGAATGAATAGGATATTTTAATTTTTGGGAACACTGGTAGAGATGAAGGTAAATTTAGGCATGTACATGCTGGAAGATATTTCCCTTCCGTTGTGGGAGTTGTCGGTCCATGCAAAGATAGACCAAAGTGTGACATGGGAGGGTTTTGAGGAGTTGTTTCGTAAACAATTCTACCAGCATAGGTTTAAAATTCAGCATACAATGGAATTATTTAGTTTTAATCAAAGGAACACGGTGGTAATGAAATATATGGATATGTTTATGAACATAGTGTAGATTCCACCTGAGGTGGCGGGTAGTACATCATTGAAGGCATGAATTTTTAAAGGTCGGTAGAGGCATGAAATTCATTCCAAGATAGAGGTTCTGTGTGTAAATGATTACACAAAAATTGTAAAAAGATATATGATGGCTGAGTGGGCTCTTTCGGGGGATACAATGGGGGAAGCATGTTGGTACCCCTGGGAAATTGTGGGAACTCGAATGATGGGTTCATGAAGAAGAGGGACACTTATTTATAGGGTGGGAGTATATCTCAGAACTTGATGCTTGGATTGGTGAATCTTCCTATAATACCTCTAAGTAAGCCTAAATTTTTATAATGTGGTTCTACGAATAATATCAAGTGGGATTTTTTGTAATAACCTCGAGCATGTCATAACTATAAAAATATATGGAATCTTCAGCGATATTATCAGAATTCTCTAAGGTCGGGTGTATGTGACAATCCTCGGGGGTATTATTCCTTTATGGGACAAGGGAAAATAGCATACCCATTAGAAAAAGAGTAATGTTAGTCTTGGTGGTTCCAGTAATACCATGAAAAATCAGTAGGGTAATATATTGTAGATTGTGGCAAGCAAGCAGTTGTTCTAAGTTGAATAGGTTGTGATGGATTATCACTCGCGACCATCCATGGTGCAAGGTATTATTCTTCTGATTTCCACATCGATGCAGAATTTATTTGATATAGGTTCTTCACATTCTTTTATTGCTTCTCACATAGTTTATTTTTTGGGTTTACATGTGGAAATGATGCCTTCTCTTTTGAAATTACCAACAACATTAGGTCAAAGAGAGTGTTGAGTGTTCCTTTGTAGAGTGTGTTTCTTAGTTATGGAAGGCATTGAATTTATGTGGTATTTCTCATTGCTTGATATGGAATATTATGAAATAATCCTAGAAATTGATTTGTTGGTGATGTTTAAGGCTCACATCGATTACAATGAGTTTATGGTTAGTTTGACGATGGAGGGTGGTGTTGAACATTTATTTAGAGGGGATAAGAATGAATATTGGGGAGAAATAGATTTTATATTACCCGCTCTTGGAATGATCTTATATCAGTTAATGGCATTGTCATTGGCATTAGTGGATGCAGTTGATCAAACAAGTTTTCGAGTAGTTGTGGATCAGTTTATAGACGCATCTACTGATGAATTCTCTACGTTTCCACCAGTGAGAGAAGTGGAGTTTAAAAATGATCTCCTTCAATGGACCAACCCAATATCGCATCTATATTAACATATGGAACTCGATGAATAACATTAATTTAAGGGGATGTTGGAAGATTTTTAGAACATAGGGTTCATCCGGCCTAGAAAATCTCTGTGGGAAGTGCTGGTTTTTTTTGTTTAAAAGGTGGATGGAACTCTATGACTCTATGTGGATTATCATATACTTAACAAGGATACAATATAGAACCAATATCCCCTCCCACACACTGATTATTTTTTTGACCAATTCAAGGGCTCTCAATGGTTCTCCATGATTGACTTGAGGTCATGATATCATCAATTGCAGGTAAGGAAGGAGGATATCCCGAAAACAGATTTCAGAAGTAGATATGTCCATTAAAAATTATATGGTAATTCCCTTTGGTCTAACGAATGTACCAGTAGTGTTCATGTCATTGATGAATCATATATTTTAGAGATATATAGATTATTTTTTTGTGGTATTTGTTGATGATATATTTGTGTATTCGAGGACAAGTGTAGAGCATGAACAACACTTTGCAATAGGGTTGATGATCTTGAGGGATCATCAGTTGTATTCTAATTTGTCAAAGTTTGACTTTTTGATATAGAAATTTCATTTCCATGGCTATAAAATATCTATGAATGGTGTTTCAATTTATTCAAAAATGATAAAGGTTGTTATCTCATGGAAACCACCAAATACCGTTTTTGAGATACAAATTTTCCTTGGCCTAGGTGGTTATTATCATTGTTTTGTTCATGATTTATTATTATTGGCTTTACTAGTGATAGTTTTGATGAGTAAGAATATCCAATTTCAGTGGGATGAGTATTATCAAAAATGTTTTAAAGATTTATAGGGTCACCTTACATCATGGCCAATATCATTTTTTCCTAAACCAGGGAAAGGGTATATGGTGTATTATGATGCATCAGAATCAGGGTTGGGGTGGGTTATCATTAAATGGGATCATATGATTGCATATGGCTCATGAAAGTTAAGGGTTCATAAGAAGAACTACCCAACACATGATCTAGAGTTCGTGGTAGTGGTTCATGATTTAAAAATTTGGTGTCATAATCTCTTTAGTGAGAAATTTATAGTGATTACTAATCATAAGATCTTAAAGAATATTTTCTCATAGAGAGGTTTGAAATTGAGGAAAAGGAGGTGGATATAATATCTTCCAATGATTGATTTTGTCTTAATTTAAAACCGAGTAAGGGAAATTTTGTGGAATATTCATTAAGTATAAAATCATATGCTCAAGGGGTGAAACACACATCATTTCAATTGTAGTTGTTGTCGGTCATAGCAGACATGTAGTTGGAATGAGAGAAACAGGGTGAAAAAGTGGTCTTTTTTCCAGTTTCCTTTGTTCCTTAGTTGGTTTTCTTGGATAAAGAGGCACATTCATCTAATTTTGAGTGTATGGAGATGAGATCAAAACTCAATGGTGGGGAGACTATAGAAATCTAGGAACAAAATTGGAATTTTGTCTTGTGTTTTTGGAATCGAAGGGTGGTACCAATGGCTTATCATGAGGAACTTCATTTGGGTTTATCATCATTCCATGTGGGTTATTTATCCTGTAATTTAGAATATATGTAATTCATTTAATCCTCATTCATTGATGGCTGGTATGGAAAGAAAAGTGGATGAGTTTGTTTCAAGATGCTGGACTTATCAGCAGGTCAAGGCCAAGAATTAGCGGTTAACAAAAAAATTTCAGTTTGTACCTATCCAATTGTGGAAATGGGATCAGATAGCATTGGAATTTTTTACTGGTCTCCCAAGAATGGTGATGAAACACAATCTCATATGGGTGATTGTGGATCAGCTCACAAAGTTGGCCCATTTCTTCTCGATTCGTGAATCTCATATAGTGGAGGATCTATCCAAAATCTATATTCGGAAAGTTGTAAAGATGCATGGTTCTATATTTTTGATTGTATCAGATTGAGATCTGAGGTTCACATCTCATTTATGGAAATTCTTGCATCAATCCCTTCTGACATTGTTGATAATGAGCATAGTGTATCATCCTCAGACAGATAGCCTAGTCGAGAGGACGATACATACATTAGATGATATGATAAGGGATTATGTGATGGATTTTGGCGATTAATGGGAGGATCAATAACCACTTCCGGAGTTATGCAATAATAATAGTTATCATGATTCAATTTATATGGCTCCATTTGATAAATGTTATGGGCATCCTTGCCATTATCCACTATGTTGGGTTGAAATGGGGGAGACTTCAATGATCAAAATGAGCCTTGTCCAATAGATTATGTACAAGATCATGTTGATCAGAAAGAGGATGGAGATAGATCAAAGTCATCAAAAATCATATGTGGACCATCATTGATCACCGTTGTTGTTGGAGGAGGGTGATCATGTGTTTTTAAGAATCTCTCTTTGGATGTGAAATCATCTGTTTGGAAAGTGGGGTATGTTATCTCCACGGTATATTAGGAATTTTGATATACTTTAATGGATTGGTGATGTAGCCTATTGGTTGTCTTTCCCACCATGGTTTAGTGTTGTTCACAATGTGATTAATGTTTAGATGTTGTAGAAGTATCATCCAGATCATGACAATGTGATTTGTTGGGATCATGTTGATCAGGAACTTGATTCTTCTTTGGTACATGTTCAATTGCAGATTTTGGATAGGAATGAGAAAGTATTTCATGGTAAAAGAATAGGTTTAGTTAATTTTTTGTGGCTGCATGGTAAGATTTAGGGGGAGACTTGGGAGCAGGAGAAAGAGATGTTCAAGAAATGGCCCGATTTCTTTCAAAAAATAGATGGTTCTCTACATTCCTAGGACAGAATTTCCAATGGTGAGGAGACTTTATCACCATTATTTTTATTTATATAGAAATTTTTTATGACTTTTATGTGTATAATGTGCTCAAGATGAATTAGGAAGAGGACAAGAGTGTTTGGAATGGTTTTGAAAATGATTGGAAGTATTTTTAAGGTTGTATGGTTTGAGCACAGCTAGGGGAAACTGTGTGAGATGAACCATACAAGATTTGGTGTACACAAGGTATGTTCATATATTTCCTAACCATGAAGGGTGGGCCATGTGCGGTGTGCCTTTGAGGCAGTTGCAGGTACACGGTTAGCGCACAGGTTTTCAAACAGTGCATGCTAACCATGTGGACCATTAATGATTTTTTTTAAATGGGATTAGTGGGGATTTACACTAACTCACCCAAATATTCTCTCATACAAACCCTACATGGTATTTATCCTTATTAAGGGTTATGGGTTCTCTCTCATTAATTTTGGAATGGATTTTAAGGGGTTTCTTGGGGGTTTGAAGGCGGTTCATTTTATGTAAGTCTCTCCTCTTATTTTAACTTTAGTTTTCTCAAGATATAATCTTTCCTGTCTTTTGGTTTTCTATATCTACATCCTTTTTATGTATATTTTGAATTTTTATTATCTGGTATTTTTAATTAATGTATTTTTGATGTTATGGAAAAAAATATAGAGAGATTTTGGTGGTGTGTTCACCAGATTTGTGGTGTGGTTTATTGTAGGTCAATTTCACCAGATCCCTAAAGGTATGAGGCTTCTTTTTTGACTCCACATGGATAGACCTACTGTATTTATCAGAAATTAATTTGTTTTTCTTGAAATTAAATGTGAATATGTTCTGTGAATATTAGTGGAAACCCATTGGGTGACGATTTGGGGATTTTTTTGGGTGAAATGGGATATTGTTGAAAGAGGGGTTTTGTTGTGTGATTTGAAAATTTAGATTTTAAATTTTTTTCATGGTTTGGATTATGAAAATGGTTTATGGAATTTTTTTCATTAAAATGATGTTTTTATTGCAATTTATTTTGGAATGGATTTTAGTGGAAGGTGTTTTAAATAAATGGGTGATTTATTGAAGTGAATTGGCATGTGTTGGAAATGTTTGTGTTCTTATTGTGCGGCCTTGGGGATTAGTTCTTGTTGGTTGATTAAGTGTTATGGATTATATTGATTGTGTGAATGTAGATGGTATGTCTCCCTATAAAAGGTTAGGGATAGTGGATTAAGGATCCACCACTAGGGATGGTGGCCAAGAATAACCACTAGTTGGAAATGTATTGAAGAGTTTGGATAGAAGCTCCCCCATTTTTCATCCCTAATTGTGTGTGGATTTGAAATATGGAATTTTTTAGGATAACCTGAAATAGTGGAATGTATTATTCTATGGTTTTTTGGCTTTCCATTTGTTTTTATGGTTTGGGTAAATGTGGCTAGGTAATGGTGTGTTTGGCTTATTGGTAATTGTTCAACTATTTAATGTTTTATATAAACTATTTAATTTAATTGTGCTAATGGTTTTTCCTAGTTGAGTGGGAAGGGTGTTCATTTGGGGAAAACATACTGAGTATTTGTACTCACAACCTGATTTGGAACTTGGGTGATTTTTTATATATTTTATTCCGAGACACATGTATGATTAAAGCATCGCATTTCGCTAGCGGTTCGACAGGATTCATGGGTGATGTTGTGGTTCTTAGAGTTTGAAGCATGGTATGGAGGTATGGATTGATTCCTAGTTCTTTGGGGTCATGTATTTTCTTCTTCTACTTGGTTCTCAGAATTTTTTATTTGTTTTTATTGGTATTTGGGAACCATTGTGGATTTGTTTGGTTGTCTTTTGGAAAAGCATGGGTTCGATTATTTTTTTCACATGCATCATGTAGGTTTCTTCATAATGGAATTTTTGGTTGGATTATTTTATCTTAAGGTAAAATCATTCCCCAATGAATCATGAATCCAATGGAAATTATTGTCAGCCTTTATGGCCCTGGGAATGTCACTTAATGCCAAGTAGCATTCCTACACCCTCTCAAGCCAATGGGATTGGCGTGATGTTAATAATGTTATATTTTTTAGTTGACAAAATTTTTATCAGATGAAGTAGTAAAATTATTCTAATATTATTTTTTCAAAACATTATTAAAATTAATACAAAGATACCATTAAAATCCAAACATTATAATGATATCTTTCACACTGGCACAAATTTCCCTTAGTGGAAAAGGAACATACATGTTATCCTTTTCTACAAAAGTAAATTTCTTGTGATGGAAAAACATATTCTTAATTCACCTACTAATGAGTTATTTTATGAAGAGTTATAAACCTATGAGAAATATTTGAATGATTCGGTAGGTTATTGATGATTCATGTAATCATCCATGACCAATGAGATTTTGAAGAACCATGAGGACATGTATTTGCATAGAATGATGTATCAATTTAGTGTTTTTTATCCATAGAAAGAGAGAAAAGAGGGGTTCAAGATCTCTAATGATTTTTTTAAAACATTTGTTGGACAGTATATTCCATTTGGGACATATGTATGCAAGATTATTTGATACATTAAACACAAATACATCTTAGTGATTAAATTCCCAGACGAGTTGCATATAGATCTCATTTGTTCATCACTACCCAATTCCTTCTCTAGTTTTATTGTTAATTAAAATATGATTAATAATGAGGAGAGTATTTCAGAACATATTACTTTGATTATCAATGTGGATAAAGACATGGGATGTTATAATCCAGTTCTCCTTATGCTGAAAAATAAAAGGAGGAATAATTAATTGAGGACCAAGACTCATAAAAAATATAAAGCTCTAAAAAAATATCTTTCCAAGAAGAAGAAGATCTTATGGTATGGTAAGGAAAAGGAGGCGGTTTACAATGCATGTGGTAAGCCATGTCACTGGAATAGGAACTACACCTAGAAGCAAGGGGAAACTAAAGGTTAATTCTTTATTGACTGAAATATTTTAATATCTACACATTGGGTATTATATACAACTTGGGGTACTCACATCTATATTCAGATGTATGAAGTATGTAGATTTTTAAACATTGAATGATGATAGTTACATACGAAAGATGCCAATAGTGTGAGGCTAATTGGTCTTGCCGTTGGTGACTACCACATTTTATTTCCAAGGGGAATGATTTTGGATTTAAAATATTGTTATTAAGTACCTACGGTTACCAAGACCATAATTTTTTATCTTGCCTATCATTAGATCGGTTTATTATCACATTTGGATATAAAATTTGTTTCTTTTATAATGAAAACATATGTTATGGTATGTAACATTTAAATAATGGTATTTATGTATTTATTTATGAAAATAATGTATTGGAAATTGATAATGAATCATGTTTGCATGACTCATATAACATAAAACTATTGAATCACAGTCTTGGTCTTGTAAATGTGAAGCATTTGAAAAATCTATTTCAATATGGTTATTTGAACTCTTATGAGCTGAAACCAATGGAATGTTTTCATAGTTGTTTATATGTAAAAATGGTCAAATCACCATTTGGTGGACAAGGTGAAATGGCCAAAGATAATCTAGTATTGGTACAAACCAATGTGTTTGGAAAATTACTAGTAGAAGAAACTGGTAAATATTATTACTTTATAACTTTTACTGATGACTACATTAGATATGGTTATGTCTACATGATAAGGTATAAATTTGGATCCTTTGATAAATTCAAGGAATTCATTAATGATGTAGAGAATAATTTTCGTAAGAAGATAATGAATTTTGATCGGATTGAGGTGATGATTATCTTAACCAAGAGTATATGGACATCTTATGGGAGTTTGGGAATCTATCTCAACTAAATCTAACATATAAATGTTGGTGGGATGCTTTTATTGAATGGAAGAACCTTAAATTTTTTGATATGGTATGTACGATAATGAGTCATGTAGATATTCCATTATCCTTTTTGGGATATGCATTCCAAATTCTGTCATACACATTAAACTAAGTACCAAATAATGTGAAAATGGAACTCCCTTCGAGTTACAGAGTTTAGAGAAACCATATATGTCACATAAACTTGTTTGGGGTTGAAAGGTGTTTTCTAAGTCCCTCACAGGAAAAAAACTAGCACCATGTGGAACAAAGTGTATATTTATAGGGAATATTAATGAATGAAAGGGATGATACCACTACAACATCTTAGTTAAGTAATTGATTTCCCTTAGGAACGATTTCTTTCTTGGAAGGGTGAATATTTTCATAAAGGATAGTGGGAGAAAGATTAGATTCGATGAAGTTTATTAGGTTCCACTAGTCCCCATGGAAAAAGTACTTACTGAAACAAATATACTTCATAATAGTAAAAAAAGGTAAGATAACCAAATAGATTTGTATTTTTAAACACCGAAAATGGTGACTCGTTATTGGTTGACAATTATGATCCTCCGTCCTATATAGAGGTTAGAAAGATATCATAATCTATAATATGGGAAACATCCATGAATTATTAAATAGATTCCATGTATGAGAACCATAATTGAGTTTTGGTCGATCCTTCAGTTGATGTAAATCATGTTGAGTGAAAATGGGTACTCAATAGAAAAATAGACATGGAAGGAAAATTAAATATATATAAAGAATGTCTAGTGGTCAATGTTTTTAAATATAATCATGTAATTTACTATATTGAAACCTTTTCACCTATTTTAATGTTTAAATCCATCATAATTCTACTTGCTAAATTTTCTTACATTGACTATGAGATTTGGAAGATGGATGTCAAAGCTACATTCCATAATGGGAACCATTTTGAATATTCATATCTGATAAAAATAAAAGGTTTTTTTACTGAAGATTATTACAAAATAATTTTATGTTTCCATAGATCCAATTATGGAATGCAGAATTAATTCAGATCATGGAAAATTTGATTCGATGAAGCTATAAAATAATTTTTCTTCATTGAGAATGAATGTGAGACATGTGATTATAAGAGGTTTATGGTAAATACAGTCATTACCCAAGTATCATATGTTGATAACATATTACTTATTATAAATGACATAACATTATTACAATCTATTATGGACTAGTTAAACAAGTGTTTATCCATGATGTAAATAAGTGAATAAGCCTATATTAAATGGATCAAGATCATTCCTCGTAGATCAAAGAGGATTCGTGGACTAATAAAAAGTACATATGTTGACTATATACAAAAGAGATTTAGTATGGAATAATCCAATAGGGTATTTATTCCACTTTCACATGGTTTTTCATATTACTGTGGAAAATTGTCTTTAGAAAATATAGGAAAAGTTAAAATGAGTAAGATCCTATACACATCAACAATTGAATCAATCATGTATTAATTGTTATATACTAGACTTATTGTTTCCTATTCATTGATCATGGTAGGCAGATATCAGAAGATCTAGGAGCAAAAATTTGTTTTGATGTTGAGGATATCCTCATGTATCTGAGAATAACTAAGGATATGTTCCTGCTGTATGGAGGAGATGAGGATCTGTTTATCAAGGGATATACTGAAGCTAGTTTTCAAACACATCATAATGATATGAAGTCACAGTTTGTATAGTTATTCTATCTCAATGGAGGATTAGTGAGCTGGAAGATTTAATAGAAACTATTTGGTGTGGACTCTGTAGAATATTTTGATAATATAGAAGCTTCTGATATATCCATGGAATCCATTTAGATATAGAACTTTTTCCATGAGTTTGATGTGTTACCTATTAGTAAAGACCCTATCACATTTTATTGTGATAATACTATAGTGGAAACTCTTAAAAAATTTCTTAGGTCACACCAACGGACAATGAATATACTTTAAAAGAATCACCTGTTTATGTATTTCTATCATAGGGGTGAATTTTGAGTAAATAGAGTTCCCATGGAAGAGAACATGGTGAACACATTGACAAAAATATTATCTCAGCAGAAGCATGAGTATCTTGTGAGAGGTAGAGGACTAAAGGATGTCAACTTTTGGCTCTAGTGAAAGTGGGAGTCTATTGGAGTTAGTTCCCTAGAACCAACTTCTATGAAATTTATGGTTAATTGTACTTATAGTTTTGAATATTAATAAACTACTCATCACATCATGATTATTCATATGGATAAAATTGAATTTCATAATGTTCTAAGGTTATCTAATATACTTAAAGGTTGCAATAGTTCCCTACTATGATGAAAACCTAGAAGTGATCTGAAACAATTCATAAATATAGGTTTTATAGCTATATGAGATCATTTTATAGACATAATTGATTAAATATATCAGGGGTGGAGACACATGGGACATTCAGGAACTGTCTCTTGGTGTAAACCAATAATAATATCAAGATTAGGATATTGTGAGAAAAAGAAATGCCAGTAGGAAATACACATTTATATTAGTCATTGTATGTTTCTATCTTCAGATGTGTGTACTGATTGTTAGACCTTAAGATTATTATTTATGTGTATTGTGATTCATGTACATTGATGTATTGATGAAAATTGTGAAGACATATGTTCATGATAAGGTAGGATCTTTTGGGTGCATCATAATTAATATTTCATTAATGAATAATAAGAGATTGTATTTTGACTTTCTATTCACTAACGGAAGTTGGTATCTCCGGGTCATTGATCGAAATGATGTAGCCTAATAAATCCATAGACATGGTGTTCCTAAGCCATGTTCATTTTCTGAGAAGTTATAGAAAGAGACACTGAGGACATAGGTTTGTATATCTTGCATGCAACCGTATTTATTAGCGATATCATGATAAAGGTATTGTATTACAATGTTATAATATGTATGAGTTATTATGTTGTTACATCATTAACACCTTTCTGTATGTATACCATTTCATGTTGCTAGATTATATCCTTGGACTTTAGGTTTATTTGTCAAAACCCAATAAAAAAGGTCCCTAGAGAGTCACACACCAGGTGCATCAATAATCTCACTTATATAAAAATATTATTATTTATTATTTTACAAGAAGAATAAATATTATTCCCTCATGTAGTTTAACAATTAGTCATGTTTAATTGATTTAATATATTCTGTCACCAGTTATTCGAGAGAATATAATGTGTGCATAAATTTAAATAAATATTTATTTTTCATTTAGTGAATAAAATATTTAATTATTTTATTGCGATTAATAAAGTGATATTTATTTAATAAATAAACAGTCATTATTCAAGGTTTGATAATTATTTCAAAGGAATGGAGGGATGAATTTAATAGTCCAGTGAGAAATAGTAAATATTGAATATTATTTGAATAAATAATATTTAATTTCACTTTAATGCTAAGAGCTTTTTAAAAATTAATAATATTATTATTATAATTATATGGCTTGGAGTTTTATAAGGGTTAAATAAATTATAAAGGGAACTTATGCAATTATTTTATTTTAACCCAAGTAGTATATAAATCCAATTACATTATTTTATAAGAGAGATAATACATTTGTTTTGTGGTGCACAATAGATTTAGAGAATCCTATCATTCCCTTGAGAGCTATATTATCCAAGAACAAAACCATGAATGGAGATATATATTTTTACACCTCCCACTCTCGAGTTAATAGAGATCATGAAGAAAACTTTAGAATCAGTTATCGAGGAGATCCAGGGATGAATATGTAAGGGATAAAATCTTCTGTGCTATCACCCAGATATTCCAACAAGGAAATTAAGATATTTTTGGAACACATGGGGATCAAAGATAGATTAAAAATTCTCTTGATTCCTAGAATACAATGATGGTACATTGAATATCTCTTGTTAGATCCATCAACGATGAAATAATCCCAAAAAAGAATTTTTTATTTAATTAAATTGACTATTGATAATATGTGATGATACTATCTCTGGTTCTGGTGTTCTATCCCCAGTCTATATTATTTGATTCAATTCCATAGATCAAGACATTTATTATTGAGTAAATATCAGATTGATCATCGATCATGAAAAAAATCAAAGGTGGGCATGGCCCAAAGCACGCTTTTACTATGCCCAGAACCTACAATATGATTATCAATAAAAATTTAGATTGACACAAATCATCTAATAGTGTGTATATTAATTAAATTATAAAAATATATTTAAAAATTCTCTTAATTAATGACATTTTTTATAATAGTTTTAATTTTGGAGATAAATTTTGTGTTCTTTAAGACATATGAAATGTTAGAACACTAATGGGCTCCTTCAATCCATGATGAATATTTTATACTATAGTTTAATGACTAAATTTTGTGGAGATGTGATTATACTCGAATTTAAATCTCTCTCTTATGATAGTTTTAATTTTTTCCCTTTGAAAAGGATAAGCTCGTACAGCTTATAAGTGTAATGGGTCTATAAACAACTGATATCACATTTAATGTATAATTCATGATTTATATACTACATAATAATATTTAATGAAATTTATAACTATGGAAAAACTTTAAAATATTAAAAATGTAATAAATTAAAATCCACTAGTCTACCTCTATGGTACTAAAAAAATCCTAAAAAATAAATTCTATTACTATCTACCTATGTCTTTTAGTTAACATTTCCTAGAAACTCTACTAACAAGGCCATGTAAATTTGTTTCCAAAACTAGGGGTGATCATATCCACATACAAATTGTTCCAATTGTTAATTAATAATAAAAAAGTAAATTAAATTCATAAATAATAATCAAAGTACTGAAATAATATTACATAATCAAATCCACCCAATCCAAAATTTTAATAATGGCCTAATATTTTAATATATTGTTTCCACTAATGAAGTGAAATATATTTTTCAGCTTTCTCCACATGAAAAACAGAACCAAAAAAGTATATATATATATATATATATATTAAATATTGATGTTAAAACTTTTTTTCAATTACTAGGTATAACAAAATTTTGAAACATATTAATATATATATATATATTAATTTATGTACGGAGGTCATTTTATAAAAATCAACACAATTCTTTAATATATTTATGAATCCATATTTTTATGCGTTGTACATCTTATTAAAGAAAATGAAGAATATTTTAGTTTAATGATGAAGTTAATAAAAAATAATATTTATTGATAATGTATATCTTTAATAGTGTTTTGTAGAGATTAAGAATCAGAGTAAATCATAATTTAAAAAGTTATTTTCCTATAAATTAGTTCTTAAATATGCATTTTCATTATATTTTGAAGATAAATTTATATATTTTAGAAAATTAAATTGAAAAAATAAACATCATATTTGGATTTAGCATAACAGTATTAGAAAAGGATTATTATTTTTATCTTTCTTATAAGATTTATTTTAATGTAAAGAGTGAAATATATTGTTTTCTTAAATATCATTCCTCGTATGAAGTAATTATTTTGTAAATATGATTTCAAAATAGTTGGAACCCTTTTTTGGAAAAAATATTAATTTTATAAGTGAAATTATAAATTTAAAATTATAAAATATGGTTTAAAACCGAATAATTAACATTTTAGATGATGATTTACCTCTTACTAAAAAAAATATTTTTATTAAATTTAATATTTAATATTTAAAAAAATATGAATTTTTGAAATTTAATCAAATAATATTGATTTAAAAATTGAAATACATAGGTAAATAATATTTAATGAGGGAAATTTTTTTACGTTCTGGATAACTTAACTAAGGTAAAATCTATTTATCATTGTAAAAAACAATCTGGTAAATGTGAAAAAGATATTAGTAATGAGTTGAATTTTTTGAAAAAAAAATGTATGGGAATATTTTCTTGGGTACTAGATCCACATTATCTATTATTTTCACTTTTTTTTCTAAATTATGGAGTTAATTTCCTTGAGTTTGACTTCCAATTATTAATAAGTTGTAGTTATTTACCAAAATTTCATCCCGTTGCACTATAAAATGGGATCTCCTCTACTCAATTCCCATCACCCCAAAACCCACTTTGTTCAGACCAAAATCTATAAAAAAAACTTAAAAAAATCCTCTCCACATTTAAGTGGATATAGTCGTCTCAAAAGGAAATCCCTCAAAGTATTAACCCAATATTAGAATGATACAATCCAATAAGCAGGGTATATATTATTAACTTCCACTTTCTCATTTCATTTTCTTTTTGTGAAATTTTTATTCTTAAAATTCCATTAGACCATCATAAAATGATAAATTAAATATTATTATTGTAATAGTATGTTATTATAATTATGTTGAAATCATTAATAACCATTCAAAATTTCTTTAAGAAAAATAAAAATGTGAATCGTAGGATTTTTTGGTATACCATGTAACACCACCAGATTTCATAGTACATTATCTCATTCATGTAACTCAATAGCTTGCGCTACACACACCACTGAGTTTGAGCGCACCACAACATACTAATCTAACAGTTAAAAAAGTAGTTATGAATAATATTAACTGCATTTTGAATCTTATATAATCAATCTATTATTGACATTCATATTTTGTGTTTCTTAGACATAATATAAAGAGAAATTCAATTTTTCAGATAAAATAAGTATTTATCAAAAAATGAAATTTTACCACCTATTTAATGGAGAATCCTTTTTAACACAAATATATGACACTTTTATATTGTCAATTTAATGAAACAAAATTCTTATTTAGAATAGGGACATTAAAATTCAGTTTGGGTAAATTTTTGGTACTTTTCTGATAACTTTTATATTCTGATAAATACTGAAAAATACTAAATTTCGATTGAAAACAACTATTTTTAATCGAAATAATTTATATTGTTAAATTATACATTTTAATGGTATACATGTATAATTAGACAATATTTTTATCATTTAATACATTGTAGGTCACCCTAATTAATTTCACATTTAAATTTGACATAAACTCATGTTAATATTTTGATAGTTTTTACTTTTTTAGAAACCCGCCTTTTGGTTTTGTAACATCCCAGGTAAATAAAGAATAAATAATTTTCATATTTATTAATATTTACGAATTAAATATTAATTTTATTTTAAAGGGGTTTCTATGTTCGATAGCGTACCCGATACGCAACGATGAGTTTCTTTGAAACTTACGTAGCACACTAGTAATAACATAATATTATTTTAAATGTTAGTTAACAAGTAGCCGTTGTACTGGCGGGAATGGATAGAAATAACTAAAATATGATTAGATATGTTTTTAAATGTTTATACATTTACCCAATAAAAGATAAAGGCATAAAATACGGAAAGAGTTCAATTTTAGGGCATATATTCTCTAATTTTCACTAATGGTTCACTTATCACCTTTTAATGGTGAACCTTCATTAAATATGTTTTTGATCACTCTTATAATTTATTTTGGACCAAATATAACTCTTCTTTAGAATCGGGACATCAAAATTTACTTTGTGTAAATTTTTGGTACCTTTCTGATAAAGTTCATTTTTTATGAATAGTGTAAAATGTTGTATTTTAATCTAAATTATTTATATGATTAGATTATTATTTTAATTGGTTTTAAAGTGAAAATAGAAAATATTTTTACCAGTTAATCCAATGGTGGTCATTGGAATCAATTTCACTTTGAAATTGGACTTAAACTGGTGTCAATCTTTTGATACTTATTGTTTCATAAAAACACGCTATTTGCTCTGACAGCGGGAATTAATTATTAAATTAATTAATGTGACTTATATGTTTTGAATTTTGTAAAATAGACTTCATTTTTTAATTCGTAATATCAGATATAGCTTAGGGTGAATTTTTGGTAATTTTCTGAAAAACTTCAATTTCTGATGAATAGTGAAACCACTAACTGGTAATCAAGCAAACTGATTTTTCAGTTAAATTAATGTTTACCACTAATGTGTATTTAATTTTGAAAATCTGACATACATGGTTGTCATTAAGAAGTAAAATGTGGTTCAATGAGATTAAAATAATTTTTTGGTGAATAGTAACTTTTTTTTCATTAATCGCAATTAGAGGTAATTAGTGTAGTTTAAGGTAAAAATGGTATTATAAGAATGCGAAAACACCATGAAACTTGTCCTACACATATTGGGTGAGTCATGGCCGACCAAGACAAGGCATGGGCCAACTTGGGGACCCCATGAAGCCACTTTAGTTGGAAAATGACATTAATATATTTTTATTTAATGTTAAAGTGAAAATGACACTAACATAAATTGTTTTACTAAAATAATTTTTGAGTGGGGTTATACAAGTCCAAATTTTGATTATAAATAGTCATTGGAAAGCTAAAAAGATTTCCTACATCATAGTATTTTTTTTATAATTTTTAGAAATTAAATAAATTAAATTATATATGACATAATAATGATGCAGTGATGACATCATTATTTGACAATTTAAATAAAATGGAATGATAATGAAAAATCTAAAACCTACACATGTCCAAAACCAATTGGATGAGTGTATTTATAAGCCTTATCCCCTTATCCACGAATTATATCAATGTGGGACCTTTTAAAACCGAAACACATTTTCAAATAAAGTAATATTTCTTTAGTTTCCAAAAGTGCCCCTCCTCTCCTCTTATAAAAGGCCCCCACCTCTACCTCATTTCACACACTTCTCAAGCCTTTGGCTCGGCCAACCCCTGCACAATTACTCTATCCACATCCCTCTCCTCATCCTAGAGGATTCCCTTTGGGCAAAATCCTTTCAAAGGAAGCCTTTAGGCTCAAATCAAAAGGGAGTTACACTTTTAAAGGTAATTCATTCTCTCTTGTTCATTTGTTTTATTTTGCTTCTCCAACCCTCTAAACTCTATTTATTTACTTATTTGGTAACAAAACCAGTATCTTAAATATACTATGATGTTGTTATAATATTTATTTGAGCTACACTCTCACACAACTACATCAAATGGTTAATGAACATACGGTTTCCGTGGATGGCGAAATTCTGCCTCCCGAAACGATGATTGTTCAATACTCATTTAACACCTTCAAGGGTGGCCATTATGATGTCACTATTTTTATATATGATATATAATATGTTTATGTTTTCTTTAAGCTTCTGTATTTTTCATTTTTGGCATACCTTTATGGTTTCCATTATGGGTAAACACGATATCTTCATTTAAGGAAGTGCGGACTACCGCCCCCTAAAAGTGATGTGATTCGTTAACGCCATATGTGGGACGTGTAAATGATGGATTTAAAGTTATTATATATGATGTTATACTGGAATTATAATATACCTCTATATCATTATTATTTATTTCCATTAAAGTATGAGATAGAAATGAAAGTAGCGTTCATGCGTACGTACGGCTTACCGTCTCCATGAACGGTGCATTTCATTTCTTATCCCCAAATGTAATGTACATTTAAAATTACATGTATATAATGTATATATATAATTAATGATATATCTAAATGATGAATATAATTCTGGAATTAAAATATACATACCTCTCATTTAGTTTTAAATCCACTAATATGACAAAGAAATGAAAGTAGCGTTCATGCGTACGTACGGCTTACCGTCTCCATGAACGGTGCATTTCATTTCTTACCTCTAAATGATTATGTAATATTTTAAATACATGTATATGCTGGATATATATGATACATATTATGTCCAAATCGGGAATTTCATTCTGGATATAAATAACTTTTGAGCACATGAACAACATGTAATTGTAAGAAGTCAACTTTCGACTTAAGAACCAAATATTGACAAAACAAACATTATTAACTTAAATGGTTACATAATGTTTATAACATGGCAATAAGTGTTATAAAAGGAATAATGAAGTTTAAAAAGGTTCTTAATCAAGTATAAATTAACTCAAGTTTATTATTCAGGACGTTAAAGAACGATCGAGTCAAGTCGGACCCGAGGTAAGGGACTTCGTCTCAATATCCTTTCATTGAGACATATTTCGTTTTATACACAACTTTCTTTTATACGGTGTATAAACTCCTTTGACTTTTACTTTTATACAAAATGAATCTTTTTCTACGAAGCGTTTTACGAGACAACAAAAAGAATGTTTTTTTAACGTATGCAGTGACAATGACCTTTTTCCGCCGCCGCGAGTATTATTTGGTCTTTGGCTTCCTCAACAAGCCGTAATGTTTTTAGAATAAAATAAATACCATATACTATTTTATGTATTTTGGTATTGAAAATGGTTTTGAAAAAGGATTCTATTATGTCAATATATTTATGATATATTGTGATTGAAATGTGGAAATGTTATCATTCCTTTATATTGGTTTTATGTTTTATGATTTTGTACTGGTACTTGGACATTTTAACGGGTGGTTACGTTATAAACCATATGACGAGTGGTTCCGTGAATACCAGGACGGGTGGTTACATTATAACCTCCAATGCATTGTGTATGGAAGTCGGCCGTATGGCTATTCCATTAAGTATGTATGGAAATTGGCCGTAAGGCTATTCCATTAAGTGATATGTGTGGAAGTCGACCGTATGGTTATTCCACTTAAGTATGTTTATGTCCCAAGTTACCTTTATATATGTTATGTGTTCTTTATATGGGTTTTATGGTAATACTTTGGTTACAAAAAGGTAAGTAATTATACTTTATTCAGTGAAAAGTTTTTACTACTTCATGAAGGTGAAGGTATTACTTTGATAGAGTATACATGGTTTACTTGATTTTGAAAAACTAACTGTTTCCATTCTCTTTGTATCCCTTACTGATCTTTTTATGCTCACCCCAAGTTTTTCGAAATGTTTTTCACAGGAATTAAAGTGGAATAAGGTCAGGGATGGGATCAAGGGAATTTCATGCTATCTAAAACATGGAATCTAGACATCTTTCTTTTTAAGAGTTTTTATTTTATGGAGACTTAGTAGAAGTGTCTACTTTGTAATCTTTTAAGATGTAATAGTTATGTTATAATTCTCTAAAACTCTAAACCTGAAAAGATCCTCAATGTGAATTATTCATTTAATTCAATATTAAGTAAGGTTTAAGGCCGGGGCCTTATAGTTGGTATCAAAGGTCGGTTTAGACAACTTTAGGAGTTAGAAAAGTGTTAAATTATAATATGATTGAAATAATATAGCATTTACGGATTACCATGTTGCTTCGCCTAAGATATTTCTGTGTTCAGAATGGTTTTCCGCATAGGAAACAAAGCAGCTATGTTGGGACGACATCAGGAGGAAGATAACCTTCCAAATCAACAACCTGAGATGGTCGGAATCGGAACTGAACAGTTTGTTGCAGTGATGGCACAGTTGACTCAGGCTATAAATGGTGGTGGTATCCATGCACGAGATCAGCCAGATCAACCGCAAAGGAACATGTCAGTGGTGGAACATTTCATGAGGCAACATCCCCCATCATTCAGAGGATCATCTGACCCTGTGCAAGATGAAGGGTGGATTAAAGCACTGGAGAAGATTTTTGATGTCATGGGGTGTTCAGAACATCAAAAGGTTAGTCTTTCTGTTTACCGTTTTGAAGGTGAAGCTGATCAGTGGTGGTCGATGGTGAAAAATATAAGGGATAGTGATGAGATTGAGGATCTTCACTGGGACGAATTCAAAGGTATGTTTCTTGAGAAATATTTTCCTAAGGTGGTTCATCTTAGGATGGAAAAACAGTTCCTAGAATTGAGGCAGGAGGATGATTCAGTGGCTGCTTATGAAGAAAAGTTCACTCAATTGGCAAGGTATGCTCCAAACTTCATACGAGATCTTGATAGTAAAATAAACCGTTTTTACTCAGGGTTAAAGCCAAAGTATCGAAGGGCTTTAGCTTCTCGTGAGTTCAAAAGTTATAAAAAAACTTGTTTGATGTGCGGAGAAGGTAGAAATGGAGTTTGCTGATGATCAGGTGTTCTATGAAAAACAACAGAATAAGAGGTCTAGTTGGCAGGAAAAGGGGAAGAATTCATCAAAGAAGCAAGGAGGTAAGAAAACCAAATATCCATCCTGTGAGAAGTGTGGTAAAATGCATCCTGGAGAATGTTTATCCAAGTCTGGTAAGTGCTTTAGGTGTGGTATGTTTGGTCATATTGCTCGTAACTGTAAGGAAGATGATCAAGCAGGAAATGAAAAGCCAACGGTAAGATGTTTTAAGTGTAATGAAATGGGTCATTATGCACATGAGTGTCCAACGAAGAACTCAACTGGGGGAATGCAGCTAGACTACAAGCAGAAAGGGGTGGTAAAATCATTTGCAAAAACTTCAGCAGATGTTGGGCCATCGAATGAAGTGGTATCAGCTCCAGGGAGCTCAGTATTTTTCGAAGATTGACTTGAGGTCGGGGTACCATCAGTTGAAAGTAAAATAAGCAGACTTTCCGAAGACTGCATTCCGTACTAGATATGGCCATTATGAATTTGTAGTTATGCCTTTTGGGTTAACCAATGCACCTGCTGTATTCATGGACCTTATGAATAAAATTTTCCATGAGTTCTTGGATAAGTTTGTGTTTGTGTTTTGAGGTTTGGGAAGAGGTTATGTGTGCCTTGTGATTCATAGTTGAAGAATGAGTTGTTATGTGAGGCTCATAGTTCCCCGTTTTCAGTTTATCCTGGCAGTACTAAGATGTACAGAGATCTGCGGGAGTATTACTGGTGGGATGGAATGAAATGAGACATTGCTGATTTTACTGTAAAGTGTTTGACATGTCAACAGGTTAAAGCAGAGCGGCAGGGATGCTTCAGCCTTTACCAGTGCCAGAGTGGAAATGGGAAAACATATCAATAGACTTTGTTGTGGGATTACTGAGGACATCTCGAGGTAATAATGCAATCTGGGTTATTGTTGATCGCTTGACCAAATCTGCTCATTTCCTTTCTATACGAGATACTTTCTCTCTTGATCAACTTTCCCGTCTGTATCTTAAAGAGATAGTCAGGTTACATGGAGTTCCTCTCTCCATTGTATCGGATCGTGATCCCAGGTTTACTTTTAAATTTTGGAAAGGCCTTCAGAAGTCGATGGGTACTGAATTAAATTTTAGTACAACTTTTCATCCTCAATCAGATGGGCAGTCAGAACGAACAATTCAGACATTGGAGGATGTGCTACGAGCTTGTTCGATGGATTATCAGGGAAGATGGGACCAACATCTTTCTTTGGTTGAATTTTCATATAATAACAGTTTTCATTCTAGTATACAGATGGCACCATTTGAGGCATTATATGGGAAGCGGTGTCGAACTCCAGCATTTTGGAATAAAGTGGGTGAAAGGAAGCTGATGGGACCAGAATTGGTAGAAGAGATGGCAGAAAAAGTTCAGTTGATTCAGAAAACACATGAGAACAGCTCAGAGCGGGCAGAAGAGTTATACAGATAAGCGGAGGAAGGATCTATCTTTTGAGGTTGGCGATCATGCTTTTCTCAAGGTTTCTCATTGGAAAAGTGTGATAAGATTTGGTAAGAAAGGAAAGCTGAGTCCAAGGTTTATTGGACCATATGAAATTCTGGAAAGAGTTGGATCAGTTTCATACCGAGTGGCTTTACCTCCGAGTTTATCTCAGGTACACAATGTTTTTCATGTTTCAATGTCGAGAAAGTATATGCCAGATCCATCTCATGTTTTGAGTCCAGAGGTAGTTCAGCTAGAAGAGAACCTATCTTATGAGGAACAACCGGTCCAGATTCTTGACCACATGGAGAAAGTGTTACGGAATAAGGTGATCCATCAGGTAAAGGTTTTGTGGAAAAACCATGTGATTGAAGAGGCAACGTGGGAATCTGAAAATGCTATGAGGGATAAATACCCCCACTTATTTTGATAAGTGAATAAAATTGCGAGGACGCAATTCCCAAATGGGGGGAAGGATGTAACATCCCAGGTAAATAAAGAATAAAGAATTTTCATATTTATTAATATTTACGAATTAAATATTAATTTTATTTTAAAGGGGTTGCTATGTTCGATAGCGTACCCGATACGCACCGATGAGTTTCTTTGAAACTTACGTAGCACACTAGTAATAAAATAATATTATTTTAAATGTTAGTTAACAAGTAGCCGTTGTACTTGCGGGAATGGATAGAAATAACTAAAATATGATTAGATATGTTTTTAAATGTTTATACATTTACCCAATAAAAGATAAAGGCTTAAAATACGGAAAGAGTTCAATTTTAGGGCATATATATTCTAATTTTCACTAATGGTTCACTTATCACCTTTTAATGGTGAAACGTCATTAAATATAGTTTTTATCACTCTTATACATTATTTTAGACCAAATATAACTCTTCTTTAGAATCGGGACATCAAAATTTACTTTTTGTAAATTTTTGGTACCTTTCTGATAAAGTTCATATTTTTATGAATAGTGTAAAATGTTGTATTTTAATTCAAAACCTCTTTTTAATCTAAATTATTTATATGATTAGATTATTATTTTAATTGGTTTTAAAGTGAAATTAGAAAATATTTTTACCAGTTAATCCAATGGTGGTCATTGGAATCAATTTCACTTTGAAATTGGACTTAAACTGGTGTCAATCTTGTGATACTTATTGTTTCATAAAAACACGCTATTTACTCTGACAGAGGGAATTAATTATTAAATTAATTAATGTGACTTATATGTTTTGAATTTTGTAAAATAGACTTCATTTTTTAATTCGTAATATCAAATATAGCTTAGGGTGAATTTTTGGTAATTTTCTGAAAAACTTCAATTTCTGATGAATAGTGAAACCACTAAGTGGTAATCAAGCAAACTGATTTTTCAGTTAAATGAAAGTTTACCACTAATGTGTATTGAATTTTGAAAATCTGACATACATGGTTGTCATTAAGAAGTAAAATGTGGTTCAATGAGATTAAAATAATTTTTTGGTGAATAGTAACTTTTTTTCATTAATCGCAATTAGAGGTAATTAGTGTAGTTTAAGGTAAAAATGGTATTATAAGAATGTGAAAACACCATGACACTTGTCCTACACCTATTGGGTGAGTCATGGACGACCAATACAAGGCATGTGCCAACTTGGGGACCCCATGAAGCCACTTTAGTTGGAAAATGACATTAATATATTTTTATTTAATGTTAAAGTGAAAATGACACTAACATAAATTGTTTTACTAAAATAATTTTTGAGTGGGGTTATACAAGTCAAAATTTTGATTATAAATATTCATTGGAAAGCTAAAAATATTTCCTAAATCATAGTATTTTTTTATAATTTTTAGAAATTAAATAAATTAAATTATATATGACATAATAATGATGCAGCGATGACATCATTATTTGACAATTTAAATAAAATGGAAAGATAATGAAAAATCTAAACCCTACACATGTCCAAAACCAATTGGATGAGTGGATATCGAAGCCTTATCACCTTATCCACGAATTATATCAATGTGGGGCCTTTTAAAACCGAAACACATTTTCAAATAAAGTAATATTTCTTTACTTTCCAAAAGTGCCCCTCCTCTCCTCTTATAAAAGGCCCCCACCTCTACCTCATTTCACACACTTCTCAAGCCTTTGGCTCGGCCAACCCCTGCCCAATTACTCTCTCCACATCCCTCTCCTCATCCTAGAGGATTCCCATTGGGCAGAATCCTTTCAAAGGAATCCTTTAGGCTCAAATAAAAAGGGAGTTACACTTTTAAAGGTAATTCATTCTCTCTTGTTCACTTGTTTTATTTTGCTTCTCCAACCATCTAAAATCTTTTTATTTACTTATTTTGTAACAACACCAGTATCTTCAATATACTAGGATGTTGTTATAATATTTATTTGAGCTAAACTCTCACACAACTACATCAAATGGTTAAAGAACATACGGTTTCCGTGGATGGCGAAATTCTGCCTCCCGAAACGATGATTGTTCAATACTCATTTAACACCTTCAAGGGTGGCCATTATGATGTCACTATTTTTATATATGATATATAATATGTTTATGTTTTCTTTAAGCTTCTGTATTTTTCATTTTTGGCATACCTTTATGGTTTCCATTATGGGTAAACACGATATCTTCATTTAAGGAAGTGCGGACTACCGCCCCCTAAAAGTTATGTGATTCGTTAATGCCATATGTGGGACGTGTAAAGGATAGATTTAAAGTTATTATATATGATGTTATACTGGAATTATAATATACCTCTATATAATTATTATTTCTTTTCATTAAAGTATGAGATAGAAATGAAAGTAGCGTTCATGCGTACGTACGGCTTACCGTCTCCATGAACGGTGCATTTCATTTCTTATCCCCAAATGTAATGTACTATTAAAATTACATGTATATAATGTATATATATAATTAATGATATATCTAAATGATGAATATAATTCTGGAATTAAAATATACATACCTCTCATTTAGTTTTAAATCCACTAATATGACAAAGAAATGAAAGTAGCGTTCATGCGTACGTACGGCTTACCGTCTCCATGAATGGTGCATTTCATTTCTTACCTCTAAATGATTATGTAATATTATAAATACATGTATATGCTGGATATATATGATACATATTATATCCAAAATTGTGAATTTCATTCTGGATATAAAGAACTTTTGAGCACATGAACAACATGTAATTGTAAGAAGTCAACTTTCGACTTAAGAACCAAATATTGACAAAACAAACATTATTAACTTAAATGGTTACATAATGTTTATAACATGGCAATAAGTGATATAAAAGGAATAATGAAGTTTAAAAAGGTTCTTAATCAAGTATAAATTAACTCAAGTTTATTATTTAGGACGTTAAAGAACGATCGAGTCAAGTCGGACCCGAGGTAAGGGACTTCATCTCAATCTCCTTTCATTGAGGCATATTTCATTTTATACACAACTTTATTTTATACGGTGTATAAACTCCTTTGACTTTTACTTTTATACAAAAGGAATCTTTTTCTACGAATCGTTTTACTAGACGACAAAAAGAATGTTTTTTTTACGTACGCGGTGACACCGACCTTTTTCCGCCACCGCGAGTATTATTTGGTCTTTGGCTTCCTCAACAAGCCGTAATGATTTTAGAATAAAATAAATACCATATACTCTTTTATGTATTTTGGTATTGAAAATGGTTTTGAGAAAGGATTCTATTATGTCAATATATTTATGATATATTGTGATTTAAATGTGGAAATGTTATCATTCCTTTATATTGGTTTTATGTTTTATGATTTTATACTGGTACTTGGACATTTTAACGGGTGGTTACGTTATAAACCATATGACAGGTGGTGCCGTGAATACCTGGACGGGTAGTTACGTTATAACCTCCAATGCATTGGGTATGGAAGTCGGCCGTATGGCTATTCCATTAAGTATGTATGAAAATTGGCCGTATGGCTATTCCATTAAGTGATATGTGTGGAAGTCGACCGTATGGTTATTCCACTTAAGTATGTTTATGTCCCAAGTTACCTTTATATATGTTATGTGTTCTTTATATGGGTTTTATGGTAATACTTTGGTTACAAAAAGGTAAGTAATGATACATTATTCAGTGAAAAGTTTTTACTACTTCATGAAGGTGAAGGTATTACTTTGATAGAGTATACATGGATTACTTGATTTTGAAAAACTAACAGTTTTCATTCTCTTTGTATCCCTTACTGAGCTTTTTATGCTCACCCCAAGTTTTTCGAAATGTTTTTCACAGGACTTAAAGTGGAATAAGGTCAAGGATGGGATCAATGGAATTTCATGCTATCTAAAACATGGAATCTAGACATCTTTCTTTTTAAGAGTTTTTATTTTATGGAGACTTAGTAGAAGTGTCTACTTTGTAATCTTTTAAGATGTAATAGTTATGTTCTAATTATCTAAAACTCTAAACCTGAAAATATCCTCAATGTGAATTATTCATTTAATTCAATATTAAGTAAGGTTTAAGGCCGGGGCCTTATAGGTTTTGATAATGGGAAATAATTTAAATTAATAAATTCAACTTCTATGTTTTTAATTTGGTAAAATAGACTTCATTTTTGAATTCGAAATATCAAAATTAGTTTGGGGTTAATTTTTTGATTTTTTCTGAAAACTATCAATTTTTTATGAATAATGCAAAACACTATGTTATTATTTAAAACTGACATTTTATTTAAATAATTAGTTATTTTTATTAAATCTATTTTATGTCAAAATAGATACATAATACCTATATATTTTAAATTTAATTCGGTGGAGTCATTTTATATTATGTTTAGATATATAAAATTTTATCGTGCATTTTACCATCTTTTACCCACCTTCTCGGAGCATTTACAAATTTCTATAAAACTTAATTTTAATTCTTCTATGATTTTAATTTCAAAAATCTGAGAAACACAGTTCACATTAGTAAGTAAAATCTAGATCAATAAGATGAAAATAATTTTTTCTACATAGTAATCTTTTGACTTTTATTTACCATGGTTAAAACTAAATATGGCAATTAAAGGAAAAAATGATATTATAATCACCATAACCATGTCCTAATTCTATTGTAAAATTATAATTCGACCAAAAAAAACTTAGGAATAAAATATGACCCCCTTTGTTCCCCTAAGATAACATTAAGTCATTTATTATTATTTTATTTAAGGAAGAGTTAAAAGAGTTAAATTCATAGTTTAATAATTAATCCATTTTTAATATAGTGTCATACATAAGACAAATTTGACTATAAATAATCATTATAAAGCTAGAAAATTATTACATAAGGTTATTTTATTTTAAATTTTTAGATATTAAATAATTTTATTTATTTATGACCCAATGATGATGCAGTAATTACATTTTTAATGAAAGATTAAAATAATTGATATTATAAATATCCAAATTAATGTAATTTGATATATTTGATGAATTCCACTAATTTTAAAGGTTAATATGACATTTTAGGGTTGATTAAATAATTTATTATCAAAGTAATCATGCTGTTATGATTTTCAGAAAAACAAAATTCTAAATAGTGTCAAAATTGACACAATTGTGTTTTTAAAATAAATACTATATTATAAATTGATATAATATTCTTAAAAATATAATGTTCGGCCAATTGACTTAGATAAGGTTATATATATCAATAATTAACCCCTAGGGGTTTTCTTGTCTTATTATTGTATGATTATTAACCATATAATGTAAATATACAAAGAGGCATGGTTAATGTCAAACATTTTAACTAAGTGTTAAATTTAAAATAAAAAGTTAATATGGGGACCTAAACCTATCTAAAACCTATTTTTGAGAGTTTTTCAACGCATACCCACCTTATCCTCGTAATAAATCATTTTGGAGCCATTAAAAACTGAAAATGAGTTTATTATAAAATAATATTTTAATCTTTTCCTAAAGTAACCCTCACCACTCTTATAAAAGGGTACCTTCTCTTCTCTTAATTTCTCACCTCCAAATCCATTTGAATCCTGCAAAACTTACCCAAATATCCACCCAAAAATCCTCCCTTAATCCTAGATACCATACTTTTATCATAAATCGAACCTAAGGATCAATTTTGATCAAATAAAAAACAAGAACCCGGAAAAGAGGGAAACATTTCATCACCTCTTTCAAGTTATTTCCTTCTTCCACTTCCTCTTTATTTGTTGTTTCCATTCTAAAATAAAAAATCCAGTATCTTCTATATACTATGATGTTATTACAAAAATGGTAAAACCATTTTCATTATTCTATCCTTCCTATAATGTACAAAGTCACCATTCGTGCATACGTACAGATTACCGTCTCCACGTCATGCTGTCGTTTTTTATTCAAACACTTCATTATTTGAATGGGTATAATAATGAGTATAACTAATGTAAATAATAAATATAAAATTTTATTTATTTGTTATATATTATATAATATCCAAATACAAATGATTTCACAAAAAATATAATGATATTGTCGCTCGTACGTACATACAAATTACCGTCTCCACGACACGAGGAGATTCATTTCCACATTCACCATTCTATGCCGATTATAAAAATATACATTATTAATAAGTATGAAATATATGACAAGATAATTCTTCTTAAAAAATTTATATATATATATATATATATATGTATTTAAATATATCTTATTCACTTAGTTCTGTTCAATATTATATAAAAACGGAAACAATGTTTATGCGTACGTACGACCTCCCATCACCATAAACAGTGTATTCCATTTCATATATCAATCTATTATACGTATATATATTCTAAATATATATGATATAAAAATCATGTTTTATATTCTGGAAGTATGTGAATCATTATCCAAATGATATGATCATGAATAACAAGTTAAAACACACACGATAAAGAAAGCGATTATTACCTAAAATGTTAATTTAACATGGAAATCATTATTTTATGGGTAGTATAAAGTCATAAATGAATCATGTATGATATAATAAGTAGGAATATGGTTCTGGAATAATTTAATAACATACTATGGTCCTTATACAGGAGGTTAAATGTACCCACTACTAATGGAATGTGCAAGGTAAGGGTTAATTCCACAACCTCTTTATTATCCAAGGTTGTTTTTACGTAACTATCTACTAGGAAATATTTATTATCCATGTCCATGATTCATAAAAGAGTGTTAAAAGAGATTATTTTTATGGTACTTTTTTACTAAAACATCATTTTAAATGTTTTAAATATTTATTCTTCTAAACCATTCTCATTAATGCCAATGTTTCCAAAATGTTTTAAAGGATTTTTTATATGGACAAGAATGTTTTAAATTGTTAATTACCTTAAAAATATTCAATGTGGTATCAGACACATTGATTCAAAACTATATTTTAAATTACTTACTTTATATATTATGTTACATTTAAATGATTTGATGAAAAAGGGATATTTCTCTCAAATATTTTTACTGATCATTTTAAACTATGTCAATAAAATTTATAGGGTATTATTCTTAATTGAGGTTGATTTATTATGATACAAATATTCCATATTATTTTTTACGTTTTGTGATTGGTTTGACTATGGATGTGTTATTTTTATACATTTCATGGTTTATGGATAATGTATTGATATTTCAGATGCTAGTTTAATACTAATGTTTATGATATGTTTAAAGCTTTACATATGAGAAATAAATTAGACTTAATACGTGATGGGTGGATCCCAATATATATCCTTGATGCATCGGTAGGTCTCATTAGTCAAACTAGTGTCTTGACATAATTCCTTGACAAAATATTACTTGTAGTCTTGGCACAAGGCCTCAACTATGTGGTTATAAAGTCTGGTATTATGCATTCCATCATTATGAAAATGGCTATTGATATTGCATGTGATTATTTGACTAGTAGAATATCAATGTGAATAAGTAAATGGAATTATTTGATTTTATCATTTCCATATTATTCTGAAGCTTATGGTTAAAAGGCTTTTTTTTGTCTTATACATTTCCTTAAATGTATATTCTTATTTATGAATGTTTACACTATATTATTATCCTTACTGACCATCTGAGATCACCCATTTATATGTTTTATTTTTCCCATAAGGTGAATAAGTATTTAATGGTTGACCTGTAGGGATATGATATTGATTGAAGTGCTTTCAAAGGGGAAAATGATTTTTATTTTTATTTCATGATGTAATGTAAAAATTATGAATGTATCTAGTACTTCCAAGGCTACTAAACTAATCGGTCATTCAGGACATGATTCCTTGTATCATGCCAATGCTATGTAATAATGCACTGACTCTAGGTAATATGGGTTAGGGCATTTCAATTGGTATCAGAGAAAGTTTATAAATAACCTTGGAAAATAGATTTAGAAATACACAAATTAGAGAACATTACCATAAGCTAGATTTTGAGGATTTGTATAGAAGAACATCCTAGAATTTTGGTAATTTAGAGATATTTTGAATTTTACAAGAAATAGATCCTTTTCTAGATATGAGAAGGTAGAGGAGGCTCTGGTACAGATGTACCTAAGAGTGAAAACATTGAAAATGTGTTTTGGGCTTGACCGAGGGTATCCTGGTACATGAAAATGTGCCTTGCTACACTATTGGTTACAACAATCCCGAGATATATTCTTAGGATAATTCATATTTTCATTACAAGACATTATGAAGGATTTAGTAGTAAATACATCATCAAAGGAATTTTTTTTATGATTATAGATTAGATGTATAATCTCTTCAATTTATGTTAGGTATTTTACAAGTTTGGAATTATGCATTGTGATTCATAAACTAACCTATTTTATTCCATTGTTTATAAATGGAACACAATATATGGAAAAAGAACTCCAGTAATATGCATGATCCAAAGTGTAAGAGGGACCATATCTTTCATGGTATTAAGCCAGCATTTAAAAGTGAAATAGTCTCCCACGTATTCTCATCATAGGAAGAAATAGTATCGTGTGTTAATAAGATAAGTAAAGAATTCTCTAAGTCCTATGGCGTTGAAGGGAAATAAGAGAAGAAAAGGATGGAAGAGAGAAAGGTGGATATAGGGAATAGTGAAAAGAAGTATTTTACCATATGTGATAATTGTGGAAATAATCACCTTGGTAAATTCTTGAAGGGAAAGGGAGTTTGTTATATTTTTAGGGAAAAAGGAAAACAAGTAGGTGATTAAAAGGTTAAGAAAAAGTTTCAGATGTACAGTGCTTCATCTGTAAGGAGTTGGAACACTATGTGAATCAATGTCAAAATCATAAGAATATACCAAAAATGTTGCTATTGGATAATAATCATGTTATGATACTACTGAAGAGGAAGAGGAATGATTAGAGTTCTTATGTTGTTATTAAAGTATTTCTTCATTTGAGTATTTTATTACTTTTGTAAATGTTATAAGAATTATAGAGTATATAAGGATTATACCAAAGTACTATTTCCTTAAGGACTTGAGATTGTGTGGAACCAAGAAAAGTGACCCAATAGTCGGTTAATTTTTTTGGAAAATATATTATTGAGGGAAAGATAAACCATAATATGGTTCTGATACCGAGATACTGATTCTGGAATAAGATATGATTTATTTGGATAAATTATATTGGATATTCTTGACAACCATGAAATTGAATAATTATTTGTATATTCCATCATTGTTGGAGCTTACAAAATTTTTAGATATATGGAGTATATCCATTATTCTATAAGGAATAAGGGAGCATGAATGTAATCAATAAAGTTCACTATAATTCAGGGTGTTATAGTGTTTTAAAAGAACACATTATTAAAAAATGGATAATTTTGGTGACATATATGTTCTGGAGGGGGATTCCTTTATATTTTTTAAAAGTTACTTGACATAGTGAGCATGACATGAATTTGTATAAGTACATATAGCGGGGAAAAAAATTTATCTCATTATTTATCATCAACTAATTGTTTCTTAAGATTTATATAGGGGAAGACATATTTAGTTCGATCATGGATATTATTCCTGGAAACCTATTTCGTGTTCCTGGCTAGATGAGTTTCTTGCCTTCTCCATTTTATGATTTATTTACATCCCCCGGAGCACACAAATCGCTTGTCTAGAAACTAGATACAGGAGTTTTTCCCAGAATTTCCTTATCATTTTTTCAACCTATAAAGAGTTATGTAGCTTTTTCAACAGTCTATTACGATTACTTTCAGACTAGACTATTGTTGTGTTACATTTTAAGTTAATCAAACTCAGACCTTTAATTTTTGTAGTATAGGGTCTGTTGTCTTGTATTCTATATTTTTTTTAGTTTTGGGTCATTTATCTAGAACCTTAATGTTTGGTGATCTACCATTAACTAGGTGATATTATGACTTCGTTTTAACATCGTTCGGTAAGGAAATATTCTATGATGTTTGACATCATGCGGTAAGGATGTCCTTCACACAATTTAACATGATGCGGTGAGGGAAATTTCTGTGCAGTGTAGTGTCATGTATTAATGGAATTATTACATAATATTGAATATGGTGAAGATATTCCTGGTATGACCCAAAATACCATAAGGTTATGAGTTATTCAATGGTATTTCCATGGCTCATGAGGGTTGCATTTATTTCCTAGTAAGGAGTAGATAACTCTAAGTGGTAGTTAAAATCCCTTATGTATCAATAGTATGGTAAAAAGATATGTCTCCACTCTTTTAAAATAGATATAAAATATTTTGTTTGGATAGTATGGGTTTAGAGTAAAAATATTATGGATTTCAATTCAGATTGGATAGTTGTAATATGGTTAGAGTAAGTCATAACACTACTGTTAACGTTAATGAATATAAAATGGAGTTGAAAAATCGATGATGAACCAAAAGACCCTAAGGTTATCAGATCTTCTATGGAATTACTGGGGCTTATAGGGATCAATGTTCCTTAAAAATAATGAGGGGACACCTCATGTTTCTGGGTCAAATCACTTACACATCAATAGTATGGTAGAACAGAGGTTTCTCCACTCTTTTAAAGGGAAATGAAATATTTTATGAAGAATCAAACATCTAGATGATGATGTGGGGTATAGAGGAAAGGTAAATCCAAGAAGGTTTTTTCACCCTAGGTAATTTTATCGATTCATTTGGAATATCTACTTCTACTCCCTGAGGTTCCATTTTACGGGGTTTTAGTCCATCAAAAGTTTTGGGAATGGAGGGTCACATTCCTTCTTTTAGAAGTGGTACAATACATGGTGAAATAATGTTGATGAATTCAAATATTCTTGAATATTTTGATTTTGGGGATTGTAAATAATGGTCTAAGATTCTAGATTCATGAGTATTGATATGTTAAAATCATATTAATGATTCCCTAAATCACTGTACAGTGTGGAGTTCCTTCACGGTGACATTAGGGCTCGCAAGAATCAGAAATCCATTTTGTAAGATATGAAATATTTGGTAGATTACTATATGAACAAATAATGTAACTAGAGGAGGACATAAGTAGTCAAAAAAGTGTCCCTTAAAGTAAGGTATCATTTTACAAGGTCCATGGAAGGTTCAAGAAATCTGAGGAACTGAAATCATGAAGTTTGATCTGTGGAAGATGTAATATTCAATAAGGGATTAAGTACAATAAATGTTTTTTCACCATAAAATGAGCACATTATCACGATGAAGAGATGTGAAAATTCATTAATCTAAATTTTTACTAGACTTAGAGGTACATAGAGTATGGATCTTCATTTACAAGTACCACCAAGTGGTACCTATAATATTTATGCGTTATTTATTTGTGCTCTAAATTTTCCCTAATCTCTGAGAGATGAAGAGCTTAGTGAGTGGGTACTTGACTATTACCCAGTCCACCCTTCATGGGATTTCAATCTAAAAAGTTATATTAATATTAAAATAAAAATATAGGGTCTTGAAATCTATACCATCAAAGGATAGTGTTTAAGGTCAGACAATGTTGACCAAAGTGCAGTCAATTTAATTTCATGACACACACAGACCTGGTATAAGAGGAATGTTTCACAACATCTAAATTATGATACCTAGGGTGAATATTACCCCAAAATAAATCTAAGTGAGAGATGAATGTTTTATATTAGGGATCATTATTCTTGGGACATGATTTTTTTATGGGTAAAATCATTCTAGGGATGACCAAAAACCCTCTAAGGTGCTACATTCTACAACTATGATGTCATGGATCACAAGGATCATAAGTACTTTTTTGAAATTTTTGTATCATTTTTTAGATGACCATATGAACATATGTATGAACCATATGAAGATATGAACATTCATGAAATTGTTTCCTTGATGTCAGGTATCCTTTTCTAAGAGCCATTACTTGTTGGTGAAATCATAAGCCATTTGCGACATCAAGTGTGATTCGCATGTTGAGGTGATTAAAAGATCATGATAGCACCCTACTCTTTGGTTTATTTGGGTTAGGATCTTGTTGTACATTTAAGAAGAATAATGATGGGTTATTTTCTTTAGATTTTAATATCATTTAGTGGGGACGTATTTGTTGTGATGTTTTACTGTCATTCAACTAGGATGTTTTCCTTACAATTTAATGTCATGTAGGGAGGATGTGAAATATTTACCCTGGGGAGTTCTGGCCCATAAAAAGAGAGGGGATCCATATTTTATGTTGTTCCATGACCTAGAATAGGAGGTGCGAGAGTAATTATGTATCTGGTGATGAAATGAATCAAGACACACCAAGTTCTTGAATGGGAAACACTCCATACAGTTCCTTCCCATATGTAGAGGGGGAATGTTTCCCACATATTCTTATAGATAGGCTAAGATTTTAGACTCAAGTGTCACTATGTATCAGGTGAGGACCTGAATCAAGACACATATAGTTATTAAACAATAACACTCTTGGATTTATTAGAACATACATAGAGGGGGGAATTTTTCCCATTCATTTTTGTAGCTGGACCTACAAATGGAGATCTGGGCATCACAATGTAATCTATGAGGAAAAGAATCAGGATAAAAATATTTATTCATTGGGAACCTCCCAATGTAGGTCTGATCCACATGTAGAGGGGGGTCATTTTCCATTAATAATTGTAGTTGGACCTATTATTGGTTCCCCAAGTATCATTTCATATCCGGTGAGGATATGAATAAATACACATGTAGTTATTGAAAAGGAAACTATCCAAACAGGTCTGACCCATATGTACAGGGGGAATTTTTCCCATTGATTATTGAATCTAGACCCATGATTAGAGACTCAAGAATCACTATATATATAGTGATAGAAGAAATCAATCCATATATAGTTGTTTAATGGGATAATTTCTATGTCAGTTTAACCTATACCCATAGGGGGAATTGTTCCTAATAATTTTTGTAGTTTAGCCGAGAATTTGAGGTCCAAGAATGACTATATATCCTTTGAATATCAGAATCTTACCACATGTATTTCTTGAAAATCCATAAAGTTTAATATTTTTGGGAAAAATATCAAATTTTTCTATAGAAGTGTTTTGGGGTTGATTGTGTTTGTTGAAAAATCAATATGACCACATATGAATATTGTTGGTGATTGCAGAAGAAGGTTTTAAGGTGGAACGATTCCCTAAGGTTTTGTAAAATTTTGAGCCTCAAAATAAGGATTTAATTTTTGGAAAATAAAGCTTTTACACAGATGATTTCATGGTTTATGAACCACAAATCTTACATCATGGACCACAATATGAGGTACCCAAAAAGGTTAAGAAAATTCAAAAATTCAGATTTTCACATTGTAGCTCTATGCTGGAAACGAAGGGAACTACATGGATCACATAGAAAAAATAATTCATGGGGGATCACAGTTTTCATGAAGTTTGATGTTCATAGGAGGCTCATTATTTGTGAAAGGAGGAAGTGATTTGAGGATATAAAAAGGCTTTTCAGGTGAAGAATACATCTAGAACGATAAAAAAATAGAGGCATTATCCAGACTTCATTTCACAATACTTAGTGAAGTCTCTTCCACATTGAATATTTGGGTAAATTGAATTAGTGGGATTTTTGAATCAATTTAGCTATATAATAAACCAAGTCGGATGATTTATGTGATGGTATTTCATTAGAAAAGATCATCAATCTGGGAATAATTCTTAAAAGTATGAAGTGGTTCACAGAGTAGAATTTTATTGAGGGTGAAGAAGTTTATAGTAATAATTCAATGAAAAGAGATTTTGCAGGGCTCTGTAGATCACAAAGAAAGATAGTTTGTAGAAGTAGCAAAGGTCTGTGGAAGAATGATAGTCTGTGGAAGAAGGATTGTTCTATAGAAGAAAATGAAAATACCATATGTCGAAACCATTCATGAAGAAGTTGTGGATCAAGGAAGAAAAAGGGTATCCAAAAGCAGAGTTAGTCCGTGAATGATATTTCTTCCATGAAGTACTCACACGATGTGGTGAAACGTCGTTTAGGGAAGAATCAAGTATGTCCAGGAAGGGAGGAGTGATGTTTGTGAAGGGACTAAAACATATCGTGAAAGTAATTTCTGAAAACTAATATTACATGGAAAAATTTATTTCATCTATAGGTAAAAACAAGACATTAACATAGCATGTACCTATAATTAATTATTTTTTATTCCTGAAAATTATGGGACCTAAAAATCTATAAATTGTGTTCGAATCCCTTCTATAGTATTGAGATATGGAAAATGAAGAAGTTGAACCTTTCCACCGGTAGTGATCTCTAGAAAGAGACATTGGGAGTGACCCTTGGGAATGAAGTGAACTAACATCAAACATTATAGTGGTAGTGAGATTGTCAATAAAAGTGATCTATGTAAAAAAGTCATTGTAGAAGTAGGCCTTATTAGATTTGGTACATCGGCACATTGTCATTGTATACTCCTTGGATGTATCAGGGTGAGTAATTTTCTTATTCATGAAAATGAAGTGACCAAAAATGTTTGTTAACTCTGTTTGAATCCCTTCTATAGTAGTGAGAAATGGAAAATAAAAATGGTGATCATTTCCACTGGCAATGACCCAGAGAAAGAGACAAAAGGAGTGACCCATGGAAATGTAATGAGCTAACCCAAAACATTATAAAGGTAGTGAGTTAGGTTATATATTTGATATATGCAAAACCACATTGTGGAATTAAGCTTTAGTGAATCTCATACATTTAGAAATTATCGTTTTATGATCCTTGGATATAGCCTAGTGGGGGTGAAACAAGTAATAATTTGTGTGTGTGTGTATACTCACTTTGATACATTACACTATAAACATCATCATCGGCTATAGAAGGAAATAATAAGATCACAATTAACACTTAAGTGGAAAAAAGTGATCCATATAACAAATAGGTCAGGATTCATTGGGGCAAGAAATATTTTGAAAAGAATATTCATACCCGGATTCAAACCCCCCCCCCCCAAGGGTATCTAGGCCACTTTTGGGCCTAACAATTTATATCAGAGGGAATATCTCTTTTATGAAATTGGTTTTCTCTGACATAGTCTAGTCAATTATTGAAGCTAAATATTCATTATACTCTTATCATGATGTTCCATGGAAATAGGAATAACATCAAAGTATAAGAATAATTTTGGTGGAATTACTCAGTGTGGAAGTGTTTATAGAATGTGTGAGGTTCAATTGGTGGAATAAAAATAGTCTACTAAAGAATGGTTTGGATGAATAATTCTATGAATATATTCAGTAATTCAATAATTTTGAAGGAATTTGTGAATAACTTGACATTACATGTGATTTTGGTACTACTAATGATGAATAAATTTTAAGAATAACAAAAGATGAAGTTGTCTACAAAACAAATGTATTAGATCAGAAATTATATGAGGAAAATAAATCTAAATATATATAGATTCAAGTGGAGGATATTTAATTGATGAAGTTAAAATGTTTCAATAAAATAGTTCTAGATGTGATAATATATCTGATTGGAAAGAATGATTCCCAAGCTGAAGAACTGCAAATGATTTATACAAATATTGAAAAAACAAATCTGTTGGCATAGAAAAGAATCTAAACTCATATGGAATTCAGAACCTAAATGTTAGAAATGATTATCTTTCTAGAAATCTATTTGAAGTAGTTTAGGATAACTTAAGGCTACAATTGGAGAATTCATGTTCTAATGATTCTATTTCTCATAAAAAAATTAAATAAAGAAGCAATTTGACATGGTGGATTATCTCACATGAGAATTGCAATATGAGATATGTAGTGGTGAGAATATTAATAGGAAACATAATTACCATATTGAATTAAGGGATATAAAGATTCAATAACTTGGAGAAGATCTAGAATTAGTTAAGAAAGATGTTGAGAAATATGAATCCAATGGAAATCCCAAATTTAAGGATGCATTGCATTTAATAATTTGTCATCCATAAACCGATGATAGTAAAATGAAAGTCATATATGCTACATTAATGGAAAAACATGACTGGATTGTCTCATCCCAAAGGACTTACAGTTTTGAAAAAACTATTATTAGAGATGATGAATTATCTTTTATGCATGATAGTATGATAGTTGGGAATAGTTTATAAATAATATAAATAACATGGATACCAGAAACAAACCTAAAAAGGTTTTCACAAGATGCAATGATAACTTGTGCTATTTTTGTGTGATTCATGATCATACATCACGTTTTTTAGAAAATTTATAATATATTTCATCTTTTTAAGATAGAAATATTTATAAATCTGATAATAAGAAGAAGTATCATGAAAATTTTGACAGATGATTCTCTTAGAAGAAATCATCCATGAAATTATATTATTGTGGAAGACACGGACACACACTGAGTTTGTGCCAAGTTCCCCAAGAGATCAATGTTAAAATAAAAACCCCACCAATATCACATCTCAACCAATAAATATTTCATGAGTTATGTTTCTAATTGGACATGGTTTATATATTCTATGGAAAAGAATTTAGAAAGAGATTCTAGCTAGATGAAATCATCGAAGGAAAAAGAACTCAAATGAAGATCCCCAACTCAAGTATGTATAACAAGAAGGCCTATACTATAATAAAAGGTTATAAGTTGAAAAATAAGTTTATTTTCTTGAAGGATACAAAATTGGGTCAAAAAAGGTGTATCGAGAACCTCATCTATTACACACCCAACATCACTCTTTGAAAGAATGAGAGCTAACATGGAAGAAAAATGGAGGACCTAATTTAGTTGTGAGTAAGAAGAATGTATTCTCAATGGAGGATCCACCACTAGCATGAAATAGTGTGGTAAATTGAATTATTGAAAATTGAAATATTAATAAATAATTCTTTGAAAAATTCACATTTCATTCCCCATGGTGATAATTTAATGTAAGAGGAGTAACCCTCGAATGGCGGATGGAGAAAGAGAAGATGAAAAGTGATAGGATTTCTAAAAAATGGAATATTAGTGGATCATCAGAGAATGAAGTTTATTTTAAATAGTGTAAACTCGATGTTTTGGAAAAGTCCAAGACAACTAAACCATATTATTAGAATAAGACCCAACATGTGGGTAAATAATTCTTCATAATATGACCATAATAGCTAAGGTTGGTTGATCTGTAGGAACAAGAACAAAAAAAGTACAATGGTTTGTAAGAAATTTTGAAATTTTTTATCCAATAAGATCGACCAATATCCTCTTCTTAAGGATTCTAAAGGTACCCCTCTCCCTATATGATAAATGTTTCTCATATCTACTGAAGTTGTGTAGGACTGCGGGGGAGATACGATTAATGGGGAGTGTGTTCTGAAATGGGAGCTGTTTTATTAGTTTAATTACATACATAAAATAGGAAGAATATAAAACATTTAAATTCAAATATAATATCATATTAGACAAGTGGTTTTACATAACAAAACAATTTTTGAATTTTTTTTCTAATGGTTGTGTGCAGTTGAAATAGGATATTATATGGTGAAGATCCTAATATGAAACTGGAGAGTTTTCGAAGCTATACATGAATGGTCTATTTTTTCCAATTTCATTTTATATTCCTTTGTTAGTAGCATGCCTCGGTTAAAAGTGTTATTTTTCCACTGAGGGAAGACTTATTGGGGGAGAAGTAACATTTTTATGGAGATACGATGACAAGCACACTAGGTGATACAGCCTCATCCTAAAAAAATAGTCTTATGAGGAATTGAGGAAGGTCATGCTATTAGAATTTGTGTATTTAAGTGAGTGACATGGAATACATTTTAATATATTCTCTTAAACTCTTGTTTCGTAAAAAGAGTTATAACTCAGTAGGCTTAAAGGATTTTTCAATACCTCACTTCCAAGGGGTAATTTCACTTGCTAAAAATGTTGAAGTTGTTTAAATAAATAAAAGAAGAATATAACTCAATTCATAAAAAATTATAAAATAATCAAAGATTAAATTCCATGTTGATAATTGGAGTTAGTTTGAAATTTAATATATTTTACATAGCCAGGTTTTGTTTGAATTTCAACCTATGGTGTCCCATGAGCTATGAAGAAGTTCATGAACAGAGAGGGAGTGTAATTTATATTTATCTAGATTTATAGAGGATAATGATTATGAGGGTAGCACTATAGGAGATGAATAAGTGTAACGACATGATTCAGAACAAGATAATAATGATTTAAAGGGAATATTTCCAATTTATATGAGCAAAAAATCTGAATATCTAAGATGAAATATATAGATTGAACTTCATTATTGATTAAGAATCACCAATGTAGAAAAGAAGGATGAATGCTCATTAATATGTAATGTTATTATTTAAGGTAGAGCCTAAATGTTTTGGGGAGTCTTCTATAGAAAAAAACTAGGTCCATGATAAGAAATAAGATCTTGAACAAATTGATATTAACAAGACATGTGAGATTTTTTCAAGTCCAAAAAATAAGAATTTCATAAGGACTAAATTGTTCCTTCACAAAAGATGAATGAAGATGGGACAATAATTCATAAATAAATTAATTCTAGTGTAAAATTGATACTCCTAATTTTGTGGTATTGATACTGATGAAACGTTTTTAGCTATATCAAGACTATATACAATCAGATAATTATTGTTCATATTAGTGAAAAGAAAGATTAATTTTTTACAAATGAATTTCATATCATAATTTAGGAATAGGGTTTTGCAAGTGGAAGTGTATAATGAGAAAGAAGATGGGTTTCCCATTCATAAATATGGGAAATAAGGTTTTTGGATAAATAAGTCTCTATATGCAATAATATAACTGAAGATAATGTCATATAATGTAGTAACATCACTGTCAATCTACTATACTTCATAACAACAAGAACTACTTGTGATTTTTCTATATGTAATGTTGTAAAGTTATAATTAAATCCACCTTAAATCCACTACCTTTTTGGTGAAAAAATAAATCATTATGTCAGCGTAAATGTGGAATTTGGATTTTTATACAATGATAAATCGTAGACAGAGCTATTTGGCTATAATGATATAGAATGGGCTGGATCAGATGATGATATAAAATCAATGCATGGTGGTGCATTCTATCATAGAAGATTTCATATTTCTTGACTGAGAAAGATACAATATTTCATTTAATTGAGCACCATAGAAGAAAAATATATTGTGTCCACTCAAGCATAAATTTAGTTATTGTGGTAAAAAAACAGCTTGACAATATTGGATTAAAAGTTAGGTCTTCGATAAGAATCCATTATGATAATTCAAGTGATATAAGTCTTATAAAAAATATAGGAAATATCTCAAGGAAAAGGAACATTAAAATAAAGTACCATTTTATCAAGGAGATGGTTGAGCATGGGCAAGTGAAGTTGGAGTATTTTCTTACAGAACTATAGGTTGTAGACATTCTGACAAAAGGCCTTACCTAATTATGTGTTTGAAAGGCATTGACTGACTCTGTTAGTTTAGTCGACTCCATAAACATAACAATGCTTGGATATTGGATCCCCTCTCCTTGAGGTATGGTGTGTTTTTCCTAATTTCATGATATGTTTTCTTTACCCTATTACAGACCACAATGAAGTGACCTTTGAGGTCATTGAAAAAGGCGGATAAATTGTGGATATAAAATGGAAGAAAATATCTTAATCGAGATAGCGGAGAAGTATTTTGGGGGAGAAATGAGATATGGGTATTTTTAAATCTGATGACCCTAATGATGATCGATAGAATGATATATATCATGAAAAATGAGGTTCGTGATGAAAGAAAATGATGGATTTTGGAGGTTTTTTAATGTACTGATTCATTGAAGAACATTTCATTTTACACTTGTTTCTCATGTCGATCATGGATCAGGTGGGAATATATTATTCGTTGACTAAATTTTTTATTTCCATATGAATCTGAAGAAGAAAATGGTGGTATAAAATGGAAGAAGCTTTAACAATGAATAAAAATGTGAAGAGTTTTCAACAAACCCAATGGGGGATATTATTGGGAAAAATCCGTCAAGGTAAAATATAGGTGTTTTTGTGTAGATTATTTTTGTTGATAAATACAAATTACTAAAAATTATTGTGATTAGTGAATACTGAAGTGTGTTTTTAAGGTGACATAGTTTCCTATTGTTTTCAAATTTTTGGGCCTCAAAATTGTGAGTTTTATTTCACAAAGTTGATTTTCAACAAACTGGTTCATGTTTTACAGATTGAGAGGAATAGTTCAATGAATGAAAAAGGAGGAAACACAAATGGATAAAAAAAATACATCATTGGAATATTTCAACATAGCAGTGCTATGTTGACCCCGAAGGGCGCTACATGGACCGCATAGAAAAAATAGTCCACAAGGGGATCTCGGTTCATGGGAGGTTTTAAATTCATGTTAGGGTCATCATTTTTGAAAGGGGCTGTGAGTTGAGGAGGCATAATGTGTTTTCATCTTCTGAAGACAACAGCCACCACATAGGAACAAAGAACAAACATATACTGGAAAAAAAATCATTGTGAAGGCTGTACAACATCAAAATTTTGGGTAAATCATGTTAGACAGTTTTGAACATCTATTTTTCGGTATACAGTCCACTAATATGATGATTAAATTTATGAAATTTCATAAGAAAAGATCATCGATCTAGGATTTATTCTTCAGATTCTATAGTGGTTTTGGAGGGTAGATTCTATGATGTGTGGTGATGTTCATGTAAAAAAATTCGTGAGAAGATGTTTTCGGGGGCCTATAGATCACAATGTAATATAGAATGAGGAATTAGATGTGTTATACGGAAGAAATGTGGTCAGTATATGTAGGATAGGACCATATAATAAAAGAAAATACATTGAAATAGAGACCATCCATGATGCAGGGGTAGTTCGTGGAATAAAAAGAGTCTTTAGAAGAAGTGATATTCCACAGAATAGATGTTTTCCCTGAATCACTTGCACTACATGGTACAACACAGTTCACAAAATAGTCAAGAAAGTCCGTTAAGGGAGAACTAAGGTTCTTGAAGGGACTAAATAGTTTTTGAATGTAATTTTCACAAATTAATAGTACGTAGAAAATTATATTTCATCTATGGGTGAAAATGATACCACAATAGATATTCTACATTTAGTTTAGGATACATTCATTCATAAAAAGTAAGGGACCTACAAGTCTATAAACTATTTCTGAATCCCTTCCAAAAAAATTAGAAAATTAAGATAAAAAATTTGATCCTTTCCACCATTAGTGATCTAGAGAATTAGACCAAGGGACTAAACCTTGGGAAAAAATGATCTAACATTAAACCATGTAAAAGCATTGATAATTTTCATATAAGTGATCTAGAATGACCAAAATTTTGGAAGTGAGCCTTGTGGATTTGGAACATCAGCACATTGTCGATTTATTCACCTTGGTTGTAAGAAAGTGAGAGTAACCCAAGTAAAAATCTATGTGTTCCTCAACATGCCTTCCTACATTACATTAAAAACATCTTCATCAGACAATGAAGAAAATAATAATATCATCATTAACACTTAAGTGAAAAATGTGGCCCTTATAATAAAGAGGTCACGATTCCAGGGGTAGAAATAATTTTGAAAGTAATATTCATACCCTGATTCACCCCTCCCCTTTTGGGTATCAAGGACCCTTTGGACCTCAAAATGTCATGTGTCAAGTAAGTGGATGAATCAATGTGAAAAGGGAATTTTGTGAATATACCCAAGACCGAGATCGATGTTTCACTACGTATCCAGTAATGTTGAGAATCAATCCACATGTAGTTCTTCAATATGAATCTCTCAATGAAGTCATATCCATATGTATAGGGGAAATTGTTCCTGTTTTTTATTGTAGCTAGAATCAAAATTGAATATACAGGTATCATTATTTATTCTATGAAGATAGGAAACAAATGTAACGTAATGTTATATGGAATGGTCTAAGGTGACTTGACCTGAAATGGGAATGTTATGGATGGACCTAGGATTGAGATATATATGTCATTATATATCCCATTGTGGTGGAAATCAAGCTACACATAGTTCATGAATAGAAGTATGGTGGGAAACTGATGCCAATGATAATGTTCATCTCAAGAAAGGTCTGTAGTGATTCTTAGTTTTATGTCATGCAAGGGACATCAATCATGAAATATACCATCATACAGCGACGACATTGGGCATTCCTTTTAGATTTTTTCATCCAGGAAAATGATAACCCCATTTTGAACTGGCATATCTCAGTCGTGAAATAAATATTTAATCAAAATTTCTAATTCCATGTGAGTTATGACTAGTGTGAGAAACAAGAAATGGAAAAGGGTTATGTCACCATTCATAAGATTGCTAAAGGTAAGAACATAATTTTCCGTACTGCATGATAATAAAATTGAATGGATTATTTCCTCATCACATGAAAAATAATAATTCATGGAGGGGCCCAGGGATAGATATCTTGGAATCACAACATATCATATAGTGGATGGAATCAATCAATACGTAGTTCATGAATGGTGATTCATTTCTCTATCTCGCAGATCCAACTCATGAGTGGTAAATTATTGGTGATATGATACATCCCATGTATTATAATGTCATGTGGTGAGAACATATCTTTTGTAGTTTAATGTCATTCTGTGAGGATGTGAGATGTGGTTAAATTTAACATCACGATACAATGACATCTTCTTAATAGTTTAAAATCGTATGGTTGGGACCAATTCTGTATTGTTTAATGTAATTTGGTCAGGAATATTTTTTTGTATTTTAACATCATGCGACCAGGGCAGCCTCAATAAAACTTTATATAGTGTGTTCTGGACAACATCCGTACAGTTCAACATCATGTGGTAAAGTCGTGGTCTGTACAATTTAACATCTAGTGGACAAGAGAAGTTCTGAATAGTTTAAATTCATTTTGTTAAGATGAGTTCTGTGTAGTTTAACATCATGTGGTCAAGACAACTTTCGTACGGTTTAACTTCATGTTGTTAGGATAAAATTTGTATATTTTAATCTCATAAGGTCAAGATTAAATATCTCTATTTTTACTTCTTGATGTCAGGATGAGTTATGTACAGTTTAACATCTTGATTTCAAGATTGTTTATATAAAATTTAATATCATGTGGTGAAGAAGAAAATAGTAATTGATTGCTGAAACACAAAATATTTCTTACAGAACATCACATGGGTGGGGTGAAATGTGTTGCCCATCCATATTGTCCAATAATTATCCTCCATTGTGATACATACTATGTATGATATAAGTCCCTTAAAATTTTGGTTCATCCATTGAAGGATTCAATCATGGTATCCTTGGGATCCAATTTTCCAAAACTAATTCTCCTTTAAGGAACAAACAAGGGTGGGCCATTTTTTTTGAAGGCATGATAAATCTTATTCTGAAGAACATCATGGTTGTGTAGTTCACACAACCATTCCTCATTATTTTGATCCAAATCAACTAGATTCTTTTTTGATTTCTCATTATCTAAGTGTTTTTTACAGATAGATACTCAATGTGTCGGAAACCTGAATTCTATGGGAAACACTACATTGGTTATGTAGACCAAATAATATTGAGTTTTTTGTGTTGTGGTATGCATAGTGGTATGGTACACCCATAAACCATGGAGTCTTTTTGTGGACATGATGTTTTCTTATAATTCAAATAATTTTATAGTATATTTGATAGATTTTTAATGAAAGCTTCAATATTTATATTTATTGATAGATGATAGCATGACGAATGGTTTAACTCAATGTTGAACCCCTGGTATTATTTCATAAATTTAGTAGTAGAGAAAAATCTTCTATTTTCCATCAATATCATGTGAGGGAATCTGAAACATGGCATATTATTGGAAATCATGATGTTGATTATGTTATTTATTCTAACTTCCATGAGTGGTATTTACTTAGCCTATTTTTTAAAAAAGATGGTAGTAGTAATAAAGTAATTAAAATACATGCATTTGGATTGGGAATATTATGCCACAACATCCATTCCCAAAGAGAAAATGAATTGTAATATTTATATACGTGTAGAAATATTTTTTTATGGATGAATAATTCATGAATCTGGCATGTATGAAATTTTCTAGTGAGCTCCCAAAAGTCATGTATAATTATTTTCAAAAGTAACCAAGCCTCCTAATTATGTGGGAGATACTAGACCCATATTAGTGAACATCACATGACCCTACGTGGAATTATCCTATAATGGTGAGAACCTCTATTTAAACTATGCATCTGAGGAGGAATCCATAAAATATTTATTTATAGTGGGTTTTTTGCTCATTTAGACAATCTAATATGTTAATTTTTTATGATTAATAGAATATGTACTCCCTTTTAGATTATTCTATTTTAAGGATCCCATATTGGTGATACTAAATTATGGGCTCCATCCATTCAGGTGTGGATAATTGTTCATCAAGATCTGGGTCAAAGTTAATCTGTTTAATTTCCTTAATGTAATATATAATGACGAATGAGACCATCCATCAGTGTATGATGCGAAATATTGCTTCATCCTAATCAGGGTCACTAGAACTATTGTTGAATTAGCTAGTGTTTCAACATGGGTGTTCTATGATTAGGAGACATGATGCAGTGTGGGTTCACAAGGAAACAATACAATCATTCCTCTGATATAGCCGGTGAGGGGGGAAATTGTTTCCTTTTTATATAGAATATTTATCATTCATTTAGTTTATTACTAACTCTGAATATATATTATTGAATAGGTAGGATAACTACAACTCTTGAGATATTTCAATGAAAGTGATGAGGGCTTTGAATTCAACGTCAATATTTGTGTATCCTTCTGATAGGGAGATATTATAGGGAAAATATTCTTTTTTGGTTGAAAAAATTCAATTCCTAGACCAAACCGAATAGGTTTTAGGTTTTCTGAAATATTTCCAAAAGGAAATCATGATGCACCATCAAAATACATCTCCCATGTGTGGTGAGTGTCATTGTAATAGAAAAGTTCCTCATCATAAAGTTTGGTATCTGCTAGTGTACTTTATAGATCGGGGTGTGATATAATGAAATCAGCCAAAGCATGTCCCTTTACTACCTTATACGAAAAAAACTGGATGTCTTACTATTGTAGGATGATCACCCATCAATATAAACACCCTATCATTATAAGATGGTTAAAGATATACTTTATCAGATAATTATAAAAGATGAGGTGAAATTCTTGGTGCTTCATGTAATGACTCATATTTTTTCATGTCAATGATTAGTGTGATGAAATTATTCTCGATGTCAAAATATTGGGCCTCAACATCTAGATATTATTATATTAGGTATTATAAACGTTTCTCAATCATTGAATCATTCATCATCTTGAGAAGAGCTCTAAATTATTCTTCCATGGAAGCCACATATAATATGTTTGAATTTCTATCCTCTATTTGAATTAGGATTGGTGAGTGTAGAAAGTACAACTCAAGACTCTAAGAGGGTTCTAGGTAGACCTCTCCCATCAAAGGGATATTAACTTCTTCATTATCATGGCTAATGGGAGAGATGTTATAGCCATTTTTGCGATGGGATTCAAAATGTAGGTAAGGTTAAATTTGATCCACCTTGGTTATTTATGTTTATGAGGGGGTGGAATTGCTAAAATTGCACTTGTATTTTTTTTGACTACAATGCCATAGTGGCATACCAACAATATCAATAATTTATCAGACATTACCCGTAGTGTGAACCTTAGTGGAATCATCCTCAGACTATGTTGTCACAAATTTTCTATGTTTGTTTTTAGATTTGTGAACTAATCACACCGCTATCGATATTTGACCACTAGGTCATGAACATAAAATTCTAATTTTGGTCCCAAGTAGGAATTAAATATATGATGCATGGAGAGTTGATATGATTTTCTAAAATTAATTAGACCAAATAGAATCACCTGAAACAAATAGATCCCCTAGGGTGCTCTGATGGTATTGTATTTATCATCCTTAAGGGAAATTTATATATGATTTTACCCTAAGTAACCATCCAAGGGGGAATGTGATTGGATGTTGTAGCTACATCAGTTAACAGTTACGTGATCTGTAATAGGAAATCATATTTTGGGAAGTGAGGATTAAGGTTTCTAAAATTGATGTGGACCATAATCATCACAATTTTTCTTAACAGGAAAAATGTTGGAGAGCCATCTTGGGTATTGTACCTCTTTGAAAAATGGGATTTGATAAAAGTTTCAACATTCAAATCTATATTAATAGTATGGTAGGGGTACATTATCTTGGCCACATGCATAAAAAATCAGTGTAAATTGGGTATTATGAGATAGTGTGTATCCACATTTGGAATTTGTGTGAGAATTTATGTATAATTCCAATTGATCACATATACATGTTTCTTTAGAAATGCGATATACATCTATTTCGACTCGAGTGGTATGGTGGAACTAAAAAATGAATTCCATGAGTCTTCTTCTATTCCTAGTTTTATCTACATGTGCTCATCAGTAGTGGTGGAGACACTAGCATATAATGTGGGAGGGGTGTTCCTGATGACTTCCACTTTATCATCCACCTTTTAATATGTAGATTCATTTTCAGGTGTTTTTAGAAATATATGGGTATCTTTTTCATTTTCAGGATGAGAGAGTCCATGGGAAGAATCATTATCATCCCATTCGAGTTGATTCATTGTATAGAGATTTCAGAGATGGATTTTGTCCTTTTTACTATATATGGGTACATAAAGAGCCTCAACGGTAGGAATAAGTCTACTTTTTCAATAAAAGTTAGGGTTACCACATAATCTCAGTCAATCATAATCCAGAGGTTTGGAGAGGAGGTACCGAAGCCACTGGGGGCTGCAACCTATATTTTTTCCACTATTGGTTGTTTTCATTCCGTTATGTATAGTCTTCCTTCATAATTTATTTCATCGTAAGACTCTAGGGTAGTTTTACCAATCAGTAACATTAAGTCCTTCCCATAAATTGGATATTTCAAGCATTTATGGGATGTTAAATAAACAACCATGTGGTTTTAAAGTAATGTTCTTCTGAATAGGAAATTATATGTGGTTTCATGATGCATAAACATTAAATAAATATTTCATGTAAGATCCCCAAACTGAGCCTAGATATTGATCTTCCCAATAGGTATTTACACCCTCTTATCATACCATTTAATGGTCATCATTGTAGAATATATGTCCCCTTTTCAATATAATAAATTTTGACAGGCCTAAATCGGGATGTGGATGATTCCGGAACCATAATCAATTATTTCCCATTTGATATTGGTAGTATCGAGTATGGTAGAAACAAATAGGAGTTTGATGTTCCATTGGATGAACTCTTCCTTACCCAAATCTATAATTGATATGTAGACATGGAATTCTGATGGAATTATCTCCACTCAATAAAACTCTACTGTAGTGACTTCTCCCTAGAATAATTGTGGGCTCTAGAGGGCTTATATGAGTTCATATCTTTATTATTTAAAATCATAGATCATGTGTAGGATTGAGATCATGTATGGGAAAAAGTCCATCTATGTCCAAATGTCATACTTTTGTTCCATAGGTCAACACTGTTCAAGGTGGGTTTTCTCCAATTTATACATCAAAAAAGCTATGGCATCTAATAGATATGATCTTGGATGTTATGCAGTTGTAAATATAGAAGTTTCTCCTAGTGGTGTTGGTTGTGTCAACCTTCCCAATTGTCTAGGCTGATATGATAATCAAATCCACATTGTATGGTTCTATAAAATGACAGGGTTGGGGTGACCGTTAGAGGGCTCTAGGGACCATACATGTTTCTTTTTAATATGATGGAGTGTTTTCCCATGGGTTTTGGAAGCATATATATATATATCCTATATTGGGATGTGAACAAGATATTGGGTCTGACCATGACTTTGATGTCCCATTTATCATTGGCTCATGAACCTGAAACCATTGAATCCCCCACCAATTATTTGGAAATAATACACAGAGTCATATTAATTCATAGAGAATGGTTCTTCCATGTTTATTAGGTTAACAAAACCGCATATGAGATCTCTATCTGACGAGGGTTTAGTTTTGTTCGGTGGTACCCATTCATCAGCCGTTTCATGAAAAATTCTATATGATTCAGATCTTTTGTTGAAGGAGAATCTGACTCTTCCTATTTTGTTTCACCCTATGACCTGAGATCGCATCCACCTCAGAAAGGCATATTTGTGTTGAAAAACTTAGGTGATAGGATCATTATGGGTATATGAAGAAATGTTATTAGGGTTTCAAGAGCTAATTCCACTTTATATAATGTTATCTAAATGTAAAACTTCATCCCATGTTTTATTAGTTCCTTTTTTCAATCACCTTATTCTCCAGACATGGGAATGGTTACACAGGTCACCTATTCTAGGGAATTTTCCAACATCACATGTCTAGAATAAACCATACCATGGAGGACACCATTTATGACAAAGAAATCATGGATTGTTTGACCCAATATCCTATGAAAATGGACGTAGTTAGAAAAAAAATTAGGGATAACATCATCAGGTTTCATGGGCTATGGAAACAAGACAATGTTATTTTCCATAATTAAAAGAAATAATCAGAAACCTACTCATTTGAGAAGGATTATGATTTATTCATCAATTCCTAAAATACTAATTGACCATGATATCTTTTTTATGTATGTGGAAGATTTTGCTACTTTGGCTACTTGACAAGATGTTTTGGGTGGTTTGGTGTCCTCTTAGGTGTTTTAATGGGATCTATTACTTGTTTTAGGGTAACATCATTAGTTTCTACCTTGAAAATAATTTTTCATTACACTATGGGAAGGATTTGAGACTTATCTCAGGCCCACTAAATGAAATCTTCCTAACATTGTGAGGTTTTTGTGAACTCACAGAATCCACCTGGATACTTAATCAATAGCAGGGTGATTGAATCACATTCTATAGATTTCTAGCCTAGTGTTCTACCAATTGATCCAATGAGAGAGGGATAATTAGTGAATATTATATACCTTTATATGATGATATTAAGTGAATCATAATATATTTTTCTCACTTCTTATAGTTTTTGATGTCTCCAATTTTCATTTTCCATAGGGTAGAGCTGAACTGATAAAGGAACTATCTATGAAGGTTTAACGATATGGAAATAGATCCACAAGAATGGATGTTTTACTGAATAAACACATGCCCTAAATGTTTACGTAAAATTAACCTCATCTTGGTTTCCAACTAATGATATTTGCATCCCATCATTGGACTACATCGGGACATGATGTGAGTGACATTTTGTTCTAGGTCTCCCACCTGTCAAAGGTGGATAAGTTGGGAATGATGAAATTGGGAGGGGGAAAAGTGTCATCCACCCATTTGGGATAAGGCTACTTATTGGGATTCATAGGAGTGCATCTCCCTTACATTGATTTTACTCAAATAATCATGGACTCAATTGAATTGTATTTTCCAATAGGTATAGTTCTCTGAGGTTGATCTTATCTATAGGGAGTGTGTGATGCTTGATGAGTATTCCTCATTCTTATCTCCCTCTAATTTCTAATTGGTTTGAACACTAAATGATCAGTCTATATAGAGAGAGGAAATCTCCATAATGGAGGGAATTCAAGATAGTCTTCTAATTCCTCATTTATGTTGACCAACACCATTTATCTAGAGTTAATATGACATGAAGATACCAATATTTTCAGTTTTTCAACTCTTTCGGGATATGTGGGAGGAAGAATATCCATCTTAGACTAAATATTGTACCATCTAAAAATGATTCCCATGAGTAACTGATCATTGAGTTTTATGAGGTTTTGTATCTCATCCTCATTCTATGTCAACAGCTCCTCCATGGGAGGAATATTGACTATTCTAGATGATGAGATGGTCATGACCACTTCATTCCATTTATCCTTGGATGTGTTCCACATTAGAGGTTCAGACATGATATTTAGAGGTGTTAGGTCTAGAATTCTATTTTGGATCCACATGGGCATAGCCTCTGTAGGTTCATCTAGATCACCCTTCTCTCAGGGTGTAATTTCTATGTTATGTCCCTCTATATTTGTGACCTAGTCAACATTATCTATTATGTTAGAAGTGAAAAAATTCATAGAGTTATTTCATTCAATGGTAGTGGTCCTATTTCTCTTAATGAAATATGTTGGTTCTATATTATTTAAATAAATGTTATCTTTTAAACCATTGGTATTTCTAAATTGTTTTAGATTATGAAATCTACCAGGATTGATTTCATTCACCTTATATTTCTCTAATATAGGCTATATAACATTATGTGGAGGGTGTTTTTAGTCATCAAATATAAATGGTACTGAATAGCAGAGGATCATCTTATGGCAGGAGGTACAGATGGGATTCCAACAATTGATATTTACCTCCCCACCTGGATAAGACTGATTCTCTCTATAGTGATGATGCTGATAATGAAAATTCCACCACCTCTAGGGGTTGGGGATTACTTGGGGACACAACAAGTATTTGTTGATCCTTTTTGTTACTATCTGATGATTCTGATATAGAATTTGATGAATTCAAGGATGGAAATTGAGATATAAATGTGCCCATTCCTAGGTGTTGGGGTTGATCTTGAACTGCAATTTATATTTACCAAAACCTCTTAGGGAGTGATGAACTTGATGATAGTGATTGATATATAAATGTACTCATCCATATCTGATAGTGTTGACTCACAAATTTTGATAATAAATCATTATTCAATATGGTATTGATGATCTGAGGGGGTGGAAATATTCCCCAAGATCAATGAGATGGGTTCTCCCATAGTTAGATTCTATGGAATCTTCCATTGCGATCCATTTAATTTTGATCAGTTATAATCATGTATGAGATTGGTGAAATGGTATCCCATTGTGGGAGATATTTTTTATGGGATGTTATTTGGTTTTCTGAAACATCATTTTTTTCATCTGAAATTTGTTCTTGTTGTTTCATGGTGCTCAGTTCAAATATCTACTAACTTCCCTCCCTCTATTCATGATGTCTTGTCATCCTTAAATTAGTTGAATTCTATTGCAGTGACCAACTATTTCATGTATTACCTATTCCATTAATATCCACAGATGATATGACATTACAAGACACCACGTTTGGTGTGTTCTATTGTTCTAGGGGTGTGGGGAAGTGTAATGCTATGTACATTCCCTATCATTTAATATAGATACATGATGTGGCTTCAGTGATCTGTTGTAAAAGAGTTGTGATACAATGGTGGAAAGAGTGTTGTAGATTCCCACTATTATTTTTTGGTATTCGGTCTTGTTCTATAGAAATAATATTTTTTTATACCTAAATGTAGATTATATGGATAGTTTGACAGTGGCCCTCATATCCAAGATAAGGTATGTGTCTAGCCTTCGATCAGTAATGAGTTTCCCAAAAATTTTGTTGTAGGTAAGTTATGCTCTCCCTCTCTAGCTTTTCTAGGGTCTCATAGTTAGAATTGGAGATGTGACATAAAATGGTAGGTAGACTTTTTCTAGATAAATCTATCCATTTTCCAATTTCAGCTTTCTCTTCATCAGTCATATATGCCTCCACTTGATTAGACCACAGAGGTTGTTTCACTGGGTCACCTACTGAAGGTAGTGAAGGGTTACTTGTAGTTCATGGGAAACTACATATGGTTAAACATCATGTTTCAATCACAACTATATATGAAGGTATTATAGTTTTAGGAAACTATATATACAGAGTTGTTTGTGAAATGGGTGGATTTTTATGTCCAAGGGAGATTTCCCCATGGAGAGGTTGATCAATGAAGATGTCATGATTAAAGTCCCTATGATCCATATCCACACTACCATGAGGATAAATATTGAGGTAATGGTCACATTTTTACATTTAAAGAGTCTGTGGACCCATTAGCTATTGATAATGTGTCTCAGATTTCCTCCAAGACCCTTACATTGAGATGATTAGAAATATAAACCACATTATATGTCATGGCCAGAATATGTTGACCTACCTTTTATAGTTGTGTAGGGATATGAGACTATTGTGTAACTACATCCCACATATATTGATAACCATAAGGTTTTATGTAAAAATGAACTCGCTAGTATGAATTATGAGGACTATTCTAGGGAGATTCCTCATCATTAGAAGTAATATGATCCTTCTTCTAGGTGGTTGCCAGAATATTCTGATCTACATTGGATGAAGTGGAATATGATCCTAGTCCAAATATGAATTCCCCGTCAAAATATGTCGTTGGACCACTATAATTGTAGAAGTTATATGTTCCTCCTCCTGTATAGCCTAATAAGTAAGTTGGTGCAGACGTTCATTAATGAAAGTAAGAGTATGATCCTACCTTCTATGGGATAATGGAATATGACATGTAATTTTACTAATAGGAATATGAGCCTATCCTTAGTCATGATCCACTCTCATATGGTGGGTTGTGGTTGGATTGGGTATATGATTCCAATCTTGTGCCTTTGTAATATGTCATTAGTCATTCTCGACATCGATATGAGCCTATCCAATGGCATGTGAAACTCTCACTTGATGAGCCCCTGTTGGAGTGGGAATATTATCACAATAATGTTCCTTTTGAGTATGATACTAGTTTTTTACAGTTACGTTTTCATGTCTAGAGATATGTTCTACTCTCCCTCGGTGACCGCTGGTTGGTATGAGAATATAAGCCTAGTCCAGTGCTTCACCCTTTACCAAAATATTCCAGTAATCCACTTAGATGGGGGCAATAATGTTCACTTTCTCTAGAGTAGGCACTTGTTCATACTAATCTGAGTGTTTTACTTTAATGGTTGTAGGATTAGGAATATTCATTTTTCTGTATATCTATACTAGTTTCATTATATGTCAATGGATTTTTCTTGTTGTTTCCCGAATGAAGTGACATTTTAGAAAACATTTACTAAAAATGTATGACTTTACATTTTTTCTATCCAATATATATTGGTGTATATCATTAATTGAATCAGTTATATGATCCCAGTTTTTCATCATTGTTCCATCAGAATATATCGATGGTTTACATGTTTGGGGGTAGGAGTATGCGCCTCCCCCATTCTTATTGCAGGAATATGACTTCATGATTTATCCAAGTGGGAATGGATATCTATATTCTCACTAGCTACCTCTAAAATATAATAGAGGGGTTCTTCAGTAGAAGAAGGAGTATAATAGCACTCATGGTTATCCAAATCATTATGTGCTTGATGTGTCCCCTTGGTGGCATGTATGGGCATCAAAGGTGAATGTGAGTCGGTTGTTTCCCCCACCAGGAGACTTAGGGGAACTGGCCAGATGTTTTTGGTGAATGGTGTTGAACGGATCCCCCCTTGGTGGATATTAAACTACAATGGTGATATAGTTGTCTCCTTGATCCATGTTCATCACATTCTTATGGTGGTTATTATCAAACTCTAAGGGTTTTCATTTGAAGTGATTTTTAGTGGTAACAAGCACAAATAGACTTACTGATACTTTATTTAGATGATGAAGACTCATAATTTATGTGTTTGGATACCCTTTTGTGAAGACTCAAGGTTTGGAATTATATAGTGGGACTGGTATAATGGAAATATTTCATTCCCCACCCGATGTTGAACACATATTGTGGGTGAGGTAATTATGAAAATAACAATGGATGTAGTCATAGATGATATTCCATAATGGTCACTAGATATATACAGGTTTTTGGGTCAGGTTTTTTTATTAGACAAGTATCATCATTCATCAAGACATAAAGGAACAAGTTTGCTGATCAATGTAACATTGTAGGAATGATATGTGCTCAATCGTGCATGTATGGGTAAAAAATTATCCTTTCTTAATCTAGGATTGGCCGTTCTTCTAGCATGGACTTAGAAAAGTGGGGATTGACATTTTTCATGATAATCTAGATAATATTTTCTCTACAAATAAATTTTTTATTTGATATATTCACATCAGGTTCACCATTTATCTATTGTGGTAAAATAGATTTTCATGTTTTCCCGACGGTTGATTGTATGGGGTTTGATTTCTGTACAATCATTCATGTTGGGTTCACCATTTTTTCTTTTTGGGAAAAGATATGTTTTATTTTCACCCAACGATGATTATGGGGGTTTGATGCCTATAAAATAATTCACATCTGGAACACCATTTTTTCATGGGAAAATATACTAGACACATGCTAGGTAGAAAATGGTCTATTGAGAACGGGGCCTTCTATCTTCTTTAAGATGTAAAGGAGGTTCTATATTTAAATGACTTGATTCACATTGGGTTTAATATTTTTGATTAATGAAATCACTACGAGAATGGAAGGGAAAAAATGTTCTGATGTGAAGTGGGAAGTCTATCATATTTTTCATGTGAATGTGGCCCCATGGATAAATGATTTCATTCATGTTGGTTTCACCATTTTTTTGTGGGGAATATTACATATATTGAAAGGAAAAAATGGTCTTTCATGAACTGGGAAACCTATCATTTTTAACATATAATAGAGATACTTCAGTCAAATGTGTAATTCAAATGGAGTCAAATATTTTTGTTACATGGGAAAACATATGTTTAATTTTTCCTAACATTTGATTGTGGGGAGTTTGACATCAATACACGCATTAATATTAGGTTCACCATTTTTTCTATCCATAGAATCATTAAGTGGTTTCCACATCTATAACTGAGTACATAACTGCATTCCAAAAGAATATGGTCAATATGTTTTTTAGAAATAATGATACATAGGAACTCACTGTGGTGGAGAGGATTGGATGTCTTTCTCATCACAAAATTTTTGGAGGAACACTTTCATACTCCATGACTCTCTTTTAGATTTAATATATGTTCATGAATCTCTTCATAATATTTATATGCAACTAGTTACCCTAAAAAATAATCAAGTGTTGAACCCTTTCATTTGTAAAGGGGTCAATTAATGAGTCCATTTATATTTATCAAAGTTTCTTCCTAATTTTAACCATAATAGGTAGCTGATTATATTTTTAATACATATAAAAAAATAACTCTAGAGTTTACCTCAATCCAGTGTGGTGATTAATATTGTGAGAATGGTATTTAACATTTATGAAGTGTCAAGCATAAAATTTTTATTACAGAAATCAAAACATATATAGTTAATTGACCCTATGTTGTTGAACATAAAAAATAAATAAAGTATATGAGTGAAATTAGGTAGTGAAAATTGGTTTTTATCCTTAGTATGACATCCTAACTATCTTGTTTGCGGTAGGAATTTCAGTCATTACAGTTCAATCACACCCACAGGGCCCACCTCAGGGTGTATTCCCTTATATGGGGTTTTTCATATCATTTTTTGAATGATATGGGTTTATGATGAAAATGATATGATCATTACAAGTAACTTATCCCATGTGATCCATGCACTATGTGAGAAATAAAGGATAACGATTAATTGTTCTTAATTCATGTGGATACATGACTTAAAAATGAGGAATCCCTTATGGGGTGTTTTATATGGACCTCTGGCCTTTGGAAGACATCCTATGTATCCTGGTTATGACTGGAATTAGATTCATCATAGTTTAGTTTCCCTCTCAATCCATGGGTGGATGAGGGAGAATGATAGGCCCATGGGATAGATTGGGACACGATGATTGCAATTTCAGAGACATGGGGGGTATTACACTGAAGTGAATTCTTATTATAGGCCAGGAATCAGAAAGAAATTCTACATATCATTGTTATGAATGAAATCACATTTCTCATAGTTCTGTTGGATAATCAATCTTCTGGATGATGAAGACGATTGATAAATCCCTAGTTTTGATAGGATACTGATGGTTATAATTTCTAAGACATGGATTGGATTACACTGAATTAGATATTTATTGGACCTTGGTCATTGTAATGGAATCCTTCATATCATAGCTATGGTAGAAACCATAGTTCTTATAGACCAGTTTGATTCTGAATCCATTTTATGATGTGGGGTATTGATACATTTGTGGGAGATATTGGATCCTGATGGTTATAATTTCAGAGACATAGATGGTAATTCACCAAGGTGGATGCCTATTAGATATTAGTCATTATAAAGGAATATTATGTATAATCTTTATTGAATGAATCACTGTTTTATTAGTTCAGTTTAGTTGGGGGTATTCCCAAATATATCCATAAGACAATGCACTATTTCTACGGATGTCTTCTCAACATGTCTGAGTTTTCTTCATGATATGTCTGAGGATGTTCATAAATGAACTAGTTTTCAAAAGGATATTTGTGAAGAAAATTGTGTGATCTAGTTTACTTTTCTAGGGGAAATCACAAAACCCATATTACTTGTTTTTAGTGAATTACATGATCATGTTTGTCATGTCTGGATGATGTTTTATGACATGGGTGGTGTGCCTAGACTGTTTCATAATACTTGAATGACAAATTTGGGAGACTGTCATGTGATATGACCATATATCACAGAGGACATTCCCAGATGTGGGGGAAATGTATTGAGGGTGATTCATGATCAAATATTACTTGTCTGAAGGTCATTTCATGATAAAATCTAAATTGTCTGGAGGGTACTAGATGGTCCAAACTAAATTTTCCAGAGTACATCACATAATCTAGATGGCATGCCTTAGTGGAATTTTTATATGTATCTTACATGTCTTGGTGCCACCACATAACATGGGGGACAGGTTTGTAAATCATCTCATGATTTAGGTGACTTCCCTAGACAGCTTCACAAGTCTTGGGTGGCATCCTCAAAGGGCATCGTGTGACTTTCGTGACATGTCCAAGGGACATCGCATGATCTAAGTGGCATGTCGATGGAGTGTCGCATGACTTGATTAACATGTCATAGTGTTGTCTCAAAATTTGGGCGGATCATAGGAAGCACATTAATATCATTCAACCCATATTTGAATATGTATCATATTTTTTCAGTCATTTATTCCTGCCTTTATTACACATGTGCCTCAGTTTTGTCCAGTACAAGCTTATTTCAGGATTCGGAAGACCTCCCTAATGTACAAATGCACCTTCACCTTACCCATTCAGTGTTCTATAAGTCCGTCACATTATCTACATAGTGATAACATAAATTGACTTTGAATTCTTCATGATCCCTTAGTTATTTCACAATATTTTACATGGTGAAAGACTTTTGTGATTTCATTAACACACACTACAAGAAGTCCTCTCCTATGCTCCTGTGTTTCGTAGATTCATTTTTTCTAAGGGGGACTAATTTATAAGACTTTCATCCCTAAATATTTCCTTCCTTGTGTGGTGTCTATTTCAAAGATTTCAGCTGGATTTTGTAGAGGGATTTTGGGGTCATGTTCTTCATATGATCCCATCGTGGGCAATTTTTTGAACCACAAGATGATCAATTACCATGATAATTTTCTACATTTTTTATTTTTATTATACCTCATCTAATTAAATGGATTTATCTTAACAATTTGTTCATGTCAATTGGAATCCAAAAGTTTAGGATGACATGTCTTGGGGTATTCATGAGATTTGGATGACTATTGGGAGGATTTCGCATGATCAAATATGACTTTTCTCTATTTATTTATGAGAATATTCTTCATCAAGGGAGACTATGTAATACCAGGACAATATATCTATGGGAATTTTTTATATAATTTTTTCTTTTTGAGGGGTTCCATTGTGGTGTATAACCCATTTTCAAGAATATCCACATATATTCTCCTCTAAAATAGGCTTCCTCATTTACCCATTTTTATTTCCTTCTTTATTCTATATTGAATGTGGATCTCATGATGTTTTGTGAGTGTTTTTGAATACAATCACACTCTTTTCCAGGGATAAGTTACATGATGAAAAATAGTTCTTATGATGATACATGATAATTTTCATAGAAACCCCCTCTTCTTATTTTTTGATATGGAGGGGAAACACATAATCAAATGGATATGCCCAAATACCTTCATGTAATGAAGCGAACATGCCAACAGGATCTGAAATGACAAGGTGTTCTTGTCTCTAAGAGTTTAATGAGATCTTTCATACAGCTTGAGAATATAAAATGGGGATTCAAGATTGCATAAGGTCTATTATTTATGAATATTTTCATCATTTATTTTTCATGGGTTTTATTTATAATTTACAGGTGTCTCTAGTTTGAAACGTCACATGACTTGGAGGATCCGGCTTGGCATCCCTCTCTCAATCCCCAATTCTTTTCAAGATGTCATCATAAGAATGGGGAGACATTTCAAAGGGGCTCCTCATGATCTCCAGAAGATCATGCATTGTGCATGACCTTCTGTCATGAACAAAAAAATTTCATCTAACCACATTTACTAATGAGGTTATGTTATTTTTTTGATTTGTCCACTTTCTCTTCCACTATAATGTAGATAAAGTAATACCCATAATTTTGGTATCTATTCCCTTGTGTATTTTTTTATGATAATTTGGAAAATGTCAACAACTACCTAACATTGACGGTCAGTATGGGGATATTAATATATTAGAAAGATATATATAAAATGATTTTTTTAAATAAAAAACTTTATTATGAAATTATTTTACACTATGGAAAATAAAATCGCCATCCATGCATACATAAAGACTATAACATCAATGTAATGGAATATTTTGTCATTCCATACTAGATGTAATTGATTTTTCAATGATTTACTTTTAGGGATAAATATTGATTTTCTGAAATTATTACTTTTTTAGAATGTATGATTGGAAAAAATGTTAACAATATGAGTAATAAACAATTTTTTAAACTGTATTTTCTAAAAGAGTAAACTAAGGGAAAAAATGAAAACTTTGTACTATGAAATTACATTATATATGTTTTATTAATATTTTAATTATTTAGATTTATAATATAATAAAATATTGATCCCTAAATATTATAATAATTACTTTTTTAGTGATATTATAATTGAATAACATTGTAATCATCCATTAATTATACAATGTTATTGTTTGGGATGGTTTAATCAACTACATTACCAGTGCTGAATATTCATATCATGGATGACTCTGTAAATTTATTATCCAGTAAAATACTATATAAAAAAATAAATAATTATTTAATTTTATTTCTAGGATTTTACTATAAATATTAAACTGATTTTTTAAGATATTAATTCAATTTTGATAAAATTTTACAAAACACACATGTCGTCGATTACATCATTATGGTTCACAAAAAACACCCTAGAATGAAATTATAAAATTATATGTAATAATTAAAAGTAAATTAAATTAAACTTTATGATCTCTAAATGTTTATATTTATAATAATAATGAATAAAATCATTTCTTCTATGAAACTAGTTCAGAATGATCAAGATTAATCAGACCTGATACTAGAAATGTTTCCATTGAGTGATATTTATATATCAAATATCATTTGAGATATAATGTTTTATCTAGAACTTCATTATTACATTCATGGTTTATATCACCTTATTATTTTATAATATGGTATTTTATAATCCTACTTATAAAAATGATCTTTTAACGCAACCATTGTTTTAATAGTAATTTTATAAAATGGGTTTTCAACAAAGGTATATTCAAAGTATTAAAAAAGTTCCTTTCATACTAAAATGTTTTATATTTGGATTCATATTTCATTCAAAAAAAATTATGTGATTTTTAGAGATCCATTATTTAATATCCTTTTTAAAAGTAAATTGTTTCAAAATATTTCACTTAATATATTAAAAAGTTATTTTTTAAACATCATGTAGGTTTTTTTATTTTGATTCTAAAAAAAATTTCTAGTATTCCTTTCAAGTTCTCACCACCATTTTCTATTTCATATTCAATATGGTTTTATATAAATGAACTATCACTTTCTTTGTATGTCTTAGTTATTTTATATGTATAACTATATTTTTTTATCGTAATCCATTCCCATGTGAACAACATATTTTTGTTTCCCTTGATTTAAGGGAATTCACCAATATTCCATACAATGATTGATTGGGGTAATTAATATTTTAATTCTATACCCTATATTTACATGGTATAAATACCATATACTTTATTTTCTTGATTCAATTTTATTTAACAATAATGTTACATTAATTCATTGTAATCCCATATTCTTTCCATGTGTTCTTTATAATGAATTTGATGAAACCCATTTTTTAAATGGGCAATTTATGCTATTAAATTAAATTATTTTCATTTGAATGTTTTTTAAACCCCAATTTTTTTCCATGGGTCATTAATGATGTGATAAGTGAATAATTTTCAAGGGGAAGTCATAAGTATGGATAAAGATTTTTAGGGGTCCATTATCACCCTAAAATGCATTTGTTAAGGATTTATATATCATTATAAAGTTATTCATGATAATAATTTAGTTTCTTATAAGAAAGGTAAGTGATGGTGTTACTTATGAAAGTAATTATTTCATAGTAAAATGTTTGTGTTATAGTTGAAAGATATCACATTTTGGTGCTTTGTAACATTATCTTTTTCTATATTAGATCAAGGTTATTGAATCTCTATTTTGATTCATGTATTATTAAATTTGAAAACTTATTGAATGATTTAGGATCAATTTTTTTTTATGTATGACTTATTTTCTTAAATATTCCCCATAACCACATGAAAATATTAAGTTAACTTATGATATTCGATTTTTTGGATTATGTTTTCCCTGAAATAGTATTTTTTTTTCTCTAATTTCTTAGGTTTCCAATTGACTAGGTAATAATGGAAACTATTATGTAATATTTATCTCATATATCCTCCTATGTGGAGAATCTATGGAAGATTTTTTTGACTATTTAAATAATAAGTAGTTTCATATATATTGGGAAAATTTTAATTTTTATAAAAATAAGATGAGTAATACTAGTTTAGTGTTTTCACTATATCTATATAAATATTAAATTAAAAGGTCTTGGGAATGTATTATAATGATATATTTTCATTAATTTATGAGTATGACACAATCATGATGGCATGCAATTATAGTTGTTACTAGAGGAGGGTTTAGATAAATTTGGAGGTTAGGATGGTTTAGGTTAAAGATAAATTAAGAGTTATAAAGATCATTAAGGATTTATAGATTATATTTGATCATATTTTCAATGGTATAGAAAAACCATTAAGTTGGTTATACTAATTATTTTTTGTGTTTGTGGATTATGATGAGATTACTACAGTGAGAAAATTTAGGATAATATTATATATAGGAAAACAAACTAATGTTTTATTTAACTAATGATTGTGTTGTTATCCTAGAAATTATATATATATATTTATACTATAGGTGGATGAACCCTATCTCATAGATTTACCCATGGTTGATAACCCTGAAAATTATATATTGGGTATTTACTCGATTATCACGTCGTGAATGAAAATTATTGATAACGACACACCTTGTTTAACACTTTGAAGAGACAAACTATGGTTAATTTATATTATATCTAATGAACCATTATGAATTATTCATGTATTATATTATATAATTTGGTAAGATAAACTAATAGAAAAAATAAACAAAGGTAATTGATGATTTTAAAAATAGAGTCATAGTTTGAACTAAATATACCATATGATGAAATAAGTTCCATAGGAGAATACATCATCCTATATATTTTCTCATATTAAAACATTACATGTTATCATAAGAATTTTAATTTTATTATTTGGATGAAAAAAATTATTAAACTAATGTACAAAAATGTATATATCTTGAAACCACGATGTATTTGAAAAAAAATAATAGGTCATAAATAAATTGTTGATAATTTTATTATATTACTATTATGATAGAAAATGTGTGTTTCTTAATCATACATAAGGTAGTGATAATGATATATTAATATACATTAAATCATGATCATCTAAGATATTTTAAATAATGAGTGATATTTATTGATGATATTATGGTATATTAAAAAATTTATAAGTATTATGTGAAAATTATAAAGATTTTTCTTTAGTATTTTCTCTCTAATTGTTTAGATATATATATATATTAAATGGAATTAATAAAATTGATATTTGATTTCATTACATTTATATATTTTTGGGGATAACTATTATAGATCTCATTATTGAGGTATCGAAAACTATTTTATTTAATATATAATATTTTAAATTGTGAAAAATATTATTATTTGGTAACTTTATGAACTATTGAATAATATAAGTTAGTCATAAAGATAGATTTAAAGTCTATAAGAATATATAATAGCCTTGTGGTTTAAAAAATTCCATATGTACATCAGATTCTATCACGAATGAATAAGAATATTCAATATGGAAATGAAAATAACTGATCACACATTACATTTAGATAAATAGATAATTCATAATCAATATATAAAGGTAAATAAATGATAACACATTCCATTTAATAAATTAACTAAAAATGAAATGAATCCAGAGATAATATCATAGAGAAAACCCCTTGGATAATAAAAAGTAAACTATTAACTAAATAAAATAATTATTATTAGACATCATGTATAAGGAATATGATACATATACCATCATGACGTATCATTAGACGATTTAAAAAACAGTTAAAAAAACATGTTCAATGCTAGCATAACTGATTTGTATCACCAGAACAAAAAAATGATTCAAGGGGATATATAATATCAGGCCCCACTAGTAAATGTAGGTCTAAATCCTTCCTCATAAATCAAAAAATATATCTAATTCATGAATCCATATTACATAACAACAAATACCAATATTGAGTAAAGGATTGAGATTTAACAATATATCCCCAGTCAATAAAATTGCTTTCAAAGTAAATCATTATATGTAGAAATTATATATGATTTATGAAATAAATAAATCTATGATAAATAATTTTGATATTTAAGGTAAATTTAATGTCCACATGAAATTAAATAATTCATGGGAAAATTAATTAATCTAATAAGTGAATGTTAGTACTTACCATAGTCAACATGATCATAAACCATCCAGAAGGAGAATTAGCATGGTATCTTTACAACATAATCCCATTGAAGTAATAATAAAGGTTTTATGTCCTTATTGATTTGAAATACCATAAAATACCTTTAAAAACATTCTATGGGTAACAACAAAGTGGTTTTATCATTTTTAAATGAAATTCAAGAAAATACAATCCTAAATAAAATGAGATTGTGGAGTAAATCCTTTAAAGATCATAACATTGAAGTGAGATTAAAAAACTAATAGATTATTTATATCAACTAAAAATCCACATAAATAATTCTAAAATACAACAAAATATAATTTAATTTTTATCAATGAAAAAACTATGTAGTATAACCAAATTAAAAGAAATAGAGTTATGAAATTTTTTACCACTTATTATCTTTTATTTCAAAACCAACTAGATCATATAATTTAAATTAAAACATAAAATACCATAAAAAATGAATTATTAAAGAAATGAAATTTCATATTGGAATTATATACACCATTTAACAGAAATTAGGTGCATAACATTATCACATAACTAAATAAAATGAAATTGAGACAGAATCCCTAACCGTAAACTCCATTTTTGTTGAATGTTATTTAACCACGATTATAGTGGTTTTAAAAAAGTTATTAAATTATCATATAAGCATATTATTATTTATAATACTATATATGATCTTTTTATAACATCTTATAACCCACTCATTAACAATATTTCATTATTTCTGTTATTTTTTGTGTTAATTTCCATTTTTTCACATGTGTGTTTTTTCATTAAAGATTATATTATTGTGCATTACATATGTTCTATAATATACAAAATAATAATGAAATAATTATAAATTTTTCACATTTATTTTTCTTTAAACCAATTATGAATAATGGTTATGAAAAATGAATTATGTTACGGTCATAAATATGGAAGGTCATAAGTATGCATGAGTAACCTTCTTTAATGGCCCGAAGTCCATTAATTTTTGTGTATTTTTTTGATCATGCCTCTTTTATAGGGATGAGGGGGAACCCTTAAAAGTCATGATAGTGTAAGTGACATTACATGATCGTAGGTCTTGGGAAATCATCCCAAATAAGACAACATTGAACTGCCCCTCCCCATCGTATTTAATGATGGAAGCTTTCCAACGTCACATGGTTGGTCATCTAGTTATCTTGTGTAGAGCTACACCAGCTTGGTAACAATGGAAATTTCATACCCTCTCAATCTTCGATGTACTGTTATCTCTACTCTAGGGAATGTTACTGCTCTGAATCCTTATCTGGAGCCTTGTTCCTTGTAATCTATTTGTTACATTTGAATTTTCATGTGTCTTAGAGGACATGAGTTGGATTTAATTCCTTTTCATGACCCAAATGAAATAAGTTGGCCATAAATACTAACTGGCCCAACGGCCTTGGGAGGCCTGAAGGTCTTGAAGTACTTGAGGACCAAACCGGTGGCCCAAATGCACAAATTGATGAATAGTTTTCCAGCTATAGTACTGAATACTACCTTCTAGTATACCTGCTAGAGTTCTGCTATAGTATCCTAGAAATATTACTCTTCCTAGATTTTATATTAAGTCTCTTGGATGAACTTATCGAGTCCGCACCAAACGGTCTGAGGCTCATGTGCTATATACACATGAGTAACATTCACGTTTTTCAGTTATCACTATGGAATGAGAGGTAAGTAATATCTAATCTGTCCAAATTTATCATAATATCATATATCCATATTATAAACACTCTCACAAACACAAACATATATATATATATCATCCATTGGTGTGGTGATCAAAATTGTTTCACATCTCTCTGTGAAGGCGGTAATCCACACATACACGAACGACAAATCATCTTTAAACGAGTGATAAGTAAATAATGAAAATGATATATATTATCCATCTGTGATAATTAATTTTATAAAAATATAATAAAATTTATATTTATATTTATATTTATATTACATATAATAATTAATCTTATCTTTATCACCTTCCATGTGAAGAATTAGTGAAAGGCGAATCACATAATTTTTTGAGGTGGTAGTCTACCGTACACATGATCAACGTTATCGTATATCCAATGAAATGGAATGTAAAAAGATGTATATAGTGACTCCATATTTATAAATATGTTATAAAAATCATATATATATATATATATATATATATAAATCATCATACCCAACATGGTAGTTGGAAATCGAAAAACAAATGGCATTGGTTCATGAGGCGGTAGTTCATCATACATAAGAAAGATGATTTCATAACCCATTTTATGGAAGTTGATATGGTTCTAATTCAGTACATTATTATAAAAACATATATTCATATAGAATAAAAATATTTTAATATATTATTATGTTTTAATAGAAATATATCAAGTTGGATAATGAAGTAAAATAAAGACACTTGTTGAAGAACATTACCTCTTCCTTAGGAATCCTCCATTGGGTTGAACAAAAAGATTCTTAGGTTGAATTTCATCCAAATATAAGGATTCTAGTATTTGAGGAGGAAATTTTGGAAGTGATTTGGGTAGGAATTATCCTAACCATATTGGTTTCGAGGTCTGAGGAAAACATTATTGGTGATGGCCATTTATATGTGGGGAACATGATACAATATGTATTTTTGAAAAGAATTAAGTGCTCCCATGTTTTTTTTGTCAAAATGGTCTAAAGTGGACACTTATAGAACAATTAAGGGTTAATTTTATAACTATTTCCAAAAAATAGTTTTTATACCAGTTTATATGTTATTTTTACCCTTATTATTTTAGTTTGACCATCGGTAAACCCAATTCTATCTTATCCGTGGTAATTAATTTTTACTGCATTCAAACACCATTGTTGATTTTTTTTCAAATTATTATTAATTATAAATTAATATTGTTAAAAATATATAATAAATATTTCCAAATTTAGTTTACATAAGTGTTAAATGTCAATTTGAACTTAATCTGGAAGACGTGATGCGAAAGAGGGGTTTTAAAGAGAAAATACTGAACAGTTTACAATGCCTAAATATTTAAATTAAATATAAAAATGATTCCAACGAAATAAATTGTATTAATTAATATATAATTGATCATATTTTACATTAAAAAAATAAAAAATATAATTTTACAATATAAATTATTTAAACTAAAAGTTGGTTTTCAATAAAAAATGTGTACTTTTCACTACAAAAAAAAATGAATCTTCTCAGAAAATAACAAAATAAATCCCTTAGACAAAATCTATATTTTTATTTAAAAATTAAAGTTATTTTTTCAAAATAAAAAATATCTAAAATTGGTGAAATTTAATTTTAAATTATGTGTGAAACTTTCAATAAAACATTCTTTTAGAAAAAATACGATTTTTAAGAAAACATTTATGTTTATTTTAAATGTTTATTATTTTATTTATAATAAAATCAAAACTAGTAAATGTGTGTAAAATATATAGTTTTCTAATTAAGTTAATCAAATTTAAATCCACCACTCTAATGTAATGATGATATTTTTTATATTAAATAATAATATTAAAAGTATATTATTATTTGGTGAAACTCAGTCTTGCATATAACACGAGTTATCAAAGAAACTCATTTTTATGTGTAATGAAAGATAAAAATAGATTTTTTTTCTAATTAATGATAAACTAAAGATATTTAATAATATATTATATGCAATAAAAAAATTGGGATGTTAAAATAAAATTCTATCCCTCAAAGGATCAACACACCATTCAAAGAAGATAATCCATGAATTGACGGATACATTTCAAGTCTATCTTTTCTCATTTCAATTTCTTTATGTGCAGTTATTTTCCATAAAATTTTATTAAAAATATTAAACTGATAAAATAATTATAACTGGTATACTTTTATTTTTTATAATGATGATACCATACTTGACCACCATTCCATTTTCATTTATGAAAAATGAAATCATATATTTTTCATGCATGGAGACTATTGTATCCACAACAGGACATATTACATTTTACATCAAAAAAATTAAAGGCTGGTCTATATACTAACATTAATATATATGTATTAGATTTATAACATATTTCAGGTTATGAAATAGTAAACCATAATATTAAATTATCCTACTCTATAGAAAATGAAATCAGAATCCATGTGTATGTATGGACTACATTATTTTGTGGAATAGTATGTTCTATATTTCATTACCACCTTTCATGGATTTTCCAAGGATTGGGATTAAGGTATAAATACTTTATTTATGAAATTATTATGGGTTTGGTATTCCAAATTGGAAATACTTATAAAAAATTTATAAATAAACAATCGTTGTAAATTCAACTGTCCAAAAAAACCATAAGGAGAGAGAAATATGATTTCTCCATACATTGAAAGAATGTCAAATCGGTTTTATTATTCTTATAATCCTTTTCAATTATTATATAACACACTAAAAATAATATATATTAACACTATTCTTCCCAAATATTCATATTACATATAAGAATCCATCCATAAAACATTACACAATGTACTAAATTCATAATAGAATTAAAATTATTACATTTCAAATGACCTTTAAGGTTTAATGATTTATAGAATTTAGTAATAAATCATTCAATAATAATTCAAATATATAAATACTAAAATAAGAAAACTGGTACATATTATTAATTTTCTCAACCATAAATTTTTAATAATGAAACACCTTTTATTTTCATTATAAATCGTCAAGACATTCAACTAGACTTATTAATTTTTCTTACCAATCCTTAAACCCCATAAAAATTTAAAATGTGGGATTAGTAGAAAAATTTATGTAAGGAATATAAAATTAAAAATTTCCTTAGTCCGGTGAAGAAAATTAATTCCCATAAAATTTTTACCTCTATATAATTAATAATTCATCAAATATAATTATTAAATTTCAAATTAAAAAAAAATTCATCAAAGAAAAACTTTAAAACTTTTATAAATAAAATGGAAACCCATTTTAGGTGACATAGAGAATCAAATTCAAAGACAATTTTGAAGCAATTCTAGAAATAACTGGATCCCAATAAAATCCATAGGAGAAACCAAGTTGGATAAGTCTCTCTGTATTTCCTTTGAAGACAATGAATATTACCCTATATATTAGAGAGTTATAATGGGTCTCACCCTTCTTATTTGCTATATCAATCTCAACCATATTCATGAGAAATACTGGTTCTCAACTCATTTTATAATCCATATTAGGATCACTTGTTCCTCATATATAATAACTATGTACCATATAATCAATAATAAAATTATTCTTGCACTTCTGAATCATTTAACCCTTGAAAAACACTATTATATTTGTATTCAACACAAATTCAGTTATTGAAATACCCTTTATTTTCAAAACCCATTTTTATAAAAAAAATACAAAAAATGAAATTAAAGAGGGATTTATTTGAATAAAATTGGAAATATTTCAAATGAATACAAAAAAATCGAATAATGGTTATAGTGGTGGGAAAATTTGTGGTCATTATACTCATTAAAATTGAACATTCCATTTTTCTTTGGTAATGAATTTCAAAAACAGTCTATAAAAATATTTCTTTTGAAAAAATTTGAAATAAACTCAAAATTTACATAAAAATTTAATTTATAAGTCATTTATATCCAGATAAAATCATCCATAAAATAATTTTAAGAATATGTATATATAAGAGATATATTTAGAAAATAAATAATGAAAATATTTCAAATGTGGTTCATAATGTACAGTATCCCTTAACTAAAAACATTAAAATATTAAATTTTAAACAAAATTGTAATGAAATTAAAATATATTAAAATTATTTTTATCAAATATTTAATCATAAATAATACTTTTCTAAAACCATTTACAAGAACATGAACATGGATGAAAAGGAGTTAGAAGGGAAACCATAAAATATTGGTTTTTAAAAGAAAGTCCCTAATGAAAAACCATAAAAAGTGTGATATAAAAAAAATATTTATAGAAAGTAAAATATGTTCTAATTTTATATTTATCATCCATTCAACCATAAATAATAATTTCCTTAAAACATAAGTAATAACATGTACATTAAAGAAAAATAGTTGAATGGTAAATTTTAAAACATGTTTTTCAAAAATAATGTCACTTACCATGAGTCTGAATCATCACATATGTTCTTTATATTTTCGAATAATTAAAATATTTTAATTATTATGTCTATTAATTGCATTTTTATTATTTATTATTACATTTATTTTATTTATTACCATTATACATTTAGTTATTTAATCAATTATGGTCACATTGAGTGTTTGGATGATATTATGGTCATATATCCAAAATGAATTGGTAGTTTAACATTGGTGAAATAGGACATTAATTCATCATATAATGAATAATAGTCATAAAAAATAGTTTTTTTAAAATAAAAACTATTCTTTTAAAACCAATCAATAATTATGGTTATGAAAAATTAAGTATGTTATAATCATGGAGATGGTAGACCGTACATATATATATAAAACATTTATATTTTTTTAATAATCAATATGGAAATAAGGTAAGTAATATGTTATCATTATAAAATTATAATAATATTATAAATTACATATTATTTCTTTATATATTATTATATATATCATCTATATTATTTGGTTATGAAGAAAGAATCAAATTTATTCGTGGAGGTGGTTGTCTACCCATACGCACAAATTATGTTGTCATTTTTTAGAGAATGAAATTTTTAAAAATAAATGATATGATGTTTCTAAAAAATTATCAATACTACAATAATATAATTTATATAAAAATTAAATCTATCATTATAACTAATTTTGATAGGTAGTGATAGAAAATTAATTATATTAATTCATGAGGCGATAGTCCTCTTTACACACAAAAGATGGTTTTGTTTCCCAATTTATGGAAAAGAAGATGGATATAGGTTATAACATCTATATATCAAAATATATGTGTATTTAAGAAAAATTGTTTTTATTTTATCTTTTTTTGATGTAAGTCTGAAGGTGGTATAAGAAAAAAAATGAAATTCATTACGATGAACTAAACCACTTCTTCATACAACCTATTAAGGAGACAAGGTTCCCTTTTATAAGAGAGGGGATGGGCACTCTTAAAATTACATAATGTATTAAATTAATATATATTCATATTCATATTCAGATAGATAAGAAATGATAATATTAAAATATAAGATTATTTTTAGTCTAAATAATATCATATTACAAAAATTGGATATGTTTTGGTTATATTTTATCACATATATGCGTGTTCTCACTTATCTTAACCCTTTTTTATCATTATCATAGTGTTAATGTTTTTACCAATTAAGGGTGAAGAATGTTACTATAATGGATAAACATCCCATAAATTAAACATGTATTATATTGTCAACTATATCAAATTTCCTTGGTTTTTAGGAATTATAAATCACTTAATAAAAATTTATTTGTTATAGAAATTATAAACATCAATTTTGACATTACACTACTACAAATAAGGAGTTATTCGTACTAGAAACTGCATTTAAGAACATTAGAAAATCATTGTCAATCACATAGAAGATAATGGGGGTCCCCTTTATCAGCGCTAAAAAGAGATGATAAAGGTGCCCCTTTATCAATGATATTTTGAGCGCTGATAAAGGCCCAATTTATCATCTTTTTTTAGCGCTGATAACGGGAAAATTTTTCAGTTTTTTACCACTAATAGAGGGAAAACATTATCAGTTTTAAAAATAGATTTGATAAAGGCTAAATTACATATTATGTGATGTTTATTTAATAGCGCACCCAACACTAGCCCCTGTACTTGCTCAGAAACAACACAAAATAGCACCTTCTCAGAAAACAACAGCACAAAATAGCACCTACATACAAACAAAGCACAAAAGAACAAAACAAAGAACACAAGAGTTTCACAAACAATGATATATACATTTACTTGACATCATTAATACAAAGAAACACACTTCTATATACATATCAAATAATCTTCTATATGGCTACAATTCCAACAATCCAAAACACATTTAAAAACATTAATGTTTCATCATTTTTTTTCATCTGTGATCCCCTCTAAGAACATTTTCTCCATGGTCTTAGATTCCAAACAAAGCATCCTAACATAAGAAAAAAATTCGAACTATTTAATAAAACAAACATTATGTTATTAATACAAAAATGAAATCAATTAAACATTAATATGAATGAATACATTAATGAATTGTCAATTTTTAATATAAAAAAAAGACACATTTGGAGTTCTACCAGTCACACCATGTATCGTAATGAGGTGGGGTTGATTCCTACACATCACAAATGAGTCATAGATCGTTTTTTATTATTAAAACAATATGAATGGGTTTTATCATTTTTGAGTATGTCACTTGTTCTTCTACGTATGTCAGAACTAGGTAGGGATCTTATTTTTGGGTGCTTTCATCCCCATGCACTGGGGACATATTAAGTTTCAAAAAATAGTAAAATGATGTTTTAATTTGGTCTTTTACAATGGATATGATTTCCACCTCAACCGGCACACCTGGGTGTGATATTTAACTATTATCAGGATTTTGACTCTGGGCCCAGTATTGCAAGGGAGGTCTGATTATGCATCATGATAGGCACTTGTGCACATATGATGTATTGTTTCTTATTATTTGCATTGGGAACATGGATTCAGCTAAGATGGGTTGTAATATTTAAAGTGTCAGCAAGGAATATAAATAGTGTTTTCTTAATTATCCTCTTTTGGTGGAATTCTACTCACCCAATCCAAACATGTAGTTCTAATGAGATCTGTATAAGACTTTTTATGCATATGATATATGGTCCTGAACCAAATAAGGGTAGCCATAGATGTTGATTCGGGGTAAGTTTTTTAAAGTGTTAACAAAGTAACTAAATAATGTTTTTTTGAATATCCTCTTGAGTATAATTATACTATGCCAACCTTAATTCATACATGAGAATTGATGTATTTATTTTTTCATGGGTTGGAAAGTGTCCATGAGGCCGGATTATTTGTGATTCCCGACTCTAATGTGTGTAGGTAGGGGTCTATAATACTAGATGATACTTGTTACATAACCTTGATATGGGTTGGTAAAATACCTGAGACCAGATACGATGTGACATGGTGTGTTAAGGGAGTGTAAGGGTGGTGAGATGTGTTACCTATTAAAACCATTTATATTTGTGATATTTGTATTTATATCATGATATAGATTTTTGACCATCATGATTGGTATTCAGTGGGATGCCATCTAGACTGGATTTGGTGGAGTGTCCTAAGGTCGGCAATATGGTGCTGCATAAGTGTTTATGGGATGAGGCCTCAAAGGTTATCATGATCATGATCTCTAGGTACATGATTCTGTACGTGCGAGAAAGCTGTAGAGGGAAAAGCAGCATATGTAAAACATTGGTCCATTTATTTATGACCAGCTCAGGGAAATCCATGTTGATTTCGTATGGGGAATTAATAGTTGATCCCAGGAGATGATCCATCTATGGAATACATGACTCATGTGTTCATGTCTCAACACCCATCACTATTTCACTGTGAAGGTGGACCATAATCCACAGAGAACATGATAGGGTTGGTACATACTATCTTTGACAAGATTAATACACACTTGGTTGGAGGGCGAGGCTGGTGACATACATGATTAGAAAAAATACAGAAAACTTGTGGGATGTATAAGTATAGGTGGACGGACACAAGGGACTGTCTCAAAAGGATTTTGAGGCCTAATCCTTCAATCACTTCATCTAGAGACACCAAGGGTAGACATACTTCTGAGGAGTGGGTTTATAGTACTATACATTTAGTATAAGAAACTTGGGCATGTTCAAACCCAATGTGATAAGGTTCTAAAGTAGTTTCATGTGTGTGACCAGATGATCCATTTAGAGTGGTTCTGTGGGAATCCTTATCGGATAGGTGTGAGCTAAGGAATTGGACAGACTTAGGGATCTGAGGTCAGACTTAGAGTAGTACCAGGAGCGGGTAGTTGGGATTTACCTACACGTGGAGGTCTTGGAAAACTATGCAGGTGGGGGTGAATGGTCGTGTGAAACCTCTCCAGTTTATAATAGAGGTTATTCACATAGTTTTCTCATTGTCTGAATAATCGTGCACCTAACTATGTGTTTTTTAGTTCATTGATAGTGGGCATCGTATGGTTGGAACACGGTTATCCAAAATGTGCCGCCAAACCATGTAGCCCATTAAAATGTGGTAAATTTATTTGTTCTCCCTCATTCACTATTTCCTCCATTCTCCTCAATTTCCTCCCATTTACAATGCACAATAGAGGGAGCTCCTCCATCTTCCTCCCCCTAGCATTTGAGGGAACCCTATCATCCATACAATGATCTTTGATTCGTTACTGGATATAGATTTATCTCAATAATACCTTAAATTTTCTATCTTTTATTTTCAATTTATCTCTCTATATGGATCAGTAAATTCATGCAAGACCTTTTTTCCAATATTTAAGGCATTCAAATAAAATGCCATTTTCTTCTGATTCGGATCGATTTTGAGGGTGATATCAAATGAGTGATCACATACTAGTACAATGTATTTAGTTCCTAGCATTCTCCTTGATTTTCCAAGTGTTTTGTGGGTGCGTTCATATAAACTTTGTGGGTTGTTCGAGTGAGAACCTAATTAATTAGATATATTCTTATTAAATTTTTATAATGATTATATGATATGCCTATGGGAAATCTATTTCCGAACTTTTATTGGTTAAGTCGGGTAAGAGTTTTGGACTCAAATGGTATGTTTAGGCTAAGTGTGTATTTGAATTAAATTTAATTGTTATATTGTTTATTGATTCCATGGGAATTTAATGGTCTTTGACTTAGGATTGAGGTGGGTGTTGATCGTATGGATTGAGGCAATGTGGTTCAACATGTGGGTCTTGGATCAGATACATGGAGTGATGATGATCACCAGGTTTAGGTGACTTTGTCAATAAGATTTGAGGTGATGAAGTTGTTAGGAAAATGTCATGGCTCTCAAGACATTATATGGTGTTGACCATCATGATTTTAGGAACATGGTCATAGGGGAACGAGGTGTCAGATGACGTGGATTAGGTTTTTTGGGGATTTATGTTCATCATTTTTTGTTCGATGGGTACTGGAGTCATGTTCACATAGGCAGGAATTCTGTATCATCTCCCTAAAGTATCGAAAAAAACTAAATTAATTTTCTATATTTTTAATTGTCAAATTACTCTAATACCTACTATATTATCCAAAACATTTCATACATTAATATCACATATGAGTATATTAATATTCCTTACATAAAATAAATATATTAAACATAAATATTAAACAATGCAATAATTCTATGGATAATTCTTTTACTATGAAAACATAAAGATTACCTATGTGATTGAGAAGACATAGCCTGACAAATAAGGTCTTCTTCCAACAATTTTGTACTAATTTTTCTTGAATAACAACAGTGTAAACATGGAAAGGGATTTGAGAAGGGTCATATGCATGATCTTTTGAAAATGTGAAAAACTCTTTCAATCCATCATTTTACACTTTTTTCAACTGAATGAAATTCATCAATTCTTTGTTCATATTCAACTTGTTTGATTCAATAATATTAATATTTAACAAAATAATTACAAATAAGATGTTCAACTACTGTCATCTTCTAACAATAATCATTGCAACTAGCTATGGAAAACAATTCCCTTACCTCTCCATGCATTCCTCAGGACCAAAGAAGATCGCACCCATCTTTCCAACCACATGATCAATGAAACTAGATATGAGAAGCCCTTGAACTATAATATTTTAGTGTCCCACTTGTGATCTATATGAATTTTTGTAAACCAGGTTTTTAGCATTTCTCTAGAAACATTATGTCTTTAATCAAGAATTATGGTACTAAACTAATAGATGGTAAGATTTTAAATTGAGTTTTTATTGGTGAAAGGATTCATTAAATGTGTTGATATGGTTATTTGACTAGGGTGTCCATAAAGTGTCCCATATAGTCCTCTAATTCATTGGTTATTTAAGATTCAACAGAATTGCAAAATTAACAAAGTGGGTATTCCATTGAAATGGGTATGTTTGGGATTGATATTCAATTGTAGGGAACTAAAACCTAGAAAAAAATGGTATACCACTCATTCCAGAAAACACAACAACATACAAACACTCAATCATTCTAACATTCACAACATCATAACAACCAAACAAACACAATTTCAGAATTTAAAAATCATCCCTTATTAAATTACATTTTATAAATTAGTGGTTATCACAACTTTTTTATCATCAAGGGAAATTCATTAATTATCCATGTATATATAAATTACAATTTTTTATATTCAAATTTTCAACAAGAACCAACCAACATGAAAATCATTTAGGGCGCAAACAAGGACCACCGACATCCATGATTTTCAATGGGGTGTTTAGCCTATACATTTAACAACATAACCAAAAATATAAAATAGTGATAACAATATTACAAGAGGAAACCATTTGGTAAGAAGATAAAACTCACCGAAAAGGTGTTCTTCAGTGTGCGGCAGAGGTTCATTCACAATATTGGAGAGGCGCTAGATAGATGATATTTCAAACTAAAAATAAAACATAAAATTAGAACTCATATGTTATACCTATCCAAAATTGGCCCACTGAGATATAGGAGTGATACATGTCTGATTAGGAAAATATATTATTAAATTGTGGGATTTTATTTTCCATCTAAGATATATGATTTCTATTTATTTATTTTTTGTGTATCTACTATTTTCATTGATGATCAACTTATGAATGCGACATGAATGGGTTTCAAGAGAAATATCATTTCCAATTTACTCTAATTAAGAGGTAAAATATTACACATTAATTGTATCTTTTTTGGGGGATCATTTTTAACCTGTAGGGATCAAAAATGCCTCTTAGGTTAGTGGAATGTCAAGTCAGTTGTTGGTTATGGTACCAGCATGGGCCATATCATTACATTTCCAATTGAAACTGACCAATGTCCATTTAAAAATAGGATTGGGGGGGGGGGGGGGGTTCATACACTAATATATTACCAACTCCACTGGAGTTCCTATGGGGGTTGGTCATGATAGTACCATATCTGATTAATCTTTTATAGATTGGACATTATAGTAGTTACTACTATGGATTTCCTCATTTGAATGGTAGTCATGTTTGATGAACCTAGTGTATGAAGAAGACATCAGAAACTAATAAGAGATTAAAACTTATGTGATTAATTCATATCCTATGGAACAATATATAGGAAACATCTTACAATCCTAATTGAATCTTAATAGGTTAGGTTTCAATTATTATATAGTTACAATTTCTGTAGAATGTGTAAATGATATGCTTGGGGGGATAAATATTGTAGAAGTATTGATGGACTTAATTAGAAACAACCTAAATATATTGGAGAAAAATACATGAATCACAACATAACACATAGGTAATCTGGGAAAACATTCATCCTATCACAACACATAGGTCCTTGCCACAATGGGTCCCAAATGAGAAAGAACTATAACCCAAAATTGATTGCCACACCATAAAGGTTCCCAGTAAAAACACATCTATAATCAACATTCACGATCAATAATGAGATCATATAATTTTAATGAAATTGATTATGATTCATTGTTCATCACTACACCATAACATTTATTCCTTCACACAAAAAATATCATCCTCGGATTCAGCATAAAATGGGTGAAAATGAGAAAACCGATAAATGTAAAAAAAGGAAATATTAGATTTACCAAGTGGAACACTGTTTGAAAATTAAATAAAACTAAAATATAAGGAATTAGAGAGGTAAAATTATCCTTAGCTCTCCCATACAAGTGATGAAATATGAAACACACAACGGGTGAGGGATACCACCCAAGAGGATAGGAGGGTAGGCTGGTGTAGCGCAGAGGGGTTCTGGATGAGAAAGGGGAAAAAATATAGTAAAACATAAAAGGTATAGAGATGAATTTTTTCATAACATAACTTTTTAATGGGGTTCCAGGTATGTCCTTATGGTTTTCAAAACCATGTGTAAACTATATAGTTTTCACTGTCTAGGATAATCCATTTCACATGGTTAATGCACATGGTTGAACAAATCGTGTGAAAACCATGAGAAATGCCTTCAAAATCAATTAATTATTTTTTTTATGGTTTTATAAGGCCCATCACATGATTTAAACAAACTATGTGTCTATGAAAACCAATCATAACTATTTTAGTGCATGGTAATCACTAATCATGTGCAATCCATGTTCCATGGGCTTTTACCAGAAAAACTAGAATTTCAACTGCTAAAGATTTTGTGACTATTTTATGAACTTAAGACACATCTAGAGCCTCAAAATATATAAAAAACTCCTTTAGGATGTCTTAGCTTCTAGGTTGTATATCCAACCATCAAATTCTAAAAGGTGTTTGTCCACTAATTGGAAAAATTCCATCTCCTCCTGAAAATTCAAATACCAATATGGATGAAGCATTATAAACTCTCCACCATTGTGCATATCATACTCGATATGTTCTAGTGGTAATACTATAGAATCAGAACAATCATTTATATATTTGGAGTCAAAAAAATGAATTCTATTCTTGAACACCCAACATGATTTCAAATCATAGAACCCAACAGAAGACACAATGCCACCTGATCCAGAGCCAATGCTCATAACCATCACTGAGATAATGAGATGGTACTTAATTAAGCTTACCCATCTTGAGAAAAGATCATGTCATTTTGTAGTCAATCACCCAGTCTAAGTCACTCCCTGCTATAATACTTAACTCGTAAAATCCAATTTTGATCCATGGTTCCTCCTACATAAAAATTTTCATACCATAAATCCATTTTCATATTTTTAATGACACATTTAGTACACCTTACAATGAAACATACCAAAAAACACATGAGAATTACAGTAAAATGTTGTCCTTCTCCTTTATTCCAAAATTACTGACCTCCATAGATACACCTCCACCATCCAAGTACAATCACAACACAAATATTTTCCTTGTAAGGCCTTAGATATCAACAAAAACATCCCATCACAAAAAATATTAAATACTCAATCCATGTGTAAAATCATTATATATAACATCAAATGATAGAAAAACTCGAACATCCTCACCCCAAACTACCTCAAAACGGTTGGCAGCCACTAACATGTTATCTCAATTTCTAATCTAAATTAAAAACTCTGAAGGAATCAAAAACCCTACCAAGAATACACATAATAGTTTGAACCAATAATCTTATGTCATTTTAAAATTAAAACCTCAGATAACCAAACTGAATAATTCTCATCTTCCGCTAGCAACATTACATTAAGTACTAGATCATAATTCTTTTCTCATCAAGGGAATAAAATGATAATCTAAATATATCATGCTCTAATCAGTCCCCTAATTTGATTACATAGTCAATCATTGGGACAATAAAACTAGCCATTATGTTATCACCTACTAACCATCATGCAACTAATAGAATCCTTTTTAGACCACATCATCAATATCCAGATCAAAATATCCTCTAATCCTATAATCATTACCAAACAAGAAAATCATCTTGGATTCCAAAAGGCATCTGGATTTAATAAAAAAATCATGCGAACCAATATCTAGTGCTTTCATGATGAGCCAATGTCTAGCTCTGCACACCAGTTTCCTTTCTAATGCAGAAGTGTAAAAATTTGTTACATAAAGAGCTCACAGGGGGGAATTCATGCACTGTAGAGGAGGTTGAATGGATGTTCTTCGGATGAGGATGGAACAACGGATTAGGTCATGTGGATAAGGGTACCACATAATGAATAGGAGGAGGCGGTGGAGGAGGAGGCGGCGGCGGCAGTGGTGGTGGAGGAGAATGACATGTTGGGTGGAGGAGGAGTAGGAGGAGTAGGAGGCAAGGGCGGTAGAGGAGGATGAGGAGAAGGGTTCCAATGAAGGAGGGTTCACGATGGAGGAGGAGGATAATTCTACAGTAGAGGAGGAGGAGGAGGAGGGTTGCATCGGAGGTAGAGGATGAGGATGAGGGGCCGCGGTGGAGGAGGGGTCGACGATGTAGGGTTTAGCTTCCATAAAGTCTTCAAAGGGTGTGAGGGATGAGGATCATGTTAGGGTACATTCTAAAAACCGCTATAATCTTTACTATATCTAGTTAAAAGCACTGATAAAAGTATGTTTTTTCAATGAAAAAATAAAAAGCACTGATAAATCATCCCTTTATCCGTGAAAAAAAAGCACTGTTAAAATACCTATTTTTCAGCACTGAAAATATAGCACTGATAAATAGGTATTTTATCAGATTATTTTAGCACTGATAAAGAGAGGTCATTATCATCCCTAAAAAAGTGTTGATAAAATACCTATTTATCAGCTCTAACATTATAGCACTGATAAAGACATATTTTATCAGCTCATTTTTAGAGCTGATAAATATAGGCCTTTATTGGCACTAAAAATGCGCTGATAAAATCATAATTTTAACAATTTATTTATATTCTTATATATTTATTTAAAATGATATATATAATAAGTATATATTTATGTATTAGTAATTATAACTATAAATAGTATATGTTTATATATATTGGTATATAATTGTTAATATATATATATTTATTAAAATAATTAAAATTACTAATTTATTTGAAAAGTATTTATATATATCATTAAAAATGTTATATAATATATTTATTATTTAAATATGTTTAATGTAATTTTATAAGTATATTTTTTAGAAAATATATAGTTCATATGGGTAACATTTTGAATCAATAAATATACGACATCAATGGACAAAGAGATATAATTTATAAATGAATTAATGTATATGATACATAATATATATGCACGATCAATATATTCATTAATCTTATTCATTGGAAAACATATATATATTCAATAATTTTAATTATAAATATATATATATTAAAATGTATTATATATTTATAAATAAAATAACTATTTGAAATATATAAATATATAATAAATACAATGAAATAATCCAATAAATCTATTAAATCTAACAAATCTGTAATAAATATAAAAAATGTAACAAATATATTTATTATTTAATGTAATTTATTATAATCTTATAATTATTTATTTATATATATTTATTTATATAATTATAATATTTGAAATACTTTTGTTCAATTATAAAATTACATATATATAATTGAATTATTAAAAAATATATAATAATTATTTACATTAGTTTTTTATTTAATGTATACAAATAGACATTATTTTTTAATATAAACATTTTAATTTTATATAAATTAACAAAAAATATTATAACCAGTGCTAATAATAGTGCTAATAAATGTTCCCTTTATCATCGCTAAGAAAATCACTGATAAAGGGTACACTTTTATCATTACTTGTTTTAGCGCTGATAATGGGGACATTTATCAGCACTTTTAGCTAGCCCTCATAATGGGCCCCCCCCCTTTATCAGTGCTTTCTACTTATCATGGTTAAAAGGAAGAGCTTCTCTGGCCCTATTTTCTGGCAGTGTTATTCCTATATTAGGATTTTGAAACCAACAAGAAAAATATTGAGTTCGAATAAAAACTGTTAAAACACCCGAAATAAGTTATCATTTCTTAAAAATGTTGGAAAACAATAATCCATTAAAATTATATTAGTTTTAATATTATTAAAATCATTTATTTTAGTTTTGTAGTAATTGATGAAATATTGTGTCTTCATTGCGTAAGAATTTAAGGTAATTATTTAATTAATATGAATTATAAATAAATTAAAATCCTGAAATTAATTTCACTATTGTCAAAATAACCAATAAAATCCTTTTACAACTTTTTGTTCTCCCTTTGTGAACACATAATGTATATTTAAAAGCAAGATGGAAAGAGTATCATAAACCAATAAATATAAAAAACCAATAAATATCAAAAATACGGTTATAAGGGTATAAATAATGTCATAATATAATATTTAACTTGAATAATAATTTCCTTACCAATAAGTTTTAACCATATTTTTTCCAACATACCCCTTTACGACAATGATAATTTTTTACCATGTTTACTATTTATTTTGATAAAAAATTATGTTTAACTTATTAAAAATTATTAATTTTCTTTATTCTAAATATAAAATATACATTAACTTATTAAATATCATTAATTTTTATAATTATTTATATGTATTTGGAAAAGCACTTTGAAAAATATCTTTCCAAAAAAATGTCATTTTAAGACTATAATTATTTTTATTAAAAGGTCACATATAATTTTTATTATTATGTAATTTATTAGATTATTTATAACTAAATGAAACTTGTATTAAATTATGATCAAATTTAAAATATTATGATGTTTTTCAATGAAAATTAAAGACAATTTTATAAAAAACATAACTTTTAACTATTTACTAGAAAGTCAATATTTTTTAAAAAATCCTAAGAAATTAAATATAAGATAATATTGACAAGATGAATGAAATATTAAATTACTTATATAAAATTAAAATCCATTATTTTAAAAATTACATTTTAAATAAAACCTTACAAGAAAGAAGTTAAATAAAATTAATTTCTTTACTATTAAAAATTACACAATATTTTTTTAATGAATGTAACTATATAATTTATAAATACTATTAAATATAAAAATGAGTTATTTAATCATTACCTAGGGTGTTAATTTTTTCACCTTTTCAATAATGGCATCACCAAAAAAATTTCTCTTATTAAACAAATGGGGATATAATCACTCATAGCATTTTCAGATTACATTGTTTCTTTTAAACCATATGGTGTTTCCAACAGTCCTTAACCTAGTGAATCACCATTGTCTTAAAAGCATGCTCTCTATGATTAAGAATATATACCAGTTATTCCTCGTAAGAAAATATATACTCTAACTAAATTACCTTATGGCTCAAACTATGATATGAATCTATCACATATTATCTTAACATTGCAACATAAAAATAATTTTGTACCTTGGATACACTTGGTGGAAAATAAAATTGGAAGAAAACATATAAAAAAATATATAGAATTTTATATGGTCCATTAAACCATGGATTTATATTTTAATTTTTACAAAAAATGATAACACGTTTTACTGGGGGTAATTTAAGTAAAACATGATCACCTGCTTAGAAAGAAATATATTTCCTATAGTTATCTATATTTATTTTATAATTTCCCCAAACTATCCTCATATGTTTCTGAATTATATTCACTTTATAAACCATTTTAATATATAAACTCTAGTCCCATCCACTTCATTTTTCCAACTTTATCCATAAAATTTGGCGTTCAACCCTACTTTCCATAAAATTCCTTAAATATTGTCATCTTTATACTAGAATGAAAAAAAATTATAATAAAACTCATTCAAAGAAATATGATGACCCAAAATTCCTTGGTAATAAATTGAACAATATTTAATCATTTCTTCCAATTTATGATTTTTTTCTTAAATTGTCTATCATATCGAGAAAAATAGATGTTCTGAAATTTAATTCAGTGCCCAAAAATTTCTAAATAAATTTCAAAAAATTTGTAGTCAATTTCGGATCTTGGTCAGAGATAATAGTGAGGGTAACTCTATGATATATAACTATATTCTTTAGGTATATTAAAAAAATTATCTAATGAAATATTATCTCAAATTAGGAATAAATTTTTAGACTTGGGCACTCAATCAACAATTACCCAAATTACATTATTACCTCCTGATGTACTTATAAAACCCACCACTAAATATAAGGATATATTTTTCAATTTCGATGCTGGAACTGGAAAAGGATAAAACATACCATTTATTAATTTTTTTATACTTTATCCGACTGAAAATTCCAACATTTCATGAAAAATTCAATTGTATCAATTTTCATTCTGACCCACTAGAAATACTCCAAAAGTTATTTTTTTATATAACTTCTTCCAAGATGAACAAAAAATGGGGAAAAATGATCTTAATGAATAATTATAACCCAAACATGGAATTAAATGTAATACAAAATCAATTTCCAAATATGATAACACCTCTTACGTCAAACTGAAACTCTATCAACATACCCTTTAGATGTATAAGATGTTGAGTACTTGCAATTTTTTCATTTTATATCCCAATTCAAAACACGTATAGCTATTTTTAAAGGAGTCAAACCCTAGAGAAAGCATATTTTTTAGGAGTGACAAAGAAATATAGAAACAAACTTAAGAAAACTAGAAGAAATAGACAAAACATATAAGTTGTGGGAGTAGTATATAGGAAAGAGGTGCTATAGGAAAAATGATAAGAGACTTAATTAACCATTTATAATAAATATATCATGCATCCATAAACAAAAGATTCACTAGAAATATGATCTAAGTAGAATAACTAGACTTTTTTTCATTTTATCTATTTTCTAAAATAAATCTATAATATTTTTTCAACTGTAGAAATAATCATTCACAAATTGATAAAATCAGTTTTCAAAAAAAGTAATTTTTCAATTAATCTTGTTGTGGTACTCTCTCAAGAATTAAATTGAATGATTACTGAAAATGATGGAGAATTTATTGAATGAATTTAATCAAAAACAATTTCAATACATTTTATAAGAATGAATATTTGATAATATATTTATGAAATTATTTTTGGGGGTATAAGTTTTAGAATAAATTTTTTTACACAAATAATTAAATGTTTACCTGGTCAATATTATTATCCTAAATGTTTTATCAAGAAAACATATTTGTATTTTCAATTAAAAAATAAATTTCAATAGACACGAATCAAGTAAAATAAAGTGAAAATGAATCTTCTATGTTGAGGTTTCTCTTCACGTTCAATTACCTAGTTCTCGTCTCTTTGGGTTTTCTCTCGCTTTCTGAAAATGTATTCCATCCCAGAAAATTATAGACACTTCTTTTATTATTATATTAAAATAACATCCTAATTTTATAGGGTCACCAGACCGTAATATCTGAAAATATATTATTCTATGGCCTTCTTTCACTACCCCTATAATGTTCATAAATCACTAAAACAACTACTACAATCTTTCAGCATGCATTTACACTTCAACGCATCATGATAAAATGATAGGCCCATATTCAACAACTGTATGGCCAAAATAACATAGCCACTAATCCTTTAATATATAGTTCAAAAGCCTGGGAACACCATTTAATCCAGTTAAAACCCATTCCACCCCTATTCCAAACAAAACTATGATATTCCATTCTTTGAAATTAGAGATTTAGTAAAAATCCACTTCAATAATATCATTTTCTTCACGAACAACACGTTCTTGTACAATACCAAATAAAGTGAACTTTATTGGATTATAATTACAGACAAGAACCCCCAAAAAATAATTTCTTCAAGCACATAAAGTGTAGGTGCTAATTTTGTAACATTCATAACACATGGAAAATTAGAGGCCCGTTAAACCTACAATAGGACAAAAATAGAAAAAATACTATTCAACATGTCCATGAAAGATGTATGGGAGGCTCCCCCTTATATTTATGAAGAATGATGGAATCCCAAAATTTAAACTCAAAAAATGAGTGATCCCATTCAGCCAATATTCATTGAATCGACATCACCAACACAACATCAATAAAAGAATCTTAGATTAAATTTTTGTCATTATTAATCATTGGGAAGTAGAAGATGAATCCAATGTAAAACTGAATGACTATAATGGTCAACCCCAAGGAATTCAAAAGTTTTTATCCTCCCTACATCATATGAACACAACTCTACATTCAACCACCATTGTCAAAATGATTTAATTGAGACTCAGTGTTATATTCTTTAATGATTTTCAATTTTTCATCTGTTCAAACACAAAACATAGAAGATCTGATATTCCAAGTAGATTCAACAACATCTATGGTTTAGGTTTCTTCGACGATTCACACTCTTAATCCTATCTAGATTGTTCAATGGATCTAATGGGGGGGGGGAGTTATTCATTTAAAAAGTGTTCAGGTTCTTCTATTTGGAATAATTTTTATCCAATAATGTTTCATGAATTTAATAATCTACCTTTATAAGCTATGTCTTTTGATATCATTGATATTGTGGGTCACAACCGAAATCAACATTGTAAAAAAATCACCATGTCAGAAAATTTGACTAGAGATTTTACTTCGTCAGACTGGGATTCCATCAATAGTTTTTATCATCAATTATATAGATCTACATACAGTTCATTTGCAGACATGAGGATTCAGTTTCATCAATAATTTAGTTCATAGAAGGAGACACTAAGATTTGTTGATGAAAGATAGTGTTTTGTCTTTAGTAAAGGAGCATCAACTAATTAATTTGTTCTTCAAACATGGTTTATCAGTGTTTTTTTGTTTTTTCTTCTCCTACATCAACAAATATTAAACATCTCATAACTATAATGTTATGATCATCCAAATCTCAACTCCCCCTTTTTAGGTTTTCAATTCTCACCAATATTGTGGGTTCAAAATTCATATAGGATAAATTATCCTATAAGATTTTTATCATACATGATTAACTTAATATTTTATTATGGATGAAAATGAATTTATTTTTCATCGATTTTAATCCAATTAGGAATTAGGATTTATCTTATGTGTTTTGTCCAAGAACATGTGGTGAAAAATATTATCTTACCTGAAAGGCATGTCTCAAAAATATCTTATGTGTGTTGACTTAAATATATTTATATTTAGTGGAGCTTCAATTGAAATAAAAATTATAAAAATAAAGAATTTGAAATTAATAAATATGTACAAGGTGAAATAAAAAATAAAATTATTTAGCACTAGAATTAAAAATTTTAACATAAAAAATACGTATGATAAATTAAACTATATGTAAAAGGGTAAGAATTTATGTTTTTTTATATAAAATAATAAAATAAAAAAATAAAATAAAAAAATATGGAATAATATAACTTCGAAATATATTTAATAAAATTGAGAACACAATAGAGAGAAATAAAAAACCTAATATATTCATTAATTAATAATTAAATAAAACATTAACATACAAAAAAAATTTAAAAATTAAGGACAAATAATTGTATACACTAAAATGAACAACGTAAATACATATTTAATTATTAAATGATATGAAAAAGGCTATGTGGAAAAAAATTGAAATAAGAGACGTATAAAATAATCCCACCCTTAATAATTACATAACCTCAAGAAATTACAAATCAAATTAAGTGAATGAAAATACATCTCAAGTGTGAGAAATAAGAATACAATGAAGAATATGTATTCAAATTAATTTTCCACCATTAAAAATATTTTGTTAAAAAGGTGAGTTTTCCATTAAAATCAAACGAACGTAGTGAAAAAATTGAATCCTATTATATGAAAATGATTACAATTGAATTTTTTTTAAGAAATTTTAAAATACATAAAATTACATCTAAATGGAAGTCCAATCATCTCTATACCTATAGGTAAACAAAAAAATAATAATTAAATATAAAAACTAATAGACACCCTTTTTGGATTCACAATAATAATAATTATAAACAAGATAAATTTCCTATCATGCAGCATAATAATTTAAAAATGAATTGATGAAATGATATAGGCTTAACCTTGAATAGTATTTTAATTTTTTAATAATTTTGGAAGCATATATAATGGTTTTAATTATAAAAAAAGTTCAAATCCAATGATATTTGTCTAAAATTACACCAAAACAATGATAAAATATTTCAAGTGGGAAATATAAATTATGTTCTTAATTATATCCATGGAGTAATATAGATTATCCTCCTTAAAGTTTCATCACAATTTTTAAAATGTTCAAAAAAAATAACCACTAAAAATATAAATAATATCTTAGTAAACACAAAATTTTGAATAACATTACTGGGTTTTGATAGGATTTACATTAAAACCTTGCTTAACTAATTTAAGAATAATCTTTATTCTACACATAAATCCTATATTTTTACACAAACTTGAATCTCAATGTAAAATTAAACAATTAAGCATTTTGCGTTAAATCAGATTTTCAATTGAGTTGTTCATATTTATGTCCAAGGGTCATAGTGAAATTGAAATAGCATGTTTTCCTAAAACATTCTGAATTTCCTCAGAATATAATTATGTAAATTATTTAACTATGTTTGACATATATCAAAATTTTTAAAAAATTCTAAGAAAGGTACCATGTTTAACAGTTACTCTGTAAGTAAGTACAATTTTCAATATATTTGAAATTTTCTTATGTACACAAATAAAAATTGAAGGTGATAAAAATGATTTCCAATTAATCAAAAAAATTATCCCAAAACCCACAATAAAAAAATCCCAAAGAAATTCATATAAAAATAAATTTCAATAAATGTTCTAAACCTTTATAAAGTCTTCCCCACACCTAAATTCCAGAAATATGAAACAACAAATATGAATAAATCTAATAACTGAAAAGTGTAGAAACTAACCTAGAAATAAAATAATTACCCATTTTATTTCATTAAAATGTACTCTTTATCTATGATTTTATTGAAATGTATTGGATAGAATGGTATAGCTTATAAAAGATCAAATAATCAGCATTAATTTCTAAAATAAATAATTTCACAATTAAATAACTAGAGAAAAAGATTCGGGATTTGAATCAATAATTCTCATGCTTGTATCTCTGTAATGAAATGAAGATCATCTGACATATCAGCTAGATTAAATCATTTCCTCCTCAGAGTCCAATTATATACGTAAAAGAACAATTCAAACACATGAGAATTGAGTATAATTTTCTGTGAAAAAATAATAGTTTGGACGTAGGTAGAAATCAACCAATAATTTTAGTTAAAAAAGAAAAAGAGAATAGGGACCATGGGTTTTATCCAAGAAATCACTAATTTTAATGTCCTTAGATAGTCTCTATGGATGGTTTACTTTCTAAAACAGATGTGAAAACCAATAAATTTAAATTCCCCTCAAAATAATGATAAACTCTTTAACCATTGATCATGAATGGTCTATTTTCCTCTCCAATAATTTCTAATGTCCTATTGAAAATCACATTAATGATAGTAAAGGTTCCATACCATTTTTTATTGAATTTCACTAAAAAAATCCAATCTATAATTAGAAATTATAACATTATTCCCATCATAAAAGTACATATTTAGAATAATGGATTCATGAAAATATATTTATCTCTCCTTATAAATTATTTCATTGTCATAATACTATCTTGAAATTTATTCCAACACACTTAACTCTAACAATATCCTCTCTTTTGATATTTGAAATCATAATTTAGGGATTTAACTTCCCAATATGATTTATTATAGAGCATTATAGTAAAATTATTGGTTTTACCAAATAGAATTATATTTGGATACATCCCTATGAGAGTTTTATAATCAGTCATGTAGGCCCATAATGCCTCAAATTTTTTAAATTCAAATACATTATTGAACTATTCAAAATTTTCTTCAAAATCTATTTAAAATCACTATTTGATATTTATACCTGCCCACTGGATTGTGGGCGATGGGTGCTACAAGTTTTTTGAGTACACACATATTTTTTCAGAAATTAATTTAGATTAATGTTTTTAAAAAGTGTTCTATTATCTTTAATGAAAGATCTCAGGAAACCAAATATAGAGAAAATATTCTCCTTAATAAAACTCGCAACACTATTATCATGATGGTATTTAATATATACTACTGAAAAACAATTAAAGGTATAGTATATATAAATAAGGATGTAATCATTCAAATACGAATATGGAAATGATCCGATGAAATCTAAACCCCAAAAATAAAAAATTTCAACTTCAAAAATCTATTTCTAGGACAAATTTTGTTTCATGCACACATAACCTAGGCATTAAAATTTATCACCAAATATAAATTGAATTCTTACATCATTAAATAGTGTATTATTATAAAAACCTAATTGTAGGACCTTCTGGGTAGTCCTCCCTCCCCTGCAGTGTCAACCCATGGAGAAGAGTGACAAAATCCTAAAATAGAATACATTTCCTCTTCTGGAACACATTTCCATGTTATCACATTAGTATACTTTTGAAAAATCATATGATAATACAAAAAAAGTAATACATATGATATGAAATTGAATTTTTGTTTTAGTTTGTGATAGTTATTTTCTAATGAAATCTATAACTAAGAAGTTGTAAAAATCCACAAAACAGGCATATTTTTTTATCATATGTTGAAAAAAACAGTTCATGAGGAATATATTTATTTATCACTATTGGAACACAATTTTGAATTTTAGTTTTGTGTAACCTAGAAAAGTTCTTGGATACTACATTTTCATAAACTTTATTTTATTAAATGTCTAAATAATAATCTTGTAATAGAAAATTCCACCTTATAAGAATTAGTTTTCATTCTATTTTAGCCAAGAGATATTTAAAAGTAGAATGAGCAGTTAATACTATGAATTTTGGTTCAATAAGATATTTCCTAAACTTTTCTAATGAAAACATGAGACTATTAAACTCTTTCTAAGTAGTATAATATTTTTTCTATGTATCATCATGATAATTGTTGTCATAGTAAATAACATGTAACCTATTCTCTTTTATCTTCCCATAAACTACCTCCAATGCACAATCACATTCATCATACATAAACATGATCGGAAGTATCCATTTAGGGTAGTAAATATTAGAGAATATTTGGGGAATTATATTTGTAGATTAAATAAATATTGGTACCTTCAATCAAACAAAATATTGGAATCCTTCAATAAAATTGAACCAAGTGTTCAAAAACATTCAAAAAGTATTTGATGAGCCTCGTATAAAATTTATCATGTCTTATGAGACTTCGAATACCTTTAACATTTATAAGTGGTGGATGTTTTGGAATTACATAAATCAAAGAATTTACTACTTCATTACATTTCTTATATTCCTTATGGACAAAAAAATTCCTTCATTATCGATGAAAAAACTTTTTTCCCAATTTTAGAATTGGTTTGTCTCCTCACCCATTCATAAAGCAGTTTCATGATTTTTCAAACATCCCACAAAATCGAAACCAATAATAGAAAATTAATCCTTGAAAACATATATAAATATCTCAACCATGTAAAAAAATATATCCATCATAATCCTATGAAAGGTTTCATGTGCACCACACCGGCCAGAGGGAATGTGCCTATATAAAAACGACCTAAATAGAAAATTGAAGTTGTTCTTCTCCTAGTCTTATGGTGTTATGGGAATCTTGTTATAAACTGCATAGCCATACATAAAATAAAAAAACTCATTTTTGTTCAAGTATTAATGAATTTTATTTATAAATTACATTGGAAAATTATCGTTTATAATTGAAGATTTATAATTTCGATAATCAATACAGAGCCTCCACATTGTAGATTTCCTAAAATGAAAATTTTCATTTTTCGAATCTTCCTATAGCAATAAAATACTTTTATTAGGTAAAAATTGTAACAGACGAACCCATGGATAGTTATTAATAGGAAAAATTATTCGTACATCAACAATATTATTTACTTCATCTCTAACTACCTGTTTCATGTTTTTATTTAATATTCACTGACCTTCAACTCAATGTTTTGGATCTGGCACCATTCGAATATTATGAATTACATAAGATAGAATTATTCAGCTAACCTTAGTTATAGACCATAAAATAATATACTTTAACTTTCTCAAAATAGATAAAAAAATCTATAATTTAGTCATAACTATCATAGTTGAGATTATAATAGTAAAGGCCAAACGATCACCCCTAAAATTGTACATGAGATGGGAAGGAAGAGGTGTTTTCACTATAGTGGGTTCTTCTTGACTAGAATGAAGGCTCTTAGGCCTAGGAGTTCCATGGTCCTTGATACACACCATAAAAAATAATGAGAGATAAACAAACCTACATTCTTTCAACTTTACATATTAACAAAATCCTTAGGATCAATTTTATGTTTCTATTTTGAAATGTTTTATACAACAAATTTATCATGTTATTTAGAAATTCACACTTATAAAATTCTCTCATATTTAACTATTTACTTTTAAAAATTAACATGCAAGTTCTATCTTATGTCTTGTTACTATTTATTTCTTCAATCATGTCTAAATTTTATTCTATTCATCATAAAAAAGTTTTTCTGTAGAACCTTCCTTTTTTTAAAAACATTTAATTATTCAATTTTATATCCAATAATGGAAAAAAAATTATGTTATCAACATTTATTACTGCACGTCCAGTGGTAAGGAAGTTCCTTCCAAGAATAAAAAGGAATTCATTGTCACACACCATATGTAGTGTAATAAAAGAAACTCGTAAAAAAAATTTCTCAACCCCTACTGTAAAATCATCGACTCTTATGAGTGATGGAGTAGCCTTCTAATTGCATGAAAATAGAGTTGGGAACTGAATCTCCCAATCTCAACTACATAAATAGTGATTCAAGATTAATGTTAATAATATCTCAAAGGTCAAAAAGGATGTTAAACCTACCACTATTTCCAAATATACATGGAATAAAAAAAATATATAAGATCTTTGAGATTTTGATGTATCCTATTATGAACTAAAACACTACACTCTTTTGTTAAACTATATGTGGAAATATCCTCATGTTCATTCTTATTTATATTATTTTAAAAAAAATTAAATAAAATTAAACATGAACTAAAAATTATAGGAATTGTATATTAATGTGATGCTTTTTAAAAAACTCATGAAAATGTAAATTTTGCATGTTCATGATTATTCTTGTTAATTCATATATGAAAAGGACTGTGTGGAGACACGTTTCTTAATAATGTATACATCCATTCTTGTTATTTCTCAAACTTATCCTTCCGTTTATTTCAAATTAATTTCACCTTTTTATCATCTTTCTTAATAGGTGAAATAGAAGGTTGAACAAAAATTTCAATATGGATATCCATATTTCGAGTTTCATTGGTTTAATTATTTTGGTTATTATTTCTTTTCATATTTCATTTTCATTATATTTAGAATTTACTAGGGCTACTATGTGATTCTAAAGACTACTCCTAGTTGTGAGTGTCACGATATTTTCTCTAGGAATGAATTCAGTAGTTCTTGGTAATTTCCATTTCTCTCATTGATTCATTCAACTAGAAAGTAATCTCATTTGAGTTTCCAAATTTTGTATCCAAGCATCTAATTTAATTTTATCATAATCATATTTTGAGTTTTTTATTAAATTGAGTTTTTTAATTTTTTTCATCAGAATCCAATATATTAAAAATATGGTATATATTCTGAAACATTTTTCCCTAATTCTTCAATTGATTACTAGATGGAAATGTTCTTTATTGGTTATGTTTTTTCTAACAAGGATACTATTTAAAACTAGGGCGTACTATAGGTTTGAAAAACACATGATCACACCAATAAAAGTTGGTATGGTTATTATTACCGAGATCATAATTATTAAAAAAAGGATAATTCCATGTCTATAACCATGTTTTATAACCAGTAATGTAGAAATTCATAGGATATTGGGTAGGCATATCGAAATAATGTTTGTATGAGTTGAAATGGTCATACATTCCTAACTGTTGGAACTGATACCTAAGTGATCAATTGTCGTTATCATTATAGTACCCACTAACATTGAATTCAACGTGTTGAACATGATAATTCCCTTTTACAAAAATTTTTATTCTCTTATAACACTTCTATTTGAACTATATTAAAGTATATTGAATATTACATAATCTATTGAGAAGTGTTATTATTAAAATCTTTTGTAGAAGCCCGATCAACTATGGTTTGGAAACAATGGGTGAGGATATTTTGAAAAGTGTCTATAATGAATCGTGGAGTACACTGGTGATTTGGAAACTATCTAAAAAGTCCAATAAATTTGTTTAATGCCTCATATAACATATCGCCCTCTTTAAAAAATCATTTTATCTTATGTCGAATCTCATTTTTCATTCTTCTTGAATAGAATTTCATTAAAAATGCATTAAAAAACAAATCACATGTATAAAAAATTACCTTTTATAACTATTTAAACCATGTAGTATATTTTACCTTTAGTTGTAGACAAGAAAACTAAATTTTTTAGATCTTATTCACGTGTCCCCCTAAATGTACACCGTCTTACCACATAGTACAAATACCAAATAAAGTATAATGGGCCTTCATTAGGAAGTACATTATATGATGGAAACATAGAAAAATGGGATTGTTTGATCTCATTATTTTTTCCCTAGAGGTCTATCGTATACATGATAGATTTCCCTTTAGGGCCAATCTCTATAAAAAATCATTTCTATGTGGCTATGGATTCTAATTTTGATTTTCATTGTTATGTTTATTTTCCATATTTTATTATATTTTGAGATGTTTTTATTTTTAATGAGTGAGTAATAATTTCTTTTTTCATAGATTAAAGGTTCTAATATTTGAACCTTTGATATGGTGTTCATCAATACAAAAATTCCAGATTATCTTCACATAAAATTTCATATTTTAAAAAAAGGTGGGTTTTAATGATTTTTTAGCAGATGTTTTAAGAATATCTTGATATTTTTTATACATATTCTTTTAGTCACTCATTCCATCCCCAACAGTTCCAAAAAAAATTGGTAGTGTAATACATTGAATAAAATAAACTTATTTATTTATTTGCTTAAATTTAAAAAGTATAACGAGTATGAAGAGAGTTAAACCCAAAAAGGAATAATTTTGTGGCATGACTCAGAATGGAACTAAAACATTCAATAAAAAATGAATAAATAAAAAGAACACACAAGTAGTAGCAATAGTGTATAGGCAAGAGGTGCAACATGAATTATATTAGGGAACTCGATTGACCTATTTTAATACATGTATCTTTCATTAATACATAAAATTTTCACCAGTACTATGCTTTATATAGGTTTACATGCATTTTTTCATATTTAATAGTGATTGAAATAATTATACAACTTATTTCAACTATAGAATTTATCAATCACATAATTATAAATTATGTTTTCAACACAATCAATTTTCTAATTAATGTTTTTGTGCAATTCTCACAAGATATCTCTTATCAAATGACTGAAAATTTTGAACCTCTTATTGAAAGAATTTAATAGAAAAATATCATTGATTTTCAATGAAGTAAAATATGAGAAAAGATTAATGAAATTATTTTAGAGTGTAAAAAACCAGGAATATACATACATTCAAAAATAAGTAAAAAATTATTGAACTATTCTTTTTTCCCGAAAATTTTTAAATGGAAAAAATGTTTAGATTTTTAACTAAAAAAATAAATCATTATAATTGAAGTGCCCAGATCAGTGTGAATCACTGAGATGGGGAGGGGGTGAATCAGTGATCCTTTAAAACTTTTTACTAATTGATTCTTAATCAATTAAACTTCTATGGATGGTTAAATCCTCGATCCACTCTTCATGTATCTCTCACCTTTCCTCGAATGATGCAGTAAATATAAAGGCACAAGACACAAGGATTTACAAGGTTCGGCACCAAAGGCCTACGTCCTTGACATGTTGGTTATACGTCCCAACATGGTTTCTTCCATTATAATCTGTTAGTATTACAATGGTCGATACAGAGTCCCACTGTATCTCTCCTGAGTCCCACAGGAGGGTCTTTATACTGCGTCCCACAGTGTTTCCAGAGTCCCACTGGCCTGCTCCAGAATCCCACTGAAGACTTCTTCCACCCTGAGTCTCACAGGGGGCTTCTCCTAGAACTTCGAGTCACACGAGTAGCTCTTCTTCACTTTATGTTCTTCAAGTATCCTCAACATCCTGGGATAATGGCTGCTGGCCTTGCTCTTCACTTCTGATCACTTGATCAGGTCTTCTCATCTTACTCAGGATTTGTCTCCTTCTTCTTAGGATGACCTGGCCTCTGTCTTCAAGAATCTTCTTGGACTTCTCAGCTACTGAAAACTCAGGAAATATGATTTCTTTCACTTCAGCTTGGCTTCAGTCTCACTTCAGAACAACTTCATGCACTAAGTGCATGGAAACTCTGCATCTTCATGCACTGATTGCATGGCTTCCCACATTCCTCAAGAACTTCTGATCTTGGTCAACTCAAATGCACACAACCTGATTTGACTTTGTTCACGTGTTCATGTGCATGCATGCAAGCATGCACTCTCCTTTTCTTCTTTTGGTGCAGTAAACCCTCAAAGGGTGTATTTACCTTGAGCACACACACCTTCTCACTCACACACTTTGTTCAATTTGTTTACACACATAAATTTGTGTTGTTCTTTAGTGTGAGAGTCTTCCAAATCTTCTAAGTGTATACACTTTTAGTGCACACACTAGGTTCGGCCTTCACTTGTTAAGCACACACAAATTCTTCACTTTGCACACACACTTGAATGAGTTCTTCTTTGTTGTGGCCTACACTTCATTTATTTCACACACCCAAGGCTACGGCATCTTTGTTATTTTGCACACACAAGCCGTAGGTATGTAATGGCCTTCCTCCTTTGCACACACACAAATGTGTGGTCTTCCTCTTGACTTTCACACACAACAAAATATGTTCTTTTATTTGTTCTTCAAAGTGTGCACCCACAAGGCTACGACCTTCCTCCTTTGCACACCCACTGCCCGAATGCAATTAACACTGCCAATATGAATGCGCACAAGTGCTTAAGCCGCGACCTCTCTTCTTCTTCAAAGCGCAGGGCACACTCGGGTGCACAAGGCAGCGTGCAAGACAACACAAGAGCCACGGGCGCGCAGGCCTCAAAGGACAAGGTGGCGCGCAAGGTCCTTGGTGCACAAGGGCGCGCAAGGTGCACTGGCCGCGGGGGGGGGGGGGGGGGGGGGGCAAGCCGTGAAACACCTTGGATGTGCAAGACTCCTCATGTCGCGCAAGTTCGCTGGCAGTGAGGGCTCTTCTTGTCACGCAAGGGGTGCGCGCAGGGAACACCTTCGAAGCCTCGTGTGGCTCCGGAACAAACTGCCGCGCAAGTGAGATTCGCGGGGCACCAAAACATCGTGAGGCACAGAGGCACTCTCAAGGGACTTCTTTCAAGTTTTCCAGCCAACATAAACGAGGGCTCGACCTTTCTTTTTATAGTCAGAGATGTCTCGGATCATCCGCGTGCGGTAAATCTTTGATCTCCCGAAGATTTCGGATCTCCAAGATTCTTTGATATCTCCTTTTTATCCTATGTTCACGCGGGTTATTTTCCTTCATTATTTTTCACGTACATGTGACTAAAAACGCATGAAAGCCTCTGTTCTTTTCCAATCCATGTACGACATCAACTCCAAATGGCCTCGACACTTCGTTTTCCTCGGCTGAACTCCAAATTTTTCATACATTGCATGTAAATGTATTTTTAAGCATGAATGTGATCAGTAGGCTCAGACGATCACAGAGGACACTTTGGCTCCATCAATGGTGGCCGGGAACTCGAAATACGTTGCTCAGATGGCGCCTGGTTCTGCGGGGATTTCAGGTGGCCTTCGGCTGAGCTCGAGGAAGGAGACGGACGGGGAGCCGTCGAATCAGGCGATCAAATAATCTTCAACGGCCTGGATCTGAACGGGAGCGGCGCGATGAGATGTGCGGCCGAGATCTGTCGCGCGATCAATCGTGCGTCCAGGATCCGCTCCTGGAGATTTTTCCACGTCCCACATCGAAACGGCTCCCTGTTTTTCAGCGGTTTATCACCCAAGTGCTCCCTATCACTATCCAATTGAACTTCTCCCCTCAAGGTGCCGCCCCGCACCGTGTTCTCCCTGCGGGCGCGTTCTGCGCTCACCACTACTCCCTGCGGGCGCGCCACTGGCGCCCACTATGCACACACGGGCGCTCTCCTCGCGCTCACACTGTGCAGGCTTCATCACCGCGTGGCCTCAGGGCTTATTCACGGCCTCGGCCTCTCTTGGGCTGGCCCCATGGGATCCCCTTGGGCATGGTGACCTAGTCCCACATGTGCCTTGGGTTGAACCCTTAAGGTTGTCCCTTGATGGCTTCCTTTTTGCTAGAGTAGAGACTTAGGGACTTTGTATAAAAACAAAGTAACCAAGTTTCCAATGCCAAATGCCACTTTTTCCTCTAAGCCATTTCTTCTTCTATATCTCTTCTTCTTCATTAGAATTCCTCCAATTCTTCCTCAACATTTAATCTTCACTTAGGAGTGAAATTCTTGAAGGTTCATCATCAACTCTTCTTCTTCATTTCTTCCCTTCTCTTCTTCATTAGAATTCCACAAATCTCCTCAACATATATTCATTACTTTGGTATATCGAATTCTCACGATTTAATCTTCACTTAGGAGTGAAATTCTTGAATGTTCATCATCAACTCTTCTTCCTCCAATTCTTCCTCAACATTTAATCTTCACTTAGGAGTGAAATTCTTGAAGGTTCATCATCAACTCTTCTTCTTCATTTCTTCCCTTCTCTTCTTCATTAGAATTCCACAAATCTCCTCAACATATATTCATTAATTTGGTATATCGAATTCTCAACATTTAATCTTCACTTAGGAGTGAAATTCTTGAAGGTTCATCATCAACTCTTCATGCATTGTGAAGACAATGCATGGTCTTCTAACATTGTTGGGACATTGTATCCACGTGATACAAGTTCTTTGAACTTGAAGATCAGCTCAACAATCGTCAGATGTACATGGAGAATGTTTCAACCATAATCTTCTATCCCACATAGTGAATCTCCTAAGTGACATGCCTCTTAGTACCATGGCCATTCTCCTTCATCACCATCACCATCACATCCTTTGTCATTCACATCTTGACATTCCTTGACATCCATTCATTCCATGACAACATCATGCCTCATTGACAACAAATGCAACACAATGCATTTCAATCTCCCCCTTTTTATTTGTTGTCAATACACTACTTCTTCACATATGAATGGGTCAATATGTGTGCCAATATTTTCTCCCCCTTATTGGCGATCATATGAAATGGTGTGGTGTGGTTCTCTTCAAAATATTTCTTCCTCCCTTTGAATAGCATCTTCTTAAAAATCACTAAGAGAGGGATGATGTCACATGTTCTCTTTAGAAAAGAACCTTTTGCAGATCAAATCTAAGTCTACGTGGGATAACCCGGTGTTGAAAACAAGAGTGATGTAACCAAGGTACTCAATGTTGTCCAACATTAACTATACATGTGAGATCATGCTTCAAGGGGCTTGAAATTTATCAGATATAACAATGAATTTCCTAAATCCTGCACAACTTCACAAAACTCATTAGAAAGTTCAGGTGCAAAGATAAAGCTCCCCCTTTCAACCATTTTCCTTCAATCAATACTCCCCCTTAATTGTCATGATGAATACAATTAAGAAACAAGGGATGAAAGTATGATTGGAATACCTTCAGCTTTTCTTAAGATGATATTAAATCTTAGAATACCATCTTCTCCAGATTGGCTCCCCCTCAAGGGGTGCACTCCATTCTGTCCAAACCACTCTCCAGATGAGAATGATCATCATCTTCAATTCCCTGCAATGTTAGCACATGTAAATACCAGACGTATAAGGGAATAAGATGGAACCTCCTTGGTTCATCAATGTGAACAACAAGGTTGAGAAGATTCTCTCAACTGAGATGTCCCATTTTCACGATTCATCACACTTGCACATTTGAACTTCAATGATATTTGTGCTAATGTGGATCTCAAAACCTCTTTAACTTCTTTGTGTGTGACTCTTGTATTTCTAGGTGCCTTCTCAGCACTAGAGTCTCCTGGTGGAATCTTCATTCTTTTGAAGAATCCCTTCTGAGCTGGAATGAATATCATGCATTTATCACTAGTATGTCCAGCTTGATTGCACCTCACACACAGAACTTGATCTTCATGTGAAATATTTTTCTTTCCTTTTGCCTTAGCAATTTCCAGAACTTCATCTTCAGCTGTTTTCAGATCTTTGGCAAGTTGCATCTGATTTGGCCATATGACTAGTAAGTCACTTGGAAGTGTGGCCTCAGTTCTGGATATTACACATGGTTCCTTCAATGCTTTCAAGCTACCTTTCTTAGGCAACTTGTTTTCAATCAATCCCTTCTTCTTCTTTTGGATTTATCGTCTGTTTGAGTCCAGTCTGCCTCTATTGAATTTCATGGCTTCATTATGAAGATCCATGATATGTCCTTTCTTTCCACAGTAGAAGCATTTCGTCTTGGTGGTCCTTCTTGATGCATCACACTTCTTGGATTTAGACTCCAAGTTCTTATCTTCCTTTTTCATAATCTTCTTGGGAGAATCTTCAGCTTTCTTCTGCTTTCTTCCCAAGGATTCATTCTGAGCCAAGTTCTGTGATCTTTTCTTCTTTTGAGCTCTGGATAGAGTTGGAGATTGACATGTATCTTTTTGACCACTTTTTCAATCATCCCAGATGTTGTCAAGTAATCCAAATCTATTTGCAGTAAATAGATGTCTCTGGACCTGTGGATGCTTCTTCTTTTCTTCTGGCTTTCTCCCCCTAGGCATGGGCTTCCTCTGTGCTTTGGAATTCAGTGGATTGTACCAACAATCCTTTGCACAGTGCCCATACTTGTTACAACACCAACATTGACACACAAATCTTGACTTTTTGATTCCTTCTGATTGTAGGGTACTTGTCTTGAATTGTTCTACTGCTTCAGGAGAGCTTTCTTTCTTCATTGTCTTCATCCATACTTGTTTGGAATTATTCTTCCATCCTGCACTTTTTGAGGAAACACAATTAGAAGAATTAGTACAAGATGGGATGGATGGTACCTTCCTTTTAAAAGATGTTTCCCTTTTATTAGAGGATGTCCTTCTTTTAGAATCATCCTGCTCAATGCATACTTGAGTAGCAACATTTCTCCTTTCAGCTGACTGGGAGGCTTTGGCTTTGGGTGATTGTTGATTGTTCAATATCACCTCCAGTTCTAAGCATTTCATATTGAGGGAGTTCTTCTCATCCTCAATAGTTCTTAGCCTTCCTTCCCATTTCTCTTCCAGCCGCTTTATCTGGTCTTCATGCACCTTATTCATTTCAAGCAATGAGTTGTCAAGCTCCTTCACCCTTTTTACTTTGTCTTCATGTTGAGCATATTTAACAACCATTGATACTCTATGAATCTTCTCTAGTGCATGGTAAACATCTTTGATTATTACTTTAAAGAATTATTTCTCAGAAAGGCTTCTTTGCAATTATTCACCAGTGTCTTCATATCTTTCATTGTAAAGAGAAACAGTTTCATCTTTAGCCTTCACCAGCTTTCTGAGAGTGTTGGTTATGCCAACCCTTTTAGCCAACTGATCTTCCATTGTATTGGATTCTTCTTCTAGCTGTAATTTTTCTTCTTGAAGATCAAGGATTCCTGTAGCTATACACATTGCCACTTCCTTGGGGACTGTCTTCTGAAGATATTTTTTTGCATTTAGAAGATCATTGTTTCTTCCATATTCATCACATCTAGAGCACGCTTCATCAGAAGAATGATAAAAGGAATTTTCATATGATGTGACTTTCACATTTCTTTCCATAGAAGGAGTTTCTCTGATTGCAGCAACCTTCTTCCTCATCTTCTTTGCCTGTTTCTTCATTCTGTTTTTCAGAGTCTTGGCAGATATCTCCATTGGAGGCTGTTCTTTCATTTCCTCAAATCTGCACTCCATATAGACTCCCTTGGATCATTTAGAGGCAACCTCCCTCTAATACCAATTGAAGTGCCCAGATCAGTGTGATTCACTGAGAGGGGGAGGGGGTGAATCAGTGATCCTTTAAAACTTTTTACTAATTGATTCTTAATCAATTAAACCTCTATAGCTAGTTAAAGCCTCGATCCACTCTTCTTGTATCTCTCACCTTTCCTCGAATGATGTAGTAGATATAAAGTCACAAGACACAAGGATTTACAAGGTTCGGCACCAAAGGCCTACGTCCTTTCCATGTTGGTTATACGCCCCAACATGGTTTCTTCCATTATAATCTGTTAGTATTACAATGGTCGATATAGAGTCCCACTGTATCTCTCCTGAGTCCCACAGGAGGGTCTTTATACTGCGTCCCACAATGTTACCAGAGTCCCACTGGCCTGCTCCAGAATCCCACTAAAGAGTTCTTCCACCCTGAGTCTCACATGGGGCTTCTCCTAGCACCTCGAGTCACACGAGTAGCTCTTCTTCACTTTATGTTCTTCAACTATCCTCAGCAGCCTGGGAAAAAGGATGATGGCCTTGCTCTTCACATTGATCACTTGATCAGGTCTTCTCGTCTTGCTCAAGATTTATCTCCTTCTTCTTAGGATGACCTCTCCTCTGTCTTCATGATTCTTCATGGACTTCTCAGCTACTGAAAACTCAGGAAATATGATGTCTTTCACTTCATCTTGGCTTCAGTCTCACTTCTGAACAACTTCATGCACTAAGTGCATGGCAACTCTGCATCTTCATGCACTGATTGCATGGCATCCCACATTCCTCAAGAACTTCTGATCTTGGTCAACTCTAATGCACACAACCTGATTGGACTTTGTTCACGTGTTCATGTGCATGCATGCAAGCATGCACTCTCCTTTTCTTCTTTTGGTGCAGTAAACCCTCAAAGGGTGTATTTACCTTGAGCACACACACCTTCTCACTCACACACTTTGATCAATTTGTTTACACACATAAATGTGTGTTGTTCTTTAGTGTGAGAGTCTTACACATCTACTAAGTGTATACACTTTTAGTGCACACACTAGGTTCGGCCTTCACTTGTTAAGCACACACAAATTCTTCACTTTGCACACACACTTGAATTAGTTCTTCTTTGTTGTGGCCTACACTTCATTTCTTGCACACACCCAAGGCTACGACCTCTTTGTTATTTTTCACACACAAGCCGTAGGTATGTAATGGCCTTCCTCCATTGCACACACACAAATGTGTGGTCTTCCTCTTGACTTTCACACACAGCAAAATATGATCTTTTATTTGTTCTTCAAAGTGTGCACCGACAAGGCTACGACCTTCCTCCTTTGCACACCCACTGCCCGAATGCAATTAACACTGCCAATATGAAGGCGCTCAAGTGCTTAAGTCGCGGCCTCTCTTCTTCTTCAAAGCGCAAGGCACACTCGGGTGCACAAGGCAGCGTGCAAGACTGCACAAGAGCCACGGGCGCGCAGGCCTCAAAGGAAAAGGTGGCGCGCAAGGTCCTTGGTGCACAAGGGCGTGCAAGGTGCATTGGCCGCGGGGGGGCGCAAGCCGTGAAACACCTTGGTTGCGCAAGGATCCTCCTGCCACGCAAGTTCGCTGGCAGTGAGGGCTCTTCCTGTCGCGCAAGGGGTGCGCACAGGGAACACCTTCGAAGCCTCGGGTGGCTCCGGAACAAACTGCCGCGCAAGTGAGATGTGCGGGGCACCTGAACTTCATGAGGCACAGAGGCACTCTCACGGGACTTCTTTCAAGTTTTCCAGCCAACATAAATGAGGGATCGACCTTTATTTTTATAGGCAGAGACGTCTCGGATCATCCGCGTGCGGTAAATCTTTGATCTCCCGAAGATTTCGGATCTTCAAGATTCTTTTAAATCTCGTTTTTCTCCTCTGTTCACGCGGGTTATTTTCCTTCATTATTTTTCACGTACGTGTGACTAAAAACGCATGAAAGCCTCTGTTCTTTTCCAATCCATGTACGACATCAACTCCACATGGCCTCGACACTTCGTTTGCCTCGGCCGAACTCCAAATTTTTCATACGTTGCATGCAAATGTATTTTTAAGCATGAATGTGATCAGTAGGATCAGACGATCACAGAGGAAACTTCGGCTCCTTCAATGGTGGTCGGGAACTCGAAATACGTTGCTCGGATGGCGCCTGGTTCTGCGGGGACGTCGGGTGGCCTTCGACTGAGCTCAAGGAAGGAGACGGATGGGGAGCCGTCGGATCAGGCGATCAAATAATCTTCAACGGCCTGGATCTGAACGGGAGCGGCGCGATGAGATGTGCGGCCGAGATCCGGCGCGCGATCAATCGTGCGGCCAGGATCCGCTCCTGGAGATTTTTCCGCGTCCCACATCGAAAGGGCTCCCGGTTTTTCCACGGTTTATCACCCAAGAGCTCCCTATCACTCTCCAATTGAACTTCTCCCCTCACGGTGCCGCCCCGCACCGTGTTCTCCCTGGGGCGCGTTCTGCGCTCACCTCTACTCCCTGCGGGCGCGCCACTGGTGCCCACTATGCACACACGGGCGCGCTCCTCACGCTCACGCTGCGCGGGCATCATCACTGCGTGGCCTCGGGGCTTATACACGGCCCCAGCCTCCCTCGGGCTGGCCCCATGGGATCCCCTTGGGCGTGGTGACCTAGTCTCACATGTTCCTTGGGTTGAACCCTTAAGGCTGGCCCTTGGTGGCTTCCTTTTTGCTAGAGTAGAGACTTAGGGACTTTGTATAAAAACAAAGTAACCAAGTTTCCAATGCCAAATGACACTTTGTCCTCTAAGCCATTTCTTCTTCTATATCTCTTCTTCTTCATTAGAATTCCTCCAATTCTTCCTCAACATTTAATCTTCACTTAGGAGTGAAATTCTTGAAGGTTCATCATCAACTCTTCTTCTTCATTTCTTCCCTTCTCTTCTTCATTAGAATTCCACAAATCTCCTCAACATATATTCATTACTTTGGTATATCGAATTCTCAACATTTAATCTTCACTTAGGAGTGAAATTCTTGAAGGTTCATCATCAACTCTTCTTCCTCCAATTCTTCCTCAACATTTAATCTTCACTTAGGAGTGAAATTCATGAAGGTTCATCATCAACTCTTCTTCTTCATTTCTTCCCTTCTCTTCTTCATTATAATTCCACAAATCTCCTCAACATATATTCATTACATTGGTATATCGAATTCTCAACATTTAATCTTCACTTAGGAGTGAAATTCTTGAAGGTTCATCATCAACTCTTCATGCATTGTGAAGACAATGCATGGTCTTCTAACATTGTTGGGACATTGTATCCACGTGATACAAGTTCTTTGAACTTGAAGATCAGCTCAACAATCGCCAAATGTACATGGAGAATGTTTCAACCATAATCTTCTATGCCACTTAGTTAATCTCCTAAGTGACATGCCTCTAAGTACCATGGCCATTCTCCTTCATCACCATCACCATCACATCCTTTGTCATTCACATCTTGACATTCCTTGACATCCATTCATTCCATGACAACATCATGCCTCATTGACAACAAATGCAACACAATGCATTTCAATAATAAACAAGAAACATCTAAATAAAGAGGGAATGAATATTTTCTATTGAGTTTATTCTTCCCATTCTTCTACCTAGTTATCATATCTTCTCTTCCTATCTTACTCTCTAAAATTGAATGTGATCGAAAAAATGGGGGATACTTATTTTTTTTATTTTGTTATGTGCACCTCTTAATTTTAGAATTTCACTTTTTAGTTGTTGTTGATAATATTTTTTTCCCATTCTTTCACTCCTATTGTCACTTTAACAAAAATCTACAAAAAATCATATTAAATTTAATTAATCACTTCCACTTCCATGCATCATATAAAACTAACAGGCCCATGTGTGATAACTATAGCTACCAATTTACATGTCTTACAATACTTGAATATGTTTCTCAATAGCATATGAATACCAAGAACTCATGTTCAAACTCATTTAATCCCCTATGAAAAAAACACTATGATATTTCATGCATTGTAATTAGGGATTCATCGAGAAATATCTTTAATGATCACATATTATTTAGGAAAAAATCATTCCATTATAATCATATAGAAGTTGAAATCCCATGGAATTGACTAGGATACAATCAACCTCAAATGGGAATTTTACCAAGAACATAATGTTAAAATACTCTCTTCATTACAGCCACAACACATGTAAAATTAGATCTCCCTTTAATCATACTATATAAAACAACTAGAAATAAATCTATTTATCATGTTGATCCCAGATTTTTTGGTAGTTCACCCATCTAGTCATGTTGAAAGATGGAATCTAAGATTTAAAACTCCAAAAATAATTAATCTATCTTGGACCTCAATCATTGAATCATCATCATCAATGAAACTTCTGTAGAATAATTTATGATTAAAGTTTCATCCTCCAGAAGTTTTGGAAGTATATGATGAATGTATGGTGAAATAAAATAGCATTCTTGGTTATCCCCGCATAATTTATATTCTCATCACCTCCCTTAATCATATAAATACATCTATTATTTCAACCCCAAACATCAAGATGATTGAATAGAGACTCAGTGTTCTCCTCATTAATGCTTTAGAAATGGTTATTTTGTCAATAATTGAACTCAAAATATTGGATTTCCCAAACCAGATTCAATAGTGGCTTTGGCTCAGTCAATATTGAAGGCTTATTCATCTAATCATGGAAGCGTACTTAAAAGGATTTGATGGTGGGTTGTCTTTATATTAATAGGGTTTGTGTTCATATTTTATGGCTCTCCATTGGAAAAACCCTATTCAGTAATATTGGGTTCAACATATCTATGATTATTCTCCCAGATCATTAACATAGTGGCCCATGGCCTCAATTAGAATCTACACAAAACCATATCACCTCTTATATAAAAAAGAATATTGATTCAAATTTTTCAAATTATGGTGGAGTTTTTTTGAAAAACTTCTAAATAATAATGACTTATTTTTTAGAATTATGTGTTGGAAATGAAGAAGTTACACAAAAACTGATTTTATTTATTGAAATCTGGATAACCTCCCATCGCCTTTTCGTTTCATCATGTTGGATCGAAGAATTTGAAAATGCGGGTAGGTGCATCCACCTTTCTCCAAAAATAAATTGAAAGGAAAAAGTGGGGGATCTTCCATTCACATATCGTAATGGAAAAAGGGGTCACCCCTTCCTCCTTTCCTTTATGTCCCAATAAAAAGGCACCCCCACCTCACTTAAAAAATATTCCATCTTTCTATTTTATTTTCTTTCCCATTAAAATAAGTTACCATTGTACATTGTGGTTCCTATGGACTATGAGAAGTTTTGATATTTGTCAAACCATCATTTAGAGGAATTTTTACCTATTTATTTTAATTTTATTTATTTATTTATGTTATTTTTTAGTTACTTATAAATATGGTAATTATTTAATATTTTAGTTAATTTTATATAGTTTAGAAATAATAGTTATTACTATAAATATTATGTATAGATTAACTAATGAATAACTTGGGATTATGAATGATTATATATAATTATAAGTTAATAATAAATATCTAATTAATAAAATATTATCAACTAATTATTATGACATAATTAAGTATATGTTATGTGAGTTTTTAAAAATTATTAGCTAATGAATAAAGAGTGATTAAACAATGTTTAACAGTTTACTAAAGAATAATTATGTTCTGATTATTGAATGATTAACTAATGATTTACTAATGATTAAATAATTACATGTTAATGATTAAATAATGATTATATTATGATTTAATATTGATTGAGTAATGGTTAACTAATGATTAAATATTGAATGAGTTACGATTAAATAATGACTAATGATTGATTGATTAATGATTAAGTAATGAAAAATTTATGATTAAATAATGATTATAGAATGATTAAATAATTATTACAGAATTTCTAAGGAATTCATAACTAATTATTATTTAGTGGGTAACTAATAATTTACTAATGATTAAGAAATGATATTGGAATGATTATGGAATAAATAAAGAATGATTATGTAATGATTAGGTAATTTGTAAATAATGATTAAATAATGATTAACTATTGATTAAGAAATTATTATGGAATGATTAGAGAATAAATAAAGAATGTTTAAATAATGCTTAACTAATGATCCATTAATGATTCACTAGTGATTAACTAATAATAAATGAATGATTAAAGAATGAATAAATAATTCTTAACTAATGATTAAATAATGATTAAATGATGATTTATGACGGATTATGTTATGATTAAGTATTGATTAAAGACTGATTAAGTAATGATAATGAGTGATTAAATAATTATTACAGAATTTTTAAAGAGTGATTAAATAATTGTTACCTTATGATTCAATAGTTATTAAAGAATGATTAACTAATGGTTGACTAATGTTTAATAAACTATTCAATTATTTTAATGATTTATTAAATGATGAATAATGAATGTTTAACTAAGTAATAATGACTAGTTAACTAGTGATTAAATAAACATTAACTAATGATAAATAATTATTTTATATTAATTAACATTATATTAACCTAGAATAAACAAATGATGAAAGTTAACAAAGTAGATGAAAATGAGGCTCAATTGCATACATGATTTGTTACTCTCGTTATTTAGATGATTCAACCCTTATCGTGCACCCATTTTTTAGTATTTAGAGATATGTTTTATATGAAACAAATATTTGTTATAAACCATTGAATATACCATTATGAATGTTAACAGTTATTCAAAAAAAAACATTAGTGTCGTCATTTAAGATATTATAAAATGATCAAAAAATTTGGTAGAATGAAGATTTTGTGGTTATCTAAGTAATCAAATGCTCATCTAGATACTAAAATTATATAGGGTATGGACACCGATGTACTTAGGGGTAAAACCCAAAAAGTCTTCCTTGATCTAGATTCGATTTGGTACTAGTGCATGACAACAGGTCTTATTGAACACCTAGCTTGACAATAACAATTTATATTATTTAGATGATTCATATTTTCTTTATAAACTATTGAAATTCCGTTAACAAGATTAGAATTTGTACTAAAAAAATTCTAGTATCATATTTTAGGACATAAAAATATTTTATAAAAATTCAATATCGAAAATATTACATTTTTGAGCCTCATTGTCAATAATATTTGTAGAATTTTTTCAAAACTGTGGTAAAATTAATATAAAACATCAAATCAGATTATTTATCCATGATAAAATTACAATTATGATCATATAAAAGGAAATGGACAAGAATAAACACATTAAAAACACATAAATGATTTACAACAAACAAGAAATACATTTTCATTTTTCAACAGAATGGAGTTTTTATGGGATGATTATGACTTCCGAAGCATAGTAAAATATAGATTATTTTCATGTGTTAGTTTAATAGAAACCTCCAATGAGATATACTTAACTATTGAATTTTCAAAATATTTATTCCTTCTAAAGACATCGTTACAATATTGGGAGGCATTTCATTAGAATACTAAAAGCTTTTGAAAATTCAAAAGTTAAGTATATCCCTTTTGAAGATGTTATTAAGCTACCATATGAATATAATTTGTGGTTTACTTCACTTATGATGTCAGTATCATCTCATCAAAAATCTTTTCTATTGAAAAATGCCAAGGATATACCTTTATATTCTAAATCAATGAGGGGTTATTTAATGTGTTTGGTCAGGTCCATTTCACATTATATGATCATATTTTTATTTTTATCATGGATAAATAAACTGATTTGATGTTTTATCTTCTTTTTACCTCATTTTCAAAAACATTCTAGGACTTATTTTTGAATAAAATTTTATATAATGAAACATTCGTATCTTATAATAGGACATACAAATATGATCTAAAATTTTAGTATCATAAAAATTATATGGTCAGCCCTTTTTGTCAATATTTTCAACACTATCATAATCTTAACCAAAAACATTTTTGATGTAGAGATTCAGGATTTCATGTGTCTACTACAAAAAATAGGTTATTAAAACTGATCAAAGATATTTTTGTGGTACACAACCAACAACAATAGTTTGGATGTAATGACCCAAAGTTTTTCAATGGAAATTCCATTCTTATAATTATGTCATAAAAACATGAAAACAAAAATTAATGAACTAATATGTGATAAGTGACCTTTAAACATAAGTTTGTCACTTCTGTGTTTGGAATATTGAAAATCTGACATTCACAGTTGTAGTCAAGATAATTTTTGGAGTCTAATAAAACAAATATAATTTTTTGTGAATAGTAACCTAACCTTATGAATAGTAGCATACCCTTATGAATAGTGATATACCATAATTAATAGTGACCTTATCTATGATATTATAAAAATATAATTCAAGTGAATGTATGATTTACCTATATTTTTGAATAAGTAAATAAATGTTTAAAAAATGTTTTTTAGTAATAAACAATGATTTTAATTAAATATTAAATAAATTATATTTGGAAAATTATTTTTGATAAATGGACTTCATTTTTGGATTCTAAATGTCAAAAAATGGTTGGGGAAATTTTTTGGTATTTTTCTGAGTTACATGTTTTCTTGAGGAATAGTGAAATACCATAATTTACAAAATAAGCTAAATAAGATAATTATAGAGTCATTTGTGAAATTCTGCTGATGTAATCCCACTTCAATCGGGATCACATGATAAAATTACTATTCATGGTCATTTAAGACTCACTATTCCTTGTCTTAGGGGAAATTAATAATCTAATGAATTTTATACTTAGGAAACCCCTCTCCCCTCCACTATAAAAACCACCCTTCACACCCTCATTTCCTCACACCTCCCAAGCTCCAAGACTTCTCTAAAATCTTTCCAAACAACTTACCTAGCCCCTCTCCCACGTTCGAGAGCTTCTGGTCTCATCTAAAGATCATGGCTAGCTTCTTTAAGGAGAATCTAAAAAAGAGGATTTAAGAGGTAATTTCTCTCCATCTTCTCCTTTAATTTCCTTTTAAGTTTGAGTTCATTTCTTCATCTCTCCCCACCTATCGTCATTCAAATGGAATTTTAACTCTATTTTTATAAAAATTATGTATTTTTATGATGCTAATGGGATATTATATCATCCAACCACCTTTCCCCCTTCCTTTTAATTTATTAAAGAGAACGTTGTTCGTGAGGTTTTAATTTATAACCTTCAAGAAAGACATGAATTCATCTTCCATTTCTACCATCAGATTTGATCATGATACCATTTTTATGGTTGAACCATAATTTTTATATGCATTATTTCCTATTTAAATTTCTCGAAATAACTTATGGGCATTTTACAAAGTGATACATTAAAACTAGTTCGTTGTGATCGAAAAACCACCCAAATTAACCGAAATAATCATCATTTTATTCTTATCTAATGATTCAACCACATGGAAATAATATGATTCATTATAATATTGTTAAATATATTGTAATATCATTAATAAAATGTAATATCAGTTCTGGATGTTTACCCATGTTTTACCCAAACATCAATTTAAGAATACAGGTGAACCACTCAAGAAAACCATAAAAAACATTCCTGGATAATGTATTTAAATTCTATAAATCATCTAAAGGATCATAAAATCACTTAATGAAACCATAATGAACCTTATTAATGTACACAAGGTTCTGGATTTCTAATTAATGAATATAATGTCATTATACCGGACATTAAAGAGAAGGAAACATTTAGATACAAGGTAAGGGGAAAAATCTAGAACCCAATTTTCTTTCTTCCGGTTCTCCCTCTTTCACTCCAATTTGGTATGTTCACTTCTTAAAAATCATTTTTTCATCATTAAATTAACTTTTCTGGGATATAAATGTTTTTTAATAATGTTTATGTCAATCCAAATGTTTTTCAAAATAACGCTTATTTTAAGAACTCAACTTTTACCTCTCATTCTTGGTTGATGGTTCATGTATCAACTATGTTGTTCCCTCGTTCTTTTGGGAACCCAAAAGTTTTGAATGTATTATTATTAGATGAAACCCATTCCTTACTATGGGATAGTTATGTTCATTATTGATATATGTTCTATGTGGCATGAATGATAATGATAGTATTATGAGGTGATGGGTGTGGCCGTAATTATATAGTGCAATATTAATGATTGAATGTGACGGATGGGCCAAGAATTATACAGCTCTCTAATGCATTGGGTAAAGTAATGAATCTCATGATTAAATGTGAAATGATGTGTTAAAAAGATTCTATCTTGGTTCCCATGTATGTGTGGTAGTTAACCACTAATACATTATGTTTTATTTTTTATGCATTTCCACATTTCAAGTCTTTTATTTATGCTCCTCTCATGTTCATGATCTTTTTCATATGTCATGATTATGCTCACCCCATGATATATTATTCTTATATAACCTCTTAATGGGATATATATCACCCCTTTTTATGTATATCCTCAGGAGGATACATATACTAAGGAGAGGAAAAGTGCCAATAAGAAGCTAGAGAAGAAGAAATTAAATAAATGTTTATGCTTCATGTTGTAATTGTTGTGTACCAGCCTAGCTTTTCCAAGACACTAAACTTTTGGATCCTCTATGTGTAATAATATTATGTTGTTTAAATTTAAAATGATTTAATATTAATATAAGAAAAGTTCGGGTCGCTATAGTTGGTATAAGAGGAATGGTATAGTTAATTTGGGAATTAAGATTAGTGAACCCTTGAGAAAACCTATAAGATGAGACTAAGTACAAATATGCACACAAGAATATTTAAAAAGGTATCGCATATGTTATTTTTATGTATAAATTGTTTAAATTAATAATTTATTCATGACTTCTTTACTTATGTTTTTTTATAACCTTTTCTAAGTTAGAAAATGGAGGGAACTACGAGAAATCAGGCCAACAACTCGTGCGGGGGACAATGCAACAATTTCTTGAACAACATCACCAATGATTTGGTAGGTAGAGTTAAAAACTTCATGGTGATTCTTACCCAATTATATCATGTTAGGAACAATAACCACAATAATAGGGAACTTCCTCCTTCACCAAAGAGGGACAAACTGGCTATCGAATGCTTTATGCGGTAACGGCCATCGACGTTTAGAGGGTCTTCTAATCCACTAGTTGCAGAACAGTGGGTCAACTCCATGGAGATGATCATTTCGGTGCTTCACTATTTTGACATGGAGAAGGTGACTCTAGCCATTTATCGTCTAGATGGAGAGGTTGATCAATGGTGGTATTTGATTAAGAACACCAAGTCAAGGGAGAAAATTGAAGAAATGGAATGGGAAGTCTTTAAGATAGTGTTTCTAAATAAGTATTTCACATGAACATTTCATAAAAAGATGGGGAGAGAATTCATATAGGTCAATAAAAAATGAGGAGAATCTATCACAACCAACAAAGTTAATTTCATAAGGCTTTCAAGGTACGATTCGTGTTTTTTAATCAATAATGATAGAAAAATTGATAAATTGTTGAGTGGATTAAAACCATATCTTTGAAAGGATCTTCCAATTCGAGACATTGGGAGTTATGAAGAAGTTTTTTGATGTGCCCTCAATGTGGAGATGGTGTTTGGAGAATGTTCCCATGTCTATGGGGATAAGAAAAGAAATATGGAGTTTCAAGCTGGGGGATCTAATGAAAAAAGTGGGAAGAAAACTCAACGACCCACATGCCAGAAATGTGGGAAGCTGCACCATGATAATTGCCTCAACGGGATGGGGAAGTGCTTCATGTGTGGGAAAGAAGGAAACCATGCTCAAGAGTGTCTAAAAGAAATGGAGAGGAATGATAATGTGATAGAAGAAAGAAGAGAACCACTCATGGTTCAATGCTACAACTGTAGATAGTTAAGGCACTATGCAAGTCAGTGCACTAAACCTCGAGTTCTCGGTGGAAAACAACGTCAGAAACCACCAAAGACAAAAGAATAAGGTAAGGCTTATGCCATCACTACTGCAGATGTAGAGCATGATAATGAAGTCGTACAAGGTAAACTTTTAATTCACACAAGAATGGAAAAAGTCTTTTTTGATCCTGGTTCTATGCATTCCTTTATATCTTGCATGTTTTCTAGAACTATAGAATTGAATCCCCGAAACCTTGAAGTAGATATATCTCTAAACACACCATCTGGTGAAATCATTGTAACCCAAGTGTTTGACTCTTCTCATGTTGTCATGTGTGGGATGATTCTTCGGTAAAATCTCGTAATACATCCCTTGGTGGAATTCGACATTATAATGGGAATGGATTGGCTCTCGTTATATAGAGTACATATCAATTGTTGGGAAAAGAAAATATTTTTTCATATTCCAAACCATCCCATCCTTTTCTACAAATTCAAGGAAGATCAATAATATCCTTTGAAAAATCCTTCAATGGTGTGGGTGTTGATTCCCTATGAAGAAGCATACCTCACAAAAATGGATGAGTCAAAAGAAAGCTCCAACCTTGAGGAAATTCCCATCATGAGGGAATACAACGATGTACTTCCTGAAGAGTTACCTGAAATTCCCCTAGATCATGAGGTAGATTCCTCAATTGAACTCATACCTGGAGCTACGACTATCTCAAAGTGTACCTATTGGATGGATCCTATCTAACTAGAGGAATTAAAGAAGTAGTGAAAAAGCATCTAGAAAAAGGGTTCATACACCCTAGTGTATCACCTTGGGGTACGCCGGTGCTCTTTGTAAAGAAGAAGTATGGAACAATGCGGCTTTGTATCGATTATCGGGAACTCAACAAGATCACCATAAAGAATAAGTATCCTCTCCCAAGGATTGATGACTTGTTTGACCAGTTAAGAGGAACTCAATACTTCTCAAAGGTGGATATTCCTTCTGGATATCAGTAGGTAATGGTGAAGAAGGAAACTATTCCGAATACTGCCTTCCGTATAAGGTATGGGCACTATGAGTTTTTGGTGATTCCCTTCGGACATACTAATGCCCCTACAATCATCATGGATTTGATGAATAGATACATTAGACATTACCTTGAAAAAATTATGGTAGTGTTTATTGATAATATTCTTATCTACTCCAAGAGAAAGGAGGAACATGTAGAACATCTAAGACTTGTGTTAGTGACTTTGAGAAAGGTGAAGTTGTACGCCATGTTCATCAAGTGTGACTTTTGGATGAATCAAGTCACATTCTTGGGACATGTGATCATAAGTGAAGGAATTTATATGGATCCTTCAAGAAAAAAGGTGATTGAGGAATGCCCCATGCCCTATAGGGTCATAGAAATTGGTAGTTTTCTTGGATTAACTGAGTTTTACCGACGTTTTGTGAGAAACTTCTCACGATTGTCAAGCCCGATAAAAAAGTTGACATGGAAAGGGGTAAAGTATGTATGGATAAAAGAATGTGAGGGAAACATCAAGGAGCTAAAGAGAAGGCTGATCACTACACCTATACTCACACTACCGAAAAGTGGATCATTTTTTGTGATATACAGTGATGCTTCGAAGAAAGGGTTGGGTTGCGTACTCAGGAAAAATTATAATGTGATAGCCTACACCTCACAAAAGTTTAATATCCATGAGCATAACTACCCAACACATGATATAGAGAGGGCATCCATGATTTTTTCCTTGAAAGTTCGGTGGAACTACATTTATTGTGAGAAGTGTGACATATACACTAGCCACAAGAGCCTAAAGTATATATTCACACAAAATGAGCTCAACATGCATCAAAGGATATGGTTAGAGATAATCAAAGATTAGGATTCCTCTATTCACTACCATCCAGGAAAGGCGAAAAAGGTAGCTGATGATCTAAGTAGAAAATAACCTGCTAATTTATCCATGTTATGGATTGACAAAGACCCAATCTTCTTATATATGCAAAGAATGGATTTGGATATCCTAAGGGCAGGGGATACATCCTACCTTGACCAAATGATTGTGCAATCATCCAACCAGGACAATATTAAGGAATCACAAAGGGATGACGTGGAGCTACAAAAGAGGGTGAATGTAGTAAAGGAAGGTAAGCTGCAAGAGTTCCATATCGACGATGATGGTGTAATTCAGTTTGGAATGTGGCTTTGTGTGCCTTCATCACCAGGGATAAAGAAGTAGCTATTGGATAATGCACATAGCTCAACAATCTCTATCAATCCTGGGAGTACCAAAATGTATTGTGATCTCTAAGAACACTTCTAGTGGGATAACACATAGAAGGAGATTGCATAATATATATCAAGGTACATGGTATGTCAGAAAGTTAAAGCTGATTGAAAAAAGTCCAAAGGTGTGATTCAGCCATTGCCTATAACCATGTGGAAATGGGAAAATGTTACTATGGACATTGTCACGGTTCTCCCGAATACGTCGAAGGGAAATAATGAGATATGGGTTGTGGTTGACCGACTCAACAAGACATCCAATTTTATCGCTATTAGAGAAGATCTATCAATTGAAAAAATTGAAAAGATATAAGTGAAGGAAGTGGTCAGACTGCACGGTGTTCCACTCTTAATTTTCTATGATCATGATCCAAGGTTCACATATATGTTTTAGAGGAGACCTCAACATTCATTGAGTACTGAATTAAATTTCAGGATGGCCTATCACCCCAAATCTAATGGCTAGATGGAAAGAACTATTCAGATGCTTGGAGATATACTTAGACCATGCTCTCTATAATTCAATGGTGGATGGGATCAACATCTCCCATTGGTTGAGTTCTCATACAACAATATCTTCCACCCGATTATTCAGATGGCTCCATATGAATCTCTATATGGAAAGCAATGTATAACTCCAACCTGTTGGGATGAAGTTGGAGAAAGAAAGCTACTTGGGCCTGATCATGTTCAAGAGATGACAGAGAAGGTTTAATCCATCCAGAAACACATCAAATCTACTCAATGTCTGCAAAAGAGATATGCCAAAAACCGTCGAAGGGACTTGGAGTTCGACGTTGGAGATAAAGTATTCCTTAGAATATCTCCATGGAAGAGAGTCATGTGATTCGGGAAGAAAGTGAAGCTAATCCCAAATTATATTGGACCCTTTGAGATCCTTGAACCCAAAGGAGTCATGGACTATCGTCTTGCACTTCCACCGAATATGGCTCGAGTTCATGAGGTTTTTCATATATCACTCTTGAGGAAGTACATACCAGATCCCTCACTTGTACTAAACATAGCGGTGGAGCAGCTGGAAGATGATCTCTTCTTTTAGGAGCAGCTAGTAATGATTCTGGATCAGAGATATAAGTTTCTACACAACAAGACAACCCATCTTGTCAAATTGTTTTGGAGGAACCATATGTTTGAAGAAGAAACTTGAGAACTATAAGTGTCAACAAAGGAGAACTACCCTCACCTGTTTGTGTAAAGTGAAATTTTGGGGGCGGAATTTCTTAAGGGGGAATAATGTAACAACCCAAAAAATTTCAATGGAAATTCCCTTATTATAATTATGTCAAAAAATTACATGAAAACACAACATAATGAACTAATAAGTGAAAAGTGACCTTTAAACATAATTTTGTCACTTTTGTGTTTGGTATTTTGAAAATCTGACATACATGGTTGTGTTCAAGATGATTTTTGGAGTCTAATGAAACAAAAATAATTCTTGTTGAATAGTAACCTGCCCTTATGAATAGTAACATACCCTTATGAATAGTGATATGCCCTAATTAATAGTAACCTTACTTATGATAGTATGAAAATAATATTCAAGTGACAGTATGGCGTATCTATATTTTAGAATATGTAAATGAATTTTTTAAAAATGATTTTTAGTAATAAAACATGATTTTATTTAAATATTAAATTAATCATATTTGAAAATTATTTTTGAAAAATGGACTTCATTTTTGGATTCTACATGTCAGTGAATGGTTGGGGTAATTTTTTTGGATTTTTCTGAGATACTTGAATTTTTGTTGAATAGTGAAATACCATGATTTACAAAATAAGCTAAATAAGCTAATTATAGAGTCGTGTGTGATGTTATGATGATGTAATCCCACTCGGTTCAGGATCACATGATAAAATTACTATTCTTGGTCATTGAATACTCACTATTACTTTCCTTACGGGAAATTAATAAACTAAGGAATTTTATATTAAGGAAACCCCTCTCCCCTCCACTATAAAAACCACCCTTCACACCCTCATTTCCTCACACCTCTCAAGCTCCAATCCTTCTCTAAATTTTGACAAAAAAACATCCATATCCCCTATCCAACGTTCAAGATCTTAGGATCTCATCAAAAGACCAAGCCCATCTTACTTAAGGAGAATCTCAAGAGGAGGATTTAGGAGGTAATTTCTCTCCCTCTTCTCCTTTAATTTCATTTCAATTTCATGTTCATTTCCTGATCTCTCCCCAACTATCTTCATTAAAATGGTATTGTAAATCCATTATTATACATATAATGTAATTTTATGATGCTAATAGGATATTATTTCATCCACCCCCTTTCCCTCTTCCTTTTATTTTATTAAAGAGAACGTTGTTTGTGAGGTGTTAATTTATCACCTTCAAGAACGACATGCTTTCTTTTTCCATTTATACCTTCAGATATGTTCATGAACCCATTTTTATGGTTGAACCAGAATTTTTTATATGAAATATTTCCTATTTAATGTTCTGGAGATAACTTATGTCCATATTACTAAGTGATAAATTAAAACAAGTTTGTTGTGATCGAAAAACCGCCCAAATTAACCCAAATAATCATCATTTATTTCTTATCTAATGATTCAACCACATTTATATAATATTATTCATTATAATATCATTAAATTCCCTATAACTTCAGTAATAACATGTTATATCAGCTCTGGATGTTTACCCATGTTCTACCCAAACTTCAATTTACGAATACAAGTGAACCACTCAAGAAAACCATAAAAACAAACATTCCTGAATAATGTTTTTAAACGCCATAACTCATCCAAAGGCACATAAAATCACTTAAGTAAACCATAATAAACCATATTAATGTACAAAAGGATATTTATTTAGAATTAATGAATATAATGTCATTATATAGGACATTAACGAGAAGGAAGCATTATGATAAAAGGTAAGGGGAAAATCTCGATCCCAATTTTCTTTTTTAGGGTTCTCCCTCTTTCACTCCAATTTGGTATGGTCACTTCTTAAAAATAATTTGTTCATCATTATCTTACCTTTTCTAGGATATACATTTTTTCTAATGAAGCTAATTTCAATCCAAATGTTTTCCAAAAGAACTCTTCTTTTAAGAACCCATCTTTTACCTCTCATTCATGGTTGATGGTTCTTGTATCATGTATGTTGTTCCCTCTTTATTTTGGGAACCCAAAGCTTATAAATGTATTCTAATGAGATGAAACACATTCCTTACCATTTTCTAGTTATGTTCATTATTGATATATTTTCTATGTGGCATTCATGATAATGGAAATATTATGAGGTGATGGGTGCGCCCAGAAATATATAGCGCAATATAAATGTTTGAATGTGATGGGTGTGCCCAGAATTATACAGCGCTCCAATTAATTGGGTAAAGTGATGAATCTCATGGGTAAATTTGAAATGATGTGTGAACAATATTCTATCTTAGATCACATGTGTGTGTGGTAGTTAACCACTAAGACATGATGTTTCATATTTTCTGTGTTACCACATTTCAAGTCATTTATTTATGCTCCTCTCATGTTCCTGATCTTTTGCCTATGTCATGATTATTCTCACCCCATGCTATATTTTTCATATATATCCTCTTAATGGGCTTTTAGATCACCACTTTTTATGTATTTCCTTAGGTTTATACATGTACTAAGGAGAGGAGTAGTGCCAATAAGATGCTAGAGAAGAATAAATTAAATAAATGTTTAATCTTGATGTTGTAATTATTATGTATGGTCCAACTTTTCCCAAGACACTAAAACTTTGTATCATCTATTCATAATACTATTATGTTATTTATATTTAAAAGGATGTAATAGTAATGTTAGAAAAGGCCAGGTCACTATATTGGACATCTGATTGTGTAAACCTAAGTGAATTTCATGAAAATGTTCATGGTTTCATAAATATATGACCTGATCAAGAGATAAATTATATTAGCTATAGAAATTTTCAATTACCAACTATGCTATATCATCTATCTAGTGAATTTGTTGTTGATGAGAATTTGGTTAGTGTAATAAATTCATTTTCCAAGTGGACATATAGTTCATTGAAGGAGTTATATTTTTTTGTTTTCGACATTACAACAACATCGTCCAATTGTATGAAGACATAGACATACAAGAGTGTTTTAGAAATGTAATTCCCCAAAAATTGATGATCCTCCCTATGGTGCGGATTAGGAAAAACTATATTATATCCTAGATATGAATGTAAATCTTATTTATGATGAAAAATTTTCATATTATGGATTCGAGAGAGACAATAGTGTTGTTGATTTGGAGAAGAAATCTTGGGAGGAAGTTTCTTGAAATGATGTAGTTACAATGTAACCTCGACCCACAATAAATCATCCACCACTCATTCCAACTTTGTTAGAAGTAATGAAAAATTTTCTAAACATTGTCTATAATGTTGTCACACCTACAATAGAGTTTCAAAATGTTATAGTGGATTGGTTTTATAAGCTAGAAAAAATATTATATGTTATAAGGGATTTTCCATGTAAATATGCATTGAAAATCATGCTAAGAGGATTTCATATTAGGAGGTATTGTAGATATTTAGTTCAAGAATAAATACATATAAAATACATCATAAGGTGTGAAAAATATTGGTATGATTAAATATTATACTTGAGGGAGATTTTAGATATTGAATTTGGAGGTTGGAGAAATTTTGAGATTTAGTCATCTCACGGAAGTGTTCATCCAGAACTGATACAAGATCATTCTTCATTGGATGATGAATTTTTGCCATTTATTGTCTTTAAGATGATTAGGAAATTCCAAGATGTTCTTATAGTATTCGTTAAAGAGTGGATAAAATAATATTTGTTTAAATTATTTCCTATAATAAGGCATGGATTATGAAACAAAAGGTAATTCTGAAGGTCATTGCTGATTGGGATGACTTTTATCGGGTATTATAGTAATTTGAAGACATACTTAGACAAAACGACTATTTTGTATCCCATATTCATTTAAACTAACATGTATCTCAAGATAACTGACTTGATCCATCTTATGTTCAATTTCATTGGTTGTTCTGGGCATTACTCTCATGTATTTCTACATTTCGTTTCAAAAAAAAGTTCATACAGATTGATGGAATGTTTTTATATGGAAAATATAATGGTGTATTGTTGATTGATAAAACCCAAGATAGAAACCATTCACCTATTATACTTTCATTTAACCTTGTGTATAAGGAGAACTATGAATCATGGATTTTTTTTGGCATGTATTAGCAACCATTTTCCCAACTTTCAGGAATTCTGTTTCATATCTGATTGGAATCGATCAATTAATATGGTAATTAATGAGGATCCTAATAATTGGAGTCCCCCAAATGTAGATCATCAGTAATGAATTGTAATAATTTTATAAATGTGTGATGAAAATTCCCTAACATTCCTTTGAATTTTGAAATCACAAGGCATGGTATCCAATGTCTTTATTATTTTTTACATCTTCAAAAAAAAGATAAAATCAATTTATGAAAAATATGGTCACATTTTTATAGAATATGAGTCAGATAAATTAAAGATTAAATAGATTTTCCAACAAATATAAAAGTTTAATCAATATGTATATGATTATATGATGTGAATTTCAAAAGAAAATTGGACGTTAGAATATGAAGGGGGGAAGAGGTACAATCACATGAACAGAAATATTGTGGAGTGAATCAACAATGTCTTTAAGGGTCTTCAAAAGATATTTATAACTTCCAATATTATGGATACATTTAATCATTGTGTGAACTACTTTGTTTATAGAAAAATAACTATCATTGTATTGGATTTATTAGGGTATAAGGTACATAAGACATTTTCAACAATAGATTTAAAAGACCATTGTAGAAGCATCTAGTTATCGAGTGTTCCTTTTCTGCTAAGAATACTATTGATTTTAATTTAATGACTGTTTTAACCGCATAAAAAGTATGAATGGTGAAAAATGATTCTATTAATAGAATCAATGTAATGTCAATTTGGAATCATCTAGTAATTGTTGTTACCAGGCGTAAACACAATCATAGAATGTGCCTGTATTAACATATCATGGGAAGCATATGTTGATCTAGTGTACCGGCTAGACAACATTTTTAATTTTTATGTTTCATCATGTATTCCTATTAAAGATTCTTTATATTTCCAAATGATCTTATAGAATACAATATTGATACCTGATATCAACCAGTTGCGTTAATGTGGGAGACCGAAGTCCAGTGGAATTTGGAATGAGATGGACTGGCCTAATGAATAAAGGAACAGTTTGAGATATAACATACGACATCAAGAAGTTCATAACCGAAAATGATTACCTAACATTAATGGATCGATTTCAAAATCTAAAATACATTTATGTATTGTCTACAATGTGATTTTATAGTATTTATAATTACATGGTGTTATTATATGATCCTTCATTTTGTAGAATTTTCTGCAATTTCTGAATACTTTTACAATCAAATAACAATAATCCTTTCACATTAACATTAAAAGTAACATGAAAAGTAAAAGTGAGGTGACATGAAATAATAATCAAAATTTCCATGGATAAATTATAAAGAATGTATGTTATAAAATAATCATGAAACATACCCTCATTTGATAAATCATACATAAATTACAAAGAACACCCTTTTCATATAAAATTTAGATGAAAAATAAAAAATGCTTATATATAGACCCATATCTTACAAATCAACCTTTACTAGGTGAAAACATATCTAAAAAAAATTTAGAAATATTCTTTGAAACACATTAATACATTACCTTTTATTTTGGTAAATAAAACATAACAAAATAATGAAAATAGACATGTCATGTTTTACATTATGCTAGTCATAAATTTTTTATAACCATGAAATTATATTTACATTTTATACATAAGACATAATTCATCTTTTTACATATAGAAGGAGGATACTATACTAATCACTAAACTGGATAGGTGTGTTTCCCCCGATGTGGTAGAGGGTCATCTAGTTCAATAGATCAGGGTGTGTCGTGTGCACCATCATCATCAAATATTGCCTCTAACTGCCATTATACCATACCTACACTCTGTTAGATTCTATGGAATTTCATTATAAAATTACACATTAATTGATTATCACCATCCTACTACCCTTCTAATGATATAAAGACCGGAGACACACATTTCACCTGCCTGAGGGAGAGGTGGCCATCACCCTTGAGGATGTGGCAGTCTGGCACAGTCATCCAATCCAGAGGGAAGCAGTTATTGGACCCCCCCACAGAGTCTAACCTGAGATTTTATATAAATTACTAGGAGTTGAAATTTGGTTGATGATTCTCTGATAGATTATGGGTAAAAATCTATGAGTTGTCTTGAGATGCACATTTCATATTTACTCTATGATTTTAAAGAGAATACTGTCTTGCATCATGGCTATTCCTATATCTTATGGATCATTAGAGGGATACTGATTACTGATCACTTATGTACGCATGCATACATGATGTGTCTTGGGGTATATAAGGATTTGGATTAGTTCAGGACATATAGTTGATAATTGTGTTCTTGGATTACACTTTTAGAAAATTGTCCATGATATGCCCCTTAGATAACATGGAATTCATGGAATGTGCCATCCTTCCTCAGATATGGGCATGAAAGTGCATCCCCTCCCTCTCACCTATTTTTGTTGGTCAGCAGCTTCCCATAGATGTGTTTCATGATTCTTCACATGGATGATGGTATGATCACCAATATCTATTGGTTTTTCCGGCTATTATGATTTATTTAATTTAATTTATTATTATACATCACTTTTGATGTTTTATTTTATAGGTGGATTCTGGTTCAGCACTTCATTATCACTCTAAAAAACCATTTGGGTACATACCCTTACATTTTGGAAATTCTCCTACCTAATTAAATAAGTATATATAATATTTCATCAACTGAAAATTTTAATAATATCATCATATTTCATTTTTAGTAAGAATTGTTTATAAAAAATATCACATTTCATTTCAGATTTCATGGATGCCATACTAGAATTTATTAGAGATGTTTCTTGCATACTAAAATACTAGACTTCATGATGTTATGGTTGTAGTGACACCCAAAAACTTTCATATTATTGAGCAGCATTATCTTGAGATAGTTCTGCGCTAGTTTGGCTATGTTAAAAACATTCCATTTCCACCATGACAGCTACAGGAGCTTCATTTCATGAAGCAGATGGGGAGGCATGATGTCAGCTAACACTGAGACTTTCCCAGTGCCATGACCACTTGGGAATATGGTCATCTCTTCAAATCAAGGTTGTAAGTATGATTCAATTCCATCTTTCACAGCATGTTTAGTATAATCGATGGCATAGACTGAAGTCTATACAATGTATTACTCAACAAAAAGATGGAATCATGATATGGTATGTCAATAGATTTATGATAGTTTTTTTATTTTATTATTTTCTAATTCATTTTGGATCTCTTTATGTCATACTCGAAAATAGTAGATTGTCCACATGTATCATTAATAGGAGGAGTTTTTTTCTATCCTGGTAGTGATAAATACTATATTGTAGGGGATTATTCCATATTATCATCTTGTTCATGATATTATCTTGATCACCCTAGGGAAATGAATTTTGTGACCAAGGAGTGGAGGTCCCCACTCAAGAATCTCTATTGTCAGTTGCTAATTCATAGGAGCCACAATGATGATGACATAGACCACATCATGGTTCCCATGGGGCTGCACCAGTTCTTATGGAAAAGGATATACCTCTCGATGTATAGCCACATCCGATTGGGTATTTTCATCATGTGTCCTGAGATACATCTTAATTATAAAAATATCCACAGTTTTCTCCAGGTGAATATTATTAAAGATTCTATCAAGAGTTACTACCCATACCTCTAGCTGTCGTGATATATCTTCACCTGATATATGGGTCACACCTGCAATTATGGAAAATCCTTCTATAACCCACTTTGGAAAAGGGTAGTGTGTGCAGGATGAAATCTAGTCCACACTACCTCCCATTGATACATATACAGAGCATCTAACAGTAGAGGCTTATATTCCTGAGGGTCATACCTCTCTAGGCCATCATAATCCACCCAAGCATAGAGGTTAGTAAACTAAATATAGGTGTCCCATTCACAAACATCCCTATGGGAAGAAACTGCACCATAGAAAGTGACTATAGTTTATCTTATATAGGTGTTTTTCTATTAAAATCTGGTAATTCCTTTTATGATCTACCTTTTTTACATGTCTATCCACTGTTTCAATTTTCATATATATTTTTGTTACATTTAATATTTCATAAGACTTAAAATTCAGCTACATGAAACAAATGAAAAAATATTAAATTTCCAGTAAGTGATATAATATGCTTATAAAATATAAACTATAAACACAATCTTAAAAAATTGAAAACATATCCTAAGATTATAATAATTTTTTGAAAATAAAAAATAATTTCATAAATATAATAAATAAATTAAAATGAAAGGAATATAAAAAATATTATAAAAACAATTGTAATGGTGTAAAATAACAATATATTGTTCTATTAAAATTATTTTTTGAAAAAATATTAAAGAAGTTTGAACATTGAATATTCAAACTAACCGTACATATTGAACCATGATAAAATGAATAATTTTTTACATGAGCAACTCCATTTACAATTATATTCTAATTATATAGAATATACTCATATAAAAAATTAAAAAATGGGGTAATATAACTTTAAAATAGTCATAACCAAATTAAGAGAAGTTTTCAAGCTAAGAGAACTCCCAATCCTATAGAAAAGTGGATGTATAAAAAATACACATTACACATGTGCTTTATTCAAGTCTCATGTTTCTTTCTACAACATCATTTCAAATGAATTTTTAGCATTACACAATATAATAATATGATAAAGAGATTTGAAATTTATTCAATTAGGGAATCATGAATAGTCACTCTTTACTTTTAAATAGCACAATGTTTTTATGGGTTTAAATGAATGAAATGAATTGTAAGAATGAAAGAAAATAGTGCATTAAGTACATAACAAAAATTATACATAATTTATATATTTATAATGTATATATTTTTAATTGATTACAATATATTAGTTGTGTAATAATGAAAAAAATAGCATTTAAATAAATGAAATTTATAATAAAACCATATATAATTGGTTTCTAAAAAGATACATTGGAATAAAAATGATTAGATTTGTTAGATTACCATGTAATTATACATCTAGGAATGAAATTTAAAATTAAACATAATTTAATATAAATAAAATCATAAATATAATATCTAAAAGCTTAATTATATGTCATAAAATTTAATTCATAAAATTATTTTCATTCACATTTAAATATTTATGACATGATTATAAACAAAAAAATAAATAAACAAAATATATATATATATATCATATTATAAAATAAAATATATTTATAATTAATTTTTTGTTTTATTTCTTTTGAAATGTTGTAGGGCCTCTACCAGCTTTCGACTTAATCGAAATGCGGCAGGGGCCCTACCTCATTTTGGATACAATGTTTTAAAAAATTGAACTCACCCTAATTTAAAAAATCATTAAAAAAAGAAACACAATAAAAACTCCTTAGGGTGTGATTCAATATTTCTTGGAATTAATTTGTAATACATCCACATAGTTCAACATCAACCATGGGGAATCAGTTTCATCAGTGCTTAAGTTCACATAAGGGCCCCCGAGAATTATCAACAGACCAATGTATGCCATATTTGGTCAAGAAGATTCATCTTGATCATGTGTTCTTCAGTCTCGATTCATCCATGTTTTATCAACTCCACTATTCCAAGATATAATAACATCAAATGACCGACGATTATGATTATTAGCTCATCCATATCTCATATCTCAATTTTTAGGTTTTCAATTATCACAAACTACTTGGGTTTCAAAATCACATAGGATACATTATTTTTTGTGAATTTTTCTTATACACCACTATAAAATATTTCACATTTAATAGAATAAAAACCAGCTTTATGAGTGCTAAAAATCATTGATAAATTGAATGATGTTAAAATATGACCATTATTAATTACAGTAAAATGCGTCGATAAGCACTAATAATAGAACATTTTATTATTTCTTGTTTCTAGTGATGATAAAATTTGAAAACAAATCACACATATCTCCTTTTTAAGTTCTTAAGTGCCCCTTTCCTAGTGTTATCTAATCCCCCTACACCCACTCTCTTTCCCCAACCAAATTAGTGCTTACAACCCCCCTTTCCCAACACTTGAAATCTTCTCACCCACCCTCGCATGTCAGGGGTAAAACTTGTGACCTACCTTAAACAAAGAGAAACCCTTTTCCACTACCCTACCTCATTTTATTCTATATTTATTGATATTTCAATTTATATATATATATATATATATTTATAAATATAATTATAAAATATATGTTTTTGTGTGTGATATATATATATATATATAAATATATTATATATTGATATTCATTTACATATATTAGAACATAAATATAAATATAAACATGTTTATTATTTTACACACACATATATATATATACGTTATACGTATATTTTATAATTATACATATATATTCATTTATTTTAATAATTTTATAAAAGGGAACGATGTTGTCTAAAATAAAATAGATAATAGTTAATATCATAAGATTTAAATGTAATTGTTTTAAATAAATATTTAAAATATGTCTAATATTATATTTTTAGATATAAATTATATACATCAAATATATATTTTTATGTAGACATATTTAAATATATATTTATACTTATTTATATATAATTTTATATTTTTATATATATTTTTAATGATATATTTATAAATATTTACTACAAATAAATTTCAATACTATATTTAATGATATTGATATATTTATGAATATACATTAATCTATAATTTATACAAACAATACAAACACACCTATTTACATGCACACATACAGAATTATATTTCTCACATAGACACACTTATATTGACATATATTTATTTATTTACATATATTTAAATATAAAGATAAAATGAATATTTTTTTATTAACATAATCTTGTTTATATATAAATGTAACTTAGATATATATATATATATACATATATTTATATATTACTGTAGTTTTATTATCTAAATAAAATGGATAATTTTTTATCTTAAAACGAATGAGTTATAACTATTTTTTATATAGTTTGTATATTTAAAAATCAATTTTATGTAAATATTTTTTAAATATGTACTTATAAAGTAGATTCATTATATTTAAATATATGAAAATTTAATATATTGAATTAAAAACTAAACTACAATATGAAAAATGATAAAATTTCAAAACTAGAATATCTATATCAATTTAAGACGAGGAAATAAATTCAACCACCACTAAATAAGGAAAATGATACTCTTTTAAATGATGTTCAAATCCTATAGAATATTAAACAATTCGGCTATCCTAGTTAAAACTAGGTTTTGGAGGCCTTTGGTCCTTTTTACCAATACAAATAGTAACACGGTTTGCCAATGTCAACATGGCATAGATCTCTTCACAATATTTTATTTGATTTGTTGTACAGCTCAAACTGACATCTGGACCAAATGTTATGGTCATTTGAAGTTCAAGTCATGTTTTTACATTATCTTTGATAATTTATTCATTTATGGAATTTTAATGTTATCTATTTGTTATTAACTGACTATTACTCATTAATAATTATAAAATTATTAAAAATATAGTTTTTCAATTATTCTATAATCTATTTTTACTAAATATCTTATATATTATGTGTAAATTCATATTTAGCCTTACATAAATCATTTTTATAAAAATGTAATATATTTATATCAATATAAATATATTTATACAAATATTTATATATTTATATATTAATATATTATGTTTAATGATATAATGTTTCTATAAAATATAACTTTTTTTAGTGCTAAGAAATATGATAAAGGGAGGCTTTTATTAGTGCAACAACAAAATAATTGATAAAGGCCCCCTTTGTCAGCACTTTTTTCTAGCACTGATAAACGTTATAACTATAATTTCACCAAATATTTAGCAATGTGATCTTATTATGATTTTACCATAAGATGTGATCTAATTTATTCTATCTTGATGAAAATTATATTAGGTTACAAGATTTATCTTACGTGGTTAGTACAATCACATGCAGTAACAAAAATTATATTTTTAAAAATCTATATCTCAAAATTATATTATATTGGTTGGATTAAATATAGTTATCTTCAATTGAAATTCACTATAAAAAATGGTGAATAATTAATTTTGATGAAATAAAAAAGTACCTGATAGAATAAAAACTACAAATATTAACATTGCAATTAAAAATTTCAACGTACAGAATACATAAGGAAAATTAAAATAAAACTAAAATAGAAATAATTTAATTTTTTACATAAACTATGAAATGAAAAAATAATTTAAATAAATCTAATATTAAATTATAAAACATAAAATTAATATTTGAAAATAAATTTATAAAATGAAATAGATAAAAATACAAATCATGATATATTCTTTAATTAGTAATTCAAGTAATCATGTCAATAAAAAAAATATAAAATTGTACATATTATGAAAAAAATAATTCTATGCAAAAAAATTATCAACTTAAATACCTATTTAGACACTAAATAACATTAAAAACAAAAAAGGCGATGTTAAAAAATATAGAAAATAAGAGCCACAATGACTATCTTCATAGACTCTACCTTTTCCTATAAAAAACCTTCTTCCTTCTAAGATTGTTTAATTATTACTGAATAAGATGAATGTACTGAAAATTTAAACAAAATAGTTGATGTTCCTAGATTCACACCTTCTAGTCCAAAATTCATAAAATCATTAACGAAAGGGTTGTTTTCCATACGTAACACGGTTAGTGTAACACTATTTTTTTAATTCAAATCATTGACTACTTTGTTTTATTTCCTACAGTTGAAACGAATCATGTATTCATTAAGGTTAATTAGTTCTAGCCAACTTCTCTGCCTCATGTTCTGCTCTTTCTAAGTTAATATATTCACCAAAATTATATGAATAAAATATATTTAAAACTTTAACACATAAAAATTATGCCTAATTTTTTTAAAGAAAAACATAATTGGAGGTAATTTTGAATCATTTGTTGGATAACTTAACTATTGTGGTTTTGCTTGTTCTGAATCATAATAAATTACTTCATTATAATACCACATGACACAAAAAATTCCCTTAAATTAATAAACATTGTATATAAAAACATCAGGATTTCTAGATGGGAGGGCCAAAAATGTATCATTCAACAATTTTATTTTTAGTACACAAAAAAATATTCAAATTATTTTTCCTAAATGAATTTAACTCCTTTTAAGTTAACATACTCAGTGGGATAGATAACTAATAAATGGTTTCAAAAAAATGTTGGTATTAACCCACTAATCTATGAAAACTATGAATCTATAAAACATTTATAGTTATTTGTCATTATTTAACATCTTTTTATTTACAAGGGTCAATAATTACACCATCTATAGATACAATATGTCAAATTAAAGGATTTTAATGAAACTATAAATCATATTAATTAAATTTCACATATATTTTATTTTCTTTTCATCTTTTTACGAAAATACATAATAGTATTTTATAATTCTCAGGAATTTTTGAACACACCAAAATATCATCAAAAAATACATGTAAAGACTTATCCATGCTCTCATGGAAAACTCTATTCATAATTTCATTAAATAACAAGGGTGTTGGTTCGAATCACTGTGGAAGCATGCGATAGTTGGTGATATATTTAAAGAAGTTAATAATTATTTCTGAAAATCATGAGTGTGTATCTTGAATGTAAAATTTATAATGAATTAATTTAATATCTGGGAAAAATACATGGGATTATGAACCATTTTCATTGACGATTTTTTATCATACAAAAAGTACCTTTCCATATTCCTTTGTTATTATTTTATAATCCATGGATATAATCCCCCTTTAGGTGATCCTCACTTGTTCCAATTATCCCAATCAAACTAAACTTAATCATTGGGTTCCAGTGTAGTGAATCCAATGTCTTGTCTTTTTCATTATTGAAAAATCATTCTTCGGTCATGAATATATCTCTCTTGGGATTCTCATTCTTGGGAGGGAGATAAAAGAAGGAGTTGAGAGAGAATTCATTGTTCTTAACAATTCCATATTCTCAATTTTTGGATATAATATTCAATAGACATAAATAACTATTTATAGATTTCGGGTTTAGGTTTTATTATTATATAATTTCATTCCGACCTTTAAATAAAATTCCAAACCTTTAATAAATGCCATGCCACATAATAAAAATAACATTTTTTAATTTTATGGCATGCACCAACTTTCATAATAAAAAATATTATACAATAATCTTTTTAATTAATATTTTCACTAAACATGGTCTTCGTCTGTTCAAACACCTCTAACACTTATTGAATAACCCAATAATTATTTTATACATAAATTAATATTTTATTCACAATCTAGAGAATAAATATTTCTTTAAAACATTCAATAAAATAAATATTTTATTCACATTAAAATGAATAAATATTTTATATATATTAACTTAAATAAATAAATTATTTATTAATAAACATATAATTATATATTACTTAATGAATATTAGCGATCGATAAAAACTGGAAAAATTTATTCCTTGATTTTGATATAAATATTTATTCCATTTATAGAATTCAAATATAATTTAATTGAGATCAACAAATACACCTACTGTGTGACCCTCTAGGATTACTTCGTATTTTAATTTGGAAGGATTGAATAAATTATAATATTTCTATTAAGAAACAGGAAAGGAACCTAAAATAAAAAATCTAATGTTACAACAATGAAAACCACATATGAATGGTCACTAGGTAATATAATCCCTTGGTCTCAATATCTAATATAGAAGGTTACACATCTATGCCACCAACCTATATGATCGATACATCATTCATTGACTATTTGAAATAAACACATTGTAACACCATGACCATGGTATTTAGGGTGACAGTTCCATTACAATCAAAGGGATAATATATCAGCTTCCATAAAGATATAAGTTTCAAATCCTTCTATATCTTATCCATTAATGACATGTCACTCCTGATGCACCAAATGTATCGAACTTATCCATGACTATTATCATCCTGGATTATGAAATACATTGAAGTATGCAGGTTTCATCATGAATTAATAATAGTCATAATGCCTAAAGAAAAATCACAGACACTCACAGATAGGAATATTTGATGAACTCAAAACTTGCAAAATTCATACTGGAAGGTCTATTCTCATAATGACATATCTTGGAGATTACCACTTGAAAACATCATGAGAAGAAGCTTCATTTTCTTATGATTACTCACAGGTGATAGTCTATGTACTGTGTTTCCTGTCATAGTATGCGATCCAATGGTTGAAAATTATTTGGGAATATTGTTATAGTTCATCACACTTCTCATCATAGCAGTGAACTAATGTGACATTTTTAATGAGATGTATACTCTAGGAAATTATTACAGTAATTTCAAGAATAAAAATGTTCTATATGTGATAATAATTTTTATTAATTTTTAATATATTTCATATACATGTAATCAATGTACAAAAAATTGGTCTTAGGATGCCAACTAAAATAAACTCCCACTTTGACTATATCCACATGGCTACAACCTTCAGTCCACCAGACCTCACAGAATATCCATGTTTCAACTAAGTTAAGGATTTAGTCAAGGGGTCTGACATGTTGTCTTAATACGGAAATACTTCTCAGGGAAACTTCACCGCTCTAAGAGAAATCCCTCAAGATATGATACTTATAAAGTATGTTCTTTGTCTAAAATGTGACCTTAAGATCTATTGTAAGATCCACCTTTATAGTATCAAGAAAATACAATGTGATAGGATATTTACTATTGTATTCCACATCAAACTCTTGGATGAGACTATGAATCAATACTTCTTCATAACTTTACAATGAATTCACAATATACTCTGACTCTATTTTAGAATATACAACCAAAACCTTCTTTGAGCTCTTCCTTCCCACAAAACCTCCATTCAAAGTGAATATATACCCAATTTTTTACTTCATGTGTCTTGATCAGTTTGGAAACTATAATATGCATATCCTATGGTGACTAATTCCTAATCTCCTCCATAAAAAGGAACATATCCATTATAATTTTTAGATACTTAAGGAAAGTCTTGAATTAAATCCAATGTGAGTGACATGAATTGTAATGATATCATCCTACCACACATAATTTATATGCGATATCTATCCTATAACATAACATATAATTCATGACAGTTAAAATGCATTATGGGTATGGAGTTATTTCAATTTTATTTCTATCCTCATGTCTCAAAGGATACATTTTTTATGAAATACGAATGTATTGGGATGTTGGAAAAAATACCCTCCTGGATTGTTCCATACTAAATCATTTCAGTATATTGTAATTTTGTGTGCATTGACTTAGTTTGAGAAACCTATTGAATCTATCACGATGAATCTTGGTCCAAATAATATTTTTTTCCTAACCTAATTCTTTAATAGAGAACCATTTTTCATAAACACATTAACAAACTTTGAGATAAATTTTTCAATTCCAATGAGTAATATGTTATCGACATATATTATTTAGAAAATTTCAATACTCCTAGTAACCTATATATAGTAAAACAACTCACATTCATTTCTTATCAAACCAAATTCGTTTATGTCCTCGTAAAAATGAATTTTCCATGGTTGGATGCCTTAATTAATCTATAAATAGATCATTACAATTTTCATACCATGTTGGCATCATTTAGAGTCACAAACCCTTTAGATTTTCTAATATAGGAATATTCTCAAAGGCTCCCATTTAGGTAGAGGTTTGATTATATTTTTAAAATATGATAATCATGGAAATGTCCAATGGTGAGTAGAATTATGATGGATTCTACTATTGAAACCGATTAAAAGTTTTCATCATATTCAATTCCTTGATGTTTATAAAACCTTATTCATCCATTAGTTCCTTATAGATATTGAATTCTTTTTCCATGTCTATTTTCTTCATAAATACCCATTATCAACCAATATGATTTACATATTCTGGAGGGTCTACCAAAATCCAAACATGGTTTTAGTGCATGGAATCTATTTCATAATTCATGGATTCCTACCACTTGGAATCATCAATTCCACATACTATTTACTTATAGGTTAGATGATCATTATTATCAACTAATATTGAGTCACCATCCTCGGTGACCAAAAAACCATACCATTCTGGTCTTCTATCCTCTCTGTTAATCCAATATAGAAATTGTGTCTTTGGAAGAAATTTTTCTTCCACTGGGATTTGGAGAATTTTTTTCTATTCCAACTCTTTTGTATCATGACCCCAGACTCCATCGATGTCCATCTCACCACCACTATATCTTTTATATAAAATATCCTACTCATGAAATGTGGTACACTAGTTAACCAATACCTTTATTATGATGTATTTTATAAGTTTATCCCTTTGTTTCTTTGGGATAACCTATAATGATACACTTTTTTCTTCCAGGAGAAATCTAGTTACCAAAGTGTACTTAACAAATTCTTTGCAACCCCAGAAATGTTTGTATGAAAATAAATGATTCCTTTTATTCCATAATTGGTTTTTAAAACATCTATTTCTTTAGTTGTAACTAATTTTATCACATATTTTGTTGTTTTTAATTTGTATCTCCAAAAATATAATGGAATACGTACATCAATAATAAATTATCTTACCAAGTCTAACAAGGTATCTTCCCTCCTATCTCTTACACCATTCCACCAAGTCGTATAAGGAAGAGTTAACTGAGATAATATCCCAAACTCCCATAAATAATCAATACCATCTGGATTAATATTGTCACGAGCCAACCTGTTGGGGTCCAACCTATGAATACTCCAAACATGTCGCCAATAGGCCCAAGGCTAGCGACTAGTGCCAAGTAGGAATATCCCTTAAATCTGAGGAATTATCCTAAAGTACATGTATACACGCAATCATATCCAAGACCACACAATGCTGAAATGTAAAAAAACTGAATAATTCATGCATAAATATAATATCTTTCAATAGAGTACAATAGTTAACGTACTATAAACAGAAAAGGGGCAAAAAACTAGGTCAACCAAAATGGTAAAGATCCCAACCTACTCAAATGGTGAGTACTATGTCAAAAGCAGGCTCTTGGTAAACACCTCAGTCTTTGAAACTCCGTTTATTCTCTACCTTTTCCTTGTCCTCCCAGGATAGCGTAAAAAGGGTCGTCATCTTCATAAGACATGACATGTGCGGGAAAATCCCGTGAAGGGGTGAGTATAACAATACACTATAAGGCACCCTGAAAAAAATAAAATTGAAGCACCATGTACAATCAAATCAGTTGAAGATATAAAAATATATGTATAAAAAAAAGGAAAAACCTAGTTATATTGAAGAGAGACACCACCCCATCAAGTAGTCACAACCAACTATGAGCTACATGATTCTGTTCGAACCAATGATCATTCTGGGAGAACCCACTCCATGAGCCATGATTCCATTTGATAGACTCGATGAAGAGGTCTGGGTCATTGAGTCCTTGCCATGGAAGCTCACCAGTCTAAGGGTTCTATGATACATAAACAAGGACTCATGCCCAGAACCACTGGGGACACCATGAACCTAATTTGGATCAACCCACTAAAGAAACAATCATATATCAATGATTCCCCAAACCCTGCCAATATGAAATGCAATATTGAGGATCAATTCCTTTCTCAGAGAGGTCTTTTTGATTCCACAAACTCTAAATAGGGATGATAGAGGATCACACTCCAGTCTTATGGATGGAAACCACAACTCTATTTGAGACATGGCCCTTATAGAGGATCACAATACAGAGATGTGGATGCAATGTTGCATTTTACCCTTTAGGAAAAATGACCATGGGAATGAACTAAACATCTACAGTTCCAAACTAATAAAACTAAGAGCCTCAAGAACTCATAAAGGGTCTAAAATACATGTCCAAAGGGGTACACTGTGTGTCCAACAATCCCAAGTCCATCACACGTGGAAGAGAATCACATGGAATGTAGTCTTTATATACATAGCATGTAGAATGATTACCCAACATGTACAGATGTACAGTTTCCTTTCCATTTTTCTGGTTGTGTCTATGTACTGTTGTCATGGCCATGTATCAGTATGTGTACGCTAAGCTGTGTCCAAGTGGGATAACATTCCATGTTTGTGCTTGTGTAATCCAACCCATATATGTGTACATCTGAAGTACATTCCGAGTCAACTAAGGAGTGTCACACAACATGTGTTAGGAGTTACACTACATGTGGTCCATAACTATGGCCAAACCCTTGCATTATAGCTCGGGGTACCCACACACCATGTAATCCTAGAGTACATGCCATCTTATACGGGATTTTCAAGAATCCCATATTCATCCTCCACATTCGATCTGGAACCACTGAACTTCAATACATTGTTTGATTCTCCATGAAATCAAAGATACAACACCATCCAAGGCTTTTCATCATCAAAAAACACATATCATCATCAGATATTTTCATAAATTTGATTGAATTACCATTATTCATTATGAACAAAGGAATAAATAAAAATACAAATTCTAGGGTCATCTGTCATCTAGATCACTCTATCTACATTGTCGCACCTTTTTCGTTCTGTATCGATCCAGAATCATTGATATCAGATCATTGTTTTATGAATATGGTGCACAATGATCGATTGACCAAAAATAGGCAAACCTTGAGATAATGAATAATGTATGTGGTTAATCATTAAATTGGGGGAGAAATCAAAAATAAATCAATTGGAATGAACCTTGTTCTATGTTCATGTTGATATTGGTTCTTTGATTTTTGGACAAAAACTAAATCCATCAATATTTAATAAAAATAAATTCTCCCATTAAATCCCTAAAAAATTAATCATGTCCCACAATACGCATGATCTTGTGAATCAATCTATTCATCAATTGATTCATTTTCATCATATAAATGAAGATAATAGAAAATACAATACAAATAACATGACCTACCTTGATTTGGATTAGTTACTGATGTACAATGATGTTGTGTTGCGTTTATTGGTTAGATCCTTAAAAATCGATGTGTGTTGATCGTTAATCCTTGATCAACCTTTTTTTTTCAGAAAGTATTCCCGAAGAACTCTCCAATGATGTCCCAGATGTTCTATGGTTATTCTGATAACCCTATAATTCTAAAATATGAATACATTTAAATAAAAAATAGTCATTGTGTCAAAAAAGTGTATTAAAAATATTTTCTTAAATTATTTTATTCATTTCTATTCCTATGATATATTTTTCACAAATGACATGCGCCATCCAATATTAAGTCACCCCAAGGGTAAAAATACCATTCTAAACTCAATAGTTACATTAGATTTATAATCTACAGACATGTTTAGGAGTTATTTAACTTTTTCCATAAAACCATTCATGCATGATATTTAATATTTTAATATATTTAAATCATTTATCCCTTAAAAACTAGGTCTCAGAATCACATGTTTCCACACCTCCCGGTCCCAAAATAAATCCATATAATTTTAAAAAAAAAATTGTGGAAAATCCGAGACATTAAAATCTCCCCACCTTAGGCCTTTAAGTCCCGGAAGTCCAAAACAATGGATACTCAAATGGACGATGATATTGAGCAAGAATATGAGCTTCCAACTCCCATGTGCCCTCCTAGAGATTCATGTGCTTCCAAAAGACACACACCAAAGGAATCGATCACCCATGAAGGATCCTCTCCTTTATATCCTCAATCTACACTGGATACTCAACAAAAGTTTCTCCATCCTTGATGTCCATCTCACGCGAGTTGATAATGTGTGATGGTCAGGAACATCCATCCTCTATTACAACACGTGGAAGAAATCAGGTAGCCAATCCAACTACGGTGGTAGATCTATGTATTATTCCACCTTTCCAACACTACATGGTATCTGAAAAGAACCAATGAATATCTTATTTGACTTTTCTCCATGTACAAATATCTTGAATCCCCATCAAGGTGAGGCCCTTAAGAACACATAATATCCTTCATCAAATTCCATAGGCCTTTTTTCCAATCAACATTAAACTTATAACATCTAAGGGAAGTCTTAATAATGTCATAGATGATCTATAGAATCCCTATTGTAACTTATACCAAAACTAGGCCCATGTGCACCGACTCTCCAGGGGTAGTCCATAAAAGTGGTGACATGCATGGTCACCCATTAAATGCCTTGAATGGTGTCATTCCAATCATATATTTTTATCTATTTTTGTATGAAAACTCCACCGAGGGTAGGTGGTCCTCCCAACTATGGCCACAATCAATCATCCAAGCTCGCATCAAGTCCTCCAAAACCAGGACGTTCCTCTCTATCGGACTTTCAGTTTGTGGGTGGAATAATGGGCTCAAGCATAACTTGTTCCCAAACACCTCTTAAAAAACCATTAACAACCCGAATGTAAAGTTATATTAAAAACCATAGATAATAATCAACGGAATTTCAAGGATTTGAACTATCACTTTTATATAGAGGCATCACATTATCTCTACTAAACTCTGTTCTTGAATTTCTATGAATTGGGACAACATGGTGAGTTGGTCTATGATAAACCATATGGAATCATGTATCTTATACATACATGGTAATCACAATATGAGGTCCATAGATATCACATCACACATCCAATACACCACATCATGGGGTTGAGCTAAACCTGCTAGATCTTGTTGCTTAGCCTTCACATGTTCACATATAAGGCATAAAGATAGAAACTATGTATCTCCTTTTTTCATCCCTAGAATCTAACATTTGTGGTATTGATACATCTTCTCCATATCTGGATGTACTGCTAAAGGAGATGTATTAAAATATCTCAAGATATCCTCATGCAACATCACTTGTTCCATCTTGCATCCTTTGAAAATAATGGCATTCTCCACCCTTTTGAAAATTCATCAAGAGCATGCCCTATGGATATCTGATCTTGTAGGGTCTCATTGTTGGTATCCCCAATTTGTGCCTCCCAAAATCACTATAAGATTTTGTAATTTCTAATAATTCCTTGTATTTTTTTTAAATTATATGGGATTATTTCAAGACCAGGAGCTCATGTGGCACATGAATCTGGAGACAGATGCTCCAAGAACAATTGTTCAAACTTTTTTTAATTTCTTTTAAAATAGTTCATGTGCACAGTTTTAGAATCATCTAAATTGGTTCTCATTTTAAAAATACAATGGCACCGTTGGATCCGAAATGCATAATTATCCTAATAAATGACTTAACCTTGACCGACATAGGTTGAGGAAAAAATTTAGTTTTTAAACTTTTTATGAAATTTTATTAAAAGAATTTTTTAATGAGAAATAATATAAACAAAAATGTTTATTTAATTTTTAATTTAAAATTCATCGAAACCTAGGAATAAACAAAAATATATTTCATTTATGAAACAACATTACAACGCTACAATACAATGTAACAGAAACACTAAAACACGTTTTCTACCTTTAATTGATTGAATTAAGATCGATCATTGGAACATTGGACAATTTCACAGAACCCTTGGATATTTGTAATTGGTGATGGAAAATCGCTGAACAACTACCAAAAATGAATTTTGTTGCGATGAATGTAGTGGTGCGATACTCACCAATGAACAATCTAGCATCGAGGTAGGGTGTCTTTTGATTAATTTTTCTTTCCCTGTTTTGAAATATCCCTAAAAATTGTGAATAATTAAACCAACAGAATTATTCATGGATTATACGTTCTTTTGAAGGTGGGTATTGATCTCAAGTATTTGATTTGGGGATTACCTATGTTAGATTTCTCAAAACCTCATTATAATACAATTTTTAATTCGAATGCTGAGGGATTGTGCCGACACGAACAAGGCTCAGATCCCTCCACCCTAGGTGTTCTTGTGTTCTTTGTGACCGAACCTCTGGATCAACCGTAATAAAACCTTGAGGATATATTTGGGATGGTGATAAATAGATGATCTTTAATACACTCATGGGTTGAGAAACGGTCCACTGGAGTGGACCTAGAGGCTCGTGCAAGTGATCGCATGTGCACTACAGTGGCAGACAAGGCCCCCGACATCTAGCTGCGATCGATGATCAGGGTCCTCCGTCTGAAGTCGGCGGTTGTGGTGGATAAGTGGGGGAGGGAATCCCACAATAGTTAGTGGATCATCCCATGAGAATTGAATGATGTAAACACATATTGGTGGAACGACGCATGACGATGCGGCATTGCATGCAGACGCGATGGTCGTGCCACGTTACGCCGTTGGAGGGAAGCGGTCCAGGTGGTCCTTGGTGGCGGCGAACCCCACCGAAACCCATAAGGATTTTGGAAGACATGGCTCGACTGCCACATATCATCAAGTGCAGGCTGCCCTGCTCACATCCGGTCGGGCAGGAGGAGGCTGGCTTCCTTGGGCGGTCCAATGGGCCAAACAATTTGTAGCCCACTAGGCTGGACCCATGGTATCCCGGTGGGCTGGACCCACAGGACTGGTGGGCCGAACCCACATGCCTAGTGGGCCAGACCTGTGGCCTAGCTGGTTTGGGTCAGTCCCATAGAACTTGGTCAGGTCTAGTCGGCCTGACCGGGTCATACCGGAGCAGCACCCCACTGACCCCTTTCAGTAAAATGATAATAACTTGAAAGACATACATCTGATCGACAAGTAGTTTACAGTAGTGGGACCCTCATGATGAGACAATCATTTTGAACTAATACAAGTGACTCTTTATGAAGGTTGAGTTATGACATATGGATTAAGGAGTATATTTTCCTAGAATTAGGCATGCTATGAGCAGAAACCCTACGACTAGTTGTGATGAGAAGGAAGAGACCAGTGGATCTCAGTGGCCTTGTGGAAGAGCGGACCTCAGTGGCCCAGTAGATGAGTAGTATCTGAGTGGAACTCAATGGCTCAGATGATGAGAAATATCCCAGAGAACCTCAGGGGCCTGGGAGATGATCATTAGTTGAGATGACCTCAATGGCCAAGAATAAGAGAATTAGATGAGCAGATCTCAATGTCCCAACAGATTAATAGTAACCTTGTGGACCTCTATGGCCTGATACACACGCAGACCTCAATGACATATCAAGGATGAGTCCCTCATTAGTAAAATATGATTCTAGATTTATGAAAAGTAATCATTCATTCTATAAATTAGGTTATTCATGTGTGAGTAGTCCATTAACTTCTTTGTGCTTTCCCTTGTGGTATTTTCTTTGTGTATTATGGTGCCTTCTGAGTATTGAGTTACTCACCCCTGCATGGGCTCCACCCACATGTGTCATTTCTTGTGCAGATGATAGAATTCTTGATGGAGACCATAGTGTCCTTAGACTAGGAGGTTCCTGGTGTGGTTCGACAGGCGATGCGTACTCCTATAGCTTCCTGCATCTTCTCTTCACCAATCTTTTAGGTAGGGATTTCTGGGGACGTATTTTTCAGAGTCCTTTGTACTTTCTTATTTTCAAATTCTTTTTCTATGGATTATATTTTAGCCCTGTAAATCAATATTGTTATATATACTCTTAGTGGTTGTTTTAGTGGCATACATGTTTTAATTTTCATCTTTGTGGGTTGGGGTGTGAGTGTGCGAGTGTACAGGTACTCGTAAAATTCATCCCACTTTTAGGTTAATGACTTCGACGCTAGTCACTAGCCCCCAGGCATTGGGAGGAAGTATTAGGGAAGTTGAGGCACATGACCCAGGGGATGGGTCTTGATTTATTAGAGGAGTAACAACCATCAAATGGAGGTAAGATACTCCATCTTCGTTCACAATGGATAAATACAACAATTCCAACTTCTTAAGTCCTCATTCAGTAAATGTGAACCAGATCTTCTACTGAGTGCATCATCCACCATTTCCTTTTTTCAGAAGTATAGGAAATCTCAATGTCAGAGTCCTATAGTAACTCTTGCCGTAGCCTTTTTATCGTGTTCATATCCTTATATGTGAAGATATACTTTAGTCTCTTGTGACCTGAATATATGGTAAAATGGTCCCCCATTAAATAGTTTCTCCACATCATCAATACGGACACTACTGCTACCGTCTCGAGATCATTGGTGTCATGGTTCATCTCAAGTGGTGTTAGCTATCATTAACCATCGGAAATCAGTACTTTCCTCTTCATTAGGACACAACCAAGAATGGTTCTTGATCCATTGTAGAACACAACAAACTGAACACCCACCCTTGACAATCTCATGATTAGAGTTCTCATCAAACTCTACCTCAACTACTAAAAACCCTAATGGATGTTCTCTATCCTCATGAAAGGATACCCTTTTCTATTCTATGATTTCATGGGTAATGATATCCTAGAGAAATCATTTATGAATCTATGATAATATCCTAACATCCCATGGAATATACCCACCTCTATCACACTATTATGTTGCTCCAATTATAACACTACCTTGACCATGGATGTGTCCTCTACCACTACATCCACTGAGATAACGTACCCTAGAAAGTGGACCCCAAAATCTAGAACTTGAAGATTGATATATTTCGATAAAGATTGTCCTCTCAGTGAACATTGAAAATCATCCTTTAGTGTCTCGTTTTCTCCTCCTCAGACACTGAGAACACAAGGATATCGTCAATGATGACTACAAGGAACTGGTCTAATAAAGCTTGAAATATCATTTTTATGAGTCCCTTGATCACTGTGGGGGAGTTCATATTTCCAAACAGAATCACAAAGCACTCATAGTTACTATAATGGAATATTATGGTCATCTTCAGTATATCCTCATCCCATACTTTCAGTTGATGATATCATGATATAAGGTCAATATTCAAGAACCATCATGCCCCCTTCCACTAATCAAAGAGGTCATCGATCCTCATCTATGGATACTTATTCTTCATGGTCGATTAGTTCAATCGCCAGTAATCTACACATAACCTCATGATCCCTTCTACCTTTGTGGAAAATATAACTGGGGCCACCCATGGGGAAACACAAGGTCTCATGAAGTCCTTCCTCTAAAAGTGATGCGACTATGGCCTATTCTCATGAAAATTTATAAGATACATATAATATGAAGGTGTAGATATCGATGTCATCATGGGGTGTAGATTAATGATGAAATCAGTCTCTTAGTAGGGAGGTAAACCTAAAACATCTTCCGAAATGATGTTCTCATACTCCATCACCACTATACAAAACTCAGGACTCATAACATCCTCTCCACTAATGGTCACACAAGACAACTGATGAGTAATCTTTTACTCCCTCCTATGCATGAGTTTATCCCACACTACGTAGGTTTCCTTTTCATCGAAAAAGGAAAACCTAGTTCCATAGCTATGGAAACACCACATTGTTCATAAAAATAGTCAATATTAGCATGAACTGTGGATAAAAAATCCATTCCATGAATGAATTTTTATGGCCTTGATGCTGCTATAAGGAGATCAAAACTGAAACTCTCACCTCCAACAGTCAGGTCACAAAATATACACTGGTGCATTATCATTGAGTCTCCTCTAGTATGAGTCTCAAAACAAAAGGTTTGATTAAATAGTTCATCTAGAATCTCTTAGTCTCGAACTATATTCATGGAATGAAAAGAATGACTAACACCTATTTCTATAAATATTGTTGCTATGGTAGAAAAGACATAAGTCATACCTCGCATTATCCTTGAGGCCCTAGGGTAATATGACTCCATAGCCAAGAGATTTCCTCACCCCTACCGACTAGCTCCTTGAGCCTAGAGTGGTCAACTTGGGGGTTGTGGAAGTAATATGTTGAACCTCCGACCACCAATCCTGCTGCCCTGATGGCCCCTCTTCCATGTCTACTGCCCTGAATACCACCCTTATCCAAACTATTACTCTATCTCAAAGGTCCCTTGACAGACACCTAATCATCTATAAAATGGATCCTATATCTCATTCCAGATGTCCCCCAATCATCACAAGTGAAATACCACATGTCCCTTGGATGATTCGAGCCACCTTGAGATCTAAGAACTATCGAAAATGTGTCATGGGAATGCCTCCTAATGCATTCAGCTTTCTTGGATCCCAAAAACATCCATCGATTACCTTTTTATGAGGTCTCAACTACTAGGTTCCCAATACTATATCCAAACACTATTTTCCACTCTATCATAAAACTTTCTTCTAGTAAGGCTCACTCAAGTACCCCAACATAGGTGGAAATTCTAAGAGATACTACCAATGCCCTGATGTCCCAGCGTAAGCCCTACTCAAAAGTCTGAGCTCTAAAGAACTATTCTCAAATCATATCCATGGTGTAATAGGAGATATCATTGAATCTCACTAAGTAACATTCTATAGTCATATCACCCAATTGGATGTATAGATGCTCTTATAAGCATACCGATCACAACATGGATGGATAAAACTACTCTCTGAAGAGACACATGAAGTATTTCAAAGAGGGAGTTGTCTCATCTTGTAACTGATTCACTATGTTCCACCATCACCCAGTAGATCCCTAAAGAAGGCTCATCACAAGGACTACCTTCTGGTTTTCAGGCATACTCAATAGGCAAAAATATATGAGTGACTACCTATAGCCAGTCCTTATCCACTTAGGGGTCTGGATCACCCTAAATCCTGGGAGTTCACTACCTCTAAAACTCATGAAATTCACTCATCCTTCATGAATCCTCAGCTGGCAGTGTTGGTGCTACCTACTGGTCAATGACTGTTGGTATTTCAAGTGAACCACCTAGAGGTTCTATCTCTAGTACAAGCCCTTGTACTAATTCTGCATCACTGTGTGGATTATTATTGTTATCACATGATGGAATCCTTTCTAGTTGTCTATGTGGAGACATCGATAAATAAAACATGATGTCACATGGTCAAAAGAGTATTAATGGGGGAGATTCCTCAAGAAGGACATGGAAAACACAACCATTCTTAAATAATTCATGCACCACTGTTTTCCCCACAACTGGTTTTCTCATATACTGAGTTGAAAAGTAGATAATCAGAGTCATGGTGTTTGGATACATCAACTGATGCACTTAAACTGGAGTCCCTACCATGATATCCAAACTTGGAACTCTTGAAATTGTTACCCAAAACAAATCTCACTGACTCATGTCCTAAGGTAGAACTGACTACCCTCTTATAACACTCTGTCATGCCCCAACCCACTGAGGTCCCACCATGACTACCCCATACCCATCTCGAAATAGTCTAGGGGATAGTGGATAGAATTTATTTGGAATATCCGACAAATAGAAGGCATTATCCCAAAGTACTCACTCACACACACACACATCTCTAAACCCACACTATGATAAAGAGTAAAAGAATGGAAATAATTCATGCATACATCTAAAATCCCACAACAGAGTATGATAGTGAATGTATTGTAAATAGAAAAGGGTCCAAAAACAATCCCATATAAAAGTTTTGAAGAGTCAAACCTACTACATGGTAGTAGACATAGTCAAAAGTACCCTCCAAGTAAACCCCACATTCAATCAAGCCCCATATATGCTCCACCCACTCCCTATCCTCCTATGACTCCATCAAAAGGGTAAACGTCTACATAAGACCTGACATGTACGGGAAAATCCCTTGTAGGGGTGAGTATAACAATAATAAATAAGACACCCATAAAAAACTAAACATTATGAACCATGTATATTAATATGAATAAAATATGTTGCAATTTATCTAAAAAAGAAATAGAAAACCCCAGATATACTCAAGAGAGAAACCACACAATCAAGTGGTCACAACCAACTTCTAGCCATAAGATTCTGTTTGAAATAATGCTTGTTTTGGAAAAACCCACTCCATGAGCCTTGCTCCCATTGGAGACCCTCAATAAAGAGGAATGAGTCATTGGGCCCTACCTAAGAAATATCACTGGTCTATGAGGACCATGATAAACATAAAGGGGTTCACATCGAGAAATAAAAGGGGATACCACAAACCCACTCTAGATCAACCCTCTATCTAGGGGATTGTATATTAATGATTAAACAAACCCAACTGATACGGCCTACTAGATGTATTATCAACACTCTTCTCAAGGAGTTAATGATTAGTCCATAAACTCCAACTTGGTATGATAGTAAATCGTAGTCCAGTCTCATAGAGGGACACCACAACTGTATTTTAGACTTGTCCTCTAGAAGGGATAAAAATCCATTGATAATGATGTAATGCCACGTTGTACCCTTGAGGAAAAAGGAACAAGGGTATGCAATCAACCTCTCTTTTTACAAACTAATAAAATAATGTGTCTCGAGTGAACTTAATGGGACTACATAGAGTGTCCCAAGGGGTACACGTTGTGTCCAACTATCCCAATTCATTTTTGTGTTGAAGAGAGTCACACAGAATGTAGTCTTCAAATCCACTGCATGGGGAATGAGTACACAACATGTAGAGACACATGGTTTTTGTTCCATGTTTCCTGGTTGTGTTCATGTTCTGAAGCCATGTCTGTTTATGCCATGAAGTTTACATATGGGAGTATATGACTTATCCATGCCCGGGTAATCCAACATGTGACTGTGTACTTCCAGAGTACATTTCGAGAAAACCAAGGAGGGTCACATGCCGTGTTATAGGGGCCACAGGACGAGTGGTCCTTAACTCAATCCAAACCCTAACTCCATAGATTGGTGGCCCACACTCTGTAATCCTCCATTATATTCTATGTTCTTTTGGATTTTCCAAAATCCAAGATTCTACCTCCCCATTCAATTGGGGCCCTCCATACTTCAATCTAGTGATCGATTCACTAGGATATCAATGATCCAAGATTTTATAACCCTCTCCATCATTAATCAACACATATCATCATCATATCTTCTTGAAAAAATGGATTGAATCATTATTCTTCATTGTGAACTGAAGAATGCATATTTTGGGATCATCCATCACCCATATCACTCCTTCTCTTTCATTGCACCTCCTCCATACCGTGTCAATCCTAGATCTACAATTTTGGATCCTTCCACCAAAAATGTGTTTGCAATGTTCAATTGATCATTAATATTCAAACATTTGTACAATGAAGAACTCCCATGGTGAATTACAAAATTTTCCAATAAAAGCACAATCAATCAAGATGAACACACCTTGGTTGATTTTCATGCCAATCTCGGGTTTTTTCCAATATAAGAACAAACGAATCTATCAAAAATTTAATCAAAAGAAATTATCCCATTAAATCACCAAATAATAAATACCATCTCACAATAAGAATTATCAGTGAATAAATCCATTAATCGATTGATTCACATTCATCATAGAAATTGAGAATGGTGAAAAGAAATTAAAATAATAGGCCCTACCTCGATTTTGATTGGTTTCTAGGGAATAATGAAGTTGTGTTGAATATTTTTTGTGAGATACATGAAAATAAATGTGCATTGATCCTCAATACTCGATCCTTTGTTGTTCATAATAAAGGATTCCTAGATCTCTCTCCAAAAAATCTTCATAAGTTCAATGGTTATAATGATATCCCTATAATTCTTATATAAGGATATGATTAAAGAAAAGCAATTCTTCACTACAACAATATGAATTAAAATAATTTAATTTATCCATTTTTACACCTACAATGAAATTTTCAGAAACAAATCATGCTGACTAATGTTAGGCCATGCCTAGGGTAAAACTGCCACTATGAACACAGTAGTGCCCTTAGATTTCTGATTTGAGAACTTGTTTAGGAGTTATTCCACATTTTCTATTAAAATTAATGTTTTTATTATATAATATCTTAATATATTTAAAACATTTACTAAAGACACACCAGGTCTTAGAATCTCATGTTGTCTTAGTTCTTGGTCTCAAAATCAATTCGTATAATATTTAAAAATCATATATGTAAAATATAGGGAATTACATTCTCCCACCATGGGTATTTATGACCCAATAATCTAAAACACTAGCTACTCAAAAATAAGAGGGTAATGAACACAAATCTGAGCCTTCTTCTCCCATGTACTCTCTTGGATATTGTCATTCTTCCAACAAATACACACTAAATGAATCGATGACACAAAAAGGATCCTCTCCAACCGATCCTAAATGTATTTCTCTCCTAATTCGACAACATGCGATGGTTCTTGCACATACCTTCTCAGATACGAATCATGGAAGATGTCATGTACATGGTCCAACTGTAGCGGTAGAGATAAGTGGTATTACACCACATTAACTCTACAGAGTATCTAAAATGGACCAATGAATCTCATAGATGACATTATTCTATGGTGAAATCACCCCAAACAACATTGAGGAGGGACCATTTGGAACACATGGTCTCCCTCTTCAATCTCAATAGGTCTTGATCATCTACCCTCATAAGACTTCTGTTGGTTTTTTGTAGTCTTATCCCACTATTGAATAATCTACACATTCTCTTTTGTATCTCATACCAACTCACTACCCTTGAGTACCGACTCTTCTAGTTCACTCTAGTAAAGTGATGACCTATAGGTTCCCACATGAAAATCCTCTAATGGTTCCATACCAATAGTGTAATGGTTTATATTATCATATGGAAACTCAAAAAAGGGTAGGTGACCATTCCAACTATGGAAAAAATCCAACATGTAATCTCATAGTATATCCTCCTAAACCTGGATGGTCCACTCTATCTATCCATAAGTTTTTGGGTGGAACACTATACTCAAGATTAACTAATTCCCTAATTCCTCATGTAATCCCTACAAAAACTAGGGTAAAAAGTGAGTTTCATAATCAGAAACAATATTTAATGGAATTCCAGGGCATCATGAAACCTCTAAGATTTAAATATGTTCCAAAATATATAATGAACTCTATTACCAAATGGCTAAGTAGTGGGATGGCATGGAGTGTCATTCTAGGATCACACATATGGGATCATGTCCCATGGACGTACATGGTAAGCCTGTCCTAAAGTCCATTGATATCACATCCCACTTCCATTATAAAACCTCAATTAATTGATATAAACTAATTGGAACTTCATTCTAAACCATCACTTGTTGAGAACTAAGGCATCTAGTGGCAAACTCTGCAACTCCATTCTTCATCCCATGACAGAAAAAAGGTTGTTAGATGTCCTTGTACATCTTTTCCACAACTGGATGTACCTCTAAAGGAGATTTATAAAACTCTCTCAAAACCTCATCCCACAACTTCATAAGTACCATCATGAAAAAGTTGACAAGAATAGTGTTCTTACCACCTTTTAAAAATCCATCAAGATCCATCCCAATGGATATCTAAGAATGTAGGGTCCCATAGTCGGTATCCCCAAGATATGACTCCATGATTTTTTTTATATTGAATGGATAAAAACCATTAACTATAGATAAGGTTCTGTATCTCCATCCAAAAAAGATAACTGCAATGAGGAAAACCACTCATACACCTCGTTCAACATGTTCGCACTAGATCTATTACAGAGTGAATCTTTCGCCATATTCCCTTGTCCAGGAGTATAGAAAATATCAATTTCATGGTTTTAGAGGAACTCTAGCCCTCACATCTTTCTCAACATTATATCCTTTTGAGATATGATATAATTGAGAATATTTTGATTATAATAGGTGATAAAATGATGTCCCATCATGTAGTGTCACCTCATCTTCAATACGGAGACTGCTGCTTCTAACTCAAGATCAGGTGTTTTGTAGTTCTGATCATGTGGTCTAAACTGGATTGAACCATTGGAAATCTCTATTTTCCTTCACATCATGACACAACCTTTCCTAATTCATGATTCATCACAGAACACTACGTACTCGACACCCTCCTCCAGAAATCTCATGAAAGGAGCACTCTTAAAAATATACCTCGATTTCTGGAGAGCATGTTGGCACTTCTTTTTCCAAATGAAATTCTTCCCCAATTGAGTCAACAATTTCATGGGTGATGATATCTAAGAGAAACCATGTATAATTATCTGAAAATATATTTCCATTCCAAGGAATCTCTATAACTCTTTCATGATCTTAGGTGGCTCCCATGATAACATTGCCTCGACCTTGGCTGGGTCAAATACAACTCCATCTAATGATAATGTCCTAGAAAGTGGACCGTATGAATCTAAAACTAGAAAAACAAGATATTTTTTTTAATGTTGGATGCCTTGGAGTGTGTCCATAACTATCTTTATTTTTCTCATGTGCGCCTCCTCATATAATGAGTACAGAAGGATATCATCAATGAATACTACCACGGACCAGAATAAGAAAGGATGAATGATCCGATTCATTAATCCCATGAACACTATGAGGTCATTCATCTTTCCAATGGGCATCACCAAGTACTCATTGTGACTATAATGGATTCTGATGGTCAAATTTGGTACATCCTCATCATATACTCTTAGATGGTGATAGCATGATATAAGTTCAATCTTTGAGAACCATCATGCCCCTTTGAATTGATCAATGAGTTCATCAATCCCTGGTTGTGGATACTTGTTCATTATGGTCACTTTTTTAAATCATCGATAGTCTAAAATTAACCTCAAGCTCTCATATTCCTTCTTCTAAAAAAATAGGTTCTTCCCATGATGAAACATTGGGTCTCACTAGGCCCTTCCTATGAAAGTCCTAAAAATACACCCTTAACACATGAAGCTCTGTGGCAGCCATCTGATATGAATTTGTCGATATTAGTGTCTTCTTGAGGGGTAGATCGATTAAAATTGTATCTCTCGGTGGGGAGTTAAAAATAGAACATCTTCCTGAAAGACTTCCTCATACTCTTCCACCACTATAGGAAACAAATGATGCATAACATCCACTATAATTTGCATTAATCTAGTAAACTAATGAATAATTGGCTTCACCCTCCTATTCCTAAGTCCATCCCATACTGCATGGCATTCCTTTTAATAAAAAAAGTATAACCTTGTTCAATTACTATAGACACACCACAGCCTTTTCCTAAAACAGTCATTCTGAGCATGAACTGTGATTAACTAGTCCATACAAATAATGACTTCATAAGGCCTCAACATTGCTTCCATGAAATCCCTTCCAAAACTCTCACCTCCAAGAGTTAGGATGCACCATATTTAATAGTTTTTGATCATTGAGTCTCCTCCAGTAAGTGACTCCAAAAATAAGGGCCGAGTCAATGGTTCAACTAGAATCTCTGAGCCCCAAACAAAATTATTGGTATGAAAATACTGACTAGCACTTTTATCTATCAATATTTTAGAAAAGGTATAAAATACACAGATTATAATAATATCAACTCAAGAGCCCCATGTTCATAGGCCTATATAGCCAGTAGTTGGACTCACCCCTACCCACCAGCTCCGTGAATATGGAGTGGATCAACTGGGGGTGGTGGTTATAATAGGTCAAGCCTCTAACCAACTATTATATCCCTACCAGACCCTTTTCCATGTCTTCTTCACTACGAACCACCCAGGTCCGACCTATGTATCTATCCTGATGGTCTTGTGAACATATCCTAAACATCTATACAATGGGTAGGGCAATCTCATGCCAGATGTCGCTGACCGTCACAATCGAAACACTATATATCCAATGGTTGATTCAAACAACCCTAAGAGCCCAACAATATTGACCATGAGTCTTGAGGTCACCTACTGAGAGTCTCACTATCTTGGATCCATTTAAATGTCATCGGATACCTTCTGCCAAGGTCTCATCTATTTTTTGTGAAATACTAGCTCCCACTACAGGTGTCTGTTCTTCACGAAAACATTCTACCAATAGTGCTTTATGATTTTCCCCTAACATATGTGGAAGTGATATGAAACATCACTAACACCGTGATTTCCCAGTGCAAGACCTTCTCAGAAAGCTTATCCCAAAAGAACTAGTCTGGTTCCATATCAAATGAGTAATGCGAGAGATAAGTTAATCTCGTTATGTACTCTACCATGTTCAAATCACCTTGTTGTAGGTGAAGAATCACTTGTATTCTTAATGATCACAATGTTGCCAGATAGAACTCCTCTATGAAGAGAAACTTTATGTTTATCCAATATAGAGCTGAATAATCATGTGATTAAGTCACAAATCTCCAATATCGTGTAGTAGATCACAATATAAAACTCAATGTGATGACTTCCATATTGTCTACAGGTGTCCTCAATAAATGGAAAACATGAGTGACTACCTCTACCCAGTCATAATCCAATTGGGGTTCTAGCTCATGCCAAAACCTAAGAGTGAAACACCTCTGATACACATGCAACCCACTCATTGTGCGTGAATTATGTACTGGTAGAGCTGGTTCTAGCTATTTCTCAAAGGGTGGTGGTATAGCTGGTAAACCACACATAGGTGATCTCTCTAGTACAAGCCCCTATATCGATTTCTGGTAAATAGTCAGATGATCCCTTAGATCACACAGTGGAATCCTAACTATCCCTCTATGTGGAGGAATCCTGAAATAAATAAAGATATTCCATGGTCAAAAGAGTATATCTGGATAGCTGAATCAATATATAAATTGAAAATAAAACAACTCCAAAATAATTCATTTACCATTTTCCCCTATAACCAGTTCTCTCATGTATTGTGTCAAAATGAAAGTGATCTGATTCTTATTGTATGGATAAGTCAACCAACTTAACAAAACTATATTCCCTAGCCTGAAAGCTGACCTCGATGCACCTAACACTATTTACCCAAACCAATCTCATAAACTCATGTACTATGGTAGAACTGACTACCCTTTGATACCACTCAGTTACCACCCAACCCACTAGGTTCTAACCTGTGACTAACCCTGATCGCCTCTTTTTGGCCTAGGGCTTGAAACTAGTGCTGAGTCGGCATATATCCAAAATGGGAGGCATTAGACTAATGTACATGCACACACACACACACATCTCCAATCCCACACAACATTGAAATTTAAAACATCTAAAATAATTCATGCATACATATAATACCCCACAACAGAGTATGAAAGTGAATGTACTATAAACAAAAAATGGTCAAAAAAGCACAACCAATACTCTAAAGAGTCCAACCTGCTCCAAGGGAGAAGGCTATGTCACAATTATTCCCCTGATAAACTCCTCAATCTTTCTAGATCTAGCCATGATCCACCTAAATCTTGTCCTCCCTGGACACTGTCAAAATGTCCACTATATTCATGAGACACGACACTTGTGGGAAAATCCCATGTTGGGGTGAGTATAAAAATACTCAATAAGACACCTAGAAAACACTAAAAATGGAACACCATGTATATTCATATCAATACAATATATAGAAATCTATGAATAATAGAAGTGGAAAACCTAGATATACTCAAGAGAGAAAAACCATGTAATCAAGTGGTCACATCGAATTGTCAGCCACATGATTCTATTAGAAGCAACGATAATTCATGGAGAACCCACTCAATGATCCATGCTACCATTAAATAAACTCAACAAAGAGTTATGGGTCATTAGACTCTGCCCAAGGAAGATGACTGGTCTAAGAGGACCATGATACAAAGATAGAGGTTATGCCCAGAACTACTAGGGTACACCACTAACCCAGTCTAGATCAACCCACTATGTAGGGCACCATATATCAATGATCAGAAAACCCTACTGATATGGACTGATTGATTGAGGATATACACCCTACTATGGGAGGTCACACTGGTTCCAAAAACACCAATTAAGGATGACAAAGGATCAAATTTTAGTCTCATAGAGGGACACCATATATCTATCTTAGACTCAGTCTCTATAGGGGATCAAAATCTAGTGATGTTGAAGTAATTTCACACTGTACCCTTGAGGAAAAAAGGCCAAAGCCACACACTCAACCTATACTATTCCAATCTATGAGGATGAAGTTTAATGCACTTTTAAAGGGACTAAACTGTGTGTCCCAAGGGGAACATGGTGTGTCCATCTATACCAAGTCCTTATCGTGTGGAGGAGCCTCAAATGGTAGGATTTATTAATATAAATGGTGTGTAAAATGAGTAAAATAAATGTAGAGGCACATAGTATCCATCCTATGTTTTCTGGTCATGTTCATGTGTTGAATCTGTGTCCATGTACCATGCTGTGTATTCTAGGCTTGGTCTGTGTAGGAGTACACTTCGTGTCCATGACCGTGTACTCCAACCCATGTCTGTGTAATTCTAAAGTACACGATGAGTCAACTGGGTAAGGTTAGAGAATGTGTGACAATGGGAACACACAATGTGGTCCTTAACCCAATCTGTACCCTAGAACAAAAGCCATTAGGCCACACACTCCTTGTAATCCTGGATTACATGCCTTTTTTATACATGATTTTCTAGAAACCCAAATTCTTCCTCTATTTTTGATCTAAAACCTCAAAACAGCAATCCTATGATCTATTTTCCATAAAATAAAAGATCAAAGCTCATCCAATACTCTCTATCATTCAAAAATGCATCAATATTCAGATCTTCTCACAAAATGGATTGAATTTCCGCTTTTCTCTATGCGTTGAAGAACATGAATTCAGGGATCATTCATTATTTGAATCACTATGTCACCACCGTCGCACTTTTCTCATGTCATTAAAATCCCCAATCAATGATATCAGATCATTATTCCATGAAATGGGTGCGTAATTTCTACTTTTTTAGGAGTAGTTCATCCATGGGGCAAAAAATAATTCCCAAGGTGACTCACAAAATTAGGAGTGGAAATCACAATCAATCAAGATGAAAAAACTTCAATTGATGTTCATGTTGATCTTGGCTTATTTTGGTTATAAGGACAACTAAATCCATCACTAATTTAATCCAAAAAAATTCTCCCACTAAATCCCCACACAATTAGTCACATCCCTCAATATGCAGAATCCATTAATGAATCAATTCATCGATTGATTCATGTTCATTGTAGAAATCTTGTACATGGAAAATAAAATCCAAATGGCACACCCCAGATCGATTTAGATTGGTTTCTGGTAAAGAACGAAGCATTTTTGTGTTCTCTGGAGAGATCCTTCATAATCTATGTGTGTTGATTGTCAATCATGGATCCCTCATCGTTTATCAAAAAGGATTCCCATATCTCTCTCCAATGATCCTTGAGAAGTTCCAAGGTTATGCGACTAGCCCTAGAATTATATCATAAGGAAACATTTAATTAATAACAAGCCTCTACATCAACACAGAAAAATATTTTAATTTATATAATTTATTTTATTCATTTTTATGCTTACGATGGCTTTTTGACAAATTACCCGCACAAAACAATGTTATGCCGCGCCTAGGGTAAAACTATTTTTACAAACATATCAGTGCCTATGAATATATGATTTGGGAACCCATTTAGTATTTATTCCACTTCTTCTAGAAAAATAATCATGTTTGTTTTTTAATATTTCAATATATTTAAAACATTAATTATGGAAAAACTAGTTTTCAGAATCACATGTTGTCTCAGCTCCTAGACTTGAAATCAATCCATATAATATTTAAAAATAATACACAGAAAATTCTTAACATTACAAAGATATTATCCACCATTTTTAGAGGATATTTTATTAATTTTCTTTCCAAGATGGTTCTAACATCATTCTTATATTCATTGAAATTATTAAAATATTATAACTTATACCTCATTAAGTAGACATATCCTTATCTACTAAAATTCTCATAAAAAGTTATGATGTATGAATACCCACCCTTTTCCTAAATCATAAATGGTTCACATAGATCGATATGAACTAATTCAAAATAATATTTAGCCCCTTAAATTTCCCGACTAAATAGGTATTTGGTCATTTATCCTTATAAACATGTCTGATAAAGACCAGGTGGGTTTGGTTCAAAAGAATATAAAATCAACCTTGGTATAATTTACTGAAGCACATTTATTTTACATGCCCTTCTACATGATTCCAAATTTGGGCATGGTATGTGAGACATTATGTAACTTTTATACTAAATATAATTAATTGGTTTGTTTAATTCAAGACATAGAGGTCATTATTTAAATTTTTATAATGAAAATTATTATATTTTTTTATTACAAGAACAATTTATTCCAAAATTTAAAAATTAATATATACATATGTAGTACTAATATAGAAATAATATTTTTGGTAACTGAAGGAACATAATAACAACCCTTAAAAACCGACATCATTCTGGTTGGAAAAGTGAGGTGACAGTCCCCAAAACCTACAACAGCATGTTTAGCACTATTGAATTCTCATATATATACCTCCCCTCAGTTAATATTTTTAATTTACTTGGTTCATATATTTGAATAGAAATTTGATCACCAAAAACTATATCTAAAACCCAATTTAAAAGAACAGATAAATTTCACTCGATATCAAATTCAGATAATGCTTCCCTTTTCTACATTGACTGGGTGTAGTTTTTCTTCTAGTGGCCCTTATTACCACATGTTAAATAGAAATCACCTTTTTCCCATACTTTCCATTTTATCTTTATATTTCTAGATGGGTGTTATGAAGATATGGACGTATATATCTTCACTTTCCCTTTTATTTTTTCCACTATAATAATCGAAGGATTTTGCGCTTCGTATCCTTATCAACATGGAAAAGAAAAGAATGAATATATGGAAGAGAATTTTAAATATTAATCATATTAAAATTCACAACAATCATAGATAATCTTCAAGGGAGTGGATCCATAATGATATTAGTGCCCAGTTATTTTGGGAATTTAAACCCTCCAACCTTTAGAAGCTCAATTTATCTAGTGATCATTCTTATGTGAGGCCCAAATAGGGAACCTCTCCAAGATTATATGAAAAAACATCAATGAAATATCATACCATTCTAATCTAGTTCTCTCCTATTATAGATTATAGAGGATCTCAATAATTCTCTATGCATACATGTTTTCATGAGAAATCATTATTTCACATAACATCAATAAAAGTATCAAACATTGAATGTCATATAAATATCTCAAATTATTTTCATAGAAAAAGAACTCTTCATTACTCCAATATTTAGTAGGAATATCAGGCATTGAGGATTCTATCATGTATTATTTCTATTCAGGTAATAAACCTATGGGAAGATGTATAAACCACTCCTTGAAGTCTCTCCTAGTTAGGAGGTTTTATTTCCCCAATATTGATCATATGGATAATTTGGATGATGTTCGTTGAATTTTTTTCTTTTATTAAAACAGGATATTATTATTACATTTCCTTAACAAAAAAATATTTGATAAATAATTATTTAATTATTTAATTTTATTAAATCTACCACTATGTTATCAACACCCAAAATCCCTCACCATTCAACTCATAATGTCTAGTTTATATGACATTCTATTATAAAGGATCCCTATTACATTTCTAAATGATCCAGAATTTTTCCATGAAAACCATAAAAAGGGAATTTAGGTAGGTGGTCTTACCAAAAGAAAACATGAAGCTCTATGATTTATTGAGTGGATTCCCTGATCATGAAATCCTTACTTGGATTTCCTCAACACTTTCATCCAATTTTATCTTAAACAGATCTTGGTATTTAAACTCAATAAAATTTTGGTTCATTCAACCCAAAACTATCATTATATTTACATGATAAAAGAAAGTGTCTGGAATTTGGACATGTACCACACATAGTTCTATGGTTTCATTCCTAATCTTGTAATGGAAGGTTTCGTCTGACTGAATATTAGGTTGATGGATTTTAATTAATTTATGAATAAATGTTTTCTTCATTTATCTGTTACATGTCATGTTATTTTTAAGTGGATGTTAATTAATTAATTAAAAAAGTTGGATAAAATAATTATTCATATTTTATTTATTTAATTCCCATATTTTCATAAAAATTAATTCATTTATGATTCCGATATCTTACATAAAAATAATAAATAATGCATAGATATAAACAAATTAAAAAATTAAATGACCCAATAATGACCTTATCTAATAGTTTATCTAATAAGAAGACATTGAATCAACCTGTGACATAGCATAATTACTCCATTATTCAACCATGGATTGAGTTAAAACACTCCACATATATATTTTCCGTATCACTGAGTCTCCATTGTCATGGTTCCATCTTGAACCACATCCATGTCATTGGGATGGTGCATTAATTACAAGTATTTATTACTCACATATAGAAGTGGGGAACCAAAGGATTAGTTATAATGGATTACATAAATAGGCTTGGACACGTAGGTCCAATATAATAATGGAGGGAGTGATGACTCATAGGCCATCAGTTAATTTAATAATAAATAATTGTAACCCCATTAATAAAATAAAATGAAATAAATTCTAACACATACATTGATCTTAGTCATCCTAATGATCGTTCAAACATGTAATGATTAAGAAAAATCAACTGGAAAGTATTCATTTATATATTCTTTCTTTATTATTATGATAATAGAGATTTCATTAATTCATTTATTAATTAATTTATTCCTTTTCATCTTAATTATTATTCTATCTAAATTAGAAATATCCATCATTTATGGAATTCATGGGAAAAAACATTCATATCCTATAATGAAATATTAATAATAATAAATCCATGAATCATTTAATATTCATTAAACCCATTATTAAATTTTTAAAATTACATTGGTGTGATAATTAATAAAATATGATTTTAATGTTGCAATTTTAAATTTAGTATGATTTTTATTTATTTCCTTTAATGGGATACTACATTCCATTTACAATCTTGAAACATTCCATATACATTGTTTTTCATGTATCTGAATCACATGCTTGAGGCTTTAGTGTGTTAACTTGGACGAACTATACGATATGTACATGCAAGATACAAGACATGTATTTTATTATCATATTCTAGATGGGCACGGTCAACACCTGGTGTATAGAAAATATATTCTTTGTAATTAAATACTCAATGAATATATGTACAATGTTAATGGGTAAAAGGTACGTACTTTAGCTACATGTCATGTAACTTACTTTTACTGGTAAAAAATTTGTAACTTTCTGGTGGAATCAATTATCGTTCTTCATTTATTCTTAAACCATTAAGAAAATTAAACACTGAACAAATATGATAAATATGATGAAGCATGTTTATTTTTATTTACTGAAATAATAAATAATAATAAATTAAAATTAAGCCATGATATCGTATGAATAAAAAATAAATAAATAATTATAAATTTAAATGCGACCCCTCAAATACAGCATATTGATTCTGGGCATAGTAGAATCATACAGTGGTGGGTGATATGTTAATTTTTTCATACAGTAGCTTTCTAAAATCCTGAGTGAGGATATTTCACAACAAAATTATTATTAATTTATTTAATTTTTGAAACAGAAATCACATGGGCTTAGGAACATTTTTTGTTGATGATTGTTGATCATCTTAGATGACTTTTTGGGATTAATTTCATTACGATGTGAGGATCCCAGGATTGAATCCCTCTAGAGGTGATCAACATGGTCTCTAATGATCTCTAAGAAACACCAATTCATCCCCATGTGTTAGTATGGTGAATCAATTTTCATGTTTTGTTTGTTCCAGATTTAACGTTCATTGTTCTTGAAAATATATCTCTTAAACATTTCATTATTAATAGGTTTATATAAGAAGTATTCAACAGAGAATTCATTGTGTGAAACAATTAAATATTATCAATTTTTGTATATATTAATCAATATATCTAGCCAAATATTTATATAGTTATTGTTTATGTTAACATATTAATTAATTTCATATCAACCATTAAATAATATTTTAAACATTTAATATATCCCATGACACATAATTATAATATCATTTATATTTTTTTTGCGTGCCAACTTGCAATGTAAGAAATATTATATAATAGTCTTGTAAATTAATATTTTTCATCAGACTTAGTCATTGGCCATTTAAACTCCTCTAGAATTTATTGAAAACCCAAATAAATATTTCATTTATAAATAATTATTTTATTCACAGTCTAGAAAATAATTTTTAAAAAACATATTGAATAAAATAAATATTTTATTCAAAATGTAGAGAATAAATATTTTTTATATATCCAAATAATGAAATAAATTATTTAATAATAAAAAATTTATTAATTAACATTTGAATATCAGCGACAAAAAACAAGAACATAATTATTTAATGGTATTGAGAATAATATGTATTCCAATTACTAAATTCCAAAAAAAATTAATTGAGATCAATGCAAAAACATAATTTGGGATCATCGAGAATTCATTCTCATTAGAATTAGGAAGGTTTACCTAAGGACTATGATTACTATCTAATAATGGTTAAAGGTTCCTAAGATAAAGAACCCTATGTGGTAATGATGGAAACCACGTATGAATGCTCATTTTATTGTATAATACTTTTGTTTCAATATTTTATCAAGAAAGTTTAAAATTTGTGTCACCAACCAATATACAAGATACATTTTTCATTGAAATTTGAAATAAACATGTCATTACATAAGGACCATTGCATTTAGTGTGATGTTTCCATTCCAATCAAAGGGATGAAATATTAGAATCCATAAAGATGTAAGGGAAAATCCATTTCTTGAGTTATCTATTAATGAAATATCCCTCATGATGCACCCAATGTATTCAAATTCTCTATGATATTTTATCATTATGGTTTGAAAAATACATCTATGAACATGATTTTTAACATGGTTTTAAAATATTCATAAAGTATAATGACTATCACACATGCCTATATATATGAATATCTGATGACACCAAAATATGTAGAATTGCAACTGGAGGTTCTTTTGTCATAATATTCTAACATAGAGATTACCAAGTAGAAAATTCACCAGATGAAGCTTCATATTATTACAAGTACTCACATTTCACAGTCTAGGTACTATGTGTCCCATCCTAGTACATTATCCAACTGAAAAACATTATTTAAGAATATCATAATAGAACATCAAGGTTCTCATCATATAGTGAAACTTCTATAACCTTATTAATGTGATGTACACTCTATGACACTATTATGTTAGATTCATGTTTAATAATGATAAATATGTAATAATAAGTTTTATTAATATTCAATACATCGAATAAAAATGTAATAAATGTATAAAAAGTGGGTCCTAAAAAAATTAATTCAATAGATAGTGCATTATAAAACCTAAAAGGAAAAACTAAAAACTCAAAATTCCCATATCTAGTCTAAAATGATGTGTTAGAGATACCATTATCATTCGGCCTCACTCGATGATATCCTGGTTAAAGATCAATCTTTAGAATATACTTCACTACCTAGAGTTGATAAAACAAATCATAAATACGAGGAAAAGGTTAATTGTTATTAACAATTTTTTTATTTAAGGGTCATAATAAATTAAAAGTCTCATTAAACCATATTTGTTTTTAAAAAATATAATAGGGTAAACCCAATGTGATTTTCATAGAATAAAAATATCTAAAAACACTTGAAACTGATTTTTTAATTGGAAAAGTTCAACATGATTCATTTGATATGGGGTTTTGAAATGTCCATAGTTTTTGTCACTAAGTAAATAAAAACTACACCAATTAATAAATAATAAAATAAATAAAATCATAATGAAACACATTTATATTTTCATTTACTATAGGGACAATACTAATTTGAAATGGTTTATTCTATTCAACAATATGAACATGGGAACATTCATTTCCTTCTCTAACAAATTTCTCATCTTTTTGTTAGGTTATACAAGGTTTTAAATAGTTTAATATGACATTATTTTATTTTAAATATATCTTTTCAATATGAACTAAAATAAAAATCATACAAAATATAATATCAAAATATCCCATGGGGATTTCAAAAATATTTTTAGTAATGACCATTCCACCAATGAAAATAGGAATATTTATATAAATCATGGTTAATTTAAAATTTCTATCAATAATTGTATCCAAATGTAATATCTTATTTTGATGAGTTTATATTCCTATTTTACATGTAAAATTGTAAAAAATCAATGAATTCAATGTTCCAAAGTCAAACAAGGCATTTCCATATTTCAAAAATACCTAAAACTTACATATCAACATCTCATTATATGGATAGACATCAACTATAATAGTTGAAAAAATATTTCTCAATAACATTATGATTTTGGTCTTCCCGATTCACCCCTAAATAGGTAATTTTGGATACACATTTTCATAGTCTCCCAAATCATTACAATTGAAAAACCAAAACCCGGTTGGCTATCTATTACCCCATTCTTGTATCATTCATGAATATTTTTTTATAGAAATGAAACCTATGAACAAACATACAAAAATTGTAATACTTCCAAGATATTATCAAACAGTAGCCAAAATTTATTTTCCACCACATGGAAGATGTTGGGGGTTACAACTAGACTTCTTAATTTGTTGGTTTTTTCCTTTCATTTACGCCTTGATCATTTGTTAAATTTTTCATCTTGAGGAACATTAGTTTTAGAGTACTCCATCTCAACTTTCTTTTCATAATGAAAAAAATTCTCATAATTTTTAAATTATCATGCGACCAAATCTTTTCAAAACTATTGAATCAATCGTGAGTAAAATCTATTAATTTTACAATAATTGTTCTGAATAAATTTTGATACAAACCTAGGAAAATTTAAATTTTTTTCTATTTATGAGAATACTAATTCTTCATATTTTTAACTCAATTCCAGGAATTGTTCCTCCTTCATGATTCAAAATAACATTAGGAAATATTTATCAGGGAAAATAATCTTAAATGATTCACATTCCATATCATTAAGACCTTATTTCAGTCTGGTAGTCTTAACCATATACCACCATCATTCAGATTCACCTTCAAAATAATGAATAGAAAGGGATTCATTTTGATGTTATGAATACACAATTAATTCAACGATATTTCCCAAAGTATTGATCAATACATTCGACACCACTGCATCTTAAGTATGATTGAACGCCAGAGGGTTCTATCTCATGAACTGATCAACTATCAATGTGTTCCTGTGTAGTAAATATTGTTTCTCTCTAACATTGATTTGATCACAATTTTTGGCCTCTATCAACCTATCCATCACTATGAAAGATTTCTTAGATCTAATTCCAACAATTCCATGATGCTAATTTGGAAGTATATCTTCATCTATATACCTTGATACATCAAATTCCATATTTACTCAATAGAAAACCATTATGAAGAGACAAACATTTTACAAAGAAACATGATAATCATAAAATTATTTATCATCGCAATAACTCAGTATCGATTTTTCGTAAAATATAAAACTTTTATAATGATACATGTTTAATTTTAATTTAAAATATGAAATACTTTTAACTTGATTTTTTATTTGTTCTAACTCATATATAAACCTAATAAATAATATTATAAAAGGTGGTAAGAGGGAAAAAAGGACCAACAGAGAATATAAAAAAGAAATTTGTTAGTCTAGTGAAAACATGAAAATACATAAAATAAATAACATTATCACATTATTAATTGAACATACAAAAGGATTGGTTGTGGCTCCACATTCCCTAAAAAATTAGGGTTTTGGTGTCAAATATCCTAATTAGAGAATGTTTCTCATATCTCATAGTGGTGGCGGTGGTCACTTATAAGGACTAATATAATTTATCTCATATTCCTTCACCCACATGAGTAAATGGTTTTTTATTTTGTCAACGTGGTCCTTAATGTGATATCCATATTATCCATGTCTTTTGGTTTTGATGATCTAATGAATTATAGATATGTTATGTCTGATATTTATATTGGTCATCCTTTATCATGAGATGATGGGATTCAATGAAAGTGATAACATTGTGGTTTAATCGTTTTTTGGAGATGAATATTTATATAGTGAAGATATCTTCACGGTTTTGGAATGGGAGGTTATTGAGGTTCATGGTTTCTCTATTCCAAGGTGGTGGAAATGGCATCAATGTTTTTGATCTAGGTGTCTTGAGAGGCTTTTAGGTTTGGAAATGAGGGCTTATGTTGCCTATGGGGCTTCATGCATTGTGAATGATGCATTAGTGGCCTCTAGAGGTGATAAAGACTCAGATTTGGGTAGTGAAGCTAAGTGGTGACAACCAGTGATGTTGATATCAATCGGTGGTGGTTACTAGTGTAACCAGTGGCAGTGCTCAGTGGAAACATTACTTGCTTGGGTGTAGGATAGTGATATCAGAGGTATCATGGCCAGTGATCAGGTTGAGCGAACAATGCTTTTGTATTGTTTTCAGGCGTGGTTTATAATGAATATATCCTATTAATTGGGACTAAATTTTTGATTGGGTTCCCAATTTATTTTTATTTTCTTGATTCGATCTCAATTCATTGGGGTTATATTTTATCTTTTATTGGTACTTCTAGTTGGGTAGCCTCGAAAGAGGGATGGGTGTGATAGCACCCATCATTCACCCATATGTCCTCTTTGGATGGATGGACACCCTAATTTTTTTTGGATAGTGTTCTTGGACTGGGGTTTCATTGAATTATGTTGACAATGAATTTATTTCCTCAAATTAATTTTTAGGTGGGTATCTCAAATAAAGGTTATGTGTGATATGACCTATCATCTATTCATCCCTCTACATGTAAGGGTGAGTGGGAGGGGTTCTCTATCACGTTATGTTTAACCGGTATGACACAAATTCTTGGAAAGGGGGTGATGAGTCATAATTATTTTATTTCTATGTTTCAATGTTTATCAAGGGTGTGGGGGATATGAGGATTTTTCAATTTCGAATCTTGATTTTTTTTCATCCCATTATAAACTCAGGACCATCTTATAACCATTGATTCATTTCTGTATATGAAATTTGGGCCTCTATGATTGTAATGGGTTCCTCTTCTCCCATTCTCAAAAATAGGATTTCTTGTTATATTTTTAAATAAATGGGGATATAACTCCCCCCTGATCAAATAAATATTATTTTATAATAGAAAATAAATCATTCCCCATGACTACCAAATAAATTTTATCAAATAAAATCACAAAAACTCATAAAATGACAATATAATTGCATTTTTGGTGACCTAGAGAATCATATTCATATCATTATTCAACGTCTGTCAGAAAAAAAATATATACTGGTTGAATACATAGAAGAAGACACACCAATAAACAATGTTTTAATTTCATTTGAAGATAAATAATGTTATACAATTCCTTGGTGATCAATAATGTGGCTCACCCATCATTTTATCTATATCAAGCTCACCCATAATCATGGGATATAATGGGTCTCAACCCATCATATAGGTTGTATAAAGCCCAACCATTTCACATATATAATAATTAAGTACCATTCCATGAATTAAAAATTTTATGCTATCAACTTTTCATCATTAAGGCCTAAAAACACTTTTAGAAAACTATACAAAAAACTTATTGATATTGAAATTCCCTTTCCTTCCAAATCCCATTTTAAATTTTACAATACCTTAAATAAATTTAATTATGGTTATTATTTGAATAAAATATGAAACCTTGTAAATTAATCTAAAAAATTATGTTTATAGCTGATGTAAAAGTCTTTATCACCATATACATAAAAATAAAACATTCTGTTAGTATTTTGTAATTAAAGTAAAAACATTCCATAAAAAGACTCCTTATGAAACCCCTTAAAATAAAATTAAAAAAAGAATAAAATTTTTCTTTATAATTCATTTATGTCCATATAAAAATATCCATAAAATAATTTAATGAATAATGTTATGGAAGATAAATATTTATAAAATAAATAATGAAAATATTTACAATGTGAGTTTTAACATAATTTCTCCATTATCTAAACCCATGAAATGTTTATTATTTTTAAAAACATTGTATATAAATTAAAAAATGGTTAAAAAAATAATTTACAAAAAATTCAATGATAATTATTAATTTTCTTGTATCATTTATAATAATAAAGATATAGAAGAAAAATAGTTATAAGTGAAACTTTAAAGAGAATTAATTTAAAATAAATTCCCTTACGTAAAACGTTAAATTATTCCTTATTCGAATATTTATTTAATAATGTAAAATATGGAAAAAATTACCTTCATCATCCATTGAATCATAAATAATAATTTTCATGAAACATTTATAAGAACATGTACATGGAGTAAAACGAGTTGGAATGAAATTATTAAATGATGATTTTTTAAATTGATATTCATTAGCTTGAGTTTAAATTGTAAGGTAGGTTATTTATCATCTAAAATAATATTCTTATGTTCATTATTTACATAATTATTAAAATTTTCATCTATATTACTTCCATTATTTCCTTCATTGTAATTATGTTTGTAGTTATTTAATCATTTAATTTCAAAATGTATGTTTTGATGATATTTGGATCATAGGTCCAAAATGAATTTTCAAGGTTGAATATTGTCAATGTGGTGATTATTTAATCATCTGATAAATAATAAAAATGAAATAATTATCATTTTTATCAAAAAAAAATATACTTTTAAAACCAATCATGAATGATTGCTGGGAGAAATTAATTACATTTCAATCATTGTGACAGTATATCGTATTTACGCATGAGTAACCTTTCCATTTTTCAATGATCATTATAAAAAGAAGGTAATTTTTATTTTAACCTAACATAATTATAATCATATCATAAATGACATATTTTTTCATTAAATATACTTATGTATATAATCCTTACAATTTGGTGATGATTAACGAATCACATTTCTTCAGTGAAGTGGTAGTCCACACATACCCCCGAATGATGTTATAATTATTTGGTGGATAAAAATATATGAAAATTGTTTATAAATTACTTCTAAAAATAGATAAGTAATTCATGCATAAAATTTCTATATATATATAAATTAAATCCATCATTATAACTATTTTTGATACGTAGAGATGGAAATCTAATTTTATCAGTTCGTGAGCCCATAGTTCTCCGTACACACAAATGATGATTTCTTTTCCCATTTGATAGAATTTGATATGGATATAGGTCATTCCATAAAAATAAAAAAAACTCTTTGTATATAGAATATAATATTTTTATTGTTTCATCATTTATTAATATTTTTTTAAATAGGTAGTAGAATAAATATTATAAAAACGTTTCACTAATAAATACAACAATTATTTGGACAACCCCTTAAGGTTGACATCAAAATCATTCCAATGATGATTTGTAATAAAACTGGGAACTAAAAGATGTGGTAATGCATGTGAATAAGATAATTTTTTAGGGTCTTGGTGATCAAAAAAAATTTAAAGTGTGAAGAACATAGGAGAGTAGGTATCTTTTTAAAAGAGAGTGGTGGGATACATTTGTAATTTATTTACATATTAAACAAATATTAATTAATTTTCTCATTAAAACAGACATAAAATTATAATATTAAAATTTAATTGGATTTTGAATCAAAATACTTTCACCCAATGAATAATTTATAAGTTTAGGTGATTTTTCACAATTATATTTTTGTTTTAAAGTGTGTTAATCTTTTTTGACAATTATTGTGGTACTATTGTTTTTACTCATTAGGGTCAAGAAAATTTCTTAAAAATGAAAAAAGGAAATTAAATTGGCCAGGTAAGATATTATTAATGATATCCAATTTACTTTTAATAGTATAATATTTTTATGAATTTTAAATCATTTAATAAAACATTATTTGTAAGAAAAAATCATTAAATTCAATTCTGAAAAATTTATTTAATTTTTCTTAAAAAACCTCATGAAAAGGAATTAATTTCAATTTAAATCATTTAAATACCCCAATTATCTTATAAATATGTATGCAATGTGTGGGAAGATATATTTTATTCAAATTATATTACTTTAAATATTTTTATAATAATTTTTTTTATATTTCTATTCATTGAAGAAATGTTTTGTTGATGTTGTGTAAAAATATAAAGTAATTATATAATTATAAAAAATTATAAATAAATTAATATAATTAAAATAATTTTATTATGATAAATATAAAAAATAATGTACATTGAAAAATTATTTTTTAAACTTTTTAAACACATTAGAGATATTTAAAAGGAAGAGGTTGACATTTTTCCTTTTTCTCAATATAAAATGTAATGTAAGTGAAATTCATGGATAAGTGTGCCATAAAAAATAAGTATAGATCCTAAGATTATAATTTTTGAAATAACATAATCCAAAAAATAAGATGAAAAATGGCAGCCTTATCATATAGTTTTAACCTAAGTTAACCCGATTTACCCATTACCATTGTGATGAATTTTTACTATTTTTATTATTCATTATGAAAAAAAAATTAGGTAAAAATATTAAAAACTATGAATTTTTATTATGAAAAATATTTTATCCATTTTACCATATTCAATCTATATAATTGGTTGGGGTTTTATAATTATCATGCAAAGTGTGATGAAAAAACGGTTTTCCAAAAAAATGAAATTTTTAGTCTAGAAGTATTTTTATATGAAGATCATGTATAATGTTATTTACTATAAAATTATAACAAATTTATAACTAATGGATTCCTATCTTAAATTTGGATAAAAATAAAAATATATGGTGCCTTTTTAATGAAAAGAAATGATATTTCTACAAAAACTGGTATTATTCACAATTCCTAGAAAATTCAATATTTTTAGAAAAACATAAAAAAGAATTTTTAAGATAATTTTGACATTATAAATTCAAAAATAAAATACCTTTTTCAAAATTAAAATTATATAGTTTAAAAATCATATTTTTAAATAAAACCTTGCAAGAAAAGATTCTAATATAAATATTTATTTTTTGATTAAAAATTACATAATTTATTTTTAAAATGAATATAACTATCTAATTTATGAATAATAATGAACATGATTATTATTTATTCAATCATTACATAGGGTGTTACGCATTCACTAAATCACTTCATAATCATCCCTTCATTATGATATGTTATTGTTTGGTCGGTTTAACCACTAAATCCTACAATGCAATAATCCTAAGTCATGAATGACTATGGGAATTTATGTTTTGATAAAATATGATATAAATATGTAAATTATGATTTTATTTTAGTTCATGTATTATAATATTAATATTAAAATCTTATGTTAAAAATACTATTTCTTTTTGTTAAAAATCAATGAAACATGTACATCAATAATTTCATCTTTAATGATCACAACCAAAACTCCCATTAAATGAAATTATAAGATTTTACATAATAAAAAAATCACTTTTAGTTAATTTTATGATCTAGGAATAATGAAATTTTGGAAAATAATAAATAAAAACATCTCTATTATAACAATAGTTCAAAATGAAAATATTATCACAGATCATAAAAAACAAAATTATAATTACTAATTGATATACATATAGAAAATAATTATAAATGAAGTTTATAAAAAGTTATTTATACGAATAAAATTACATAATGTGTGATTAAGATAGTTTATTGTTTTATAAATGATGTTATAGTGTATTTTTACTCACCGAGAATTATGGTATGGGTTTTTTATCTCAAATTTTAATTCATTAAGAAATGCTTATGTTATACACCATGTTTTCCATTACATTGTGAAAATACTACATCATTTCCATTTTTATAATGAATATCATGTATTTACTGAATTTTAATTATTTATTTAAATTTCTATCTTTCATGGTGTTTTGATATATAAGATACATTGGTTGTAAGGGTTGGTCTCAATTCTAATTCTGTAAAGCATAATACATTTTGTGATCTATGTTATCCATTAATGGTGTATTAATACCTAACAATTTATTTTTATATTTATTTCCAGGGATATACTAAATAAAATTATATTACTTTTTTTAAATGAATATTAATTAAATTTTATGCCCAGTAGTATAGAATTTTGGTAACTCAACATTCGTTTAGTGAGTTATAAAAATTATCTTTAATTATGTTGTATTAGGTTGGTACATTCTTCACATGATTTTATTATTCTATATTCTCTCATTATTATCGTTGTATTTACATTATGATCACATAAATCATTGATGAATATTTTATACCTTATGGTGTATGTTTCTTGTAGAAGATATTGATAACACCAATATCTGTTCATTGAGTTGTAAAATTTTATCTTAAACATATATTGTCCATTCCTTGGTTCTCTAAACAAAAATATTTTATAATATGTTATTTTATAATACTATTTGTGAAAATGATGATTTAATATAAATATAGTTCAATTAAACTTTTTATACTATTGGTTTTTGACAAAGGTAATTTCATAATCAAATATTTTATTTTGGACTCCACATTTCATATAAAAAAATTTAAGTGATATTCAATTCTCCATTATTGGATATATTTTTTAAAAACAAGTTTTCAAATTTTTTCATGTCATGTCTTCAAAATTTACTTTTTCAAGAGATATGTAATTTTTTAATGTCAAAGTTAACTTATTTTTCTAAAATACCATTTTAATTTTCACCTCTATTTTATTTTTCATATTCAAAAAGGATTTAATCTCATAATATTAATTTTGAATTTTTATTCTCTAATAAATAAATATATATATATATATAATTTTTGGGATAGGAATTATTTTATCAAACGATTCAACTCTTAATAACTTCTTTTGTGATACCATTCAATGAACTATTTTTCAAGAATAAGTTTCATATTTTTGAAAATATTTATAGAATTCCTTTGCTAGACACTAGATTTTATATTTCAAAATTGTCTATTATAAATATCCCAACACTATTATCTCAAATTTTATGGTTACTTTATTATATTATCACTATTAATCAGTAATCACATCCTTAAAGTTCGAATAGATTAATAGAGTTTGTAAAATAGATTCATAGTTTAATCATACTTTATATTGGAAAATATAAAATAAAATATAGTATTTTATTTTAAAACATAATTATTATATCTATAAAATCATTTCATACCATTTGTGGTAAAAATAATGTTATCTTAGGGAAAAGGGAATCATATGTAATGGATGATATTAGATGCTCAGTAGTAGAATGCATAGAGCGGAATCTATCCAAGAATAAATTAGGATTAAATAATATGGAAGTATTAAATGATGATAAAATAATTTAATATCAATAATCAAATTATTTTGAAGGTTATCCATTGATGAAATTAATGGTAAAATTATCTCATGGACATCAATAATTGATTTCATAATTATGGAATTAATATTGATGGACATCTGAAACATATCATTGATGATTCATCCCAAGACATATTTTATAAATTTGTAAGTCATTTGCCAAAATAACCAAACAATGCTTTCTAATAAGGCATGCCAATTCATTAATTGGATACGTAATTCTCGGTCTCAACCATCTCTTAATATGTCTAATATATTCATAAAATTAATAAACAATAAAATGTAGTCATTATTATTTAAAATTCAATAATTGTTTGTAGTAGAAGAACTATCTTTTGGTATATCAATAATTTCATTAGTCAAACTACTCATAAAACATCATGAGAAATAATTTGGATTATATCATTATATTATATCCCCATTAAATAAAAATATTCATCAAAAGATATTGAAATTCAGGTAAATAATTTCAAATTACAACATTAATATTTCATAGGGAAAATCCCCTTTCCATTATGAAATAAATAATTTAAAATCAATAAAATTTCCATAATATGAAGAATATAATTTTATTTGAAATTAAAAATGAAAAATTTAAATATTATTTCAAAAAATTGAGATGTCATGGTGGTGGTAAATAATATTCAAGTTGATTATATTAAAATAATGATTCCTTTTACATTTTCGATAAACAGTCAAAAGTCACTCATTCTGAAAAAAAAAATAATATACCTTTGAAATTTTTTATTGAAATTAAAAATTGGAATTAATTAAATTAAAATAGTATAAAAAAATTTAAATACATTATTTAAAACATTTTTAATAAAATATTGAAATTGATGAAAAATATTTTTGATTGAATAGAAAACAATGTCAGTTTTCATTAAAAAAATTCTTTCAAAATATTGAGTACTTTAGAAAATAAAATTTATAGAAAAAGATGTAATTTAAATAAATATAATTATGGTAAGAAAATATATTTGGTTTATATGAAAATATCCAAAAAATATATCCATGGAAACATAAAACACAAATTATCCCGAATAAGGAAGAGATTGTGATATAAACCCTTTCCTTGGGTCTGAATTTCTTAGTAAGTGATTTTGAACTCCTTTATAATAAATTCAAACACATAATAATTATCCAATATAACAATATAATTACTTATAATGCCATATATTATCCAATTATAATGTTTAATTATCTGTTTATTAATTATTTTTTTTAAAATCATTGTCTTTGAGTGGTAATTGTTGCATATTTCATGTATGTTTTATTTTTGTAGTTTTAGTCCTTTATTCTTTATTAGGGTTCCATAATATAAAAATTTATAATAATAATGATATAATATATATCCACTATATATAAATTTAGTATCATCAATGAAATGTAGAAATAAAAGAATGAATTTCATCATTCTGGGAGACTGTAGGTTGTATGTGCCAATGAAAACTGATTTCACATTCTGATGGATGGAATAAAATAAATGTAAATAATAATTACACATTATAAAATCATTATTATTTCATATATATCATATATATTAATTAATTATATCCTTATTCACATCCATGTAAATCAGAAATGAAAAACGAATCACATCGCTTCATAGAGGTGGTACTCCACATATACACATGAGAAACATTATCATTTTTCAAAAGATAGAAATGTAAGAAGTAATATATGATATTATATTTACCTAAGTATAATTATATCATAAAAATAATATATATAAACTAAAAACGTCATAATAACCATCTATGAAATATGGTGAGGGAAAATAATTTATATCGCTATGTGGAGACAGTAGTCCACATATATACCAGAGCAATACTTTCACTTCCAGTGTGATCAAAAATAGGGTGAATAAGTGTGGATAAATATTCACAATAAATATTAATTACATTTATGATACATAATTTTTTATTTTATAGTTTATACAATATATTTAGTGGAGGTATTACAAGAAATAATTTAAAATAGGTCGGGTTGGACGATTACCTTCCCTTTGGTTGGAATCCTTTTGATCCTTTCATAAAACCCATAGAGTGGTATTCTAAGAAAACAATAACCTCTAAATAATTATTAGATAATATTATAAGATACATTGGGAGGTTTTGGTATATATAAATTTTTTAATGTGGGGTGAATAAGAGAAACGTAGGGTCTCTTTTTATAAGTGGGGCAGAGGACACACTTAGAAAATCTTAAAAGATTAAAATATAATAATGTCATACTCAAGAAAAATGACTACCATCATATATAGGATATAATTGGGATATTAATAGGTATAAATATGTCCTTAAAATATGATATATAAAATTTTAATTGGAAATCCTTCTCTTATCTCTTGGTTTAACCCCGCGTAAACTCGTTTAAACAATAACCATCACATTATATTTTTAATGATTTAACAATTAATTATGAGAACAAAAAATATTTAAATTAATAAATAAAATAAATTAATAATATTTAATTTTTTTAAATTATTTTATAAAATAAAATTCATTGAATTTTCAGAATTTAATTTAAAATTAAACCCACAAAATGTGATGAAAATTAGTCTTCCACAAAAACAGGTTTTTTTGAAATAAATTTTTTATACCAAAAATAAAATATAGAATCTATTAAAATGATATTATTTGGATTATTTATAATAAAAATTAATTAAATTTACTTTGATTCCATTTTAAAACAATATATAACATTTTAAAATATTGAAATAAAAATATAATTTTTAATAAAAAGATTTATTTTCACTTTTCATTGAAATATAAAACATAAAAAAAATTTATAATAAATATTATATAATCATATTTTGACATGATTATTTCATAAAATAATTTTATTTTTGAAAATTTAATATCTGAAACTGAAAAAAATAAATTTTATTATTTACTCACAAAAATCAATAAAATACATTTTTGAGGAAAAATTTATTTTTGAAGCATATAATGACTCAACTAAAAGTTAAGAAATTTAATTTATATAAATCCTTTATATTTTTTATAATATTTTTAATCCAATTAATAAATAAAATTTAATATCTATATTATGATAGTAATATTTGAGTAAAAATATTTTTATAGTATAACATTGTTTTCTTAAAACTTGGTGTTGCATGTATTGAAACATTCGTATTTATTTAAAGAAAAATATATCATAAAATATCAGGATGATACATTTTATCCCATTATAATAATTTCACCATTTTAATTACTTCACTCTCATTCAAAAACATAAGGATAGTTTTTCCACATAACATCATTGGGTTCTCAGAAAGCTTCTTCAAATTTATGGTATTGCCACAAAAAATTTATAATATGAGTGGTCTTATTTCATAGAAATTTATCTCTATCGTCTCGAATATCAATAATTTTTTACTCATAACAGAGATATTTATCTCTTTGTGTTACATATGAGTTCATTACATGTGAATGATCAATTATGCACATACTCTGGAGAGATACATGGAACACATCGTGAACTTGATAGAGATTTGATGGAGGAATCAACTGATAAGCTACCATCCTGATACAATCAAAAATTTAATAGGGATAGATATAAATATAGAAAATATTAATATTATTTGTAAATATCATAAGTTTATTCTATAGGGATATTCACTGGAATTCATTTTAACCAACTATTTATTCTAAATTTCACCGATGATTGTCAGAATAATTTTTTTATCAACTTTGAGATGCCATTGGGTGTTTTTGAATGGTTCTAACATTATATACCAATTTCTCACCATAATCATTTCCCACTATCTTTATTTTTCCTTCTTCATTCCACCATGAGGGATTCCCACACTTCTGACCAAATTGATCTTTACAAGGATCCATCTAAACAATTTTGAGAAAGATATAATAATTTGAAAATGATTCCAAAGGAAGGTGTTTATCCCATAAACCATTGAAATCCATAAACCACACTCTCAACATTTCAACTAGAGTTTTAATAGTATTTTTAGATTGAACATAGCTCTATGGTTGATAAGTAGCAATAAAACCCAACCCTATTTCCAAATCCTACTAATTACTTATCCAAAACATTTAGGTATACCTTGCATCCTGGTAAAATATGACTGAGATTGATACTCTATGAAATATTACCACTTATTTATTGTATAAATATTTATGTGTATAATGAAATAAATCATCCCTAGTGAAAATAAAATGGATTGATTTCTTAAGGAATTCAATGAGAACCCATATATGATTTTTCAATTTAGATGTTTTGGGGAGTCTAACGATGAAATCCATGGTAATGCTTTCCCATTTCCATTACATTGTAGGTAAAGGTTGTAAATTCATATTAGACTTATTTCTCTCTAAAATAACTTACTTACATACTGGGAATTGGGTTACATAATCTACAATATCATGTTTCATGTTATCCTACTAGAAACACTCATTCAAATCTCTATATATCTTTGTAATTCTAGGACGAATAGAGAATAATGAACTATGAACTTCATACAACCGGTCTTTGTTCCAATATAGTATTGATGAGATACATACACAGTTCCTCACCCTTATCATTCCATCGTAATCACAGTTTAACTCTAAAACATTCCATAACATATTCTATAATTCCAAATCAACTTTCCTCACCTACTTAATCGAATAATATATGGATTTTTTAATATTCACATAATAAAGATAATATATATACCATTTCCTCATTATTTTAATATATATATTATATAAATACATAAATATTGGATATATCTCAATTTTAATTATTGAATAACTATCATGGTCATTCTAACTCATAGAATCAATTGCCAAGTTCTCCTTCCCAGGGGTGTAATGTATTGAGAAATAATAATATTTTATCAACTCCAACCATATTATCTATCACGTATTCATCACATTATGTGAATTAGTATACATTAATATTTTATTATCGATATATATATATATATATCAAACCTTTCACTCTACAAATAATTCTTCAACTTATTCAATTGAAAATGTTTCGCTACCATCTCAAAATCATGAGTTTGTAAATTTTTACCTTTTTTTCTGAAAGAGGTATATTCTATTCCCATGTAATTATACATGATTAAAAATTTATTTTCTTTATTTGATAAATAATTATAGATCAAAAACCCTTATCCACTAATTTTTAGTTTATACAAATTTCTTCTGGTCAAACTTCTCTTGACTTAACTGAAGATCTATTCAAATTCATCAGTCTATAAGAACATAACCCACTTCCGTGTAAACTTGGTGAGTGGAATAGATAGTTCTGAGAAATATATCATAAAAAATTCGTAGTATCCATCCAACTTAAGTAAAATATTGATCTCAATTTCAATTTTTAGTTAAGGATAATTGTCATTAACTTCTAACTTTGAATGATCAAATGATATTCCTTCAATATAGATTATATGACACAAGAATGATTCTTTCTAAAGATAAAATTAACACATGGTAGATTTATAATACAACATATCTTTCTTGAGAATATTCATGAAAATTATCTAATATTATTTATTATCTTAATTTATTTTTGAATATATAATAATTTCATTTGCAATGACTACCAAAAACGGATCAATATAATCTCTAATGACTAAATTCATCAAATCCATTAAGATAGCACAAAAACATGTAAGTCCAAATGGAATAACTAAAAATTTATAATTAATAAAACTCATACATAATATTTTCATCTTTATTTTCCCCTTATATAACCATATTTAGTGATATTCAAATGAAATATAAATATCAGAAAAATATATAGATCCATGTAATTGATAAAATATATCATTGATAGGGGGAGAATAATACATTTTCTAAATAATGATCTTTTTAAGATCATGATAATCAATGAAAATATGTGTTAAACCATCTCTCTTATTATCAAAAAGAATGTGTTCACCTATTGGAGAAGAACTAGTCCAAATGAATCCATTTTCTAGATTATCCTAGAGTTTCTCTTCAATTTTTACAACTCAATCGAGCCTATTCTATAGAGAGTATTTGAAATAGATATAGCACCTGATATGCATTATATTGAAATCTCACCATCATGATTTTCAGTAATAAAAGTGAAATACTAAATAAAGATATCCTTATATCATTAAATAATATGAAAATATTCTATATTGATTATCTCCCCAACTATTTGAGATTAATAACTCTCACTAATAGGTATTAAAACCCATATGATGGAAGTAATTTCCATTATGTGTTAAGGTTCATCCTCACACTGATAAATGATCATATATTGATTAATAATACTAAATTTAACATTTCTTCCTTAATAATTAACATGGGATATATATTGAGAGATCAAATACATTCCTAGAATTAAATCCAATTCAACTAGAGAAAGAATAAACATATTTCAATGGGGAACATTCCCACAAACATCTTTTGGAGAGGAGATATAAACATTATATTTGTTCATCAAACCATTATAATTTTTCCTTTCAAAATAACATCAATTTTTTGCGGTGGTCATTTGATACCCTTATAAAATTATTTAAATATAAAATAGTAGGTAGGACCTAAATAAAAAAAATTTAAATCGTATAGTTGATAATAATTGTACCTTTTTTAGTAATGACAGAAACTTCCATATTAGGTATCATTATTTCATATCCTTAGTCTCCTCACCATGGATAATTTTATCATAAGATTCCATTATGTTTGGGGAATTGTTTGGAATAGTGAACCTTCTCATTTTTGTTAAATCATATTATTTTTATAGATTTTTTATTACCCTTGAATCCATGATATTGATGAACTTTTACTTCATATTTTTAGTAATCTACTTTTACTATTAAGGAACTACCACTGTGTTTCAATCCTAAAGTACCACATGTTGTAAAATCATCTTTTATCTTCTTCCCATTATCCATTCTTTACCCATCCATCATCTTCTTCACATTTATTACTTCAAATACATATGAAATGGATAATTATTTTTCCATATTTACAACACAGAATACTGTATCATCATATTATGAGACTAGTTCCATTTGAAGGATTGGATTTATCCCATCAGGGAAATGATAAATTGTAAACTTTGGATTGTGTACATGTTATACAATATGATTTATATCTTGGTAATGATAGCTTCATATATTGAAATATTTTCCTCTACCTTTTTTAGACTCAAGAATCATCTCTTGATATCTGCTTGTTTTCCATGAGGAAAATAATTTTCAAATATAATTAACATTAACCCCTTTAACTCCATGATTTTAATTTCCACCACACCATTTGTGTTTTGATTCAATTACCTATACTGATCTGCATCCCCCATAAGATGATAAACTATCTTAAAAACCATATTCTATTCACTATTTCCTAAAGAGATAAAAGTTTTTTCAATGTAACATGTCATTTTCTCTTCTAAAAATGGTTTTTTAGTTCTATTAATTTATAGAGGTTACTATCACATAAAAAATACTAATATTGTAACAACACATTGTAGATCAACAAGATACTCTATATGGGAAACATTATTGGTCATAACCTGACCCATCTTCCCCAATATTGCTATAATTTTCTAATTTATAACTCCAACATCATTATCTTATCATGGAGGAAAATTCTTCAATAGATTATGTGTATTGATACAGTTTCCATTCATTCCATTAGGTTCCATTTCCAAATAATTAAATACAGTAGATAAGATAATAACATCCTAAATCATAACATATAATTTTAAAATTATAGTAAAACATAACATAAATTAAAATTTTACTCATAACTAATATCATAATCATAATCATGGTTTCATTTAGAAAAACTTCAAATCCTAAAATTATTTTGAAATATTTCATATTGTTTTGTAAATAAAATGTGAAATAAACCATTTATATCCCATGAGTGTGTCAAACCTACTATGTAGTAAGGGATCATATATCATATACCAAAATGATGGATGATATATACATGAACAACTATTTTTAGAGTTATTACCCCTTGATGAAACTATTATAAAACCACATCCACATATAGATTCTGAATATGTATGTATCTTCTAGGGAAAAACACAATTTATACTTTTAATTAGTTGATATTATTATATATTTATACATATCCTCAATGTTTTTTATTGGGTTATGTTATCTACTCTATATTTTTTGAGATCTAGTTCCTATGGATTATACAAAATTTCATCCAATGCCAACTATAAGGACCCTAACCTATGTATCCCAGATATATTAGTTACTTTATTTCATTGGAACTATATATATGGTATTTTATCTCAAAGTACTAGATAGTTTAGTAGTCATGGTAATCTAGACTCAAACAATATTCTCACCTTTTATTTTAAAATATAAAATAAAACAAAACTATATCATTGAGGGAATAATTATTCTCCATTGGGTATCCATGAAAATCAATCGTAGTAAAAATCCAGGTATCCTATGAAAAATAGAAACATATTGAAGGTGTGAGATAAAATTTTCATAATGAGAATGCATACATTAGAAGCTGTCATATAATAATTAAGGCATGGATAATATGTCAAGAATAAATGATTATGAAATAATTTCTTATAAATAATCACAAGATATTGAAACATATGTATGGATTATATAACTATTCTAATAATCTCTTGGAATAAAATAATTTATTTTATATTTATTGAATGAATATTGTAGTACTTCTAAAGCCTATAGTTGGGGATTTATTCCAAGACATCTTATATAAAAGAGTTACTCCTTAGATAACATACCCCTCCAGAATGTTCTAATGAGACCTACCAATGTATCAAGGGTCTATGAAACTATTCTACCTACCTATTACATAATATTTACAATATATTCATCATATTAATAAATATTACATCTTAATCAAAAAGCGTTAACCATCAATAATTATTTCTATTGGCATAACTAGCAGAAAAATTGAAATATTTTCCCTAATAAGACTAATCATAAACCAACCAAGTTAGTATGTTGTATGGTATAATTATATAAAAATATTAATAAATCATAATACTCATCAAAGTATGTTTACATATATGAAAATACTTATAATAGGTTATTATAAAATTTCCTGAGAAACATACAATTTTCATTTTAAAGTCACATATTTAAAATTTAAAATTTTGTATAATATTAGGGAAAACATTTTCATTGGAAATAAATATGAAATATTTTAAATTATTCTTGAATACAATCATATTTTATGATTTTGGGAGTTTTTTCCAACATTTTATGTTATAAAAAATATTCCATTAACATTTTTAGTAAAAAGTCGAAAGTTCCATTTTCGGAAAATGACAAGAAGATTCCATTGAAACATTTTTATTGAAATTAAAAAATGATTAAAAATTAAATTCAAAACCATATTATATTTTAAAAAAAATTAAATACAGCTTAAATAAAATATTGAAATGGAATAAAAATATTACCAACCAACTAGATAACAATGTTGGATTTTATTAAAAACAGTCATTTCATCTCTATGGTACATATAGAGAAGAAAAAGAAATAAAACGTTTAATTTATATAAATTATCATAGGAGAATAAAATAAATGGGGTTTAAGGTGGAAATAAATTATAATTATCTCAATTGAATCTTAAAACATAAGTGATCCTAAAAATGGATGAAATTGTGAAATAAACCCTTACATCAAATAAGAATTGATTTGTAAAAGATGTTGAGATATTTAATAATAAATTTGAATTATTATTATTCTATAGAAAACAATATACATACATCTGTTATCATATATTGACATCTTATAAAATTTTTACACCCATTTAATAATAATTCTATATTAAAAGTATCATTTCCTTGTGTTAATTATCTTGTTTTTTATTTAAATTTTGGTTTGGTAATACAGGTAATTTAATATTTGTCAAGGTTTATCATGTCAAGAATTATAATAATCATTTAAATGTCATATTATATTCATATTTATGATAAAACATTAAATGAATAGATAAATAAATTAGTTGAACCATTTATAGAGACGGTAGGTCATAGGTACATGTGAACGTCGTCTTCACTTTTTATTGAATAGAACAAAAGAAAAGAAAATAATAATACACAATTATATAATCATTATTATATCATATATATATATATATTAAATCTATCTATGTTACCATCTATGTAAAGTTGAAATGAAAAATGAATCACACCTCTTCTTGGATGCGGTAGTCAACAAGTACACACAAGAAACACTATCATTTTCTATAGTATAGAAATGTAAGAAAAAAAGATATAATATTATAATTACATAATTATAATTATAACCTAAATATAATATATCAACATTAAACCCAACATTGTAAACTTCCATTAACTAATGGAAAATTAGTTGTATCACTGCGTGGAGGCAGTAGTCCACACATATAAATGAGAGATACAGTCACATCCCATTTGATAAAAAATATGGCGTATAATGGCTGTTACACATTCATAATTACCCTTAATCATGTTAATTATACTTAAGTTACTATATTGTGTTCAATACTATGGATTTAGAGGGGATATAAGATGAAATAATCTAAAAGAGGTTAGGTAGCGTGATTATCTTTCCTTCAGTTGGCCTTCTTTCAATCTCTTCTTAAAGACCATTGGAATGGAATTTTTAAGAATAAAAAAATAGTTAATTCATGGATATTTAAATTTATAAGATAATTTTCTATGGGTTTTTAGATCTATTTGGATCAATGTGGTGTAAAAAACCTAAAGGATTAGTGTAATTTTATAAGTGAGGGAGATGAAATTGTTAGAATTTATTAAAATATTAAAATATAATAAGTTCAAAATCAATCGAAATTATTCCAAATTGATAGATATTTTAAATTGGGTTATTATGTGGTTTAAATATTTCTATACAATAGGATTATAACATGATTAACAGAAAATTATAGCATTATTTATTTGTTTAACCCCCAGTATACCCATTTTATACATAACTATCAGAACCGTTTTTTACTATTTTTTCTATTAATTATGATAAAAATGATATTGAATGTATTCAGTGATATAAATTATTATTATTTATTATATTTAATCAATTTTATTAAATTCAATTCACTAAAGTGGTATAATTTAAATTAAAATTAATTGGGAGAAACATAATAGAAAGAGGTATTCTAGAAAAAAAATTATTAGGAAATAAAAGTTTTATACAAAAATACAACATAAAATTTATTAAAATTACCATAATTGGATAATTAATTACATAATTGGATTAATTTTACTTTTAAATAACTTTAATATACAGGGAAACCTTTTTAATTTTTGAAATGATAAGATAGTTTTTATAAAAATTCAATATTTCTAAATATTCATCCAAAAATCAAACATTTTATTATGTTATAAAAAATTCACTATAAGATAATATGTTTAGGGTTATTTCAAAAAATATTTTCATTTATTTAATAATTTTTTAATGTGATTGAAATGTATTATATTATTTTCTATCAAAAATCAAAAAAATATTTTTATTGAGAAATGTAGTTTTCAGCACATAATGACTCTACTAAATATTAATAAATTTTTATTATATAAAACCTTTACATTTTTATAATATGTTAAATCCTATTAATTCGACGAATTTAACAACTATGTTATAATAATAACATTTTAGTAATAATATTTTTATATAACGTATCCCCCTTAAATCATGGTGATGTGTGTTAAGAAATATATTGAAGCCTTCAAATATATTTAAAGATAAATATGTCATAAAATATTAGGGTGTTACAACGATATTCATTAGATGGATAGATTATCTAATGTCCTTATCTTTTATAGAAATAATTCATCACTACTATTGGATTTATTATTATTTTTAATGTATAACTATTATGTTTTTCCAATGCCTTCCCAATTGAATTCCCTATTTCGGATTCCATTGAGTGTAGCTTGTTCACCTATATCCCATTCATCAATTGATACCATATTTATATGGTTTAAATACCATATTTTGTATTATTTTGTTAGAATTTTATTTACCTATAAGGATACATGATGTTTTTGGAAACCTATTTAATTTCAATTGGTTCTATAAAATGTGTTTAAGGAAACCCGTTTTCTTTTGGGCGGTTCTTGATGAAATAAATATTGATAGATTTTTATTTAGTTTTTTTATGATGCACACATTATATACTTTGGTTATTTATAATGTGATATGTGAATTATTTTTATGTATCACAAAAAATTATGGATGATGATAGGTGGGGTGTAAGATTTCCCTCCAATGCATTGGAAAAATATTTATTTCTCTTTATAAAAGTATCTTTGAGTAGATTTTAGTTCCACATAATTATGGGAATTTATGGTGTGTTTCATTAATTTAATCATTAAATGTGCTAATTATTACTCTATGGTTTAATGATGTCATATTTTTATACTTATTATCATCAAATTTTTATGCTCACAAGGATGATGTTTATTGAAAAACTATTTTTATTATTGTATTATTTTATTCCAAGAATTATTCCATGATTTATGAAATGTGCATTGTTGAGTGTGAATTTTCTTATGTAGCATGACCGTATCCATATTTTTATATTATTATAATTTATGATATTTGATACTTATCACTTATGTTTACCCTTACTAAGCATCTGATCTCACCCATATCTTATGTTTCCATTTACATGAGTAATGAAAAGAATTATTATGTATGATTTTTCATGAAGATCATTCTATGTGGATGTATTATAGTAGATGCTGAATAATAATTATGAATTAAATATTTCCATATATAATGTGAAGAAAATCATTTTTCTATAAAGAAGATGGGTTATATTACTTAAATATTTTTCCCAACTCTCTTAAACTATAGGCCTAAAAATGTCCTTGGAATGTAATTCTTACCTTATATATGAAGTATCTCAAAATTATAGATTTTTTTAAAAGCCATTGTATAAAATTTATGTTTGCCGTATGGGACCCGGGATTGTGGTTTTTGGGAGCCTCAGTCACCCCTGTTAAACTAAGTAAAACACCCACTAGTAATTAATCTTTTCCACTATTCTCATCAAATACAATGCCTGAGACTATTCCTTCCATAAATCAACACACCACAATTCATTATACTAAGTCATTAAATAATTTTAATCCTAATATCACTATAAATATAATTCACTAAAAAATGTATATATAATATCAAAAAACCATAAAACCTTATAGGGGACTCCATAATGAAACATCATAATCCTTGTATCCCTGTCTCTAATAATTATAATTCTATCACTCACCTTTAAAATTACATATCCACATCAATATTTTTGGGTACAAAAATACCTTTTGCAAAACCCAAGAGAAGGTAGTCCATTTAAACTTCATGTGTAGAAGTAAAATAACATGAATTAACTTAATGGTATGACATCCATATCATGGAAGTCAACAAAACCAAATCCAACACACCTCAATATAAAACTGCATATTCATAAATAAAAAAAATAATGAATGAAGCAATTAAATGAAAATAATTGTAAAAGGTTAATATGGATTATTTATTTTAGTCTTACAACCTAATACATGATATAATGATATCTTAATTTAACCATTGATGAAAATATGATTACAATATTGAGTGATCAAATGATTAACAATCAACTGATTCGATGTTAAAAAATAGATTACGAACTATATTATATAGGATTTCCCAACTAGTTCCTTCAGATTACTCTACCATTTGATATTATTGGGTCACTATATACCTCAATATATATTTATAGTCAAACCTATATGTAGAAAAAGACTCTCACTACCTCAATCGACACTAATGATTCACTGTTCCCTTTCTGGTTATTTTTCTATACTTGAATTGTTTTCTATTTTATAGTGATTTGGACTTATGGTGTTATCTCTAGATGAACCATCTGGCTACCATATTATACATCTATATATGAACTAACACAAAGTCTCAACATCCATATCACCCATCAAGTCATCAAAAGTAAATCCTCTGTATTTTTACTCCTTCCATTGATCTTAATTTTCTCCACCAAAAAATGAATCTCACAACCCCAAAAATCTCCCACATGAGTTTCATTTGAAGGATTTAATATAAAAAAGATATTCAATATAATCCCTAATCATAAACAATTTAAAATTTTAAAAATAAGATTCATGGTTCCCTAATCATAGTGACCCTTCACCCATGTCAAAATGAGGCAGATCACTAATAAAACACTTCATTGGAAAGAACATTAATCATCATGACCTATAAATTGTAAAAAACTTTGACATACTATCATTATAACATTCCTTTATCCAAAAAAAAATTCTGAAAACTGTTATAACATCATTCCATTTCTAATTTTATTGAGAGGGAGGTGAGAATTTACTTGGCCTTAAGCAAAATCCCCAAGATTCCAAATCCTGGAAATAAATGTCTAAGTACATTATATATAAGAGGAAGATTTTACCTTAATGAATAAAACCATTACCCCAAAAAGACACAATAAAATAAACCACTATATGATTCATGATAAAATTAAATACATATCAAACATTTAATTTGTATCAAACCAACCAAAACCATGTACCAAGGTAGATGAAATCTAACATAAAAGTGAATAGTAGAAGACAAGCTACTAAAACTCAAAGACAATCACAAGACAATAAATTTCTAAATTCTACAGTATCCAAATTCACCAAACAAACCAAATATCATGAGTTAGTTCTAAATATGTGTGATACATTACCTTTTCCCCTGTCCTGGTAGAGGACATTTGAAAAAAAAAACTAAAGTACCAAAGCAGGGGTGTGTATAAAAACTCATTAGGATTTAACCAAGGACGTCCCTACTCACAACACTATGATATAAAAGTTAGAAAACATTATATAAAATTGTTTATATAAATCATTTTATTAAATAATTCATTAAAAATAAAAATAAGTTTGAATGTAGAATATTTTTCTCAAACAACAAACAATTAGAAGTAAAACAACCAGAAAATACATTAAACCATTTTCCCAATTCCATTTTTGATAAACCATTTCATTCCACATATCCACACCACCAACCATGCATGATTCGTTATGAAAATTACATACTCTTGAGTAATTTCTTATTGATCTATGAAGTTGTCATATGGTACTTGTGTCACATGTTCCATTACACATTTGGATCTAAGTATAATTTCATATTACAACTGATCGTTGTAAATTCCATATGAACAATCACCACCGAGTATGCCAAATAACCCTTTAAACCCCCTTTCAATGATTACAAATTTCAGAAATTGTTTTTATTGAAATCTAATTTTTCATAAATCAACCAAATCAACTCTTTTAAAATTTTCATTTTAAAGTCATTTATCAAATCATCTTTCAAAGTAATCCACAATTTCACCCGAAATCCCAAACCATCATTAAATAAGGTTTCAAACATGATTTGAACACCAATATTATAATCAATTTGAGCCCATTAAATCAATTTTAAACTAATCTAATCTGTTCTCATAAGGGGAGTTGAGATTGAAACCACCTACATTGAGTGTTTTTTCAAAAATGATAAAAGATGCGAAATCACCACAAAATCTATTTTAATTTCCATGATCCCACCATAGATCTCCTCCCCTATCATCAAAAAGGGAAAATCTAATCATATTTGGAATCCAAAATCTTAAATATATCTACAATGGGCATAGATCTATGAAATTAAGATAGGGTGGAAGTATATCTATGGAAAACACAAGGAACAACCAACAATGATCACTTAATGAAAGTAATCAGCTTTTAATAACCAAGGGTATCCATTAGATCACTTCAAAATGATGGGATAACATTCTTTTACTTTTTAAAGAAAACAATACCGAGTTAGGTCCATTTTGGGGAAAAATGAGCGAATAAAACACTAGGACGACCTATATCCACTTTTTGGATGTAGTTTCTTAATGGAACACAGATTAGTCACACGGATAGGTAAAGGATGTGCTAACTATTTTCTAGCCACTACCTTAATGGTTGAACCTTACATGGTTCACTCACAATGTTTCCAAAAAGTGTGTCAACCTTTCCAAAGCCAACTGTCCAAAAAATCATAGTTTCTCCTAGGCTTCCACACCGTTTTCAAAAACCATGTGTAGCTTGTGTACCTTCCCTTTTACCTCTATCAAATTGTGTATGGTTTCTTGGAGGTGTTTCATGGTTTTACCAAACCATTCACTAACTGTGAACCGATATAAAATCCTTCAAAATAGAAATAAAGTTGACCAAACTCTCCCAAACATCAATCATATAATTTATATAAATAAAAAAAATACATAATAAAAAATTTACTTACTAGATATTGGTGGTGAAAAATTCTCCCAACCGTTGGTATATATATCTAATTAAAGTATAAAACCATTATTTACCTAAAATAGTTCCATCCATTTCCCATTGATTTACATATCACATACCTAGGTATCTTCCTAAATTTGACCTTGTTTCCATAAACCTAGAACTTGAATGATTCTTTTTCCATGTAATACATTCTATTCAATATCCACAATCCTCAAAAGTATATGTACAAATTAAGCATCCATCTCTAGGTCAATGTGGTCCCATATAATCACATGGTCAGTTATAGGATGATTCTTTTTCAACTGAGATAAATTGAACACATTATGAACCACACTGAACCATGGTGGAAATTCCAAGTGATATTCCACCTCACCAACCTATTATAGTATCTCAAAAGATCTTATGTATCAAGTATATAACATTCCTTGCCTCCCAAAACGACGATGTCCAACTCTCATAGAGTTCCTCAAGAACAGATTATCACTCACTGTGATTGAAAATGACTATCAACTATGATTCATATAGTATTTTTGAGGACATTGAGTCATCTCCATTTGTTTCCTGATCAAATGAAACTTATACATTATTTCTTAGATAAGGATCAACCCAACAAGTAAGGTTTCACCAATTTTCATCGAAAAAAGTGGAGAATGAAAAGGATTCACATACAATGCATTAAAGGGTTCCATAGGTATCGAGGCTGGATAGCTATTTTTATACGAGAACTCCAACAATGGGTCGTGCTCTTCCCATGAGCCACCAAAATCCATTACAAAATACGAAAACTTGATATCCAATGTTTGTATCATCCGTTCATATTTTTCATTCAACTAATAACGATACTCCATAATCATATTCAACTTAGACCCTTGGGCTTCTAGTAAGGATTTTTAGAAACAAGATATAAACCACAGATCTCTGTCTGATAGGATCGAAACAAGTATGAAAATCCCCAATAAAACTTCTTGAATATAGATTTTGGATAGATCAACCATCGTATGAGATTCACAAATAGGGATGAAATGATCCACCTTTGTAAGAGAATCAAAAATCACCCATATAGAATCCAGATTTAAAAACAATCATGGGAGACCTTTAACAAAATACACAGCTATTTTATACCATTTCAAAATTTGGATAGGAGAATTTTGTAGCATACCTTTTAGTCAATGATGCTCTACCATAATGTATTGACAAGTTAAACATTTTGATACAAACTCATGCTCCTTCATTTTTATGTCGAACCACCAAAATGTGCTTTTAGTACTTTACACATTTTATGTATTCCCCGATGAACATCCCATATTCAAATGTGGTAAGCATAAAGAAGATGTTTCTGAAAGTAATACATACTACCATCAGATTTATGAGCCACAAAACTAAAATCTCGTCCAACTTCCATCCCTCAATGGTCTCTCCACAGTTGAGTTTGAAACTCATTACAAGAAATTATGAATTGATTTTCTGGGCCTCCTTTACCATCTTATAAAAATCAAGAACAAGTGAAACTTGAAATAATACAACAACATCACCCCAATCTTCACATTTCACCTACATGTCAGCTAGGACTTATATCAAATGTCACTCATATGAATCCACTTTTCCAACTAAGCATATGACATTATGCTTATGTAATTGACCAAAAAATTTCCCTTACCCAGTGTATAAATCAAGTCAAATTCGATTTTTTTTTGATATTCCACATATATTCTTTTCCTCATATTAAATTATCAGTGTATCAAAATGTGTTAAAAGATCTTATAATCCATAAACAAAGTAGATTTCTCACCAAAAGGTATTGATGCCATGTCTTCAAATCATGGATGACTACATATTACTCCAAGTCATCTGTTTGGTTGTTCATCTCATGGACCCTTAACTACCACGATTAATAAGAAACAACATCATCTCTTTGCAAGAGAACACACCAAAACCTAGATCCTAAATCATCACAATACATGACGTACCCTTGTCCTAATTACAGAAAAATCACGATTGGTGCAGATATTAGGTGAACCTTTATCTCTTGAAAATAATTGTGTCATTCCTTGATCTATTTTAATTGAATATTATTCTTTGTTAAAGCTATTATAGGATAATCGAATCATGAAAAAAATAAGAGAAAATCATCAGTATTAACCAACAAGACCAAGAAAAATATGCATCTCGATAACATTCTTTAGATGTTTCCAAGAGATAATAGCTTTTATCTTCTCTAGATCAGCTAAAACACCTCTTTTAGAAATCACATGGACATGAATGCATACCTCTTGTATCCAAAAATCACACGTTGATATTTTTTATACAAATTATGGTCTATCAATATTTCCATCACTATCTCTATATGTAGGTAATGCTCAACCCTTGTCCTTGAATACTCCAATATTTCATCCACAAATTCGACAAAAAAAATCCAGATATCACTAAAATATCCAATTCATCATTTCCAAAAATACCTAATGTGCATTCATATGACCGAAAGGCATTACCACATATTCATAATGGCCATATCATCTTTTCAATGTTTTCTTAGGGATATCCTCCTTCTAAACTCATAATTGATGATATCCTGATCCCAAGTCAATCTTAGAGAACCACTAATATCTCCTAAAATGATTTCAGATATCATAAATTCATGGAAGTTGATATTTTTTCATTATTGTAAATTGAAAAATCTATGATAATCCACACACATCCTTATAGTTCCATCTGATTTATTCATGACCAAGACTGATGCTACCCATAAGGACATGCTCAGCTGAATAAAACCCTTTATTTACAGCTCTTCCAATTACACTTTAATCTCCCATAATTCTATTGGTACAATTATATAAGATGGAAGTGATATATTATTGGTCCCTATGAGGAGATCAATAGTAAACATAACATCTTTTACTAGTTGTAATATAGAGAAATGTTCGAGAAACACATCATGAAACATGTCAACTACAACTAGAAAACTGGTATTCTCAATCTCATCCAAATATGAAAAAGTCAACGCATCCAACTGGTTTGAGATCATTCCAAATATTGATTCTAATAAGCATGTTCCACCCGCATTTAAATTTGTTTCTCCTTTAATGTGATGCTCGATGCCATCCTCGGTGTCGAAACTAAATGCTCTTCTATAAAAGTTGATGTGATCCTTTAATGTTGTCAACCAAACCATACCTAAGATTACATCACTGACATCCATATCTAGTATATTGAAATCCCATTTCATCATGTCTCAGTGAACAGTTATAGAACATGTTCTATACACAAAGGATCAACATTCTCTTAGACCAAGAGTAGTTTGATGTTTTATCCTAGAGGGAATCATCTCAACTTTTAACCTCATCATTTATATAACGTGACAAGAAATAAAGTAATGTGATCCACCAGTATCAAAAATCACTTACGTAAGGTTAGAATTCATAAGAATTATACCTCTCACCGTAGACGGTTCGACCTAATCATCCACAATCACTTAGTTATCTCCTTATAGATGATTCATCAGTGAACATTATTCTTTGTTTCCCTACTAATATTTCCATTTCTAATGATTCATGGAATTACAAGAATCAACATGGATAGCTCTTTTCTTCTAAGGAAATTGATCCTTCATCTCTCGCCTCATCGAAGCTTATGATGCATGTGATACCTAAGAAGTTTCTCATGCACCTGAACATAGACCACTGTAACAATAGCACTGAAGATGTCCCATATTATTAAAATTATGGAATGATGTTTTTGTGTTTTACCCACTCACTTCATGTGGTCAAAAAAACCACATTTGAAATAGAAATTTTTTTCATGGGTCATAGATAAAGATTCACCAATCTAACCATCCGATTCTAATTCACACACAAACCTTGGAAATAGGTGTCCCTATTTTTCTTTCCCCCAACATTAGGGTTCCCTCTAGTTCCCATGGGTGTCATAATACTTCCTACAACCATTTCGTATGATATTTCCCTTTCATCCACTTTCACTATATTTATTATCTTCATATAGTCAATAATATAGAATATGAAAATCTTAGAGAGAATATCCTACCTTACCCCTAATTCAATGATTGTGCCTTCAAGGACGCACTAACCACATCCTCAGGTGAAAATCACACCAAATTCATGAATTTAGCCACATACATTGTTTCAGAAATATTTTACTACTTTATGATGACTAATTATTTCAGTCTTTGACTATTGAACATGTGAGGATAGAATTTTTTGTTGAAACATTCCTCAAAATTCTCCCTACCAAGTCCTTAATCTACATTAGCCTTCACCATTAAATCCCACCACTTAGTGTAAGACACACTATCATATACGAGGCCATCTTGACTTTTAGTTATGTTGGTGTAACAATGAAATCAAATATAAAATTCATCATTTTTAGCTACACCTTCACTTTTTTTGGTACAAAATCACCCCAGAAGATGGGTGGATTCTACTTCTTGAACTGGAAAAAGGGATCTAATTGAATTAGATCATCCCTCCGATTGATTGTTTCTACATCCTGAAATTATTGGCCTATTATCTGAACCAGTTATTGGTACACTTTTAGCTTAGGTGAAACCACATTCTCCACAAATTCTTTATGATGGATTCTACAGTGCCAACCAAGTTCTATTTTCTATATGAAAAACAAACTCCATAACCCTCACTCTCTATCAACTAAAGGATATGAATTTAAAATTATAACACATAAAATATCACAATAATTCTTTCTAAAAATCATTTTATCACGTTCAACCATTTTTTATAAATTTCAACTTCCTTTTTAAAATCAAAACATTTTTAAAATACAACAACTTTTCCCTTTTTCAAAATCGTTCATTTGAAAACACACTCCCAATTTTCAAGAATCAACAATTTTTCACAAAAACATAAATCATTACTAAAAATTATGTATGCACTCCCAGTGGACATTCATTCCTATAACACATGTAATAGTCAACTCATTAGCTAAACCCATGGTATGCAGATACCAAACCTACAAGTGCCTCCAATACACTTATGTATCCAACTCACTAGTAACATGAAGTTTAGTATAAAAAAATTTGGTACATACCTTTATTCTCTACATTTCATGTACTGAAAATCCTACATTTTTCAATGATTCTAAACCAAGGACTGTATAATAATGAATTCATCTCCTAGACATACATAACGGATAACCACTTATTGGTCAAATATTAAACAAACTGATTCCCCTTATCATAAATAGGATACAGACAAAACAAAATTGATACCATCAGTAACAACCCACCCCTTCTAATTGGATTGAGAGTTTTGTGAGACATTATGTGGCCTTAAGAAACATCCCCAAGACACCAAAGTCTAGAAATAAATGCCAAAGGGATTAAATATACATGGGGATTATTACCCCATTATGAATAAAACCACTAACCCAAAAAGAAATAACAAAATAAACCACTATATGAAGCATGTTAAAATGAAATACATCTCAAACATTTAATTTATATGAAAATAACAAATACCATGCACCATATTAGAAGACATCTATTTTCAATGTGAAAATAGAAGAAAGACTACTAAAACTCAAAGACAACCACAAGACTCCAAATATACCCATGGTCCAAGCTCGAACATCACTAAAAAAGCCTAGGTATCACAATGTAGTGCTCAATATCAGTGATATATTACCTTTTCCCATGTGTGGATAGATGAAATATATAAAAGAACTAAATCACCAAAGTAGGGGTGTGTACCAAAACTCAATAGGTTTTCCCCAATTAATTCCCTACTAACGCCCTAAGGATAGAAAAAATAGAAATATTTATATATAATTGTTTAAATAAAAAATTCCAATTTTTTTACATAACCATTTTGTTCCACATATACAACCCACCAACCATGAATGATTTATTATAATAGTTCCATAATATTTAGTGGTTTCTCATCAATATACTATGTCTTTAAAAGGTAATTATTTCCAATTTTCTATGACACCTTTATAACTATGTACAAAGTTGTATTTCAACCAATCCTCAAAAATGAAATTTCAACACACGCCGCCACGTATTCCCAAAAACCATTCCAAACCGATTAAATTCCAAAAACATTTTTATAATACAAAAATTTTTATTGAAAACTATTTTTCCAAAATAACAAACCAATAAACTATTCTAAAATCATCAATTTAAATTCATTTATCGAAGCATTATGAAACAAAATCCACAATTTCACCCAAAATCCAAAACAATCTCAAAATAAGGTTTTCACCAAGATTTGAACACAAATTTAAAAATCCATTTTAGTCTAATGAATAAATTTCAAACTAATTTAATAATTTAAAACAATAGGAGTCAGGATTGAATCAACCAACCTTGAGAGTTTTGGATAAAATGATAAACTACATGAAAAACACAATAAAAACAAGATGAATCACCAAAAACCCACCATAAATATACCCCTATTATAAAAAAGGAAAAATATATTCATATTTACCATCCTCAACCTTAGATATAAAAATATCCATCATAAATCGAAGATACCAAGAGAGTGAGGGTGATGTAGATCAAAGAAAAAAACAAATATTGACCAAGAATGCTAACTTACCTAGAGAAATCGACATCAAATCACCCAGGGAAGCCTTCAGATCACATAAAAATCAATGTGAGAAAAATCCATGACTATTGAGAGGTAAAAATACTATGTTAGGGTCATTTTTGGGAAAAAAGAGCAAATAAAATACAAGATCTTCCTAGATTCAATTTTTTAGGATCTAGTTTTTTAACCGTGCATAGTTTAGTCACACAATTATGTAAATTGTGTTCTAACTGTGTGATTTCCACTACCTCATGGTTTGAACCCTTCATGGTTGGGTCACATGGTTTCTAAATAGTGTTCCAACCCAACCATAGTCCACTATCAAACATATCACAGTTTCTATTATGCTTTTGTATAGTTTTCACAGACCGTGCACAACCTGTGTTCCATCCCTTTTCCCCCTGTCTCACAGTGCACAATTTCCTATAGTTGTTTCAGATTTTTTCCAAACTATGCACTAAAATTGAACCTATATAAAATCCCCAAAAATAATCTAAAATTTCTCAATAATCTCCAAATTTCACCCATACACATTATATACATAAAAAGAAAAACAAAAGGGTCACTTACCAGAGATATGGGGTTCTATAAAATTTGTTCTTACCTAAAAGAGGATACTATAATATCGAATCATCATTTTCTTCCAATTGAACCATGATCCATTAATTAGAAAACAATATACCATCTTCCAATGATCTATTAGGATTCTTCTCCCAACACTTTAGCAAACCCAACATTTTTATTACATCTATAAAACTAATATATGATGCTTTCATTGTAAATAGTGTTACTACTAGCTGAATAAAATAAATCTAACACATTAAAAATTAAGCAATGTTTACCACATAACTATAGGTTCTCATCGAGTTTTATGAATTTCCACTAAATTTTGATTGATTGAATCAATTCAAAAATTGTTCTAAGTAAAAGGTCCATGAATACATAACCGTTGAAATAAAAATGAATCCACTATTTAATCTCCAAGTTATCCCTTTATGTTTTTGATATTAACATGTTGATGATTTTACTACTTGTGAAATTTTTTATTATGTACACAATATTTTGTACATTAAACTAAATAAATATGACTCATATAAGACTTTGACAATGAATATTATATTCCACTAAATGTTACATCTCCTTATTATGATTAATGTGTATAGAAATGGGTGTGGGCACAATATTTTACTCACATATTCATATTTACTCTGAAATCCACCAAATTTAATTATCCTAATTTAGGTACATTATACCAAAACGTAGGTCACTTTTGACCCTCATACCCAAAATCCATTATTCGTGACTGAGGTCCTGTATCTTGAATATTATGAACAACTCATCCTTCATCTTGTCAATCCTTTCCCTTACCAAAACTGTAAACAACATACCATCTATGTAGAAATGTAGGATGATGCAAAAACCATCACAAAAACCCAAATAATAATATAAATTGTAGTCATTAATCCCCAAAAACATCCACTAATATATGAAGAAATTGAACATCATATTCCAAAATTTCTTTCTCCAAACCATAAAGGATACATTTAAGAGTACACATCCATCAAAAGTTTCATTATTATATTAAAACAGTAAGCTAATCTAATTAAATTTCTTTATAAAATTCCACATTAATAAATTATGCCATCATGTCTAGCTATATAGGATATATTATTTCTAATTTAACTAAACTTGACACCATACAAATATTTTTTTGATTTACTATCAGGGATTTTTTTGGAGATATAGACACCTTCCATTTGTAAAAACCCATCTATCTATCCTATCCTTATAACATCATCACCCACCCCCCTCTACCTTTTGATAATAACCCAATGAATTTTTGAGAATCTTTTTCTTATTGGGTCTATCTGTTAACTCCCATGATCCGAACACATTGTTAGAATCATGTTCATAACTCATGGAAAACACCCACATTTCTAATTCTTATAATTATCATCCTTATTCTAGTATCTCGGTGCAATTTCCCACCCTAAGATCCACTGAACTGGTCCCCAGGTCTATGTGACACACAAACTCATGCGCATCTCCTTGAATTATAGAAACTGTTGCCTAGCATCAATGTCCTATGGTCGGACCATGGGGCGACTATTCCCCCATAAGATTTGGTATAACATAGAAGTAAACAAAATAAGTTAAATATAAGAGGAAATAATAAGATCAGATAGTAATGGAAGTAAAACAAATAATCATTGAAATATAATGGAATAACTTATAGAAGATGAATAATAAAAATAAATATAATAATGATTTCAATGTCATGGGTCTTTACAAAAAAAATGAGTACATGGGAACAAGGCTACAAGCATATATTACATGTCATCAATAAACAAAAAAACTGCTACCCAACATCTTGATCATAGGCTCTATACTCTTCCCCTAAAGCACTATCCTAAACATAAAAACAATCATGAATCGAAATTATCCCACTTAACATTATCAATACCTATGATCATTAAGTCTGCTCAGGCACCAAAAGGTGCCTGAGCTGGGTGTGAGGTCCAAATCTCACTAGGTTGGCACCCATGGTGTCTAGAACATTCGATTTCATGTTTTAAATAGATAAAAATGTGCTAGATATAATAAAGATGGAGTAATAAATAAACAAACATGTAAACCTAGGTATGTATTCCTAAGTGGACACTCTTCCCATTCTGCCTGCTTTGGACTAAGCCAGAAACCAAAATAGCATTGCAATGTAGTGAAGAATATATATATTTACAAGAACCAAGTAAAAAATGAAGGCTCTAAGCTAGTGATTTAGCTTGGGGTCTCACATTCCATGTCTAAATACAAGGGTGATAATAAGTAAGGTAATAGTATCAAAAGTTAAAAAGGATTATCATACATTAAGGGCACCCTAAATCATATTAGAAGTGCCTATCCCCACCTTAAGAGTGTCCATAACATCAGAATAAACAATTAACACTGAACTCGATTGGTTCGTTGAATAATTTAACATGATGACAGGTACAGTGTAAATCAATTCATACTAACCTTATAATACAAAAGAAAAAGACACGTCCATGATATTATCCATAGGTTCATTGAACATATGCATTCAAGTACCTGATATTCCACAAAAAAAATTAACTAAAAATGGGTTCACTCTAACAAAGGGCCACTAGGATCATGTCTTATCATTTAGATTCGGTCAAAACATGTAAGTGGCTTATAGATATTATCATGTTCCATTATAAAGGAAAAACTAAAGAAAAAAAAAATTATATATGATAGCTGCAAAAAAGGATCTGATCAAGAACACCATTCATGATAGGAAGAAACTAAAATATAGGTGATCAAGATAGTACCTATAACCATAGATAGTTCTAGACTCTGCCCTTGAGGCAGTGGATATACTGCATATACATGGTCAGAACCATGACCCTAAGGTGTTGCCTTACCAGCATATGTATATCAACTTTACTAATGTTGAATCTCTCAGGGATGTCTTCCTCAACCACAACCACTATTTCCTCATCCTAAATGGCCAAAAAATACCAACTTCCAACCTAACCTAGATTTATAGATTTGGTACCAGATAATGGTGCCGGTTCGAATCTCCTACAACTATATGATGGAAGAAAAGAACTATAAAAGTTCCAAATATGGCCAATAATGTTGAAATCATGGAATTCGAATGGGTTCTTTATATACTGGGGTTATTTTTTCCTATATTTCTACATTGGCAACACACTATAAAATTAGTGTGTGTAACCAGGCTAGAACTACCCCCATGTGCACCCTCGAGACGTCACTTCTTGCAACCTGAAAATCCATCGTCATAAAGTGGACCAAAACAAGCCTAACTCAAATTTCTAGCCTCTCTAACATTCAATTCCAAAATTAGAGCCCCGTTCACGACCTCTATAATTATTTTCAACCAAAATTCATTAACCTACGAGCAGACATAAGGTTCAATCATGTCATCGAAATACCTCGAATTAATCTATTCTACACCAATCAAATATAGATAAAAAATTTATGCTCAGCGAAAAAAGAATAATACTGAAGAAAATTCAGGGATTCCTACTGAAGATACAATAACTCCTTAGCTTGATCCGCACTCATAGTCTATGGATCGAAATTATCATTGAAAGCAATTCATAATATGGACCCAAAAAAATTCCTGGTAATTCTCTAACTAGGAAATGACATCCCACCAATACTTGGTGGAGTCTTATAGCATGTAGGTAGAAATATTAACCCTCTAGTCTATAGGAGTCACCAAATTGTTGAAGATAGGTTCCATGGATTCTAACCATTACTCTGCAGCCTATGTACTTCTTTCCCATGAATGGGTGGGAGGATGTTTTTTTTAAAGTATTTCATATAATCTACCATATTCAGGGTAGGCCTAGGAATACCCTGAACAATTCCACTGAAATAGAGTAATATCCCATAAAACTAAGCATCATTTCACAGAATAAAATCTGTTGGAGGTTATTATAGAAGAAATATGGGTTTCTCTATCCCCATAACCTCTATGGTGTTCTCATCTCCACTCTCTTGGCATACATTGTGGGGGAATCATGCGGGAATATTTCTACAAGTTCCAAGAGCGCACCTCATAGAATATATTTATAAAAAATAGTGTAAACATATAGAGAAGTCGTAAGAATGGGTAGGTGTTAGGCCTCCTTGAAACATGACATAGTAAAAAGAAAAGTGATAAAGAAGAATGGTTTATATCCATCCTGAGAACATAACATAATATATAACGTACTCCAATAGCTATGTCTATATTAGATTAATGATCTTATAAGAACCACTAAGACACAAGGCCTAATGCCTATTTCTTGGGTAAAGTCATGGTCAATGTCATGCTCTCGAAATCGGTGGCCTTATTTTTTTTAAACGATATTTCATTTAAGTTCATTTTTCCATTAATTATCTCTTAAAAAATTAATTAGGTGGATGACCATTCAAATATTTAAAGGCCCACACAGTATATAAACTAAACATGGATATCCACTTAAACCAATATATAACATGTCTCTTCAAAATAGACCATCACATGTCTATATTTATAAAAAATAAGTCACTAAAGTATATAACCAATTAGATCAAAAAAATTACATGAAAATAGGAAATGAAAGCATAAAATAGATATGTAATGGAAATATGTGTGAAATTTTAATTCTTATGGTTCCTAGTATGATGCATGTAATGAAATTATTTCATTTCATCTGGATGATTTAATATAAATCACCATATAAATAATAAAAATAGAAATAGAATCCCAAAATAATATTTTCACCCAAAGGTGAATTCATATCAACAATAAATTGAAGAATAAATAACTACAATTCCTGGCCCATGAAATTTGGGTGTCCCCAATACATGGGTTACCTATGTATAAGAACAAGGAAATTTTCAAATCTTGATATCCTATCCTCTGGTATGAACCCCATGAGTATTAAAAAACTCCCTATGATTCCACTTTATAGCATCCCACAATGAGTTCAACTGAAATGGGACCCCAGACGGTGGGTCACATGACCTCAAGTGTATATCCATTAATGCAAGAGGTTTTGGACTAGTAGTGAGGGCCTTAGTTGTGTCTGCGGGGAGGTGATTCGCTCAAAGTATTAGGTATAACATAGTGGTATGAGATATAAATAAAATAGAGTAACCAATAAGAACAACGTAAAGTAGCGGAAGTAAAACAATTATATAGTGCTATATAAAAGAACAACTCCCAAATGATTAAAATACATAATAGATATAATAATGATGTCAATGTAATAGTGATAAAAAAATAAGAGTATAGGGTAATATGAGTTCAAGAATATACTTCATTCCATAAAAAAACAAAAAACAACTACTTAGCATCTCGAGCATAGCCTCACTCCTCTTCCCCCAAAGGTCCATCACAAATTGCAAAAAAAAATAGATTAAGTCTCTTGATTCCCTTTACCCATATAAGAAATAATTACATATACTAAGGTACCAAACAATTCCCAAGTAGGGAGTGAGATATAAATCATAGTATTCTAGCACCCATGGTGTCTAGACCATTCCATTTCTTGTTGTAAATAGATAACAGTGTAAAATATAAAAAAATTATAGGGATATAGATTGATAAACAAGTAAACCTAGGTCTGGGTTCATAAGAGGATAGTCGTCCCATACCACATACTTCGGCTGAAGCCAAAAACATAAATAAATTACATATGTATGGAAGAATATAAATATATATATATATATATAAAAACCAATTAAATAATGAATACCCCAAGCTATTGCTTTGCCTTGGGGTCTCACTTTCTAGGTCAATGTATATGGGTTATAATATGTAACGTGGTTGTATCACAAGTGCACAAGCATGATCAAACAATAATAATAAGGAAACTGCTCATATGAGTTAACAATCAATCAATACCATACAAATAGTCCACCAAAATCAAGGTGGTGTCTTTCACTCTTCCTTTGCAATCATATTAGGATCCCAAGGGTCACAACAGAAACTTCCCATATAATTAAATTATTTGTGTCCATATATGGAAACCCATATAGCTTCCCTTGTATCACTCATGGACATTGACTCTGAGTTAGTTCCAAATATCTCACATAGGGGACCAGGTCTCACCTAAGACATTCCATAACCATTTTTCCAATAATCTTATCCTCAGGTAATCCCTTGGGGTACCATCCCCACACACGAGCATAATCAAACCCACCTAGAAATCCCCATCCTAGCAAAACAAAGTATCACTCATGGTGCGTCGAGTATTAACCTACCTATAATGGCAAGTACATCCATGAATTCATTAACTCAGAATTCATGTTTTCTCTCATCCCGTATCAAATGTTCCATGTTACGTAATACATATAACACACATCAAAACATTTATAATTTCATTACAATAATGAAGCATCTCAATATCACATGCTTACAATTATATACATTTGTTAAATTTAATCTAATCAATAATGGCACACTTTAAATTACCCGGAAATCAACATTATCAAAAGAAGGGAATAAACAATAATAATATCATTTAAACAATATAAATTCATCACATTCTATTTAATATAATAAGATAGTAAGAATTCCATTTCATGATCATTTACAATTTATGACAAAAAACGATGGTGTAGTTTTTATAGTAAGGAAACAAAGAATGTCTAATAACAGAAATCACTAATATTAATTTAGAGGACGCCACACCTCTGTTGGATGGGTTTTTTATATAAACATGCCCTTTATTAATCAAACAATTCATTTAATTATATTTAACATTTATTCTAAACTCATTCATCAATAATTAAATACAAGGCCCATCACATAGCATGAATATGAGCAACCACAGGGAATTAAGATCAAGAATCATAGAATACCCTAAATGATAAAAGGGCATATAACATAATTTATAAACATTTAATGAACATTCTAGGAATTATACATATGTAAAAAGTGATTCACCACTTGCATGAGAAATTAAAAGTAAGGCATGATATAGGGATTATGTATAAGCATTGGCTAGAAAGTAGGAAACCATAACAAGCATAAAAAATATGAATACACATGGTCTAAACATTTAGAATAAACATATTCATTATCAAGGGACCCAATTTATAGTCCATTTACTATTTTAATTCAACTTATCAATTAAAAAGATAAAACGAATGGACCCCCCAAGGAATGAGACAACTTAGGCTGAAATGGATTTCTCAACCAAAAGGGTTGTCCAAAGGAAAGGAAAACTCCCTAAATATGGGTTTCTATATTATAAAATGTCACTACACACACTAAAAATAAACCTAAACAATTTCATATGAAGTATCAAACTTCGTCAGAAGGTTTTGATGAGAGGAATCACGACATAATGTCCAAAAACAAATAAAACTATAAGAAATAATCATAGGCACTATACCTCAACATCGTGGTACTCCAAACATCCAAAACAACCCATAACTAAACCCTAAATGGAAGAAACGTAAATATTTTATAAACCCCCCAAACTAGGGAAAAAATTCATCACATGAAGATTTTAAAAAGGATGGAGGAGGAACATTGAAATAGATGTGTGTTGATGATATATCTTACCAAGATATTTTTAGCACATCTGAAGATGTTGAAAACAAAGGCAAAATGGGGGATGCAGGATCAAAACCCCAAAAGTGGGAGAGGCCACCACTCACCATGCCTAGAGGGAGGGAGTCGTTCGAATTCTACCTGGAGGAGAGGAAGATCATATATGGAGAGAATAAAATAGAGAAAGGAAAATGAAATAAAAAATAAAATAAATAAAATAAATAAAAATAAAAGGAATGGAAAAAAATAAAGGCTAAACACTATTTCATTTTTTTACACACATTTTCACTGATTGCGGGAAAGGTGAATACATTAAAAAACCCAAGGAAAACCATGTGCTTGACCACTGCTTGGAACCTGTAATAGAATTTTATAATGAATTAACCCAATAATATAAAAAATCCATACTAGAATAAATCTCATAAGTTACACTCAGGATATACATCATCAATTATGATTAAATAATATAGAGTATCAACATAAATTCTCACTGGGAATCTCTTACTAGTAGATCTTAACAATTTATCTTATTCCCAATCTCATTCATTTATTAAATAATTTAAGGAATTAACTTATAGTTATAAATATTCATTATTAATTTGACTATCAAATACATACATGTTTTGAAACACCAGAAAATATTGACCCACCTCTTCTAGTAACTCCATATTATGGAATGGTTCCTCTGATGCTGACATGATCATTGGATTATTAGAATATTTTCTAACTTTTTTTCATCCATATATCATAAAATAATCTTGTTATAATTATTATCCCATGTTATAATTTCATTAATGGTTATAGTTATTACAAGATATATATTAATTAAAGTCTACAATTATATTTCTGATGACATTTTGAGAGTAATTATTCAAAGTCAAAATCAAAATTCTTTATCTCTATATCCCATAATGTAATACACTCAATATTTATCCTCCTTATTTATTCATTATTTTGAATCAATAGGGACATGGGATTCCATTCCAATAGCTTTTAGGTGGATAAATTCAATATTCAATATGGAAAAACATATTTTTGGTTGATTATTTATTTAACAAAATTTAATGAATTAACCTGGAAGACCATTGAGAACTATGTGTAAATTCACAAACGCCTACCCTTCTCTGAAAGTATATAGTTTATAATTTCTAAAACTCTTTTGTGTTCTATTATTCCTAATATGAACTTCTATAATAGAACCCCCTTTTAAAAGTAAAAACTCTATAACTTTGTGGTTTCATACTCTCCACCATTCTCTAACCATTGTCACTTAAACATAATTTGGATCTCCTTCTCTACCATATCCAACCATCAGGAAAAATCTAAATATTATAATATTTTTTCTATAAAACATACACCAGAAATTTATGTTTAGAATTATTAATGATTTCCTTATAGAAGACTATCCCACATTGATAATTAATTATTTATAGTCCTCAAAAAAATGTGTGCACTAAATCCATCTTCTAATGTTTTTTGTTTTTTCTCATCCACATGGAATTTTTTTTATTAATTATAAGGAAACACCCCTATCACGTTTTATACTTTTTTATGTTATTTAGTAATCCTTGGTATCATGGATCTACATTCCCTTTTCACTAATATAGCCAAGATGGTCATTCTATAAATTTTATAAGTTTATTTATCTGATTTTCTATAATCCATCTAGTGAACTTGTAAGGTAGGTTATCATTTCCTTACCATCTCAATTAATGTCCTAGGATCTTCATGAAATATTTAGTGGACTATCAAAAAAAATTGTTTATAAAACAACATAAAAAAATTTCTAATGGAAATAAATTTTTTTGTAGGTCTATAATATTTTTCACGTCGTTCAACACCATTTCTATGCTATTCAATATCTACATAAAAATTCACATTTCACGAATATCTAGAGAGCATTGTAGTCTACAATTTAAACCTTCTGGTATCTTATATAGGTATAATTTTTCATTCTTTATCTCTCTAATGTCGTGTTGAATGAATAAATAGTGTTTATCAACCAAGAAAATTGTTTACAATTGGTATATAAGGGTAAGGAATTCCCCCAATTAATTGAATGATTCTTATATCCACAGATCGAGGATTTTTCTGAGTTCTCCCTCAGTTTAAAATTAAAAATCATTAGGTGGCCTTTTATCCCATAATATGAACTTATGGGAGAACCACCCAATGAGATACTCCCACTCCAGAACCTTCTTCCTTCCTTTATCTTATGAATTTTATGTCCAATGGTAATCACTCTTCCATATATAATATATTTTCTTCTAGAAGATAAATAAATTTTCTTTTTGTGAGTCGCCTTAATCACGATCAAGTCACTAACATTAAAGAACCTGAAGTCTACATTTTTTCTATAATTTCTCAAAATTGTCACTATTACATCTCTTTATTACAAGATAAATAAATTAACAATATTTCTTAAACCAGGACCCAATGTTTACCATCACTGAATCCTGCTGGAATTTGTGGAAATTGGATTCATAAAAATCATTAGTGGTAGATCTTTCATTCGAAGTTCACATGTTAAATAATATTTGTTATAAGTCCATATTATTTATTATCAACATCATTAAATATATATCTATGATGGTATTTACATGTTCTAAAACATTATTCACATTTATGATGTCATATGCCATGTTCCAAAAAAGTGAAATTCACTTCAACCTGAGTTGTTTCCTACTCTCCTCGGCCAATCATCCACTTTCATAACTTCTATATTGTCTCATGTCCACGTAATATCATGAACATTCTAGGGAATCATATCTTATTTTTTCATCTTATATAACCCAAAATCCATTACTCAAATCATTTCCACCCAGAAATTACTCTCATTGGATTGAATACCTCAGAAACTTATAAACTACTTCTACTTTATGTCAATGTAAGAGAAGAGTCCTAGAATTAAAAATTGTTATTATCCACAAGGTAAAGGGTAGAATAATGCCACTAAATCGAGATCTAAAATACTTTTATCATTGTATAATCCTCATAAATAACTCCAACATTCTTCTTAGACACCTCTTTATGGGTCTACAACAAACATCTAGTAAACCCACCATATGGTACTCCACTATAACATCACATATCAAAGAAGAATCTCTGAAATGAACCCCATTCTACAAAATTTGAAATTTTTATTTTATTCACACGCAATTGACCAAACCGTGGTATAAATCAACTAGATGATGTTTTCATTAATTAATGGATGCAACAATGAAAAGAAAAGAAAACTAGGGGATCATAATAGGATAACGTGGTATAGTCTTGAACCCTATTACATGGGGGAAAGAAACATTCAAATATTCAAGGAAGAAAATATGATTACAATGTTGATTTATTAAATAATAAACACTAAAATTATATGATGATCAATTAAGTGATTTGATCCGACATTATAAAGAACTTCATAGATTATGCCTTGAGTCACCACTACTATCCAATAATATCAAATTATCATACACCTTAACATATATTTAATGTAAAACCTATATCTAGACAAATACACTCACCTCATCAACTAGATCTATTGGTGTAGTTTTCCCTTATATGTATTTTTCATGATATTAAGTATATAATATATATTGTTCAAATGAACATCTAATGTTTTTTCTCATTGAATCCTCCATCTTCCTTAGTCCACAAAAACTTGTGAACTAACTCTTATCCACTATGTTTCAATATCTCATCCAAATATAAAATATAAGACTGAATTTTTTTTAACATTACATTGATCTTAATTTCCTCCACTATAATTTGAATATCATAACCCCAACAGATGCAAGATTTGATGAAAAACATAAAAAACCATATTGGAGAAATATAATGTCACAACCATAAAAAAATTACATGTTTGAAGGGAAAAATAAAAAATCCATATTAAATATATATAAATACCATAATTATAAGTGGTTTGAGAGTGAGAATGATATATTTTAAATTTTTTTGTCTTCACACCAATCTAATGATTGGTATGCACTCATGAAACCTGCATGCTTATGGTGGTTTCAGAAAATGTAATACATTATCACTTAAAAAATATCATATATATAATTAGAATTATCTCCCTCTCATCACCAAGACGATAGCATTATATATTATCATTTTGTGGAATAATTTTAACATTATTATGTATATAAAAAATGTAAAAGACCATTGATGTAATGATAAAATAAAATACTCCCCCAGTCCCCATAGTTCCTTTCAAAACTAAACTCAATCCTAATATAATCATCTTCTATGATCAGAATGTAAGAATCAAGAAAATATTTAAATGAAACATTGTAGAGAGGATATGGAAAACATATAAAGATATTGGGAAAACAACTCCCAAAATAAAAAATATGAAAAATAATTGATTACCCAAAAAGTATGACATAAACAATGGTGAACAACCCAAAGACTAACCATGATCCCCAAAGTGCCAACATTCATACAACTTAACACCCATATTCTCCTAGGAACCAACATGATATCATCACCAAGGAATTTATTTGATATCTATATAGAAACATACATCGTGATTGCAAACCTACACTGAATGTCCACACAAATCTCCCGATTGTAGCACCTTGAGCCACCCACCATCCAATAACCTGAAATTATTATTATATCTATATAACAATCATTAAAAATACCATTATTTTCACCATAAATTTTTCAATCATAATAATTTCTGGATAATCAACCAAATCCTTGATACTATAAGGTAAATATATGAACATTGTGGATATAGTGAAAGTGCCTTGGTGGGTGTATAACCAAAAATGTTTTTTCATATTTGATGCATCATTCTACAATTGTGAATTCATAAACATCAGGTCCAAGGAAAAATTTCCAGTGAATACTGACATATAAAATCCTAGAACATAGAGATAGGATCTTTAGACATTCAATTTATAATTAATTATATATGTGATCTAAATAATTAATATCTAGTCTACGTATCTTTCTTTGATGATGATATTGATCATATAAACCCATTTTTTTATTACAATTATTTCACTAGTAATATCTATGTTTAAAATACCACTAGTGGTAATCCATATGTGCTTCATTGATCTCTGAGAGACAATGATATGACTCAAGGAGCTATTATAGAAGATCTATTAACTTGTGTCACTCATATAGATTTATTACTATTTCTTTAGGAATTAACGATTTTACCTTGTTATTTGCATTCATGGGAGGAGGAGAGGAAGATGAATTTGAGAGAAATGTTTGTTGTGTATAATTAATTTCAATTATCAATTAACTATATAAAATAAAAATAACCATCTATTTGTAGAGGTAGGGTTTAGGTTAAAATATTATTTTGTTTCACAAATGGACCATAAATAATATAATAAACCTGATTTTAACCCATTCCTTATGATAATAATAATATTATTAATTTTGGTAGTTCACTAACTAGTACAAAATTAAATATTATTTTACGATCTTCATGATTAATATTTTTCATCAAACATGATCTGAGTCAACTATATTTCCTTTGAATTTATTGAACAATTAAATAAATATTTAATTAAAAATTTATTTTCAAAATCAATTTTTTATTCAAAATATAAAAAATGGATATTTGTCAAATAGTCAAAAAATAAAAAAAAATTATTCATAGTACAGTTAATAAATATTTATTTAATATTTACAATCAATAAATCTTGAATAATATTATTCCTTAGTCCTGAAAATAATATTTATTCCAATAATTAGAATAAAAGTTAATTTCGTTTATATCAAGGCAAACATTTAATGTATAACGTTATAGGGGTTTTCGCATTGGCATTGGGTGAGATTTCATAAAGATGATGATTATTGTCTAGTAATGGACAATGGTTCCTAAGAGAAATAACTTAATGTCCCATCATTGAAAACCACATACGAATGCATGCTGTGAAATGTAATCCCAATATTTCAATATCCCATCATAAAGGATTCATATTAGTCTCATCAACATATATTCTTGATAAATATTTCCTTGATTATCTGAAAAAAAATATCATTACACCTTGGATATAAAATTTAATTTGATGATTCTATTCTAATAAAAGGTCTAATATTTGTACTTTTATTAAGATAGAGGGCAAAAATCCTTCCTCCAAATATTTATTAATGACGTGTCATCTAGGACACAACTAATGTACCATAATTGTTGTGAGAATATAGAGCCATGGTTTTTTATATGTAACCTATTATCATGAGTCATGACATGTATTAAGGATAATATTAATGTCTAAGGATCACTATACATGATCACAGATAAGAATATCTATTGACACATAAACATGAAGGTATATTACTGGTTGTTTTATTCTCATAATATCACATATTGTTGGTTTCCATGTGTGAAATCATAGAGATGAAATCTAGTCTAATTATGAGTTCTCACACATGACAGTTAATATAAAATATACCCCATCATAAGATTCTATCTGACCACAGAACAATGTTTAATATTATTTTCATAGTATTTCAATGTTCTCATCAAAGCGGGGAATGACTACATTTTTATCAATGTTATGGACACCCTAGTCCATTATTAAATCAACGACATATAGAATATTGAAAAATTCGTAATCAGATATTTTATTAATATTCAAATATTTGAATATATATATAATGAAATTTAAAAATAGTTTGTTCTAGAATACCAACTCCAATGAACTACGACTTATACTAGAGACAATTTTTTTATGAATTTCAATCTTATAGACCTCACATAATGTTTACGTCTCTTCATATATAATAATGGTATAAAGTGGTATACTATATGGTCTTCCATGTATATTATGCTCACTAAAACATCAAATTTAGGAGAAAAATACCTCAACACATGACAAATATGAATTATATACATTTTTTTCTGATGTAACATTTTCTCCTTAGAGAGATCTAGCACTATAGTTTTATCATAATAGAGTGTGATATGGTCTTCACTACTATATACCACATTAATCTCTAGGATAATGTTGTGAATATAAAATTGAAATTTAGTTGCGTCAAAAGAAAAAATATTTTCCCACACAATTGTAAAATCCTTAACCACAATATGATTTTAACTCTTATATATCACAAATCCTCCATTTAGAGTAAAGATGTATCCTATCTAAGATTTAATGTCCCCTTGATCTATTTGGAAACAAGAATCTGTCTATCCAATGATGAATATTGCCTCATATTTTCTGTAGAAAATGAAAATATCCTTGGTATACCTCAAATACTTGAGGATTTTCTAGAATACCATCTAATAGATATCACATAGTTCGGTTTTTTATCTTAATACTATACCCAAAGAATATGAATAATCTAGACCAGTACATAACATAACATACATGACTGACTCAATCAATGTTTTTTATGGATTCATATCCATCATTTTTATTTACTCATGTTTCTGAGGACACATTTTCATAGATATATTAATGTTATATAAAATTGGAAAAAATACCCTCTTAGATTTATCTATATTGAATATCTTCAGTATCAGGTCAATATTGGTACCTTGATATAGGCCATCCAACCTCTATGATTAATCATGGTAGATCTTTATCCCAAGAATACATGTTGCTTCAAAAAATTCCTTCATTGAGAATCATTAATTCAACCATGATTTAATATACTATAATAAGGGTATTTCATTTCTAATAAGTTTTGTGTCATTGCCATGTAATATTAAGAAAACAACTACACTCCCACTAAATTTTTTATAGAAACGAGGCTCACATTTATTCTTTGAGAAATGAAATTCTGTTCTAGCCACATCAAAACAAATCATTCATGGTATGGATTATTATTTAATGCATAAATGCATATTTTTATTTTTCAAACCATTTTGGCATCCTTTAAAGTAAAAAAACATTTATGTTGTGTCATATATAAATCTTCTTGAAGATTCATTTTAAGGAATGTTGTTTTGTCATAAATGTTCAATATCTCACAGTCATGAAAAATGCAATGAAAATTAAAATTATGATTTATTTTAGAATTGAAATTGGTGAAAAGTTTTCATAATAGTTTATGAATTTATGTTGTTTGACCCCTTTTTCACCCATTCATGTCTTAAATTCACTGAATTTTCCATCCATCAAGACTTTATTCCTGAATGAACATTTAAAAAAAATGGGGTTTATATACACTACAAGATAGACCAAAATTTAGTCTTTGTTTTGGTATATTGAAAATTTTTATAATTCATAGTTTATTTCCACATTGAAACATTTTTTCCACTTAATTCTTCCTTGTAGGATACAAGATCATTATTATCCACTAACAGTGAGTCACCATCCTCAGTGACTATAAATTCATATTCTTCTATTTCTCTAACCCCTCTTGTACTCCTACATAGTTCATGGGTCTTAATAATTTCTTCTTCCACATGGATTTTTTGATCTATTACTATGCCAAATCTTGTGTACCTTGATCTTGGACTCCATAAAATTATATCTCACATCCACAATCACATTTATTTTTATTCTTCCTCTCATGGAATATAACATGTCTTAAAACTATTATATTTTCTCTTAGGGGTCATATAGGTAATAAACACTTACTCCTTGGTGTATCCAATAATTTTTCACTTTTTCCCTTAGGGTGCAAAATTTTTTAACTAAAGATGCAATAAAAACACTTCACATCATACATGTACGTATGACATCATATGTTTCTTTTTATTCCAAAATTGGTATGGTATATCATTATCTTCTTTAATTAGAACTTGGTTTAGTATTTTTACGGGTTTCTATGATTCATATCCCCAAAAGGATAATGAAATAATCGCATGACACATCATTAAACTCGCCATCTATAAAAGAGTGAGGTTCCTCTTTTTAGTTACACCATTCCACTAAGGTGAATAATATGGATTGAGATGAGATATAATCATAAAATCAGTAAAAAGATCAATGTAGTCTTTATTATGATATTCTCCACCATGGTCTGAGTGGAGTTTTTTAATCTTCATACCAATATGGTACTGAAGTTTATTTTTGTATTCATTCAATATCTCAAAATAATATGACATATACCTCATCAATTTTATCTTACATATATACTAAATTCAACAATAAAAGTTATGAAGTATGAGTACCCATCCATTTATTTAATAGAAAATGGTCCATAAAGATGAGTATAAACTAGCTTAATTTGCTCCATGGCCATTTCACATTTCAAAAAAACGGTTCTTTGTACATTTTCCATTATAAACATCTGTGACACACACCAAGTTGTTTTAGTTCAAAAGAATATAAAGATACTTATTATTTTAATTTATTCAAACTATTTTCATTTAGATTACCTAGATGGTGGTGCCCTAAAGGTGTGGTATATTTCATTTATTATAGTTTCATTATCAATTTCCATTACTTGGTTCGTGTAATCAAACACATAAAAATCATTGTTAAAATATTCATCACCATAAAAAAATACTATCATAATTAAAAAAGAACCATTTATTCCTAAACATGAAAATAAATTCATTCGTATAATGTTTGGATATATAAATAATTTTTAATTGATAGTTGGAGAAAAAAAAATATTTAAGAACCAATATCATTCCCATCATCAATGTAAGGTGGTAGTCCTTGAAACCCACGATATAAAATCAATCTCAGTTGGATTCTCATAGATCTTTTACCCCTTGTTCATTAATTCTGAATTTACATCATTACTTTAATTGAATACATATATGATCACCAAAAGCTATATCAAATTAAGAATTTTTAGAAATAGATAAATTGCAATCAATAAAAAAATCACCTGAATCTTTTCCTTGCTTCTTTTCATGGTTGTAGTTTTTCTTCTAGTGTTCCTTATTTCCACTTGTGAAATAGATAGCATTCTACTGCACTTATTCCCCCTTCATCATTGTCTTCTTTTAAGGCAGTTTTGAAGCTGCTCTGGGACTATATATTTTCACATGGAATTTATTGTTATTCACCGTAAGGAATGATGTTTTTTCACACTTCTTGTCCTTTTAAACATAGATATGTAAATTGAGAAGATCGGTGAGAGACTTCTAAATTTTATTCATATTAAAATATTCAGTAAATCTACATAATATTTGAGGGGGAGATGCATTAATGAGATCGGTGTACATTTATTCGTGGAAATTAAACCCTAAATAATCTATATTCTCAATGTAACTAATGAGATTGACTACACAAGGCTCAACTAAATACACTATATCCCAAAAAACCATAAAATGGAAACATGGATATCTCAAACTATTCTTATCCATCTCTATCCTAATATTATTCTATAATGATTCCTGATCATTCTATAATCATCATTGTCTTCATGATACTTCATGATTTTACATGATGATGATCATAGAATTATACACTTCACATTGAACACCCAACTCAAGTGTTTAGAATAAACAATGAAATATTCATCACTCGCCTCCATCTCAAGTGTATTTTTTAATTAGGTTCTAGCACATAAGATTTCAATTAATGGTGAAATATAACCTAAAGGTGTTTGGACAATTACAAGAATTTACCGATAGTATTGAGATGGCCTTTATCCAATATTGATTACGTGGATAAGGTGGATGATGAAAATTCAATTACTATAAAATTATAAAATATTATTTTATTATTACATTAATTGATTAAAATTTAAAGGATCCATAATGAAATAAATTTTATTTAGTCTCTGAATATTTTATCAGGTCCTAATAAGCCTCACCATTGAGCTCAAAATTCCTTTTTTCTTAGATATTTTTGTGGAAAGGATTTCTATTCACCTTTACATAACACCAGTGAGGGATGTTTAATCTACTTCAAGGTATCTTGGTCGAAATTTATTTTCCAACTATGTGCTTACAACTTCTTGGTCCATTTAATGAACTCCCAAATATAGAAATACTAACTTGGATTTCCTCAACACTTTCCTATAAGTAACATCAATTCCCTAAAAGGAATACATATCTTGATGAAATATGGTTAATTAAAACCATAACCTACGTAATAAATAAAAAATCAAAGTATGTTTACCAATGAAGGATGGTAAAACACTTAGTTCTATATATTTTATTCATAATCAAGTAATCATAGGAAAGTTCTGACATAATATTAAGTTGAGTGAATTTTCTTATTATGCATAATTTGTTTATCTTTTATATTCCTTGTTAATATAAATTTTATTTTACTTATGTGATTAAACATGCTTGGTAAAACATTTTTCATAATCAATTTTTTCATCCATATTTTCACATTAGTTCATTAATTTATGTGACCACATTCTTGAATCCATAAAATAAATAATGAATAAGATGGAAATAAATAAATAAATAAATGACATGTACATGAGATTTCCTAATTGGTTTTTATTGAGAGGACGATAAATCCACATATTATATAGGGCAAACCTCATTTATCTAGTATTGGCACTGGTTTTGGTATTCCACCTATCTTCCTCTATATCAACTAGGTTGGTATCATCATGGTTCTATCTTGAACCATATCCACTCAACATGGTATGCTCCTGTTATTATATATATTTATAAGTCACAAGATATTTAGGGGAATCAAATTATTTTTTCTATGTAGTCATATAAATATCCATATACCCACAGGTCCAACACAATAAAAGAGGGAGGGATTAAACACTGCCCATCATATTTAATTTAAAAATAAATAATTGAAAAACCACGAAATAAATTAAATTAAAGTAAACTGAATCATACACACCTCAGTATAAAGATCATTAATGGTTATTCAAATAAATATAATACACAAAAATACATTGAATAACATTTATTAATATTAAATACTTATTATTTATATAAACATTCATACAGTAATTAATTAATTAATTAATTCTACCTTATCTTATTAATAATATGGATTCTCTTGGAGATACCCATCACCGAAGTATTTATGGAAAATAAATGGCATGAACAATAATTATAGATAATTATAATAAATAAATTGATCATTATGAATTCTTTAAAATAATTATTGAATTTTTAAACACATCATGTTAAATTTATTTTAAAAAGGTTTTAGTTCTCTAATTAATTATTTAATTTAATTTAATTTTATCCTATCAAAGCAGACTAAACAATGTGTACTTATGGGGTACACGCCATATTCCTCGGTTTTCATGTACCAATAAAAAATACATGGGGATTCAGTGTGTACCTCGACCAAATTATATGGAATATACTATCCATCTACACTCTATGTATTTTGATTTACCTATTCCAACATTACCTACTGAACGACTCAATGTGATCTTCAGATGTGGGACCACACTACATATACTCTAGCTACGAGCAATTTATTCTTCTTATTGTGTGTCTATCCGACTCACCAAAGAACTCAGTGAGTTCTTCAAACATGTGAATTAGTGAATTATATGTCATTTACACCGTCTACATTTCATGTATTTTTTAATTGCAGTAGTTTTTAGTATCATGGGGTGAAAACCCATGTATTTTACCACATAGTCACCATGAATTCCACCACTGAATTGTGTAGACTACATGACGATTATACTAGCTACACACTATGTACTAGGTTTCCCCAGTCTACAAGTGTGGTTAACTAAATTCACCATGTGTTCTTACATCTAGTCATGGTGTATATCCCATAACATGCTCTGGTGCAATGCACTTGGGTGAACAATTTATACTCCAACTACACATCATGTAACCATGTATCACACTACCGAATCATTGTTACTTTCCGATAATATCTTTAGTTATTATAAATATATTCTTAGTTATTTAATAAATATTAATCATGAAAGAAATAATTTAAATATTGAAATGAAGTTAATTAAACATATTAATAGAGAACTAATGATCTGTAAATGATATATATGAACATAGTTGTGCATATTGTTCCCTAATAAAATAAATAATTATAAAATTAAAATTTGACTACTCTAATACCATTTGAAAGATATGGACATAGAAGAAGCACCTTGGTGTGTGTATAAATATATAGGTTTTTCATATTCAAAAGATCATTCACCAATTTTTCAAGATATAAAAATCATGACCAATGAAGTTTCCTCATCTAATGTTAACATAGAAAGTCTCATAACACATAGATAGGATAGTTTCTAGTTAAATTTATAATTAAATTATATAAAATATAAGTAATGAATACCTTATATTCATATTTTTTTTATGAATATGTTTATCATCCAGAATTTTTTTCATATTACCTTTATTGCATTGGTTGGATCCATGTATAGAGTCTATCTAGTGGTTATCCATACTTTCACCTTTCATATCTAAGGAAGATCAATTTAAAACTAGTTTCTAGAATGGTAGATCCATCATCTTTTCTTGTTCATCTATATCCCTTATAGTTTCTTCATTCTATTAGAATTATACCATATGCTTCTTGTTCATGAGAGGAGGAGAGGAGGTGGAATCTGAGAGAGATGTATGTTGTGTATAATGATTCTCAATTATTTATTAATACTAAATAAAATAAAAAACCATCTATTTATGGAGTTAGAATTTAAGGGAAAAAATAATTTAATTACACAATGACCATTAAATAATATAATAAAAATAATATTACCTGATTCAAATAAAAATAAGTATATTTTTATTTTATGGAATAAGATAGTTGTAACAATGATAAATACTATTTATATAGCATCTAAATTAATATTTATCAACCGAAATTATCAAATTTAACTCAATTTATATAAGTTTTTTGATTAATTAAATAAATTTACAATTAAATATTTTATTCAAAACAAAATCTTCTATTCACAATTTGGTGAAAAAATATTTATTCAATATGAACAAAATAAAATAAATATTCTATTCAAATTCTTGTGAATAAATATTTATTTTATATTTGAGATTGATAAAACATGTATAAAATTATTTCTCTATGTTGAGTATAATATTTTTTTCAAAAATTACAATTAAATATAATTTAATCGACATCAATGGAAACACATAGTGAGTGACCCTCTTGTATTATTTTCTCAATAGAATTAGCTAAACATGGATAAATTCCAATATTTTTATCTATTAATGGGTTAAAGAAAAAAAGTGAAAGAACTTAGTTTCACAATTTTTATAACCACATATGTACACACTTTTTGAAATATAATCCTTTTGTAATAATATCTCATCATCCAGTTTGCACATATGTTTCACCAACTTTTATTCTTGATATGTCTTTCATTGACTATCTGAAATAAACATATTGTTACACCATGGGAAAGTAATTTAATGTGAATGTTTCATTCCAATAATTGGGATGAGATATCAAATTCAAAAAATATAGAGGGGAAAATCCTTCCTTGACATATTCTTTAATAACATTCCCTTGTAGATGCAACCAATTTACACTATTTTTAGAAAACAGATGGAGTTACGATTTTGATCGGTAAATCTAATTACCTGATTTAATATATGCATTAATGATAGTATGAAATTATATGGACTATAATACATGCTCATATATAGGAATATATGAAGTCAAATAAACGTGTTTAATTCGTCGTTATGGGTCTATTCATATAATCTTGCATCTCTAAAAGTACAATGTGTGATCTCCATAAGGTGAAGTCTCATCTTATTATGAGTAATTTCACATTAAATTATATATAATATGTACTCCAAATTTGAATTTCATCTGACCATAAAACTATATTTATGAATAATGTCATATCATTTCTTGTTTTTCATCATAGGTGGGAGCTACTAAGAAATTACCAATGTGATAGATATGAGAGGAAATCATTGCATCAAACTGGTGGATAAAATGTAAAAATATAAAATATGATATTTTATTGACATTTAATTCTTCGAATATATATATAATAAAAATTAGAAATACTTTTTTCTAGAAAAATACTTCTAATAAGGTAAACATACCAGAAAACCCTAGATTATTACTCATTTATTCAAACACCTCTTTAGAGAAAACTATAACCTTCATAATCATAGTTAATCGATATAATCTTCACAATGGGATCGCTATAAATTTTACTCTCCTTATCCAGACCTCAATATTGAAATAAGTCTATCATATACATGTCAAACTATTTTTTATAATACAACTACTATTATAAAATTACTAGTTAGATACTATAAAAACAAATTATAGAACCACATTTTATATATACATCCCTAATTTAATATAAAATTTTAGGTGGGTATGAATAGAATATAGTTGTTTTCATAACTTATCAGAACATATAAACATAAGAATTTTGTTATATTGTATCACACAACAATCGATCCACATCATTATCACAAGGTCATACTCATCACTATATCAAGTTAAAGTCATATAATTATGAATTATAAATTATAAATGTTAAGATAATAAAGGTATCAAATCATTAATTTCCTATCAAACTAAATTTATTATCTCTATACCAAGAAATCAATTTCTCAACCAATATTACAAGATAATATTTATTATTTCTATCTATTTTAAAAAAAGCACCCTCAATGTTTTATATTATACTAAATCATGAATATGTATTAGTTATAATAAAAAATTTCATTATTGAACATCCCATGAGAGTCTACTTTGATTATATTAGTTTCTAGGATATTTTTTGAACTTCCAAACACACACTCATGTATGAAACATATTTTTATAAACTTCAGTATGTAAAATTCATAAAATCACAAATTGAATGGAGTTTTCAAGATATAATACTGAATATGAGTATAATATGTAATATTGAAATTATCGTGGGTTAAAAAAAAGAACACTAGTTTTCCAATATTATTAAATACTAAAAAATCCTATTTAATGAACTATATTAGTCTTGAAATTATCATCATTGGTATGTATGTGGAAAAATATGTGAGACTCTCTATTCACTTATTATATTCATATTACTCAATGAAATTATGTATTTTTCATTATTTAATATATCTATATATATAATAATGGTAATTTGGATATTCACTTATTCAGTGCTTAACCTCACACCAACCAAAAGTTTATGAGAACCCACATCTCAATTTTCCTCTCATATAGAACTCAAGAAATCTGTATTCATTTATATTTTAATATTTTAATTTGATTTTTTTAAATGAAACACTGTCTCTTTTTTTGATCTCAACATATTTGAGATATATTCCCTCTATATATATATATCACTAACATGCATTTTTTCCAACAATTCTGATGCCCCTTCATCTATAGGATAAAAACACACCACAAATCCCCTATTAATTATTATTTAATTAAGGAATACCCTTATAAATCCCATATTTTCCCTCATCACACGTACCTTTCTCACCATCTTAGTTAAAAATCACCAAACATTCCAAGGTTTAGTGATAACCTTCTCTATGATCTCCTAATAGAATAACCAATGACATATTGAGTCTATTATACAGAATCAGTTGGCTAACCAATCGTTTTTAGAGGATAAATTGGATGAAGGTTTTCATTAGGACACCATTAATTTATTCATCCATTTTATGAACATATTTTCTAATAACTATTCATTTTAGAAGAAAAACTAGACTACTTTATAATATGATAATATAGTGGTTTTTTGGCCTTATGAAACCAAAATACTATCTTGTGGTCTGATGATTTTACTTTATACATACATTCAAACCATTTAACCTTCAATTATTAATTTGGAATAACCCAATTATCTCACCCTCACAAATTGATCCCATAGTTAGATCTCCATCAAATGAATTTTAGACTCGGATAGTTGGATAGAGTTATTGTAACTTTATCTCTAATTCAAATTTTTATGGTCATTGGATCTTCCCAACACCAAAAATACATCATGGGGTATGGGGTTCTCTAAAAAATACGTTTAACTCATTTTCCCTTACATTAATGATGTTGTCAAACCCAAAAATATCCAACCAAAACATTAATCCCTCTGTTGGATCTCCATCAACTAGTTATTTCCTATGGATTTTTGTTAGAGATTTTGAAAATTGGTCCTTTATACAACTTGTGGATGATTTTCGAATTCATAGCCACAAAATTATTCACATGGGGTTATAGTTTTCCTCACACATATATTTAGAACATAGGTACCTCTAAAATTAATGTGGGATATCCCATTAAACACCCACCCATGGCAAATTTGAGGTAAAATCTAAACTTTTAGTCACCTTAAAATATTTTAACTTCTCTTTCAACTACATATATTTCATCATATCATCTATGTTTTCATTGATGTGTATTTTCTTGATTGTTAACAATCATTATTCCAACCGATTATGGATCCATTGATATTACACATCGATGTGGTCGGACCTAGAATGAAACGTTAGTGTCATGTTCATATGAGTAACACTCTTACTATCACAATGGAGATTTTTTTTTTCTATTAACTCTATTCCCACTTCTCTAAAAACAACTTCATACCTAGTATCTCCTTGAAACCTTATGATATTACGATATACTCAAATTCAGTGGTAGAAAGGTAAACAAAATTTAAATTCATGATTTCTATGAAAAAGATCCCAATACAAATAATATTATGTTTCCTTATATATATTTCCTTATATATACTACTAAAACAATATCTCTATAATTATATCCATCTAATATAGTTCCATATCTTCCAAAATATAAACAATTACTAGAGGTGCCTCAAGATAACTCAATATCCCTTTTCTCATTGACTAATTCCATTTTCATTAATTTGGAAAAAATCTTATCACAATGGAAGCACCATGTAAAATATCTATTCTTATTCACACTATATCATATATTATACTACCAACAAAAAATGATTGTGGAAATCTTCTATCTTATATTTATTTTCATCATGTTATATATTATAGATTATCACGAGGTATAAATAAATCACAAGTGGTATAAATATTTTTTTCTCCTATCCCATGTAAAACCTTTCATGAATCTTCAAAATTTATCATCATTTAGATAGAAACATAATTTAATTACACAAATTATAATTAATTATCTTCCCAAAAATTTAAGTGCCAACTCACAAGTCTTTTATTTCAAACAATTTATTTAACACATTCATCAAAAAATTAATATTGGTGATACCATATACAATAATTAGTATATCATCAATATAAAGTATGTGAATAATGATATCAACATTATAAAAACATTTTATCAAAACATAGTGCTCATATTTCATTCTTCGATACTCATTTTTATCTATGAATGTGTCAGACGTATTATAAAATTTTCTTGGTCCATGTTTCATAACATATAATCTTTTCTTAAGTTTACATGTTATTTTTTCGTTTCCTTTTACCTAAAAATAATTAGTTTCAATATTTAAATGTCTTTTTCAAGATCAATATCTAATAATATAATATTTATATACATTTTTGGAACCAATAGATTGATACACATCGATTATCAAAGAACAACTCTGGTAGAATCCATTTCTACTATAGGATAAAATACATTATCAAAGCAAATAACATTCTTCTAAATAAAATTCCTATATAAAGAAATAATATTTTTTCATTGTTTCTAGATGATATATTCTATATTGGCTCTGTACATCAACTTATTCTTGAATGAAATTTCAAAATTTAGTATCACCACCAAATTAAATGTCCAATCCATTTAAAAAGATATCATATTCGATAATATAAACATTAACTACTCCATAATTTCCCAACCCCTTATTGCATAATCATAAATTTTCAAATCTACCTTATCAATGAGCATTACACACTCATTTATTGAGTCTGTATGGCTTCTCTATAGTTATTTAGTGGATCTCATCTACTGGGATTTAGGTGGAAACTATTATAGAATATCCAATAATAGAGATATATCTATTGATAGAGAAATATTACATAGTTTTGATGTATCCATATATTCATGAATCTCTCCCACACTATTTATATATAATCCTTGGGATATCAGTTTTATAATGACTTAAATTCCATTAGACTATGGAGTCTCTAGATTTCCTAGATTCTCAAAATCATTAATCATCTAATCATCAAGAAAAATTATATCCCTTTTTTAATGAACATTGGGTTAATTTCTTCCAATAGTGGTTATCTAGAATCTTCATTAGCATATCCCAAAATGACACATTTCCTTCTATTTCTATCATTATTTTCTCTATCATCCTGTTTCAAAAAAACCGTGCTTTGATAGGTGTTTTTTGTGTGAAATTCTCTCTTGTTTGAAATTATAATCTCTAGAATGGATCAACATAAAACACATATATAAAATTTTCATTGTCCAATCAGATGACCTAAACCCATAGAGAAGGAATTTAATTTCTGTAATTCAAATGGGGGAATAAAATTATATATTTTTTCCAAGTTTCTCACATGTATTTTGTACCACATAACTTCATAACCTGGAAATGGAATCTAATCATTATATTTGGAAGACTTTAAATATATGAAACCATCATGGATCTCATCACTTGTGTACCATCCATATTCATAACTTGGGAATGATTCTTGATCTCATTATCAAGAAGAATTTTGATACATTAAAAAACATGGGTCTCATCGAAATCCATTATCAACACTCAAGATTCAAAAATGGAATCACCACCTGCCATATTATTTCATAGTGGATACATATTATTCAAATATAATTTTCTTAAGAAGGATACATAACATATACCTTGAATAAGCCTTAGAATCATCATTTATATGAGTCATGAAATATTTTCTACAATTAATGTAGTCAAAATACAACACATTCCATTTAATGTGTCCCTCCATTAAATGTCACCCATAATGTGTCCCGCCATTAAACAATAGGAATTCAAATTTTGGTTCAATATACCAACAATATATTACTTAACATTATATATTAGTGTTTAATAATCACGGACTCAACTTTAATTGAGTCAACAACTACCAAATTTCCATTTTCATCAGATATTTTTTCTATAGTGTTTGTTGGGGATTATAGAGCCATAGATATTATTGGGTTCTCATGGTGATTATGGTTCAACTATGTTGAACATTGGACAGGTGTCTTAGTTCCTTCCTTAAGTAAAAACATGGTTTTAATACCACTTAGAGTTGTTTTGTTGCCTTCACATCCCCAAAAGATATCTTTTGAGGTGAGGGTTTCCCTCACACTTATATTAAACACAGTTTCCCATTCTGAAATCAATGTGGAAAATCCCAAGAAAAAAGTACCATGAAATTAAATGTACAAATAAATTGATGTTATTTTTCAAAAAAACCATTATAACTACATTGTTTCACTATCTCCATTCTCTAATAATTTATATATACTCCATTTAAATACCTAAAAAATTATAATTTATACAGTAGCTATATATATATGAATGTAAAAAAATAGCATTCCTTGAAATTACATTAAAACCAAATACAAACTAAAATGCTTGATTAATTAATAATTATACCACATATATAAAATGAAAAAATATAATTTTGTTATAATATATGATTAAGATGAAATATAAAAAACATGTATTATTTTAATAATAAAACAATTTAAATTAATTAAAAAATTTAAAGTAATGCATCCTCTTATTCATTCCAATCATTCAACGTAATGTAAAAATCATGTTCCAAATTCAATAAAAACGAAAAAAATACCACTTTATTCTATGGTAATTTTTTTTAATTTATATCAATAGCTAATTTGATCAATTAAATATATTTTTAATGAATCATTAAATGTGTCATAATTCATAAATCTACTTATTTATACAAAGGTTCCTCTCCAAAATAAAAAATCTATTATATGATCAATGGAATCTATACTCTATTTTAATAAATTGGAGACTAAATTAATCATAATAATATAGATACTTATGTATTTCTTATGCTAAATGAATATTTACCTCTAAAATAGCATAAAAGTGACCCATACATGACAGGAGGGGAATCAAGTAACAGATCATCTAGATTCTAGGGCAGGCAAAGGCTCCAATGTGAATATTATTTCCAACATTTATAACATTAAACTGGAAGGGATTAATTTTATTAGAGGAGATGCCCTTGGTTTATAATATTTTAGACCTCCCTCAGCCCTAGTCCTTGCTGACCTTATCCCTTTGTGTTTCTTTTCCTTGAGTAAAAATTAAATGATGATGATGGATAACTCTAAAAACATTCTGAGGGTTCTATTAATAATTGGGATCATTTTTTCGGTCAGGTAGAGATAGTGTAGAGTTTCCAGCATTATAGTGTCTATAGAATAATAAATAAGGTATAATATATTATTTTTTACAACTATATATTCATTTATTGGAATGATTATTTTCTCAAAATATAGCTTGATATAAGAAATTCATGGTTTTTATTATTTCAGGATTAGGGGTTTTATCTTAATAGTTGTGTGACATTCATTCATTTTCAAATAACTGGGATGGAATATCATGGGATCATCAATTAAATAAATAAATTAATTTTTTATTAATTATTTTTTTGTAGTAAAACCCTCAAGCCCCATTCTATAAATCCCTATTTGTAATACATCACTAAGGTTAGCAGTTTTTATCTCCAACATAACCATAAACTATGGGAGTGGGTGAGGGAGTCAATCTTGGTGGAATTTATGGTGGATGAAAGGAGTGAGACCAAATACTCAGGGGAATTGTTGATTGGATTTCACGAAGACAATTGATGAGATCATTAAATTAAAAATATATTAAATTGGTGAAAATGTACCATCAATTTCATGATATTTCCTTCAGATTTATGATGTTTTCTACATACTATTTGATTTATAGGAATTCCCCAACAATTTTTATTGTTTTTAAAACCATTATCAATTTATGTCCAGAGTCTTTATTTGATCAGTTGTTCATAAATACTACCCCAAAAAAGTAATTTTTTTAAGAATGTATTCTCTATAGAGGTTCTCCTTGATATTTGGGTGTTTGTTTCTTCATTTGTGGTCCAATATTAATCTACATATTTTTATATATTTTGTAAATGAACTACCTGGTCCTCAATGTATTCATTATCTATTGTTCTTTATCCTCCATTTTTATAGAGAAAAATAACCACCACCCTTTTATTTTATTGGTATTAAAAATTTGGGAGAAATGGTGAAGTTATTGGAAGGTGGACATATATTTTTTAGAGGTAACTATAGTGGTAATTCATGGTTTAATGTATAGGAATCAATTAGTTGGGGATAAATATGAATAGATGGTGGAATAATGGTGTCTTAACGAGAATCACAACTCATCTAAGGATAGTTAAATCATGGTTCATCAATTTCAAGGCATAAAATAACTCATTAGTGGAAAGATGATGCAGTAGAAACTGAAAACATTATTTACTGAGAAAAGGCACATATTATAGGAAATTAGTAACCTAGGATAAGGTTTTTATGGTGGTGGTTTTGGAATGATGTTGGAAGGCAGGTTGAGGCTAGTTCACTACCCCGACCATCAAATCACAATGGGATGAGATGACATCCCAACAGCCACGTGGAAAGTGGAAGGGATAATCTAATCATGCTCTACATGGTCAGGAAGCATAATCTACCTACTGATTTTTTCTTATCATTGGGCCAATGAATGTTTGTTCAAATGAGAAACAGATTGGTTATTCTGTTGGGAAGGTGACCAACAGAGCTCCAGTATGCACCACTCAAACCATTTGGTAGGATTCAGATGCATTATTAATTTGGGATCCATGAAACCATGAGTTAACCCTTTTTTTTGAATGACACACCGTCTTGTAATTTCAATCCCTCCATTGCATTAAACCAAGTGTAAATTAGGGTTTCCACTTTTCCAACACCTATTATGTGAGGTGTTTTCACAACTTCTTCTTTAGGAGGTCATTTTTGACAGATAAATATCTAGTCCTGACTATTTTCTCCCATAGATCAAAGTGGCATAGTAAATTTTCAATTATAGGTTGTTTTTATAGCGATGGAGGAATTTTTAAGATTTTTCATTACATAATCGATGACGGGATTCAGTCATGATGATCATTGAATTTTATAGGTTGGAAACCACCTTGAAGACTAATTAGGGTCAGGGTGTGGGTCTCACTTATATTATAAATATGTTTGGTATTCCCTCTACATATACAATGCTCATGATAGAATCTTTATGGAGTATGTACCCTCCCCCCATCTAGGAGAACCATTATAGTGAGGTTTCTCCACCCAATCCTATGTAGGGTCAGTATTCCCCCCATATATGTGGGGTGTGAGATCCCTAATTAGTGGAGTAAATTACTCCCATAACTAGTTCTTATACATCCATAATGGGAGGGTCCTCCACAATAGTTCTTCAGAGGTAATATGAGTTTACTCAAAGACTATTAGTTTAATTAGTGGGATTAGGTACCCCCATCAGTAACATTTATCATTTTTTTGTGAGAGTCCCACTATGATATTCAAGAAGGATGGAATTGAAATGATGGATAGTATTTTGTGTTACTCCCTTAACAGATAAAGTAATTAATTAGTGAGAATAAGTTACTACTTTATGGTTTATAGTGGAATGATATATGCTAGAGAGTTGTAGAAGATTAGATTCTTCAATTCATGTGAATCCACATGAGATATTTAGTTTCCCATAACATGTAACATGTGAATTCTTATCAAATTAGTAATTTATAATCCTCCATATATTTCAAGATCATGATATTTGACTATTATGGATTAGAACAATGATGGCTATGACATTTTAAATTCCTTAACACCTCTAGTAGTTGAGAATATATGGATCCTTTCATTTATCTCTCAGGGTTAATCTCACTTACCCAAGGGTTTGGGTTAACTATTTTGTTTTCCTTTCCTTTTTTTGTATCAGGGAGTCCTACTTAGTATATTTATTCTCACCCTACAGTAGCCTTGTGCCCACAAAAGTTTTTTCAATGTAGGTTACTTATGTCCAGAGATAATATTGGTGGATGTTGATCTTGTGTGGATTGTTTGGAACTAATGTCTAGGGATCTTTTGGTGACTCGTTATAGAGAAATGTGGTTTGTGATGGTGGTGCTAAATATTGCAACTAAATATTGATCTATGAGAACATAAAGTGTGATGGATATTTCTATATACTTATATAAATAAGATACAAGGCTTTTTAGATGTAAAATTACATTGACATATGAATATATAGATTTTTCCGTATATTTTTTGAGTTATAAATGAGTTCTATAATGTTATACTGTTTATATATACATACTTCTACTATTATTGGTTCTTTTATGCATCTGTGATAGGTGTATTTTGGAGGTTCATACAAGTTATGTCCTCCCACATTGGTTTTTATGCCTAAAAAATACTATTCACCAACCCCAGGCCTATTAGAGGGGTTCTTAGGGTGGAACACATAACTTACTATCTCCATTTAGGGGTCCTATTGGGTCAGATCAAGTCAAAGTCACACCATCATGTTTATGTTCCAATAAAAGATTAGGGAGTTAATATTTTTTTGAGGACTAGTTTGGGAACATATAGAGACAATGTTATGGTTTTCTGGAGTCTATTTATAATAACTAAGATACTAGTGTTCCTATGATCGGTTATTTATACTTTCACTAAAACTTTGATATCATTTTAAACAACTTAAATCTATAAGTGTAACACCCCAAGACTATACCATGTTTTCCGTTTATAATAAATATAATTTTGTTTCTATATTTCATTATACGTAACACGAAGTAAGTATTAAACTATACACAACACTGATATTATTGTTATGTACATGCAACAATGATTTGTCTTATGTTATACACTATATCAAGTTCCTTTGATAGCTTGTGTTACATATAAGACCATGTTTTAACAAAATACAATATACTATTAATATTATTATTTAATAAGATAATTATCAACTATACATTGTAATTAAATATATGATAATTATTAACTACATTTGGAAAATATTGCTTATATATGTTAATATAATTCTTTTAAGTTAGAAATGAATATAGAATCCAAATCAATATAAAGGAAACATTTAAAAAAAAAAATTAATGCTCCCAAAGGAATTTTTTCTTAATAAATTAAATTAATTACTATTAGTGAATGATATTAATTAACTAAATATATTATATTTTCAATAAAATATTTTTTACATCAATTTATTATATTCGTTACGAATTAGATAAGAATAAATCCAATTTTAAGCATAAAAAGCTATATTTTTCTAAAGGTAGTTTCACTCCTTTTAATAGTGAACCTATTTAAAAAAAATTGAACTTTTATAAATATTATATGGAAAAATATTTAATTTTTATGTGGTATATAGAAATTATATTACGGTTATTTTTTTCAATGATGTTTCATTTCCTGATGAATAGTGATAAATAATGAATTTTAATTAGAAAATGACTTTTCATCAAAATAATTTACAGTGTTAAGTTATATGTTTAAATAGTTTTATTGTATTATCATATATATTATATATATTTACATAATTTATCTCATTTTAATAATTTTCATACTAAATATGGATAAGTAAACATAGTTAAATTCTTAACATTATAACATTAAAACATCATATTCTCATCTCGTCGGCATGATTAATTTTAAATTAATTTATACCAATTTAATGATTTTAATTTTGTAAAATGGATTAAATATTTATAATAAAATTAAATTATAATTTCTAGTAAGTTAAATTTAATTTTTTATAAAAACATTTAATGAAATTAAAAAATATTAACTATAGAGATTAAGAGAAAAACAAGCTTATCAATGGACTAAACCTAAAACATAAGGAAAAAATGACCTAGAAACTTGTAAAATACCTATTGGCTGGAAATATATCAAATATGTACTCACTTTTACTGAATATATTTCATTATTTTAGGCACATGAAGTAAGGTGTACCTCCCAATAGTGTTTACCTTTTTATATTTAAAATAATTCCACTCCACCTCCACTATAAAAAAGCAGAAACCCTCCAACTTTTTCAAACCACTAAATCCCCTTGTATAATAAAAAACCTTATCAAATAACCTCACAAAATCCCTAAAATAATCATAAAATCCTAAACATTTCCATAAATCAAACCATGGAATACTTTTTGTATAAACTAAAAGGAGTTACTCGAATAAGAGGTAACATTCTTTAACAAGTTATTTTTTTATTTCTTTCCCCACCACTTAAATTATTCTTATATCTTGATTATATAATCACATCACTATCCTAATTACTCTTATACTTTTTTATATTGAATTTTTTACATACACATTCACACACTTCAATCTAATGGGATACACAATCATCATTCATGTGTCGGATGGACTACCTCCTAATGAACCAATGTCATTTGGTCTTCCATTACCACCTTTCAAGGATGGATATAGTGAGGGATTTATATTTATATATAAGATATTTATGATATTTTTAATTTATTTATGATTATTTTATTTTCATATAATACATAACTTCATTATTTTTATTTTGTGGGAATACTATAACATCGTTTCTGGACGTGAGGTCTACTGCCTTCTCAAAGTGATGTGATTTGTTCACACATTACATGGAATGTATTCAGGGTGGTTTTAATTAAAATATGGTACATAAATAAGATATTTTAATGATAATACACATACACAAAAACAAACACACATATATATGTGTGAGTGTGTGTGTCACTTACTTTTTAAATACGATATGCAAATGGAAGTAGAGTTCATGCATACATATGACCTGCCATCTCCATGAATAGTGAATTTTATTTATTATATCCATATTTAATGTATTGTTATATATATATATATAATAATAAAAATATATTCAAATCATGTTTTATGACTTTTGTATTTTGAAATCATGATCTTCATGAGAGGAAAAAAATAGCAAGTTAATACAAAATTGAAAAACAATACAGATTACACGTGAAATGATAAATATATTGAAATATTGACAAAAAATGGGTAATAAGAAATTATAATAAGATCATATATTATTTTATAAAAATTATTAAGGTTATTCTATAAGATAATCTCATGATTAAAACCATTATATAGTAGTTAAAATGGTGTTCAACCAAAAAGAAGTGTATGGTAATGGATTTCATCTCAATTTTCATTCCATTGAGACTTCATTATTATTAGCACCAATTCTCATTAATTTGGTGTATATACATCCCCTTTTTCATTTAATAACATGATTAAATTAGGTCTTATGGTACTAAATGTTTTTATTTCAATTATATCATCCAAGTTGGTTTGACTTGAAAATTTCCAAGTAGTTAAAGTTATATTTTCCATCTCATTTTATTTTGTGATTTTAAATTTTATCTTAAAAACACTCACTTATTACTATTTTCCATTTTAAATCACAATTATTTTTTGACATACCTACTCTTATTTGATTTTTATAATTATTTCCTAAATTGTATTCCATTTTTACACATGTTGTGTACCTAACATTTATTTTATAAACTAGTGAAATACTATAAAATTTGTATCCTTTAAAAAATATAGATATTTGGTAAATAACATTGTTCATTACTTAAATAAATTATTATATATATGAGGAATTTTTTGGGAAATTATAACATGGGTGGGGAAAAAATATTGATATCCCTCTGATGCATCAATAGTCTCATGAGATGAATCATTTGGAAAATCAAATTGGTTTTTACATGATATGTTATAAACCATCTTGTCAAAGGTCTTGACGGTAAAGGTAAAATATACCTATTAAACAATGTGTCAAAAAATTATTCATTAAATTCAATTATATTTATTTACTATGCATCCATGAGATAATGTATCTGACATTATCTATGAAATTAGTTCACTCTTAGTTTATTGATTAAATTGAATGTGTTTTAGTTTCATAAATTATTATGTTTATTTTTCCATATCCATTTATATAAATATAATGTGTTATTAGTTATTTACCTTTATATGGTTATTATTCTCATTGAATCATTTCATCTTATTTGTACTTACCCTTTCTTAGAATTTGAGCTCGCCACTATTTTGTTTCCTTTTCCATGTATATGATCAAGAAATCATTGAATGGTCATTCAAGGTTGATATTAATTTAATTTTATTATGTTTCATGATTTATTTTATACATGAAAATGTAATATGGGTATCATGTATGTAATTTGGTTTACCAAAATTGAAATCTTGATTGGTATTTTAGAATGTAATTCCTTGAAATCATTTTATTGTAATAAAGTAAGGCACTAGATCCCTTATTGTAGGGTGAGGTCATTATTGTTGGAATCAAAATAAGTGTAGTAGAAACCTAGGAAATTATATTTAGGAAAACCGTGATTAGGGAAAACAGCCCTATGTTATTCATTGTGTATGATAATGGAAGAATATACCAAATAAACCTTGTTAATGATTAAGAGATTAGATATGCATAATGATTTCAATTTATGTTAATTATTTCATCTGTTTTGTGACTATACATTATGTTTCATAATGATATAATCTAATATAGTGCATGTCATCATTTAGAAATGGTTCCACATAGAAGGAATGTGAACCTCGCTAATTTATGTGATCCGTAGTGTAATAATGATAATATTTTTTATGGCCTTAATTCAATATTTCAAATGTAAGTTGTCTCCCAAGAATTATTATCATATGAGTATATAAAATAATTTGATAATAAGAAATTTTGAGAATTCCATAATTATTATGGCATCCTAGGAAGGAATGAGAATAAGAGGAAAGTTGGGGAAATGAATGATAACAGAAATAAAAGAATAATGTATTTTCCCACATGTAAAAATTATGGAACTAAACTCCTTGGTTTATTGTAAAAAGGAAAATGAGTTTTCTTCGAGTGTAGAGAAAATGGACAGAATACTCATGATTAAAAGGGTGAGAAATAATTTTCCAATGTTCAATGGTTTAACTATAAGGATTTGGGGCACTATGGGAATGAAATCAAAAAAATTCAAAGGAATATACCTCAGAAGAAGATAAGTAATCAAGGGTAACCTTATGATATTGAGAAAACCATATAAGAATGATTAATGTTATTGTTCTTGGATTAAATAATTTTATCATTTCAGTATTTGATAAATGATTTACTAGTGATGAGAACTATGAAATATATATTACATTTACTGTAGGCCTTTTTCATTAAGGATTTAATAAAACATGATAAACAATACAAATAACTATGAGAAATGAATTATTGACAAGTTTATCTTGTTAGAAAAATATTATAATAGTAAATAAAACCCAAAATCTATTTATGATATTGAGATAATGATGGTTGTATAAAGAGTTGATAGATATAGATAACATAAATTGGATATCATTGACTACCATGGGGCTAATTAATGATTTATTGGAAAAGTGGTTATGCTATCATTGGCATAGTCTACATAATTTTCGGATTTATTGAATATATCCAATAATATATATTCTATATAAGGAATAAGGAAACTTTCATGTTTTCAATATGGTTTTATTTTAATTAATGTTATTACCATGATTCTAGAAAATCCATGAATAGATTCTTCACATGTTGGTATGTCACAATTATAAATACTTCAGGTTATTTGGTGAATTTATGATAATATAATTTAGTAAATTTTGTGACCTTATTTTTAAATATTTGCTTCATAATATTTTGGATGTGTCACAAGGATAACAATTTATGAAATGGTTTATATTGAACATTATAGAGTTTAATGTTGTAATTCACCATATAATTTACCTTGGGATATCAAATAAAGTAGAAATATTATTGAATAATAACCAAAGGATTATATTTCTCCAATAGAAATGTATATTTACCTATATTATTATAGAATTAAATAATTTTTTCATCTCCAGGAAAAGGGTCTTGAAAAATAAAAGGTTACCATGTTATCATCATTTTTGTTGATATCAATAACCTTTATTCAAAACTTTCTTTTATGGATTTCTGGTAAAAATATTTATCTTAAACATTTTTTCAATCACTCTCCATCGTAACTTGATAGTTATATTTCTCTTCCATGTCCGCGTTTTCATTAATTTTCTCCCATTCGAAATCATAGATTGGTGGTGACCTTCACTTTTCCCATTCCATAATATTAATAAGATATGTTATTAAACCTACTTACGATGTTTGTTCTTAAAAAATATTATTTTAAAATATTAATCATTTGATTATTGAGAGAATCGTTAAATTGATAGGCTGGAATATATTTATTGTGGGGAGAATGTAAAACCACAAATCATTGTAAAATTTTCCTTTTAGAATAAATTTAATTTCTTCTATAGATTGATTTATATACAACCCCAAGTTAATATTATGTCACAAAAAACACTAATATTAGCTTATGGTATATAGAACTCTAAGTTTTATTATATTCCATACAATACCATGTTCCTTTGACCGCTTTCATTACACAAAAGACCGAGTTTTAAGAAATTACAATATACTATTAATTTTTTTTATTTAATATGATAATTATAATATAGTCATTGTAATGAAATGTATTAAATGGATTAACTAGATTTTTGAAATATTTTTTACTTATTTTTATATAATTCTTTGGTTTAATAAATGAATATAGATTCCAATTGAATATAATGAAAATGTTTAGGTAAAAAAGTACTTTTTTCTCCCAAAGAATAATTTTCATAATTAATTAAATTAATTATTATTAGTGAATGATATTATTGAAATATATATTATATATTCAATCATATATTTTTTACATTCATCCAATAGATTCATTAGTCATACGAAAAGAACAAATCCAATTTTATGCATAAAGCTATATTTTTTAAAGGTCATTTGGCTTCCTTTTAATGGTACACCTATTTTAAAACTATATATTGAAAATCATATAAATTTTATATGAAAAAATAAAATTAATATTTAAATTTGGGATGAAAAAATGTCTTGGTTTGAATTTTAAGTATTTTATGTGATGTTTAATTTTTTAATAAATAGCGAAAAATACTGAATTATAATTGAAAACAGACTTTTTATCAAAATAAGTTAATGTGTTAAAATATATTTTGAGTTTATTTTGAAGTATTATTGGATAAATTTTAAATAAATTAATAAAACATTTCTCATTGTAATCATATTATATTTATTTTAGATATATAAGCATACTAATCTTTTTAACGGTTTAACATTGAAACACCATTTTCCCCTCATGAATGGAAGATTAATTTTAATTTTTTTGTGAAACATTTTTACTTAGATATGTTTTTGTAAAACTGATTAAATATTTTTAGTCTGAATAATATAAAATATAAATTATGTTCAACAAATATTTTTAACAAAACCATTTGTGAAATCAATTAAAATTAATTAGAGTGATTAAGAGAAGAACTAGCTTAACAAGTGACAAAACTTTAAACATAAGGGAAAAAATGAATAGAAACATGTACAAAAACTATATTAGGGACATATATCCCCCATATAATAAATTTTATCTATTAGTTTCTTTATTGGAGCCACATTACGTAAGAGGGAGCTCCCAATAGTTTTTTCCTTTTTATATTTACAAGAATCCCACTCCTCCTTCATGATAAAAAGTCAATCGCCCCCTCCCACATATTCCAAAATAACAAGACATTATTATCTGGAAAAAGCATAACAAATAATAGACTAACATCCCTAAAATATTCCTAAAATCATCGATTTTTTAATAAATAATATTGAGTAATATTGTTTTTATGAACCAAATGGAGTCACTCGAAGAATATATAACATTACTCAACAAGATATTTTTATTTTTTTCTTCACCTAAAACTTAAATTATAATTATATATCTATTATATAATAAAATATATATCCTAAATATTCTGATAATTTTTAATTTTATGGTTAATACCTACACATTCACAAACTACAATCAAATGGGATACACAATCATTGCTTCTGTGTATGGAGGACTACCACCTCATGAACCGATGTCATTCATTTTTCCATTAACACCTTCCAATGATTGAAATAATAATGGTTTTATAGTTTATATATGATATATATAATATATATAATGTATTTATGCTTCTGGAATTTTTATATGACACATACCTTCATGATTTCCATTTTTTGGGAATATGATAACATTGTTTGTGGATGTGTGGACTACTACCATCCCAAAGTGATGTGATTCGTTTACCCATTTCATGGAAAGAATTAAGGATTATTTTAACAAAAATATGTGATTTATATAGAATAAATTTTAAACTATAATGATAATTTATATATATGTCACTTACTTTTAAATTCAGAGAAGGAAATTGAAGTAGCATTCATGAACATGTATAGCCTATCGTCTCCATGAATGGTGCATTTCATTTACTATAATAAAAGCATATTAATTTTAATAAATACGTAAATACTGAATAAATATGATATTTCCATCAGGTTTTACATAATTTAGATTATTAAATCATGATCAAAGTAAGATGAAAAAATATAAAAAGTCAAAACCTACTCAAAAAACATGACAATTATCACCGAAAACGTTCAAAATAATGATAGATTATTTACAAATGGTAAATGAGATATTATAATAAGGTCATATATGGTTTTATAAATATGAATATGGTTCTTTTATAAGTTAATAACCTCTTTAAAACCATTATATAAAATACTTAAAGTAATTCAACCAAAAAGGAGTGTATGGTTTGGGATATCGTCTCAATTTACATTCCATTGAGACTTATTTGTTATTATGAACCAATTCACTTTAATGTTTTGTATAAACATCCAATTTGTCATCTAATATCATTATTCACTCATAATTCATGGTTTTATATGTTTCAGCCTATATTACCTCATCTAATGGGTTTTGACATTAAAGTTACAATGTGGTAAAAGTTATCTTTCCAATATTACTTAATTTTGTAATTGTTAATGTTCTCTTAAACCTATCACTTATTCATGGGCATTTTCAAATGGAAATAAAATTTATTTTTTATATCCATACTACTATTTTATGGGTATAATTATTTCCTAACCCATATACCATTTTTACATATGTTGTGTTATTGACAGTTATTTGATTAACGGAGTAAATATTGGAAAATAATTATATTTTACTCAATTTAGATATTTGATAAGGCATATTCTTTAAAAAATTAATTGATTATTTGATACATGTGAATTATTTTTTAAAGGTTAAACGTGGGTGGGGGCATATTATAGATAGCCCCTAGATTCATCAGTAGTCTCATGAGATGAATCATTTGGTCAATTGGATGGGTATTTACCTGATATGTTATAAAATTTATTTTGAAACACTATGATAGTAATGGTACCATATAAATAGACATCATGGAGTATGATAATCAATTATTTACTTCATTAAGATTCAATTATTTATTATCCATGAGATTTTCACTTTAACATTTTCTATGGATATAGTTAATTAGTATTTTTCTTGACTAAATGGCATGTGTTCTGGTGACTTATACATTTATATATTGATTTTTCCTTATCCATTTAAAAAAATGGAATCTGTGATTAGTTATTTACCTTTACATGTTTACTATTATCATTGATTCATTACTTCATTTTTTTACTTACCCTTACTGGTCATTTGAGCTCACCTTATTTTCTTTCCTTTCCCGGTGATATTACTAAGAAACCATTAAATGAGCTTCCAAAGATGTTATTCATTTAATTATACTTTTTATCATGTTTTTTATATATCCCAATGTAATATGGGTATCATTTATGTAATATGGTATACCAAATCTACGAAATTGATCATTAACTCAATATTTGATTAATTATATTCATGCTAATGTAATAAAGTAAGGAATCGGCTCCAGGTTTCTATGGTCGGGGTTTTACAATAAGACAATATTGCTGGAAAAATATACATTCCTCATATAGTGGTTACTAATGATCTTACACACCCTTATTATGTCATCTCATCTATATATTCTCTAAAACATATGGTGTCATCCTGTCAAATGAATTTTGTTACCTACTAATATGTATACTAAGGGGAAGGTAGGGTTATGGTGATCCTATTCTTATAGTTGGTCCTATCATTTAAAATTTGTGAGTGGTGATGAATTATTTACCATAACCCCATTTATAGATATTATTTCCATGATATTTGAGGAATAATATCTCCCCTTAGTGCTTAGTGTACTTTCTTATTTTAGATTATCTAGTAGTTATTACTGAGGTAGAAGATATTTCATATTGGATAGATATGAAATGTACTTTTAATGTAAAATAAGTCATGGTTTTTTAATGGATAGAAAGATCCTCAACAAAAAATATTTGGATAGATTCATAGTCTCATATTTGTAAATGGTTAAGAATCCCACTTACTATATGGATATTATTTTATTTTAATATAACTTATTGAGCTTATAGTGTTGGATTTTACTCTTGAACTCATTATAGAACTATTGTATTTTTCATAGAGTTTGATACCTTCTTCAAGATAGATTATTACCTAAGTATTTTATATGGAATAATTAATATATAAAATTACATTCTGAGGCCCACATAACATGAATGGTGTTCCTTATATTTGTTTTAAATTGGAATTTTTAAAGCTTATTAGTTCGTATAGAGACTCTAAAGGGGTAGTTATCAAGTTGTGGTCGTCTGTTCATAAAATACTGCCTATATCAGATCCATCTATGTGAATGTTGAATGATTAAGTATTCTTGGTACGTATACAACTTGATTTTGGGGTAAGGATTTCATTTTACCTAAATATAATTGGATTGGATACATGGATGTACCTTGATAATAAATATATAGTTGAGATCATAAAACTCATTATTTGTAGGTCCATTTTCCTACCAAGAAGATAGTTAAAGAAAACTTAGCGGTGAAAGAGTAGTTGGAGATACAAAATTCAATGGCACAACCCCAAAATTTCCACTATTGATTAATTCTTATCACACAATATATTGTGATGGATAGGGCTACATGAGTATGAACATAATGAATGACTATAAATTGTCACCAACAAATGCCATTTAGAGTACAATTTTTTTCATCTTTTCAAGGACCCTTATAATATATGGCGATGGAATGAGTTTTTCTTTAGGTATTATATTTTTTAGTTATAAATATTTCAGTGAAACTCTAAATGAAGACCCTTATAGTTCCAGAATTTCCAATGATGAAGACTGTATTTCACTCATTATTTCAGGTAATGTTTATTCTTCTATAATGGATAAAGTAGTATTTATAGATATTATTTTAGGGATTGAATGAGATATAGTATTAACTATCATAGTTTTTATTATCTACCAATTCTATTAATACATGTTGGTTCTCATATAGGTGAATAACAAATGGCTCACCCCCATCATTGAATCGTATCCCATTAGGTGTCGTGAGTAAATTTCACGCATAAGAATTTGTAGTCAGCCTCCCCTAGGACATTATGTTGGTTTTTACATGTTGTGTTCATGGGTAAGAATTATGTACTTATGAATTTAGAGTAATAAATAAATTATTCCAAATAGAGGCCAATTATTTTCCCCCAATAGAGGAAGTACATATTCATCATATTTTATTCAATAGATGGCGGTGTATTGTTTTTGAGTGGAATAATTAACAATTGTTTTTTATTTGTGATAAAACTGAGAATTTCTGAAAGATATGTTATGAATTTAGTGGATTTTCACTTTATTTTCATTGAAATAATAATAATTGGATAGAATCCTAAGATATTTTGACTCTAAAATTAAAATTAAAATTATCATTAATCTTGGTTTTAAGTTGTTTTATTCATCCATAAAATTAAATAAATAAGTCATACATTGATTATTGAATACTAGATTAATTTTTCAATAAGGTGTTTATGATTTTAATCATTTTATATTTCTTCTAGATTAAATGGAACAAACCTACACTACTTGATGTTATTAAATGATTATAGGTATGAGGCTAGAAATTTTCAAAGGGGAAGCATATTAATATATATAATTATCTTTTAAGACACATCAATCCATTTAATAAAACATTAATTAGTTCAAATTAATCTCTACAGAACTCATATGACTTTTACAAGGATCCCCATAATAATTACCTTGGAGATTTGAAATTTTGTATGACTTTGGACTTAGCCAAAAAAATTCAAAGGGACAGTGCATCAATAATTCATGTCATCCCATAAGAAATTCCAAATAAAACTAATGAATTTGGGTAGAATTTTTTTGGAACTTACTACCTTGTAAGAATTTTCCATAAAACATTTTCATGGCGTGTTTGACTTTTCTGCTTTGTTGTACTTTTGTCATAGTGATTCCATGGGACTTATAATCTTGTTCATTAGAAAATCCCACTGTTTATTAATTTATAATTAAAAAATATATTTGTAAAGATGTTTAAGATTTGAAATCCGTGAAAGAATGAGTTTTTGGCCACAAAATCATCTACTAAACTAAATAAGAATAGAAATATAGTGGGATGAGACTACTAACATTTATGATACAATAAAAATCCCATCTAGAGAATCACAACCCTCAGCTGAGACATATAGAAGCCAGGTAAGGATATAGTGCTAGGCATTGTGACTTAGTTAGATTCTAAGAGCGATAAAAGGTAACAAAACTCAATTATATATCTAGAGACTTGTTCCAAACATGTAAATATGATTGATAATCCTAAATAAAAAATAACCTAATTATTTTTCTAATTATATTTAAATTGAAAATATTATATATACAATGGTATACCTATTAATCAACCAAATTAGCAAGAAGGGGGAAACTGTTATTGGGGTTTTATATTTTTTTTCTATTTTGTAATCACCATCTGGTGATGAAAAATATACTCATAGTGGTTAATCCAGTGATATTCTCCCACCAATATTAATAATTTTTTTATGGATTAATTAATTTTATTATGATTTATCTAACATTATGTTATTGATATCTTTAAATAGATGTAGGTATCATCTAATTGTTATCACCACTAATTTATTATCTTTTCTTATGCTTCACACGTAGGAACCATATATTGTCTTCATTTCTAATATTAAGGAAGAAATTGGGTTGATCAAGGTGTAATTATAAATCTCTTATTGTTAGAATATGTTATATTGGGGACTTCACTAATCATTGGACAACCCTTTTCAATCAAAAACAATCTTAAAATATGAAGATTGGTTTTGGTTTTCACTAGTTAGTGAGAGAGAGAGAGAGAGTAAAAATGATTAAAAAATGATTTAATATTTTTGAGAGGGAAATATTATAGGTTAGGTATCTATTTTAAAACTATATTCAACTAACATATTAATTTTATTTATAAAATAATCAAACTATAATGATACAATAGAGAGGAAAAACTGAAGACAACTCCACCCTCTAGAGAAAATTTGTGTCCCAGTATTCGCAATAATTTATGTTGGTTCAAATTTATTTGTTGTGAGTCTTGTGATAACCCATTCCTCAAAATGTCATTGTTGTTAGAGAGGTAGTCCAGTATTGTATTTTTCTTTTGTTCTTTTTTGAATGATTTTGAGCCTTGACCGGGTCTATCTCTAATCAATTATTTTTTATTCATATATTTAATTGAATTTAATGGAACAAGTTATAAATTTAATAATCACTAAAAAATATGGGAGTGAGTTATTTATTATCCCATTCATAGACTCTTTATCCCCTCATCGCCCTACCTATTATTCTTTTTATACTATAGCCGCATTAGGAAATGAAAAAATAAAAGAAAATTTGGTTTAAATAAATAGAAAAGCTATATAATTGTTTGAACATAATTTAGATAATAATAACTATTGGATATTACAACTAAATAATCTAAATGACAATGAATTGAAAACTATAATAATGTAATGGTGGAACAATTCTCATGGATTGAAAGAAGAGTACCCCAATAGGATTCTAAAAGAGTTTTGTGATGATTGTAATAATTTTAAACCTTGATTTAGTCATTATCCCTAAACTAAGAGAAGAAAAATAATTGGAGAAATTACATTTATGATTTCTTTGTGTGACATAAGAGATTAAATTAATGACATTACCTAAAAATATTTATTCATCCATATATATGGGAGAACACAAACTAACTAGAGTTATTGTATAACTAGTAAACAAGTCTCTAAATACATATTAAGAGTCTTGGAGGATGTTTTTATAAGAGTAAAAGAACTACTATTCCAAGTTGAATGTAATATCATTTTAGTAGGATAATGTCAAGACCTAGGTACTTTTAATATACCATACATCATAGGAGAAATTAAATTTATTATTTATTTGTGTGACATAAGAGATTAAATTATTGATATTCCCTAAAAAGATTTATTCATCCATATATATGGGAGAACACAAACTAACTAGAGTTATTGTATAACTAGTAAACATGTCACTAAATACATATTAAGAGTCTTGGAGGTTGTTTTTTTAAGAGTTAAGGAACTACAATTCCAAGTTGAATTTAATAAATTGAACATGGAAGAATAAATGGGTATATCCCATTACCCTATCACTTGATATATCCCATTATTAAAAAAATCCTAAAAATTTTATAAATTACCTTGATGGAACACGTTCTGTGTATTTAAGAGAAGATTAAATTAATTTCAATATCATAGATTTAATCAAATACCCCCATAAATAAAAACATATTTTCACAATATCTCATTCCATAATTTCCTTCTACTAAAGGAATTGAATTGATTTTTTTATAAAATATCTAAATTAGGAGAATCCTTAGAATTAATAAATCATTCTAGTGAATAAATTCCCAAAATTAATTAAATATACATTTGGATATGTGTAGTGATTATTTTGATGAATTAAATTAAGAATAAGTTGATTATTTACTCAAATTTATTACTAAAACATATTATTTTCAAATTTCAGTTGTATTAATAGGAAACACTAAGTTGGAAATTCACTAATACACCCACACAATCTTGAACATAATCTACCACCACCCAATCTAAAATGTTTTTTAAGGAAGTTGTTACATTCTATTTGATAATCTTAATCAAATTGGAACCGAATATAGTACACAAACTATTAAATATCATAAAATATAATAGTAATTCAATATGATGGTCATTAGGGTATATCCCTAGAATTAATCCCACAACATATGAATATCTAATCCTTCTATAAAATTTAACAAAACCTAGGACACAACACTAAATAAGGTTCAACTCAACCTTAGTGAAATTTTTGAATAATGAAATTGAAATTTATTTTTTGGAGTTGGAATCATACACCCTATTTCAAACTGCCAACATGTTTGTATCATCCAAATATTGCCTAAAAATATGGAATCGATATTGTGAAAATTGAGTATAATATCCTAGTACCCATTATGATTTATAATTGGGGGAGGGTCTGCATTAACTATAAAAATTTAATCCTTGTGTCTTAAAAATCGACTTTACCTTCTTTTTATAGATCAAACATTTGAAAGGTATGATATAAAAAATCATTATTGGTTTAATGATATATTTTTGGTTTATTTTTAGGTATCCATAGCATTAAATTGTCAAGGGAAATCATTTATCTATCCCTTTGGTATGTTTCTATACTAACAGATTCCTTTTAGATTATTCAACGACCCATGTATTTTACATCACTACATGATATGAATATTTTCTGACCTGAATAAAAGCTTCATAGAGGTATTTTTGGTATAATTTATATATTATAGAATATTTTTTGAAATATATCTTTAAATATTGGAAAATATTTAAATATAATCATTGAAAAGGACCTAGATTTAAACTATTAAAAATGTAATTTCATGAAGGATACAAATAATTTTATAGACTATATGATATATAAGGAATTTAAGTAGACAAGGTAACGACTGAAAACATTTCCCCACTATCTTGCCCCACCATTACTAAACATTTTAGATAATTTCAAGGAAATAATGGATTTTACATAAGCTTTATTGAATATTTTAGAAGGGATGGTTCACCCATGAAAAAAATGGTAAAGAAGGATAGTGAATTTTCATTCAACAAAACATATTATATAGTTTATAGTATACTAGATGGATATTTTCCATATTAATAATTCTGTGATTCCTCCAACTATGAACTATGAGTAGTGATTTCCCAAAATATCAATGGAATCTCCAAAGTGATAGATAATACCTCCCAAAAATTAAACATAGATCAAGTTAACTATTCAAAAAAATAATTTAAATTATATTTTCATATTGTGGATTTTTTTTTATTTTTTAAGAAAAAATGAAATTTTAATCTAAACATACAACCATGAGATACATAATCTGGAATGATAGTAAAATACAATATTATAAAGGTGTATATTAATTCTAAAAGTGTTCAAATTGGAGATCAAAATAAAAAAAGTAGACGATAAACTATTTAGATACCACAAGAGCAAGATTCCCCACACATTTAATGGAGGAGTACCCATACAGATAGCCATGAATGATTCTCTCCCTAGTGAAAAGTAGTATGAACTTAAAAAAGTTCCTTGGTATACTGACATGGTGAACTATTTTGTCACATCCAAGTCACCCTTATCGCTATTAGAAAACAAAACACTCAAGAAGATATATTATTCCAAATACTATGTTATGGAGGATCATTATTTATAAAAAATATATAGAGATATAGTGATTAGGGGATGTGTACCTGAAGATGAGGGTAATGTAATGCTTATATATATATACCCTTCAATGATTATCCCATTTTTTGCATTGGTGTACAACTATAAAATTGTTATAAGTATGATTATTTTTGAAAAAAATATTAATAATATTCTAAATTTCATATAATATATGTCAGTTTACTAGAGTATATTCCAAGATATGATATATTTTCCCAAAAAACTTGTATTTGTTTATCAAAAATTTTATTTTTGGTTTTTATATTTCATTAATCATTTTCTTACTGATTTTATAATTTTATATAGTCTAATAGAAATAATTTTTGTTTTGAAATGGATTGAATCAAAATCAACTAAAACTAATGACATAAGGGTCCTTATTGAATATCTAACATTTCTTATTATTTGTATGTTTCAGTACTTCAAGAAATAATAAGTGATCAAGTAAATCATTTCAAAAATAAGTTTATTTAATAAATTATTAATAGATATGGAGTGAAATACAACATCTCTACTTCAGAACAAACATAGATAAATTCATATGTTAGGGTATTTAATAATGAAATTAATTGAATTCCTAAATGAATAGAGAAACGCATCCTAATAACAATGAATCAAATATTAGAGGATTCACAATGATAATATATAATTTATTTTACACACCCTTGGTTATTTCCTCTTATATATTGTTTTTTTGTGAAATGTTTTCAATTTCCTAGTGAATCACATAACAAACACAACCGGTTTATGAAAAATAAGTAAAAATAGAAATCTAAAATCATTTAGAATTGAATAAGAACCAAATGATAGAACTGGAGGATTTTTAGAAGGAATCATACTATAAATCCCAAATGTGTGAGTAAAATAAAATATATTTCCTTTTTATAATCATTGAGTTAAAATAATTTCAAATTGGTGAAATTTGTTTACTTTTCTCATAAATGATGAAACTCATTCATGGTAAGCTTCATTAAAAATTATATAAACTATTTAAGGGAATAATTAAATTCCATTTGGTTTTGTTAGGATAAATGTAACATGATAATATCCATCATTTAAATTTAATAGGTATTATAAGAATCCGTTTTAGGAAGAATTGTTTAAGGACAAAATTGAGGAGTCTAAACACCTCCCTGCTAAATGTGAATAAGAACTACGTGGTTTTATATTCACATTATGCAACTCTAGACACTCAATTTTTTTAATAAATGATAAATTCTATTGGAGATAAATTACAAGTGTCTATGACATTTGCGAGGGAGATCAAGATTTAGAAAGGATGTAAATAACATTGTTTTCTTATTTTATTTTTTGTTTTTGTGGCTGTAAAAAATGATAATTTGTTCTAAAAAATAAACATTTACTCCACTAAAAATATATCCATGTTACAGTGGTAAACAATAAATTTTTCCCTTATAACTAAGGAAATGTGTGTGATAGAAAAAAAGAGGATTCAAAATGATAACATAAGGAAATTGAAATTTTTACCTCTAACATATAAAACCTTCGCATTTTGTTTGATTAAATATTATGGGAGACTCAACAAATGATATTTTGATATATCATATTTTTTTGAGTAAAAATAGGGGAGATAATCTATAATTATTCATAATTCAAAATATCACATCATTATGTGAGTTATATATTAAATAAGAGTTAGATAGAAATTAGATGGATTCCCAATTATTTTTTATATGCCCTAACCACTACAATTAATCTAAATGATACCTCCAATAATGGATTTTATTTTGTTGGAGGATTAGTTTTACTCATTAAATAAGTTACATCCACAAATAAATATGGGATAAATTAAATATTTTCCATTTGAAAAGGGGATTAAATTATTTAGGGAATTATGAACATATATGAAGAATGATATATTATAAATTTTGATTTCATATCAAAAGTATAATGGAATTTTTAAATGGAACATTGGAAAAGGGAGATTAGTGGAGAGGTATTTAGGAATGTTCCACAATTTAATATCTCAATTACACTGGGTTCATTCTATTTATAATAAATAACTATAACATTTACATGATTGTATGTGGAACTCTTGTGATCATTTGGATAAGTTCTTGTTTAAATAAATGATACTGGTCAGTCAATTTTTATAAAAAATAATTTTATTAATTTTTTAAAATTATCTTCTTTCCAATTTGAATAATTTACTATAATTTTAATAAAATTTGAATATGAAATTAAATTGAAAAAAATAATCATGATTTATCGTTTTTTAATTCATCTTTTTAATCAATTAAAAAACCAACACATGGATTTTTTTAATTCCAAAATAAAATTGAAAATAATTATATTAAAAAATTTCATAATTTAAAATTTATTCTATATTAGTTTTTACAATACAACTCTATGTGGATTATTTTCATGGATTATGGATTTGATACTAGAAGTTGTCAAATATCTAAAAAATAAGACACTATGAGAAGCTTGTAGGACTCTTTAGACCATTTTTTATTTATTTTGTCCGAATTTATGACTCTAAAACCAACATTTTTTACTTCATTTCAGGATTATATAAGACTTCCTTGGGATAGTTTTATGTTTTAGTCGATTTTTAAATGTACATTATTTTCTAAAGGGGATATGTATCATAATTTACATCCGAATCATAAGAAAATACCTAGAAAATTTAATATTTTTTTACAATTCATATGTCTTTGGTTATAATCTTTTATACTTATTTATATTGCATAAAAAATTATTGTATATCTCATTCAAGGATTGAATTAACTTTTCACATCATATGAATAGTTTCTTAACAGGTTTTTAAAACTTATGGGCTACTTCATAAGAATTCCACTAATTGTATGACATTGAAATTTTCTGAAATATTTTTAAGGGAGCTAAAATTTAATATTCAAGAAATAAATAGGGCTTGACCAAATTATCATTTCCATTCCCCCATTCTGCACAAATCTATAAATACTCTCATAAATAATCTATACAAAAATCATTTAAAACTAAAGAATAAGAATATTGTTGTAATTTACTATTAAGTTTGACGATTCAAGAAAATACTATCTAGATAATTTCCACCCACAGTCGAGTTATGCAGAAGCCAATAGATAAATGGATATGTGGATTGAAACTCAAAATGATTTCACGTGCACTTAGAGATCACAACACTCAGTCAAGGAAAATAATTTTTTTATATCTATGTTGGGAATATCAATAATTATAACTATGAAGGCCCCCAATAATTATGGTTCTTTGATAACCATGGGTGAGATTTATAGAACAATGTTTTGGTTACTAATCGGCTGATTTATCTTTGATAGAGCTACTACTACTAGAATTTGGTTCTTCATTCATTAATTTCTGTAATCCCCCTAAAATGATGGAACATTAGACTCATATTGATTGATATGAGGAGATTCCCCCACCAATTTTAAGGAATTATTTTATTAATTTATTAATTTGGTTATGTTTGATCTTTCTAGATGATATTATTATTAAATGTAGGGTGCCCCCTATTTTTTCATGACTTCCTTCCATTTTCATGGGTTACTCACAAAGTCCCTATAGATTTTCCACATTTCTCATACAGTTTATCAAAATAGTTTGATATGAGTGTAATTAGAATTCTATAGTTACTATGTTAAATTAGAGAAAGGAATGTAGTAAATAATTTCAGAACCGTATTCAATCAAAAAACCCTAATAGAGGGAGATTATTTGAGGTATTTTCTTTTTAGTGAGGGAGTAATAGATTCAAATTTAATGAATAATGAATTAACAATTATCTGAATGTAATATCCATGGAGAGAACACTATTTTAAAACTAAATTAAATAATCCTTTTAGTTTCCATTATCAAACACAGAAAATGAATCCTCAAAACATAAAAAGGAAACATAAAAAAGAAATCCATTATCTCATAATATAACCTATGTCCCAATATTAACTAAACATTACAAGGTTTAAGTTTTTTTGGGTCATGTGATACTCATTGCATTGGTGGAGCATATGGTTCAAACCAACTCTTCCATCAGTTCAACAAGGATCCCATTATTATTTCAAGGAAGCTCCCTAGACTTATAACTGGAGTTCTAATTATGTAAATAACTCTTATGTTGTGGGATCCATGTTCGTGTGGTAGCATTACTCTTCATGAATATGATGTCGTAATGGTTGATGATATCAAAGTGGAATCATAGTACTATAACATCCCGACTTAGGAGACACCAAACTGTGCCCTGAGATGGTGGGTCACATATCCTCAATCTCACATCCCCATATATGATAGGCTGATAACTAATAGTGAGGTTCTATGTTAATATAGTTTGGAAACTATACCTTTATGACTAGATTCACACAGTGGTTTTATAATAAATAAATAGCAGCATATTGATATAAAAATAATTTACCATGGTGGTAAATTCTCTGAGTAGTACACATAAAAAAAGTCAAAGGAAATATCAAATATAACATAATGAATATGTCATAAATCTATAAAATGGAAATATATACATTATGGAGGACATCCATTACAATACATGTATCAAAAGTAAAAAAGGCCAAAAATGACTATCTCCCAATAGCATCAGAATAATATCTCAGTTCTATGATCCACTAATTCTATGCATAACCAATCAGGCATTGTAAAAAGGTCACTTTACAAATCCCCTAATTGCATCGAAGATGTCTATATGGATACCAAATGCTGGCTGAATTGGTTGTGAGATAACAATAAGTAGGAAACAACTAATGATTTCTATAATATGTCTAGACTGTAAAAATAAGATGAAGCACCATAAAATATAGATCATGAATAAATTGATATAAGGAAGTGTGTTATTGTACAGCCTACTAAGGCTCAATGTGAACAAAATTCATAAACATGAGTAATCTATAAATAATGATAAAACATAAATTGTATCATATTCCATGTAATATTCTGTCAGACCTACAAGGTCCAGATAAATGTTATAAAATGGACAAGGAATCCTTATTGAGTCCGTGGAGCATCTCTAAAAAAACTCAGTAATGACTTGGGTGTATCCTAAGGATCATGTCCAATGAATTCCAAAAAATCTTTATCCAAGGAGTAGAAAAGCCCAGTGCATTAAGTAATCTTGGACCATAGAGTATAAAGGTCCATGAAATCCTATCTGGTCGTATCCGAGTAGTATAAATGATCAAGGAATCCTAGTCAACAATCATCTTATAATCATAAAAAATCCATGAGTGCATCAATATCATTTCACATTTTCCATTCATCACATATATTAAGTTTAAAAACAAGTAATTACATGGAAAAGGAGGCATAAAACCACTCATAATGTCTCAATTAATTCATAAAGATTACATTATGATGGAGAGCTCACATGCACCCAATGGGATAGTATATCGTTTTATAGATACATAAACACACCTCATTGTTGGCCCGACATGAGGATGAAAACCATCAATCGTATCTTGGTACTATGTTAGAATCCTATCATGGTTATAATAATTTAATAAATTAATTTTAAATAATTTATGACTGACACTAGAATGTCAGACATGAGGCATAATGACAAAAACCTATAAAAAATAGACTTTGATGGAATAGGTATAAACAACATACCTTATGCCAATAGTAAAATAATCCTCCAGTATTGGATCCAAAATTAAATTGGATTTAAATATGATGGTATAACAATTCAATACCTTGGAACTTGAGAATATTAACTTACACCAAAATATCACCATCGATAGATATAAGAACTACAAAATGAGCCTAAGGAATGAATCATTTTCTGAGATGAAATCACTGAGATGATCGGATCTCGAATTGATTCTTATTCAATGAAATGGAACCCAAACCTAGGATTGGAGCATTAATGGGAGAAAAGAATGGAATACACGAGATAAAAATGGAATAGAGGATGATAGTTAACCATAAATTGAACTAGTGAAAAATGGTCATTTCCCCTATAAAAACTATGCCTCATGGTTGGACTGCCCAATTGGCCAAGCCATCCACCTACCATGAGCCCTTCACAATCCAAGGAGGTACCTCACATGATTTATGCACATGGTTTGGAAAAACATACCCAAATAATGATTCTTGGCTCTGTTAAAAATTGAAGAGCCCTTGCATGGGCGAGAAACCTAGGTTTCATGGTTTTATCAAACTCTTCGGCCTACTTATACTCCTCGAAACATCCCACACGGTTGGAAGTAAATATGCAATTTGGGTGGCATGGTTTTTACTAATCATGTTACCCAACATCATTTTCTAAGCACCGAGCCTATAGGATCCAAAAAATCCTTGGACACATCAAAAACACTCATCACATCATTAAGAACTCACATTTGAACAAAAATAAGTAATTTAATTGAAATTTAAAATATAATTTCCTCCTAAAAACAAGTATCTTATCATCTCTCCCTCTTAAGATAAATCTTCCAAGAGTTTCCCTTATGTGGTGGTAAATAATCTAAAAATGGTTTCGACCATTGAGCATGTACATATTCATCTCTCTCGTAGGTCACATCATACACAAGGTCATGTTTCAATATCAACCGAACTAATGGAAATGACCTACCTTAGAGAGATTTTAGGCAATGATAAATAAAAGGTATATGATTCTCCTTGAAGAGAACATATACCTATAACTCAACCTCATCTAGATAAAGTGTATGAGATATGTTTGAGTGATAAAAATGTAGCTGAGATACACGGAAGACATCATGTATGGCTTAGTACCTTTGAGGTAATTTCAACCCAAAGGAAACTATCCTGATACACTCCAAACATCAAAAAGCACAACATATCACATCCAAAGTTTACCCTATCACTGAATCTATATGTTCCCCTACCTCAGTTAGATACGTAAAAAGACCCAACCCCTAAACATGAACTATATAGGTCATCAAATGAAATCACCATAGGATTTCTATCTATACTTTTCTATAGCCATCCATTTTGGAATCAGCCTAACCTAATCTAGAGTCTCCTAAACTAAACATTGTCCATGTAGTGATGCATACCCTATATCTAGCCACCATATAGGTGGTAGACATGGCCTACCATAGAAAGCCTCATATGGATCCATCTATATAGTCTCGTGATAGTTATTTTTGTAATCGAATTCAACTAGGGAAATATACCCCACCCATGATCCACCAAAAGTATAGGTGAATGATCCAATAAGGTCCCCAAGAAACTATATTGTGAACTCAAAATATCCATCGGTCAATGGGTGGTATGTCATGCACAAAAGAACTTGTGTACCAAATTCCCTGTGTAATAATTTACAAAACTGAGATATAAATTGTTCATCCCTATTTGATAAAATAGTATGAGGAACCCAGTCATAGTGAAAACTATTATGGTTATAATGCCTCCCAAGATCTCATACTGATAAGGTCAACCTGATTGTTATGATGTGGGTGACCATTGCCTCCATTCCACAACAACCCTTACAACATCACTACATCAAGGTGACCTCATAAACCTAGTCATTAAATCTTTCAAAACATCTTCCATTTTCCACTCGAGAATAGGTAACTACTGTAAGATCTTTGATAGTCACCGGTGTTCAACATTCCCCTAATAACATTTGGAGCACCTAGTGACTAATCCTTGTGTTTCCCATTTCAAACCAGGCCACCAACACTAGTGGAATAAATCCTAATACATCTTGGTAATGATGGGATTTACTACCCAAGATGATGCATGAAATTCCTATATCAAATCCTCTCTAATATCTGCAGAATCCCATAAATGCCCATATATAAGTAGATTTTCATCTTCCGAAATGGTCCATCTAAGAGGTGGGTCCTCACCTACCACACTTTTTTTATGACTAAGCCCATATAATATTAAATTTCTTCATTCTCACCCTATCCAAAAGTTGGTATTTCAATTATACATATAAGTGAAAATTATACCCCTAACTATCATACACCTCCATGTTCAAATTAATCAATATGGCTATAAATTTAGATTCACTACTGGCCTCCTAAGAAACCTATTTCTGAGTCCTCCAACTCAGATAATCCTCTAAATCATTAAATTTATTTAGCGTATAGGCTATATAAAAATCAAACTAATGGAGATAATCAACCCACCTTCACATAGAAAGGTTAAATTCACACTGCTTAAATATGTAATTTTGAATTTTATGTCCTTTTTTCACAAAAAAAATGATCTACCAACAAATAGTGTCTCCAACAATGCAAGGAAGGATCCACGGCTGCCCACTTGTGATTGTTACTTGGGTAATTATAATCATGATGGATCAACTGCAGATACCCATAATCTATGAATATGTCCCCCATCATTAAGAATGATCCCAACTCGATACCTAATGCATCATATTAAATCATATAACTTGATTCAGGCTCTGGTAGAATTAGGATTGGAATAGAATTCAACCCTCCTTTAATCTACTCAAAATCATTTTAACACATTTTAGACCATTCAAATTTCACGCCATCTTGGTCAAGCCTATGAGACAGGTAGCTTGAAATGAAAAGTCTTGGATGAAGTGCCTATAAAAACTTTTCATTCATAAGCAACAGATAAAATAAACCACATTCTTGGGATGATCCCAAGAAACCACATCACTCATCTTCTATGGGTCTACAGATACTCCTTTATCTAATATTATGTGATCCAAGAAATGAACTTTATCCTTCCATAACAAGCATTTTTTGGGATTGGAATACAATCTATGTTATCTCAATATATTAGGAATTATTTAATGGTGGTTTTCATGACCATGTCTATATGGGGAATATGCCAAGATGTTGTCTAGAAAAAACCACAAGGAAAGGGAACAATTATAGGTTGACATCTTAATTCACCAAACCCATGAATATTGTTGGTGTGTTTGTGAGGCTGAACAACATAATTAGATACTCATAAATGCCAAACCTGCATAAAAATGTTGTACGATGTATATCAATAATCCTGAAATGTACCTAGTTATAATATGACATACAATAATTTTTTGAGAAAACCTGAGCTCCATGGTTCTGGATGAAGAGGTCATTAATACGAGGTAAAGGATACTAATAGTTAACTATCAGCTAGTTCAATTTTCAATAATCTACACATATACAAAGGGTTCTATCTTCATGTTTGGTGAAAAGGATAATAAAACCCAATGGAAAAGTATTGGGGTTTGTAAACACCTTTTATTATAATCCCTCTTGTTGCCTCTTTATCTCCTTTAGCTCAGTAGTGCAAATCCCATAAATAGGAATGAATACTAGTGTAGCTCCCAGAACTAGCTCAATAGAGAACTCACACTCTATATCAGGAGGAAAACTATAAAATTCTTCTAGGAATACATCCCTAAAATGATCTAATATTGATGTTAATCCATCCCATTGCATTCACTAATCTTCTAGAAAATGGATAGAAATTTGGGATGTCTAGCCACACATCCCACGATGCTCTTTCCCAGCACTAATGTCCTAGAAATTCCACTCTACCTTATGGATATACCTTCAAACCTATAGTGATGTGAAGGATACCCTTCACCCATTGAAATCAACAATGGAATGATAAGGTACCAAAGAATAAATTTCAGTAATAACATTAAATCTAATCATCTCAACAATAAATATATTACACAAGAAGCGATAACTTCCTATCTCAACGGGGTATTCCCTACACTGGAATATATTCTCAAAAAAATCACAAAAGGACTATCGATTGTCATAATGGAATTAAAACATTTCCCATTGAGCCCATGCATCTCCATAATAGGTTTGGATATGAAAGAATGCAAAGAACCTATGTCAATTTGGGTAGAAACAAGAGTATAAGGTACTCAAATTGTACTTCTCACTATAGATGGCCCAATTCTTTTCACCTCAAGTATATAATATATTTAATACATCACACATTAACTTTATCCCTATGAAAAACCCTAACCACCCAGATCAGTCCCACCCTAATGTAGAGATAAAAATATTGTCTAGATCCCTCATTCATGACCACACCCGAAGCCTGAATGACTAGTAGTATTATATCTATCACCATACATGATCTTATGAATCCTGATATTGAACCTAGAGTCGATATGGACCCACTATCAATAACCAGTGGATGAATGGTCCTATTGAACCATTGTATATGGCTCATCCTACAACAGGATCATCACTCAATTGGGTCTTTATCACATTGGATCCTCATATGCCCTCTCCACCCACAATGATGAAATATTGAATAATTAACAACACCCACACCCTGGATGGTATTTCCCTCAAAAGAAGTCTCAAAACAATGACTCATATTATCTATCCCTAAACCATAGTGTCAAGAAGATGAACTAACCTTATATGTGCTCCCATATTCTCTCAAATTATGTTTAGTAATTAGCATTTAATTCACTATCTCATTTATAGTACTCAATCAAAACATGTTCACTTATGATCAAAACACATGCTTGAGACCTTCCTTGATTAATCTCACCCAAGATGTCTCACCAAAAATATACACTTGTACAAATCATTGAAGCTCCATAAAATATTCCAAATACTCCAAAAGGTTCATCACACCCTACTCCAGATACATAAACTCACTGGCCCATTCATCTCTAAATGTCTCAGGAAATAAGTATTCCAGAAATATGTTTTCAAAATTCCTCCAAATCATATCTGGAATACTATCATCCTAGTTTAGTATATCCCACAAGTTCATAATATATACCCAAATCATATACACCATCATCTTTATTATTCACTCATGGGGAGTCTCCTAGTGATCAAATATCAGAAATATAGTCTCAATCCATAGCTTATCACCCTATGGACTACCATCCCCGAAATATGTGGTTGGTTTCCACTACTAAAACGTCTGTGTCACCTCTTACACTATTGAGTGAATTTGTAGGGATCCTTTAATTGTCTACATAAATCACAGGAAACCCTCTCAAAAATAGGCATCAAAATACATATAGGGAACATCAGGTAGTTCCACAATTGGCACTACTAGAGGATATACTAGTGATTTAGGTCCCACATCCAATGGAGCGCGGTCTTTTCCATCCCCCGATCATATTATAAGAGGTATTAATGGTCAAATATAACTAAAAATTCCAAACACATGCCTCAATAAATATTCAGTAACAAATATATCATAGATATAAATATAAGACATATACAATCCTACCTATAACCGTGACATGCTCATATGGTTGATCTTAATGATATGACTAGGTAGTATGACTAATTGTAAAGAACACCATATACACTTCCTCCTTTAAAATATAATGGTCATGTCTTGGTCATGCTTTTACTTTCACAGCATGGGTCCTGGTATATGGACATTCAATTTCAATCATAGATGAACCGCCTATTTCATGTTGTAATTGAAAACTTCATCTACTTTGACCATTCCATTTCAAAATTAAAAATAATTTAAATTCATATATTTATTAAAATTATATATTATGGATGAATTGTATATATTACCATTTCTAATTTATAAGGGCCCATAAACCTTATAAATTGAATTGTGGTATCCATTTAATCCCAACCATAGCATGTTCTAGACCATGCGACTAATGGTCCATGACTCAACATGCCATAATTGACTACTTAATGTGTTTGTTTTATCCTATATAGGAAAACACATTTACGTTACGGTAGGTACTTTATGTTCTAAATATGATTCTCAAAATACTTCAAGAAATGTTTGTTTATAAAAATTATATAACACATGGCACACATAATAAAGGACATGCAGTCAAGTAATGCATCATATATTCCATGGAATATTCAAGGAACATGAATCCTGTAAGGTTCCAAAAATGATACATAGTTTATGATTCTTTCCCATATTAGGCCATAGATAAAATTAAATTCCTAAATCCTAGAAATAATCACATCGCATGTCATGTGTGTCACCCAAAGATGGAAAAAAATATATGTATTAGGAAAAACATATAACAGAAATTCCTCACTCCATGAAATATGGTAATTATCCTAAAGGTGGTTTAGCTACTCCTAAGAATGAATTATATCAATGTTTGAATTTATTCATAATATATTATATTTAATCTCAAAATAGTAATACAAGGAAAGAAATTCATTGGATACCACATTGTAACATCCCAACCCGGGTGCCACTAAATGATTCCTCAAACCAATTGGTCGCATGGCCTCAAGAATTCCTAATATAATGCCAGAGGCTACTGACTAGTAGTGAGGATCTAATGTAATATTATGGGGAGGTTATACATTCTGTATTAGAGTTACATATTGGTTCCATAATTGATATACAATGTAAGATATATATATAATAATAACACACAGTGGTGATATATCATCCAGGTAGTACATATAAACAAATCCAAATGAAATATAAAATATAATAAAGAGAATATGTCATTATTCTATAAAAAAATGGAAATAATTGTAAGAATACAGACATACAATACGAAACATGTATCAAAAGTACAAAAATATGAAAAATTTCATTCTCAATATAGCATCATGATCATTGCTTTGTCCTATGATCCCATGTACTCGATCATAAAAAATCAAGAATCCGAAAGAAGACCCTTGTCTTGATACACACCAATGTCCAAAAATTCTATCCAAGTACCCATTGGTGGCCTAAATAGGGTGTGAGATAACACTCAATAGTTTACCCCCAATGGTGTCTATATTAAGTATCATTTTATCCTATAAGGTGAAGTAGTGTTCAATATATAACACGACTAAAGAGATACATGATTGTGTGTTACTTTCTATCCAACCAAGGATCGTTGTAACTATGAAATCACAAATAAATTCCATCTAGAAAGCATAATAAAACATACAATATGACATTTTCCGAGTAATCCAATTTCAAGACTAAAAGGGATGGATACAAGTTATAAAATTACCATGCCATATTTATAAAGTCCACAGAGAGTCTCCTTAAAAAACTCGATAAAAACTTGGGTGGATCCCCAGGAGCATGCCCAAGGCTTTCCCTGGAATGAAAATACAAGGAGTATAAATTTAAAACAAATCAAATGTAATCTAGACCCATGGAGTAGAAATTTATATGGAATCCCAACTAGAAGATTCCAAGGAGTATAAATGTCCAAGGAATCCAATTCAATAATCAATTCATAATCATACAGAAGCCTTGAATTTATCTATCTCAATCCAAATTTTCCATTTATCCTATTTAATCAATTTAATAACCCATAATCACATGTTAATGGTGGTATAAACCCTCTCATGATATCTAATTTAAGTCATTAGGCCTCCCACTAATATGGTTAGCTCACATTCACCCAACATGGTAGTATATCATGGATCACATACATAAAAATGCCTAATTAGAGGTTCATCTTGATGTTGACAATCTTCATCTATATTATGCAACTATTTAGGAAACTTATTGAGGTTTTAATAATTTAATCAATGAATTTTAATTATTTTCATAGTAACTCTATAATTTATGTTGTCCAGAATAGTGGAAACGAGCTAAAAAAACAATAAGACATTGAGGTAAAATGTATAGACCACGAGTTTATGACTGTAGAAAAACACTCATCTAGTATCGTCTCTTTAATCAACCCAGATTGGAAGAAAATGGTATATAGGATAAATACCATGGAAAATAGTAATTTTATCTTGCACCAAAATAGCATCATCGATAGAAATATGAATAATGAAATGAGCTTATATACCATGTCACTGACCAAGAGGAAACCAATTAGATTATAAATACTTGAACCCGAGGTAAGATGATGAAATGGAACCCAATCATTGGAGTAGAGCTTCAATAGGAAAAAAGAAGGTCGATCACTAATGAAAAAATATAAAGGAGAATGAGGGTTGACCATATAATTAACTAAGGGGAAATTCCTATTTCCCCTTTAAAAATGGTTTTCAGGGTTTGTCCACACAGTTTTCTAAACCATGAGCCAACCATGCACCCTTGAAATTATAAAGAGGTACCTCGCATGGTTTATGCACATGGTTTGGGAAATTGCAAACAAAACCTGATTTTTGGCTCTCTAAATAGTTACAAATCCCACACAGGTGTGTGCGGTCCAAGTTGCACAGTTTCATGAAATCATGTGGACCACTTTTTCTCCCTAAAACACCCCCACACAGATAGTAGTAATTTGGTGGCCTAGACTATATGGTTTCTAATGAACATGGGGCCTAGTTTCTTCTTCCAAAAACCAATCATCTAGGATCGGAATAACACTCAAAAACCCCCAAAACACCCATTAACTCATTAAAAACTCCCATTTAACCAAATATAATGAATTAAAAAGAAATTCAAAACATTGAAACCTCATTGAAAAACCATAGGATCTTACATTGTTTCATGGTAATTAAAGATTCATATATAAGACTCTATTTATAGATGAGTAAGAAGGCACATGAGTTACTCGATTCAAATATGTTTATTCTTTCATGCAGCCAGATTTTTTATTCAATATTAATCAATTTTTTTTCACCCATGCCTTTTTATTTTTTGGGAGAGGCATGTGGTGATGATGTCTAATTAGTGGTCATTTGTGACCAATGTTTATTTGGAAACATACTTGAATGGTTTTATTGGTGGTGGATATAATAACGTACACTTTCATATATCGATAGTGGTTTCTTCAAGATGTTCATATTAAATATCGTGATGGAAATCCTGAGGGGACATCCCCCTTGCAGGGATAAACCCTTAGTGTGGTATATATATTCAATCATTTTGGTAGTACCCATTACATAGAAACTATTATTATATAGAGTGGTATAATGTTCGGAAGAATGGTTTTTCTTTTCAATTTATCTACTTTAGTGGACTTTATCCTACGGTCTAGATTAAATAGTGGAAGTTCATTTGAATGGTGAGGATTATACACTTTAGATATTTTTTGGTTATTCTAATTGATTACACAGGTGTAATTTTAAGATGTTAAATTTGTCATGTGATGTTGTTAATGTTATCATAAATAGATTTTTTGAAGGATCAGTGATAACTAAAATGGTTTATCTTTTCTGATGGATGAAAACCTATTGGAGAACAAGAAGTAGATGGTGAATTATTTATGATTAATGTGAAGAGGTTGAAGAAGAAATATGATGTCACTATTATGCCATAAGATAAAAATATTAATGAATATACCTTACTAGATATAGATTATGGGGGGAACTAGAATAGTTCCTAAGATTTATGATTCCCTTCAAATGCTCTCATGTCAATTTGAAATATCATTGAAGTGATCATTGGAGGATTGCAATATTGAATAGCAATACTCATATTAAAACCATCTATAAATCACTTTATAATGGATATATTATCTCTCCCACAAAATATAAAAACATTAATGAACTATTTTGAGATGTATTTTATTTTTTTATGGTTATAATTCATCCTATGTTGTGGGACGACCAACGGATGATAATATAGTTTTTTAAGTTGAGGATTGAAATACTCACATAGAGTAATTACATGTTTTATTTAGGTATTTAATTGAGATGAACCTAAGTCGATGGGATAGGTAATGAAATATAATTTTTACTTCATGTGTGGTGTTATGTCAGGTTCATTAAAAATTCAAGCTTCCAAATATGGAGGAAGTGTGTTTGAAGGTTAGTTATATTCCAAACTCAGTAAGTTACTATGGTTACTTATAAAGATCTAATTTTTTCCTTTTTGTGATGAAAAGGTTTAAGGTGGGGAGGATTTTGTATGTTGATTTTTCTCATATCTTAGGGTTATCTAAAATTTAACTTTCCAATAATGTGAATTCTATAGTGATAAAATGTTTGATTTAAAAAATAAAAAGGCCACACAATTAATTTTTGATGGTTTTTTTATCCTTGAATGTGATTTTACTCCTATTCAGACCAAGAATGGAGTTATAAACATTGTAGAGAAATAATAACAATATATAAAGTATAAATTGTTTTTCTCTTTAGTGATTTCACAAGAATAATGATATTCCATCAAAATTATTCATTATCAAGGAAATTTAATGTTGCGGTTCATTCTAAAATAAGTTCTTTATCATAGGGGTGGTGGGAAAATAATTTATTTCATTCCCGGGGATAGACCATCACTATTACATCAATTAAATAAAATTAGATAATTTTTTATTTGTAATTTTTTTGGGTGAAAACCTAAAACCCCATCTATAAATCCCTATATATAATCATTCTCGATGGCTAGTCATTTTATTCATCGATATTTACATAGAGTGAGGGAGAAGGATAGGTATTTGATATTGGTGCAACTGATGAAAGATAAAATTATTATGACTAGATACATAGTAGTATTTTTGTTTATAACAAATGAAGATTCTGAATAGGGCTATGGAATTAATAATGGATTCAAGCGATGGCGGTTCATCTTTATGGTCGTAATTATTCCATTGAATTTATGCCTCTTTCTACATGCTAAATTATTTTTTGAAATTTACCTTCCCTTATTTTATTCTAGCATTGGAATCAAAATAAATATATGTTTAATGATGGTATTTGTATGACTCTTAAGAAATCATACCCCCCCCCCCACCCCCAATATCAAAAAATCCTTGAGTAATTATTCTATAAGGAGATTCTCCTCAATCATCATTTTTATCCAAAATGGGTGATCCATTATTTATCTGCACACCATGTGGTATGTTGGGGATCAATTATAAAGTGGTATGTATTCACACCAGTCATTATTTATCATTTTTTAGACAATTTTTTTTAAAAAAATATTTCAATCAAACATTGGATTGGCCAGTGTTTTTACATTGGGATTTATAGTGGCATCGACAGTAAGTGGCTACACGCTAGTAATGGTCGACTATAATGGGAGTTTTTGGAAGGTGGTAGAGGTTTCCCCAAGTGGGAAAACTATATAAAAGGGAAAATGATATAATGGTGTGTTAATAGGAAGGGTAACTCATTGAAGGTGGGTCATGGAGTAGGTCATCAATGGAAAAGTGTAGCATGATCATTGGATATGGGACATTTTGGTAGTAATGTGGATACCCACATATTTGGATGTTGGTTGGACTTATCCATGAGTCATGAGAAAGGTATTGTGTTGGTGGTTTTAGTGTGATATGGGAAATAAGGTAGGGGATTGGTCCCCTCCCCCAGATATCATTCCCTCTTGAGTTCAGATGGAAGCCCACATTTCATGTGGAATATTGGAAAGACGAGCTATCTCAGCATTGCTGCACTAAGAATAATGGGATGGCCCAACATGAGCCCCAGTATAGCATGAACTAACATGAATTTTCTCAGTCACACAATTGGGAAAGCAACCAGCTCAGTTCAATTATGTTTAATCATGCCTAAAATGGTGTCACCAAAACTGAAACACATTTTGGCTAAGGTCACCCGAGCATAACACACACATATAATACATCCTTTTATATTAATATCCAGTATATCTCACAATTAATGACACATGAGAACCTAAATGATTAGTGTATATGGATATTAGACACATAAATAACATATTTTTCAACATCCTAAACATATCCCACAAATTGAATTTTATCATGATCCCATTTAGAAATGTCATATTTAATATTATCATCCATAACATGGGGAGTGGATGAAAAACTATGGTAGATCTCAAATTATATGTAAGAGTAAACATATGAGACGTTAATCAAATATAATAAGCAAGCATAAGATGATAATATGGATTTTAGAACATGAAAAAGGTTCATGGACATAACAAAAAATAATCACACCATATATCCTAAAACCTAGATCATTGAAAAGGGCTTTTAGAATAAAATAATAATTGAATGAATAATTAATATAATTGAGAAAATAACCTATGTATATTTCATGACATAAGAAAGTGGAATAATAATAAGTATAATAATAATAATATATTATAATTTAAACTATCAAGATATTCATATCATAATGTACTTGAATGAATATATTCATATAATATAGTGGACATGGGTTAACAACACACATCCCTTAGAGTGGTGGAATTAGGATAACCTCCATTATATCATCCTAATCTCATGATATATAAAACATTACACAACTAATATTAGATCTATAATGGACCCACCGAACATATAATGATAAACCATACAAAAGAGTTCTAAAGGATATTGAAAAAAATCATAATCCCTTCATAACATAATTATACCATGAGAAGAAATAGGTTTCAAGAAGACATCTATATAAAATTATAATAATATATTCAAATAAAAAATTTGGATTGTTTTGCTAATGAATATTCTCAATAATGAAATAGAAACATAATTAGATTATTAAATTTATGGAAAACTCATTTATAAGAGAATTCAAATTTACTTAGAGAAAGATGGAGAAATTTCCTTTAAGTTATTAATTCCCTATAATAAAATATTTTATAAAACAAAGGGGTATATTTTTTTATAAAATAATGAAAAAATGAATATGTGGTTTCATAATAAAAACCAACAAATATGTTGGGATAATTCATTCACATATAAAATGTTAAATAGTTACTCATTTCACATATTTTTATAGAAAGTAAAATTTTGTAGGATACGATCATACAGAAAATGTTAAAAGAATATTCATTTCTTAAATAAATTAAATTACATTGAAATGAAATTAATAAATAGTATATTTAAGTATAATTAAATGAAAAAGACAAAATAAATAATATGGACATAGATGATAATGATTCATATTTAAAAAACTTATAATGTTAGTTTGAATTTCAGGAATTACTTTATGTAAATTATAACCTAGAGGAAAGGTGAAATAGTAAGATGGGGTTTAAAAAAAATGAAAATCCATGTCATACAATAATTGATTTTTTTTAGAGATTAATATCAGACAACTTACCTTGATTTAAATTTAGTCATATCGCTCTTGAATTCTATGTGATATTGGAAACACACCCCATTTACTCTCAAATAAAATGAAAGTTATTTAACATTTTATATAATAATACGAAAAATATTAATAATTTATTTAAAAACCAAATTAATAAAAATTGCATTGGTTTCTTTAATTATAATCATTCACTACACATATTTTAGTTAGATAATTCTTAATTTTATAATCATGTGTTATTGATTTTTATTGTTTCAAACATGTTTCGTAATGGTGATGTTTGGACCTACTCATTGATACCAATTTCATTATTCAAATATTAGTAAATTTTTTGGAATCATTGTGTTCAAGTTATTTATATAGTCCCCTTTTCATTTAAGGCAAGATAGGTGTAGGCTTTTCAAGAATGAAATCCATAGAGAAGTTTTTCGGGTATATAATTGATAACTATGTGTATCATTAAAATTATTATTTAATTTTATTTCAAAATTATATAATGATATTCATGATATATATTTACTATTTATTTCATATATTATTATTATTAATGTCTTGATACTTATTCATGTTTAAAATCATAATTTTTGCATAACATCATTGAAGTGGGTAGTTGAACCAACCCAAAAAAGAACTTGATATTCAAATGAATTAATAAGTGTATAGATTTATATAATAGTATTATAATTTTATAAAAAAAATATTTATTTTAATATAAAATAATTATATTCTTATTTGATATTTAGATATATTGGATATGATATGCTTATTTAAAAATGGAAGAACATATATACTTACTTGATGAATTTTCTACATCTGGACCTAAGTTCCTTTGGAATTAATGATTTAGGCTGACATAAAGGAACTAGATAAATATCAAAAAAATATAAGAATTTAATAGAGTAAAATGTTCATGTAGAAAGAGGGAACTAAATGTGTTTAGATTTCATGAAGGAGTAGAGGATGGGTCCTTTTATAGGTGAGTTTTAATGCAATTTACAAAAATATTCATTTTCTATCATGTTTGGATGTGAATTCAAATGGAAAGTGGATAAAATGTGTAAACTAATGGTGATGGTACTAGGATTGGTAAAAAAATCCTTCTCATGAAATTTATATATATGGATTTATGATATTTTATGCCTTTTACACTTATTTAAACCCCATTTTACATTATTTTACCATAACCATGTTAAATCAATTTTTACCAGAGTATCTTCAATTTATATGTAAAAATAAAATTAACCTCCACGCCTAATTTAAACATGTTGGATAGATGTTTAGATTATAATAAATCAAATTTTATTTCTAAACATGTAAAAAAAATTATATTAAAACATAAAATATATAAAAGAATATTTCTGTAAAAAAGTATTTTTAAAATTTTATGTTTCCTTAATGTAATTTCATCTAAATTATAAATTAAATTAGTTTTAACATATATTTTTATTCATTAAAACATTATAAATAATAAATTTATTTATTTCTATTAAAAATATACAATACTTAAGAAAAAATTTCCTCTAAAAAAACATCATTTTTTACTATTAACTAATTTCAACCACATCCTATTAAATTTAATTATTCATCTTCGAGAAATTTTATTTTATCAAACCATTTTTATGTAAATAATTATTTTTAATTTAAAAATACATCAAATCATTCTTCAATAACAATATTTTCTTACACATAAAAAATTAAATTTTTTATAATAAAATATTTTAATTATATATTATCATTATCTTCCATTCCAAAATTATGAAATTTTAAATTAAATGTTGTAAAAGTTGGAAAATTCCTGATGACCATATATCAGATTATCATATTTTTAATCGATATATATCCAAAAACTATATTCTAATGAATATATATATATATTAGATTACATTACTATATATAGTCTTATATATAATTAATTTTATCCCTTTACTTCTCTCTCAACATGTCTATTATAGTTCTATTTCTCTTCATTATTTCCATAGTTTCAATTAGGGAGACATTATTTTTGGAAACCCATGAGGATAAAGATTTTATGTTTTTGGTATTATTATTTTCCTATTGTTTTATTCTAATTTCAATTTTATTAATTATGTTTCTTAGTGGATTTTCATAGTGTATTATTGTTTATCTTGAATTATAATATTTTAGCTCAATAAAATATGATATAGTTCACATTAGTGTGGTGTTGCATGTGAAACCATATATTCAATATAGTAATAGAAAAAATACATAGTAAAATCATGTTGTGTAATATTCCACCCACACTTAAAATTATTTCACACTAAAAATTTCATTACTCTGATTAAATAAAATTAGGGTACTTCCACATCCCTAAATTTTTAGTTTTCCATTTTTATATATAAAACATATGATTTCTCCATTAATAAATATCAATTGGTGTGGTATTATTTTGTATTAATTTATGAATATGATCTAAGATTCATACTAGTTGTTCATTGTAAGTGATATCTTGTTCTAGATGTACTATATGTGACTATAGTACATTTGAACGTTCAGGTATGTAATTCCTCAAAAATTAACACATGAATAACATCATTCTCTTATAATTGGTTCAGTGGATGTACAGGATGATATTCTATAATTCCCCAAAGATCAACGATTTTAAACTGGGAAATGTGTCTAGATCTCAACTTACCCTTCACCGTGAATCTCAAAATCCTAATTAATTATGATATTCAAATGGATACATTATCACTCACATCAAAGTCAATATTTCATTGATGATTATGGAATAGCTCTTATATCGACTCTACCTGATTTTAATTTGTCACAAAAATTATTAGAATATTCTCATAAATACCATGAGATGTATCGGGTTCTAGTATCTTATGATCTCCAAATTCATCTCATAATGTCAAGTTCTACACCTCTTCTCATATAGAGGCTCATATAATTCCATTTGAATTATTGAATAAAAAATGTTGTTATATGACAACTCCACCAGGGGAAGGTGAAGAGCCCAACCAAAATTGAAATATATTGAATTATATCTAAGTATATTCTCCATATTTGGAATGATTATTTCAGATTTACCATTAGTAAAAGGATGATAAGAAGTGGAGAAACTCAAATTTATAGAAAATGATTATTGGATACATCTATATAACATCGAGAAAAACCTCAAATCGTGATTATATATAACTGATTGTGGTACTAAATTATGAATTAACAATTAATTTATGTATATTATTTAAAGATAATTTATAATAAATCAAAATGAATAATAATTATATATGACGACTTCATATGATTTTAAACTATTACCCAAATGGAATTATAATCTTTAAAAATATTAGGAAGACTTACCTATTAATACATAATGATTTCCTCTCAAATCCATACAGGTATGGGTAATAATTGAATTATCTCTTTAAAATTCAGGAATTCTCCATTTACCTGAATGTGTACCAATAATATACATACATATTCAATAATATCCCTCTTCATAATGACCCATCAGAAAGGATTCATTAAATCGGTATACATATTTTTGATTCCATGATGGATAGGGAGTTTGGGGAAATTTCATTCATCCAATATCTGATTCATTAATATTGGTGTTGATGAAACACATATTAATTTTTGAAAACATATAATTTCTTTATTATCAAGTGTAGAATTTTTCTAACCCTCTTCTATAGCTATATATCCTTCATTAGAACCTCTTGGAACATTACATTGATGGATTCTTGAGTATTAGTTTAGTAAATACAGGATTTTTCATCTTATATTAGGATTCCAATGTTGATATTTTGATATTCCAAGAGTATTCGGTCTCCTTCAACCATTAACATGGATATGCTATCATGGTCTTTCTCACAGAGTTCATAAACCATCTTGTTTTCCTTCTAATGGTGTTAATGTGTAGATTAGTTATAGTTCTCTATCATCACCAATATTTTTGGAACATTTTGAAATCCATCTATCATAATATATACCTTAATCCCTTTTGATAAATATATATTTCACACCAGTCACTATAGTGATAATGCCTCTATATTTTTAGGGAAAATATTTTTGAATCGTGAACTAAATCATGTGCTTGGTAATGTATATCATGAATTTTTAATTAACATGTTGAATAATCAATGATTGTTCCATTATTCATGAGTACACATCATAATCAATTATTTCAAGAATCACTATATTTTATAAACCCTTCCTCACTTTAGGGTAATTTGAGTGAATTAGTACTTACCAACCTTCCCTTAAGGTATTTGAAATTGACTCCACATTCATTATTCCATAGGGTATTGAATCCATTCTATGTTAAATTGGGATGTGGAGTTTAAATTCAGGAGAAATATCCCAAAATTAATTAAAAATAATAACCTATTCCATGAAAACAATAGATATTTGTTATAGTGGTTTTCCTATGCCATTCTTCCATCATGGTTGCCTTTTAAGTATCTATAAAACTACCCCCATCTGTGATTACATCACCTACTAATGATAAGAAAAATTATTATAGAATTCAAAATTAATAAGTTTGACATGAAATTCATCAATCATCATGTTTTATAACACAATCCCTAAATTATCGTCATGAACATCATTTCTCTTAGAATTTATGATAATATAATCTATAAAAAATACCATAAATTGGTCAAGGTAATATATAAAGACTAAATGCATCATATACATTATTATAAATAGGAAATTTTTTATTTTGAATGGAATCACTACGAATTATTTGTTTCCGTATCTTATAGAATATTTTGTATTGTGTATATCCTCTATATTTACACATAACATGTTATATAAATATTAAAGGTGAATCCTTCAGATGTATTGGACCCCTTGAAACTGATTGAAAAATTCATATATATTGCGTAGTTTTTATTATTTTGTTATTAATGTTTTTTTAAGTCCAAAACAATCAATACATAGATGCATTGATCCATATTTATTATTAACAAAGAGTACTAGTTATCCCCATGGTGAAGCACTTTGGTTTATAAAACCCTTATCCCTATTATCTAAAATATTCTTAATTGATTCCTCTAGTTAAATAAATATCATTGAATAAAAAGTCATTAAAAACTGAATAACACCAAGTATGAGTTCAATTGATAACTCAACCTCAAGATCCAGTGGAAGACTGCAAAACTCTTCTAAGGATACATAAACATATTCCCATGCAATAGGAATATCATAAATATCATTTTTTCACAATTATTTGAATTAATTTCCCATCATTATTGGGTATTAAGGCCCATATAATATAATTAATTTCCATAGGGAGTTCATAATCAGTTTCCTATTGATATATTATTATAGGTTGATTCAGAATAAGAAATGTGACTTCCCTGCCCCATAATTTAATATTATCTCTATATAGATATATAAAATCCATGACCAAAATAAAAATTTAATTTCTCTAAAGTTATAATTATAATGTTTTTAAGAATAATATTACTACATGATTTTATAAGATAGGTTTTTTATATTTTCCATTCAATCATCATACTATTTAGACATTTCATCAACCAATCAATATCTACCTATTATGGTTGTGATATTATACCCTTAGAAAAATTCCCATATATTATAGAGTGGTCAGATTCATAATACAATAATATATTTGAGGTTATAATGTAGATGATGATTTATTATTTCACCAATTGGTTCACTCACTTCATCCATTTTTATAGAATAGGATTTCTCATTCTCCCATATTTTTGGGGGTTTCTGACATTAGTTTTCACCATTTTCCCAAGCTTTGGGTCCCTATAAATAATATTTCTCATACTCATTACATGTTATGAATTTTATTTTGGTAGTTTTATTTTATGTTTATCTATCTCTATATATTTCATTAGTTTTCTTCTTTATATATATTTCAAATCTGTGTTCTTGATAGCCTTATCTCACATACCCGAATAATTTACCAATTCTTTTGACACAATTACATTCATGAATATTCCAAAATTATTAATTTGTAGAGTGATTAATTTTTATTCCATTATAGGTTTATTTTTTTAAATAAAAAAATCTATTTTTCTATTTTTTCCCCCAAACTGAATGAATAATGGTATTTTAAAATATAAATTTATACCTTCAAATCACATCAAATTGTTTATTCATTCATACTAATGTTACTTATATATAACTACATTTAGAGGATTGGTTTTAAGAAACTAATAAATTATTTCTTTTTTATTTTTGGATATCATTGAAACCATAAGAAAACCATGAAAGTATTCTGAGGATAAACTCAAATGTACCAGAAGATTTATCCTCTTTTTAAATCAAATCAATATATTCTCTATTATTTTTTTAATAACGAGTCCTTGGAAAATATTTGGAGAAGAATATTTTCTTATACTCATCAAATTTTAGGATTCAACATCCTCCTTTCGTGTCATATTATTAATGATAGTCCATAATTGGTCAACTTTACCTTCCAAATGGTAGACTTCTAAAAGAACCTTTTCATTCAATGAGAAAATGAGAAAGAAAAATATCAATTATATTGGGTATGTCCATTGTTCTGAAATAAGTTTTTTGGAAGTCCAAATAAAGGAGAGTGGGTGTCAGAAGAATAATGATTTAATAATTTTTTGTTCATTCCTTGTCGCATTAGGAATTTTAGTATTATTTTTCTATTTTCCATAATTTGTGATTGTTGGGGGAGCATTAACTTGATATATTTCAATATAACTCCCTTCATGTTTTATTTATCAATAGAATAACCATTTCATTATTAGTCACATTCATTGTTAACTCAACTACTTCAATTTCCATCTATTCTCTTAAAAAACATCAGTGTGAGTATGGATATATAATAATAAAGATAAGAAAATATATAATTTAAATATCATTCCTAATATATCCTAAATTATGACAACTTCATTTAAACCTATGATATTTTATGTTTATCATATGTCACTTTTAATTTAATATAGGTTTTTTCTGGATCTATAATACTATTTTTAATATAATAGCCCCCAAAAATAACTAATCCTCGCCCTGGTACCAACTAGGGTGACTTGACCACAACACACATACATATTACATCATTTTACCAGAATATTCATTACATATCACATAAAATCACACCTTAGATATGAATATATTAGTGTCCTGGATATTAGATAAAGAAAAAAATAATTTAAACCATCTTAATTCTATATCATTAATAGAATTACCATACAATACCCTTTATACATGTCATAAATATTATTTTCCTTTATAACATAGGAAATGGAAACAAGGAAAGGGTGAAATTAGATGTTATGTAAGGGTAAACAAAAGAGACATAAATTAAATAGAATAATGGAGAATAATATAAGTATATGGGTAAGATAAAATATTTATATTTTATTGAAATAAGATCATATATTAATAAAATATATCATAAAACATGATTCATGGAATATGTAATTCAAAATAACAAAAGACATGTAACGAAGTAGTGTGTAAGAATGAGACCATAATTAAAATATCCCATACATTTCATATATATATAATAAATCTATTTAAATGAATATTCATTATATTAAATATTAAATCATTCTAGAATCATATAGGTGATGTTCCTTCAAAAACATTTTCTTATAAAAAACTTTACCATAATTGTCTCCAATTGAGTTATTCATAAATTGAATGAGAACTCATAATAACTCAATAATGATCCATAAATTCAAGTAATAAATGTGTGTGTTACCATAATGAGTATATAAACAATTTCATATTTCAATTTTAACTACCTAGAGCATCAGATTTGGAATCAATAGATTTTTCCTAATTTGAATTAAGCACATTGACATGTTTCCCATAATGGATCAAGCAATTTGTATTATTTACAATAATGGACAAAGAACATTGACTTATTTACATTAAATCTCTAAAGATATATAATACTTTCCCAAATTAATTAGAGGGATATATATGTCCCACCCATCACATAATGAAAATCATATAAATTCTTTCCATTGGATCATAAATCATTCATCATATCAAACCCCATTAAAATAAATGGTTTTTATAAAAATTTCATTATAGCATAACCCATGGAAAACAAATAGGTTTCCTAAACATTTCATCTTTTCCCCATAAAAATAAACCATACTGAGAATGAATATGGGTGGGATCCTTAGATTCAATCCCCAATAATTATTAACATTAGAGGATGTCATAATATATGGGAAATTATTTTAAAAGATCCCTCAGAATACTTCTTGAGGAAATTAGCATTTCCATTTTAAAATCACATATCCCTTTAAAATAAACTAAAAAATTATAAATGAATAAAATTATTTGAAAATAAATATGTAAAAATATATATAAATCTTACAAAATATAGTTTTCATATCAAAAAGAGAATCTTCTCATTCCATATAATTTAAAAAACATTCTTTCTTTATTTTTTCTGTAGAAATCACAAAGTTCCTCATTTGGAAGATTCCAAAAAGATTCTTTTCAGTACATTTTTTAAAAAGTAAAATATGGGTAAAATTGATTTTTAAGAAAAATAGTGTTATAGTAAAATCTTTTTTGAAAACATTTTTAGATAACATTGACATAGAAGAAAAATATTTCTCATTAGAGACATAAATAAAAGCAGTCCCTAATAGGGATAAGATTCTGAATTAAACCCTTAAAAATTTGGTAAATTATGAATCATAAGAACAATGAAAGAAAAATCATCATATAGATTTTTATAATGCATAATTTACATTTTAATAATAACAAAATAGATTCATGTGTAGAATATACATGAAATAATAAAATCATGTAGTGTACAAGGCATGTGTCCATTATAAATTAAAGTGGGATGAAAATCTATTACCTCATGTTATACTTCCATAAAATGTGTTCGAAATTACTATATAATAAATAATGATTTATTATAAATATCTGAAGGTGATGTACTCGCTTTTATGATGAAATATATTTTCAAATAATAATATTTTTTCACCCTTTTATTAATAATTATTTATTAAAATCATTGTTCTAGGTGATAATTTTTTCATCTTTCATTTATCTTATATTTTGGTATTTATGGTAATTATAATTTTACTATGGTCACATCATCTACATATTTTTAATAAAAATATAAATATCATATATAATAATTATATATATATATTTATATTAATCCGGAAAATTTATAAATATTAAAATAATTGTATCGTTCATCAAGAGGGTAGACCGTACCTATGCATGAACACTATTTTCATTTTTCGATGAACAAAATGAAAAAATGTTAAATATTAATTAAAGTTTCTCAGATCATTATTATATCATATATATCATATATATTCAAAACAAACATATCCTTATTACCATCAAAGTAAAACATAATTGAAAAATTACATCGCTTCGTCGAGGTGGTAGCCCACATGTACATATGTACGACGTTATTTTTTCCAATGTTTTCTAAGTTAAAATGGTAGTTGTGAAAATATTATTAAATTATAATATTTATAAAATTAATATCATACATAATCATTAAATCTATTATAATAACCATCAGTGAATGATGGTAATGGATAATTCATTTTATCACTATGTGGTGGTAGTAAGATGTATGTACGCACAACCAATACTTTCACAACCATTTTGATGGAAAGAGGGTGGATAAACGTGTATTAATAATCATAATGATGTTTAATTTTTTTTATGATACTGAATTTATTATTTTATTAAAAATATAAAAAAATTAGTGGATGTAAAAGAATAATTAAAAATAAAGTTACTAATTACGGCGATTACTTCGTCTTTGAAATAATTCATTTGGATAACTTCTTAAAAGGTCTAATGGTTAGTCCCTTTGAAAGACCAATAACTATAATAACATTGATATATATTTTTAGAAGATAAATCATTAGGTAATGGTCAATTTAGATGGCTCAATGAGATGAAAATATGTAAAGGAGGATGTTCCAATTAAAAATCAAGGCGAGGTGCACTTTATGGAATTTCAAAAAAATATTTAAAAATAACAAGACAATTATAGAGTTAAATTCTTCCATATGTACAATAAATTTGTAGGTTTTAAAATTTTAGACAATATCTAATCACCCTTTGCATATTTTATATTATTATTATTTTAAAATAATTTAAATAAATTTTATTTTCATAAAATATCATTAATATAATTTTGAAACTGTTAAATACAATGAATTTAACATCAATAAAATAAGATAAATTTGAAAAAAAAAATCATTAATAAATCGCTAAAATGATATATTAATATATAAAATTATTGTATAACATTCATTATCTCAAATTATATTAATCTTAATATTTTCTTATCATTTTTATGATTTCTCAATTAATTAAATAATCACCACATTAGTGTTATGTAACCATTTATGGAATTAATTTATTCACTAAATATTTAAAATAAATTACCATGAAGAATATAAATATTACATTTTTTAAAATATTATTTCCAGTCAAACATATCATCAAGATAACCCCTTGTTAAAAATATTTTAGTTATTAAAAACAACAGTGTGACATGTTTCAATTTTCATGAAATAAAATATTATAAAGGTAATGTCATCATGAAAGTATAAAAGGTCATATTGAAATATACCCAAATCGGGATCCACCTAAAGTGTTCTTTGAGCTGGGTTGGCCACATGACCTCAAGAGCATCTCCCTGAATTCCAAAGGATGCTGACCAAAAGTGAGGGACTTTTTAACGTTTTTCTAGGAGATACTTTGTCCTCATAGGTAATAAGTAATAAATAGTGGATGAAACAAAAATTTATAAGAAATAGAGAAAGAAAATAGATAAGTAAACAGTAGGATAAGTAGATAAATAATCCCAAGTGAATAAATAATAGGTGTTGAAGCTTTTAAATAAAATCCAATAAAAAAAGACATCATGCTATGATGCATGTACAAAAGTAAAGGTTTGGAAAGCCTGAATACATTCATGCAATCAAATATTTAAAGAAAATGACACAGAGAAACAAATGAATCTCGAGCAAAGGATCATTACTTTTCCACTAATATCCACCCTAAGTAGCAATCCACACTCAAACACTAGAAGTAGCATGCTTCCCACTATCCATTCCAGAGAGCATAATGTCTACTCAAGTACCAAATGGTACCCGAGCAAGGAGTGAGATAAAATCTCAACAGGCCAGCACCCATGGTTTCTAATCCTTTTTGTTTTCAGTTTGTAAAAAAATCATTTTTCCAATATATGATAAGTTTAATAATTTAAATAACCATAATAAAATAAATATATCTTTGTATGGATGCTCAATGACAGCCGTCCCATATCACCAGCTTCGACCAAAGCTGGGAATCATAATATGGTACCTGTGATATGAAAAAGTGTGTATATATATATATAACAGGCTATAAAAATAGATGGATGTCCATGTAATCATACCCCAATCTTGTGATTTAGATTTGGGTCTAATTTATATGTCAACAAAGTGTGATTTAGTGAACTAGAAGATATCAAAATTCACACATAACTCAAGAAGTTTTAAATATAACATTCCAAGAAATATCATTATCATTATGTTCAATTTGGTAGTTGTAGCATGAGCCCGTCCTGAAGGTATTGATATGGTAGAACATTAAATTTATTCAATACCACATATCTTATCCAAGGAAATCTTCTGGAAGACAAAGTATCACTCCAAGCATGGCTTTATCATGAGTCTGTGTCGATATCTCACATAATGGGTCAAGTATCACCCTAAGGCATGGTTGAGACACATCACCAATGTGTTTTTCCTCGAATGTCCCTATAGGAATCGGAACCACTCATGAGTTTATAGAATGTCTGGGGAATCCCTTGTCTAGAAAATACTGAGACATCACCCCTAATGCGTAATGGTAACCCGTCTGGAACAGAGAGTCCTTTCTTGAGTCGTTAAAATGGAACCCATGTTCTCCCACTACCATGAATTTAATTAGATATCATAGAAGAATATATATTAGTATATGCATATATAATTGAAATAAAACAATATAATCAACTCAAATACATATTCTAATTATCATTACAGGCAAGCAGTTATAGCCCAAATCAATTTATCAGCATAATTAGAAAAACGCACATATCAATTTTTTAATGGGATAGGAGGATAATAACTCAAAAAGGTAGAAAAATCATAAGGCATAAATAAACCAGCACAACTAAAGGTTCATGGTTCATGATTATCCTAAATAATTTATTTAATTATAACTCAACAAAAATGGATCACACAACAAATGAAATTAAAGAATTTAATTATTTGGGGCTCATAGAAAATAGGCCAATAATGTTAGCACATCCAAAGGTGTATCAAATGATGTTACAAAAAATTTAGATAGGTAGTATTATTTATAAAAAGGGTAAAATAGTCATGTAATGATGTTTAATTAATTTAGAAAAGGTAAAATTAAATATCTACGATAGGAACCAACAATTTTCACAATGTGAAATATCAATGGCGCAATGAAATGAGTGGAAAAAATAGTAGACACCCTCCCTCATAACCAAAGAGGATCCTACGATTTGTGATAATCTTTGATTTGTCCTAAAACTGAAGAAAGTGGATGATTTTCAAAAAAAACCCAATGTTGGGTAAAAACCTTTCATAGAAGATTGTGTGATGTATAGGTGGTGAGATCCTATGATTCTTGGTAAATGAGAGCATATGTTCCAAGAGATTTATTTTGCAACTAATGGTGAATAAAACACAGAAGAAATGGTGTCATATTAGGCATCCGAAGGGATAGGAGGGGTGGTGTGCACCACCTAGGAGGAGGGGTCGTGACGCACCAAAGAGGGGGAGAAAAGGAAGAGACAAAGGGAATAAAATAAAATAAATGAAAAAAATGTAAAAAATAAATAAATAAATACGTAAAATAAAAATTAAAAAATGGAGGGAGTAAGAAAATAATTACTAAAATTGGGTTTTCCCCATTTTAATTATTTTGAATTTTTCACTGACCATTTTTTATTTTATTAATTATCTTTATCCCTCTTTATATTATTTTTGAATTACCTTAATTTATTTTCATTTCTTTGTAACCCTTTGACGTTATTTTTAGCTTGAACACTACCCTAGGGCATGATGTAAAAAAAATTTATAAAGCCCAATCAACTATTGAAATAATTTTAAATGGTGTCTGGACCAGCAACAGGGTGCACAAGGGCACGCCCTGGGTCGCATTAAGAATTTGGACCAAAAATTTACATAGTTTGTTCCTTATTTTAAGCTAAGTTGTTATAAAAATTTATGTTTACAATTAATAATATTTTATCTAACCCAACATAAAATATCCACGGATATGTGTGTGTGTGTGTTATATTTAGACACACAAACCCATCTCTATAAGCATATATATATATACTTGCACTTGTATATACATATATATTTATTTATTCCCCCTATATATATCATATATATATACATCAATGTTTTTGTCTCAAAATAATAATAATAATAATAATAATAATTATTATTTAATAGAACCCATCAATGAAAAATTAGTATTTTAAAAATAACTATCCTTAAAAAATTATAACACCTAATATATTAATATTGATTTCATATTTACATTTTATTTTCATAACTAATAGAATCACAATTATTACATGTCTACTTATTATTTATACTGCAAAACAATATATTAATTACGAAAATATATTTTTATTTTTTGTCATCATCATAAAGAATAACATTAATAATAAAATTATTATTATTATTTCTAACATCCCAAAAAATTATTTATAACCCAATTAAATTATCTTCAAGTGTGATCTATCCAAACATTCAACCCTCTATAAAGTTATACCTTGCCTAGAGTAAACCCCATGTTCCGGTCCAAACAGTGGTGTCATATTTCTGATAAGAACCTCCATTTGAATGAAAATAATTATTTATTATTAAAATGTTAGAATAATTAATTAATTAATTAAAAAATGTATTATCACATGCGATGATTCCATTCACCATATGTTCATTAATGGTGTACACTGCATAGGGTAAACTCAGTGTTCCAGACCTAATGGGGGTCTCATATTTCTCATATAACACATTGTTTGAGAGTTATTTCATTTTTTTGAAAAAAATTGAACACATGTATAAATACATATATTTAATATTTTTATTCTATCAATGTTGATGATCTAAGGAACTAAAAATCCCGCTCTGAATTAGTGTCTAACATTAAAAAAATTTCATAGGGGAAAAGAAGGTTTTTTCCTGTCAATAAATTTATTTCTATTTTAAATTTTAATCTAATTAATTTAATTCAATTTCATTAAAGGAAACATCATAGTGTCAATTATCATAAAGAAAAATGTTCAGACGCTTGGTTTTAAAACTGGCCTACCCAGCTAATAGAAAATTATAATTTCATTAAATTCTTCATTTGGTTCAAAACATGGCACGTTACAAACTTCCCACCGTAGATCTTCTCATCCCCAAAAAGCAATTGGGAACAATATAACTCTCACCCGATATATAGTTTCATGAAGTCTCATACAAGTGGTTGTGTTGTGTATCCAAACTCCCAACACACGTTCAAAACATTTTTTAATTAAGTGGAACCTATGACATTGTGTTCATATCCAATGCTCATTTTCCAACTGATACACTAAGATGATACATATACAAACTAGTTTAGCTAGATACATGACCATGGCATCATCTCATTAAAAATCTGGTCACAGTTACTTCCTACCTTAGACTTTAACTTTAAAAAGGGGGGAAATTCTAGTCATGACACCTTCCACCACCATAATTTACTACAATACATTCCCATAATCATTCTTGTTATGATTCTCTCGTGATTTTGAAAATGGATAAAATAGTCGAATTCTATTAACCTGAAATCCCATATCAATCGATCTTTTCATGAATATCCTTGGTTGACTCAAATTGAACCTATCTCACATGACAACGTGCCAAAAAAGGGTTCTTCAGTTACCACTTAATTGAACAAGGGAGATAACTAATTGAGATAATCATATAGACTATTTCAGAAGATGATCAGCTTAGACGATCGACATTTTAAAAACTAAATTGTGATGTCTTCTTCTATGGTATCTCACATTTACCAAGTACATATTCATCTATGTGATACATTGGTGAAAAGCCAAAACATCATCATGAAAGCGTTGACTAATCCTAGAGTACCATCGATCTGGTGGTCAAGTCAGATGAAATGGCTGGTATACATGAGTTCATCCAAGTCATTCCTAAATAGGACTCGAAAGATCACTCAATACTAACCATGCTTTGATAATAATCAAACATTCAATATGCAATCAGATAGAGATTATCCAACATATTTTATAATTTTTCATGGTGTGTGACTGATGTTCTATTAGTTCATCAATTACGATGTCAATATAGGGTACATGATCATCACTTAATGAGAATAGACTAGTATAATTTTAATGGTTATAATAATTAAAACGGACGAACCACTACTGGTCAACACCTTTGATGAATCTAGGCTTCACCTACCAATGTCCTACCATTAACTGATCACCAATCCTTTACCACCTGAGGAATCCAACGATCATTCAAGATTAATCACCATAGTCTTCCCATGAAAAATGACATTACTCAAAGGTTTCTTACACCACCAACCACACTGACGTTGTGTATCCAAGAAAGCACCGACATGATTTAAAGTTCACAATCCTCATAGACATTTAAGTAAGACTGACCATCATCCAATGGTCCGCTTTGGTTTTTTCCATCTAATTTGAAGTACATTCATTTAAAAACTTACATTAAACTTCCCACCCAAGTAGATTCCAATTTTTCATAAATAAATGATAGACTATCCACTCAAAATAACCCTAGGTCAAAACTGCAATAACAACAAACATATAATCAAATGGAATGAAAACAAAACCAAATGGATTGGTGTGTAAAACACCCAAGTCTCTAAAATTCATACCAAGCATTGGGATAAACCTTATTTCAGTACCACACAAGTAAATCTACTACAGAGATGACCCGAAACATATTTAACAATGAAAGGCAAGAAGATTAAAATGAACTCGTCCAGTTTGTAACAACGTTAATAACTCGACGGGCACTACGTACATGAACGCATACAACAATGAGGAGATACAAAATCAAGATGACATTTAACTCAGATGGTGATGTACTAAGTCATCCATCACTATGGATAAGAGAGGTTCAAAAGACTTATAAAGTAGATGGGCATGCTCAGGGCACATCTAACCTACTGAAAATGATCGTCGGTTGATGCTCATTCATAAAATAAAAGACAAGGAAAACATGACCACCCATCAGAACAATGGATTCATTTTCTAAAAGGGGGTCCGACTAGAGACAATGGCCCCTGAACGACACCAAAAAGGAAAAAAAACTCATGGCATTATCAATGGTTTTATGTCCTAACAGTTCTACCTACAATGGTTTGTCCCCTAAAAAAGAACAAGCATCGACCCTAACATTGGGTCATGCTAAAAGAAGTAACTAGGTCAAAAAATCAATCATTTATTTTAACACTAAAATAAATAGTGCCTAAGGAAAATTCTCACGCTTCTTTTCCAAGGAAACTCAATGAAGCTTCTATCTACCCTTATAGGAGGATCCTAAATAGAGGACACCCCTATAATTACTATTTCAAATCCATTTTCATTTTAATCCATTTCATATTAAAACATCAATATGTTCAACAATCCAGTCATTTTGGCAGACATCTACTAATATATAGAGATACCATACACTTTATAGGTGGTATTTGGCTCTCATTAATTTTCAACCAATGAATTTTGGAAAAAGAAACCAATAATATATCAATCAAGTGTGCATGTCACTATAAAATAATAAAAGAGAGATACAAGATGTAATCACACAAGCATTTCATTTTAATCATAGATACATGCTAATATTCACAGAAGCATGATAAAAGGAAAATATTCCAGTGAACAGGAAGCAAGGAAATAGACTGACATGCAGAATATATCACTGAAACATGGTATCTAAACTATCATGATAAATAAATACAAGATAAGGAATGAAAGTAAAATAAATCAATCATATCAGCAACTAACCTATGAATACAGCTACATAAAAAGTAATATTCATGACATGTAAATCCCTATGTGCTTATTATGGTACATGTAATGCTTCATCTTTTCCTTAACAGGCCAAGGGTAAAATACAATAAAATCCATAAATCTATAAGCAGTGAAAATTACACCAATCACTCGAGGTGAAATCATATCAATTATAATATTGAAAAGCATGAACATAAATTCACTACCCCAGCCACTTGTTCATTTCCCATACGTGCAGTGATCAGTCCAAAACACAACTATTAACCAAGAAACGACACGTTCCTTGTCTACTATCTACCAACCCAAACAGTAAGACAAAGGAAAATAACCACCTATGATACCACTCTGTAGCATCTCCGACTCAAGAGTTACCTGAATAGTTCTTCAAGCTGCATAGGCTACTTGACCTCAAGTTCATCTACCTGAAAGCCAGAGGCTGCTAAGAAGTAGTGAGGGCCTTTTTTATAATTACCTATGTATTTATAGAATAATACTTCTTCATTTCTATTAATTTTTATGAATAAGATATTAATTCTGTGTTCATGAGAACACTTTGTTCAATAGCATACTCAACATGAAACAATGAGTTTCTTTGAAATCATATGTTTCACACAACCTTAAGTTATACTGAAAAATAATATAATATTATTACTATTTTCAACGGCAGTTAACACATAGTCATTGTATTATTTGGAATGAACATATCTAATTAAATTATGATTACAAATGTTTGTTAAATTAATTTAAATTTATCCAATAAATTTTAGAGGCTTAAAATAATAAGGAATCTAATTTTAAGCATAAAATAATCTAATATTCTATAAAAGGTCGCTTTTCGACCTTTTAATGGAGAGCCCTTTTTAAATCTAGTTTTTGTCACTTTTATTTGTTCCATATAAAAAATTAAACTTCCTTTTAGAAGAGGGATTTCAAAATTTAAATTGGGTAAATTTCTGGTATTATTATGATAAAGTTCATTTTTTTAATGAATAGTGAAAAATACTGCATTTTAAGTCAAAACTGTCTTTTCATCTAATTTATTAATATGATTATGTTTTCATTTTAATTGTTTTTCAAGTATAATTAGTTCATATTCTTATAATTTAATACAACTTCCGTCATTTAAATTAATTTTACTTTGAAATTGGACATAAACACATATCAATATTTTGATAGTTATTCTTTCTTAAAAACACTTGTTTGGTTTTAACAACGGGAATTAATTTTAAATTAATTTCTGCAACTACTGTGCTTTGAATTTGAAAAAATGGATTCCATATTTTGAATCATAACATAGAAATTGTGTAAATAGAAAACTTTTATTTTTAGATATTATGAATAGTAACTTCATTATGTATTTAATTTACCATGGTTGAAGAGTGAATCCGGTAAATAATGGTAAAAAATATTATTATAATAATATTAAATTATCCTAACACATGTCCTAACCCTATTTGATGATACATGTCCGACCATGGGCATCCTTTGAACTATTTTGGGACTCTATGGAACCAATTGTAAGTGAAAATGACATTTAATAAAAATTAATTTAATGTTAAGGAAAATGTAAGTTAAACATATATCTTTTACTAAAACAATGTTTATATGGGGTTATATAAGTGGTATAATTGACATTAAATAGGCATATAAATCAAAAACTATTTACTACATCATGTTAATTTATTTATAATTTTTACACATTAAATATATAAATTTTATTGTGACACAATTATGATGTAATGATTCCTTCATTAATAAAGGATTCAAATAAATGATATTATAAATGTAAAAATAAATGAAATTTGGGTATTTTAATTTCCTATATTAATTTCCTTGATAATATGTAAATGTTATATTTTTATTAATTATGTTTTTTCTAATAAATCATGTTGTTATGGATTTTTAATAAAGTCAACATATTAATAGTGCCAAAATTGACATAAACCACATTTCAAAATATAATAAATTTAATTAAATATTTTAAAATTCCAAAAAATATAATATTTGTCAAAATTGTTATCATAAATCTAAAATTTTATTATTGACTCTTTAATTGGATATTTTTCATGTTTTGGTAACTATTATGATTCTCAAAGTGTTAAATGAAAGACAAAATGGTAAGAGTACAAAAGGGTTAAATAAAAAAGATAAGGATTAAAATATATCCAAAACCTATCCGATTTATATTGGATGATATTATATCTAACCATAGTAATCGTATCTTATAATTTTATGAGTTTTTGCCGTTTTTAAAATTAAAATCATTTTTTAATAAAGCTATACTTTCAAACATTCCAAAATTGCCCCTCCTCCCCCTTATAAAAGGTCATCACCGCTAACCTGTTACTCACACCTATAAACCCCCTTGATCACCAAAAATCATCCAAAATATGATAAAAATATTCCTATATTCTTCATATAATCCTTCCTCAAAGTAAAAGTCAATTCAAGAGAGCCCTTTGTCAAAAATCAAATGAAGTTACCCGTTTTGAGGTAACGTCTTCTCACAAGATTCTTTCCAATGTTTTTCCTTCTCCACTCACTATTATATTCTTATTCATTATTTTCATAACAACATAAGAATCCTCAATATAAAAGGTTTTTCTTGTTATAAAAATTATAACTACACCTAATCAAAGCTTCATCTAATCGGTATAGAGCATACAGTTTCGGTGGACGGAGAACTACTGCCTCCCGAAAATATGATTGTTCAATCTTCTCATACCACCTCTTATGGTGGCCATTATGATGTCACTCTACTTATATATGATATTTATTTTATTTATTTTATCTATATTATTTTTTAATTCTCATTTATAACATACCTTTATGCTTTTCATGTTGTATGAATATGATAATTTCATTTGAGGAAGTGCATACTACCACCTCCTCAAAGTAATACGATTCGTTCATGCTATATATGGAACTTATAAAGGATGGAATTAATGAAATTGTGTAACAGATATAACATAGATATTATACATTAATTTTAATATAACTATGCATCATTTATTTTTCTTTCCTTTAAATATGAAAATTAAATGAATGTAGCATTCATGCGTATGTACGACTTACCATTTCCCAAAATAGTGCATTTCATTTCTTATATCCAAATCCAATGGACTATTATAAATACATATATATTGTAAATATATGATATCTAAATGATCAATATCATTCTTGGGATATTGTAATTTTGAAAACATGTACAATTTATAATTATAACATGTTTCTTTTTTACTCAAGTTCCGAACATCGACAAAATGTACGATATAAACTCAAATAATTATATAATTGTTTTATAAAAGTAAAAGGTGAAATAAAAGGAATAATTCCCTTTAATGTTTTTTAAATAATGTTTAAATTATCTTGAGTTTATTATTCATGAAATTAAATAATGAACGATTCGATTCAGGCGCGAGTTAAGGGAACTTCTTAACCAACATTCCATTCATGTGTTGTTCTTCTACATCTTGTTCATTACGTGCCATCATTATGTTGAGAAATAAATTTTGATATCTTATGTTTTATTAATACCTGAATTATTTGTAAATATATTCAATATACATAATTGGTCTATTTTATTTACAAAATGGTCTTTGTAAGGGACATCATCTTAATCTCCTTTCATTGAGGCATTTCTTGATGTTATGTACCTTTATTATCCAATAAGGTTTATATAAAATTCTTTTGAAACGTTTTATCATGAATTAATATATTATCATGATATTTAAAGTTTTTTTAAATTTATTTCTTAATTATTTTTATTCATGTTTTTCTTATGTGTAAAGAGACTCTTTAACTAAAACAACATTTTAAATGTTTTAATGATTAATTCTTCTAAAAACTAATATTTCATGTCCATTTATTCAAAATGGTTTTAAGGATTAATTTATATGGATTTGATTGTTTTAATGTGTAAATTCATTTCAAAATTTTCAATGTCGTAGGGGACACTTTGATTCAAAACTCTTCTTTTCAAAAGTTTTAAATAAATTCATTATATTAATTTATTGAAATGATATCTTGTTATTGCAATGTGTAAATGTTATATTTTTTATGCTTGTTTTATGTGTTATGATTATGTTATGGTACTTTTTCATTTGACTGGTGGTTTCGTGATAAACCAAATGACAAGTGGTTTTGTGACAAACCATGGACGGGTGGTTATGTTTTAACCTCCAATTAATTGGGTATAGAAGTCAGTTGTCTGACTATATGTGTGGAAGTAAACCGTATGGTTATTCCATTTAGGTATTTTTATATATCATGTTACCTTTTATATATTACATGTTGATTTATTTGGGTTTTATGGTAATCTTTTAGTTACAAAATAAGGGTATGAAATGATCTCATATTAAGTGAAGTGTTTTTCTACTTATTTAAAGTGAAAATTATTACATTATTATAAAGTTTTGATGTTCTACATGTTGTTTTGAAAACTAATAGTTTTCCTTTTTTTGTGTATCCCTTACTGAGCTTCTCATTCTCATCCCATGTTTTTTAAATTTTTTTCATAGGACATAATGTGGAATAATGTCATGGATGGGATCAAGGAAAAGTCATTCTTCTTAAAACATGGTACAAATCATTTTCTTCTTTTAAGACTTTTTATTTTACAAAATAATGGATACTGAGTAGAAGTTTCAATATGTAATATTCAAGATGTGTTTTATAAGTCATGGTATAATTCTCTAAAGCTCTAGACCTAAAAATATCATTAATATGAACTACTATATTAATTCAAGATTATGTAATGTTAAAGGGTGAGGCCATATAGTTGTTATCAGAGGTTGGTTTAGATATCATTAGAGGTTAGAGTCTTATTTAATAATAAGTAACATAAATATAATTATTAGCATATTAGAAAGATTCGTTTTTATTCTAGATAAATTGAATGAGTTCAAGAAAAAATTAATAAGTATATAATAGTGTTTACTCCCCGAATAAGATATTTAATGATGATTTTACTAATATACTCACACTAAACTTTTTGGTTTTAGTAAATGATTAGATCTTTTCAGCAATAAATTAACAATGGAAGTTAAGAGAACTATGACAGTTTTTTGAATAAGAAAATGAGTGAAATGGGAGGTACAATGGGAAATCTTGTTATTATTCTCAACCAACTATCTGAAGTCATGATTGACCACCTGAATCATGGTGATTTTAATAAGGCATCGTATATGAAAAAAAGTAATCCCATTCGTAATTCAGGTAATTAAAATAAAGGTATGTACATCAACAACCTATGTGTTAATGATGAGGGAAGAGTCACCTAGGAAAATAATTCAAAGGTATGGGAAGATGTTTTAGATGTGGTAATGAAGTTCATAAAACAATAACCTTCCATGGAAAAAGAAAGCATCCAGTTGACTCTATTAAAGGGAAAGATGTTTTTTCAGAAGGATCAACCGAATGTTTCAAATGTGGTGTACATGGTCATTATAAAAATATATATCTCGTGAAGAAGGTTTGTGAATGGGATATATAGGATGGTACAAATATATTTTTACCAATTCCTAATTCCATTCTAATTGTAGATTAGGAAACTGAAAATGACCTATTAAAGGTATGGATTATTTCATAGATCATGTTTTGTCATTACTGAAATATCTGGAAATTTTTCATGATTTATTTTTTGGATTGTATTATAAAATAATAATATGGAAAAACATGGATAAGTGATCATGAATAATGTTTTATGATTAAGATTTCTACATTTTATGAATTAAAGAGTCTTGTTGGATCCCTGTATGATGATATGTTTAAATTTATTAATGATAGGATTACTTTGAATGAATTTTTCTAGTATATGTGACCCTGATGTTTCATATATGAAAATGTTATTAAATAAGGAATTATCTTTTATTATGTGGACATAATGGATAACCTTATGGGTTTATGTGATATTTTATTTTTGAAGAAATTAGACGTTTTTATTTTTTGGGATGAACACGAGAGGTATGAGAAAACATTTGTGGTTAAAATATTTTATGGATATTGCTGAGGAATTTATCTCATTTTTTGGAATGTTATAAAATTATATTATTTTTTAAAGTATATCATGCAGACCATGTGACAACCCATCACATCATATAATGCTGTGAGAATCGAACCCATAACCAAAGTGTGATTGGTATTTATCACCGACCACTGGACTACGTGAAGTCCCTGGTTAGTATGACTAAATATTTTTAGTTAAATGATTTTATGGATCAAGAATAAAGTGATTTGGGTATGTTATATTATATTAAATGGATATTATTTGTATAGGAATATGATTTGTTGATTAAGTGATAAAGGTTATTTTGGAAGATGTCTTCTTTTTTGGTTACACTATATGCCTAAGGAAAATGGAATACTATTAGAATAAATCTTTGGAATAATGGTTGAAATTTTATGTTGGAAGAATCTATGTTTTTGTTATGGACATATATTTACTTGGGTCATTTATTGAAATGATTAACCAATCATAGAGAATATTTTATTAGGTTAATTACTTTTCAGTATGATACTTTAAGAGTAGCCTATGTTATTTGGAGATAAATGTTATGATTTTCGGGGAAGAGTATGTGATCAAATCCTTCTGAATTTTGGTTTTCAATCATAGTTTTTATTATTTTGAATAATTTTAAGGACAATTTTTTATTGAATGGTATTTGATGAACTTTGGGTATTGCTTGTTGAATTTGGGAGATTAAGAGTAGTATTTCATTTTATAAAGGACTATTCTTTTTTGGGATTATCGGATTTTGTACTAATCATTTTAGTTTTGGTTAATATCTAAAGACTAGGGAAATATGTAGTTCATCTTTTTTTATCATGTTATTCTATAGAAGTTGATTATAGCTCTTCAGATGTGACCAAACCATCTTGAATAATCATTGTTTGCAGAAAAGATGAGTTTGTGGTATAAATTTGTTTAAGGATGAAACACTACATGAAAATTAAGTATATTTCCTTATGTACTTAGACAATCTCATAAAATAATTCTTATAATTTATGAAAGGGAACCTAAAACAAAAAACATATGTTCATTTACTTTTCCTATAGGGAAATCAAAGACTCTTTAACCTATCACATGTTTATGGTTTTCTGGTAGTTAACTTTCTCCTGATATTTTTTCTATCACTCTCCATCAGAACATGATGGTTAGTTTTCTCTTCTATATCCACGATTTCCAACATGGAATCCTAGTATGTTTTATTTTGGGTGACCTTTTGTTTCTCTTTATTTATTTTAATGTGATATTTTTAATTACTCTTTTCCCGATGCGGGGATTTCAATGAAGTTCCCAAGGCCAATTTTAAAATTGCGAGGATGTGATTTCCAAAAGGGGGTAAAGATGTAATGACCTAGGTATTTATAAAATAATATTATTTCATATCTATTAATATTTATTAATAAGATACAAATTTTATGTTGATGGGGAAACTTTTTTCGATAGAATATTCAACATGCCATAATGGGTTTCTTTGAAATCTTATGTTGCACACAACTTTGAGTTATACAGAAAAATAATATAATAATAATATTTTTTCAAATTGTAGTTAACAAATATCTATTGTATTGTAGGGAATGAACATAAATAACTAAATTATTAATAAACTTGTTTGTTAAACGGATTCACATTTATCCAATAAATTTTAGATGCTTAAAATAGAAATGAATTGGATTTTAAGCATGAAATACTCTAATAATCATTAAAAGGTAAATTTACCGCCTTTTGATGGTGAACCATTTTAAATATACTTTTTGCCAATATTATATTTTCCATTTTACAAAAAAAACATCTTCTATAAAAGTGGGATTTGAAAATTCATTTTGTGTAAATTTTTGGTATTTTTTTGAAATGTTCATTTTATAATGAATAGTGAAAAATACTGCATTTTATGTCAAAAATATCATCTCAAATAATTTATTTAAATGATTAGATATTCCTTTTATTTTGTTTTAAATAATAATTAGACTATATTTTTATCATTTAAACCAGTCTTTCTCATTTAAAGAAATTTTACTTTGAAATTGGACATAAACACATGTTAATATTTTGATAGTTATTATTTCTTGAAAACACACTTTTTGGTTTTGACAATGGGATTTAATTTTAAATTAATTTATGCAACTTCTGTGTTTTTAATTTCAAAAAATAGATTCCATATTTCAAATTATGAGTTCAAAATTGTATAAATAAGAAACTTTTACTTTTAGACATTATGAACAGTAACTTTAGTAAATATTTTATTTACCATGGTTAAAGGGTAAATTAGGTAAATAAGGGAAACAAATAATAATATAATAATATTAAATTATCCTAACATGTGTTCTAACTCTAATCGATTATACATTTCTGAACATGAGAATCCTTGGGTCGATATGGGGACCCCATAAAGCCACTTTTAAGTAAAAATGACATTTTATAAAAATTAATTTAAAATTAAGGAAACTGAAACATAAACATATATCTTTTACTAAAAAAATTTCTATATTGGGATATATAAGTGATATTTTCAACTATAAATTTTATTATGAAAGATCAAATTATTTCCTACATCATGGAATTTTATTTTTGATTTTTGACAATAAATATATAAATTTAATTTTGACACAATTATGATGAAGTGATTGCTTCATTAATAAAAAATTCAAATAAATAAAATTATAAATTTTAAAAAAATTTAATTTAGATATTTTGATGTAATAAACGAATTTTTTGGTAGATATTTACATGTTATATTTGTTTTATTGATGTTTTTTCGAATCAATCATGTTTTTATGGATTATAAACAAATTCATGATATGAGTAGTGTCCAAATTGACATAATTCATATTCTAAATTATAAAATAATTTATTAAATATTATAAAATTAAAAAATATATAATATTTGTCCAAATTGTTTTAATAAGTATAAAAGTTTATTATGGACACTTTAATTTGATATTTGTCATTTATGGTAACTATTTTGATTCGCAAAATGTTAAATGATTGATAAAATGCTACGAGTAAAAAAGGGTTAAATAAAAATGATAAGGATTAAAAAATATCCAAATCCAGTCCAATTATTATTGAATTATTTTATTTATAAAAATAGTAATCTTATATTCGAATTTAAATAGTTTTTGATCTTTTAAAACATAAAATAATTTTATAAAAAAATAATACATTAAAACTTTCATAAAGAGCCCCCCTCCCCCTTATAAAAGTCCATCACAACTAACCCATTACCCACACCTCTAAAGCCCCTTACCTAAAAGAATATCTTCAAAAATAAGATCAAAAAATCATTTTATTCCTCCTAGAATCCTTCCCCATGGAGTAAGGAAATTCATGTGAGCCCTTTGGCTCATATGAAAGAAGTTACACGATTTGGGGTAACATCTTCTCTCAAGTTTCTTTCCATTATTTTCCTTATTCACTATCTATGATCTTCTTATTAATTGTTGAAATAATAAATAAATTATCCTCAATATACTAGGTTGATATTATGAGAAGTATTCTAAATACACATACACGCACCACTATCATATGGGTATAGAACATACTGTTTCTGGGGACGGTGAACTGCTGCATCACAAAACGATGATTATTCAATATTCTCCTACCACCTCTTATGGTGGCCATTATGAATGAAATTTAATTATATATGATATTTATGATATTTATTTTATCTCCATTCTTCTATAAATATCATTTATAACATACCTTTATTCTTTTCATGTTGTATAAATACGATAATTTCATTTACGGAAGTCCGAACTACCGCCCCCACAATGTGATATGACTTGTTCATGATATACATGGAATGTATAAAAGATGGAATTAATGAAATTAAATAACATATATATCATCGATATTATAATTTTATTATAATATCACTATTTATTATTTATTTTTCATTCCATTAAATATGCAAATAAAATAAAAGTAGCATTCATGCATACGTATGGCTTACCAAATCCATGAATGGTGCATTTCATTTCTTATATCCAAATGTTATGGACTCTTCTAATTACATATATACTAGATATATATGATATATATGATATATAAATCATGAATATCATTCTATAGATAATGGAATTTTGACCACATAGACAATTTATAATTATAACAAGTTTATTTTTGACACAAGTTCCGAACATGAAAAAAATGTATGATATGAACTCAAATAGGTAAATAATTGTTTTAAAAAATTAATAATTGATATAAAAGGAATAATAAAAATAAAAAGGTTCTGAATAAAGTATAAATTAACTTATGCTTATTATTTAGAAAATTAAAGAATGAACAATTCAAGACAGATACGAGGTAAGGGGTCTTCTTAACCCAAATTCCATTCTTAGATTGATCTTCACTTAATGTTTATTTTATGTTATCATTATGGGAAAAAAGAATTTTGATATCTTATATTGAATTTATACATTATTTATGTTTACTTATAGTGAATACTCATAATTGAACTATTTTATTTAAAAAATGATCTTTGTAGAGGACATCATCTCAATCACCATTAATTGAGGCATATTTTGATGTTATGCACCTTTATTATCATATATGGTATGTATAAAACCCCTTTGAAATGTTATATCATGAATTAGTATATTATCATGATATTTAAATATTTGTTTAAAGTTATTCCTTAATTATTTTTATTCAAGTGTTTCTCCAGTGGTAAGAGACTCTTCAACTAAAACAACATTTTAAATGTTTTAACGATTTATTCTTATAAAACCTTCTATTTCTTGCCCATGTCTTAAAAATTATTTTTTAGGATATATTTATATATACATGAGTGTTTTAATGTTTAAATTATTTTAAAATTTCTCAAATTGGTATGGGACACAATGATTCAATGCTATTTTTTAATATATTAAATGAATTGATTATATGAATTTATTGAAATGATATCTTATGATTGAAATGTGTAAATGTTATTTTTCCTTTATTCTTATTTTATGTGTTATTATTATGTAATGGTACTTGGAAATTTGACTGGTGGTTAAATGATAAATCATAGGATGGGTGGTTTCATGATAAACCAAGGACGGGGGAATATGTTATAACCTTCAATGAATTGGGTAGGGAAGTAGGTCATATGGTTATTTCATTTAGTGGTATGTGTGGATATTTACCGTATGGTTATTCCATTTCAGTATCATTGTGTCCCAAGATAGATTTTATATTCAATATGTTTCTTTCTATGGGTTTTATGGTAATCATTTTTTAGAAAAGAAGGGTAAGAAATGATCTCATATTCAGAAATTTTTTCCAACTTCTTTAAGGTGAAAAGGTTTACTTTATAATCATGTATTCATGGTATACATGTTGTTTTAAAAACCAACTATTTTCCTTCTTCGTGTGTCCCTTAATGAGCTTTTTATGATCATACCAAGTTTTATAATTGTTTTTTACAAGACTTAAGGTGTAATAGGGTCTATGATGGGATCAAGGAAATGTCATGCTTTTTAAAACATGAAACAAAACATGTTTCTTTTCATTTACGATTTTTTATTTTATGAAAAAATAGATACTGATTAGAAGTGTCTACATATAAAATTCAATATGTTTTCATGACCTAAATCTATAATGATTTAAAACTGAGAAGTTCCTCAATGTGAATTATTAACTTAATTTCAGATTATGTAATTTTTATGGTTGGGGACTTATAGTTGGTATCAGAGGTTGGTTTATATATCTTCAGAGGTTAATGTGTTATTTAAGGATAAGTGATATAAATATTTTTTTTTGCATATTAGAAAGATTCATTTTTATTTTAGATAAATTTAATGAGGTAAGGATAACAATAATAAGTATATCCTAGCGTTTACCCTCCTTATAAGATATTATATGATGTTTTTACTAATATACTGAAACTGACCATTTTTTTTATAAAATTGTTAGATGTAGCAGAAACCAAAGTAAAAATAAATGTGAATAAAATTGTAACTGTTTTCTGAATAAGAAATAGAATTCAATGGGAGATGCAATGTGAACTCTTGTGTTTACTCTCAACCAACTATCTGAATTAATGATTGACCACCTAAACCCTAGTGATTCTTATGAGGCATCGTATATGCGATAAACGAATCCCATTGGAAGATCAGGTAATAACCATAATAGAAACTATATTAAAAAAACTTATGTGTTAAGTATGAGGAAAGAAACACCTAGGAAAATTCTTCAAAGGGATAGGAAGATGTTTCAGATATGGTAATGAGCATCATAAAACAAAAAACTTCCATTGAAAAAAGAATAATCCAGTCTACTCTATGAAAGGGAAAGAAGTTCTTTCCAAAGGATCAACATAATGTTTTAAATTTTGTGTGCATTGTCATTATAAAAATAGATGTCTTATGAAGAATACTTGGGAATGGGATTATCAGGATCGTACAAATATATGTTTACAAATTCCTAATATCATTCCAATTTAAGATGAGAAATTTGAAAATGACCTATGAAATGTATGGATTATTTATTAGCTCCTATTTTGACATTACTAAAATCTTAGGAAATTATGTATGATTTTTTTCTAGGAAATAAGTATAAAATAATAATATGTAAAAACGTCAATAAAGGATCAGGAAGAATATTTGATGATTAATATGCCTACATTTTAGGAATTAATGATTTATGATGGATCTATAGATGATGATATTTTTGAATGTTTTAATGATAGGATTACTTTTGAAGAAATTTATAGTATGTGTAACCATGAAGTTAAATATGTGAAAAAGTTATTCAATAAATAATTATCATTTCTTATGTAGACATAATGGATTACCTTAGGGTTTCATGTAATCTTTTTGTGTGTGGAAATTATAGGTTATTACATTTTGTGATGAAAATGAAAGGTATGAGATAACATTTGTGGTTAAAATATGTTATGGTTATATTTGAGTAATTTATCTCATTTTTTGGAATGTTATAAAATTATATATTTTTTGAAAAAGTAAAAAATGAAAACCATGTGACAACCCATCGCATCAGATAAATCTATAGTAATCGATCCCATAACCAAAATGCAATTGATATTTATTGCCTACCACTGGACTACGTGAAGTCCCTGGTTTGTATGACTAATTATTTTTAGATAAATGATTTTATAGATCAAGAATAATTTTATTTTGGGAACTTATTTTTATCAAATTGATGTCCATAATATTGGATAAGGATTTTGTGATTAAGTGATAATGGTTATTTTGTATGACGTTTTCTCTTTTGGGAACACTATATGACTACGAAAAATAGAATACTGAGGGATTTAATTTGTAGAGTATTGGTTGAAATTTTATGTTGCTAGAATCTATATTTTTTGTGGACATATGTTGTTTTGCGTTATTTATGGAAATTATTAACCTATCATAGAGAATATTTGATTAGGTTAATTACTTTTCAATATGAGATTTTAAGAGTAATTGATGTTATTTGGAGATAAATGTTATGATTTTGTGGAATACTATGTTATCAAATTAATCTGAATTTTGGGTTTCAATATTATTTTGGATTGCTTTGAAGAAGTTTAAGAACAATTTTGTATAGAATGGCCTTTTTGAAAACATTGGAAATTGATTTTTGAGTTTTTAAGATTAATAGTTGTTTTTCATTTTATAATGGACTATCCATTTTGCAGATTATCTGATCTTTTACTAACCATTTATGTTTTGGTTATTTTCTAAATACATAGGAAATATATATTTCATCATTTGTGTATCATTTTATTCTCTAGGAGTTGATTATAGAACCTCATATGTGACCAAGTAATCTTGAATACTCATCGTTTGGATAAAAGATGAGTTTGTGGTAAAAACAATTAAAGTCTGAAACTCTATTTGAACAGTAAGTATATTTCCTTATGTTCTTATTTAATATCAGAAAATAATTTCTCAAATATATAAAAGGGAACCTAATAAATACTTTGTTCATTTATTTTTCTTACATGGAAATCAAAGAGCATTTAACATATAACATGTTTATGGTTTTTTGGGAGTTAGCATTCTCCTGATATTTTTTTCTATCACTCTCTATCAGAACTTAATGGTTAGTTTTATTTTCCATATCCATGATTTCTTAAATGAAATCCTAGTATGTGTTATTTTGGGCAACATTAGTTTTTCTGATTCATTCTTTTAAATTGATGTTTTTATTGACTCTTTTTCTAATGTGAGACATTCAATGAAGTTCCCAAGCCCAATTTTGAAATTGCGAAGACATAATATCCAAAAAGGGGGAAGGTTGTAACGACCTAGGTACTTATAGAATAATAATTTTTCATATATATTAATATTTATGAATATTTTTTTAAATTTATTTTGAAGAGGACACTTTTTTTGATAGCGCACACAACACGCAATAACAGGTTTCTTTGTAATCGATATTGCACAGAACTTTTAGTTATACCAAAAAATAATATGATGTTATTATTATATTAAATGGTTGTTAAATCATCACCATTGTATTTTTTAGAATTACATTAACTAACTAAATTGTTATTAAACATGTTTTTTAAATTTCCTTATATTTATCCTATAAATTTTAGAGGATTAAAATATGAATGAATTTGATTTTAAACATGAAATATTCTAATTTTTTTTAAAAGGTCGATTTACCACCTTTCGATGCAGAATCCCATCTAAGTATAGTTTTTATAATTTTATATGTTCCATGTGACAAAATAAATTTCTTATTTATAAGTGGGTTGTCAAAATTTAATTTGGATAATTTTTTGGTATTTTTCTGATAAAGTTCATTTTTAATGAATAGTGAAAAATATTGAATTTTAAGTCCAAACTGTCTTTTCATCTAATTTATTTATATTATTAGATTGTTATTTTAATTGATTTTAAATTATAATTATATAATATATTTATCATTTAATCCAATTTTTTTCATTTTAAGTAATTTTATTTAGAAATCTGATATAAACACATGTCAATCTTTGATAGTTATTATTTCAAAAAAATGCGTTTTTAGGTTTTGACAACAGGATTTAATTTTAAATTAATTTATGCAAATTATATGTTTTGAATTTAGAAAAATGGATTCCATATATGGAATTTGGACGCCCAAATTTTTTATATAGATAACTTTTATTTTTAGACAATATGAATAGTATTTTCAGTAAATAATTTTTTTACCATTGTTAAAAAGTAAGTCCGGTAAATAAGGTTAAAAAATAATATTATAATAACATTAAATTACATTAAAATGTGTCCAAACTCTATTTTATGATACATGGACAATCATTGGAATCATTGGGTCAATTTTCGTACCCAATAGAGCCACTTGTAAGTGAAAATGACATTTTATTAAAATTAATTTAAAGTTAAGGAAAATGTAACATAAACAAATATCTTTTACTAAAAATATTTTCATATGGGGTTATATAAGTGATATATTCGACTTTAAAAATTCATTAGAAATATAAAACTATTTCCTACATCATGTTATTTTATTTATAATTTTATACATTATATAAATAAATTTAATTATGACACAATTATGATGCAGGGATTGTTCATTAATAAATGATTCAAATAAATGATATTATAAATGTTAAAATAAATGTAATTTGGTTATTTTGATGTCATAAAAGAATTTTATGGATGATATATACATTTTATATTTTTATTAATGATTTTTTTTATAATCAATCAAGATGTTATGGATTTTAAAAAAATGTCATGATATGAATATGTAAAAATTATCCTAATTCTTATTTTAAAATATAAAATATTTTATTAAATATTATAAAATTCAAAAAAATATATAAGACCCATAAAAATTGTTTTCATAGATTCAGAATCTTATTATTGACTATTTATTTGGTTGTTTTTCATGTTTTGCAAAAAAGTTTATTCTCAAAGTGTTAAATGCTTGATAAAATGGTAAGAGTAGAAAAAGGGTTAAATAAAAAAGATATGGATTAAAAAATATCCAAAACATGTCCAATTCTTATTGGATGATTTTATTTACAACAATAGTCATCTTATATTTGAATTTAATTAGTTTTGGTACTTTTTAAATAGAAAATAATTTTATAATAAAACAATACTTTCAACCATTCCAAAAGAGACCCTCCTCCCCCGTATGGAAGGTCATCACATATAACTCATTTTTCACACCCATCAATCCCCATGTATCATCCAAATTATACCCAAATAACATCCCGAAATACCTATATTCCTCATATAAGACATACCCAAGGTAGAAAGAAATTCAAGAGATCTATTTGGCCCAAATCCAGAAAAGTTACCCGATTTGAGGTAACGTCTTTTATGATGTTTCTTTCCATTATTTTTCCTTATCCACTCACTGTGATAATTTTTTTAAGTTTTTACATAAAAACACCATTATACACAATATAATAGGTAGTTTTATGATAAATATTCTAACTATACTTCCACGCACCTCTGTCTAATAGGTATAGAACATATTGTTTCTATGGACGGTGAACTATTACCTCACGAAAAGATGATTGTTCGGTCTTCACCTACCACCTCTTATGGTGGCCATTATGATGGTGTTGTAATTTTATATGATATTTATGATATTTATTTATCTCAATTATTCTTTAATAATCATTTATAACATAAATTTATGCTTTTCATGTTGTATAAATATGATAATTTCTTTGAGGTATTGAGGACTATCGCCCCCTCAAAGTGATATGAATGGTTCATGCTATACATGTAACATATAAAGGATGCAATTAATGAGATTAAGTAACATATATAACATATTTATTATACTGTAATTATAATATACCCATTTTTCATTTAGTTTTCTTTTCATTAAATATGAAAATGAAATGAAAGTAACGTTCATTCTTACATATGGGTTACCTTCTCCATGAATAGTGCATTTCATTTCTTATATCCAAATGATATGGACTGCCCTATATATATATATACTGGATATATATGATATATATGATAACTAAATCATGAATATAATTCTGGATATAATGGAATTTTGACCACATGGAAATTTTAAAATTATAACAAGTTATTTTTTACACAAGTTCAGAACATCGACAAAATATCAAATATGAACTCAAATAATTAATTAATTGTTTTAGCAAGGTAATAAGTGATATAAAAATAATAATAAAATTAAAATAGGTTATAAATCAAGTATAAATTATCTAAGTTTATTATTTAGGAAATTTAAGAATGAACGAGATATGTGAGACATGAGGTAAGGGAACCTCTAAACCAAAATTCCATTCTTGGGTTGATCATCTACTTCTTGTTTATTCCATGCTATCATTATGTAAGAAATTAATTTCGGTATCTTAACATTTATTTATACATGATTTATGTGTACATATAGTGAATACACATAATTGATCTATTTTATTTACAAAATGTTCTTTGAAAGGGACTTCATCTCAATCTCCTTTTGTTGAGGAATATATTGATGTTATGCACCTTTTTTATCCTATACGGTGTATATAAAATCCTTTTGAAATATTAGATCATGAATTATTATATTATCATGATATTTAATGTTTAGTTTAATTTTATTCTTTAATTATTCCTATTCAAGTGTTTCTCATGTGGTAAGAGACTCTTCAACTAAAACATTGTTTTAAATGTTTTAATGATTTATTCTTCTAAAACATTCTATTTCATGTCCGGGTATTAAAAATGGTTTTAAGGATTTATTTATATAGAAATGAGTGTTTCAATGTGTAAATTAATTTCAAAAGATTCAAAATGGTATGGGACACTTTGATTAAAAATTCGTCATTTTGAATATTTTAAATTAATTGATTATATGAATTTATTGAAATGATTGAAATGTGTAAATGACATTTTTCAATTTATGCTTGTATTATGTGTTATGATTATGTCATGGTAATTTGAAATTTTATGAGTGGTTACGTGATAAACCAAATCATAGGTATTTCCATGATAAACCAAGGATGTTTGATCATGATATAACCTCCAATGCATTGGGTGTGGAATTCGGCTATATGGCTATTCCATTTAGTTATATGTGTGGAATTAGACCATATGATTAATCCATTTTAGTATGTTTGTGTCCCAAGTTAGCTTTTATATGGTATATGTTTCGTTATATAGGTTTGATAGTAATACTTTAGTTACAAAAGAACGGCCAGAAATCATCTTATATTCAGTTAAGTGTTTTGCTACTTCTTTATGGTGAAAAGTATTACTTTTTGAAAAAGTATTCATGGTTTAAATGTTGTTTTTAAAACTAACAATTTTCCTTATTTTTGTGTCCCTTAATGATATTTTTATTCTCATCCCATGTTTTTGAAATGTTTTTCACAAGATATCAGGTAGAATAGGGTCAAGGATAAGGTTGAGGATATGTCTTGATGTTTAAAACATGGAACTAAACATGATTATTTTCATTTATGTGTTTTTATTTTAGGAAAAATGGATACGAAGTATAAGTGTCTACATGTAATATTCATGATGTTTTGTATTAGTAATGACCTAATTCTCTAAAGCTCTAAACCAGAAAATATCCTCTATTTGAATTATTAACTTAATTCAAGATTACGTAATGTTTAAGGATGGGGCCATACATTTTTAATAGGTCTATAGTGGAGAGTATTCACACATAGGTCATAGGTAACAAATAGTGGAAGAAACAAAATTTTATAACAAATATCAGAATCATATAATAAAAATACTGTAGAAAAAGAAAAAAATAATCACAAGTGAATAATTAATAAGTGCGGAAGCAGATAAATAAATCCATATACAAAAACATGTCATGATATGATGTATGTAATAATTTAAAGGTTCGTAAAGCATGAATACAAGTATGAAATCAATGAATTAATGAAAATGAAACAAAACAAAAAATGTATCTTAAGAAAATTATTGGTTCTCTACCTCCAATCTACATCTTTAGTATCAGGAAACACTGAAACATAGGATGTATAATTCTTCCTTTTGTCCATACCTATGAGAATGATGTCTACTTCGATACCAAGTAGCACATGATCAGGGAGTGAGATAAAATCCCAGTAGGATGGCACCCATATGTCTAAAACATTCAATTTATTTCCGTAAACAAATGCAGTGAGCCAATATATGATAAATTTAATAAATTAAATGACCATAATAAAATAAATATATCTTATTTTGGGTCATCAACGACACTCATGTCATATCATCTGCTTCATCCAAAGCTATGAATCTAAATATGTTACCTATGATAAGTAGAATGTGTGTATATATATATATAAATGGAAAAAAATAGAAGGATAACAAAAAAAATATGAAAACATTTTTCTTTACTTTGCGGTCTATTTTATGTGTCAAGAAACTGTGCTTCTAAGCACCAAAATATATCACAATTCACATCGAACTTGAGTAGTTTCAATAATTACCTTCCAATAATTATCATAATTATTATTTTCATGTTTATAGCTGGATTCAGAGCCTGTCTGGAAGGTGTCTCTATGGTAAATACTTTAATTTATCCAATACAATCGAGCCCATCCAAGGCAATCTTTTGAAAGTCCAAGTATCACTCTAGGAATGTCTTTGTCATGATTCGGTCATAGTATCACACATAAGGGGTCATGTATCACATGAGAAATGGCGTAACCAATTTTATAATGGTTCCATTGTCGAATGACCCTTTGGGAGCCGATTTCACTCATGTGTATATAGAAAGACTTGGGAATCCCTTGTCTAGAAAATCTGAAGACATCACCCCCTAGCACGTAATTGTAAATAGTCTGGAACTGAGAGTCCATGTGTGGGTATTTAATATGGAACTTGCATTCTCTCACTTCCCTGAATTTAATTAGATTTCAAAAAAATATGATATCAAAGTATATTCATTTATAATTGTATCAAAACAATATATTTAACTCAAATCCACGTACTAATGATCGTTCAACCCAAGAAAATATAGCCCAATGAAATTTATCAGTGAAATTAGAAAAAAACACATATCACATTTATAATGGCCCTACAGGTTAATAACTTAACATGGAAGAAAAATCATTAGGAATAAAGAACCAAAAAAACTTAAGGTTCATGGTTCAAAATATTCCTAAATAATTTATTGAATTAAATCTCAACAAAAAGAGATCACACAACACTTGAAATTAATGAATTAAATTATACAGTGCTAACTAAAAATAGACAAATAACGTCACTACACCCAATGGGGCTATCCAATGATGTTGAAAACAATTTATATAGGTTGGATTATTTCAACAAGTGTGAAATGGTTAAAAAATACAGTTTTATTCATTTTCAAAATGTAAAATTAAATATCTCCAGTCGGAACCAATGATCGGAAACATGTGTGATCTCAAAAATTCATAAAAACTAGGGGAAATAGAGTGGACTCCCAACCATGTAACCATAGAGTATCCAATGCTCTACAACGATCTGTGATTTGACATTAAATGGAAGAGAAAAATGATTTAAAAATAACCCCAATTTCAGGTAAAGCCCTTTTGCAGTATACTTCACGATAGATAGGGGTGAGATCCTACGATTCTTAGTTCATGAGATTAGACTTGCTGAGAGAATTACTATGCCATATACGATGAAGAAAATGGGGAAGAAATGGACTTGTAGCAAGAATCCTAAGGTACAGGAGGGGTGGTGCACACCACATAGCTGGAGGGGGATGCGAAGCACCAAACAGGGGGAGCAGAGGAAGAGAGAAAGAAAAAAAGAAAAGAAATAAAGGGAAAAAGAAATAAATAAAAAATGAAATATACAACAATAATAATAATAATAATAAAGTGGGAGAAAAAATAATTAATAAAAAAATTTTTACCCCTTTTTAATTTATTTTAATCATTCACTAACCATTTTTTATTTTCTTATTTATTTCTATCCCTCGTTAAATTTTTTTAATTTCATTTAATTTATTTTCATTTCTTTTTATTCCTTTAAAATTATTTTTAGCCTAATCATTACGCTAGGGGGCTACATAAAATTTTTACACATAGCACGAAAAATTATTTAAATAATTTTAAAAGGTACCTAGGACTCGCAATAGGGTAGGCAGGCACACGCCCTAGTTCACATTAAGAATTTCAAATAAAAATTTAAACGGTCTACACCATGGCTTAAAATGAGACATTACAATAATTTAAATGGGAAATTAATAATATTTTTCTGAACCCATCAACAAATATCCAACCATATATAAATATTTGTGTGTTATACATATATATATATATATAGACACTTACACACATCTCTATAAGAATATATATATACACCCTCACATGTATGTAAACCTATATATATATATTGATCCCCATATATAAATAGAACATATATATATATATATATACATCATTGTTTTGTACCAAACTAAAAATTATAATAGTAATTAAAATTATTATTATTTAATACAATGCATCAATGACATCATTATTATTTTAATGAAAACCATCATTAAAAACTAATAACACCTAATAAATTAATATTAATTGTATATTTTCATTTAATATGAACAATTAATAATATCAAAATTATTACATTGTCCACTTATTATTTACACCGCAACATGATTTATTAAATTCGTAAGTATATTTTCATTTTTTGTCTTCTACGCAAATAATAATATTAATAATAAAATTAAAATTATTATTTTGAATTGCCCAACAAAAATATTTATAACCCAATTAAATTGTTTATAGGTTCAATCTGACTGAATGTTTGATACTCGCAAAAGTTATACCTCAGCTAGGGTAAACCCCAGGTTCCGAACCTAATGGCGGAATCATATTTCTGATATGACACACAGTTTGAGAGAAACTATTTATTTATTATGAAAAATTGTATTAATTAATAAATTAATTAGTAAATGTATTATTGCGTTCGTGGTTTCCCTACACTTGATGTACATTAAATTTATACACTCTATATGGTAAACACGGCATTACGAACCTAAAATGGATCTCATATTTCTCATATGATTCACCGTTTGAGAGTTATTTCATTTTTTGGAAATAAACACACATGTGTATAAAAAAATATATTTAATATTTTTATTCTATCAACGTAGACGGTCTACAGACATCAAAACCCTGCACTAACTCAATTTCTAAGTCAGAAAATATTTCATAATATATTTCAAAGTGGAAAATAAGGTTTTTACCCTTCATTTATTTTATTTTATTTTTTAATTTTAATCTAATTAATTTAATTTATTTCCATTAACAGATGCATCATAGTTTCAACTATTAGAAATAAAAAATCTCTGATACTAGGTTTTAAAAATGGCCTGCCCAACTAATGGAAATATTTAATTTCCTTCTCTTTTTTCATTGGGATCAAAACATGGGATGTTACACATATATTCAAAATGTGTATTATTATGGTGGAGTGTTATTTTTTCATTTATTTTTCAATTATTTAATATTGCCTTAATAAGTTGAATTTTACCTTTCATTGAGATCCTTGAATCATTGGAAGGATAACCAATCTTTTTTATTATAGTATGTTTCATGGCGATGGACTGGATCCTATTTTTTGATATTAAATTCTTAATTTATTTTTATAGTTTGAGAGTTCATTTCATTGACTAATTTTGTTCTTTATATTCACGTACATTAAAAACTACACATTATGAGTTCTATTATGATTCAATTCCTTGGAGTGATAATGATAATGATCCTATCAGTGAATTGATTACTATCCTTGTTATATTTTATGGGTTAAATCAAATAATTATACTGGGAACCTATCTCATTAACTGGATATATCTTGAACTATTGAATTGAAAATTCATCGAAAAATAATAATATTCATTCAAGCATAAACAAAAACCTAGGATTAACCCATATCCATTAATTATTTTCATTAATATAATTATGTTTTTCATTCTTAAATAAAAACCATTTTAGTTAGAACATTAGTATTTTATTTTCAAAATATCAATCAATACCGAATATGGCCACATCATAGCCAAACCTCCCATCAAATCAGATTGGCTCGTGGTTTCCTCTTTGGTCCATGAGGATTAGATCCCTACCATTACTATAATGAATCATTCTGCCTATTTCTTAAAATGGGTCATCACCGAAAAAAATTTCCATTTTCGGTACCCATGTAAGTTATCTTAGACACTTTAATTCTTTTCTGACCATAAATTCTCTTTTCTCACCCCCCATTTCTCTTATATTATCCCCATTTTGTTTCTATGTGTCCAAAGAATATCAAATTATCATTTTCATCTATTATAATGGATCATATTGAAAATTAACCATTCATAAACGAATGGTTTAAAAAAATGGGATGAAAATATTTCGATGACCCTATCATTTGGAAATTCTCTAATCAATCCATGAATCATTGACCCACATATGGTGAAATGTACAATTAATGGTATGATGAATTGTTAACGGATAAATTTCCAATCCTCTTAAGGATGGTTGAAGAGACCGAATATAATAAATTATATGATGTCCAAAAACATATATATCCCAATTCCTAAAACAATTCATGAAAAATTGAGTGAATAAAGGATAAAATGGATTCATAAGTATTATCCTTGATATTATAAATACAGAGAATTGAAAGAGTTATAGAACCCATTCTCACTCATTATTTCCATTCCCCATCAATAATTGAAGAATATTTTCTCCTAAAATATTCACATGAATTTATAGAAGAACCTTCCTTTCTATTTGGGATAGATGAATATGATCAAGGAATTGATGAAGGGTATTTAAATTAGGATGAAATTTATTTGATATAATTATTAAGAGTGTAATATTACATCATGTGATTATTTTCCCAAACATTTCTCCATTATTGATATTTCAAGACCACCAAACACTAATACATTAAGAGAAATCAAAAACATTAAGTTCATACCCACTCTTGACATTCAAATTGAAAATTTTGGGTTGAATAATGTTCTCAAAATGAACAAATTCATTCTAAATTTTTTAGTGGAGAAACTAATTCTGATTAAAATTGTCAATATTCTATATGAAATTACAATCAAACCAAGCTAAAATTATTGTCATTCTTTACTCCCTAAAGTATCACATCATAGGTTATAAACATGACCAGTAAAATGTAATTAATTATTTTTATTGAAACCAAGAATATATGAATGTAATTTAATCCTTATTGGAGACAAAAAAAAGAAACTATATCAATGATTTATGATATTCATTTGATTTTTCCATTCATTATAGAAGAAATGATTATACATTACCCAAATTGAAAATATATAATCAACCTTAGTCTACTAGAAACAGATAAAAATGGGGACCTAAAAATGTTAAAAGTTGTTATTGGAAAATTTGGGTGGTCCATTCGAGCTAAAGGTATTAAACTAAGCACATACTGGGTTGGAACCTAGCTTCTACATTGTTTTTTTTATTTTGTGTTTTTTTTGTTTTTTCTGTGTTGAGGTAACCCCCTTGGGGTTTCCATTTTGATCTAATTTTTCTTGTGTGTGAGATTTTTATTGTAAATAATTTTAGTATTTCAAAATAAAAACCATGATTTATAAAGTTGAAACCCATCCATCAATCATCCCATATGAGTCTACAAGTGATGTGAATCCAAATATATCATTTTATTATTGATGGGAAATCATTTTCAAACTATATCATTTTTCCATTAATTAATTTCAAATCACAATCTTTCCCTCTTTCTTAAAAATTCCAATCTCCCTCTTCTCTAATATTTAAACACTGAGGGAATGGTCATTATATGTAAGGGGGAGTGAAAATATTAGATTTAGAAAAATTGATTTTATCAAAAATTTCAATTCATTTTCATTTCATCTGATAATATTTAGACAAAAAAACTGAATGTCAAATCATTTTGAATTCCTTGATTATGATTTTAATGCATTTTTATATGGTATTTTTCAACATTTTTATTTTTATACAATTAAATCAAAATTCACCAACGAATGTCCACTCAATTTTGGGTTTAAGTTTGATTCCTTAGGCCCCTTTAATTTTTTCATGGTCTTTGTGACCAATTTTTGTTTAATTTTAGTATCCAAAAAATAAATAAATAAAAATACCTCATAGATAAATGTGTTGTCAAAATGTGGGGATTATGGAACATGGAAATTCTGATTACATAGTTTTTTATAACAGATTTTGGCTTCACATCACTATTTTTTAGAATGGAATTGAAAAAATTTGTTGTATCTGACACATGGGGATCGTGAATCAATAGTTTTCTTTCCCAAATTTTATCCTTTCATATATATTCTGGTTAAAAAGAAAAAACTACAAAAAAAAAACAAAACAAAAAAATGAAAAATGATACCATTAGATAATAATATTAATGTGTAATGTGATTCCCACCTAGAGCGTCCATTTTTTTCTATTGAATAAGAAAATGGGCCACATATATTTTGAGATACACAATATGACATCATGTTTAATTTAATTTGGATGAATTTTAGCCATGAATTTCAAAAAAGTAATTTTCATGGGATTGGTATATTCTGGTGAAACTAAATTATGTTAAATTATTTTTAATCTTTTCATATATTTTTGGAATGATGCATTTTTATGATAATGGTATGTTAAATTTTGATTAATAAGGGGTTTCAAATTCATATTTTTGAGATACATTTTTCTCGGGACTAAAAAAATCAAGTTGGGGGTGTGATTAAAACATAAAGTGGAAAATATTCATGTTTATATGTTAATATCAATGTGTTTCAATGTCTATACACAACAATTTTAGTGTATTTCATAAATTGATATTCATTTCACATCATCGTGTAATTCATGATTAATGTGTCAATTTGAGATCAATTAATAATATTTTTCTGAAATTCCTTATTTTGATTATCTAAATTTTATATTGTAATATAATATTTATCACTTTGTTCAGAAAATTTAATCTTTTAGGATCAATTTATGAATCATGAGGAAAGATGCATATTTTTGGAAATGAACACATAAATTTTTAGACAATGTATAATGGTCCTTAAGCCCATCAAATAAATGTGGAGTTGAATATTCAATCCCACTATAGAAAACATTTTAACTTTATAAATATAAATTTATATGGATAATTTCATTAAACTATATATAGGGATAATTCCGGATTTTTCAATGAGATCTAGGGAGCCGAAGTTAACATTTAATTTGTGGGACAGAGTTGATTGCCCATAGAATCAGCCCACCATTTCGAGCAGAACATCCAAATAGATGATCCAATTGGCCTGAAATTTTGAAATATATTAGAAGAACCATGTAATAATATATTTCTATTGTATGAACCCTACATATCTGGCCATATTCAATGTTTAATTCACATGTCCAAAAGGGGGATGAATTTGGTCCTATTTTTATCGGCAACATTGAAAAGTAAAATCTCTTTTGATTTCTCATCAAACTATTACTATCCTAAGTAGTGGGGAAAGAATTTATCTATATGGGATATAACCTAGGATCCTAATTTTCTTATTTAATGTGGGGGTGGTGAAGTTATTTTTGGATCCATGTTTTATTCTCTCTATTGTAATGTTATACTAACATTTTTAATGAAATGTTCTTTTTTTATCATGTGATTTTTTCAATCACATTAGTTTCTTAATAAACTTTCATCATATTCTTATTATTTAATTTTTATATCAATTTTATTATCACATTAATAACATTGAATCATGGTTTGGATTTATTCACATAAAAATTGTGAAATTCTTCACAAAAATAGTGGTGTGTTCTTGTTCTTTTATTGTTTTTCATTTATTCAATTCTATATTTATAATTCAACAACCACCATCCATTGAGATCCTTGAATCAATTGAAGGATAACCAATTTTTGGTTTGATTATAGGGGGTTTCTTAGGGATGGATTTTATTCTATTTTTTGTTATAAATTATTAATTTATTATATGGTTTAGAGTTCCTTTCTTTGACTTATTTTCTTATTTATCTTCACTAACTTTAAAGACTAGATCTTTTGAGTTCTAGTATATTCCAATTCCATGAAGTGATAATGAAATTGATCCTCTTTGTGGATTGGTTATTAGAATTAGTATTGTGTAAATATTAAATTTGATAATGATATTGGGGAATTGTATTATAAATTGTTTACCTCTTTAACTATTGACCAAAAAATTAATAGAAAACCAATTACATCCATTATAGACCTAAAACCAACCTAATATAGACCCATATATATTAATTATTTCCATTAAAATCATTATGATTTTCATTCTTAAATACAAACAAATTTTTTAAGTACATTATTATTTTATTTTCACAACTGAAATCAATACCAAAGATGTCCACTTCACAGCTAAACCTCCCACCAAATCAGAGTGTCTCATGGTTTCTTCTTCGTTCCCAATGGATGATATCCCTACCTATACTATAATGTCCACTCATATATGTAGGGACAATTTGGGCTTCACCAGGTCGTAGTGGATCACCTTACTAAGTTAGCACAATTCATCACAATTAGATAACACTTCTATTTAGATCAGATTTGTATGATATACATTACGTAAGTGGAAGATTTAATGGAGTAACACATTTCATTAATTATTATTAGGGTTCTGAGGTTTACCTAGATGTTTTTGAAATGTCTTCAACAATCACATGATATTGAGTTGAGTTTCATAACTACATATCATCCTCATATAGATGGTTAGTTTTAGAAAAAATTAAAATCTTAAAGGATATGTTGATATATTTGTCTTTGGATTTAAATGGTTTTTTGGATCAACACCTTCCTATAATATAGTTTTCATATAAAGATATCTTTTACATGAGTATTAAAATGGATCCTTAGGAAGCCATATTTAGAATTAATTTTTGATATCCAACATTTATGAATAAGGCTGGAGAAAATAATATATTGTGACCTAATATAGATAGGGAAATTTCAAAGAAGGTTAGAGAACTTAAAAAACACATAATGGTGGTAAAAATTTGACAAAAAAGTTACAATTATACTTGTAAATGTGATGTGGAATTTTAAGTTGGTGATAAGGTCATTCTATTAATTTATCATATTAGGAAGGTAGGCTATCGATTGATGCTTCCAAAAAACCTCTCTCAAGTCTATGATGTGTTCAATGTATCTCTCCTAAGGAATTACAAACCCGACCCTTCACTTTTATAGAATTTTGAGGTCAAACCTCTTGAAAAAGATCTTTCTTATGAGGAACAACTAAAGGAGATTTTTTGGATCATAGAGGAAAATTTCTATGAAACAAGACCGCTCACATGGTGAAGGTTTTTTGTCAAAACCTCTAGTTTGAGGAAGCTATGTGGGAACCTATGGATGTAATGAGGAAGTAGTATCATTATTTTATTGTACTAAAGTGATTTAATTTATTAGAAAATATCATTTTTATGCGGTTAGAATGTAACACCTATAAATTTTATGAAATATTTTTTCTCAGTTAAATTAAATTTCATTTATAACTTTCACATAACACAAAACTGAGTTCTAATGATCCATAATATTATATTTATATTACGATTAAACATGGTGGTATTAATATAAATAAAAAAATTAAATAATTATTATAATATTTTAATATAAATAAAACATATTTATAAAAAAGTATTGAGTTCTTTGAAAATTCTATATATGTTATGAAATTTCTATTTTCTAAAAAAATATTTTTATTTCTTTTGATGAAAAAATAAAAAAAAGTAATTTTAAAAAAATAAAATTTATATGAAAAAAGAAATTTAATTGTTTTAATCAAAAAGTAAAATTATCTAGGGTTGAATACTCCATATTTTTCTATAAATATTAATTTTTTAATTAATAGTGAAAAATATTTGTTTTTAATGAGAACTAACTTTTCATTTGAATAATTTACAAGGTAAAATTTTAAAAAAAATGTTTTAAAGGTAAAATTACATCCATTGTATTATAATTATTCAAATATATGTCATTGTAAACAACTTTATGTTTTATATTTATATAAAATCAGTTAAATCATTTGAACCATTTTTCTTTCAGAACACGCTTTTTTATCACCTCTATGGGTTTAATTTTTAATTAAAATTTGGCATTATTGTGAATGGAATTTGGAAAAATAAATTAAATATTTGGAATTAGAATAATTAATATTATCTAATATGTTTAAATTAATTTTTTACCAAAAAATTAGGGAAATTAATAAAAATAAATCATTGTGGTTATGGTTAAAACGGGATTACCAAGGGGTTAAAAAATATAATTCATAAAATGACCTATAAAATATTATAAAAAATATTATAGACATATTTAGACCCTATCACCACAATGGTTTAACAATAACCCTTTTGGATACTTTTTTAATGTAAAAAACCTCGTTACATTTTATTCCTTCCAAAAATTCCATTGGTGTCCTCTCCCCCAATTATAAAAGGAGACCCTGTATCCTCTCCTCTTCACACATAAAAAATCATTTTTTCAAGAATTACCAACTCAATTACATTAATTAATTCCATAATACCATCCTATATTCCTTAGTTTTGTTAGGAAACCCTCATAATAAGGCTTTAGGTATAAACCTAATGAAGCTCTCCAATAAAGAGGTAAAATTCTTAAACTTATTTTTTTGCATTATTTAATAATCCACCTACATAAAATATTATTAAAATATTATGATATAAAAAAATATTTATATTAAATATGCATTTATTCTTTTATTTTATTTCCATGAACATCAACCATATCTGCCTCTAAAAAATAGGAAACAAATATGTTGATTGTGTATACAAGGGACTACCAACGTAGTTCGGTCTCCATCACCAGATCTTATTTATGTATATAATGATGTATATAATGATTATATATGATATTTTTTATATAATAGTACGTTAATAATTATAATACCTCATATAAATTATTACTTTTTGTTCTATTGTGTATATGATAATGTCACTCGTCTGAACGGCAGACGGTCGGCTCACAAAGCTATCCGATTCATTATTCCTAGCACATTACATAAAATATAATCATGATTCATTATATAATTATATTTTATTTTAATGATATATTAATAATTTTTAAAAACAAATATATCATGTAATTTCTTACCTCACCTTCCATTTTATAAATGATAATGTCATTTGTGTGTATGGAAGACTAGCGCCTTATGAAGCGATTCAGTTCATTTTTTAATAATACTTTACAAGGAAGGTAATAATTGATAAATTTAAGGAACATATGTGTTATATATGAGATAATTAATATTTTAATCTTATATATTATTTAGCTTCCCTTCTTTTAATACCCCGTGAAAATGGAAACAACTTTCATGTGTATGTACGGCTTACCATCTCCATGAATGATGAAACTCATTTTCTAAATATAAATTTAATGGATTATTATAAATAAATATATAATGAATATATGTTATATTAATATCATTTTTTCAATTCTTGAGTTTATTTAACAAAGATCAATAAAAATGTATCAAAAATAAAAAACCAAAACAAATAAGAAAACTAAAGTAGTTATTGTATGAAATGTGATTTTAACAAGGAATATTTGATAAATGGTTAATAAATATTCATAATTAAATCATATATTGTTTGATACATATGGTTATGATTCTATAATATATGTAAAATAAACATTTATTTATTATATGTGAGGTTTTAACATGTACTAATGAAGTCAACACATTGGGTACCAGATTTCGGTCTCAATTTTCCTTATCTGAGGCATATGTAAGGTTATACACCTGTCTTCTTTTAAGAGTTGTATATTCATCCCATTTTAATATTTATATCATCCATATCCATCATTTAATTATATTTAATATTTCATTTTATGTAATTCTTTAATTTGTCTTACGATTCAAAAGTTACCAATATAATAATAGTTTAATGTTACAATCTCAATATTTATCGGGATTATTTATGATTATTCTTTTAAAGATGAAATATTTCGATAAAATTATCAATAACTTGGTGAATATTATTCAAGTATGTTTATAACTTTAGAATATATGTTTTACCTTCATTTTCTTCTCAGTATGTACTATAGATTCAGAAATAATGTTTTTAAAGAAACCGGGATTTTTTTCTCTCTTCAGTCAAAAACATATTTCTCTTCCATATCCATGTTTTCTAAAAATTATTTAACATTATGAAAATTATTTTTTAAATATAGTTTTTTACATGTTTAACTTTTACTTAAAAATAAAAGGAAAATTTATTTCATTTTCAAAGCAAGGCCCATTTGGCCTTTATCAAAAATTTGAATGAATCATTGTTTTAACATATATGGAATGAATGGTTATTCCCACCATAATGACCAATAGGTTTTTAAACTATTACATTTTAGTTTTTAAATATTATTTTCAAATAAAATTATTTCCAAAATATTTTAGGAATTTTTAGTTTCCAATATTTTATTTTCTATGAATGGTTATTTTCCTCAAGAAATTATTCAAGTGGGTTTCATTAAAATTAATTTACCATATAAGATGAAATAATTTTTTGTTACATAGTATTTAAAAATTATAAGACCCAATTATTCCATATTTATTAATTATCATGATAGTTTATGTTTTTGAGGAAAATAATTTTAAGAAATCCATTTGTTTTCCAAAGGATATGTTATGATGAAGTTTTTTTTGAAACCCATTACTTTTTATTGGTTATGATGTGATGAATGTTTTATGTAACCCATTTATTTTCAAGGGTTATAATATTATTAATTTTTTTTTATCTTTTTTAACACTTATGTATTATTTTCTTTATGTGAATGGTGGGTCCTATATATCTATCCAATTCATTGGGTGAAGATTATAATATCAATAGATAAATTTGACTTGAATTGTTAATAAACTTAGTTCCATAAGGGAATTTGTCCACTATGATATTATTTTGAGTTAATATTGACTACTACGATGGTTTGAGGAGTAAACCCATTCCACTATGACATCCTTAAAAAATATCCTTTACTACTATGAAAATGATTTTTCATGCTTATGTATATTCCATAATTCCATGCCTTATGTCAATCTTGTTCTTTTAGGGATCATATTCTTCTATTTAATTATGGTTCATATATTATTAACAACCAATAATTATTCCATGAAATAGGATTTTGATCTTTGATATGTAGGGTACTCTTTTCATATGTTACTCTCATGTTATCATACCATTATTCTGACATTATGTTTAATTATTTCCCTTGTTTACGAAAACTGAGCATATTATCTCACCTTTTCTAATATTTCTTTCCCATACATTAGATGATATGTATTATGTGAGATATGTATTAGATGGTATCTAGATAAGTGGAAGAAATTGAGAAACAATGGATTTCACTAATGATGCAATTGTTTATGTTTCAATGTTTTCCATGTCACTATACCTTTATGATCCTAAGGTATGTGTTTTATTATTGCCATGAATTTTCATAAAATTAGATGTAATGTCATTGTATAAAACTCCTAGGTTGTTGTAAGGAAAAAGTGAACAAAATAATTAAATATTATAAAAAATGAATTCGAAATCTTATACAAATACACAAATCTTGACATATGAAAAAACATGAAAATTAGGAGGGAAATTTGAGACCAATATGAAAATAGAAAGACTAGTTTATAAAAACTTGAAATAAGGTGAACTCCTTGATCAATGAAATCCAAAAATGAATATATAAAATATTTATCACCTCTATTCACCACTAACCTCTTTCTCTACTAACATTTAGTCAACACTAAACTCCCCATCGACTGTATAAGATATGACACCTGCTGTAAGAATTACGATGTAGGGCTTCGTAAAAATATTCCCAATACGACACTCCAAAAAAATGTAACATAATCCATCGCATAACCCATGCCAATGGAGAAATAATATAATTATAAGAAACATAGATATACTTTTGTATTATGAAAAAATTTCATTCGTGTTTCATGATATTTATAACAAACTAGATGAGGATTGAATATGAAAAAAAAATTAGGAAACCATAGTATCTAGATTTATGAGAACCAATTATTCCTCTCAAAATATATAGTGGGTGACCCACACCTCAGCAAGGTATGTGTGTTAGTCAGTGGGGTGCTCGACCTAGTAAATGGCCCATGATTTATTGAGTATAACAGTTAAATATATATAATATAGACTCCTTATATTGAGGACATGCACCCCATCAGTGATTTGGTTCTTGACTTCATTAGTTGTATTAGGGAACCACACAATTTTTGAACCAAGATATTATGGAATCTCTACCCAAATTGGATGAAAAACACATTGAGTTTATAGGGGAGTGCCAAATTCTTTATATTATGATGGGGACATGTACCGTGTGATCAAAAGTTATTAAGGGGAGTACCTAACCATTTGTTTTCTATGGTCAACTATCCCAACCCTAGTTGTTTCCATAGAGAGTAAAAGAACATAATTCTTTTAAATTTATTCATATTTTTATTTTAAGGATGTTGAGGATATAATAAACACACTCTATAAAGAAAAATTTTATGAATAGAAAATCTACATTATAAAATATAAGTCTCAGTCTAGAAGATATGAACAACTCTAATGGTTGAATAGCACACAATATGTACTTATAGAGAAACGATGTGCAAGTCTTGTGCAGTAGTCAAGAATACACTCCAATAATCCTACCATATGGAGTTTAACCTATGATTCATTCTTGAGTGGGGTACAAGACATGTGGGATCCATTGGTAGATTAGGAAAATATAGCCAGAAATATGAGTCATGTGGTCAACTACTTTACAGAGTAATCCCTGAATCACATATTGTATATGTCTAGATTAATAGTTATGAATATAATCTATTATTCCTCAAGTTTCATACCCTTGACTAGCATTTTGTGTGTGGACAAAAGTAAAGATTATGTGATATTCAAAAAGGTATTCAAACCCCTATATTCAAATATAACATGATAAATGAAGTTTATATTAGATATCACATATCGTGTGATAAAATTTGTGATATAATAAAAACCTAGAAAGTTGTAAGAATTGTTACCACCATTGATCGCACTATTAATCATGACTGATACACTACCTTCAAATATCTAGATCTACCAGGGATCTTCTAGAATGCATCACTACCCTCATGAATATCTCCACTGATTGACTTTCATCTAATCTAAACCAACCCAATAATTCTCATGCACTTCTCCACAGTCGGTCTATGAATTTCATTCATCCACATTTCCCCATTACCTATCATCTTCCATTATGTGTTTTCATCCAAAATTCTATTCAATGTACTTTTGAAAAAGAGGGAAATATGGTGATATAGTAAGTGATTATAGAAGAATCAGGGGTCAGGGTAATAACTACACATAGATCGCTACTACCCATATCCATTGGTCATAATTCATTGTTGTGAGGCTTGTATTAAATAATATGGGGATGGTATTTTTGGTGGACATATTTTTCTCTCCATTTTTCATTGATATAGAAATGAATTACTAAAAACCAAAAAAATAAAAAAATGGTTAGACCAATAATTTATTAAGAACAAGGTTTTGGGTAATGATGTTGTCCAATAAAATCCACATACAAACAATTTTATGAAATATTCATGATATCATATAGTATAAATTAAATTAATTATATCTACCTAATGAATTGGGTTCATGTTTGACAATATTTGTGTTCACTCCACAATCCGCTAAAGATTACTCAAAGAAAACACTCATTAATATCTAATATAGAAATATATCTTTCTATTTATGGATTACATAAATGAATAAAACTAATTATAGGAGTCATAATGGATATATTATGGAATCTTCTAGGTTTTATATTATTATTATTCTAAAAAATGATCAAAATCCCAATCTGAGGAACAAAATTTATAGTTTAATTATACCATCCTTAGGGTAAAACCATTATCTAACTTTAAACATTAATGATGAATTTCCCATCTGGAGATGTGTTTAGTATATAATTATGATTCTCCATATTGGTGAAAGAAATATAATATATTAAATTTATTATAATCTATTAGACATTCTACAACAAATTTTTTAAAAAAATGATTGAACAAATAAAACATAAAATATCATTAAAAATATTTCAAAGTTTGTAATGAAATTTGTTGGAATTCAACATCATCCAAATCATCAAAAACATTCACAGCAAAAATTTTAAATTACTTAAATTATTGTGGGTATCGAGCCCAAATCAGGTTCTCACATTCCCATGTTATCTTCGGAATATTACAATGATGACACAATATTTATATATATATATATATCAATTTTATTTCGAAACCATAATAGTTCATCATCTATCATTCATTGATCACCATCGAGTACTCAAAAAAAATTATCAACCTGGAAGTCTATCTCACTCCATCCAATGACATGAAACATTCATGCACATAAATCCCAAGTTGAAACACATAGAAGGTGTTGTGAACCACATCCAATTATTGTGTTAACTCTAAGGGATATTTATAAGGACCCAACCTTAAAATATTACATAATCATGAATTAAATGAATAATTTACATTGAGGATCTTTTCAGGTTTAGAGTTTTAGAGAATTAGGACATAGATATTACATCTCAATGATTACAAAGTAGACACTTCTACTCAGTTTCCATTTTTTTAATAAAATAAAAACTCTTAAAAAGAAACCTGTCTCGTTCCATGTTTTAGATAACATGTCATTCCATGATCCAATCCTTGACCCCATTCATATTTAAGTCATGTGGAAAACATTTCAAAAACTTGGGATGAGCATAAAAATCTCAGTAAAAGATACACAAAGAAGGGAAACTGTTAGTTTTTCAAAACAATAAGTAAATCATGAATACTTTATCATAAGTAATACATTTCACCTTTATGAAGTATAAAATACTCTTCACTAAAAAAATATCATTGCTTACTCTTTTATAACCAAAATATCACCATAAAACCCATATAAATAACACATAAAATATAAAGTAAACTTGGGACATAAACATACTTAAATGGCATAACCATATGGTCGACTTCCATAGAAATCACTAAATGGAATAGCCGTATGGCCGACTTCCATAACCAATGCATTGGAGGTTATAAGGTAACCACATATCCTAGTTTTCACAGCACCACCCGTCATTTTTTTTATCATGTTACCACCTGTCAAATGTCCATGTACCATAATAAAATCATAACACATAAAACCAATATAATGTAATGATAACATTTCAACATTTCAATCACAAAAAATCATTTAAACATATTGACATAAAAGAATAAGTTATCAAAACCATTTTCAAAACCAAAATACGTAAAAGAGTGTATGGTATTTCATTTCTTTTAAAACATTACTGCTTGTTGAGAAAGCCAAAGATCAAATAATACTCACGGTGGCGGAAAGGTCGTTGTCACCGCGTACATTAAAAAACATAAGTTTTTTCTTTTAGTAAAATGCTTCGTAGAGGAAATATTATTTTTGAATAAAATTAAAATTCAAAGGGGTTTATACACCGTATAAAATATTGTTTTTTATAAATGAAAATATGCCTCAATGAAAAAAATTGATATGATGTCCCTTAAAAATATGGTATCCTTATATTAAGGATAAATCAATTATGTATTTATGTGTGAAAAATATAAATACAACCAATATAAGTGGATATTATGTGTAAAACAATCATAGGTCATCCTCAAATATTCATAGCATGACATATTCAAGAAGTAGAGGTTTAACCCAAAGAATTGAAATTGTATTAAGATGTTCCCTTGCAAAAAATCGATAGGCTAAAGGCGTCACTTTAAACTTCATAAAATGAGATGATGAGAGATAAAAAAGGTATCTCATCACATGGACATAAAAAATACAGAAATAAAGATATATAAGAACATATCCCAACATTAAAAAGATGTAAATTAAAAGGCCTAACAAAAAGAATCCTTTTAAAAAGAGGAGGGTAAAATTTTCCCTTATAGATTTGGGTAACTTTCGAAACGTACACCCCATGAAAGAAGGATAAAAAATTAAGATGTAAATACCCATAAATTAAATTATATTACACAAATAATATAATCATGTACATTACACACACCACACAAAATGAAATATTGTCCAATGTAGCATGAATCTCACGGGAATAAAAGTGAGATGAAAAACCTCTTACCTCATTGTAATCAATCAAGTCATAAGACCAAAAGATAATAAACCCCAAATTAATCACATAATAACATGAATATAAATAGAATCATGATAATATATATGAAATTTCATTACATAATACACCACATGAAATAAATAAGTGGTGAACAATGGATATCTCACGGAATTAAAAGTGAGATAAGAAATCCCTTACGAAAATTCGGCAGCCAAACCACGCCACTTAAAACATCCAAAAAATGGATTGATGTTATCAAATAGTTTGTCTCATCATATTATCATAAACAATACAGTAAGAGGAATATAAAAGAACATCCCCCAACATAATAAAGTGGAGCTTAATAGGAATGACATAAAAGAGGGTACATAAAAACAAAGAGAGAGGTATAATCCCTTACCTCAAGTCTCACTTGTCTTGTTCATTTCATTATATTCGTGAATAATAAACACTTGTCAATTTATAATTACTTAAGAACCTAATTTAAAAATTATTATTCAATTAATATCACATATTATAATGTTATAATAATTAGTTAATTATGTGAGTTCATATCAGATGTTTTTATCGATGTTCGGTACATGAGTCAAAAAATGGACTTCTTATAATTACATGATGTTCATGTGGTCCAAAGTTCATTAAATACAGAATGATATTCATCAGTTATATGTAATATATATCATATATATACATTATATATATATATATATGTGTAATTATAATATTATATAACATTTGGAGATAAAAATGAAAATCACCATTCATAGAGACGGTAAGCCATACATACGCATGAACACTACATTAATTTCTATTTCATACTTTAATGGAATGAAAAAATAATGATAAATAGGTATATTATAATTAAATTATAATATATATTTTATATATGTTACATAAGTTCTTAAATTCTATCCTTTATACCGTCCACGTATGGCATGAAGGAGTCATATCACTTTGAGGGGGCGGTAGTCCGCACTTCCTAAAATGAAATTATCGTGTTTACCTATCATGGAAACAATAAAGGTATTCCATAAAAGAAGAATATAGAGGATTAAGGAAAACATAAACATAATATATATCATGTATAAATACAGTGACATCTTAATGGCCACCGTGAGTGGTTGTAGGAGATAATTGAACAATCATCGTTTCGTGAGGCAGTAGTTCATCGTCCACAGAAACAGTATGTTCTTTACCCATTAGATGGAGGTGTGTGTAAGTGTAGCTCGAATACATCTCATAACAACATACCTGTATATTTAAGATACTTTTTTTGTTACAAAAAAAGGAATAAAAAGTGTTTAGGGGGTTGGAGAAGAAAAATAAAACAAAAGAACATAAGAGAAGACATTACCTTTAAATCGGGTAACTCTTTTTGATTTGAGTCATAGGCTTCCTTGGAAAGACTTCTGCCCAATGTGAGGCTTCTAGGAGTAAGAGAGATATGTGAAGAGATAATTTGAGTAGAGTTTGGATGATGAAATGGCTTGAGACATGTGGGTAAGGGGAAGAGGTGGGAGCCTTTTTTAAGAGGGAGGAGGGTCACTTTTGGAAGGTCTTGAAATGTTACTTTATTATAAAAATTATTTTCGGAATTTATAAGTCCCAAAATGATATATTTAGACGATAAGGTAATAAGGGTTATAAATCCACCCATAAAATAGGTTTTATACAAGTTTAAGTCTTATATTTTACCTTATCTTTTCATTATATTTAAATCTTTCATTAATGAGGTAATCACTGCATCATCATGGTGTCATAAAAAAATTTTTTATTTACTGTCTAAAAATTATAAAAAAACTACCATGATGGAGGAAATATTTTTTTATTTCCAATTATTATTTATATTCTAAGAGATAATTTATATAATCAAAACTATAATTGTTTTACTTAGGTGATATATACTTTGGTTATATTTTCCTTTCATTAAAAAATAATATGATAAAAGGTCACTATCACACTAAAGTGATTCCATGGGGTCCAAAAGTTGGCACAAGGTATCCCATGGTCGGAAATGAATCAAAAAATATAATTAAGACACATGGATGAGTAATTTTATATTATTATGATATTATTTTATTACCCTTAACTACACGATTACTAAATAATCACAATAATTGAAGATAATTTTCGTCGTTACTGTTCATAATGTCCACAAAAAAGAGTCTTAATTACATAATTTGGACCTTTTGATTAAAAATATGGATTCCATTTTACCAAATTCCAAATACACTAATTTCAGTAATTAATTTAAAAATAATTCACGTTGTCAAAACCAATGATGGGTTTTTAAGAAGTAAAATTTATCAAATGATTGACTTCTTTTTACATCCAATTGAAAGGTGAAATTACTTCCAATGAAAGACATTGTATTATGTGATAAAAAAATAATTAAATTACACATTAAAACCAATTAAAATTGAAATCTAACTATATAATTAAATTAGATGAAATAGTAGTTTCGAAGTAAAATGCAGAATGTTTCACTATTAATTAAAAATGTTCATTTGTCAGAAAAATACCAAATATATATCCAATGTAAATTTGATATTCCATGGTCAAAAATAATGTCCATTTTACCAAATTAAAAACATAGATTTTTCATTAAATAATTTTATAATTAATTCCCACGGTCAAAAGAAATATCATGTTTTTAAGAAACAATATCCATCAAAAGATTGAAACATGTTTATGTCCAATTTCAAAGTAAAATTAATTCCAATGAACAGAATTGGATAAAATGGAAAAAATATATTTTAATTATACTTTAAACCGAATTAAAAATATAATATATCCAAATATGAAAATTAGATTAAAATAAGGTTTTGAATTAAAATACAGCATTTTTCACTATTCATTAAAATGATCATTATCGGAAAAAATAACAAAATTTTACACAAAGATCATTTTGAAATCCAGATTCTAAAGAAGGATTTTATTTTTTAAAATATAACATATAAAATTGTCAAAAAGTAGTTTTAAAAATGGTTCTCCATCAAAAGGCTGTTAATCGACCTTTTAAAAAACATTAGAATAATTATGATTGAAATCAAATTCTTTTATTATTTTCACCCTATAAAATTTATTGGATAAATGTAAAAATATTTAACAAACATATATAATCATTTTGTAGGTAGTTCTATTCATTCCCTCCATTACAACGGCTAACCATTAACTACCATTTAAAATATTATTATTATATTATTAGTGTGCAACATATGATTTCAAAGAAACTCGTTGTTGCATATTGGGTATGCCATCGAACATATCATTCCCTTTAAAGTAATATTAACATTTTATTCAAAAATATTAATAAATATGAAAATATCATATTCCTTATTTACCTGGGATGTTACATCCTTAACCCCTTTTTGGAATTGCGTCCTTGCAATTTTCAAATTGGGCTCGGAAACTTCATTGAAAGTCCCACGTCGGAAAAATAGTCAGTAAAACTATCACTTTAAAATAAAGAAAGAGAAGTAAAAAGGTCACCTGAGTTAACCCATACTAGGATTCCATGTACAAAACATGGATATGGAAAACAAAGGTTACAATTCTGATGGAAAGTGATAGAAAACACGATTAGAAGAAAAGTTAACCACCAGAAAATCACAAACTTGTGATGGGTTAAACGATATTTGATTCCCCACTAGGAAAATTTAACATACAATGTATTTTTTTAAGTTACTTTTAATTGATTAATTTATTTATGAGCTTAACTAAAACATAATGAATCATACTTACTTTTCATGTAGACTTTCATCTCTTACTATATTTCTTACACAAACTCATATTTTCCCCAAAAGATCATTATTTAGGATGACTTGTTCACATTAAGAGCGCTATAATCAACTTCTTGATAATCACCTAATCTAAAAAAGATGAATTATATATTTTCCATGTCTTTAGAACTTAACCAAAACACAAAAATTTAGTACAAGATCAGATAATCCCCAAAATGATAATCCTTTATAAAAAGAATTGCTACTCTTAATCTCTAAAATTCAACAAAAAGAACCCATGGTTCAAGAAAGACAATTAAATAAATATTTTTCCATAAAATTCTTCAATGTAATCCCAACTAAGATGGATACCGAAATTTCTGAAGGATTTATTCACATAGTCATCCAAGTTAAATCTTAACATTTATCTCCAAATAACATCAGTTACCCTTAATGTCTCATACTGAAAAGTAATTAACCTAAACACATATCCTCCATAATAGGTTAATCATTTCCATAGATAACCCAAAATCAAATTATTCCTGATTCATAAGATCATCTAACTAAAAATAATTAGTCATACTAACCAGGGACTTCATGTAGTCCAGTGGTAGGTGACAAATCCCAGTCGCACTTTGGTTGCGGGTTTGATTCTCGTAGCTTCGTCCGACGCGATGGGTTGTCACATGGTCTGTGTGTTGTCCTTTTTCAAAAACTATATAATTATTAAAAAATTCCCCAAAAAGAGATAAAATCTTAAAAAATATCCATAACATAATTTAACCTCACTATTACCTCATTCCATTCATTTTCTATAATAACATATAGAAACCCATAATTACCACAAAAGTAAGGATCATGTAAACCCTTATAGTTACCTTTATAATTATTACCTAAACATCCACGTCGAGTTGGTTCTCTCATAAATTATGCATTAGAGAACTCACCAAGGTTCAAGTGGTTAATCATGACTCCCGATAGCTGGTCGAGAATAACCACAAGTGTTCTCATTGCAGCTCCCATATCATTTAGTTTTTCTTTCAGAAAACTATCACAGTTTTCTTCACATCCATTGTTACATTGGTTCCTGCTTGATCCAGCCATTTACTAAAACCAAAAAGGTTAGTGTGAGTATATCAGTAAAATCATCATGCATTAATGAGGAATATAAACACTAAGATATACTTATCCAATTTATCTCAAACTCATTCCAAATTTCAAAAATAACAATGACTCCATCTAATATACTAACCATTGTGGTTATACACAACTTGTCACTTATGCTTAAACAACACTTTAACATCTAATGCTATTTAAACCATCCTTTGATACCAACAATAAGTCCTCGGCCTTAAAAAATTACATAATCATGAATTAAATCAATAATTTACATTGAGGATCTTTTCAGGTTTAGAGTTTTAGAGAATTAGGACATAACTATAACATCTCAAGGATTACAAAGTAGACACTTCTTAGTCAGTTTCCATTTTTTCATAAAATAAAAAATATTAAAAAGAAACATGTCTGGTTCCATGTTTTCGATAGCATGTCTTTCCATGATCCCAACCTTGACCCTATTCATCCTTATTTCATGTGGAAAACATTTCAAAAACATGGGATTAGCATAAAAAGATCAGTAGGAGATACACAAAGAAGGGAAACTTTTAGTTTTTCAAAACAATAAGTAAATCATGAATACTTTATCATAAGTAATACTTTTCACCTTCATGAAGTTATAAATAATCTTCACTAAGTAAAATATCATTTCATACCCTTTTGTAACCAAAAGATCACCATAAAACCCATATAAAGAACACATAACATATAAAGGAAACCTGGGACATAAATATACATAAATGGAATAACCATACGGTCGACTTCCACACAAGTCACTAAATGGAATAGCCATATAGCCGACTTCAATAACCAATGCATTGGAGGATATAATGTAACCACCCATCCTGGTTTTCATAGAACAACCCGTCATTTTTTTATCATGTAACCACCCATCAAATGTCTAAGTACCATAATAAAATCATAACACATAAAACCAATATAAAGGAATGATAAAATTTCAACATTTCAATAACAATATATAATTTAAATATATTGACATAAAATAATCCTTTATCAAAACCATTTTCAAAATCAGAATACGTAAAATATTATATGGTATTTATTTTCATTTTAAACATTAAGGGTTATTGAGGAACCCAATGATCATATAATACTCGCGGTGGTGGAAATGTCGTTGTCACCGCGTACGTTAAAAAAACATAATTTTTTTTGTTTAGTAAAACCCTTAATAGAGGAAAGATTCCTTTTGAATAAAAGTAAAATTAAATGGGGTTTATACACCATATAAAAGAATATTGTGTATAAATGAAAATATGCCTCAAGGAAAAAGATTGAGACGAAGTCCCTTACATAGATGGTATCATTAGATTAAGGATAAATCAATTACGTAATTATGTGTGAAAAATATAAATACACACAATATAAGTGGTTATTAAGTGTAAAACAATCACAGGTAATCCACACATATTAATATCACGACATATTCAAGACGTAGAGGTTTAACCCAAAGAATTGAAATTGGATTAAGAAGTTCCCTTGCAAAAAATTGATAGCCTAATGGCGTCACTTTAAACTTCAGAAAATGAGATGATGAGAGATAAAACGGGTATCTCATTACTTTGACATAAAATTTACACCAATAATAATATATAATAAAATATCCCAACATTAAAATGATGTAAATTAAAATGTATAACAAAAAATGCCTTTTAAAAAAAGGAGGGTGAAAGGTTCCCTTACCGATTTGGGTAACTTTCGAAACGTACACCCCATGAAGGAAGAATCAAAATATGAAGATGTTAATACCCAGAAATTAAATTATATTAAACAAATAATAAAATCATGGGCAGTACACACACCACACAAAAAAAATTAGTGGAAAATGTAGCATGAATCTCACGGTAATAAAAGTGAGATGAAAACCCCCTTACCTCGTTGTAATCAATCAAGTCGTATGACCAAAAGATAATAAACACCAAATGAATCACATAATAACCTAAATATAAATATAATAATGATAATATATATGAAATTTCAGTACACAATACACCACATAAAATAAATAAGTGGTGAACAATGGAAATCTCAGGGAATTAAAAGTGAGATAAGAAATCCCTTACGAAAATTCAGCAGCCTAACAACGCCACTTAAAACATCCAAAATATAGCTTGATGATATAAAATAGGGTCTCTAATCATATTAACATAAAAAATAAAGTAATATTAATATTAAAGAACATCCCCCAACATAAGAAAAAGGAGATTAAAATAAATGACATAAAAAAGAGTACTTAAAAAGAAAGAGAGAGGTAGGATCCCTTACCTCGAATCTGACTTGTCTTGTTCATTTCTTTATATTCATGAATATTAATATTTGGTCAATTTATAATTGATTAAGGAACTCCTTTAAAGTTTATTATTCAATTCATATCACATATTATAATTTTAGAATAATTTGTTAATTATGTGAGTTCATATCATATGTTTTTGTCGATGTTCGGTACATGAGTCAACAAATGGACTTCTTATAATTACATGATGTTCATGTGGTCCAAATTTCATTAAATACAGAATGATATTAATAATTTATATGTAATATATATCATATATATCCATTATATATATGTACTTATAATATTACATAACATTTGGAGATAAGAAATGAAATTCACCGTTCATTGAGATGGTAAGCCATACGTACGCATGAACGCTACAATCATTTATATTTCATACTTTAGTGGAATGAAATCATAATGATAAATTGGTATATTATAATTAAAATTTAATATATATTTTATATATGTTATATATGTTCATAAATTCTATCATTTATAAGTTCCATGTATGGCATGAATGAGTCATATCACTTTGAGGGGGCGGTAGTCCGCACTTCCTAAAATGAAATTATCGTGTTTACCTATCGTGGAAAAGAAAAAGTTAATCCATAAAGGAAAACTATAAAGGCATAAGGAAAACATAAACATAATATATATCACATATAAATACAGTGACATATTAATGTCCACCATGAGTGGTGGTAAGAGATAGTTGAACAATCATCGTTTCGTGAGGTAGTAGTTCGTCGTCCATAGAAATAGTATGTTCTTCACCCATTATATAGAGTTGTGTGTAAGTGTAGCTTGAATAATTCTCATAACAACATCCTAGTATATTTAAGATACTTTTTTTGTTACAAAAAAAGGAATAAGAAGAGTATAGGGGGTTGGAGAAGCCAGATAAAACAAAAGAACATTAGAGAAGACGTTACATTTAAATCGGGAAACTCTTTTGGATTTGAGCCAATGGCTTCCTTGGAAAGACTTTTGTCCAAAGTGGGGCATCTAGGAGTAATAGAGGGATGTGGAGATATAATATGAGAAGAGTTTGGAGGATCCAATGGCTTGAGAGGTGTGGGTAAGGGGGTAGAGGTGGGGTAATTTTATAAGCGGGAGGAGGGTCACTCTTGGAAGGTCTTGAAATGTTACTTTATTATAAAAATAATTTTCGGAATATAAAGGTCCCACAATGATATGTTTCGAGTATAATGTGTTAAGGGTTCTCAATCCACCCATCCATTAGGTTTTCGATGAGTTTAGGTCTTAGATTTTACCTTATCTTTTCATTTTTATTAAATTGTTCATTAATGAGGTAATCACTGCATCATCATGGTGCCATAAATAAATTTATTTATTTAATGTCTAAAAATTATAAAACAAATACCATGATGTAGGAAATATTTTTATATTTTGAATTTATATTTATAATATAAGAGATAATTTATATAAAAAAACTAAAATTGTTTTACATAGGTGATACATACTTTGGTTATATTATCCTTTCTTTAAAAAATAATATTATAAAAGGTCACTATCACACTAAAGTAATTCCATGGGGTCCCAAAGTTGGCACAAGGTATCTCATGGTCGTACATGACTCAAAAAATAGCATTAGGACACAAGGATGGGTAATTTTATTTTATTATGAGATTATTTTATTACCCTTAACTACCCGATTACTAATTAATCACCCTAATTAATGATAATTGTCGTCGTTACTATTCATAATGTCCAAAAACAAAGTATTCTTAATTACATAATTTGGACCTTATGATTCCAAATATAGAATCAATTTTACTAAATTCCCAATACAGAAATTTCAGTAATTAATTTAAATATAATTCCTGTTTTCAAAACAAAAGATGGGTTTTTAAGAAGTAAATTTTATCAAAAAATTGACTTGTTTTTACATCCAATTAAAAAGTGAAATTACTTAAAATGAACATAATTGTATTAAGTGATAAAAAGTTAATTTAATTACACTTTAAAACAAATTTAAAGGACAATCTAACTATATAATTAAATTAAATGGAAAACCATTTTTGAAGTAAAATGCAGTATTTTTCACTATTCATTAAAAATGATCATTTGCCAGAAAAATACAAAAAAATTATCCAAAGTAAATTTGATATTCCAAATTCAAAAATGATTTAAATTTTACCAAATTCAAAACATAAGAAGTTTCATTAATTAATTTTTTAATTAATTCCCATTGTCAAAACATATAGCATGTTTTTAAGAAACAATATCTATCAAAAGATTGACACTTGTTTTTGTCCAATTTCAAGGTAAACTTTATTCCAATGATCACAATTGGATTTAATGGTAAAAAAATATTATAAATAAATGTTAAACCGAATTAAAAAGATAATCAATCCATATAAATAAATTATATTAAAAGATGTTTTTGAATTAAAATACCTCATTTTCACTATTCATTAAAAATGAACTTTATCGGAAAAAATAACAAAAAATTACACAAAGTACATTTTCACCTCCCGATTCTAAAGAATGATTTTATTTTGTCAAATATAACATATAAAATTGACAAAAAAAGAGTCTTAAAAAGGGTTCGCTCTCAAAAGGGGTTTAATCGACCTTTTAAAGAACATTAGAATATTTATGATTAAAATCGAATTCTTTTTTTATTTTAAGCCTCTAACTTTTATTGGATAAATGTAAAACTATTTAACAAACATATATATTAATTTTGTAGGTATTTTTGTTCATTACCACCATTACAACATCTAGGCGTTAACTACCATTTAAAATAATATTATTATATTATTGGTGTGCAACGTAAGATTTCAAAGAAACTCATTGTTGTGTATTGGGTACACCATCAAACATAGAATTCCCTTTAAAGTAATATTAACATTTATTTTACAGATATTAATAAATATGAAAATGACATATTCTTTATTTACATGGGATGTTATAATAAGAATCCTCTCCCATTATGTCAAAGATCAGAATCAACCTAATGAACCTATGAGATCAATTTATCCCTATCTAATCCTCCAAAAATAACTCCACGTTGATGCCCTCATGAAGATAGGTCTCCCTCCCCAATTTCCATAGGTCACTAACTATTGTCTATATTGCATACTTTATATCATTGATTTATCCTCAGCTACTACTTGACCACTTGAAAATTATCTATTGTTAACCATGTTATGCCTGTCCAAACAAATATTACTTGTTAATCTATATCAAACAAATAAGGGAATTGAAGGGTTTCTTGTATAGGTACTTAGATGGTTCAATTATAGTTGTAAAGTTGTAGATATCTATGTAATCAAACCCCACTAGAGATAAGTGATTAAAAAACTCTTAAAAAATCTAGAATGCAAGCCCTCAACATGTTATCAGAGACCGGAATGATCTACTCTCGTGATATTATTATAAAGGTGGGTCATTGTATTTAACTATAACTATATCCTAATAGCCTCAAAAAAGATCCAATAAAACTAGGATATGAATCTAGCATCATGATCATAAATTATCATCAAAGGTAGTCTTTGAAATATAATTATCTCATTTACGTACAAACATATAATGATATATAATCAACTCTCAAATATGAAAGAAATTAATAAATTTAGAATTTCAGTAAATTATAATCTAAATAGAATCATTTCCCATAAATAAACATAAAATCATTATCATGATATTCATTTCTATAGTATAACTTCCACACTAAAACCATAAGGGGATGATCCAAACTGAATTTAACTTGATTATTTTCCTTTACTCACTAGCAGGTGAGGAACCAATATAAATACACTATATTTCCTTTCTTCATGACTAGACACCAAACCTAACAATTGAGATCTTTGTATATCTTATTCACACTAAGATGTACCACCAAAGATAAGCTATGGAATTCCATCAATACCTTCTCATGTAGTGCAATTGAAACCACCATTCAACCCTAAAATAGAATGACATGTTCATCACCTATATGAAATAAACTAGATACAAAACCATTATAAAATCCATTAGATACATCACCTAAGGATTAATATCATATAATATCTTCAGATTAATATACTTAATATAGTCCTCTAAAAATTTATGAAGAAATGTGGGGCCACTTATATCTATTATTAGTAATTGGCATCTCCCTTAGCCATTTAGGATATTTTCATCGATGACAGGTACTTATATACCTCATATATCAGTTGATCCAAAGAATATCTACTGATAGGATGAACCAGAAATTTTTCCTTCCTATAATTATTGACAATCTGGATTTCATAGTTCTATAACAACTCAATCCATCACCTCTACCTTTGGATGAAACCTTTTTAAGAGAATATGTAAATTCAAATCTTGTGATCTGTGTACACCAAGGATTATTCAATGTGAAGATGATGTATCTAACTATTCAAGGTGGACATCGGTTCTATAAATTCATATTCATGGGTTTTTTAGTTATCTAGTGATGTCCCAACTTCTTGTATCCATAATAAATCACAAATTTCCCTAATATTTGGACCCTTCCACCCATCCAAAAGCTATCATAGAAAATTAAATACTCTAATTAATCCACCAAAATTCCTAACAGGGGTGTATTGGTCGAACTACACTGAATCTTCTCAAAATACCATGGAATAACTTTGACTAAACAAAGGTTATCATAATATCAACTTATAACCAACCCTTGGAGAGGAAATTTCTTAAGAAATAGACTTCTGGAATATAGATTTTTCCATTCAAGAGTTTACCATAATATTTAATTCCTCAAGAAATGTTCTTTTTAAAATATCAAGTAGACGAGTATTTCAATGGTGAGTACATCATGAATTGGTCTATGAAATAGTGTAAGATATGGTTCATGGTCCCCAAGAACATTTTTGGACAATTTTTTAGGAAATATTACATAGCTAGTACCTCATAATGCACATATTAGAACATGAATATAATATCTTGGATTTACTACTAAAAAACTCAAAAATAATGATAACCATACATGGGATAAAGGATTAAAACCCATTTCACTCCCATTAGTTGGTAGTAAAGATCATCAATTATGAAATACTTTTCTTTATTATACATTAATTCACGATTTCTTGCATAATATTACACATAATACAACCCAGATGATTGATAATTCTTTGGTATTTTGCTAACTAATTATATTTAATAACAAAATCAAATGGGGGTATATCACCATTATTTAAAACATACGTAGTATGATAATAATATTCCATCATACCTAAAATTACATGAGATAACCAAAAGACAAACATAGGAATGGTGGTTGCTATAAATACCAGAAAGGGAGTAAACATGGCAAGACATGAAGAAATTATTATATGTTAGAAAATAGGAAATTAAATTTAACATAAAATGTTGAGAATCAAAAACATGAAGAAAGAGTCGTGATATTGAAATATAACATAAAAACAAATGAAAAATTTCAATTACTTTAAAAATGACATCACAAACATTGTTCGAGGCTAACCACCAATACATCATTACATAGTGGAAAATTTCCATGATTTATTATGTTCACTCTATAATCCCTTACATGATGTATCATGAGACTAAAAAATTACCAAATGCATTGGATCATTATATAACCAAGGTCTCACTCATTACTTTTATATCATGTATGTGAATAACTATCCCACAGATATCAATCAATGTAGGTTTATATTTAATTAAACAATCAAAGAATATGAAATAAATATATGTACACCCCCAATAAAAGATGTTTAAGTTCATAAAGGTGAATAAAATTTATAAGAAATGGGTACGGGTATTCACTACACAATTTTTTGTAATGGAAAATCACAGATGAAATTTGATAGTATAAGGGGTTTAAAAAAGGTTAATGGGAGGGAATAATGAGGGTGAAAGGGGTCTCTAGAAATTCAGATTTCATAAAGGTAGAAATAGGGTTCTATAAAATCATATCCAAATAAGAAAAAATGTAAATTAATAGGAAAAAATAAAATAGGTGCTAAAGTGAAAAAGAAGAGAGTGAGATCCCTTACCTTGAGATGGTGATTTGAGAATCAAAATTGGATCTTATTGAGAGCATGGATCACCATGTATGGAATATAGAGAGGGGTGAATGAGTAAATACATTATCCAAGGTTTTTGAGTAAAGAGGAATGTGATCTTGGTGCGTTTATATAGGAAATAGAGGGGAGTTATTTATTATGTTCCAATCCTAGGTTTTGGATACTATATATTAAAACAATCAAAACTAAAAACAATAGCTTGTTTCCCTATATTTTCTTCCAAATATGAGTGGTTTAAATTATTTTATAAGAAAAAGGGCCTAAATTATTAATATTCTACCTTTAGTGATGTGGAAGTGAGTTATGTTATTAAGGAAATAATTTTAAAACCTCAAAATGTAATATAGGTTTTGCAGGATACACATTATTTTTCTAAAATTATTCCAATAACATAAAAAACAATTTAATTTTAATAGAAAACTTGTATATAGTTTTTTATTGCATTAATATTATTTATTAAATCGCTTTTCAGTCATTATGATTCCATATTACAAAACTTATATTTATACAGTATTTAATTTTTACCTAAAAAATTGAATGCCTCTGAAAATTATGAAAAATTAACTATTAGATAATTTCATTATATTGATTCCAAAAAATAATATTTATTTTTTAAAAAAATAAGTTTCTAAATATATAAATTCTCACTTCTAAAATATAATTTATTTTTTTTACAAATGATGGTTTTTTTAGAATAAAAGTTTTCAAACCCTTATAATAATTACATTATACATCATAAAAATTATACTATCGTTTATATTATATAAAAATTATTTAATAATAATATTTAAATAAAATATTAGTTATTTCAAAAAAATAAAAAATATGTTCTTAATTCAAAATTCATATTGTATCGCCCTGAGATTTTATGAGAAATATTATCTTTAATTTATTTGATGTCTTTTGATGTACACTTCACCAAGATTAGCTTGTTCTATACGCAATATCGTATTTTCTTGTAGTATACGCATCACTATTCTTGGCTTGTGTTGCACTCAATTTCCAGTTCTTTCGAATAAAATTAATTTCACACAACACCAAGTAAATATTTTTATCAATGTAGAAATGAAATATATTTTTATTATGTTATATATAAGACCAAAGTAAGTTATCACTACACACAACCCTAACTTGTCTTGCATTACACGAAAGAGCAACCTTCCTCAGTAGCGTGTGTTGTACATAATACTGATTTTCACTAAACAATATATTATTAAAATATTATTATGAACTAGCCATTATGAATAGTAATAACTAAATTTTGGATTTTATAACATTATCATTCATCTTACATATTTTCTATATCATGGTATGTGAAAAAAAATAAAAATTTTAGGTAAAATTAATATTTTTCATGAAATGCAATTTTTCCACCTTTTGATGGTGCAACCATTTTAAATCTAAATTTTTACTAGTTTATAAGTTCAATTCAACAAAATAAACTTCTTCTTTTGAATCATGATAAAAAAATTTACATTTGATAAAGTTTTGATATTTTTCTGACAACGTTCTTTTTTGATGAATCGTAAAAACACGGTAAATTTTACTTAAAAACAACTTTTTCCCTCAAGATAGTTTATATAGTTAAATTAAAATAGTAAATTGTTTTAAAGTATATATAGAATATATTTTTACAGTTTAATATAATTTATTTTATTATCATTAATTTAACATTTAATTCGTAGGTAAAATCAATTCAATCTTTTGCAATGTTTTAAACAAAAACCCGTTTTTTTACAATAGGATTAATTTTAAATTAATTACTATAACTTATGTATTTTGAATTTTGAGAAATGGATTCCATATTTGGATTCAGTAGTTTCAAATTATGTTAATAGGCTATTTTTAATTTTCGGGCATTATGAATAGTAACTACTGTAAATTTTGTGTACCAATGTTAAAGGTAAATCAGGTAATTAAGGGTAAAAATAGTGTTATAAAATTACCCTAACACTTGTATTGATATCATTGGTTGATTATATTTCACTCTAAAACATAATTGGGTCTAAATATAATCTATTAGAATGCACTTGAATGCGAATTAGGCCTTTAATTTATTTTATTTAAAAAAAGTGAAATATGTCTCACTCAAACTATAATATTCAAAGTATTTTTAATATAAGGTTATACAAAATATAAATCCTATTATAAATACTAATTTTAAAGATAAAATAATTGTACCTTTCATGTTAATTTAATTTTAATTTTAAGAAATATTTAGTTTCCTTATTATCTTATAAATTAATGGTGCAGAAATTAATTATTTAGTGAAAAATCAATTATATAGTTTTTATTCAAATAATAATACCCATAAAATACACAAACACATGAAAAAATAATATTGGTAGAGTCTATCTACACCATAATCATCCATGTGTCGACTTTTGGACCATTTGGATCCTTATAAAATAGATTATGACCTTTATATTATTTTATTCTAAATGATGTCAAAATTGTCATATTCATAATTTGATAAAAATTTCATTTTAAAAGTTAGGTGTTTTTGAAGATATATTCTACTAAAAGTATTATTATAAAATCTATTATATTTAACTTCATTATAGTATTTTAATTTTAATTTATATGAAAGAAATATGTATATTAAATAATCATACAAAAATGTTGTGGTAATTATTTTAATAAGATAAATATCAAATACATGGTTTTAAAAATATTAAAATAAATATTATATGAACAATTTAATGTTCTCCATGAATTTTTTAGATGACTATAACAAGTTATTAATCTATTAAATATTTTTTTTCTAGTATATCTTCTGTGTGGATTATATTTAAAATCAAATAATTGAATAGTATCAAAATTGACACTATTGATATTTTATAAAAATGACACATATTAAATTGTTTAAAAATCACAAAAATATTTACAAAATATAAATTGAAATTTATATGGTCTAAAATGTCATTAATTATCCAATTATGGACAATTCACAACACATAAGTAATTATTTATAACAATTTAAAATTTAGAATTTTTTTACCACAAATAAAATTAAATAGATTAAATAAGGATAAATCAAGTGGATAAGGTATAAAATAAATTCCCAACTTGTATAAATTTTATTGGCTGATGAGATTACAAACCTATATCATGTCATAATCTAATTTGAGTCATTTTTGGAAGTTTTTATGTTGGTATTGGGTTTATTATAAATTAATATTTTAGAGGTTTCCAAAAGTGCCCCTCTCTTCTCTTATAAAAGGGAACCGCATCCCTCTCATATTCACAACATTTTGAGCATTCATACTCAGAAAAAACCTATCCATTTCTCTTCTCCACATCCCTAGAAACATACTAGAGGTTCTGGTCTTCTTAAAAGACCATGGGTATTTCCCTAAGAGGAGGTTTAGAAGAGGCGCGTCAAAGAAGAGGTAATATCCTTTACTGATTTTTTCAAATTTATTTGTTCTTCTACATCCACCTTTTTACATGTTTCATTATAAAGTAAAAACATCAGTATCACTAACATAATGATATGTTATTATAAATATGAAACAACCCCATTCCACCTTCTATCCATCCTATGGAAAATGAAATCCATGCGTGTGCGTAAGTACGGAATACAGTCTACACGTCGTGGTGTAATCTGTTTTCTACCCTCATCATACATGGATGTGTATATTGGTGTAAAGAATAACTATATATGATTATTATAACATGATACTACTTCTGATATATTATATCATCGACTCCAAATCCATTCAATAATTATTGGAACGATATCATCGCTCGTGGATATGTACGGATTACCGTCTCCATGACGCGATGAGATTCATTCTTCATGTGAACTATTTAAGAAATATTATAAAGTATATATTGAATAATAATGAAATATATTAAATAATAATGCTACTGTATTTATGTGTATATATATATGTCATCTACATACTTACATTCAAGTCAATAAGGAAAGGAAAATAGCATTCATGCGTACGTACGGCCTACCATCTCCATGGACGTTGAATTTCATTCAATTTATCGATCTATTATATAAATATATTCTGAATATATATTATATATAAATAATTTTTTTACTTTCTGGAATTAATTAATCATGATCTAAGTTATCATACGAATAATTACAAGTCAAAACAAGAATGATAAATGAAACGATTTTACCCAAAATGCTGCTTTATCATGGAATTGACAATGAACAGGTAATATAAAGTCATAAGTGAATCATATACGATATCATAAATCTTATTATGGTTCTGTTGCAGGTTAATAATATGGTTAAACCCACTATACATGATTTTGGTCACATACGGAATAAATTGGACCTATGGTAAGTGATAACTTTTCAATCTCAATTTTATTTGGGATTGCTTATACGTAAGTATTTACTAGGGTTATATTTTTCATCCCTGACCATAAAAATGTTTTCATAAATTGTTTAATATTATTCCTTGTATTTTAAAATTCATTTTTATTCCTTTTTGACTTTTACTTTGTGTTATGGAAGGAATCTTTTTTTTTGTTTACCATATGTGGTACTTTTTTACTTTTCTGTTAAAAGTATAAGGATAATGTTTTTTTAACTTATATGGTGTGAATGGAATTTTATGATTTCATAATACCTTATTTACATAAAGATTAATATAAATGATTTCATGATTATTTTCAACAAATTACCTTTCTTTTAAATTTCATGTCATTTTGAGAAAATAAAATGATTTGGAAGAAGAAAGATTATTTTCCTCAAGAATTCATTTCAAGTGTTTTATTAAAAATATTTTCCATCTATGATGAAATTATGTAATGTGGTTATGTTTCAAGAATAATGTCTCTATTATTTACATGGTTTTATTTTTCTTATAATTAAATGATATCCAATTTTTTATATGGATTATTTTATTATGGGATGTTGTTTATCAAACCCATTTTATTCTCTGGGTTATGATAAATGATTTATGTTTATTTTGTGGCACATGTAAGAATGATTTCATTATGATATGGTTGGGACCTATATCTCCCTCTAATTAATTGGGGAAAAGTTTATATATCATGAGATAGACATGGCTGGAATGGAATGTAAAATCCAGTTCAGCAAAACAGGGCTCGAATGGCAAGTAAACTCGTTTCAGTAATGGACTTTATACACTATGATGGTCTTGGCAGAAATTCCTTGGCTACTATGGAACTCATATCATGTTCTTAATAGTTTTCCATAATTACATGTTTTATTTTATCATTATTAATGATCCTTTATGGTCTATTCCTTCTGTAATGCCAAAATTTATGTCATTTCATGAGATTTTGATGTTTTATGTTCATGTTTTTACATTAAAATATTTATGAATTATTTTAAAGTTCTCCATATTTACCCTTACTGAGCATTTTAGATCACCCTTTTTTTGTGTTTTTTTTCCTAGGATATAAAGAAAGGTTTTAGGTATGAAAACAAAAGGGGAAGATCTTTATGGGAGATATTGAAGATCATTCACGACTATTAGAAGATTATGTTCCGAGTTTCCAATGACACTAAATAATATAGTCTTTGGGCGTCTGTTTTTATCATGTATTAATTTTTCCGCAAAAGTAATATAATTTCCATGTACTTCAAGATTTGGGTCTCTACAGTTGGTATCAATGAAATGGTTTATTTAACATTTGGAAACTAGGGTGTGAAAATATTAGTGAGATCCCTAGTGATATTTCAGAACTATGTCTAGTGATGTCCCTATGGTTTAGTATAACTATAGTTTACAATCATAGAATTATGTTAATAATCATGAATAACCCAGGGTGAACCTAAGGTGTCTTGGATTGAAGAATGTGCGATAAGTTAGACTTTTTATGATTATGTGGTTCTTCATTATTTTATCTATTTCTTACACCATGGTTTTTGGTTTTAATCAATGGAGGGAACAATAAGGAATTGGGTCAACATTGAATCCAATGGAAACATTAGTGACAATGAGAAACAAAATTGTGTAATGCTTAGAAAGAAATATATTGTAATTATGCCGAATCATTCATCGCGATATATGATTTAGAAGGTGAAATTTAGTGGTATTCCTAATTCATCAAATAAGAGGAAGATGGACTTCTATACATGTTCGCATGGTGAGGAGCATAGAAAAAGGAAGATTGAGATTTCTAATGAAGGGAAGAGGATCCTTGATGAATACATCAAATGGAGAGGAAGATGTTTTCTATGTAGGGAGAAGGTTTATAGGGTGACATAATGTTATGGAGATCAATGTCTTATCTGTGGAGAACATGGGCATTACCCAACTCAATTCCCTGAACTAAGAGGTTACTTCTGAATCAATGAAGGAATTTTTCAATGAAAATCATTGACGATGATGGATTGACGTGTTTATGTATTGGTATTCATGAATAATGTTGTTGAGTTACTTTAATGGTATATTGGAATATATATGTGTTGTTCCATTATGGTTTTCCATAAGAATATGATACCGATAACCATGAAAAGTGATTGAATATTTTTGGAAAGCAGATGATATGTGCAAAATGATGGGATAAGGAGAAAATAATGTGCTTGATAGTATTAATAAGCTCATGACTCATATAAGGACAAAGAGATATCATGGTTTGAGTATATAGAATTTTTGGGATTTTGGTTTGTGGAAGGAGTTATGTTTTGATAGCATTAATGTTTTCACTATGGTTCTATGGTAATTCATGTTTCAAGAGAATACATTATTATGGTATTCACATGTTTGGAATGTGATCAAAAAGATATATCATATGATATATGGTGGATAAATTATTTTATTCACATTCTTTGTAGATGAACTCTCTAATAATCATTTTTTTATACTATGAGATTTCACAGAAGTATTTTCAATACGCCTAATGGTTGGAATGGATTAATTCAGACGTCATATAGTATTTTTTAAGGCTAAAACTTTTTTCTAGAATGTTATAATAGTATAGTTTTAGAAAAAGGACAACCTGCAGGACGGACGAAAACCCTTAGTGTTGGACAAAGTTTCAGGAATAAAACCTACAATTGATGTACGACATGCCTTTATCGCTTACCACTGGCCTACAGGAATTCCCTGGTTATTAGAAACTAGTTTTATTTTATTATCCGTTATGAAATATGAAGTGTAAGTCCATTTTTTGAACCATATTCGATTAATCTCATCATAGATGGACTTATGTATATTTAATAACTTTTTTTATCCTTTTGTTTAAGACATATGGAATGACCTATCGTTCTATCTCATGATCTGATAATACTTCATGAATGAAAAATTCAATTGCATTTATTTACATAAGAGATGAAGTTGAAATTGTTCATGGAATGACCAACGATGATATTACACTGAAATGAAGTAAGTATTTCTCCTTATGTAAAAATTCATCAATGGTAGGGAAGTGATCTTGAAAACCAAAATTTTTTTCCTACTACTCTTGTATCTGATGAATCTGATGGTACCTTAAATCATCAAAAATTTATAGCCTTGTGATTATTGGATTTTTTATAGCCATGTTCTCTACCACTCTCCCTCAGAACTTGATGGTTATATTTCTCTTCTATATCCATATTTTCACCTATATTCTCTTATGTGGAAACCCAATGATGAGTTACTTTGGGTATCCATTATGTTTCTAACATTCCTTTTTGAAAATAAAGTTTTAGTATTCCTTTTTACGGTGTGGGTTTCTATGAAAAAACATTCATGTAGAAAACCATTTATAACCTCAACGAATTTTGAGGGTCAACGTCATTTTAAGGGGGGTAGAATGTAACGCGCTGCGATTTTGTGAGAAATATTCTTTTTAATTTATTTTATGTCTTTTTTTGTAAACTTCACCAATATTAGCTTGCGCTATCCGCAACACCGTATTTGCTTGTAGTATACACAACACTATTCTTGGCTTGGATTGCACACAATTTCAAGATCTTTCGAATAAAATTTATTTTACACAACACCAAGAATAGATTTTGATCAATGTATAAATGAACTATATTTTTATTATGTTATACAAAACACCAAAGGAAGCTTGCACTACACGCATCCCTTACTTTGCTTGCATTACATGCAAGAGCGACCTTCCTCAATAGATTGTGTTGTACACAATACCGAGTTTCACTAAATGATATATTATTATAATATTATTATGAACTAGCCGTTATGAATAGTATTTACTAAATTTATCATTTTATAAAATTATCATATATCTTACACATATTCTAGATCATGTTATGTGACGAAAATAAAATTTTTAAGTAAAATAAATATTTTTTAAAAAATGCTGTTTTGCCACCATTTGATGGCGCACCCATTTTAAATCTAATTTTTGACAAGTTTATAAGTTAAATGTTACAAAATATACTTATTATTTTGAATCTGGATATAAAAAATTAAATTTTATAATGTTTTGATATTTTTCTCACAACGTTCTTATTTTTGATGAATAGTAAAAAAACGCTAAATTTTACTTAAAAACAACTTTTTTCGTCGATATAATATATATGGTTAAATTATAATAGTAAATTGTTTTAAAGTGTAAATGGATTATATTTTTACCATTTAATATAATTTATGTCATTATAATTATTTTTACACTGAATTCGTAGGTAAAATCAATTCAACCTTTTGCAATGTTATAAACAAAAACCCATTTTTTTCAACCACAGGATTAATTTTAAATTAATTATTGCAACTTATGTGTTTTGAATTTTTTAAAATGGATTCCATATTTGGAATCATTTGGTCTAAATTATTTTAATAGGCTACCTTTTAATTTTGGGCATTATGAATAGTAACTACGGTAAATTTTATTTACCACAGTTAAAGGTAAATCAGGTAATTAAGGGTAAAAATAATAATATAAATTTACACTAACAACTGTATTGATATAATTGGTTGATTATATTTCTCTATAAAACATAATTGGGTCTACATATAATCTATTGGAACCCACTTGAATGCGATAAAGACCTTTAGTTTATTTTATTTAAAGAAAGTGAAATATGTCTTACTAGAACATTAATAATTAAATATTTTTAATATAAGGTTATACAGAATATAAATTCGATTATAAATACCAATTCTAAAGCTAAAATGTTTCTCTCTATCATGTAAATTTATTTTTAATTTTTTATAAATTTTTAATTACCTTATTAGAATATAAATTTATGATGGAGAAATTATTTATTTAGTGAAAAATCAATAATATAGTTTTTATTAAAATAATAATACCCATAAAATACCCAAAAACATGACCAAATATAATTGGTCTAGTATATATATACCATAAAAATCCAATTTTCGACTTGTGGACCATTTGGAGCCTTATCAAAATGATTATGACATTTATATTATTTTATTTTAAATGTTGTCAAAGTTGTCATCTTCATAATTTAATAAACATATCATTTTAAAAGTTGGGTGTTTTAGAAGATAAATTCAATTAAATTATTATTATGAAATATATTATATTTATCTTTATTATATTATTTTAATTTAAATTTTTATGCAACAAATCAGTATATTAAATTATCATACAAAAATGTTGTGGTAATTATTTTATTAAGAGAAATATCAAATAAATGGTTTTAAAATTATTAAACTAAATATTATATGAACAAATTAATGTTCTCCATGAATTTTTTAGATTAATATTTAATGTTATTAATCTATTAAAAAAATTTTTCTAATTTATATTCTTTTTTGATTTTATTTAAATTCAAATAATTGAATAGTATCAAAATTTACGCTATTGATATTTTATAAAAAATAACATATTATTAAATTTTTTAAAAATCACAAAAATATTTAAAAATTATAAATTAAAATTTATATGGTCTAAAATGTCATAAATTATCCAATTATGGAAAATTCACAATACATAAGTAATTATTAATTAACAATTTAAAATTTATAATATTATTACCACAAATAAAATTACATAGATTAAATAAGGATAAATCTAGTTGATAAGGTTTAAAATAAATTCCCAACATGTCTAAATTTTATTGGCTGATGAGATTAGAACCCTATCTCATCTCATCATCTAATTTTAGTCATTTTGGAAGTTTTTTATTTAGTATTGGGTTTATTATAAATTAATATTTTAGAGGTTTCCTAAAGTACCCCTCTCCTCTCTTATAAAAGAGAACCTCCTCCCTCTCATCTTCACAACATTTTGAGCCTTCATGCTCGTCCAAAACCTATCCATTTCTCTTCTCCACTTCCCTATAAACATCCTATATGTCATTTTCTTCTTCAAAGACCTGATTTTGTGCACAAAGAGGGGGTTTAGAAGAGGCGCGTCAAAGAAGAGCTAATATTCATTACCGATTCTTTCAAATTTATTTCTTCCTCTACTTCCTCTTATTTATTTTTTTATTATAAATTAATAACATTAGTATCACTCATTTACTGATATGTTATTATAAATATTAAATAACCCAATTTCACCTTCTATCAATCCTATGGAAAATGAAATCATTTAGTGTGCGTACGTACGGAATACCGTCTCCATGCCGTGGTGTAATCTATTTTCTACCACCACCTTACTTGGATGGGTATAATGGTGTAAAGAATAACTATATATGATTATTATAAGATGATGATAATTCTGATATATTCTATCATCTACTCCAATACCATTCAATAATTATGGGAATGATATCATCGCTCCTGCGTATGTACGGATTACCATCTCCACGACGCGATGAGATTCATTCTTCATGGTAACTATTCCAGAATGATTATAAAGTATATATTGAATAATAATGAAATATATAAAATAATAATTCTAATGGATTTATGTATATATATATATATATCATCTACTTACTTCCATTCAAGTCAAGAAGGAAAGGAAAACAACGTTCATGCGTACGTACGGCCTACCGTCTCTATGAATGGTGTATTTCATTCCATTTATTGATCTATTATATTTATATATATATATTCTGAATATATATTATATATAAATCATGTTTTACATTCTTAAATTAAGTAATAATGATCTAAGTGATCATATCAATAATTACATGTAAAATCACTGACGATAAATGAAACGAGTTTACCCAAAACCCTGCTTTATCATTGAATTAACAAATGAACGGGTAATATAAAGTCGTAAATGAATCATCTATGATATAATAAATATTATTATGGTTTTTTTAATAAGTTAAAAATAGTTTTAAACCCACTATACATGAGTTTTGGACACATACAGAAGAAATTGGACCTACGGTAAGGATAATTTTACAATCTCAATTTTATCTGGGATTTCTTATAATTAAGTATTTACTGGGGTTATATTTTTCATCCATGTCCATAAAAATGTTTTTATAAAGTGTTTAATATTATTACATGTATGATTAAAGTCATTTTTACCCCTTTTTTGACTTTTACTTTGTGTTATGGAAGGAATCTTTCTTTTTTTTACCATATGTGGTACTTTTTGACTTCTCTGTTAGAAGTACGAGGAGAATGTTTTTTTAACTTATACGGCGTGAACCGATTTTTACAATTTCATAATGCCTTAATTAAATTAATCTTACTCTACAATATTTCATGATTATTTTCAAAAAAAAATCTTTTCATTTAAATTGAATGTCATTTTGAGAAAATAAAATGATTTGGAAGAACACATTATATTTTCCTCAAGAATTCATTTCAAGTGTTTTATTTAAAATATTTTCCTTCTATGATTACATTATATAATATGTTTATGTTTCAAGAATAATGAATCTATTATTTATATGGTTTTATTTTTCTTATAATGAAATGATATCCATTTGTTTTATATGGATTATGCTATGATGGGATGATGTTTATAAAACCCATTTTATTCTCTGGGTTATGTTGAATGTTTTATGTTTATTTTGTGGCACACGTAATAATGATTTAATTACGAGATGTGTTGGACCTATATCTCACTCCAATTCATTGGGTAAAGATATATATCTCATGAGATATACATGGCTAGAATGGAAATTAAAATATAGTTCAGTAATACAGGTCTGGAATGACAAGTAAACCTGGTTCAGTAATGGACATTGTCCACTATTGTGGTCTTCGCAGTAATGCCTTGGCCACTCTCGAAATAATATAATGTGCTTAATGGTTTTCCACAATTACATGTTATATTTTATCATTATTAATGATCCTTTATGATCTATTCCTTAAGTACTACCTAGATTTATGTCATTGCTCTAGGTTTTTATGTTTTTTGTTCATGTATTTACATTCAAATGTTTATGGATTGTTTTTAGGTTCTCCATGTATACCCTTACTGAGAATTTGAGATCACCCTTTTTTAGTTTTCTTTTCTCTAGGATATAAAGAAAGGTTTTAGGTAATCAAACAAAAGGTGATGATCCTTATGGGAGATGTTGGAGATCTTTCACCACTATTAGAATATTATGTTCTGTGTTTCCAATGACACTAAACTAATATAGTCATTGGTGGTCTGTTTTTTCATTTATTAATTTTTCTGCAAAAGTAATGAAATTTCCATTTACATCAAGTTTTGGGTCTCTATAGTTGGTACCAGAGCGAAGGATTAGTTAAACTTTGAAACTAGGATGCGAAAACTTTAGTGATATCCCTAGATATATTTATGAGCTATGTATAGGGATGTCCCTAAGGTTTAGTATAACTATATGTTACAGTCTTAGAATTATGTTGACGATCATGAATAACCAAGGGTGAACCTAAGGTGTCATGGATTAATGAATGTGTGATATGTTAGACTTTTTATGATTATGTGGTTCCACATTATTTTAACTATTTCTTACACCATGGTTTTTGGTTTTAGTCAATGGAGGGAACCAGAAGGAATTGGTTCAACATTGAATCCAATGGAAAAATTGGTAACTATGAGCAACGAAATTCTGTAATTCCTAGAAAGAAATATATTGTGATTATGTTGAATCAGTCATCGCGATATATGATTAACAAGGTGTACATTATTGGTATTCCTAATTCGTCAAATAAGAGGAAGATTGACATTATTCATGTTCGCATGGTGAGGAGCATAGAGAAAGGAATATTGAGATTTCTAAAGAAGGGAAGAAGAACCTTGATAAATACCTCAAATGGAGGGGAAGATGTTATCTGTGTGGAGAGAAGGGTCATAGAGTGACAGACTCTTATGGAGTTCAATGTCTTATCTATAGAGAACATGGGAATTACCCAACTCAATTCCCTGACCTAAGAGGTTACTTATGAATCAAGGACTTATTCCATGATAATAATTTAAGAGGATGGATTTAAGTGTTTATGTATTTTTATTTAAGAATAGTGTTGTTGAGGTACTTTTATGGTATATTAGAATAGCTATGAATTGGTCCATTGTGGTTTTCCATAATAATATAGTACTGATAACCATGAAAAGTGATTGAAATATTTTTGGAAAGCAAATGATATGGGAAAAATGAAGGGATAAGGAGAAAGTAATATGTTTGATAGTATTAATGAGCTCATGAATGATATAAGGACAAAGTGATATCATGGTTTGAGTATATATAATTTTTTGGATTTCGGTATGTAAAAAGATTTAACTTTTGAAAGCATTCATGTTTTCACTAAGTTTCTATGGTAATTCTTGTTTCATGCGAATACATTATTAAGGTATTCATATTTTTGGAATGAGATCAACAAGATATATCTTATGATATATGGGGGATAAATTATTGTATTCACATGCTTGGTAGATGTCCTCTCTAATAATCTTTTTCTTTATACTATGAGATTGGACATAAGATTTTTCGATAAGCCGGAAGGTTGGAATGGATTAAGTTGGACATAATATAGTATTGTTTAAGGAAAAAAAGTTTTTTATAATGTTAAAATAATATAGGTGTAGAAAAAGAACAACCTCCAGGATGGACGACAACCCGTCGTGTCGGACAAAGTTGCGGGAATCGACCACACTACCGAAGTGTGACAGGCCTTTATCACTTACCACTGGCCTACAGGAAGTCCCTGATTAGTAAAAACTAGTTTTATTTTATTAAATGTTGTGATATATGAAGTATAAGTCCTTTTTTGGAACCATATATGATTAATATTATCATGGATGGACTTATGTATATTTAATAACTTTTGCTAACCTTTTGTTTCAGCCATATGGAATGACCTATAATTCTATCGCATGATCTTCTAATACTTATAGAATGAAAAATTCAACTACATTTATTTAAATAGGAGATGAAGTGTAAATTGTTCATGGAATGACCAACGATGATATTACTATGAAATCAAGTAAGTATTTATCCTTATGTAAAAATTCATCTACATTAGGGAAGTGATATTGAAAAGCAAAAATGTTTTCCTAGTACTCTCATATCCAATGAATCAGATGGTACCTTAGATCAACACAAATTTATGGTTATGTGATTGATGGCTTTTTCATAGCCATGTTCTCTACCACTCCCCGTCAGAACTTGATGGTTAGATTTTTCTTCCATATCAATATTTTTAACTATATTCTCTTATGTGTAAACCTAGGGATGAGTTACTTTGGGTATCCGTTATGTTACTAAAATTCTATTTTTAAAATAAAGTTTTAGTATTTCTTTTTACAATTTGGGTTTCTATGAAAGAAACTTTCAAGTAGAAAACCATTTATAACCCCAATGAATTTTGAGGGTGAAATTCATTTTACGGGAGATAGAATGTAACACCCCTAGATTTTATGATAAATATTATTTTTAATTTATTTGATTCCTTGTGTTGTACACTTCACCAAGATTAGCTTGTGCTATACGCAACACTGTATTTTCTTGTAGTATATGCAACACTATTCTTGGCTTATCTTTCACACAATTTGAAGTTATTTCGAATAAATATCATTTTACACAATAAAAAGAAAAGATTTTGATAAATATATAAATGAAATATATTTTTATTATGTTTTACACAACAAAAAAAAGGAAGGTTTCACTACACGCAACCCTGACTTGGCTTGCATTACAAGCAAGAGCGACCATCCACAATAGCGTGTGTTGTACACAATACCAAGTTTCATTGAACAATATATTATTATAATATTATTATGAACTAGCCATTATAAATAGTATTAACAACATTTTTAATTTTATAACATTATCATTCATCTTACACATTTTCTAGATCATGGTATGTGAAGAAAATAAAATTTTCATGTAAAATAAATATATTTAAAAAATGCAGTTTTGCCACCTTTGGATGGCGCACCCATTTTAAATATAATTTTTGAATAGTTTATATGTCTAATTTTACAAAATAAACTTCTTATTTTGAATCACGATATTAAAATTTTCATTGGATAAAGTTTTTATATTTTTCTAACAATGATCTTATTTTGATGAATAGTAAAAACCCGCTAAATTTTACTTAAAAACAGCTTTTTTCATAGAGATAATTTATATGGTTAAATCATAATAGTAAATTGTTTTAAAGTATAAATTGAATATATTTTTACCATTTAATATAATTTCTGTCATTAGAATTAATTTTACATTGAATTCGTAAGTAAAATCAATTCAATATTTTGCAATGTTTTAAAGAAAAACCCGTTTCTTTGATAATAGGATTAATTTTAAATTAATTACTCCAACTTAGGTATTTTGAATTTGGAAAAATGGATTCCATATATTGAATTTTTAGGTCCAAATTATGTTAATAGGCTACTTTTTATTTTTGTGCATTATGAATAGTAACTACGGTAAATTTTATTTACCACGGTTAAAGGTAATTCACATAATTAAGGGTAAAAATAGTATTATAAAATTACACTAAAACTTGTCCTGATATCATTGGTTGATTATATTTCTCACTAAAACATACTTGGGTCTATATAGAATCTCTTGGAACCCACTTGAATGCGATTAAGTCCTTTAATTTATTTTATTTAAAGAAAGTGAAATATGTCTCACTCAAACTTTAATAATTAAAGTATTTTTAAAATAAACTTATATTAAATATAATTTTGATTATACATACTTATCTGAAATATAAAATGTGTTTCTCTATCATGTTAATTTATTTGTAATTTTTTATAAATTTTTAGTTACATTATTAGCTTATAAATTAATGATGCAGAAACTATTTATTTAGTGAAAAATCAATAATATAATTTTTATTCAAATAATAATACCCATAAATACCCAAACACGTGACCAAATATTATTGGTCGAGTATATATACACCATAATAATACAATTGTAGACTTGTGGACCATTTTGATACTTATAAAATAGATTATGACTTTTATATTATTTTATTTTAAATGATGTCAAAGTTGTCATCTTCATAATTTAATAAACATATCATTTTAAATGTTGGGTGTCTTAGAAGATAAATTCGACTAAAAGTATTGTAATAAATCTAGTATATTTATATTCATTATAGTATTTTAATTTTAATTTTTATGCAACAAATCCGTATATTAAATAATCATACAAAAATGTTGTGGTAATTATTTTATTAAGAGAAATATTAAATAAATGGTTTTAAAATTATTAAAATAAATATTATATTAACAAATTAATGTCCTCCATGAATATTTTAGATTAATATGACATGTTATAAATCTATTAAATATTTCAGTTAGAATATATCTTCTGTTTGGATTTTATTTAAATTCAAATAATTGAATAGTGTCAAAATTGACACTATTGATATTTTATTAAAATAACATATTATTAAATAGTTTAAAAATCACAGAAATATTTAAAAATTATAAATTGAAAAATATATGGTTTAAAATTTCATAAATTATCCAATTATGGACAATTCACAACACATAAGTAATTATTTATAATAATTTTAAATTTAGAATATTATTACCACAAATAAAATTAAATAGATTAAATAAGGATAAATCAAGTTGATAAGGTTAAAAAAATCCCAACATGTCTAAATTTTTTTGGATGAGTCGATTAAAACCACATATAATCTTATATTTTAATTTGAGTCAATTTGGAAGTTTTTAAGTGGGGTTTTGGTTTATTATAAATTTATATTTTAGAGGTTTCCAAAAGTGCCTCTTTACTCTCTTATAAAAGGGCACCTCCTCCCTCTCATCTTCACAACATTTTGAGCCTTAATGCTCAGAAAAACCCTATCCATTTATCTTCTACACTTCCCTAGAAAAATTCTAGAGGTTATGGTTTTCTTTAAATACCAACTTTAGTGCCCTAAGTGGAGGTTTAGAAGAGGCACATCAAAGAAGATGTAATATCGTTTACCGATTCTTTCAAATTTATTTTTTCTTCTACTTCATCTTATTTATTTATTTTTTCATTATAAAGTAATAACATTAATATCACTCATATAATTATATTTTATTATAAATATTAAAAAACCCCATTTCACCTTCTATCCATCCTACGGAAAATGAAATCACTACGTGTGCGTACATACGGAATATCGTCTCCATGCCGTGGTTTAATCAATTTTATACCACCACCTTTCATGGATGGGTATATAGCTGTAAATAAAAACTATATATGATTATTATAACAAGATACTAATTCTGAGATATTCTATCATCCACTCCAATACCATTCAATAATTATAGGAATGATATCATCGCTCGTGCGTACGTACAGATCACCGTCTCCACAACACGATGAGATTCATTCTTCATGTTAACTATTTAAGATTGATTATAAAGTATATATTGAATAATAATGAAATATATGAAATAATAATGATACTGGATTTATGTATATATATATGTCATCTACATAATTCCATTCAAGTCAATAAGGAAAGGAAAATAGCATTCATGTGTACGTACGACCTACCGTCTCCATGAACGGTGTATTTCATTCCATTTAGTGATCTATTGTATATATATATATTATGAATATATATTATATATAAATCTAGTTTTACATTTTTTAATTAATTAATCATGATCTAAGTGAACGTATGAATAATTACAATTAAAAACACGAACGATAAATGAAACGATTTTACCCAAAATGCTTCTTTAACATTGAATTGACAAAAGAACCGGTAATATATAGTCATAAGTGAATCATATATGATATCAAATATATTATTATTGTTCTGTTACAAGTTAATAATATGTTTAAACCTACTATAGAAGAGTTTTGGACACATATGGAATAAATTGGACCTACGGTAAGGAATAATTTTTCTATCTCAATTTTATCTGTGATTGCTTATACGTAAGTATTTACTGTGGTTATATTTTTCATTAATGTCCATAAAAATGTTTGCATAAAGTTTTTAATATTATTCCAAGTATGTTGAAATTTATTTTTACCACTTTTTGACTTTTACATAGTGTTATGGAAGGAATCATTCTTTTGATTACCATACGTCTTACTTTTTTACTTTTCCGTTAAAAGTACGTAAAGAAGGTTTTTCTAACTTATACGGCGTGAATGGATTTTTATGATTTCATAACACCTTATTTTCAAAAAGCATACTCTACATGATTTAATTATTATTTTCAACAAAATTCGTTTCTTTTAAATTTCATGTCATTTTGAGAAAATAAAATGATTTGGAAGAAGAAAGGATATTTTCCTCAAGAATTCATTTCAATTGTTTTATTAAAAATATTTTCAATCTATGATGACATTATTTAATAAGTTTATGTTTCGTGATTAATGTCTATATTATTTACATGGTTTTATTTTTCGTATGATGAAATGATATCCATTTGTTATTATGGATTATGTTATGATGGGATGATGTTTATAAAACCCATTTTATTATATGGGTTATGATGAATGATTTATGTTTATTTTGGGGAACATGTAAGAATGATTTCATTATGATATGGGTGGGACCTATATCTCCCTCCAAATAATTGGGTAATGATATATATCTAATGAGATAGACATGGCTAGAACGGAAAGTAAAATCTGGTTCAGAAATATAGGACTATAACGGAAAGTAATCTCGGATCAGTAATGGACTCTGTCCACTATGATGGGATTGGAAACAATGCCTTGGCTACTATGGAAATCATATCATGTGAGTAATGGTATGCCACAATTACATGATTTATTTTATCATTATTAATGTTCCTTTATGATCTATTCCTTCTGTACTGCCATGATTTATGTTATTGCTCAAGATTTTGATGTTTTATGTTCATGTTTTTACGTTCAAATGTATTTGGATTGTTTTTAAGTTCTCCATGTTTACGATTACTGAGAATTTGAGCTCACCCTATTATGTTTTATTTTCCCCCGGATATAAATAAATTATTTAAGTAGGAAAAAAAGGTGAAGATCATTATGGGAGATGTTGAAGATCTTTCACCGCTATTAGAAGATTATGTTCCGAGTTTCCAAAGACACTAAACTAATACGGTCTTTGGGCATCTGTTTTTGTAATGTATTATGTTTTTCACAAAAGTAATGTAATTTCCATGTACATAAAGATTTGGGTCTCTACACATATTACCTAAAAATATAATATGTGATTTATTTAATGAAAATAAAAATCATTTATAAATTAACAATAATAAGAAGTTAATAATGTTAATATTATATTTTTTTAAAAATATACATATTAATGTTATTAAGGTCTTGATACATAGCCCTCTATTTCACCATCCAGTTTCCTAAGTGTAAAATTCATGATGGTGAGACTTTATTATGGTGGTTCGGTGTACATGGTTTGGGCCATGATCTCGACAGCATTGACATAAATTGAAAATGGTTTAGCTCATTCTTTAGTAGTTGAATATTGGCATTGGATTAGTCAATGAAAAAATACCATTGATGATATCTCCCTCAGAATATATGATAAACGAGGTTCATATATTACGATCATACTAGCTGAGGGCATCACATCCTTTTTCTTTGTCAAACTGATTTATCAAAACCCTATATTCATAGAAATCATATAATCACAATTCAATGGTTATATTATCGATGGTTAATATCCTTAATAGTATTTTAAATCCTATAATATTTACTGAAACCAAATTTCATGTATTTTGTACAAACATAGTACATAATAGGGCATTTAATTCGACCACAATAGAAATTTTATTTATAAAAGTTTAGGTCAATTCAATCTTCACACCTTTAGATTTTTCACCCTCAAAATTTTTAATTCACACACTAAAACATATTAGGTTAGTTATATTTCATCACCTTCTATAGTTCTCTTGTCTCTTCTTTAAACATTTGTATTTTTCATAGAACTTTGACAAGGTTCATTTTTGTAATTCATTGTACTTTGTCTCTATGATCTAACTTCTTCCATAGATTCTCCTCATAGGAAAGATCATTCTCCAAGGGTTCCACCTCTGGATTTAGTATATGTGATGGTTCTATTATCTACTCACTCAATAAGTATACATGGAACACATCTTGTACTTGAGATAGGTTAGGAAGTAGTGCTACTTGATAGGCCACCTCTCTAATGTGATCAAGGATATCAAAGGGGTCGATGTGTCTTGGACTAATCTATCCTTTCTTCCCAAATCTCATTAAACTATTTTATATTGATATGAGAAGGAATATATTTATATGAAGTCTTAATGTACAAGTATATTATATAATTTTTATGAATATTCAATGCATTAGAAATTTACATGCCCGAGGACCATAATAGTTTAGTGTCGTTGGAAACATATAACAAATAATCTATCTTGGTGAAACATCATCAATGTTTCTCAAAAATACCATGACTTTTATTAATTCATCTTAAACCCTTTCTTCTAAACATAGGGAAATTAAACATAGGAAATGGGTGAGAATGAATGGTCAGTAAGGGTAAGTAAAGTAAATATGTAAGCATAACATGAACATAGGGGTACAAGAAAATGAGAATAACATTTAAATATCATTGCATGTATATCAAAGGTTGGAAACATTAAAAACGGAATAAATATTTTCCATTCATTATACATGAATCATAAGATCATTAAGAACAGGATTCTCATGATAATATCAGAGGCATAAGACAACCAAATTGTGGAAAACACATAAACATGTAATATATTTCCCTATAAGTCAAGGATCATTTCCAACAAACATATTAGGGAATTTCATGGGGACTACACTTATTAGGTGGGACACACTACCATCCCTAGTAACAGTCCTTTCCTTTTAAGGGATCAAGTTTCTATATCTTCCCATAGTGGATCAGGTTTCCCTATCTTCAAATAGTGGATCGGGTTCTCCATCTCCCAATATTGGATTGGGTTTGCTAATTTCTATATTGGATTAAGCCTTTGAAATTTATTCCTATCATAATATCATGAGATATAAGTCTTTAACAAATGAATTTGTGGGAGATATAGGTCCTACCCATCTCATAATAAAATCATAGGTATATGTTCCTAAAATTCATAAAAAATCATATAATCACCAAAAAATTAAATGGGTTTCATGAACATAAAATCATATCTTAAACTGTAGAAAAATATATGTTTCATAAAAATTTCATCAATGAATAACCCATTAAAATAATAGGTTTTCATTATAATATAACTCATGAAAGAGAAATGGGTTTTATAAAAATCATTCCATCAAAACATAAACCATTTATATATGTAATATAAATGGGGTCATTGGATCATATCCCAATAAAATACTAAACTATAACCAATGATATTATATTAGATGGAAAATTATTATAAAATATCACTTGTAACATCACTTTTTAAAACATATATCATTTTTAATATCATTTTCTTTTGAAACATCATTGGAAACCTTTAAAGGTAGATTTGAAAATCATTTAAAACTATTATTAATTTTTAAAAAAATTGAATACATTTTAATTTGAAAAATTTTTTTTACAAAAATAAATATCTATATTATTTGGAAAAAATTAATCTTCAAAAAATAAATCATGTAATAACTAAAAGTAAACTTAAAATAATCATGTTTGTAAGAGTGGATAAATCTATACTTTCCAAATATTGTTTTTAGCACTATAAGAAGTTTAGAAAAAAGTGCCTCAATCGGAAATCGACTAGAAGATTCAATTTTTAAAAACAATTTTTTAAAAAAAGTAAAACATGGTTAAAATTTTATTTTATGTCTCATAAAAAAATAGTATTATATTTCTAAGAACTTTTTTAGAAAACACGGTTTCTAAAGAATATAGTTTTTTAACCGAAGAAAGAGGTAAATCAGATTTTAATGAAAACACTTTCATAATTTTATTATGTACTCAAGAGTGGTGAAGGGTACTAATACATTAAAATATAATCAATAACCAAATTATAATAAAATTAATGTGTTTCCATGAGTGATAGATCCTAATATTTCATCAATTTTACCATAATGACAAATATTCTTGATAAACGATTTTATTGTTGGAATAAACTATTATCACTTTATAACATTAAATCAAACTCCCCATGTAATAAAATGAGGTTACATGAATCTTTTTATAACATTAAAATAATTCTATTATTGATCTAACATGTCAAATTAAATTATGTAAACCTCGTAAAATACTATAGGTGCATACCCAAACATGTGTCTCAAAGAAGAAAAATTGAGGTAAAATTATTCTAACGATTTTATAACTTTTGAACCGTAAACCCCGTGAAAAATAGACCAAAAAATATATAATTAAATAAAAATAAATTTAATTATAAGAATAATATAATAAATTCATGTGAATTATATATACCACAAATAGTAAATGAGTAGTGAATAATGTATAAGTCTCACGGAAATAAATGTGAGATGAGAAAACTATTACCTTAAGTCTTGATATTATTCGTACAAATTAAACCATCTAGTATAATAAATATATGATTTTTATAAATCTACCACATAAACATATTATTATATATATTACCATATATTTTTTTATTATGACTTTATATTACTCATTTATTAACAATTACATGTTAATTGTATGTTTCAGGTAATGTTTGTGTTGTTTTTCATATATTTTTTGACTTGTTATTATTGCTTGTATTACATAGATCATGATTTAATTATTTCCATAATGTAAGACATTTTTTAAATATTATAAATAGTAATTAAATAAATATTTATTATAATATAAAAAATATTGATATATGAAATTTAATACACTGTCTATGGGGACAGTATGTCGTAAGAACGCTGGAATGTTGTTTCCATTTTCCAATTGATTCAAAAGAAATAAATAAATTGAGATATATATATATATATAACATCAATAAATTATTATTATTTCATATATATTATATAATTTCACTAAACCAATACATTATACATTCAATATAATTTTTGAACAAATCACATTGCTTTGAGGAGGCGGTAGTCCACACATCCAAAAATAAAGTAATATTATTTACAAAAATTAGAAATCAAGATGGTATATTTTATACAATAATTAAAAAAGAATAAATAAATCATATATATCATATATATCATATAAAAACATAATTTCAATCCTAATCCCCCACCATGAGAGGTGGTAATAGAAAAATAAACAGTGTCATTTTGGGAGGTGGAGTTAGTCATACACAATAATGGTATGTTTATTACCCATTAGATGGAAGTGTGTGTAACTATAGGATTAAAAGATATTATAAGAATATATTTTTATATTAATTAAAATTATTATATTATATAAATATTGAATAATTATAGTTTATGGGATATAATTAAAATAAATAAAAGGATCTTGAGGAAGATTGTTACCTTTTCTTTGTGTAAATCCTCTTGGTTTTCACCAAAGGGATTTCATGGTTGGATTTATTCCCAAAAAGATGACTCTAGTACTAAGGTTGTAATTTTGGGAGCTTATTTGAGAATATTTTTGTCAATCCAAATCAATTGAAAGGTGTGAATAAGTGGGATGGTGAGTTCATTTTTAAATTGGAGTAGTGACATTCTTGTAAATTTTCAAAAAAGGAATTCCACCCAAGTTTTTTCCTTGAAAATTGAATCCAATAATAGAAAAACCCCTATATTATGAAGTATAGGGTAAAAATATTAAATACAATAGATTATGGTCAAATTAATAATTAATTTTGGGCCTTATGTTTAAGGTTTATTCCTTTGATAAACTAATTTTTCTTTTAACCATTATAGTTAATTTTAATCACTTTCACTAATATTTTTTGTCAAAAACTATGATAATCTTTTTATAAATTATAGATAATGGTTAATACAAATATTTAGTCCATTTTTTCAAATTCAAATCACATAATTTGATGAAGTTAATTTAATACTAATCCTAGAGATGTTCCACGACTATGGGTTTTTAAGCAAAAAGGTCCAAAAGAAGGAAATGTTATTATTTTCCTTTTTAGTGTCAAATTTGTTCCAATACCCTAAATAGTATTAATTGATGAAAAATTAGTCTAATAAAACTTTAAAACCAAACTAAAAAATATTTAACTAAATAAATAAATTATATTAAAGTGAAATTTTGAATAAAAAATCAGTGTATTTCATTATTCATTAAAAAATTAATCTTTTGAGAAAAATACAAAAAATTCAATTGAGGTGAATTTTTTTATTCATATTAAAAAAAATGTTCATTTTTTCAAATGATAATTATAAATGTAAACAAAATAATATTTAAATTGGGTTATCCACTAAAATATGGTAAAACTAACTTTTATAAAAATATATCATTTTATTCATAAAGATGATTTTATTCTTATTTTATACCTATAAAATCTTTTGGAAGAGTAGAAAAAATAATTATTTAATATAAAAAATATTAATATTATTGAAATAATTAATCCAAAATTTGGTTTTTTTTATTTTTATGAGATAATATGTTGTTTTTATATAGAAAAATTGTTTTCATAGAAAAGTAATTTCATTATTTTCAAATAGTTCTTACATTCACTTATACTAATATTTAATTAAAGGATTAATTTTATATATAGTTTTAAATTATATTTTCAAAATTTATTTATTCTCATTCTTGTCTTTCCATTCAACTACATGGTGCTAACTATAATAATATTTTAATAATAATTTTTACAGTATCTTGTTTTTCGATAAAACTAGACCACGTGTGTAACACAATATATTAAAGAGACTCAATATTTTTTATAATACAAGCCAAACAGAGTGTCATGTGTACATAAATACAATCTATGTGTTTCTTCTGTAATAATATTTTATTTTTGTTGCGTATAATACAATCCAAACATAGTGCTATTATATAACAAAAATTTATATTCATTGTTTAGTGAAATGAAAAATACTAAAATATTAAATTAATTCAAAAATAATAATTCAAAAAATCTCATTGTATTGCATTCTATGCCTCCAAAACTGAATTTCACCATTGAAATTTGTTTTCATTATCAAATGTGTAATAGTTGACTATTCCTTTCATAGAAACCCACATCACAAAAATGAATACTAAAATTTAGTTTAAAAGGGGAATGTTGGAAACGTAACGGTTACCCAAAGTGACACATAACTAGGTTTCTATAAAAGAGAACATTGTTGGGAATTGAATACGTAGACATGGAAGAGAAATATACATATCATGTTATTCTAGAGAGTTATAGAGAACAAGGGTATGTGGAATTTAATAAACACAAAGCCAAAAACATGTGATGGTCTAAGGGGGAATTTGATTCATCAGAAACGTAAGTAATAGCTTAACTTTTTTACTTTTTACATCGTTATTCTTAAAAATTAATAATTTTCATGAGAATATATACTTACATGATATCAGTACATTCTCACCCTTTGTTGTTTCTTGATCAATTTTTACTTTATCTCTTATGAAGCTGAATTTTTAATTCCTATAGGATTAACATATAATGATATCAATAAATAGAATGATTTCTCATTCCATCTCTCTTCAGTTTACATCATAAAACAATGGCTAGCATAAGTATTCCAATATACATAAATCCTCATATAGTGAGATAATACATTAATCTCTAAAACATCATCTTTTTTTTAGAATATACCATTCCATAAATTGTCAACATTGTAACCCTTTCTAAATATGAAAAATCCAAAACATTAGAAAGAAGTTAACTAAGTCAGACTAACATTGAACCCCCATATATCAAAAGGTTTTTATTGATTGCTTCATACCAAATATGTTATTACCTTCATCATATATTTTCTTGAAACATTGTAATAAACTGAATTATCAAAAATCCATATTGAAAACATGCATATTTTTTTATTCCAAAGTTTTTGGATATAATACCCAAATCAAAAAAATGTTTTAAACATCATCAATGATATAATAAACCACTTTTCAAAAAAATAATTATCTATTATGAGGTAATTAGAACTATCCAATTTTTTAATTCATATACAAGACAACTTTATCCAAACATCATTACCTCATCATTAGAAACATATTAACGGTTATCATTCCATTATTCTTCTATTTCCTAAGAACATAAAATTGAAATTAAATGAATTTTATAGTTCATTAAAACCATTCATCATATTATTATAAATTCATAACAAAAAAATAAATTGAAAAATCCTTATATATTTCACAATTCAAAATTATTGAATACCAATACATAAACACATTGATTATTCTACTTAATCCTTAATCAACAAACCCACATTTCATATCCTATTACTTAATACCTATTTCATTTCACATTTCATCTATAGTCTCAGCATTATCGACAATATAACCATTACTCATACCACATTGTTGATTATCTTAATCATCTTTCCACTTGGGATATCTATTATCATAATGAACATTTACTCTATATGTAAAGAAATTAACCTTTTGTAGTTTCATAGGGAGGATAATATTCTAATCCATTCATTTAGCCAGACCCTTAATTTTCCCTTTGTAGTTACTTGATTTGTGTCCATATTTTCCATAGTCAAAACAACTTTTTATTCCTATAATATATTTACTTTGGTGATTCTTTCCACATTAATGACACAAATGAAACCGAATATTATTTACTATAGTGTTTCCCTTATCTAAACTCTCAGAAAATTTATTCCTTCTCTTATTTGGTGAGTCTGATAGTTGGTTAAGGAACACAACATTAATATTGTTTCATGAAAACTGAATAGGTATGATCACAACATCCTTCACTCCAATGATCATCCCATTTGACTGTTCATTTTCAAATTGTCAACCACATCTAATGTTAGTCCAATGCCTTCTAGTTCTCTCTATTTACTAAAACCAGAAATCATAGTGTGTACATCACTTATTATATATAAAAACTGTATAATCATGAAAAAATGACTTACATGATGTCTTAATCAGGACACATACATCTTTAATCTGTGACACTGTAGGTTTATCCCAGGTTATTCATAGTCATCCTCTATTTAAATCCTTCAATATGGTTCATAAATAGTTCTTTAATTCCCAAAGACTATCCCCCAGGTGTGTCGATCCATTTTTGTATCAATGTTTGTTGTTATGCACGAGTTCCTGATCGAATATATCCTTATACGGTTTTTTCGGCATTTGTTACCCCTTTGTACATTTGTACTAGAGCGACACTTATTTGTAGTTTCTAAAGAGATATTTCTTTCTAGAAAACTACTCACTATATCCCTTACGAAAATTCTAGGATAATTTCTATAACATTAACTCTTCCTTAGATTAATCCAATGAAATATCCTTAAAATATCCCTTGAGATATCGCTAAAGTTTTATCATCCTAGTTTCCAAATATTGACTAAATTTTTCCATCGATACCCACTATAGAAACCCATACTTCAATACATGGACATTACATCATTTTATTTTAATTTTTAGAACACTAAAAAAGTACAATCCCAAGGACTGTAATAGTTTAGTGTCTTTGGAAACTTGGAAAAAAATCTTTTAACTTTGTGAAAGATCTTCAATTTTATCCACAGTGATCTTATACTTTAGTACTTTTATGTAAAACCATTATTCATAAACTGGGGAAAGGAAACATAATAAAGGAGTTCTCTTGACCTCTTAGTAAGGGTAAATATAGGAAATTGGTAATAATAACATGAATATACGAGTATGGGAACATAATCATTATATTTAAAGACCATAACTTTCATATCATATGTCATAAGCATGATACATGTCATAAATATTGGAAGATCATAAGACATGACTCATAATATGGTTAGGAACATGAACCATGTGAGAATATCATTGGCATAAGACATAGAATTTGTAGAATACATAGAAACGTGTAATATCATTCCCTATAAGTCAAGGATAATTTCCAAAAACATTCAAGGCACTTCATGGGGACTACAAATACTCGGTAGGATACAAAATCATCCAAAGTCACATTCCTTTCATTTTGAGGGATCTAGTTTCCCATCATTCTATAGGGGATCAGGTTTCCACATCTTCCTATAGTGGATGAGGTTTCCACATATTCTATAGTGGATCAATACCATTGACATGATTCTAATAATTATATCATGAGATTTAAATATTTACCAATTGAATTAGAGAGATATATAGGTCTCACTAATCTCATAATGAAATCAAAAACACATGTCTCACAAAATCATGAACAATCATATCATAACCCATGAAATTAAATGGGTGTCAAAAAAAGTAAAAATAAATTAACCTATTGAATAATATAATATTTATAATCATTTCATAAAAGTGTAACCAATAAAAAAACAGGCTTCATAGGAATATATACTAAGAGAAACAAGTTTCCTAAAAATCATGTCATTAAAACATAAACCATTAAGAGAAGAAATATGAACGGTGTCCTGGGATCGTATCCCTACTAAATCCTAAACTATAACCAAGGATGTAATATTGCATAGAAAATTATTTTTAAATATCACTTGGAACAACCCTTCTTAAGATATGAAAAATATTAAATCATTTTCCTTGAATATTACTTTTAAAACCTTTACAAAGAGCTATGGAAATCTATCAATACTCTTATTGAACATAACATATTTTTGAAAACATTTTTCATTGATGGCCACTTTAAAAAAATGAATTTCTATATTATTAAGAAATAAAATTTCATAAAAAAATTAATCTTGTAAATTTTCAAAGTAAGAATCAAAGAATGACAGTTGTGATGGTGGATAAATTCGTACATGCCAGATAATCATTTTTTCACTATAACAATTTTAGAAAAGTTCTTCAATTAGAAAATGACATGAAGATTAATTTTTGAATAACATTTTGTTAAAATGTTAAAACATCATTAAATATATATTTTATGGGTCATTTTATAGTAGTATATCATTTTTTAAAACATTTTTTGAAAACATGTTTTTGAAAAAATGCAAATTTCTAAATGAAGAGAGAGGTAAAGTCAAATTTTATTAAAAACACTATTAATTATCTTAAATACCAATGAGTGGAGAAATGGAAATAATATTTAAAATATCATGAATTACTAGAGGTTCTAAAATTAATATGTTTATTTTAGATATTTATCATAATATTTTATCAATTTAATCATAATCATGAACAATCTCAATAAATAATTAGATTATTACAATAAACTCTTACTAATTTTTAACTTTAAATATAATCAAAAATGATATAAAATGATATTAAATTAATATTATAAAATCCATAAAATATTTATATTCATTATATAACATTTCCAATGGAATTATATACACCTCATAAAATACTATAGTTTTCTAAAAAAACAAGTGTCTAAAAGGAAGAAAACCAGGGCAAAATTACTCTACCGATTTGGTAAATTTTGAACCATAAAACTCCAAAAACAGAGACCATAAAATGGATAAGTTAATAATTATAAATTTTAGTATAATAATAATATAATAAATTCATGTTCAGTATATGTAGAAAGAAAATTTTTGTTGAATAAGGCATAAGTCTCACCTAAATAAAAGTGAGACGTGAAAACCCGTACCTTATGTTCTGAATTTCTTCATACACATTAAATCCTAAGGTATAATAAATATAAGTTTTTTATAAATAAATCAAAGAACCATATTCTTATATCTAATATAATATATTTCTTTATTGTGACTTTAAATTACCTATTTATTATGAATTCCATGTAAACATTACATTTCGGGTAATATCTGCATTGTTTTTCATATATGTTTTGACTTATTTTTAATGCTCCTATTACATAGATAATGATTTAATTATTTAAATAGTTGAATAAATTATTTATATAATAATACATATTTAGTATATAAATAATTATAATAATTTATAAAATATAGATATATGAAATGGAATACATTGTCCTTCGAAACGGTAGGTCGTACGTACACATGAATGTCGTTTCCATTTTCTTATCATATTAAAAGAATGAATGTAATTAAAATTTAAATTTATAAAATAATTAAATTAGATTTATTCTTTCAAATATATCATTTAATTTCACTAAACTCATCATTAATACATTCAACGAAAATTGTTGATGAATCACATCATTTTGAGGAAGCGGTAGTCCACACGTCCACAAACGAAGTAACCATATTTATAAAAAATGGAAAGCATTAAGTTATGTTTTATATAATAATTACATAAGAATAAATAAATCCGAAATATAATATTTATCATATAAAAAAAATAGTTTCCATCATAGTAACCAACCATGAGAGGTGGCAGAAGAAAATGAACAACATCATTTCAGGAGGTGGTAGTCTTCCGTACATAGGAACGGTATGTTAATTACCCATTACATATAAGTTTGTGTAATTTTTGGTATATCCCTTAGAAGAAAAAATTATATGTATATTGATGATACTGAGGTTACTATATAATACTATAATAATAATCATCGAGGGTGGATAATGGAAATAAAAAAAAGGAGATTGAGGAAGGATGTTGCCTCTTATTTGGGTAACTTCACTTGGTTATCACCAAAGGGCTTCCTTGGTTGGTTTTCTTCCCTAATATAGGGTTATATTGTGAAGTTATTGATTTTTTGAAAATATTTTATAGAATATTATGAGATAATAAAAGCTGGAGAGGTGTGAATTAGTGGGATGGGTGAATTCCTTTTTATAGACGAAGAGGAGTGGCATTCTTTAAAGATTTTTAAAAGGGGATTCCACCTGTATTTTTCATGTTAAAAGTGTCTCCAATAGTTGTTAAGAATATAAAAAATGGATGATAAGGTCTTAATATGAGCATAAAATGTCTTTTGGACAAGATTCTAGGTCATTTTAGGTCTTAAGTTTATGGTTTAGTCCTTTATTAAGAAATTTTTTTTCTTAACTACAGTAATTGATTTTAATCACTTTCACTAATATTTTTAGTAAATAAACAAAGTTGGGATAATTATACATTATAAATTATAATTATTAAAACTTTGTAATCGATTTTTTCGGAATAACATTCCAGAAGTATCATTTAATAATTTAAAAGTAATCATTTAAATGTACTTAGTATCAAATTTTAAAGTGAAAAGGTCCAAAATATTAATTTTTCTTTATATATAATTTCAATTTGAAATTGTTTATAATGATCTTAATAGGATTAATTATTTTAAAATTTATCTATTTAAGCTCAAAAAAATAAATTATAATATAAATATATAAATTAATTTTAGAAAAACCAAATTTTGAATTGAAATTCAGAGTTTTCACTATTCATCAAAAAATGAAACATCCTAGAAAAATAACAAAAATCCACCTAATTTAAATTTTGATATTTTTCTTCCAAAAATTATGTTTTTTTAAATAAAAAAATTTTATATTGTCAAAAAACCTATTTAAAATGGGTTCAATATTAAAAGGTAGTAAAGTTACCTTTTATAAAAATCATATTTTTATTCCTAAAATTGGGTTAATTATTATATTATGCATTTAAAATATATTTGATGAGTATAAAAAAATGATTTAATATAAAAAATATAATTTTATTGAATGCTTTTATCAAAATTTATTTGTTTAACTTATTGATATAAAATTGTGTTTATACATTGTAAAATAGTGTTCTTAGAAAGTTAATTTCTTTATTTTTAAATATTTATTACATTCACTTATACTAATTGATAAACAAAGGAGTAATTTTATATACAATTGAAAAATAATATTTTCAAAATTTAGTAAATGTTATTTTTAACTTCTATTCCAACAGGTTGGTGGTTTCTATAATAATATTTTAATAATAATATTAATAGTATCTTGTAGTTCAGTAAAAAATGACCTTACATACAATATATCTTATCCAAGGGATTCATATTTGTGTGAAATACTTTCCAAACATTTTTTTAGTGTACTAAAAGCTATTCTAATTTATTCTTGTAGCACAATATTGACATCGTATTTCATATAACACATACCACAGTTACTGATTACATTTAAAAAAATCTATAATAAGTGTTGTGTGAAATGTAGCAAATAAAATTATTATAATAAATTCAAAAATAATAATTAATAAAACACATATTGTTATAGAGAACCTTATATTTAACAAAAAGCTCTTGGTCTCATCGACGATTGTCATCACAACTCTTATATAAACTCTGAGAATCACTAATATACTTTTCAATAGGTTTTCCCACTTCTACCATTTACTCAACCATTTCAAGAACTAGTGGTTGGTGTTCACCAGCATCATACTAGCATGCATTTTTTCTTCCCCTCTCCCCATAAATGGATTTATAGTGATCCATTTGGATTCCTGAGCAGAAATTATTGTTATAAGATAACTCGACCAGAGGAAGATGTTTATCCTATCCCAATTTGAAGTCAATTGAACATGCTCTCAACATGTCCTCAAGTGTGTGGATACTACATTCATATTTTCCTTCATTTACAGTTTGATAAGTAATTATTAATTTCTAATATTAATTTAGAGCATGATGGAGACTCTTTCAGAACATGGTGTTAAATCTTGACTCTCGATCAGATACAATCCATAATGGTGTTCCATGAATCTTCACCACTTTTTTAATGTATATCCTTGAAAGTTGATCGAGTGATAAGTCATGTTAGATTTAAATTAATTAATCATAGTTTATATAAAGATCCACCAAAACCCATGTAGAGTTATTTCATCTCAATATATTTAAAAGACCAGTTAAAATTTTCATTCTTATATTTTCCCATTTCCATGTAGGTATAGGTAATGGTTGCGTCATCTCCTTGGATATTTTCCTTTCATGCTTCACTTTCTGACATACTAAACACCTTGATGTATATTATATTATCTCATTATTCATATAGTCCCACCAATAGTTCTCTCTGAGATCTAGACGCATCTTTTTGCTCTTTGTATGGATTGAAAAATTCCAGCTATGTGAATCATCCAACAACTCCTTTTATAACTCATGATTTGATGGTACACATAGTCATGACCCAATATTGAAACTCCTTCTTCATTACATTGATATTTGGTGATTTCTATTTTCTTATAGATTCCAATTTATTTTTAATTTCCACATTATCTCTTTGAGTATCCTTTATCTTCTACATAAGGATTGTTTGAAAAATATGTTGTCAATGGATTCATGATTTTCATTACATTATGATTCCAATTTACATCCATTTCCATTATTTGAAGATCAGATCCTTCTCAATTCTCATCAATGATAAAATTGTTGGATGCTTTCTACTTAAAGTGTCTTCCAATTTATTTTCTTTTCTGGGATAGTTGGGGATTGAGATGTCATAGTCCTTAATTAGATCTATCCATCTTCATTGATTCGTATTCATCTTTTTATGTGTGAATATATACGTGAGGACCTTATGATTGGTATAAATTTCACACTTATCCACAAATATATAAGGATTCTAGTTTTCAAAATTATTATCATTGAATCAAATTATATATCATGTTTTTTTTATTTATATTAATGAATTCTCTATTTTCTTATGGTATAGGTTATCAATTTTTTATTCTGCACTAACACGCATCCCATGACCTTCTTTGAAACATCACTGTATACCATAAAATGTTCCCCACTTGTGGGTATACTAAGTATAAGTTTAATGATAATACTCTTATATAACTTCATTAATCTCTCTTCAAAATATTTATTCCCAAAAAAACTTACCTCCCATCAGAGTAATCATTGTTAAAGGGTTTGAGATCAGGATAAATTTTTCAAAAATCAATGATAATACAAACCTAACACAATGAAACTATTGATTTTTTAATATATATTTTCCTTGTACATATTTAAAATTGCTTCTGTCTTTGAAGGGTCTACAAATATCGAATTACTCATGATAATATTCTCTAATAATGAGTCTTCTTTCAATAAAACTTCATATTTGATGTAGTTTTAATAATTTTTATCCCTCCAAAAGGTCATTAGAATAGTTTTCAGATTCCTATAGATCTTATTATACTTTTGGAGTATATTATAATAACATATGTATAGGATAGTAATTTTTTGAGGTAATATCTAAAGACTTTATTCATCAAATCCTCTAAGACTGTTAAAGAATTAGTTTTTCTGAATAGAATCACTATGAACTCATAGTGTGTGTACCTTGAATGGAAATAATTTTAATGGATATCCTCCTTTACACATACTTGATAATACACTAATAGAATATCCAAATTGGAGAAGTATTGGACTCCACTTAGCTGATGGAACAAGTCATCAATCCATGGAAGATGATACGTATTCATTGTTGTGACATTTTTTAGCTCACAATTACCAATACCAATTTTCATTTACCCAAACCTATTGATGAAGAGGAATGGTTCACCCCACGATGAATCACATGGGTTTATGAACCCATTATCCAGATTCTCATGTAGTTGTTTTTTCAGCACCTAATGTTCCAAAATAGGCATTATATTTTGAGTCTTGGATATTAGAAAACTCAACCAATCATCTAAGTGGAAGACTACACAATTACTCAAAAAACACATTAGTGTATTCCCCCATAATGTTTATATATTCATGGATGATCATTTAATTAGACTATAGAAACCAAACCATAGATGTATTAGAGCTAGTGTTTACTACTATTACATTGGTTTGATTACAAGGAGTCAAATCCTAAAGCACCGATCAGTTTATTATTCTTGGTAGAATGTATACATACATGAGCTTTTTATTACAAATGAATTCACTAATTAAAACATAATATTTTATTGTTTTGAGGATAATAACATTATTCCATTTAATGTATCCTCAAATATATTTCATAGTATACTTCTTGGATTCCAAGGGAAAGGAAGTATAATAAGGGTGAGCTCAAATTCCCATTAGGGGTAAAGTATAGAGGAATAAATAACAAGTCAATGAGAAAAATAAATATGGACTGGTAAATAACTAAGAACACATTCCATGTAATCAATAATTGAGAATAAAGTGACAAAATAATATGGTACAATAAATAATTGACAACAAATTCCATTCAAATTACTATGTATAGAAAAATAAATGGTCCAAGGCAAGAAACTCAAACACATTATATTTAATCAATGTACTAAAAATGAAATGAATCCACATATAAGTCACAAAAAATATCATTGATAAATAAATACTAGATCAAAATGAAGGTGATTCTTAATTATTGGATTCCATGTTTCCTAGGTACATGGTATCTTTACTCTCAAGATTGATTCTTAATACAGTTTATGATACAATGATTTGGCCAAATGATTTGTCTCATTAGACTACTAATATGTCGAGGGGATTTCATTATCCAATCCCCAACCCATATCATACCGATGTACTTTTCATGGAATCAAACAAAAGGTTCTATCTCTAATTGATTCATCCCATGAGACTCCCGATGCATTGAGGGGAAATATATTATTTTCCCCTCCTGTATGGTTATTCTTAAAGGTCCCCCAACCTGCGTCTTTTATATCCTACACAATTATCATTTCAAATAAACAATATGCCTTATCAAATAACCATATTGAATAATGGAATAGAATTTATAAATATTCCCCCAAATAATCAAATAACATAAACAATAAATACTATATGAAAAATGGAATTTTGTACAGGAAATAATCATATACATGAATAATGATATAGATAATTAGGGTAAATTCAATGTTAAAATATCATAGGAAATTGAAAATTTCAAGGGGACTAAAATAAATCAATGATGTAAATGTGAATACTATCATTGGACATATCAATAATAAACTATCCAGAGGATTAATTATGATGTTATCAATACAACATTTAACAAGTGGAGTAAAAATATATGGTTTTTTTCATTGATGAGTCGAAATAAGATAAATGGATATTTTTAAAAAAAATTGAAAGTATCCTTTTGTTTTGGAAAAACATATAAAAATTTTTCATTGAAAATAACTTTTTAAAACATTTTTATTAAAAAGTAAATTTTTTAACATGCAAACGAATATTCAATAAAATGACGGTAGGTAAATTCATTCATGTAGTACGAGGTAAAAATAACATTCTTTTTTCCTAGTAAATGGTTAGAAAAATACATTGTTCATAGAGAAAAAAAAGATTACATTGAAAACATGGTTAAATAAAAAAGGATAAAATGTTCATTATAAAATTATTTCGAAAAGGTTCAAAATATTTTTGAAAACAATATTTTTTACAAAAAAACAGGTTATCTGACTAAAGAAAGAAATTAAGTTGGGCTTTCTTAAAAACATTTTATAAATAATTTTGAGTACGAAAGAGTATAAATTGGTACTATTACATGAAAAAGTGATATATAACCAGATGAGAGGAAAATGAAAGAAATTATGGATCAATTTTATTATATTTTTCTAAAATGGAAATTACATATCATTAAAATTATTCTTGATGAATTTAATAATTAAACATTCCAAAGTGTCTAATTCCACATTAAAACATTTAAATCAAAATATCCATAAACGGATAACATTAAATGAAACTTAAAATATCATGAGAATAAAGTGATTCGGGTTATAACATTTTAATTTTCATTATATTTACTATATAAAATAAACAAGATGCATAAAAAATAAGTCTCAATTGAATGTAAATTGTGACTAAATCCGTTACCTTGCGTCTGATATCTCTCGTCTGTCATTATATTCTGGAGTAACAAATATATATTAATTATTTAATTTATTTAGAATATTTTTAAGGTATATCAATACTTTTATTTCACATATTACCATGTTTTATATAATTACTTAACCAACTAAGTTTATGTCAGATGTTTTTAACAAATTCTGTTTATGTGTCAAAAACCACTTTTGTAGGTCAACTATGGTTAAAGGGGATATTTTATAACATATCCAGAATAATAATCATGAAATAATTATTATATATATACATAAATTATACGTTTAAGATCAATAATTAAATCTTTTTATGAAAAGTGAATCAATGTTAAAATCGTTGAAACGATAGGTAGTACGTACTTCTGAGTAACATTCCCATTTTTCAATGATCATTATAGAAAGAAGGTATGTAAGGCTATATATTTCCAAAATGATAATTATATCATAAATTTATGGTTATTTAACAATATATATATTTATATAGAATTATTGTGATGTAAAAGGAATCACATCATGTAGAGGAGGTGATAGTCCATATGTCCATGACCGACATTATCACTTTTTAGGGTGTGAAAGGGTTATAATGAAAATGAAAGATATTATATTTCCAAAAATGTAATTATTCAATTAAAATTATATATGTGTTTTTTATGTCACATAATTTTAATTAAAACCACCATTTATACATTAAATTTATTTTCTGATCGAATCACATCACTTTTAGGCGGTGATAATCCATACTCCCACAATCGACGTTATCATATTACATAAATAGAAAGTATAAGGGTAAGATTTTTAAAATAATTGCACAATCATAAATACATAAAAAATTTCATATATATATATCATATATAAACATAATTTCTACAATAATTACCAACCATTAAATGTGGTAAAGGAAAAAAACAAAAAACAACATTTTGTGAGTTGTTAGTTCGCCGTACACACAAACGGTAAGTCTGTTACCCATTAGATTGAAGTTTTTGAATGTGTAAGACTAAAATTGAACATAAAAATATAATAGGATATTGTAAATAATTTTTTTATATAAAAATAGAATAATAATATTTTAGGGGATAAAGAAATGGAATAAAACTAATGTTCTTTAGAAAAGATGTTACCTCTTCTTTGGGTAATTCCTTTTGTTTTACATAAAAGTGCTTCCCTAGATGGATTCCTTCCTAATAGAGGCATATAAGAAGAGGGTAAGTATTTTTAGGATATATTTATTAAATATATTTTTTTATCCATAGTGTATTGAGGGGTTTTATGAAGTGGGAGAAGATGAGGACTGTTTAAAGTAGAGGAGTGTTGCACACTCTTGTAAATTTTAGAAAAAGGTAATTCCACCCATGTTTTTCGAACTGAAATTATATCCAATAATGAAAAAAATTAGATAAAAGGCATTAAGGGGTCAAAATATTGCCAAAAATGGATTTTGTAAAAATATCTTGGTCATTTTCCCCTTAAGTTACTGTTTAGTCTCTCATTAAGCTTTATTTTACCTAATGTGTTGTATTTAATTTTAATTACTTTCACTAATATTTTTTCTCAAAAAATAAGATGACCTTATTATAAAATTTAAATTATTATAATTATAAATATGGAATAAAATTTTCCAAATTAAAATAATATAAGTGGTATAAATTAATTTAAATTTAATCTAACATACAAGACGATAATGTGGGGTTTTAAAGTAAAAACATTCAAATGTTCGCAAAATTTTTATATTGAACATCAAATTTAAATTGATTATAATGACATAAATTTGATTTATTGATAACAAATATCTAATTGAACATTATAAAAAATTGAAAATATAATTTAACCATATATATAAATTAGATGAGAAAACAGCTTTGAATTAAAATTCAGTACTTATCATTATTCATTAAAAAATTAAATGTCTAAAAAAATACCAAAAATTCACAATGACTGGATTTTTATATATATATTTAAAATATTAGGTTTATTTGGATGTATAATATTTATAAAAGTGTCAAAATTTGGATTTAAAATAGGTTCACAATTAAAATGAATTAATAGTGCCTTAATAAAAATGTAGTATTTTATGTGTAATATTATATTTGTTATTATCTTATATCTATTGACTATATTGGATGATAATCAAAAATATTTTGTTGAATATAATATATATGTATTAAATTAATATCATTCACAAATTGTAATTAATATAAATTTTTAGGATAAATTAGCTTAGTGAGCGAACAAATAGTTTTTATAAAAACATTCCATTTATATTCAATTGGTACTTGTATTCATTTATAATTAATTTGAAACTAATGAATTCATTTAATATTTTTTAAACCATAAATTTTAATAATTTAATTAATACTTATCATAACATCTATTTTATATATTATTTTATTAAATAATAATATTTTAATAACATATTATTGTTTGGTAAAACTTGGTCTTGCATGTAACATAAGCCATTGAACAGACATGTTGTTGTTTGTGAAATATGTTAACTCAATGTCACATGAATTAAAAGATTTAAAATATATTTAATTTATTTAAAATATTAAATTTTTTATAAATTCTATGCATATTATATTCCCTTATATTCTTGTTGTTTCATGTCATTCCCACTATCGAATAAAATGTTAAACTTAAATTTTTAGGGAGTAAAATTCTCTCCACATTAATTAAATTTCATCCTCTAAATTTGAACATGATATTGGTGATAGATTTTTTAATATTTCTTATATAGAAAGCCCACATCAGGAGAAGGGTTTATAAAATATCCTCTATAAAATAGATAATGGGAAGTACAAATGTCACATGGACTAACATATAAATAGGTCTCTAAGAAGAAGAACATTAGTTAAAAGTGGAGACACGTACATTAAGGAAAAGAGTAAATATTTATATGGATTGATTGAGTTCATCAATCACAAATAAGTGAATGGTAAATGGAATTTAGAGGTCCTTAAATCCATAGTTTTTTTTTAATTTAGGATACCATTATATCAATAAAAATTATTGTATTAGGGTAAAATTTTATTTAAAGATTATTTTTGTAATGTTGATTACATATCTTACTGCCTTAGAATATAAGGATATATACTGATTTAACACGTTTCTATAAACATAATTTTCATCCATTTTTTCTTTGATTAATTTACAATTCATCTATTAGATCAGGAAATGGATATACAATAATGATCTTTGATCCCTAAATCTCTAAAATATACATTTAATGGATCATAAGGCCCCTAAAAGAGTAATAAGTTCAACAATTGCTCTCCAACAATTCTCCAATTCCAATTTCCTTAATACAATAATCTCTAACCTAAAATGTAATAGTACTGGTTCATTATTAATATTTATTCATCAAAATTTTTAACAATAATCAAGGAAATTTTAAGCAAGAAATTTTGTAGGTCATTGGTTGGTGTAGAACCATTATAATCTTGTAGTTATGGGTTCAAGACATGTGGCATTTACAGACTTTATTGGTTGTCACACGACATATATATTTTCGTTTTCTAAAACCATTTTAATATAATTCCAAGATAAATATGATGGAAATCATTGATATATTATTAATCAATAAATAGATTTTTATCTATGGTATTCAGTACAACCCCAGTATATAAATACTCCATCATCGTTTTCCCACATAGTTCCATCCTAGGTCAAGAGTTTATCCATAATCTCATTTGTTGGATTTTTAAATCATGAAACATTATCTTCAATCAAAAACACCATAGTTTTACCTAGATTATTAATTTATATATTCAAATCCATCATAATGGTTTATAATGAAAAATTGAATTATACTAAGATTATATCCTGGGTGTGTCAAACTAGATGTGTCGAAAGGTTTATTGTCATGTACCATGTTAAACCAAGTGAGTCTTGAGGCACCTTGTCAGAGTTGTTTCCACAAGGAAAATCTGTTCTTGAACTATATCCACTTGTGGTATCCAAAAAGGGTGTATTTATAGAAATACCCACATAATTTTTACCATAATAAAATTCTAGGATGTTCTTCTATACTTATCCATAAATTCTATTTTATAGATATGTTTTCTAATCAATGTTAAGTAAATCTATTTTCCAATTTTTCTACTAAACTTCTCTAATACCAAATGTAGAGACCTGACCCAAAGAATATCAGAGCTAGTTTCTACTTCCTTTACATTGCCATAATTACAAGGAATCAAAACCCTAAAGGAAATATCAGTTTAGTGGTCTTGTTAAACCATTTATATACATTAGTCTTCAATTAAAAATGAACACACAAATTACAAAATAATTTTTTTTCAATTTTTGGGATAACACCATTATTCAATCTAATGTATCCCTTCGTATATTTCATAAAAAACTTCTTGGATTCTAGGAGAATGAAAAAATAATGATGATGATCTCAATATATCAGGTATGGTAATGTGTAGTGGAAGAAATAATGAATCGTTGATAATAATAATTATGGAAAGATAAATAACAATGAACACATGACATGTAATCAATCTTTTGGATGAAATTATCTAATTAATTCATCAAGGTATATAAATAAAGAAACATTCCATTAAATTAACTAGATAATTAGAAATCAATATGACAAGGTAATAAATTGAAACATGTTCCATTTAATCAATGAACATAAAAATAAATGCATCCATAAATAAGTCATGAAAACTCTCATGGATAAATAAATACTAACTAAAAATGAATGATGTGTTTAATTATTGGAGTCCATGTTCCCAAGGTACATATTACCTTTATTTTCAAGATATATTCTCACCAAATTTCACTCTACTCTAGTTTAGAAAAATGATTCGTCTCAGGAGACTATTGATGCATCGAGGGGCTAGCATTAACTAGACCATAACCCATATCATACCAGTATATTCTACTAGTAAAAAAACATGAAGGATTTTTCACCAAATTATTCATCCTATGAGACTACCGTTGCATTAAAGGGATATCTATAATTAGCCCCCACCAGTAGGGCTGACCCTAAATGGTCCCCTACCCATGCCTTTATTTTCTTAATAATTCCTTATATCAAATAAACAATATGCCTTATCAAATATCCATATTGAATAAAGGATATAGAATTTTCAATATTTCACCAAATAATAAAATAACATTCTCTGTAAACACCATATGAAAAATGGTAAACGATTCAGGAAATAATCAAATTTAAGAAACATGAAATGGATTTTTGAGGGAGATTCAATGTTAAATGATCATAAGAAATTTATTATTTCAATTGGACTAAAAGGAATCAAGGATGTAAATGTGAATAATATCCTGGGGAAAATAAATCATTGACCATCTAAAGGAATAATAAGGATGATATCAGTAAAAAATATCCCAAATGGAGTATAAATAAAGGGTTGTTATTTATATGAATAAAAATACTATAAAATGATTTTTTTACCAAAATTTTATGAATATATTATTCTATTCTGAAAAAACATTTCAAAAACCATTTCATTTAAAATAACATTTGAAAACGTTTTCTATAAAATTTTCCATTTTAAAGAAGAAATTTATGCTTAAAATAAATGGTGGTGGGTAAATTTTTACATATCATATGATTTATAAATAACATTCCTTTTTTATGATAAAATATTAGAAGAATTCATTGTTCGGAAGGCGACTAGAATATTCTATTGAAAAAATGTGTAAAAGAGAAAAAGGGTAAAAATTTATTTTCTAAATCACTTTTAAATGGTTAAAAATATTTCAAAAAATTAATAAATTTTTTTTAGAAGAAGTGAGGTTATCTGACTACAGAGAGAAATGAGTTTGGGTTTTCTTAAAAACATTTTATAAAAAATTTTGAGTACCAAATATAAAACAGATGGTACTATAACATAAAAATATTCATGAATAACAAGAGGAGAGGAAAACTAAAGGGATTATAGAACATTTTTAATATAATTTCCTTGAATCGAAAATAAATATCATTAAAATTATTCTTGAGTAAATAGACTTTAAACATTCCAAAGTGCCCCATGCCACTTTAAAACATTAGAATCTTAATATCCATCAAGGAATAACATTAAATGAAACATAGAATATCATGGGAATAAAGCGATTCTGGATATAACATGTTAATTTGTAGTTTAAAATAGATATAAAATTAACTAAGTTAATAACAATAAATAAGCATTAGTAGAATGTAAATTAAGATTAAATCCTTTACATTGCATCTGATTTGTCTCATGTTTCCTTATATTCAGAAATAAAAAAATTATATTAATTATTTACACAATTGGGTAATTTTTTCATGTTTATCATAACTTTTATTTTACTTATTACCATGTTCAATACAACTACTTAATCAATAATGTTTATGTTATGTGTTTTGACCAAATTCAGTTTATATATCAAAAACATATATTTTAGGTCAACTATGGTCAAAGTGACCATTATATAACATCTCTATAGTAATATTCATGACATAATTATTATATTTAAAAATAAATTATACTTTTAAAACAAGTAATTGAATATTTTTATAAAAAATGAACAAACATTATAATCATTGAGATTTTAGGTCGTATATACGCATGGGTAACATTCCCATTTTTCAATTACCGTTGTAGAAAAATGTTTTGTAACACGATATCTTTATATAATTATCATTATATCATAAATAAATTTTTATTTAATGATATATAATTTTATATATGATTATTGTGTTGTAAAATTAATCACATCATGTTGGGGAGGTGGTATTCTATACGCCCATGATGGATGTGATAACATTTTAGTGTGTGAATGGGTAATAAATAAAATGATATAAAATATATTTATAGAAATGAAATTATTTCATTAATATAATATATATTTATTTTATGTCACATATTTTTAATTAAAATCATCCTTTATAAATTCCACGTTTCGTGTGATCGAGCCACATCGCTTTTAGGAGGCAGTAGTCCATACTTCTACAAACGACGTTATCGTATTTACAAAAAATGGAATGTATAAGGATATTTGTTATAAAATATTTATAGAATAATAAATGCATAATAAGTATCATATATATCATATATAAATACTGTTTCTATCATAATTTCTAATTATTAATGGTGGTAAATGAAAAATTAACAACTTTATTTTGTGAGCCGGTAGTTCTCTATACACATAAAAAGTAAGTTTAATACCCATTAGATGGAAGTGTGTGTAATTTTACGTTGAACACTTAACATAAAAATATAGTTGAATATTTAGTATAATTTTTTTGTCATATAATCATGAAATAATAATTGTTTAGGGTTTGACTAGAGGGAATAAACCTGAATAGCTTGAGAAAAGATGTTACCTCTTCTTTGGGTTACTCTTTATGGTTTACACCAAAGGGATTTCTTGAATAAATTAAATCTGAAGGGGAGTTTTATATTATTATTTTAGGGATTTTTAGGAGATATTGTGGTATATATTTTTCATTCCAATATGGATAGAGTTGTGTGAGTAAGTTGGAGTATAGGAGGCATTTTTATAATGGAGGAGTAGCACTCTGGTTAAAACGTTAAATATTTTTCTATGTTTTTATATAAAATTTCAAGGTGAAATTGATTCCAATGAACTAAATTGATTTAATGGATAAAAATATATATATATTAAAATTGAAAATTATTTAAAATTATAATATATATTTTAATAATGTAGATAAAAATCCATTTTGAATCAGAATTTGGAATTTTCCATTATTCATTAAAAAATATACCTTCACAGAAAGATAAAAAATTCATCCTAAATTAATTTTTATGTTTATATTTAAAATTTTAATTTTATTTTGATATATAATATTTATAAAAGGGCCAAAAATTGGATTTAAAATAGGTTCACCATTTAATGGAGGTAAAAGTTCCTTAATAAAAATATAATATTTTATGTGTAATATTGAGTTTGTTCTTATCTTTTGTCTATCATATATATTGGATGAATATAAAAAATATTTTAATTAATATAATATATATATATATTTATATTAAATTAATATAATTCACTAATTTGTAATTAATTTAATTTATTAGGATAAAACATTGTTGTGATCATAAAAATCGTTTTTTATAAAAACATTCCATTTATTATCAATTGGTTCTTTTATTAATTTATAATCAATTTGTAACCAATTTATTCCTTTAATATTTTTGTAAAAAATATACTTTCATAATTTAGTTAATATTATTCATAATATCTAGTTTATATCTTATTATATAAAAAAATAATATTTTAATAATATATTATTATTCGGTAAAACCTTGTGTTGGGTGTAACGAAAGCCATTAAAAAATAAAGTTGTTTTCTGTGATGTGTGCCAACATGGTGTCATGTGCATTTCAAGAAATAAGATATATTTAATTTATTTAAAATATAAAATATATTATAAAATTTTTTGATTTTATATTCCTCTACGTGTTTGTTGTTGCGTGTCAAACACTCTATCAAATACAGTGTTCTAACTTTATATTTTTTAGGTGTTACATTAACTCAATCATATGATCTAGATACACTTTCTTGAAAAGTAATAATATCCATTGTTGTGATTTTGGTGCTAAATAATATTCATCATTATCCTTCCACTGGTATGGAATTGGGGTATGATTTGCGATATAGAGATTGATTTCCATCTCATAGCAATATATGTTGGATCTATGTGGGGAAATCTAATATTTATCCTGAATGGCATAAAACTCCACTAAAGGTTGTATGAAAAGGTTCATTGGGAAGTTCAACCCAAAATTTTGATAGGGGTGAGTTATATACTTGCGATGAAATAATTTCCCGAATTTCTATTTTTATCGACATCTAGAATTTTATTATTTTTTATGGTGTTTGAATAGTTCTACTAAACCTATGTGATATGGAATAATTCATATAATTGTAGATTAAAACCCTAAAATTCACTTTTTTATCTAGGTTCTATCCATTTTCTTCATCCAAAATAATCTTAGGGATGATTATATTCATCCTATTAAATAAAAAATGGTAATTAAATAACTTTAAATGGATAAATTATAAATGACAGGTATTTCATTGAAATATGAATTTATAGGCTTCAATATATATTATCTATGATATATATGATAATATAAACTCTTTTTTCATTTAATCCATTATTATTGGTTCGTAATGATTTTTTGAGTTTAAAAAATCATATCCCCCTAGAGTGTCAAATTGATTGTGTAGCTAGGCTCATTGTTGTGCACCAGGAGCCGATCGAGTCTAGATCATTATGGTGTTTTCATGTTTGACCCCTAGGTGTATCTTTCCTAGTGCCACATCCACTTTTTTTTATCCATACTGGGTTGTATTTTATTGGAAATCACATACTCTAAAATTTACCTAAATTTGGGTATGTATTAATATGTTTTCTATTATCCCTATGGATTTCAAAATAGTTTTCTAATCACATTCCCAAAAATAGCTCAACTTTCATCTGATACCAACTATGAAAACCCTTGTCTTTTTCACATAATAATTCATTATTTATTACATAATGTTACACATAATAAAAGCCATAAAATTGATAAGAATAGTTTCTTTTAGAAATTAGGTATATTAAATAAAAATATAATATAAGAGGTGCATTAAAATTAGTGAAAAATTCCTTCACATGCTCATAATATTAAATTGTATCTAAAACTTCATGGGATAACCTAGGGGAATACATAAGAAATGGGTTTTCAATATGGCCCAATAATGTAATAGACATGTAATAACCTCACGGAATTATTACATGTTAAAAATGGGTGATTAAATGGGATAAAAATATCGTGATAATCATAAACATAAACTCAGAGGCATTATATAGCATGATAATATAGAGGAAACATAGGAGAGTGGAAGTAACTTTTAACATGACATCATAAACATAGGTCCAGCCTAACCACCAAGATATCATAAAATGGTTCAAAAAGTATCATTATTTAATAGGTTCACTCCCTAATCCATTGAATGGTTTCTGATGAGACTAAAACATTATCAAATTCATTTGAGTGATATATAATTTTGAACTCACCAGTCACATTCATATCATGTACATGCTTTTTTTTCTACATAGACCATTAAATATAGGTTTATATTTTAATTTTTATGATTTAAAGATCATGAAATGTGGAATAAATACATGTCAATATCCAATAAAAGAATTAAAAGTTCATAAAATTGAACACCCATGATAAGAAATTATATGGGTATTCACTACACAATTATTTTTCATGGAAAATTATGGTAAATTTCAGAGGCATAAGGGGTGTACATAAAAGTTCATGGTAGGTATTAATGGGAGTGTAATGGTTCTATATTAATTTATAAATTAAAATTCTATTAATATGGATGCATAAAAACATAACCAAATAAAGAAAAAGTTAAAATTAATAGGCCAACCAAAAATGGGGTTCTCGAACTAAAAGAAAAGTGGGAGGACTCTTACCTTGGGAGAGTGATTCCAAAATCATGGGAGCAACTTCTTGAGAGATATGGGGAACCATGGGAGGACACTAGACATAGGAGGGAATTGTATGTATGTGAAATAAGAGTTTTTAGTGAATATTATTGGGAGATTGTGTGGGTTTATATATGATAGAGATGGGAGTTCTTCGTAATTTTCCAAACATAGGTTTTACACTCTATATACTAAATCAATCAAAACAACAAACCTTCCCATGGTTTCCCCAATGGTTTCATCCAAATAGTATTGTTTTTCATTATTTTTTAAGTACATGGTATAGAATTAATAAGATATTACCCTTTGTGATATGGAAGTGATTCATATTCTTAAAGAAATGATTTTAAAAACTTATTATATAATCTCGGTTTGGAAGGATTAATAAAGTCATTAAAAAATTAATAAAATAATGAAAAATAGATTAAATTAAAGGAAAAATGAATATTTCTCCATGGATAAATTTTATAGTATATATTACATCACTTTTTGGTCATTATGGTGTAATAATACACAACATATATTTATCCTGTATTTAATATTTACTAGAAAATTTGAATGTCTCGAAAAATTAACAGAAAAAATCACCATTGGATAATTTCATCATTAGGATTACAAAAAATAATATTTATTTTATCAATATAATATTATAAATGTATTAATTTTAACATTTAAAATATAATTGACATTTATTAAAATTGATGGGTTTTTTGACAATAATAGTCTTTGTACCATTATAAATATTACATTTGATATCATAAAAATTATATTACAATTTCTATTTAAGAAAATGTATTTTTTATAATATTTCATTAAAATATAATATATTTCAGAAAATTATAAAAATGAATGTGTTAATTTAAATTTCATATTACCCAAAAATATAATTTTTTTTAAATTAAAATCAAAATAATTTATAATGTAATAATAAAAAGAAGTAAAATTAATTATTATTATATTTAAACTAAAATTTAAATATTCATATCCTTAGGGTTATAAAACATATCCCTTCATTACACTTGTAAACACCATGATGGTGTGGTGTGTAATGGTGAGATTTTATTAGTGTGGATTGACGTACATGGTTTGGGTTGTGATCTTTATGAGTTATAACATCTCGTATAAATTATTTCCCTCATGATTTAGTTATTTTAAATAGGCTTGGTCTTGGTCAAGGTAAAATACTAGTGATTCTATATCCCTCATAAGTTCCAATAAATGGTATTCATAGGGTATGATCCTACTAGTTGAGGTTATCACTTCCTTTTTGTGTGTCAAACAGAATTTTCAAGAAATGAATTTATGATAATCATATGATCAATATTAAATGACTATATTATCACAAGTTATGAGGATTAATGTTTTATTAAATCTGATAGGATTTAATAATACTGAATAATTTTATGTGTTTTATATAACCATAATATATAATATAGATTTTCATTCAACCACAAAAGGAATTTTATTTATAAAATACCTGTCATTACATAAATCTTTTGAAGATGTTGTTTTTTCTTTATTTTTATGTAATTCCTATGGTGAAAGTCAATATAAAACCTCAATGTCTCATTCTCATTCATAGATAATAAAACAGGAGCCACCTAGGGGGAACCCTTGTAAAAATGAAACCCTTATCCAAAAAGTCCTCCAAATATACTTTTTTCTCTCTGAGTATGATAGGGTAATCTAATAAGCTAAAAAATATATCTCCATGGTCTCAGGTATTAAGTAAAAATAAAAATAAAAATATCGATGATGATGAAATAAAATAAAATCCTTTGGAAAATATCCATGTAATCCTCCATGATAACAAGAAGAGGATCATTATGAGCATACATGGGACACAAAGATAGACTCACTATCTAATGGATGATTGAATATAACATATTTTGTATATACCACACACTCCTTGATATAATTTTACACTCAACCATGATATATAAAATCAATCCATCGGATCAAAAATAGGACACTCACTAACATTGGAAATCTATCAAAGAAAAAACATAAGATAACTAGTCTATACCAAGTATGGGGTAGTGGGGATTCATCCTAACTATCGTTCAGTCCCATAAAAACTTATATACAATAAACACAAGATACAAAATCAACTAATGTGGTTGATAATGTGATCAATTACAGTATGAGTCTCTATAAAAATTATTTGGTGAAATGGTTCTACCAATATTTCCCAAATATTTATAAAAAAGAAATATAAATAAAATAATTAATATGACCCAACAAATTAGGACCCCACTTTGGATAGACATAATCTGAGTTTGCCATAACAAGATAGTATTTGATAGGATGGGGATTATAACTTGAACCAAGAAGGAATATCACATATATTAGTGGTCTTATCCTATAAAACATATATACAGTCACATGTATCTGTTACAAGATATGACAATACAAGCTAAATATATAACCAACTAGAGTATAACATGCATGAGAAACACTAAATATCCCTATTATATAAGAAGGAATATATGATAATAAAACCTGAAATATAAGTCCCAACAACCCATAGTGAAGACCCATATTTAATGAGATAAAGAAACCATATCATTATTTTTATTACATCATTTTAGATGTATATTAATTACATATCACAATGTATTAGACAACAAAAACTATAGGTTTAGTTCTTTAGAGACGAGGTATATTACCAACTTAAAACATAATCATTATTAAACATATCTCACAAATAATCTTCCCATATGATATACTTATAGAAATTTTAAAAAAATAATCCTATTAATCTCCTATAGAATTGAAGCATAAGAAAAGTTTCTATCATACATTCAGTAAGGGTAAACATAAGAGAAAATAATTTAAGAGAATAAGTGAACATAATATGAACATGTTTGTATGGAAAAAAACAAGGTTCATGAATATAATGTAAGAAAACCATATCAAATTGAAAATGGATCATACAAAATGTTTCACGATATATTTGTTTTGGAATAAAATAATACATGATTCATAGTAGTTTGGTAACATGATTTGATAATCATGATCGATTAAAAAGTAATACATGAATATTTTTAAACATTTAAATGTTGTATAAAATAATCATAGATGAAAATTTATTATGTATTGTCTAATTTCCATGACCATCATCACATAGTGGATAGACTCTCATATTGTATTCGGTTCACTCCTCATCCACTAAAATATTATATCATGAGATTTAAGGCTTTACCAAATAAAATAGTGGGTTATATAATTCCAAGTCTAAATATCTCATAGTATAAAAAGACCCTAGGGTGTTTTAGTTTACCCTGTAGTCGCTGTCAACAGATAATATATATTTTGTTATTATGGTGTACAATGGAAGTGGGTGGGAATGTGGTTATAAATTTTCATCACGGGAGAATGAAAAATGTAATCTCCAGCGATTCAAGCCCCAGTATAGGTTGAGGATCACACAGGAATTAAAAATATAAAAAATATATAATTATTACATCATTCAATGAAAATCATGCTCATCTATCACAAATATTTGGTGACTATTGCACAAAATATCCAAGTTTGTACCACTCTAGATCTTCCACAAACACTTCTCGAATCTACAAATTCTATATTCATCGAATTTTATGTGCCAGTGCGGAGAATTGATGATATCATCAAAATCACGATGATCACTATGATTTCACACCTTTAATGAATGATGATGTTATTAGATTAATAGCTCAGCTACACTGTTTCTCATTCTAGGGTATAGGTGGATATAGTTGCACTCAATTCTAAATAAATAGAGTTGATAGAATGATATTCTCCTTCACGTAAATAGTGGATATCTAAAATACCTAGTTAGGGTTTCCCAACCCCCTCATATATTTAACGTCTAATAAATAAGTAATAATTAATTAATTATTAAGAACTAACTATGTCATATATATTATTTATATTGTACCACATACTTGCAAAACATATTAAATATATTATGTGATAAAACCCAAGCCATTAACTTGACTTGTAATTTTATCTAACATTAAACAAATATTGAATATTATAAAAAAATTTGTTCATATAATATTATTCATTACACTTATTTAATCACTTTTGGATAGTATTAATAAATAAATTCAACCCAATTATTCAATACTTGAATAATAATGAATTAATTTATTCATGAGATATTAATTATTCGTCAACAACTCTTAGAACACATCATGGCACCCATCATGTTTAATTTACATATTCTATTGAATATGGTGATCATGAATATGATATTGTGTGTGACCCTCTATCCCCTTATCTTGACAGTGGTTAATAGTATTCATAGACAAGGATAAAATTATAGCAACTCATCAAGGCCCATAAAGAGACAATGAATAGTCATAGAAATGATGACCATCCTGCAAACACAAACTATGTAATATAATATATTTTTCATATGATAACTCAAAATGAAGGATTCAAACTTGTGTCATCATCTTTACTATATTTTATATTTTTTTATCTAACTAGACAAACATACCTTCAACATCCATGTCCATGGATTTATGAAGTTAATACCATCCAGATCAACCATTCCTGAGATATCACTTCCTTAACTAGAATGTGAAAAATTATATCTTGTTCATTCAACCAATGTCATACCACCAATGATGCACTCAACACAAGATACCTCTCCATGGCTTCATTATCATAATTTTTACATTACATCAAATTATTTGATCAAATAGAACACATTGATAATATTCTCAATTCTGGAGACCAACACACATGTTTCTAGAAATGAATAATCAATGACCCTCAAAACATGTGGCATTCATATTGCAATATATTTCCCCATTATCTCATCTACTCTAGATCACTAAGTGGGAACTTCATTAGAAGAATTATCAGATCTTAGGATCTCCCAAAACCTAAGGGTCACACATTTATGTTTTCTATCTTTATAATTTATATGGACCATATGAAATAAATTTTATATTATTTTCATTGTATCTTATGGTTCTCATTATAGTATAGGAACTACTATAAACCTTTGATATGACACATAAACCAAGGAAATTACCATAAATAGAGTGGACATGGAAGTATCAACACTATTATATTAAGATGAACACACATAATTTAAAATTGTATAAATGTAATGGTAATAAATGTACATACAAATGTTGGGTCAAGGGAACCCACTTTGAACACTCCAACCTGCACCAAAGCCAACTAATAACAAGTCCCAATTTATTATCCCCCATATGAAAATCATGCTTCTACTGAGATATAACTTTAGTCAATGCATCTACCATGTTTTCCTCTATGGCTACCCGGCTATTTATGACTTCAAATGTCTATGTAAAACAAATTAAGATATATAAATTATGAGTTATACACTTTTTCCACTTATGTGAGTTTGTATCCTTGGCAATAACCATTATAATGGTATAATTTAAATTAACTAGAATAGGGTATATACCACTATGCTGAGAACCAATATCCAAGACAAAGATGTGTATCTATACTACCTCTTTAGGTACCTCAGAAGCCATGATATACTCAAATTCTACTATATAATCTTAGACCATAGGTTTCTTCAAGATTATCTAGCTCACTACACCACTATTGAAGAAAATTACATAGTTTGACTAAAATTTTAAATTATCATGATCTTTTTGGAAACTAGAATTAGTGTATTCTCTCACTAATATTTTCCTCATCTCCTTGATACACCAGGAACATATCTTTTGTATGCCTCATGTACTTCATGATAGTTTTGAATGCTACCCAATAATGCTCTCTCGGATTATCAATATATGTTCCTTCTATGATTAAAAAAAATCTGACATCAAAACTAATACACGTCATAGAATACATGATATATTACACTAATGAATCATAAATAATTCTACTCATTCATTCAATATCCTCAAGTGTTTGTAGAAATATTTTCTTAGATATATTGATACCATGTGAAATTGGTAGAAACCATCTCTTGATTTATTCCATATTATTATTATAATTACATTGTATATATATGTATTTTGACTTCTCCCCTGTATCCGATGAGATCTATATTGATACATCATTATCCCTATAATATAGGAAACATCACCCAAGTATTTCATGTATAAGCATTCATTTAACCAATTCTTAACTGATTATAAGAATTTCATTTCATTTCCCATGATTAATATTTCTCAACATATAATAATAAAAAAATTATGGAATTAACATTAAATATATCATATACACATGGATTTATTTTATTATTGAAGAAACTAAATACTCTTATTGCCTCATTAAAAGAAACATTTCATGATATTGATGCCTATTTTGACCACTAATTGGATCTCTATGTCTTGAATAATTTTTTCGAAATATTTTAATTAAAAAACCCATTAGGTTGATTCCTATATATGTATTCAACCAAATTTACATTTTGAGAATCAATTATGTCATCAATTTTCCATATATCATAATCATGTAAGGCTATTATTTCAATAAGAATTCTGATGGATTTTAGTGTTGCTACTAGTGATAAGGTTTCAGTGTAGTTTATGTCTTGATGGAACCTAAAACCCTTTAATACTATTCCTTCCATATATTAATTGTATTTACCATCCTTGACCTGGATTTTCTTAAATACCCATTTACACTGAATGGGTTTTACATCAGCTGGAGGGTCTACCAAAATCCAATATTTATTTTGGTTCATGGAATCCATCTCATAATGCATTGATTCATTCAATTTAGGAGCATCCTTTACATATACTACTTCATTGTATATTATAGGTTCATCATTCTCAAAGAGTAATGTGTTACCTAACTCGGTGGAAAGAAATCTATAACGATCAGGTTCCCTAACCTCTCGAGTTGATCTACAAAGTACTTGTGTTTTGGGATCTTCTTTATCTCCAACTATTTCATATGGATAGAGTTCTCATACCATCTCTTCAGCATTTAGAGAATAAACTTCACATAATTCAATCATTCTCCGTCTATATCAACAATAAATGTGTTCCATTTTAATAAATATGTCTTCTATTTCCAAAATCACTTTTCTATCTAAAGTAATGTATAAGTAATGTCATTTTATTATTATGTTATGATATAAAAATTCACTTCATGATTTGGGGTGCTAATTAGTCACTACGTATGGTATTCAAAAACACCTCACATCCCTATACATGTAATTTTGATAGATTGGGTTTATTTCCACACCACAACTCATATGGAATCTCATATTTTACTTTAGTTGGTACTCTGTTAAGAGTATATTCCACTATATGAAAGGTTTATCGCCAAAAGGTTAGTAGAAGATTTTCGTGACTCGTCATTGATCTAACAATATCAAGAGTCATCCTATTACTCCTTTCACTAACACCATTCCACTATGGTGTATATGGATGAGTGAGTTGGGATATTATCCTACACTCCTTTAAATGGTCAATGAATTCGTGGTTGAGATACACTCTACCTTGGTCTAAGCATAGTTCCTTAATATTCTTACCAAAATAATTTTCTACATCGTGTAGCTATTATTTAAACATATGAATGGAATATGAATTATTCCACAATTGTAAAGACCCAGAAATTTGAAGGACTTTTTTTCTTAAATTCTTTGGAATTTTATGAGTAAGCAGTTTCTAACGGAACCTGATTCTGAGGCCCTGTGTGCCCGGAATAATTTTCTGAAGTTTATCTCGGGTATGTTTAGTGAACGAACGAGCGTGTTTTTCTATCTTTTGAAATGGTTCTCGGAATTAAAATCTAAGGGCATCGATGAACTCACATCGCCGATATTTACTTAAGGGGACCTTTACCATAGTTGCGTTTTATGTGGGTTGAAAGTTATAATTGGTGTTTAATTAAGAAGTTAAATAAAATTGTTAGAAATTTTTTTTATATATATATGGAAGTTAATTTATCCCATGGCAAGTTATTGGTGGGACCCACACCCACCCAACTTCCCATGTGTGGATAATTGAAAGGTGGGGCCCACACGATCCCCAACCTTTCATCTTCCATAACTCATTTCTAACTCCATTTTAAACTCCCATGTTTAATTCATGAAAACCCCCTTAATTAAGAGACCTCTTCACTTCCTCTCCCTCTCTTTAATGTTTTCCAACATACCTTAATTAATGAATTGAACCTCATCAATTAATTAATTAAGTGATTTTAATTTTGAATTTTAAATTGCATGTGTTAATAAAATAATATCATTAGCTTATTATTTTATTTTTGGGGCATTCTTTGTGTTAAGGAGAGTTGGGAGAGAGATCTTGAGAAAGGGATAAAATTATTCCTCTGCTAAACAAAGAACAGTTTTCTTCTTTGATGAAGAATGCTCCATGATTCTCCAATCCTCTTCTTCCTCTGCGTTAGGGGAGGAGACACTGATGCGAGAAACTCACCAATGATGATGGTTCATTCCCAGCGTTGACGGAGTGACATCGCTATCCTCGTCTACAACGAACAAACCATATTTGAGGTAGGGGGATTATGTTCAATTTTTGATGGATTAAAATTGTGCCTTGTTCGTCGTTGTTTATCGTTGTTTGTACTAGCCTACTACTATCGCCTAATGCGGAGTGTGCGGGCTGAAGAAACATGGCCCGACAACCCTCCGCAAGATCTTGATTATTTTTGTAATTGGCGACCGGAGGTGGAACGCGGAACAGGCCGGCGGTGCAAGGGCCGCCGTCACACACACAAAGTAAAGCCACCGCCAAGCAGGACGTGACATAGGATGCACGGCACCGTCGCGTCGTTCCGGGGATGCGGAGCCGCATCCAAGGTAGGCCGCGGTGGATGAAGTCGGTGTCGTCACGCCGGCTGTGTGGAAGGAACCGCAACCTGCTTCACGGGCCGCTTCGGTGGAAGAACCGGTCGGCCCATCGATCGGCCAGGCGGAGGAGAGCCGCGGCGCGGGGAGGGTGCCACGCCGGACGAACCGCGGCCCGCCTGTGTAGGCCGCATGTGCCAAGAGGCCGGGCGGCTTCGGTCGGCTGGTTAGGGAGGGTGGCGCTGCTTGGCGCCGCCAGTTCGGGCTGCCGGGCCCCCTGGACCGCTCAACCATCGGGCCAAGCATGTGGGGCCGCGCCCCGCCGGGCTGCGCCCCACTGGACTGGGCCGCACAAGTCTGGGTCGGGATGGGCCGCGTCGTGCCCCCTTCGGGCCGAACCGCTCATTTTACCGAGTCAGTCCGACACCAGCCGGGTTGAACCTCCCAAGACCAGGATGACCCGACCCGCCAGCCCACATGGCTTAATGGGCCGGGCCCGTTTTTATATAATGGTGAATAACTCAAGGACCGCGCGTCCGATCGATGCGCCTTCTGTGGCACATGTACCCTTGGGACGAGGCGGCCCTTTTTTGATACTCTAAGTGTGTTTTGGTTGATTTTGGATAATGGTTGGGTTAGAAATGAGCGTATTTCTAACCGGTCCCCTGGAACGAAATAGCCAATATCTCTCAGACCGGGCGTCGGATTGACGCCCCGTTGGTCACGTTGAGTTCCTTTTGATGATACGGAACTTTGAGATACATAAAATCTGGACTTTGTGACAGTTTATGTATTGACTCCCATTACTCATGATACAGACCCTCCCGAAATCGAGCACGCTGTGTTTGGGAACCCTAGAGATGGATGAGACTACGACGACTACCGTTCTGGGATCCTCCATGGGTTTGACGACAATGACGATTGTACTTGGATCCTCCATGGGTTCAACAGCGAGGATTACTATATATTGATCCTCCACGGGTTCGGCTGCGATGAAGACTTTACTTGGATCCTATGTGGGTTTGGCAGCGATGGTTACAGTACTTTGATCCTACATGGGTTCGGCAGCGACGACTACTGTACTTGGATCCTACGTGGGTTCAACAGAGGAGATGATTCAGAGGCTACATATAATCATTTCTACCCCTCTTCGTAAGTAGTATACATGTGTGAGCTGAGTCTTGACTATTCAATCATTAGAATTGGTGTGATTGACTTCTTTCCTATGTGGATTGGGATGTGCATGTGCTCTAGAGTTGGAGCCAAAATGGAATTGATGACTTAGGTATTTGTATGGGCATATACCTAAGTAGGGTCGGTTGATACTTCGTGATCGTATCGTTCATTTGTGTTTTATCCTTTGTGGATTCTGGGAGACCTTCAGGGGTCTCGGGGTCCCTACTGAGTATTGTATACTCACGCCTGCAAGGGATACGCCCGCACTACTTTGTGTTGGATTCAGACGACGGACATCACTGATCGGTGTTGAGGTTTGTGGAGATGGATGGTACCCGGAGGTGGACCACTTGGTGGGATGTACATGGGGTGGACAGCCGGACCTGAGGAGCTGAGGAGATAATCTGTACCCACCCATCAGGTGGGATATCCATAGGAAGACTCAGTGGTTGCCGCTTTACTTTACTTCTATTGTACATTCTTTTTAGTTGTACAATACTATCAGTTGGGTTTGTATAATGGACCATTTAATTTACAACACTTACTTTTGTACTCAGTTTTACTTAGTTCTTACTTCACTTGCGTACGCTGTTGTGTTTGTTTATTTTTATAAAGTCAATGCCTTCCCTTTTTACTGGTATTTACGTCTTTGGTGCTAGTCTCCAGCCCCTGTCCTAGGGATGGCAGGCTTGGGGTAGTCACGGCACGGTCCACGAGGACGGGTCGTGAAAAATTGGTATCAGAGGAGTCAGTTCAATCGTAGGACTCAGGACTCTGATCTTTCTTTTCTGTGAAGCAATAGTGTTAAGAGTATCGAGTGTGGTTATCAGTCCAGGGAGCCCAGTGTTGGTGCAGCGGCTGACGTATCCTTACACCTGGACCCTGACTTCTAATTTCTGACTCAGTGCAGGAAAACACTGATTGCATGTGTGTTTCAAAAAAAAATTTGTGATTACTTTGTCTCACCTCACCAGGTATACTATTTGACTATGCTGCACCTATTTCTTTTTAGGATAGCCCCACAAAGGCAGCCAGTTAGGGTTCCTAGTTATGTGCGAGATGGAATCCCACCGAGCGATGAGGCCTTGGTGCAGGGCCCCATTATAGCGGAGGCACCAGTGGTACCACTACCCACTGGGCCACCGATACCAGCAGCCCCAGTAGGAGAGAGTGCATGCCACTTGAGTGCGTTGCACGAGTTTCAGTGATAGAGGTATCCTAGGTTCCGCGAAGAGACGGACCCTCAGGCAGTCGGGGATTGGATGGAGGCTATCGTCAGAGTCTTCATATTGGTAGGGACACAAGCTGACCTTATGGAGATCCTTGCAGCAATTCTCCTGCATGCAGTAGTAGGTAGATGGTGGATCTTGATTCTCCATTTTCACGATGAGGCATCTCTACTTTGGACAGATTTCGAGATTCTCTTCTGCTCAGAGATTATTCCAGCCACCCTCTGTGCGGTGCGCATCCAAGAGTTACTACATCTGTGGCAGGGCTGTATGACAGTAGCTCAGTACTTGGTGAGATTTACCGACCTCTCACACTACTCCATGGACATGGTATGGGGCCCATTATTTCATGCCTGGACCTTTGACCAGGGAATTAGGCATGAGAGCAGGGCTTTGATGATCTCCCTTAGCATTCTGACATAGGCAGGAGTTATGGAGCAAGCCCTTCTTGTGAAGAGATTTCTTGCTGATCTGACACCGGTAGTGAGACCCACCGTAGGGTGGCACAGAGCGCAGTCTTCTCCAGCCATCAATAGATAGATGTTGCAGAGGTACAAGCGGACAAGGCCATCTGGTGGGCGACCTGAGGATACTGTTTCTGATGTGCGGGGCATACGAAGCAGAGCCAGCCATACGAGGGGTAGGCAGTGCTATGCATGCCGCGGGCAGGGCCACATGGCTTGTCACTGCCTGACCCACCATGCAGACAAGAAGCAGACAGTAGAGGGACCTCCTAGGAAGAGGCAGATGTTCGACCGTGGCGGTCCGCAGGGAGTGGGCGGATGAGGCAGAGGAGTTGGCCGAGCAGCGGGTGGTGGACGACGCTTCAAGGCTCTACCCCCACCACCACCAAAAGGACCACCCCGACCATAGGGAGCTAGTAGATAGGGGCATGCTCAGCTATAGACAATCAAGGCCTTCGACCACGGCGCACCTGAGATGATTCGAGGTACTATCTCTGTCTACTCCACCCTTACTGCAATTCTTATAGACATAGGAGTGAGTCATTATTTTATTTCCGCTGCCCTAGTTCGGACCTCGGAGATTCCGACGGAGTTGTTGGCTTATTCCCTACAGCTAAAGACACTTATGGGAGTAGACACGACTATTAAGGACTAGATCTGGAAGTGTGAGCTTACTCTAGGAGGCAAGAGCTTCGGCTGGGATCTTCTTGTAGCGGCGTCGAGGCCTTAAAAAGTTATCTTGGATATGGACTGGTTATCTACAATCCATGCCCAGATCGACTGTATTAGGTGTAATATGTGGTGTGTCTGCACAAATGGGTGCAGGTTCTCCTTCACCGGTGAGAAGGGAGCCTTTGCAGCTCAGGATGGACTTACGCAGAGGAGAGGGTAGCTGATCACAGATCAGTTGGCTAGTCTCATCCTAGGAGCGGTTGATGTGCATAGTCCGAGTTTTCCTGTTGTGGTGGATCAATATGCAATTTTTTTTTCCATAAAACGCTCCAGGACTACCTCTTCATAGAGAGGTAGACTTATACATTGACCTGTACCCCAGGAAAGCACCGATGTCTACTCCAGCATATCGAATGGATCCCACTGAGCTTCGTGAGCTGCGGGTACATCTGGAAGACTTGCAGGGAAAGGGATTCATCTGACTCAGTGTTTCACCATGGGCTTCTCCGATTTTATTTTCCAAGAAGGCGGATGGGAGCTTATGACTATGTGTTGACCACAGTCGCCTGAATCCAGTGACCATAAAGAACAAGTACCCACTCCCGAATATTGATGACCTCTTTGATCAGCTCAAGGGAGCATGATGGTTCTTGAAGATAGACCTCAAGTCAGGCTTTCATCAGCTTAGAGTTCGAGACGAGGATGTGCAGAAGATGGCCTTCAGGTGTTGGTATGGTCACTATGAGTTCTTGGTTATGCCCTTCGGTGTAACGAACACTCCAGTGGTGTTCATTAGTCTCATGAATAGGATCTTCCAGCCTTACCTCGATCGTTTTGTTGTAGTCTTTATCAACGACATACTGATATACTCGACTACTGAGGAGGAGAATTCCTACCACTTGAAGGTTGTATTGGATACACTCCAAGAGCACCAGCTTTATGGTAAGCTCTCGAAGTGTCAGTTCTAGATTCTAGAGGTACATTTATTGGGACACGTCATCTCGGAGGCAGGGGTTGCAGTGGATCCAGCAAATATCGAGGTGGTACTTTCATGGGAGCCACCAAGGAGCCTGACAGAGGTGCGGAGTGTCACGACCCGTCCTCGGGGCCCGTGCCGTGACTACCCCAAGCCCTCCCTCTATAGTCCAGGGGCTGGCGACTAGAACCAAGGCGTAAATCCGAAAAAAAAGGGAAGGCATTGCCTTTAAAAAGTAAACAAGCACCACATAGTAAGCAAACGGAAAGGTAAACACTAAGTTAAACTGTAACAAGCTGTGCTGAAAGTAAAAGGGGCCGGAAATACAAGCCCAACTGTAAAGTACAACTGAAAGGGGAAAAAAGCAACAAAAAAGAAAATCCACAGCGTCGAGCCATCCTCTGCAAGTCCCACCTGATGGGTGGGTACAGATAGCCTCCACAGCTCCTCGGTCTAGTCGTCCGCTCCGAGTGCGTCCCGCCCAGTGGTCCACCTCCAGGTACCGTCCTGCTCCGCACGCCTCCACCACGATCAGTGTTGTCCGTCATCTACAACCAACAAAACGAAGTGCAGGCATAGCCCATGCAGGGGTGAGTATATGCTACTCAGTAGGGACCCCGAGACCCCTGAAGGTCTCCCGAAATCCATAAAGGATAATCCACAAAGGAAAGTTACAATCACGAAGTAACAACCGACAATGCTTAGGTATATGCCCATACATATACCAAATTCATCAATTCCTGTTCGGCTCCAACGTCCGAGCCCAAGCACAACCCAGTCCACACAGGAAAGAAAAACGTATACCCACACAGGATAGCACAACACAATCCACAAAGGAGAGTAAACAGTAAATCCACATAGGATAGCTCAACACAATCCACAAAGGAGAGAAAACAGTAAGTCCACACAGGATATCTCAACACAATCCACAAAGTAGAGTAAACAGAAAGTCCACATAGGATAGCTCAACACAATTCACAAAGGAGAGTAACACAGGATTAAGCTCACACAGGTATACTTCTTGTATGACGATAAAGATGATCACTGATCCATCTAAGTCATCGGACCCACAAAGGATCGATAGGTAACTAACTCCCGCAATGACCCACACAGGATCGGTCCCACACTGGACCTATAGGCGCTGGCTCACACAGAACCGCTGAGCGCTGACCCACACAGGATCGGACCCACACAGGATCGGGCCCACACAGGACCTGTAGCACTGATCCACGTGGGATCGCTGAGTGTTGTAGTCGTCGCAGTCCACTGATGATCTCTGCACTGTCGTCGTCGCAGTGCACTGAGGATCTCCACACAGTCGTCGTCACAGTCCACTAAGGATCTCTGCACGGTCGTCGCTGTCGAAGTAGCAGTCGCAGCCAGCACTAGGGTTCCCGCACACAGCAAAATCGTTCAGGAGGGTCCGCTCCACGAGCCGAGAGGCTGATACATCAACTGTCACAAAGTCTGAATTTGATGTATCCAAAAGTTCCGTATCGTCAACAGGAACTCAACGTCGCAGACAGCGCGTCAATCGGAGGCCCGGTTCTTTGAGTTATTGGCTTTTTCGTCCTAGGGGCCCGGTTGGTTTTTAAGGCAAAACCAACCCGACCGTACTCCACCTGCATCCAAACCTCAGGCGGAGTATTCCAAAAGATCCGTCTCACTTAGAGTAAATCAACGAAGTTGACGGCACGTCGATCGGACGTTCGTAGCTCAAGATATGAGCGTTTTCGCTCCGAGGGCCCGGTTGGTTTCGTGTACGAACAAACCCGGCCGAACTCAAAGTATTCCGAAACCTTGAGTTCGATATACCGAAACGACCGTCTCGATCCAAGGATCGCGTTGCCGTTGACGGCGCATCGTTTGGAGACCTGTAGCTCAAGTTACGGGCATTTGACCGAAAATGGTCTGAAGACGGGGCGTCCGTCCCGGGCCGACCCCCCCCCCCCCCTGGGGTCGGCCAAACCGGGTCGCCCCGACCCGGTTCGACCCGGTCCGGTCCGGCTAGGGCGCGGCCCGGCCGGTCTGACCGGTCTGGCTCGGTTCGGCCGAGCGGCCGAACGGCCGTGCGCCGCGGGGCGCTGCCCCCGCGCCCTGGAGATGCCGCGGCCCCGCGTGGGCCGCGCTGGAGAACCGTGGACGCGGCTTCTGTCGCTTCCTGTGTGGGCGAACCAGACCGGCACGGCCGCGGGTCCATTGGCCGCCGCCGCCGCGGCTTCAGCCGGGGCGCCGACGGAATCTTCCGCGGGCCACCGGAGTTGCTCCAGTGGTCCGTTTTCCTTCCCGTCTGCGCCGGTGCTCCTCCCGGGTTCCGTTCTTCACTGCGGAATCAACAAACTGCCCTTGCGTCACGATTTTCCATCACCTGCAAAATCCGCACAACCACGAAGAATGGCAGAGAGTTGTCGGGCTGTGTTCATTTGGCCCGCACCCTCCACGTTAGATAAAAACAACGGGAGAAAATAAATCAACACATGATACAACAATTTTAAAAAATTAAAATTGTCCATTTTCATCCGGTTCTTAAATTTTAAAGAAAATTTCACGGGAATAAGGGCATTTCCAAAACAAAAAACCCTACCTCGTAGTCGTCTTCGTACGCACGTTCTTCGCGGATTTGCTCGTCGCGGAAGGAGGGGATCGTCGCGTCGTCGCGGAAAGGTGTCGCATTGTCGCGGAATCCGGCGTTGCGTCGACGAACTCAATGGACCATGAAACAACAGATTTAATTATAAATAATTAAATCCGTGTTTTTTTAAAAACCACAAAGGAGATTTAATGAATCACAAACACTCACCTCAACGGAACATTGAAGGATCTTGTCGTGGAGGAAGGAACGTCGCCGAAGAACGTCTCGGATGAAGCGTCGTAAAACTCCGAGGGTGACGGCATTATTCACGTTCTTCGCGTTCTTCGTGAAGGAGGATGAAGGCTCAAGAATTCTGTCAAGCCTCTCAACGAGTAATCCTCCAAAAAGCCTTGTTGGTCTTATTTTATTGTTACGCCAACAAACGAAAAAGGTAAGTAATGACCAATCAATTCGTTGAATTAATTCAATGAAAGAAACCGCCCATTTAATTCACGAAATAAACCGCACAATTAAATGGTGCGATAAGGATTTAAGAAAACGCGTCAGTTGACTTTCATAATGACAGGTTTTCACGGGTGCGTTACTTAGCAGAAAGAAACGGCGGGGCTCATACGGGCCCCACCTCACAAATATCCTACCAAGAGGGTAGGATATTTCTGGATAGCACCCTATCCATTTCAACTCAGTTTAAGTGGATTTCAAGTGGCTTCATGTGGCTTAAGTGAAATAAAATTATGTTTGTCGAACAATTTATTTTATTTCTTAACTTTAAGCCCAAAAATTAAAAACCACACCCGAGCAAACGCAACTCCGTAAGAGGCGTTTCTAAGCAAACACCGGCACTGGGATTTCATCGGTACCCTCAGAATTCGATTCCAGGCACCGGTTAAAAAGTCAGAAAAACCCGCTCGTCCGTTCACTGAACGTACCCGAGCCAAACTTCGGAAAATGATTCCGGGCACACCGGGCCTCGGAATCAGGTTCCGTAAGAAACTGCATTCTTGTAAAATTCCCAAGAAAATTAAGAAAAAAATTTACTTGAAATTTTACGGGTCTTTACATTACTCCCACCTCATGGATTTACGTCCCTGTAAAGATACATCAAAAATTAGGCAAACAAATGTGGGTACTGAGCACGCATCTGAGCCACTCGCTCCCATGTGCTCTCCCGGAGGTTCCTGTGTTGCCATCTGATGCACACTAGAGGAATCGATCGTCCACGTAGGACCTGCTCCTGTCGATCCTCGATCTCCATCGGGACCTCCGCAAAAGTCGCCCCATCATCCACGTCTAGCTCCCCATAGTCAATGATGTGTGTCGTGTCGTGTACGTATCTCCTCAGCTGAGATACGTGGAAGACGTCGTGCACCCGGTGAAACTGAGGTGGCAGAGCCAGGCGATAATCCACCTCGTCAATCCTGATGAGGACATGGAAAGGTCCGATGAAGCATGGAGACAACTTGCTGCCTCGCCCAAATCTCTGTAAACCACGTCGAGGTGAGACCCGCAAGAAGACGTGGTCGCCATCCTCGAACTCTAGTGGCCTCCACCTCTTGTCAGCATATGACTTCTGCCGGCTCTGAGTTGTCCTCATCCACTCCTAGATGACCTGGACCTTCTCTGTCATGGCCCAGACCATCTCTGGTCCCACAAGTGCTGACTCCCCAGGGTATGTCCAGCACAAAGGAGATCTGCAAGGTCTGCCGTACAACGCCTCGTATGGTGCCATCCCAATGGTGGATTGGTAGATGTTGTTGTACGCAAACTCCACCAAGGGTAGGTGGTCCTCCCAGCTGTGACCAAAGTCGAGGACACATGCGTGGAGAATGTCCTCGAGTGTCTGAATGGTCCTCTCCGTCTGACCATCCGTCTGAGGTTGAAAGGCGGTGCTCAGACGTAGCCGCGTCCCTAACGCCTCCTTCAACCCCTTCCAAAGCCGGGAAGTAAAACGAGTGTCCTGATCGGAGACGATAGATGATGGAACACCGTGAAGTCGTACAATCTCCTGAACGTAGAGATGCCCCAAGCTCTCCACTGAGCCCTGCTCTCTGATGGGTAAGAAGTGTGCCGACATGGTGAGTCGGTCAACAATCACCCAAATGGATTCATGACCACTGGAAGTGCGTAGAAGCCCAGTAACGAAGTCCATAGATATCCCGTCCCACTTCCACTCTGGGACCTCCAAGGGCTGTACCAAGCCTTCTGGTACCTGGTGCTCTGCCGTCACCTGCTGGTAGGTGAGGCACCGTGAAACGAACTCTGCCACAACCTTCTTCATGCCCGACCACCAGTGTTGTCGTCTGAGATCCTGGTACATCTTCGCCACTCCAGGATGTACCTCCAAAGGAGAAGTGTGAAACTCTCTCAGCACCTCCTCTCGTAAAGCGACTGGTACCAAGGTACGTCCTCTGAAAAAGACATCGTGCTCTGCTCCAAGGGAGAAACCATCAGGTTCCTGTCCCGAGGATATCTGTGCACGCCGCGTCTCACAGTCAGCATCCTCACGTTGTGACTCTCTGACCCGCTGCAGTAGTGGAGGGGTGACTACGAGAGACTGAAGGAAGGATTCTCAATCTCTATCCACGAAGGATATCTGCAAGGCGGCTAGCTGCTCTGTCGCCTCCTCAAGTAGCTGAATGCCCGTCCTCCTACTGAGGGTATCGGCTACTACGTTCCCCTTCCCAGGAGTATAGACTATCTCAAAGTCATAGTCCTGGAGGAACTCAAGCCATCGCCGCTGTCTCAGGTTCAGGTCCTTCTGAGAGAAGATGTACCTGAGACTCTGGTGGTCAGAAAAGACTGTAAAGCGCTCGCGCATAAGATAGTGCCGCCATGTCTTCAAAGCGAAGACCACTACTGCTAACTCCAGGTCATGGGTAGCATAGTTTTACTCATGCGGCCTCAACTGACGTGATCCATACGAAATCACGGCCTTCTCCTACATCAGGACACACCCGAGTCCGGTCCTTGATGCATCGCGGTATACCACATAACCAACTCCCTCCTCAGGCAACCTCAAGATAGGTGTGCTGGTCAATCTCTGTCTCAGCTCCTAGAAGCTCTGATGACATCTGTCTGACAACACAAAGGGTTTCCCCTTCTTCGTCAAACCTGAGAGTGGCGTCGCAACTCTGGAGAAGTCCGGCACAAATCTCCGATAGTATCCGGCTAGACCCAAGAAACTCTGCACCTCTGTCACGCTCCTGGGTGGCTCCCAAGCTAGCACTGTCTCGATCATCGTGGGATCCACTGCAACTCCCGCCTCAGAAATGATGTTCCCCAAGAAGTGGACCTCATATAACAAGAACTGGAAATCTGAGATCTTTCCATAAAGCTGATGCTCTCGGAGTGTGTCTAGTACAACCCGCAAGTGGTAGGCGTGCTCCTCCTCTGTGGTCGAGTACACCAAAATGTCGTCGATGAATACCACAAAAAATCGATCGAGGTACGGCTGGGAGATCCTTTTAATGAGGCTCATGAACACTTTTGGAGCGTTGGTTACGCCAAAAGGCATAACCAAGAACTCATAGTGGCCATACCGACACCTGAAGGCCGTCTTCTGCACGTCCTCGTCCTGAACCCGGAGCTGATGATAGCCTGACCTGAGTTATATCTTCGAGAACCACTGTGCTCCCTTGAGCTGATCGAAGAGTTCATCAATCTTCGGTAGCGGATAATTGTTCCTCACTGTCACCTTTTTCAGGTGATGATAATTGACACACAGTCGCAAGCTCCCGTCTCCCTTCTTGGCAAAAAAAATCGGCGAAGCCCAGGGTGAAACGCTGGGTCGGTTGAACCCCTTGCCCTGTAAGTCCTCCAACTGTACCTGCAGCTCTCGAAGCTCAGCGGGGGCCATCTGATACGCTGGAGTGGTTATCGGGGTTGTCCCGGGGTACAGATCAATATAAAACTCTACCTCTCTGCGAGGAGGTAGCCCTGGAACTTCGTCGGGGATGACGTCCACATACTGATCCACCACTACAGGAAAACAAGGACTTCGCACGTCAACTACTCCAAGGATGAGGCTAGCCAAATGATGAGTGATGGGTTGTCCTCTCCTCTGCGGGAGTCCATCATGTGTTGCTAAGGCTCCCTTCTCGCCGGTGAAGGTGAACCTGCTCCCGTCGGTGTGCACACATTGCTCCTTGTTCCTAAAACAGTCAATCTAATAATGGACTGTAGATAACCAATCCATGCCCTAGATGACGTCATATGGCCTTGACGCCGCTACAAGAAGATCCCAGCTGAAGCTCTCACCTCCTAGAGTAAGCTCACACTGCCGGCACCAATGTGTAATCGTCGAGTCTGCTCTCGTAGGAGTCTCTAGCCGTAAGGATCGAGCCAATGGCTCTGTCGGAATCTCTGAGCTCCGAACAAGGGAATCGGCTATGAAAGAGTGACTCGCTCTTGTGTCTATAAGAACTGCATCAAGGGTGGAATAGACACAGATCGTACCTCGAATCATCTCTGGCGTGCCGTGGTCATAGGCCTCTGCTTCCTGGAGTTGTGCATGTCTCTGCCCGCCAGATCCCTGTGGTCGGGGCGGACCTCCTGGTGGTGGTGGTGGCAGAGCCTCAAAGCATCGCCAACCACCTGCTGCTCGGCCAGCTCCTCTGCCTCGTCCGCCTCCTCCCTGCGGACCGCCACGGTCGACCCTCTGCCTCTACCTGGGTGGCCCCTCCACCGTCTGTGGCTCCTCGGTATGGCGGGTCGGGCAGTCACGATCCATGTGGCCCTGCCCGCCGCACGCGTAGCATAGCCTGCCTCTCGGAAGACTGGCTCCGCGCTGTGTGCCCCGCATTGCTGAGCCAGTGTCCTGAGGTCGTCTACGAGAGGGCCTGGTCTGCCTGGAACCCTGAGTCATCCATCGGCTACCTGCTGCCGAAGGCTCCGCTACCTTCCACCCTGCGGTGGGTCTCGCTGTGGACTCTGCCAGAAAGCTCTCGATCAGAAGGGCTCTCTCTAGCACTCCTGCCTGGGTCGGGATTCTGAGGGAGAGTAGCGATGCCCTCATATCATGTCTCAATCCCTGCTCGAAGGTCCGGGCCCGGAAGAAGGGGTCTCGTACCATGTTGGTCGAGTAGAGAGAAAGATCGGTGAACCTCGCCGCGTACTGGGCGACCGTCAATCTACCCTACCGCAGCTGTAGAAGCTCCTGAATGCGCACCGCACGGAGGGTGGCCAGGACGAACTCTGAGCGGAAGAGGCTCTTGAAGTATGTCCAGATGAGAGAGGCCTCAACGTGCACCTGGATCATCAAGCTCCACCATCGTCCCGCTGCTGCGTGCAGTAGGCTCACCGCGAGGATCACCATGAGGTCTACAGCTGTCCTCACTAGCCTGAAAACTCGAACGACTGCCTCCAGCCAGTCCTCGGCGGCCTGGGGGTCCGTCTCCCCACGAAACCTGGGTGGTCGCTGGCGCTGGAACTCGTGCAGAGCTCCGAGGCAACGTGCATCGTCAGCGGTCGGCGCTGGAAGAATCGGGGGCTCGGCGGGTAAAGGTATCGCCGGTTCCTCTGCTGTCGGTGGGCCCTGTACCGAGGCCTCGTCGTTTGGCGGGCTGTCGTCGCGCTCTACTCTCGTAACCCTAGCTGGCTGCTATCGTCGGGCCATCCTGGAAAGGAAACAAGCGCGCCACGGTCAGAACAGTATACCTGGTGAGCTGACACAAGTAATCATGAAGAAAACTTGAAACACACATGCAATCAATGTTTTCGTGCATTAAGTCGGAAATCAGAAGTCAGGGTCCTGGTGTACGGATACGTTGGCCGCCGCACCAACACTGGACTCCCTGGACTGATAACCACACTCAATACGCTAAACACCATTGCTTCACATAGAAGAAAGATCAGAGTCTGTGGTAGAACCGACCACCTTTGATACCAATTTGTCACGACCCGTCCTCGGGGCCCGTGCCGTGACTACCCCAAGCCCGCCTTCAATAGGCCAGGGGCTGGCGACTAGCACCAAGGTGTAAATCCCAAAAAAGGGAAGGCATTGCCTTTGAAAAGTAAACAAACACCACAGAGTAAGAAAGCGGAAAGGTAAACACTAAGTAAAACTGTAACAAGCTGTGCTGAAAGTAAAAGGGGCTGGAAATACAAGCCCAACTGTAAAGTACAACTGAAAGGGAAAAACAGCAGCTGAATAGAGAAGCCGCAACGTCGAGTCGTCCTCTGGAAGTCCCACCTGAAGGGTGGGTAGAGATAGCCTCCACAGCTCCTCGGTCCAGTCGTCCGCTCCAAGTGGGTCCCGCCCAGTGGTCCACCTCTAGGTATCGTCCTGCTCCGCACGCCTCCACCACGATCAGTGCTGTCGTCGTCTGCAACCAACACAACAAAGTGCGGGCATAGCCCGTGCAGGGGTGAGTATAAGCTACTCAGTAGGGACCCCGAGACCCCTGAAGGTCTCCCAAAATCCATTAAGGATAATCCACAAAGGAAAGTTACAATCACGAAGTAACAACCGACACTGATTAGGAATATGGCCATACATATGCCTAAGTCATCAATTCCCGTTCGGCTCCAACGTCCGAGCCCAAGCACAACCCAGTCCACACAGGAAAGCAAAACGTATACCCACACATGATAGCACAACACAATCCACAAAGGAGAGTAAACAGCAAATCCACAGAGGATAGCTCAACACAATCCACAAATGAGAGTAAACAGTAAGTCCACACAGGATAGCTCAACACAATCCACAAAGGAGAGTAAACAGTAAGTCCACACAGGATAGCTCAACACAATCCACAAAGGAGAGTAACACAGGATTCAGCTCACACAGGTATACTTCTTGTATGACGATGAAGATGATCACTTATCCATCTAAGTAGTCAGACCCACAAAGGATCAATAGGTAACAAACCCCCACAATGACCCACATAGGATCGGGCTCACACAGGACCTGTAGGCGCTGGCTCACAAAGAACCACTGAGCGCTGACCCACACAGGATTGGACCCACACAGGATCGGGCCCAGACAGGACCTGTAGCACTGATCCACGTGGGATCGTTGAGTGCTGTAGTCATCGTAGTCCACTGAGGATCTCTGCACTGTCGTCTTCGCAGTCCACTGAGGATCTCTGCACAGTCGTCGTCGCAGTCCACTGAGGATCTCTGCACGGTGTTCGCTGTCGAAGTAGCAGTCGCATCCAGCACTAGGGTTCCCGCACACAGCAAACTCGTTCGGGAGGGTCCGCTCCACGAGCCGAGAGGCTGATACATCAACTATCACAAAGTCCGAAGTTGATGTATCCAAAAGTTCCGTGTCGTCAATAGGAACTCAACGTCGCAGACGGCGCGTCAATCGGACGCCCGGTCAGAGAGTTATTGGCTTTTCGTCCCAGGGGCCCGGTTGGTTTTTAATGAAAAACCATCCCGACCGTACTCCACCTGCATCCAAACCTCGGGCAGAGTATTCCAAAACATCTGTCTCACTTAGAGCAAATCAACGAAGTTGACGGCACGTCGATCGGACGTCTGTAGCTCAAGATATGAGTGTTTCCGCTCCGAGGGCCCGGTTGGTTTCGTGTACGAACCAACCTGGCCGAACTCAAAGTATTCCAAAACCTTGAGTACGATATACCGAAACGACTTTCTCGATCCAAGGATTGCGTTTCCGCTGACGGCGCGTCGTTTGGAGGCCCGTAGCTCAAGTTACAGGCATTTGACCGAAAATGGTCCGAAGACGGGGGGTCCGGCCCGGGCCGACCCGGGCCGACCCCCCCTGGGGTCGGCAGAACCTGGTCGACCCGACCCGGTCCAGTCCGGCCAGGGCGCGGCCCGGCCGGTCGGACCGGCCTGGCTCGGTTCGGCCGCGCGGCCGAACGGCCGTGCGCCGCTGGGCGCTGCCCCCGCGGCCTGGAGATGTCGCGGCCCCGCGTGGGCTGCGCTGGAGAACCGCGGACGCGGCTTCTGTCGCGTCCCGTGCGGGCGAACCGGACCCACGCGGCCGCGGGTCCATTGGCCGCCGCCGCCGCAGCTTCAGCCGCGGTGGCCTCGCCCGGCGGCGCTCCGGGGCGCCGCCGCCTCCGGCTACCGGCGCCCCCGCGCCGCCCGAATCTTTCGCGGGCCACCGGAGTTGCTCCGGTGGTCCGTTTTCCTTCCCGTCTGCGCCGGTGCTCCTCCCTGGTTCTGTTCTTCACTGTGGAATCAACAAACTGCCCTTGCGTCACAATTTTCTGTCACACGCCAAATCCGCACAACCACGAAGAACGGTAGAGGGTTGTCGGGTCGTGTTCGTTTGGCCCGCACCCTCCTCGTTAGATAAAAACAACGGGAGAAAATAAATCAACACATGATACAACAATTTTAATAAATTAAAATTGTCCATTTGCATCCGGTTCATTAATTTTAAAGAAAATTTCACGGGAATAAGGGCATTTCCAAAACAAAAATCCCTACCTCGTAGTCGACGTCGTACGCACGTTCTTCGCGGATTTGCTCGTTGCGAAAGGACGGGATCGTCGCGTCGTCGCGGAAAGGCGTCGCGTCGTCGTGGAATCCGGCGTTGCGTCGACGAACTCAATGCACCAAGAAACAATAGATTTAATTATAAATAATTAAATCCATGTTTTGTTAAAAACGACAAAGGAGATTTAAACAATCAAAAACACTCACCTCAACGGAAGATCGAAGGATCTTGTCGTGGAGGAAGGAACGTCGCCGAAGAACGTCTCGGATGAAGCATCATCAAACTCCAAGGGTGACGGCATTCTTCGCGTTCTTCGTGTTCTTCGCGTTCTTCGTGAAGGAGGATGAAGGCTCAATAATTCCGTCAATCCTCTCAACGAGTAATCCTCCAAAAGCCTTGTTGGTCTTATTTTATTATTACGCCAACAAAAGAAAAAGGTAAGTAACGACCCATAAATTCGTTGAATTAATTCAACGAAAGAAACCACCCATTTAATTCACGAAATAAACTGCCCAATTAAATGGTTCGTTAAGGATTTAAGAAAACGCATCAGTTGACATTCATAATGACGGGTTTTCACGGGTGCGTTACTTAGCGGAAAGAAACGGCAGGGCTCGTGTGGGCCCCACCTCACAAATATCCTACCAAGAGGGTAGGATATTTCTGGATAGCACCCTATACATTTCAACTATGTTTAAGTGGCTTTCAAGTGGCTTCAAGTGGCTTAAGTGAAATAAAATAAAGTTTGTCGAACTATTTATTTTATTTCTTAACTTTAAGCCCAAAAATTAAAAAAGACACCCGAGAAAAAGCAACTCCGTAAGAGGCGTTTCTAAGCAAACATCAGCGCTGTGATTTCATCTGTTCCCTCAGAATTCGATTTCGGGCACCGGTTCAAAAGTTAGATAAACCCGCTCGTCCGTTCACTGAACGTACCTGAGCCAAATTTCCGAAAATGATTCCGAGCACATCGGGCCTCGGAATCAGGTGCCGTCAGAAACCGTGTTCTTGTAAAATTCCAAAGAAAATTAAGAAAGAAATTTCCTTGAAATTTTACGAGTCTTTACACGGAGTTTCCTAGGTCTGGCTGGGTAATATCAGAGATTTGTGCCAGACTCCTCCAGAGTTACAGCACCGCTTTCAGCTTTGACGAAGAAGGGCAAACCATTTGTCTGGTCATATAGATGTCAGCAGAGCTTTCAAGAGCTGAGATAGATATTGACCAGTGTTCCCATCTTGAGGCTACTAGAGGAGGGCATAGGGTATGTAGTTTACTGCGACTAATCAGGGACCGGACTCGGGTGTTTCCCGATGCAGGAGCGAGCAGTGATCGCTTACAATTCACGGTAGTTGAGACAACACGAACAGAACTACGCTACCAATGACCTAGAGTAAGTAGCAGTGGTCTTCTCCTTGAATATGTGGTGATACTATCTTATGGGATAGTTCTTTACAGTCTACTCTAAACACCAGAGTCTCAAGTACATCTTCTTGCAGAAGGACTTGAACCTGAGACAGCTGCAATGGCTCGAGTTCCTCCAGGACTATGAATTTGAGATAGTCTATACTCCTAGGAAGGGTAACGTATTAGCTGATTCTCTCAATAGGAGATCGGGCATACATCTGCTAGGGTAGGTGATAGAGTATTTAGCCGCTTTGTAGATATCCTTTGTGTATAGAGATGGAGAAGCCTTTCTACAGTCACTCCTCTACTACTTTAGTGGGTCAGAGAGGCACAACGTGGGGACGTTGACTGTGAGACTCGAAGTGCTCAGATCTCTACATGGCAGGGGCGTGATGGATTTTCTGAATGAGGAGAGCACTTCATCCTCTTCATGGGACGTACCATGGTACTAGTTGCACTGCAGGAGGAAGTGCTGACGGAGTTTCACACTTCCCCTCTAGCGGTACATCCTAGAGTGGTGAAGATGTACCAGGACCTTAGACGACAGCACTGGTGGCTGGGTATGACGAAGGATGTAGTAGAGTTCGTTTCACGATTCTTCACTTTCCAGCAAGTGAAGGCGGACCACCAGGTACCAGTAGGCTTGGTACAACCCTTAGAGGATCCAGAGTGGAAGTGGGAGAGTATATCCATGTATTTCATGATGGGGCTTCCACGTACTTCCAGAGGACACGACTCCATCTGGGTAATCATTGACTAACTCACCAAGTCGGCCCACTTCCTTCCTATTAGAGAGCAGGGCTCAGTGGAGAGCTTGGGACGCCTCTACGTTTCGGAGATCGTACGACTTGATGGTGTGACATCGTCTATTATCTCTGATCAAGATGCTCGCTTTACTTCCTGGCTTTGGAAGGGGTTGTAGGAGGCATTTGGGGAGCAGCTATGCCTGAGCACCACCTTTCATCCTCAGACAGATGGCCAGATGAAGAGGATAATTTAGACTCTTGGGGACATGCTCTGTGCATGTGTCCTTGACTTTGGTCGCATCTGGGAGGATCACCTACCCATAGTGGAATTTGCGTACAATAATAGCTACCACTCCACCATCGGGATGGCACCTTACGAGGCACTGTACGGCCGACCATGCAGATCACCTTTGTGTTGGACTGACCCTGGGGAGTCAGCACTTGTAGGACTAGAGATGGTTCAGGCTAAAACGGAAAAGGTTCAAATCATCCAGGAACGAATGAAGACTGCCTAGAGCAAATAGATGTCATATGCTTATTGGAGAAGGAGACCACTAGAGTTCAAGGATGGTGACCACGTCTTCCTACGGGTCTCACCCCGATGGGGTCTACGGAGATTTTTCTGGGGCGGAAAGTTAACATTGTGCTTCATCGGACCATTCCAGGTCCTCAGCAGGGTAGGCGAGGTGGCTTACTACTTTTCCCTTCCACCTCAGTTGCACCGGGTGCACGACGTCTTCCACATATCTCAGTTGAGGAGATACGTGCAGGACACATCACACATCATCAATCATGGGGATACAGACATCAATGATGGGGTGACATTTGCGGAGGTCCCAGTGGAGATCGAGGATCGACAGGAGTGGGTCCAACGTGGATGGTTGATTCCTATGGTTCGCATTCGTTGGCAGCATGGGAACCTCCAGGAGAGCACATGGGAGCGGGAGGCTTAGATGTGTGCTCAGTACCATCATTTGTTCCCCTAGTCTATGTTGTAGCTTTATGGGGACATAAAGCCCTGAGTTGGGGGTAATGTAAAGACCCTAAAATTTCATGGAATTTTTTTTCATAAATTCTTTTGAATTTTATAAGTACACAGTTTCTGACGGCACTAGATTCTGAGGCCCGGTGTGCCCGGAATAAGTTTCTGAAGTTTAGCTTGGGTACATTCAGTGAACGAACGAGTGATTTTTTCTATCATTTCAAGCAGTGCTCAGAATTGAAATCTGAGGGCACTGATTAACGTTCAGCATCAGTATTTTCTTAAGGGGACCATTACTGTAGTTGCATTTTATGTGGGTTGAAAGTTAAAATTGTTGTTTAATTATGAAGTTAAATAAAATTGTTCGAACAATTTTATTTATATCTATTGAAGTTAATTTCTCCCATGGGAACTTATTGGTGGGGTCCACACCCACCCAACATCCCATGTGTGTATAATTTAAAGGTGGGGCCCACACACGCCCCAACCTTTCATCTTCCATAACTCATTTCTAACTCCATTTTAAAATCCCATGTTTAAATCTTGAAAACCCCCTTAATTAAGAGACCTCTTCACCTCCTCTCCCTCTCTTTAATGTTTTCCAACATATCTTAATTAATGAATTGAACCTCATCAATTAATTAATAAAGTGATTTGAATTTTTAATTTTAAATTACATGTGTTAATAAAATAATATCATCCACCTATTATTTTATTTTTGGGGAATTCATTGTGTTAAGGAGAGTTGGGAGAGAGCTCTTGAGAAAGGGAGAAAAGTATTCCTCTCCTCAACGATGAACAGTTATCTTCTTCGATGAAGAACGATCCATGATTCGCCAATCCTCTTCTTCCCCCACGTCAGGGGAGGATACACCGACGTGGGAAACTCGCCAACGACAATGGTTCTTTCCTGGCGTTGACGGAGCGATATCGTTATCCACGTCTACGACGAATAAACCATATTCGAGGTAGGGGGATTACGTTTAATTTTTAATTGATTAAAATTGTGCCTCATTCATCGTTGTTTATATTTGTTTATACCAGCCTACTGGTATCGCCTAATGCGGAGGGTGCGGGCCAAATGAACATGTCCTGATGACCCTCCACTGGATCATGATTATTTTTGGAATCAGCGATTGGAGGCGGAACGTGGAAGAGGTCGGTGGCACAAGGGTCGTCGTCACACACGTAATGAAAAGCCACGACCAACCGGGCCATGGCGGAGGAAGAACGACACCGTCGCACAATGCTGGGGATGTGGAGCTACAGCCAGGGCAGGCCGCGGTGGAGGAAGCCGGCGTCGTCGCGCTGGCTCTGTGGAAGGAACCGCAACCCGCTTTGTGGGCCGCTTCGGCAGAAGAACCGACCGGCCAGGAAGAGGAGAGTCGCGGTGCCGAGAGGGTGATACGTGGGATGAACCGCGGCCAGCCCGTGCAGGCCTCTTGCACTAAGAGGTCGGCCAGCTTCGGTCGGCCGGTTAGGGAGGTCGTTGCCGCTTGGCGTCGCCGGTTTGGGCAGCCGGGCCCCCCGGACCACACAGCCTTCGGGCCGAGCCAGCGGGGCCGCGCCCCCTTCTGGTCAGACCGCACGTTTCATCAGGTCCGTCCGAAACCAGCCGGGTCGGTCCGACACCTGCCGGGTCGGTCCGACACCTGCCGGGTCGGACCCACCCAGACCAATATGACCCAACCTGCCAGCCCATTGGCTTTAACGGGCCGGGCCCGTTTTCACTTAAAGGTAAATAACTCGAGGACCGCGCGTCCGATCGACCTGCCGTCTACGTCACCAGGACCCTCGCGACGAGTTGGCCCTTTTACAATACTCTAAGTGATTTTTGGATGACTTTGGATAATGGCTATATTAGAAACGAGCATATTTCTAACCGGGCCCTTGGAACAAAAAGGCCAATATCTCTCAGACCGGGCGTCCGATTGACGCACCGTCTTTCTTGTTGAGTTCCTTTTGAAGATACAGAACTTCAGGATAAATCAACTCTGGACTTCATGAAAGTTGATGTATCGACCCCATTTAGTCGAGAAGCAGACCCTCCCAGAATCGAGCACGCTGTGTGTGGGAACCCTAGAGCTGGCTGCAACTGCGACGACTACCGTGCTGAGATTCCCCGTGGTTTCGACAATGATGACGACTGTACTTGGATACTCCATGGGTTCGGCAGCGAGGATGACTGTACTTGGATTCTTCATGGGTTTGGCAGTGATGACGACTTTACATGGATCCTATGTGGGTTCGGCAGTGATGGTTACTGTACTTGGATCCTACATGGGTTCGGCAGCGACGACTTCTGTACTTGGATCCTACGTGGGTTCGATATAGGAGATGATTCATGGGCTACATCTAATCATCTCCACCCCTCTTCATATGTAGTATACCTATGTGAGATAAGTCTTGACTATTCAATCATTACCATTGGTGTTATTGACATCTTTCCTGTGTGTACTGGGATGTGCATGGGCTCGAGAGTTGGAGTCGAAATGGAATTGATGACTTAGGTATATGTGTGGGAATATACATAATTAGGGTCGGTTGATATTTTGTGATTGTATCTTTCCTTTTGGGTTTATCCTTCGTGGATTCTGGGAGACCTTAAGGGGTCTCGGGGTCCCTACTGTGTATCGTATACTCACCCATGCATGGGCTATGCCCGAACTACTTTGTGTTTGATTCAGACGACGGACAACACTGATCAGGGTAGAGGTTTGTATTGCTGGATGGTACCCGGAGGTGGACTACTTGGCGGGATGTACATGAGGCGGATGGCAGGACCTGAGGAGGTGAAGAGATCATCTGTACCCACCCTTCCGGTGGGATATCCGGAGGACGACTCAGTGGTTTTCTCTTTACTTTACTATTGTTGTACATTCTATTCAGTTGTTTTGTACTATCAGTTGTGTTTTTATATTGGGTCATTTACTTTACAACACTTACTTTTGTACTCAGTTTTACTTAGTGCTTACATCACTTGTGTACTATATTGTGTTTGTTTACTTATATAAAGTAAATGTCTTCCCTTTTTACAGGGATTTACACCTTTGGTGCTAGTCGCCATCCCCTAGCCTATGGAAGGTGGGCTTGGGGTTGTCATGGAACGGTCCCTGAGGACGGGTCGTGAAAACAATAATTAGATATAACCGTATCTACTATAGTCATCGATAAAATTAATGAAGTATGAAAACTCGCTCCTTTAATCTACTATAAATGGGACAGATATATCAATATGAATTAATACCAATAAATCAGTGACTCTTACCCATTTCCTGGTGAAGAGTGATTTGGTCATTTTTCCTTGTAAACAAATGTGACATACATCCAAAGGTTTTAACTTGGTTGAGTGTAAATAACATGAATTATGTAATTTCTAAAATCACTTCTCATTTACATGACCTACCCTAAAGTTCCCTAGGATGGTTTTATATGAGTCAAGCTCATTACTTTTGTCATTTATTTTCATTATCAATTTTTTGATTTCAAGTATATGCACACCATTTTTAAGAGTTTTCATACAATAAAACATGTTATTATTTTAAAAAAATCAACATTTATTTCCAAACATGATATTAAATCCCTTATTTTATATTCCTAAAACTAGGATTATGTTTTCGATAAACGAAGGTGCATAATAAAAATTAATCAATTCAAGAAATAAACAACTATGAAAAGATATATGATTTTCTTCCACATACAAGGATTATAAATATGGACCATTTGTATTATGTAGATCCCCTGCAATTTTTTTAATATTATTGAATCTACATGTTTGCAGTATATTAATAAAATTGTGTAACCTAGTTTCCATATCCAATACACAACATGTAGATAATGATAGATTGCATTCATTGAAAAAAATATAATAAGTAGAAATTCCAAATTGCTTCTTCTAACCAGATCTACAATTATTATTTCAGTGTCCTTTCTTACCACATGAAACACCAACCTACTCATGCCCATTTTCACTCCCTCTGTATCTTTGGATTTTTTAAAGGATGGTGCATCGGTGTATTTTTCCATGATTTTCCCTCAGACCCCTTAGCCTTTCCCTTCCTCTCATTTTTAACCATAAGTCCTGGAGACTTTTTATTCTTCAAATCTTTATCATCTTGGAGAACTAAATCCAAATATCCTTGAGATATTTTCATGTTATTTTTATTGTTTTTAACAATGAAATTTGAGAATCTTGATGGTAATGTTCAAAGAATGAGAATCTTGATGGTAATGTACCTTAGGGACTCAAGTCTCTCAATGTACACGATTACCATGAGTAAACGAGGTCCTTGTTGATTCTATTATACTATCCTATACCTATAATGTTAACATGAATTCTCATACCTTTCATTCCTTTCTCTCTCATGGTATAATTCTTGGAGAAGAGTCAATATCTTGTAGGAATATTTTTCCTCGTGATTTGTTTACACCTGACCATACATAAATGAAAACATGATACACATTACATCTATTCCATATTACCCATGCTTTTTATACGTTATTTATTTATCTTTATTTCTCCCATAGGGTGATAAGAAAAAAATAACGACTCCAAAAAATAAATATTCCATTGTTGTCATAGTACTATATGCAAGTGCTGGTACCACTCCTAGAAGTTATGGATACTCAATATATTTTATTTATAAAATATGTGTAATAGTAATAATGATCTACTGGTGTGGTGATTTCCATAAATATCTACAAATAAATTTAGTAGTCCATAGTTTATCTTGATTACTGATTTAGACATTATTGATTAAGTATCATTAAATGTGTCCCACTATTTTATCCAACCATAGTATAACTCACTAGTAGATTCAGAATACATTGTCACTTAAGTATTCTAGTGGAATGGATCCTTGAAACATCTCTTAATAGTCTAATAATAATGGATACACTGGTACATGGAGTGTTTCTAGGAAGAATCTAGACTATCCAACTACATTAACTATTGGTTCCTTGATTTGTTTAGTAATGTTACGGGCTTATTAGAATTATAACCTTGATTCCCTCAAATAATTACCTCTAAATTGATATATATCTATATTTGGATACTTCTTTCCTACCAACATTAGTTACGTTAACCAATTACAGTCATAATAACTCCTTGATAGTACATGGCGCCCTCAACGTTTTCTCATGAGCACCCAGAAAAATAGTTTTTGTTAAAATTTGAGCAATAGAAGGCATTACAACATAATATATCACATTGGAATTTTTAATATTTCTTGATGAATGTAATCCATTTGTATCAAATATTTTTGTTCTATGTTGTCACACTCACAAATGAACATGAATTAATAGAAAACCATTCAATACTTCTTTATTCATTTTTCTTTTTTGTAATTTTATGTGTTATCATAGTAAACATGCACATGAATAAAATAATAAACAATTCACAAGGGAAATAATTACTCGACATGTCATGAGCATCAAATTTCGGTTGATCTAATGTAAATTTAACAGATCAACCATTACCTAGGGATATCATACATTAGTCTAGTCCTGACTCATATTGTTGATCACCATAGTCCATTATATTAGCTTTTCATCTGGTGTACCAACTCATCTTGGTGGGTTCTTCATCATAATGTTTCATCATCAAAAGTAAAATTACACTAGTGTAATGCTGAGGAGGTCTCAAGAGAATAATATACAACTAAAAAATTAGACACACTTGCCCTAATACATATTGAAGGAAAATAATATGAAACATAGATCATCATATAATTAACTACTTATTATAGTAATCACATGCAAAAAAATTTAAATAAATTATCTAGATATACATTGGTATGGTCGATTTCTCATGATCAGTTAGTATATTAAATAAACACGCGATAAAATTAAATTTATATAAATTTCAATTGTGAGGTAATTTAAATGAATTGAATTAATAATTTAAATTAGAATAATTTATTTTTATTATGTCTCTGAAATAATTTAATTTTAAATTAAAAATTAAATTAAATTAATTAATTAATTTGACACAAAAAGTAAAATTAATTTAAGAAATATTTAATATAGTATTTTTAAATCAAAAAATTATAATTAATTTCATTTGATACTAAAATTAATTTTACAAAAATTTGTTATATAAATTTACATCGAGCCCTAAAACACCATCCAAACCCATTTCAAGCTAGGAAATATCCTCGCAGACCCATTTCAGGTAAGACAGACCACTTGTAGGGGTGTTCTGGACTATGTACGCCCACCCAGACCAGTTCTGGGTTGGGCCAACCCACCTTGATCCATTATGGGGTAGATAGGGTCTATAATAACCTAAGTAAATCCATGAAAGGGGGTCACCAAGTAACTAGGGAGTCACATAGGTGGTTTGACACCAGTGGTGGAAGAATGGTTTGGTCTTGAATATGACTGTTGTATGCAGATCCTCATTGGATGCATGCGACTCTAGTTCCAGTAGGGGAGAAGGGTGGTTGTATTGGTATCTCGTAGTGGTCGCCATAGTCAGCATGGATCAAGGAGAATAGTGGCATATGGTGGTGTAAATGTTGGAGCCTCATGTACTAAAGGGTCTTTGAGGAATCTACTCTTGGCGGGGATACATTGTAAGGCATCGACTGGATGGCATAGGGTGGTCCTTGATAGAGGTGACAGTGACTGGATCTCATGGTAATGGTGATACCCCAAGGTGGTTGGTCATGTGTCATAGAGGGAACCCATAAAGATGTGAGGATTCCTAGTAAGGGAGAGGTCTAGGATGATAAGCTTGACGAGGGGAAGAAGATAGATTAGTTGGGAAGTCGCTAACATTTTTTAATATTTTTTAATAAAGCCTAGGAGTAGTCTTTAGACAAATGGGATGCTGGTGTTTTCTTTTTGTTTGAAGAAATTTCAAATTAGTAAAGCAACCTTTAATTTTTTTACACAAAAAAATTAGGCTAAATATTATTATTTTTTTAAATTAAAATTAAATTTTACATTTATTCTTCAGCTGATAAAAAAACAGGTTACAATTGGAGAGGTTTTTGAGGCTGATTTTGGCTGGTTATTGGATGAATAGAATAGGATCTCCAGTATTTATGATATATAATAATACAATCAAATATATATATATATATATATATCATATTGTTAAAATTTTAATATTTGAACATTTATTATCTGAAAAATAGTGTTTCATCCATAAATTGTTTTTCGAATGGTCATAACTTGGCCATCGAAGATCATATGAAGCTTGATTACATTCATTGAGACAGATTTAAAACCCTATATTTAAATTTATTGAATTTTTTTCTTGTCTTAGAAAATCCACATAATCTATCTGAAACCAATTTTTGGTATTGGGGAGTGTAGCGAAGGCCAATGGATAGGAAATTTCATATTTTTCATCACAAAATTGATGAAACAAGATATTCTATCATGATGTGATCCTCAGTATGGTCTAAGAATCTTTCATGAATTAATAAATGAAAAAAAATAAAATAGAACTATTACCTCATTGGATTCAATGTTTTATTGTCTGTCAGAAATCATCGTTGACCATTTCATGACAAATTTGAGGTCAAACCCCTCTACAATGGCCACAAACTCCTCTTGAATCTATATGTATTCCATTCATTTAATTCTATGTTCTAATGAAGATCTTCAGTTACCTATTCAATATCATGATAGTAAACATGATCTCTTTCCTTTGATCCAGAGATATGTTCTGGGATCTATTTATTGGTCAGAGATTTTTTCTCTATAGGGTTCAGAAATAGAGAGAATCTCTCAATTCTTACTAATGAATAGTTTATGGAATGAGCTTCTCCTTGACATATATAGTGGATATTTAAAAAACCCAATTACGGTTCCCCATCCCCCCATATATTCAATAACCATTAGATAAGTAATAAATAATTAATTATAACATACTTACTACATTATTAAATTTTATTTATATATAATCACGTAACATTAATATATATAAAATATATTATGTGATAAAATATATTTCATTAACATGACTCATAATTCATGATAATATTAAAATAACCATCAATATTAATCGAATATTAATTCATATAACAGTATTCCTTGTATTTAATTAAATACTTGTAATTTCTTTTAACAAATAAATTTGACACAATTATTATATACTTGAATAATAATGAATTTATTTATTCTTAAACAATTCATCATGTTGGGAAAACTCTCAAACCCTATGGTTTTTCTAACCAGTTCCTATATACCTATTCAGTAAAATAGGGAAAATACTTCAATATGAAATTGTGTTTGAATATTTGGGCCCCTATATTGGTAAAGATTAAATGAATTCACAGACCAAGAGTGGAGTTTAGCAACCCATAAAGTCCCCTAAAGAGATAAATAATTTTCAAAGAAATGAAAAATATCCTATGAACATGTATTGTGTAATGTAATATCTTTATCATATGATATCTTATAGAGTAAGATTAACACTTGTTCCATCATGTTTTCTTGGTTTATTATTTGTTTGTCTAGCTTGATGGACTTACCTTCGACTACCATGCTCTTTGACTTATGAAATTACTACTATCCTGATCATCTAGTCTTGAGATATAACTTATTCAAATTATATATACTAAATTATATCTTGATCATTACAATTTTATACCACCAATGACACACCCAACACAAGCTACCTCACAATAACTTCATTTTCAGGGTTTCTTCCTTGCATCATATTATATGATCAAATAAAACTCATTGATAATGATCTCAAATCAGGAGACCAATAAATATGTTCAATGATAGTTACAATCAATGACACCTGAAACATGTGGTGTTCCTATTGGCATGTTTTTATTAATTATCTCATCTACTAATGATCACCATGTGTGAAATTAATGAGAATAAGTCTAAATGATTAGGATACCCAACACCTGATAGCCACACACCATCTATGTTCAATCAATATGATGTGTCTGGATCAAAACACATTACATTAAAATTACTATCATAGTATTTCCAAGTTATCATTAAATCATGATAACTTTTATGACCCTTTGATACATCAGGTAATCCATATTCATTACCATAATTATGGTTGATGAAGAAGTATTAACACTATTCAAGTATGATAAACACATGTATATATAAACCTGTATACATGTAATTGTAATCAATGTTAATATACATGTTGGTTCTAGGGAACCCACATTTAGTAATATAATTATTTACACATTATATTTTTGTCTAATATTATTCCAATTCCTCCCATCATAAAAACAAAAAAAACATATGTGTGCCACAGGAATATAACATCATTCATAATTTCATCATAGCATAGTTAACCTATGAGAAAGAAACATGTTTAATGAAGATCCATAAAGGACATGATCATAATGAATTCAGATATTTATGTTGGATAGTATCATTAGATCATATCACTAATTAAGATGAATAATCATTGAAAATGTTTACATAGATGAAAAAAAATTATAAGATCATAAAAAATTACATTTAAAAAATATCATTTACATTTTTATTAAATATTATTTCTGATAAAAATATGTTTATAAATAGTGATTGAAAAACTAACATTGGGAATATAGGGAAACAAGGATAGGAATCATCATTTATAAAACTAAATAATGTTCTTGTAAACTTTTATCATGTTCATAACATTTCTGAAGTGATACCTTTTACAATTTTTTTTAAAGAAAAATAATGTCCATAGAAAATAATAGGTGTAGAAAATGATATAAAAGAGATTCCATTAAAAAATTTATCTTTAAATTAAAAATAAATTGGATAAAATATAAAGATATTATTGAAGTACATATATGAACATCCAAAAAAATAATATAAATAATATGGACATAGAGAATAAATATTCATGATCGAAAAGATGATATTTGGTCACTTCCAATTACTACTAATGTTTTGGTTATCTTTTGAACTAAATGGATGTGAAATGGTAATTATATATATGAAAACAAAAAATAAATAGATTTAAGCAATATAAATGATATTTTTTGTGAATTATTTTAAATTTTTTCCTTGATGGAAATTTATCCATTTCCAATATCATATTCATAGTGAAATTGAAAAAGAATCATGGAGGCCTTGGTAAATTTTAAATAAAAAGACTTTAAAAAATAGAACATGGAATTCAAATTCAAATTACCAGAATAAAAATATAATTATTGTAAATTATTTTGAAGTTATATTATATTCACCATATAAATGAAAATAGTTGTATAATATGAAACAGGCTTTTAAGAAGGGAATTTGAGATAAAAACTCATATATCGTACTCCCACATGGTTGTATATTTTGTAACATCACATGAAATAAATTTATGTGTCTATATATATATCATAACCATATTTATTTTTATTTTTCAATATAATATTAATATATAATTTATTATTACACATATATTAATCATTCTTTGTTAAAATATATATCCAAGTGTTAATATTCATGGTTGTTCTATGCTAAAAAAAGTATGATAGTTCATATCTGTGCTTCTTGATATAATTTGAATCACATCAAGAATTTATATTGATTTAAAATAAGTGTTTTTAGATATTTATGATGTCCAATGGTAAATTTATATAAGTTATGGGTCTGGTTCACATGGAATTCTTAACAAATCTCTATTTCAACGATTATTAAATTTAAAAAAATGACTTTAATTTTTAATATATATTTGAATATTACCACTAAATAATTATCAAGAAAATATTAAATAAATCATTATGGAATCATATTTCTAGTACATAAGTTATATTTTTTATTAATTATGAAAATATTATAACCGCATTAATGTAAGTTATAAAATCAAACCAAACAATATGGTGTTATAAGAACTAAGTAAGTAATAAAATGTTTTTATATACTAGTAATATCACTTTTAAATAATTATAACTATTTAAAATACATTTATTAATGTGATTAATAATTTTTTTTAATGTATGGATGATTTATATATTTACTAAATTTTAAGGATAGTATAATACTTACGTTTAAGACTTCAATCTTCCCTAAGATAGCAACATGGAAATTCAAGATTTTGAACTCCTTGTGACCAAAGGATCATAAAAATGGAGACTATTGTTTAGTAGAGTATTTTATTATGTGTTAAAGAGTAAAATAGATTCAATATTCTAGTTGATTGGGGTATAGTAGGGATCTATTTATATTTAATCATGGGGGTTATTTTTAAAAATACAAATTCCAAAATTAATAAAGAATGTAATTTCTCAGGGAAAATGGATCCTAAATTGGAAAATAATTTATATAAGATACCTTTAGGTCAATCATGACCTTTTAAATCATTTAAATAAAATTTTTTATGATATTTTATGTCATTACCGCTTAGTTAAACCTGTTTATAAAATTTTACCTTTACCATGGTAACACAATATTTGTGTATAAAAATGGAATTGACATTATTATATATTTTTTACAAACTAAATCAAAATAAGAAATTCATTTTATAATAGACAATTTCTAAAATTGATAATAATTAACTTCAATATAATAACACATAATGTATAAAGATTTTTTTTTGAAAAATTTTATTTCTAACTATAAAAATAAATTTGTTCATATTCTATACATTGTGATAATCATTAGACGACAATTAATTTTTTTAATTTATATAATTTTTTTTCATATAAATCATTATTTAATATAGTTAGATTTACTTTTTTAATAATAATACCCAATATAGATAAAAAATTATTTGGTGATTAATAATAATTTTTTACATTAAATGATTTTAATCACATCCTATTAATATATTATATTATAAGTAATAAATTTTATCGATTAACTATTATTAAAATATTTCCCTAAATGCTATAAACACCCAAAATCTTTTTAAAAAAAATATGTAAATAAAAAAAATATAATAATCCCTTTAAATTAATTAATATCTTTTTTTGTCATTCTAGAATTATTTATTATGTGTGAATTAAGTTATTTTTCATTATTTACTAAAAATTGAAAAAAAATCAATATATATTTTGAATAATGTTATATAAAATAACCTTATATCCAAAAATAATATATCTATCAACAATATGTGAAACGACTATATATATGATGCTAATAGTATACTCCTATATAGAGCCTTGAATAAATCTCTATAATAATTCATCTTTATCATTTACATCATTTTAAAAATATCTATTATATTTAAGATGTATTTAATTTAATTAAATATTATAGTTGAAGGTGTGATATTCAATGAAAACCATAAAGATGTGAATTTATGGTTTTTTACTTTTATTTTCTTGTGATTTTATTCTTCTTGTAGTTTTAAAAATGATGTTTCATATTTAATTATCATAATTAATTAAATTAACCACGGAATACAATATTTAATATCACCAAAATATTTCATGGTTCACTTTAATTTTGTGATTAATGTGGATAAATAAATATAATATGTTAATGGAAAAAACTAAAAGCATTACATTCTATCCATTTTAAAATAATTTCACCCTCAAAGTTCCATTAATCATTTGAAAAAATGTGGGTACTTTAACCTCATTACGTCAAGAGGTTACAAAGAAGCCTCCTTAGGTTTATGATTCCACTAGATAACATGAACCAGATGAGTGGACTTGTTTAATTTTACTTTATCTCTATGATATATGATATTAATTAGTTGTTCATAGTAATAGATTTAATGTTCCATTGATACAACCTTTAAGTTTATTTCATGTACTTGGTCTAGTATGTTCCTCTTAAAATGTGACATGTGGATACTTTTATGCACTTAGGAGGGGTTTAGTGTATGTTCAAGAAGATAATATTTTATTACCAAACAATAAAGGATTTCAAATTGTATAATTTATATAAGGATCTGTTTTCCCTAATTCATACATCTCAGAACCCTATTCTATGGTGGTATTTAAAGGAATGCCTTTTCTATATCTTCAAAATCCAAATCTAAATAATTATTTTCACCACATCTTTTCAATTTACATAATGGAGTTTTAATGTTTCATTGAACGGTTTTAATATTCTCTCACATTTATTGTGGAATATCATGTCCCATCATCTTATTCTCTCTGACTTCATCGAAGAATGTTGGAGTTACAAATCCATCTATACATTGGTCCTCGTATGGTGAAATTTTAAGGATACAATGCAATATTTTTTAAAATAATAACTCTACCAAGGTAAGGAGTTGATCCTAATCACCATTAAAATCCCTAAAAAAAGATAACATCATAAATTCAAGAGTATTAATGATCCTTTCAGATTTATTAACCATTTTAGGATGATAAGTAGTATTAAATCTTAGCTCTATATAAAATTCACGTTGAAGACAATTATATAAATTCAATTTAAAACTCATAAAAAAATAAAATAAAATATAAATTGTTACTCCATATAGCCCTACCACTACCTTTATGTAAATCATGTCATTTTGATCGAGTGAGAAATATTCTTGAATATAAATAAAATCTTACGACATAATAAGTAGATCTAATATAAACCAATAGAGTTATATAATTTAGATGTCATGGGAATTCCTATAACAAAATGCAAAGAGATTTTCTCCAATTTACAAAGTGGTAAAGGAAATATTGGAATAATCCCCTTTTACTTCTATCATTATACTTTAACATCCTAGTATACCAGGAATCAAAATATATACTTTGAAATCTCCATCTCTATGTTATCCCACCTGAAATGATCAATGGGATCTTTATATATATCTTTAATTCAAAAATGGACAGAGAACGATGATTTATGGAATCATCCAATACTTATTTATTCAATTATGGTATTGATGGGAAATAGATTCACTTCCTGAATTTTTCAATTACTTCGCAATAAAAGTTTGACTCTATAATAATATTTACTTTATTCAATCAGTCAATATCCTACTTTTGATCCTCCTTAATCTTAACAGGGATGGATGGTTGTAAAACCATTTAGTAAAGAAATTATTTCTCCTCTTTCATTATGTTTCCCAAGTCCAACCTTCTCAAATCCTTGACTATTTGGTCTCGTTAAATCCATATTATGGATAAAATATAATTATCCTTTCCCTTTAGGGAATCGTTCACCTTATTTTCCTTCCTAGTGTGGTAATGTAGTCACAATCCTTCATCAACTCCAACTATCTACATTCACACATGTTCAACTCCTTCTATCTGAAAATCATATTTTATATCCTTATGATTAGTTTATATGTCGTACTATTCACCATAAAGATAATTACCCAATATATTTAACGAAAATATTTCTATTTCTACCTCTGAATCAAGAATCATGTAATTTTTCTCATAAAGTATTAATTGATGAGAGTAATAAGTTAACAACATTATATTTTTCAAGAGAAAACATCACAATCCATTATTTGATTCATAACTTCATAAAAAACTTTTTCAACTATAAGATATAATGAGTATAGGTGTAATGAACAACCTTACGGTATTATCCTTGATATATTATTTACATTATTATGTCTAGAGTAATTTAACTCTATAACAAACTGAGATTATGGATCCTTAAAAAATATATTGTGTTCTATAACATTTGAAAAACACTACACCCAATGTAATAAAACAACATATTAAGAATACATTATTAATAAAGATATAACAAACACTATGAAGGTAAATAATTATTAGACATTATTTTTTTAAGGAAAAATAATTAACACGAGTTAATATTGAAAAAGTTATTTTCAATAAAAGAAACTTCCTTTTTATAATATATTATCTTTTAAAAATTTAAATTTTAAAGTTTTAGAATTTTAATTTGATAATCAAAAATTTATTTTTGAATTCATCATAACAAAATTAGTATAGGATGTATTTTTGAGATTTTTTAAAAATAATTTGTTTTTAGATGAATAGAGGAAATAATAATTTTGATAATAGTAGCACTTTTATATGAATTATATGTTTTTGAATGATTTTACAATAAAATAATATATTATAATTGTAACATCCAAGGTATATAAAGAATAATATATTTTTATATTTATTAATATTTGTGAATTAAATATTAATTTTACTTTAAAGGGGATGATATGTTCGATGGCGTACCCAATACGTAACAACAAGTTTATTTGAAATATTATGTTGGACACAATTCTGAGTCATATTATCTTCGTCTTTAATGATTTTTGTACCTTTAGAAACCGAAAATCATTATATAATAAAATTATTTTCCCAAACTTTCCTAAATAGCCCCTCCTCCCCCCTTATAAAAAGCCCTTAACTCTATCTAATTACTCACACATCTCAAGCCCCTTGTCTCATTCAAAATCTGACCAATTAAGCTCTCTACATCCATCTCTTACACTTAGAATCCTTACTATAAGAAGAAGGCACTTCAAGAAATGCGTTGGGTTCAGACCAATGGGAGTTACCCAATTTAAAGGCAACGTCTTCATTTAAGTTCTTTTCATTTATTTTACTTCTCCAACCCCATAAAATATTTTAATTATTTTATTTTATAGCAAAAAATTATCCTCAATATACTAGGTTGTTTTTATGAGAGGTATTAGGACTACACTTACACACAACTCCATCAAATGTGTGAAAAACGTATAGTTTCTGTGGATGACGAACTACTGCCTCACGAAACGATGATTTTTTGATTATCTCCTACCACCTATTATGGTTACTGTTATGATGTAATTGTATTTATATGTAATATATATTATATTTATATTGTTTATATTCTTCTTTATTTGTCATTTATATCATACCTTTATGTCTTCCATAATTGGTATACATGATAATTTCATTTGAGGAAGTGCGGACTATCTCCCCCTCAAAGTGATATGACTAGTTCATTCCATACGTGAGACATATAAAGGATGTAGTTACTGAAATTATATATTATACTAGAATTATAATATACCTATGTATAATTACGTTCTCACTCGATTAAATATGAAATAGAAAAAAATTAGTGTCCATGCGTACTTACGGCTTACCATCTCCATGAACGTTGCATTTCATTTATTACCTGAAAATGTTATATATTATTATAAATACACACACACACATATATATATATATATATACTAGATATATATGATTTATATGATATCTAAATCATGAATATCATTCTGGAGATAATGGAATTTCGACCACATGGACAATTTATAATTATAACAAGTTCATTTTTAACTCAAGTTCCGAACATTGACAAAATGTCCAATAGGAACTCAAATAATTAACGAATTGTTATAGAAAGGTAACAAGTGATATAAAAGGAATAATAATCTTAAAAAAATTTCTTATGTATGTAAAAATTAACTTAAGTTTATTATTCAAGTAATTAAATAATTAACGGGTCAAGTCAAACGCGAGGTAAGGGACTTCGTCTCAATCTCCTTTCATTGAGGCATACTTTGAATTGTACATGACATTATTTTATACAGTATATAATAAAACCTGTTGACTTTTAATTTCATTCAAATGGAATCTTTTTCTATGATGAATTTTACTAAATGACAAAAGGAATGTTTTTATCATTTGTGGCGACAATGACCTCTCTACCATTGTGATCATTAATTGGATTCCTCTATAAGCCTCAGTGTTTTTAAAATGAAAAAGAAACACCTTATTCTGTTTTTTGGGTGTTTTGTTATTGAAAATGGTTTTTGAAATCAATTTATTATTTTAATATCATGAAATGATTTCTTTTATTGCAGATGAAATGTTATTAGTGAAATATTTATATTTTCAATATTTTAGGTGTTATGATTTTACAATGGTACATGGACATTTTATAGGTGGTTACATGAAAACCCAAATGATGGGTGGTGCCATGATAAACCAGGATGGGTGGTTACGTTATAAACTCTAATGAATTGGGTATGGAAATCGGCTGTATGGCTATTCAATTTAGTGATATGAGTGGAAGTCGACTGTATTTTTATTCCATTTATGTATGTGTATGTCGCAAGTTAATTTTTTATGTTATGTGTTATTTATATGGGTTTTATGGTAATCTTTTGGTTATAAAATGGTACGTAATGATATTTTATTCAGTGAAGATTGATTACTAAATCATAAAGCTGAAAAGTACTAGTTATGAGAAGGTATTCATGGTTTACTTTTTGTTTTAAAAAATTAACAATTTTCCTTTTTTTTGTATCCCTTACTGAGCTTTTTATTCTCACACTACATTTTTGAAATGTTTTTGACATTACATAAATTGAAATAGAGTCAAGGATGGGATCATGGAAAAGTCATGCTGTCTAAAACATGGAACTAGACATGAAACTTTTTTTAAAGTGTTTTTATTTTATAAAAAAATGGATACTATATAGAAGTGTCTAAATGTAATATTAAAGTTGTTCGATTTATGTTATAACCTAATTATCTAAAGCTCTAAACAAGAAAATATCCCCAATCTGAATTATTAACTTAATTCAATATCTTGTAATGTTTATGGTCAGGTCCTTATAGTTGGTATCAATGGTCAGTTTAGACAACTTTAGAAGTTTGGCTATTGTTAAATTAATATCCATAAATTAATTTATATTAAAATTGAAATGATATATAATTTATAGATTACTATGTTGCTTCACCTAAGATATTTATGAATTCAGAATGGTTTTCCATAGAGGAAATAGAGCAGCTATGATGGGACAACATTATAAAGAAGATAACCTTCTAAATTAGAAATCTGAGATGTTCAGAATCAGAACTAAATAGTTTTTTGCAGTGATTGTGCATTTCACTTAGGCTATAAATGGTGGTGGTATCCATGCACGAGATCAGCCGAAACAAACACAGAGTAACATGAATGTAGTGGAACATTTTATGAGGCAATGTCCCCCATCATTCAAAGGATCATCTAACCCTATGCTAGCTGAAGGGCGGATTAAAGCACTAGAGAGAAGATTTTTTATGTTATAGGGTATTTAGAACATAAAAATGTTAGTCTTGAAGTTTTCCATTTTTAAGGTGAAGTCGATCAGTGGTCAACGATGGTGAAAAATATCAGGGATAATGAGTAGAATGATGCTCTTGATTGGGATGAATTAAAAGGTATATTTATTGCGAAATATTTTACTAAGGTGGTTCGTCATAGGATAGAAAGTCAATTCTTGTAATTGAGTAAGGAGGATGACTATGTGGCTACTTATGAAGCAAAATTCACTTGAATGGAAATGTATGATCCAAATTTCATCTGATATCTCGATAGTATGATAAATATATTTTACTTAGGAATGAAGCTGCAATATCGAAGAGTATTATCCTTTTATAAATTCAAAAGCAATGAGAAACCTGTCTGATGTACCGAGAAGGTAGAAATGGAGTTTTCTACTGATCAGTTGTTCTAAGAGAGTAAACAAAAGAAGAGGTCATGTTGGTCGGAATAGGGAAATAATTCATCAATTATTATTGGGGGTAAGAAAATTAAATATATTTCTTGTGAGAAGTCTGGTAAAAACCATCCTAGAGAATGTTTATCAATGTCTAGAGAGTACGTCCAGTGTGGTAAGGCTGGTCATATTACTCATAATTGTGAGTAAGATGATCAATAAGGGACTGAAAATACAATGTTATGATGTTTTAACAGAAATTATATGGTTTTTTATGCAAATGAGTGTCCAACGAAGAACTCAAAATTGGGAAAGAAGCCAGAATACAAGCAGAAAGGTGTGGTGAAATCCTTTAAAACTACTTCAGCAGATGTTGGGCCATCAAAAGAAGTAGTGTCAGGTACACAGCTTGTTTGTTTTGATTATGCCAATGGGTTGTTTGATTCAGGGTCTACACATTCTTTCATTTTTGATAAATTTCTAGTAAATTTGGAATTACATCTCAAAATATGAATCTATAACTTATGGAAAAAACACCTGGAGCAAATGATGAAACAAAAATAAATTATAAGAACAATCCTATCCTTGTCTGTGGAAATAAATCTACCTGCAAATAATATTTTTTTGACTCTATTATAGTTTGAAGTTATTTTTTGAATGGATTGGATTTCTGTTTATCATGCTAAGATTGACTATAGAGCTAATGTGGATTCTTTTTAGAATGAATTTCAATTTGTGTACAAGAATTATCCCTTACTTTTGATAACATATTAGGAAGATAAGAAACTAGTAAAATATGGAAATTAATATTACCTTGCACATATTTTAGAAAATAAAGGAACTATTTAGATTAATGAAATGCTGGTTGTAAATGAGTATCTTAATGTTTTTCCTAATGGGTTACCTGGTATAATACCTAATCAGGAAGTTGAATTTACTGTTGACTTATTTTTTGATTCTAAGCTAGTTTAAAAAAACCCTTTATAAAATGGCTCAAATTGAACTTTTAGAGTTAAATAAGAAATTTCAAGAGTTTTTAGATAAAGGTTTCATTTGTACTAGCATATCACCATAGGGTGATCCTATCTTGTTTGTTAATAATAAAGATGGTTCAATGAGACTTTGAATTGATTATAGAGAATTGAATAACATCACTATTAAGAACAAGTATCCCTTTCCTCATATCGATGATTTGTTTGATCAGCTCTAGGGAGCTCAGTATTTTTCGAGGATTGACTTGAGGTCGGGGTACCATCAGTTGAAAGTACAGAAAGAAGACATTCCAAAGACTTTGTTTCGTACTACATATGGCCATTATGAATTTTTTGTTATTCTTTTTAGGTTAACCAATGCACCTACTATGTTTATGGATCTTATGAATGGAATTTTCCATGAGTTCTTGGATAAGTTTGTGGTTGTGTTCATTTATGATAATTTTTTTATTCCAAAAGTAAATAGGAACATGAAAATCATTTAAGTGTTGTCTTAGAAACCTTAAAAGAATAGAAATTGTATTTAAATTTCAATAAGTGTGAGTTTTGTTAACCAAAAAATTCCTTTCCTTGGTCACATTGTTTCAAAAAATGGAATAATTGTTGATCCTTCTAAAAAAATTTGTTGAAGAATGGCCAAGACACACACATATAATTGAGATGTGTGGTTTCCTTGGTTTAGTAGCTTATTACAAGAGGTATATTGAAAATGTTTCATAGTTATGTATCCCAATGACTAAGTTAACTAGAAAAGGTGTGAAGTTCATTTGGACAAATGAATGTGATGATTTTTTACAGGAATTGAAAAGAAGATAGGTGAATTCTCTAGTTTTGGAATTACCTTCATGAAATTTTCAGTTTGTTATCTACAGTGATGCTTCATTAAAAGGACATGGTTGTGTCCTAATGCAGAATGATTAGGTAATAGCTTATGCTTCACATAATTTGAAACCACATGTGTTAAATTATCCTACACATGATTTGGAATTAGATATTGTTTTTTTTCTTTCAAAATTTAGAGGCCTCATTTGTATAGAGTAAATGGTGAAATATATACTGATCACAAAAGTGTGACATATATATATATTCACTCAAAAATAATTGAACATGAGACAGAGGGGATGGCTGGAATTAATCAAGGATTATGATTTCACGATCCATTACCATCCATAAAAGGAAAATAAAATGGATGATGCTTTGAGTTAAAGAAGCAATTCTTCATAAACCATGCTATGTTTGGAATGAGATCATTTGGTTTTTGATTTGATGATATTTGGCATTAATGTTTTCAATGCAGTAAATTCCTCTGTTCTGTTTTAGGTGTCATTGAAATAATCTCTATCAGACAGAATTTAGCAAGTGCATAAGGATGAATGTGAGTTACAAAAAATGGTAGATTTGGTTTAGAAGGGTAATTATCCTGAATTTAACATTGATAAATATTGTGTTTCGGGGTTTTGAAATAGATTATGTGTGCTTTGTGATTCTTAGTTAAAGAATGAGTTGTTATTTGAAGCTCATAGTTCTCTGTTTTCAATTCATCTAGGTTATACTAAGATATACATAGATCTTCATCAGTATTACTGGTGGGATGGAATTAAGATAGATATCGCTGAATTTGAGGTAAAGTGTTTGACTTGTCAGCATGTTAAAGCATAGGAGAGGTTACCAAAAGGGATTAATCAGTCTTTACCAGTGCTAGAGTGGAAATTGGAAAATATACCCATGGAATTCGTTGTGGGATTACCAAAAAAATCTAAAGGTAATAATGCAATTTGGGTTATTTCTGACAGATTTATAAAATATTCTCATTTCCATCCTATTAGAGATACTTTATCTCTAGATCAACTTTCTCAATTTTTTGTTAAACAGGTAGTCAGGTTGCATGGAGTTCTCCTCTCTATTGTAGTTGATCATGATTCCAGGCTTACTTATAGCTTTTGGAAAGGCCTTCAGAAGTTATTGGGTACTAAATTAAATTTTAGTACATCTTTTCATCCTCAATAAAATGGGTAGTCAGAATAAACAATTCAGTCCTTGCAGGATATGTGATGTGCTTTCTCGATAGATTACCGGGGAGGTTATGACCAACATATTTCTTTGGTTGAATTTTCTTATAATAGCAGTTTTCAATATATTATACATATGGATCAATTTGAGGAATTATATGGGAAGAGGTTTCTAACATTATATTTTTGGGATTAAGTAGGTGAAAACATGTTGATGGGATCAAAATTGGTAGAAGATATGGTAGAAAAAGTTTAGTTGATTCCAGAGAACATGAGAATAGCTCAGAGCTAGAAGAAACATTATTCGAATAACTAGAGGAAGTATCATTCTTTTAAGGTAGGTGGTCATGTATTTATCAATGTTTCCCCATGGAAAAGTTTGATGTATTTTGTAAAGAAGGGAAATTTTAGGATAAGGTTCATTGGACCTTATGAAATTCTGGAATAAATTGGATCAGTTGCATACAGAGTGATTTTATTTCCAAGTTTATCCCAGGTAGACAATGTTTTTCATGTTTCAATGTTGAGGAAGTATATATAAGATCCATCTCATGTTTTGATCCCATAGGTAGTTCAGTTGGAAGAGAGTCTCCTTTATGAGGAATAACTAGTCAAGATTCTTGACCGAAGAGAGAAAGTGTTTCGGAATATGGTAATTCATCAGGTAACGGTTTTTTGGAAAAACCATATGGTCGAAGAGGAAATGTGGGAATATGAAAATGCTATGATGGATAAATACTCCTACTTATTTAATATGTGAATAAAATTGAAAGGAATCAATTACACAAGGGGGGAAGGATGTAACATCCCAGTTAAATAAAGAATAATACATTTTCATATTTATTAATATTTGTGAGTTAAATATTAATTTTACATTAAATGGGATGATATGTTCGATGGTGTACCCGATATGCAACAATGGGTTTCATTGAAATCATATGTGTCACCTAATGCTGAGTCATCTTATCTTTGAGTTTATTGATTTTTGGATTTTTAGAAACTGAAAATCATTATATAATAAAATAATATTTTCAAACATTCATAAAGAGCCCCTCCTCCCCATTATAAAAATCCCTCACCTCTAACTCATTACTCACACCTCTCAAGCTCCATGGCTCATCCAACCTCTGCCCAATTATGCTCCCTAAATCCCTCTATTTCACCTAGAATCCTTACCCTATGCAAAAGGAACATCAAAAAATTATTTCGATTCAATAAAAATGGATTTACCAAATTTAAAGGTATCGTCTTCTTTTATGTTCTTTTCATTTATTTTAATTCTGTAACCCCCTAAACTATTTTTATTACATTATTTCACAACAACACCAGTATAATAAACATACTAGGTTTTTTTATGAGAATTATTTACACTACACTTACACACACCTCCATCTAATGGGTGAAGAACATACTATTTCTGTGGACGATGTACTATTGCCTCACGAAATGATGATTGTTCAATTATCTCCTACTGACTCTCATAGTGGACATTATAATGGAACTGTACTTATATGTTATATATTTCATATTTATATTTTTTCTTTGCATCTTTATTTTTTATTTATAGCATAACATTATGGTTTCCGTAATGGGTAATCACGATAATTTCATTTGAGGAAGTGCGGACTACCGCCCCCTTAAAGTGATATTACTCGTTCATTCCATATGTGGGACATATAAAAGATGGATTTTCTGAAATTATATATTATACTAAAATTATAATATATTTAAGTATAATTATGTTTTCATTCCATTAAATATGAAATTGAAATTAATGTAGCATTCATTCGTACGTACGGCTTACCATCTCCATGAATAGTGCATTTCATTTCATACCTCCAAATGTTATGTATTATTATAAATATAAATATATAATGGATATATATATATTATATATGATATCTAAATAATTAATATCATTCAGTAGAAAATGGATTTTTGACTACCTGGACAATTTAAAATTATAACAAGTTCATTTTTAACTCATGTTCTGAACATCGACTAAATGTCTGATATGAACTCAAATAATTAACTAATTGTTATAGAAAAGTATTAAGTGATATAAAATGAATAATAAAATTGAAAAAGGTTCCTAATCAAGTATAAATTAACTTATGTTTATTATTTATGAAATTAAAGAACGAACAGGTCATGTCAGACACCAGGTAAGGGGCTTCGTCTCAATCTCATTTCATTGAGGAATAAATTGAATTATACAGGAATTTATTTTATATGGTATATAATAAAAACCTTTTAATTTTAATCTCATTCAAAGGGAATATTTTTTCTACAATTCATTTTACTAAAAGACAAAATTAATGTTTTTAACATTTTCGGTGATAATGACCTCTCTGTCGCTGTAATCGTTTGTTGGCTTCCTCTATAAGTCTTAATGTTTTTAAAATGAAAAAGAAACCCGTTTTTCTTTTTTAGGTGTTTTGGTACTGAAAATATTTTTTGAAATATATTTTTTATTTAAATATGTTGAAATGATTTATTTTTAATGAAAATGAAATGTTATTAGAGAAATATTTATATTTGAAATATTTTATTTGTTAGGATTTTATAATGGTACTTGTACATTTGATGGGTGGTTACGTGATAAACCAAATTACTAGTGGTGTCGTGATAAACCTGGATGGGTGGTTACGTTATAACCTCCAATGCATTGGGTATAGAAGTCGGTCATATGGCTATTACATTTAGTTATATGTGTGGATGTTGACCGTATGGTTATTTCATTTAAGTATTTTTATGTCCCAAGTTACTTTTATATGTGATGTGTTCTTTCTACGGCTTTTATGGTAATATTTTGGTTAAAAATGGTAAAAAATGATCTTTTATTCAGTGAAGAGTATTTACTACTTCATAAAGGTGAAAATAATTACTTATGATAAGGTATTCATGGTTTACATGTTTTTTTGAAAAACTAACAGTTTTCTTTCTTTGTGTATCCCTTTCTATGTTTTTTATGCTCATCCTAAGTTTTTCAAATGTTTTTCACAGGACATAAAGTGGAATAGGGTCGAGGATGGGATCAAGGAAAAGTCATGGTATCTGAAACAAAAAACTAGACATGAATCTTTTTCTCAAAGAGTTTTTATTTTATAAAAAATGGATGCTGAGTAGAAGTGTCTACATGTAATATTCAAATTATTTTTTTATGTTATGACCTAATTATATAAATCTCTTAACCTAAAAAGATACTCAATGTGAATTGTTAACTTAATTCCAAATTATGTAATGTTTATGTTCGGGTCCTTATAATAAATTATAATAGATCATTTTAAAATACTATGTTGAATTTATAAACCCCTTCTCAACGTTTTCAAAATTTATACAGTGTTTCAATGAAACTATTTGTTTGACTATTCTTTTTAAGTAATTATAACTTGGTGAAAATAAGCTATTTATTTATTTGATATTTAAATAAATTTTGTTTTAAATATAAAAAATATTTTAATTTTATTGGAATCAACTTCATTGATAATTCTATCATAATCAAAAATATTTTTTGTTTAATAATAAATTTAAAAATATTTTTCTACCCGATGCAGGGGTTAACTTTAAGATTAATTTCCCTACACATAAAAATATTATTTTATAAATGGATTGACATATTTGAGATAATATTTTTAATACTATTTAATATGGATAGTTTTATTTTTTGGGTATATTATTTTGATTACAAGGTTTAATGCTAATTACCACAATAATGGTGAAATAATTATTTTATAAATTACTGTTTAATTAATATCACGGAATTTATATCAAATAAATTATATTAAAATAAAATATATAATGAATATAATATGACTTATACATAAAATAAATTAATTATTTAACTCTAATTTAGTTGGTAATCAATACCTAATAAGATTTAGAATCCATAATGGTCAAAATTCCTTTTTTCTACTAAAACAACTTTTCTTCACATTATTAATTTTATTTTAAAAGATAATTTTATAATATTTTGAAATTTACTTGGTTTGAATATGTATTAAATTTACTTCTATAACATCAAACTAAAATTATATTTCTTATTTTATATGTTTAACGAGACATATAATCACTTATTAAAAAACAAGTTAACTAGTTCAAATTGAAAAAACAATGTAAAAATAGAATAATAGATATCATATGACATGTATAAAACATATTATAAAACTCATGGATGACCATTTATCAACCTAAAAATACCCCAAAATACTTTATTTATAAAATTTTGCTCCATTTAGCTAGTAATAGTGTAATGGAATTTTGAAAATATAAAGGGTATTACCAAAAGTCCCCTTTTCCACTCTTATAAAAGTGGATCACTTAACCCTTACAAAAACACATCAATACTAAAAGTTTTTCCTTAAAAATATTAAATTTCACTCTCACTATAAACATATCCCAAAAAATTTGTCCCTTGTCACTCATAGGTATCTTAATCCATTCAATTTCAATGGAACTTCCAAATAGAAATCATTTCTCTAGTGTAAATATCATCTCTTTCTTGTGTTTTTCTTCTAAATATTACTCTCCTGAATATTTCATCACCATAATAATAGTATTATTTTAGTTTCATAATTATAATTATATATAAATATTTTAGTGTTATTACCCATATTTATCAATTTCCATCCACTAATAAAAATAACGGGACATCAATAGTGCGTGTGCATCGACAACCACCTCCATATAGAATAATTTTTTTCATTTTTATTATTGTTTTTAATTAATTATAAAAACATCTTATGATATGGGTCAAAATTAAAAAATAATAAAAATAATTTAATTATGTTTATGTTATGATCATATTATGTTAAAATAAGCACCTCTTTAACCATACTCACTAATTGAGTTGAACCGGGTTCATGTTTGGGTCGGTTTAACCACAGAAATGAACGATGTGAAAAAATATGATTATGGAAAACTATGGAAACCTGAAAACTAATATTATTTTATTATAATTATAAAATTATTATTATTATATGGTTATATAAATGTTATATTTATTATTTAAATTATTTTTAAAGTATCATTTTCATTCACTAATGTTACCAAAATAAGATGTTATCAATTTTTTCTTCTCATAACATAACCAAAACAAATATAGAATCAAATAACAATAATTTAAATAAATATAATTTTTAAATATACAAACCTTAAATTATATATATATAATGAACTTGGTGTCAAATTATGGGTATTGATATCAAAATTATTAAACATGAACGAAATAGTTAAATTAATTAACACCCTGTGGTCGTAATACATTATAAATAATTAATGTAATCATCATAAACAAATTATAATAAGGATTAAAAAGGGAAATATTTATGAGTAAGGTTATTTAATATAATATTAATTTTTGAGGTATTCTTACAGGGACTTAGAGTGTTATCAACTAAATAAGAAAATAAGTTATGAGTTTTTCATTACTCATTTTCCATTCTTGAATTATAATGGATATTCTTCAACCACCATATTATAAGTTAAATTATTTTATAGTATGAATATATGAAATTTTATTTACCAATTATTTTCTCTATATTTACTATTCTTTCCCCTGAATTTCTTTCTCAAGTATCATTACACTAATTATTTATATATTCATAGGGATTTCTATATAAATTTTCTTTCATTGAGACATGTTTATCTTCTATAGTATGTTTAAATTTTAATGGTGTATTCACAATCCCACTTTAAATTTAATATCATGACTATATTATATTTCATGATATGAAATATTTAATTTCAACTTATATTTCTCATGGGTTTAGGATTTAAAGGTTGTAATGGTTGTAAGGTGTTTTTGTGACACAAAATAATTTCCTTGGGCCCTACTCAATTTTCTTTAACTATAATATTCCATGATTAATATATTACACCCTATTATTATTTTATGTTACATTGAAAATAATTTTATAATAATAAAGGAATATATATTATATAATACATTTACTTTAGTCAAGAATTTACTTTTTTCTTTCTTAACATACTTTTTGGCCTATAATTTTAAAGAATTAGGTCAAAACTCTTACGTAAAAAATAGATAAATTAAAAAGTAGTCACATGTAACATAATTTTTCTTGTTTTTAGGTACTCATAATATCATATTTTGATCATTATTTTTTTAGTGATTATTTTGGATTGTTTCGTGTGAAATTTATATATTTTGGATGTTTTATGGGCTGTTCACGGTTGGCTCATGGTTTTCCCAAACTGTGCACCCATCCTATGAAAATTATAAATCACTGTATACTATGGGATTTCACAGTTGGAATGAATTTTGAAAAAACATACACCTAATTATAGGGCACATCGTTTTCATAACCATGTGGCCTTATCCAGCTAACCATTCACGCGAGTTTCTTTTATTCTGAAAATAATTTTTAAATTTTCTAAAGCCCAATTTAAGAACTTGATTCACCTCACTAGAACCTATATTGAATTATATGGTTTAAAAGGATGCCTAGAATAAATTTTGGCTCCTTAAACCCCCTATTTTTACAAATAATGGTACAGGTGAAATATTTGATCCATCTCTAGCAAGTGTATCATTACCCATTCAATCTATCATAATCTCACATTCTCTTATCCTAATAGAGTGTTAAATCATAGTGTTATTGATGGATCTAAAATTATTTTAATTGAATCTTGATTATAGTTGTGGTTTCTTTATCTCCATAACCTTTTTTATTCATTGGAATTACCCATTTCAATCATTATTCCTTGTGATTCTGGGATTAATGGTAGGTGGTTCCATTTCATATTTCCCACATAATTAATACCTTGATTTTATTTATTCTTTTAAATTGAATTAAATATATTTATGAAGTCCCAATTCAATATGATTTGGAATTTTAATTTTAAATGGTATAAATTATAGTGGATAACCCCCCACATCAAATGGAATTGTAATTTGTGGTGTATATTGAAATTGATGGAATTGATGAATTGTTTTTAGAATTTTTTGGAGAAAAATACTTAAATTGGAATGATAATAAATCTATGATTGATTTGGTATTAAAAAGGCATGAAGTGATGAGAAACTAATTTTTTGGTTTTATAATTTCTTTTTAATGTTAGAACTAAAAATTTCATAATTTAATTATAAATAATGATTTTATTTGAAATGAAATGTTTTTCCGATTATTGTTAAATTGATTGAGAACATGCGATCCTATGTAGTTAGTGGGTTATTTGGGATGAGTGTTCAAGGATAAGTGTTCCCTTGAAATTTATTGATTATGAAAACTATAGAAAACCTATTTTGTAATATCTTATCCTCAATGGGATGTTGATAAGTCATATTGTGCCTGATATCGAGCAACATGTGTACACATATTAGCTGTGATAAATGATATGAGATGTATGAGGATCATATAACTAGAAAATATCAAACCAGAGGGTAGATGAACATGGTTCTTATTGTGATTATTTTTATATATATTCCCTTTATTATTGAATGTTTTTCTTCATCATATTTGATTTATAAGAACTAATTTATATAAAAATGTTTATTTAAGCTAAGATTGAAATTTTTTCCATAATTTTGAAAATAAAGAATGTTTTACTTTAAATGTAAAAGTGTATTTACATACATTATTTTATTTAAATTAGAATAATTAATTGGTTTATTATTATGTTTTATATTATGTAATACATGGTGGGACCCTACTGGGCTTTATATCTCTCATCCTATATTTTCCTTTGGGAATTTGTAGATTTCATTCTTCCCAGTATGAGAAAAGGGAAATCTCTTCTTAGAGGAGGTGGTTGTTATTGATCCTTTGGTCTTAGAGTGATGTTTCATTTGGGTTGTTTTCTATGTTTTTAGTACTTTAGTGATGCACTATTTTGGTTTTTTATACCTGGTTGGCCTCTGACACTTTCTCCCATAGGATTTTTAAGAATACTAACATGTATGTTTTTTTGCCTTTTTTAATATATTTCCCTATTTTATCTTATATAATTACAGGTTTTAGTCACCAACCATTCTGGATTAGAAATTACCCTAAGGATATTTCAGTGTTTTTTTGGGTATCAAGGCACCAGGGTGTCCAGGTTGGTTGATGAGAAATTGTTATCAGAGGTACTATTGAGTATCTTACTTCGATGTTAATATACGGTTTGGAATATCATATCCCAGATCAGGAGGTAGTTGAGAGAGAGTGCTTGGATAGTTCTGATCAAAAGTATCCTTATGTCACTATGGGTAGATTGGTAAAGGTTTTAAGAGAAATGATTCGATATAGTTTAGGTCTCTTCTATGATTTTGAATTACATAGATTGAAATTGAAATCTTGTTTCTTATCTAATGGGATGAATATTCCCATTTATCTTTTTTGATTTCATTTCTAAGTAACCCTATGATGTCTTATATGTTTTTGGGATGTTTTGTAGAATCATTACTTTAATAATACATGTGAATAGTCCTTAAGAAGAATATTTTGGTGAACCATAGTGAGTGGATCCTCTCATTGACCAAAATATATTTGAGATTATTGTGCATGCTTTCCATGCCCTTGGATGGAACCTTCCCCCATTCTTATTTAATATCTAGTTTTGGAACCTCATATGGATGAATTTGGGAATCTTGCATAGGAGTTACTTTACAGGAATTCACCAGTTTTCGAAGTCTCAAATGATCCTCAAGAGTATGAGGATTTGTTAAGCAAGATAGGTATTTTATTTTTGTTCTTGGGAACACCTAATTTGGTGAATGTGAAATGTTACACCTTTAAGCAAGAGTTTCCTAGTAGGATATGGTGGGACACAATGGTAATAGTGAGGAAGCATGTGGTTTTATAGTGGGAAGAAATTAGGGTTATTTTCATGGATCAATTCTATCTAGATTCTATGGTTTTAGATAACGCAATAGAGTTTTCAAAATCATGCAAGATGAGAGGACCATAGAGGTGTGTGTGAAACCATTTTATGATCTTTTGAAGTTTTCACATGATATTTTATTGAATGAGAATATGAATACTGGATGGTTCGAGATGGATCTTCAAACTAATATTCATTCTGATGTTTTCTTATAAAAGCTTGCTTCTTATACAGACATATTGGATAGGGATTTTTTGGCTTATATTGAGCTCACTGTTATGTTAGGTTTGATGGGAGTTCTTCTTTATCCCAGTGGTAGTTCAATGAGTACCATTAATGGAAATAGAAAGAATTGTGAGTCACATGATGGATCTCTATATTTGGGTTCTTACAAATGTTATGTAATTCCTATCAGAGTCCCTTTGACTTGTTTCTAGTGTGGAATTCCTGGGCATTCGAAATAGGTTTTGATTGTGGTACCCAAGATCTACCGATCTTATGGACATCCATGAAACTTGCATAAATTATATTATATATTTTCTTCCCCATGTAGTTTAATAGGATCATCAGCACCAAAAATTATTTTGGTGCAGTTAGATTCTTTAAGAACATAGGGGTTCCAGCCATAGGAATCTGTAACAAATCTTCATCATATAGTGGAAGAGACTACAGATGATTCTAATACAGGTCAAGGAACTGTGAGAGGTACCGTCACTATAGCTTTATATTTAGTTATTTCTTTATTTTATACTTTTAATTCTCACTCATTTATATTGACTAATATTGTGAAAAAACTATATCCTCATATGTATATTTAATCTTATATTGTGGATATTAAAAAAACCCTCAAAAGGAAGAGAGGTCGGGTCCTTTGTTGTCATTATTGTGTTTTCTCTTTATCATAGATAGAGATTACCTAGGATTTTTTGGTTCTCAACATGAAACCACTTTATATCATTTTCATGTTGAATTGGATTATTTCTAATAAGGTTCAATTCAATTTCAATCTTCAATGGGTCTCCGTTACTATGCATGATATAGAAGTTTTGTAATTTAGGGATAATAGGAAGTGATGTTTATTAGATTCATACCTTAATTTCCGTAGTTGGTGAAAGTAATATCAATTTTTAATTTTTACCTAGAGATGGATTCTTTTACTATGATATTCCTCAATTTTTCATCATGTTTTCAGATGTGTTTAATTCTAATTTCTCTAGGTTTCCATCCGTAAGAAAGTTAGAGTTCACTATTGAGTTATTTTCTAGAACCCATCCAGTATCTATACCTTCTTAACACATAGAACTAGCTGAGACAAAAGAGTTGAAAACTCAATTGGATAATCTATTAGAGAAATGATTTATATTCTTGATTGTGTAACCCTTGGCAGATCCTCTTCTTTTTATTGAAAAATATGATGGGAAACGTCACCTATGTATTGATTAATGGAAACTCAATTGAGTTATATTGACGAACACATATCCTTTTCCACATATTATATTTGAAAAGTAAAAAAGGAGAGATGTGGTTCTCAAAATGTGATATTTAATCTAGTAATCACCGGTTGAGAATAAGACAATATAACATTTACAAAATCACCTTACTGAGTAGGTATGGAAATTATGAGTATATTTTCATTCCATTTGGTCTAACCAATTCTCATGTGGTCATTACACATTCTATAAATATGATCTTTTATGAGTATCTTGATATTTTCATGGTGGTCTTGGTGGATGAAATCATGGTTTACTCTCAATCTGTGGAGGATCATTTGTGTCATATGATAGTTGTAATATAATTGTTGAAAAATCTCCAAATTTATGCCAAGCTATCAAAATGTGATTTATAGATTTGGGAATTTATTATCTTGAGACAAGTGTTCTTGGAACCTGGAATTTGAGTTGATAAAAATATGGTGATACCTATTATAACATCATAGGAAATTCAAAAAAAATTAATATTCGAAGCTTCTTGGGTTTAGTACGGTATTATCGCTAGTTTTTGAAGAATTTCTCATTGTTGGATTCTCTGAAAACCAGTATCACTCAAAAATTAAAAACATTTTTAATGGATAATAAATTCAATAATCCATTATTGAGATGAAACTACATTTTTACTTATGTGATGGAGTTCCTGTAGACACCAGAAAATGCTCAAGGGGTGAAGGAGGTTTTGGCGCGACAAAGCGAAGCCATATTTGGACCCGGTGATCCATTTCGGGGGGCTTGGAGGGGCTGCGTGAAAAAAATGTAGTGTTTCATAGGAAAAAATATCTTTCACATAAATCTATGGGATCCACAAAAGATTTCCACACAGGAACATAATTTTCAGCGCCACCGACCGCGAGAGTGGAAAGTTGGGCACAGCCACCCCGCCCAATTTAATTTTCACACTGTCAACATTGGTGTTCTAAATTTTGTGTGACCCTATTTCTAAGAGGATACAATGACCTCGAGAGTCAGTAAATGGAATGGTTCCCATTTGACTTTTGATGTATAAAGAATCCGAACCATCTCCCCTGTGAAAAATCCACCTCTCGTGCATGCAAAAGATGGCTTTCAGGTACGGGATTTTCCCTACCAGGTCGCCCAGGGGTCTGCCTTCGCACGAGACCCCTCTAGCTTAACCCACATCCAAATACCTTCAATTCCCATCCCATGTGCACAATCCCTTCAATTTGTGTGCATCCCTTCTAATTTTGTGCAAAACCGTCCAATTTCACACAACTCGCAGTCCTTGCATGCAATCCCTTCTAATTGCACGCAACCCCATTTCGTGCATGTAATCCCTTCCAATTGCATGCAACCCATACTCCATGTGTAAAATCCCTTCCAATTGCGTTAAAAATTTCCACTCCACATTATGCGCCAATCTCCCTCAATTTAATGACATCCCAGTCTTTTCTGTGCAATTGGGTGAATTGTGTGCCTATTGTGCGCAAACCTCACCGATTTCATGAAATCCGCTAGGACCCCTCACCCCGGCCTTTTCCCCACTACTACTACATTTTCGTGCAACCATCCACATGGGGAATGATCTTTCCCATGTGTTCCATTTCCCTCTTCCAGACATCATTTTCTGGTGCCTCTTACGCCCTAAACATCTCTATCACACACCCTTTTATCGTATGACCCTCTAGGCTCGTACGATGTAACTTCAATGTCCCTTGGGCGGTATTTCCCATATTGTTTCTTCAACTCAGGCTTCTTGGAATAGGCACTCTAATGGTTGTTGGTTCTTCACATAGCCATGATAATGTGGACCCCCAATGGGATCACCTCACGACACCCCTCAGTCATGGCATTGCCTGTCCATTCTCTTCACCAAAGTGGAGAGGGTACCAGTTATGTAAGTCCTAGGGGAACAGAGTGAGTCCACCTTGTCCGAGCTGTAAGAAATTAAAATTCCCAGCACCATCGTCCTTAGCACATGTTGTTAAACAGTGACCTCACCCCATACATCCTATGTGAGTTCCCCCACCATTGACATTATATACATCTGGTCATCTCAACAGGAGTGAAATATTCTTCACATGGAATGAGATCCTCTTTGCTGAGGTGGCGCCTATCTTCTGGGAAGGGAAACCATATTGGTGTAAGCTCCTAGCCTCTCCTACAGGAGGTAGCACCACTTATCCTCCTTTATTTTATAGTGCCCAAGGCTAGAAAAGGGCGTGATGGAGAATGGTGCTCCTCCTATCTTCTGTGACAAATCCCTCTCCCACTAGGCTTTTTCACCATTAGTCCTCTTTCATGGAGTAAGTCCCAATATCCTTGGGCTGCTAACCATGCAAAAGCCCTTGTTTCTCCTTTGGGCCTCTAACCACGCGTAATCCCATGCTTCCTCTTTGGGCCTCTAACTATGTGTAATCCCCACTCTATTCCCCAAGGACGCACCTTTCACAATGTGATCGTTAGGTCTTTGTTGTATCTTGTTTCTCACACCATGCATGACTCACATGGGATTAGAGTAAGCATCGACAATGAAATACTCTTCGAGCAGCCTAGAGTGTAATCCCCACACCCAACCTGAGCTATGTGGTCTTTGATCATTGCTATGGGAAGGTACGTAGGAAGTCTCCTTGACGTCCAAGCCCACCATCCACCTGTCATCCCGACCATCTTCACATTGGGTTCACAATTTCTATTTTTGATTCTTTCGCAGGGGCGCGCGCGTTCGTCTACTTTAGGATGAAAGGCATGGTTTTGTAGCCCTGCATTCCAACTTTCCAAAGGAAGGCAGCATCCATCGCTTATTCAGGGATGATGGTGGTGATTTTAAGACCGTAACCTGTGGGGTTGCCAAATTTTCATCCATCTGGTTATACCTACGGAGGGAAGTAGGAATCTGATGGACCTTGATTTCTGTGAGTACCAGGCTGATGTGCCTCGTTCTTGCCCCATCCCTTAACTCGAATGAGGGAGGGGAGGGTTCCCAAGCTGAGTCGTATTCCACTTCGGAGTCTGAGAAGTGGACCAGTTTGATCTCTTTCTAGACCTTCCCAAAATCCTTCTTATGGAGAAAATGACCCGCCTTTTTGCCCTGTAGATATGTTTGAGGCTAGAACATACGGAAAGAGGGTGTGGTATATCTTATCAAACTCTCCGAAACGGTGCGGAAATCTATGGAACCCATCTCAGGTTCCCCCAGCAACCACGGAGGTCATTCTACCAGCCGCTCCATGAGCCATTGAGCCACATTACCATGTTGAAGAACCCGCCAATGCACTCATGGTTAGGGCCCCCATCAAGAAAGGGACCCTCACCCTGATGATCTAATAGTGGTACTCATTTCTTTCCTTGATGAATTGGAAATGCGACAGGTGACACTCCCACCTGATGGCAAGCAATATCCAGAATGGGTGGATGATATGTTGGCACCTCCGGGTTTCGGGAGTCCTACCTTTTCCCCCTTCAATGGGACAGGGGATCTACCGCAGCATCTATCCCACTTCGCCTCAATGTGTGGGATCATGTTAGGGACTCTAGCGCAGTAGGAGGCTTCTAAGATCTGATGTTTTGTGCAGACATTGGAGGGGCCTGCATTTGTCTAGTAAAGCCAGCTCTCCATTGGATTAGTGACCAGCTGGGAGGACCTCCATAGGCAATTCTTCTACCAGTTCAGCTCCACCACCTAGAAAACGAGCATCTCAGGCCACTTAAAGTGCAAACAGGGGGCTGATGAGTGTGTCGTGAACTTTATCGCTCAGTGGAAAGGGCTTACATACTCCCTTGACAAGCCACTGACTCAGAAGCAGTTACTGAAAATGTGTGTAGGGAATGTTAAAATGGAATTGGTTCCATCTCTGATCACCATGAACTACCTTGGAGGATTCTGAGACTTCTCTGATAAGGCTTTGTTCCTAGAAGAAGCCCTACAATAGGCTATCCAGGTACGTTCGTTGCCCCCTGTAATTCTTGAAAGGAGGGCTGCCAGAGCTGAGCCCATCATGGTGGCCAAAATATAGGCCCCCAAACAGATGGAACAATTACCATTGGAGCCAACTCTACAACCACATAGAGGCCCACCACCACAGGCACAGCCTCTAGCCCAGCAGCGGCCGCCACAAACTCGTTAGGTCCCCCCCCCATAATGCACCGCCACTACCTAGTCGGGACAATCAGGCACCACCTCTTCAACAGGCTCCTACAACCCCTCATTAGGGACAGGCTCCAAGGCCCCCCTTTCTAGATAGAAGAAACTAGACTTACTCATTGAATGAGAATCGGGTTCTTGGCTATTTCTAAGGTGCCTTGGAGCATGGGATTGTGTGTTTTCCTGAGAGTAGATGTCCAGAAGAGGTGAACCTCATTGATGACCCCAACTACTACCCCTATCACAGAATCTTGGGGCACACTCTCAGGTAATGCAATGTGTTCACAGACTGGCTCCACGACCAGGTCCCTAAGAATATAGTCAGGTTGGGCCCGGGCCCGGCATAAGTGTCATGCGTCGTCGTAAGGCCAAAGAGCAGCAGAGACAGCGAGGTGGAGTGGTAGCAGGTTTTTAACCGCATGTATCAGAAGTATGATGACTGGATGGCTATCAAAACAATAACATGTGCCCATGGTATCATCTGTGCACACCTAAATCATCCAGATCCTTCGGAAGCTTCAGCCACCACTTCTGTATTGTCTTATCAACCGGCCTCTTCCCAGAAGAGAAAACACTGGTGGCGCATGGGAAAGAAACGTGCCCTGCCAATGCCATATTTGTCATGTACTCTCAGGGACTTCATGCCCCTGGATATGGGGATTCCTCCATGGATCCACCTAGTAGTGGATTAATATTTGAGTGGTAGTCAAGGTAATGCATCGGTTAATACCATAGAGTTGGTAAACCCCTACATAACTCCCGACGACAGGGACTGCCAGACAGAACTCCCCAGCGTCCCCAGTCGATGCCAACGTCTGTGGAGCCACAACCATATGGGTCTTCAAGGTACATCAGTTGGAACTTCCTACCACGTCGTGCACACCACTGAGACCAGACAGTAGACTCAGTATAGAGATTAGAATGCACAGTCTCCTCTTCTGGTGTCATCAGGACCACCTTCACTGCCGTTTGTGCTACTGGATTCAGAAAAGCCACCTCGACCATGTCGTGACCAGCCATGCCCTAATAAATGCTAGTCTTGTTCATCCGGTCATCATTTGGTATCCACCCTACATGCTCTAACTAGTGAGCAGAGGGATATTCCCTGCACCAGTCAGTTGTCAGCCCAGTCGGCAGGGTCCATCGTACCGCCTGTCAGAGAGCAACCTCCTTCAAGTAGAATTTCACACCTGGTGTGGAATTATGATGTTATCAAGAAACTTTCCAGCATCCCAAAAAGGATTTCCATCCTCTAGGCCCTTCGTCTTTCAAAATATATGCATGAGGCCCTTGTTGAGGCTTTAAGAATCCCCCTCTAGATCGAGATAGAGGTAGCAGCTGCAGAGGACTTTCATGCCGAAGTGGTAGAGAATGCTCATTTCCAGGCCATTATCTCATTCTCTAGTGAAGATGAAGGTTCTTCCATACAGGGGCACATTCACCCACAGTACATCACTGGAAAATTCAATGGAATTAAGGTTCACCATTGTCTTGTTGACACCAGCTCCAAGATTAACCTTATCCTAACATAGACACTGCAGAAGCTGGGGTTATCTGAAGATGACTTGAAACCCTCCGAACTGAAAATCGAGAGACATGACAGGATAGAGCAGACCTCGGTCAGCAAGATCCGTTTGAAGACCCAATTCAGTGTCCTAGATGCCAGTATAGATTTTATTGTTGTCTACCATGACACCGCATACAATGCATTTATGGGTAGACCATGGCTCCACCTGGACGAGGTGATTCCCTCATCGTATCACCCGTGCCTCAAGTACTCCCTCAATGGTCCTGTGGGTATGCTCCAAGGTGACGCGTCTCCTTTTTCCTCTTGTGAATCCCGCTACATGGATTCTGACTATTACAAGATCAAGGAAAAGTAGATTTAGGACAATGAGGTCGAGCATGCCGTGGTTGCAACCAACCCTTGGGCAGGTCTGGATAATGCCTACGTCTTCTCGATCCATCGATTGGAGGCCACGACCCACGATGTGGGGGAATATTTTGTTGTCTCTTGCATAGGGGGAAGCATATTCACAGGTCCAAGTGACATCGGGATATCACATCGTATTCTTATACGAATCAATCCTCAGTGATACCTGAGCCCCTACTACCACAAGGTATCGAGATGTCCATCCCATGGAAATGACGATACGTCATACTTGACTATTTTGTCAGGCTGGAATCAATCATCTCAAGAAGATGTGCCACTATTTCTTTGAAATCATCAAGCGTGGCCCCTTGGGCCGAAGACCAGATGGGATTGGGTTGACAGCCTTCATTGCTATGGTTTCAGTATAATAGGGATCTCCCGATGCAATGAAAACCACTGCTTAGGCTGGTACTAGCCTCTCTTCAGGATCTGCCAACCTAGAGGAAGCTCCTCCTACTGTGGATCCCTCCTCCACAATTGAAGAAGAGGATCTGGAGGATGCTCCCCCCGCCTTCTAAGAGGGTTTCTCAAACACAGTTGATGAATTGGTACTGGTGAACCTCGGTAATGAGGCAGATCCAAGACCCATATTGATCAGTACTGCCATGCCTCTCGAGGAGCAACAACAATACGTAGACTTCTTGAAACAACTTTGTGATGTATTTTCCTGGTGTTATTGCAAGATTCCAAGACTAGATCCTCACGTATCAATCCATCGCCTCGGTCTCCAGGCAAATCATCGTGGTTTCAAGCAGCCTCCCAGAAAAATGCACCCTTCTAATGATGCCATGGTCGAGGCTAAATTTCAAAAGCTCATCAGATCCAACTTCATCATGGAGGTCCAATACCCCAAGTGGATAGAAAACACAGTGCCTATCGGGAAGAGGAACAGGCATATCAGAGTCTACATCGACTTTAGAGATTTCAACTGTCAGTGCCTGAAGTTTTATTTTCCCCTCCTAGTGATTGAGTTGTTGATCGACTCTACGATGGGGTTCCAAGCACTTTCCTTCATGGATGGGTACTCCGGATATAATCATATCCAGATGGCCCCCAAGGATGAGGAGTCTACATACTTTAGGGCACCACAAGGTACATTTTGTTACCAAGTCATCCCCTTCGACTTAAAGAATTTAGGTTCCACATATTAGCGGGCCATGCATCGCATATTCGATCCAATCCTTGGGAAATTGGTGGAATGTTTTGTGGGCGATCTCATATTCAAATGTTTCCATATTTAGGACCATCTCAAGGACCAAGAGAATGTGTATTTATTCCTCTGTTCTCACCACCTAGAGATGAACCCATTAAAATGTGCCATCGGGGTTACCTCTGGGAAGTTCCTCTGCTTTTTTTTAGGTACTGGGGTATCGAGATTGACCCTAAGAAGATCAATTCCATCAGCCAAATGCATCCCCAGAGAAACGTTCGGGAACATCGAGTTTTTCAAGGCCAATTTTCCTACATAAGTCAATTCATTGCAAATCTGTACAGCAAGTGTAAGAACTATTCTCGGATCATGAAGAAAGAAACCACCTACGAATGGGATGAAGAGTGTTGGGCTGTGTTCAAGGAAATCAAGTAGTATATGCTCCAGACCCCGATCATAATGTGACCTGTCTCTAGAAATCCATTGGACCTTTATGTGACCACCCTGGAATGATCTCTCCACACCCTTATCACCTATAAGAACAATGAAGGTATATAAAATACCCTCTACTACCTCAGTGGTATGCTCATCGATACGGAGACTAGATATTCCCCATCGAAAAGATCTGCCTTGCACTGGTATTCACAGTACAGAAATTGTGGCATTACTTGCAACACCACAAGGTACAGTTGGTGCCTTAGGTAGACCCACTAAAGTACATTCTGAAATGCCCCATGTTGACAAGTCAATTCGCTCGATGGGTTGTGATTCTTCAGTAGTTCGATATCAGGTTTGTCCCTCCGAAATATATTAAGGGGAAAAACTAGCAGACTTATTTGCTGCCCATCCATCTCCTGATGACCAATCCTTGGATCTTGATTTTCCCGATGAGGTAATCCTATCTGTAGATCTTTACATCCCATGTTGGCAAAGGCATTTCTATGGTGTTTCCCAGAGTCCCACAGGAAAGAGGCTCAGTGATCCCAGACTCCACGGAGTAGGCCTGGGTATTGTCTTTATTACCCCAACTCAAGGCATTCTGTCGTACTCCTTCCTGTTGTAATAAGGTTTCACCAATAATTAGGTAATGTATTAGGCTCTTATCAATGGCCTCGAGCTAGCCCTCGAGATTGATGTGCCCTATTTTCTTGGGAATGGGGATTCTGAACTAGTCATCAAGCAGATCAACGGTGACTACACTATCAGAAAGTCGGATCTCATAAAATTTGTTGGAGTGTACTCTCCATCCAATGGCCTAGTTCCCATCTCAACCAGAAGTTACTCATGTACCTCGATCTCAAAATGGTCTAGCTGATTCCCTAGCCAGCCTAGATACATCACTTGAAGAACCCAAGTAGGATGATCTGATTTTCTACATGGAAAATTGGAGATTCATTGCTCCCGTCACCCCAGGTGATGGAAACGTCCGATAGGTGAGCCATCTAACTGTAAGAGCCTCCACGTCAGGACCCACTGGTCCCTCATATGCAGTGGTTTAACTGACTCCCGATATGAAAGACCCCTTTTTCAAGTATCACCAAAATGGTTACCATCGGACTGATCGAGCTGAGCACGAGCGAATCTAACATCGTGCACTGTAGTTTACCCTCCAGAGTGGTCCCAGTCTTGAGAAGATCCTCTAAAAGTGAGGGTTTGATGGTGTTCTCCTCCATTTCATCCAAGGAGTCAAGATTTCTCAGGTCTTCCAGGAGGTTCACGTGGGTTCTTGCGGGGCTCATTAGACCGTGCCAAAGTTATCTCACCATTTCCAAAGACTGGGGCACTGTTGGCCCTCCAAGATATATGATTGCATCAAGTTCGTCAAGAGATGTCATGCATGCCAAGTTAATTCAAACTTCATGCATTTTCCACCGAAGCCTCTCCACACTAACAAGTACTATTGGCACTTCGCAGTTTGGGGACTGGATGTCAGGGAACCATATCCACCGGTGATTGCTCGCCAGTGTCAGTTCATCCTGACCAATACAGATTTCATTTCAAAGTGGGAAGAGGCAGTCTTTCTCAAGGAGGTGAAGGCTCGTTCTATCATCAACTTCGTGTGCTCCAATATCATCTACTAGTTTGGAGTCCCTCATGCTTCCCTCACTGATATTGACACCATCTTCTGGGCAGCCGAGTTTAAGATGTTGTACGCCAAGTACAACTTCTGTTCTAACCATACCTCCTGCTACCACATGCATGAAAATGGGAATATTGAGGCCTTCAACAAAACCCTCTCTAATATTTTGCAGAAAATGGTCGATCATAACAAGAAGAGTTGGCCAGAAAAGCTCCCTAATGCCCTCTGGGCTTATCAAACAACGACTCATAATTCCACCTAGGTGACCCCATACTCCCTAGTTTACAGGGAAGAGGTTGTCCTACCTATCGAGTTTCAGTTTCCTTCATTACGCATAGTGGTCTATGATTAGCAGGCGCCAGATAAAGTAGCTGAAATTCATTTGTACAAATTGGAAGCACTTGATGAGAATAGGATTTGTTCCCTACATAATCTGGAAAGGAATCAAAATAATATGGCTAGATCTTTCAACAAGAATGATCACCTCTGTTCCTTCTTGCAAGGCGACTTGGTATTGGCCCTCTAGACACCAATGATACCTGGTAGGAAACCACCCATGTTGGAGCCCAAATTGGAAGGACCTTATGTGGTACACAAGGTTTATACCAATGATGCATACTCCATGGTAACCATGGATGGTGAGCATATCACTCATCTCAATAATGCCAATTTCCTCAATAAATACGTTTCCTAAGCCTACCGGTTCTGCACGACCCTAAACTGTTGGGTCTCACTTGACCTTAAATGGCTTAGGTCCCACACGACCTTAAACTGTATTGGGTCATGTAAGTCCATAAACTATTACATCCTACATGAAGTTAAACTGTATAAGGTCTAGTAAGACGCCAAACTACACCCATTGAACTACGTAAGGTTTGATCCCCATTCTTATGGGATATGTAGGAAAGCTCGTACACCATGAATTGAGTCCAACCCCAAACAATTCTCTTTGACTATCCCCACATAGGTGTAATTATCATGGAGGGTTCTTAAATTGTGTATTGAAGGATTATTTGGCCCCACTCATGTCAGAATTACAACGACCGCACTATGTGCTTCCTCTTCATTCTTCTATTCTCCCACGTCCCCAACACACGACACTAAACTACATGGCCTTCAAGAACTATGTATGGCCTGATTCCCATCCTCATGGGATACATAGGAAGGCCTAGACATTTTGTCTGTTGGCCCATCCCAAACACCAGAGTCTCCACTCGGGTAAAATCATATGGTGGGGTGTAGGCCTTTTCCTTAATCCACATTGAGTTCATCATGGTCCCATCGTGCATCCCATTCCTTGAAGAATTTCACTACTTTCACAGTCCTTCTTGATGCTGAAATGTACAGGCACACTTATGCTTCACTCACACTCTTTATTTGGGACTCCATCATCTTTCATATCCGAAAAGTCCCCCGAATGGCATGGATTCTCAGCCTAAGGGCCCTCATACCATATCAGGCCAACGTCCTCGAGGATTCCGAACAAAAAAATTGATATAAGTCCTACATTGTGAATACAGTCAGCAGTCGATCCTCGTTTGTTGTTACCATTCCAGGTTACACGATATGGATTCTGTGTTTCGAACATGGTCAGTAGCTATGATTTTTTGTTATTTCCACCCACATAAGTCCCAAAGAGTGAGTGTAGTGGTTCATCCTACCTCGTCACGCCTTCAAGCTATGGTCTCTGTCGGGTGATGCCAGCTATCAAACCCTTATATAATGTGGAGATCCAAGTCATATTCCTTGTTTTCACACCGAGCATTGCTCACGTGTACTTAGGAGCCATGAGGAGGTGGCACCCACATAAGATGTCATATGACAACAGTTAGACAGAACGCCCAATCTCAAGTCCCTCAACCTTATCGGGCCTCTGGTCCGAGTTCTCACTTGGGGATGTACGGTGTGGTGTGGTATTACATCCACATTCACATCGGGTTACTAGTCGTTTCGTACACGACCCGCGTTGGGGCATCTTACCCACTTTCTTCCTCACTGAAAGACGTTAAACTGCAATCTGGATGCGATATCCTGTCTGTGTCTTCAACTCAGGTCCCCCGTCCATCTTGGGTTTCTATCCCAACTTCTCACTTGGGGATGTATGGTGTGGTGTTTAATTACATCCTCATTCATGTTGAGTTACTAGCCATGCCGTACACCCCCTCTTTGGGGAATCTCACCCACTTTCTTCCTCACTACAAGACGTTAAACTGTAATCTGGCCACGACATCCTATTCGTGGACCAAACTCAGGTCCCCCATCCTTCTCAGGTCTATAGCCCAAGTTCTCAATTGGGGTTGTATGGTGTGGTATGGGATTACGTCCTCATTCACATCAGGTTACTGGTAGTTTCGTACACCCCCCTAGTTGGGGTATGCTATCTCTATTGTTGTCTCTTCTAGAACTAAGTATGTCTTGATTCCTATCCTTTTGGGATATGTAGGACCGCCCAGATGATTAGTCTTTAGTTCCTGCCTCATCTTGGCCCCTAGGACTTCATTCCCCAAGGAGAGGAGTATACGGTGTGGTATGGGATTACATCCCCATTCACGTAGGTTTTTGTAACAACCACGCAATTTACCTCCTTATCATGAGAGTTCTCCATCCCCTTCTTCTATATTCATCTTTTCAAATCAACGACTCTCAATATGAGCCCCCACGATCTTCTTAGTTGATTCACCAATGTTCCCAAGGGTACTCTGGTTTAGCACCTAGAATGTCGAGTTCTTCCAAGACATGATTTCAGCCATTTCCCAGGCTTTGTGTTACCCTTCATTAGGGATTCTATCTCCTTTCACATCTAACAGGACCCTCGAATGGCATGGATGCTCGGCCTAAGGGCCCTCATACCATTACGGGCCAACATACTCAAGGATTTCAAGAAAAAAATTTATACAAGTCCTACATTGTGAATTTTTTCAGCAGTCAATGCTCGTTTTTGGTTCCCATCTCCGGTCACACGATATAGATGTTGTGTTTTGAACACTGTCAACAGTTATCCTCCATCATCATGCCAACCCCATTAAGCCCAAAATTTTGGTTATATGACTCACATCCATCTCCACCTCATCATGTCCAAGTAGAACATCAAAACACTTGGTACTATCCCTCAGTGTGAATCCGCATGTTAGGAGAAAAAAACCACGATAAGGCAATCATTCGTGGCTCCGCACCGATTTCCCCTTGGAAAGTATATCACGTATTGAAAATACCTTATCCTCCCTTGTTTCCTACACTGAGTTTGACTCACATAGGATTAGGGATCAAATTAAGGTCTCCACTTACTAAGAATAGTGCCTCTTTTCCATGGTCTAAGTTCTATGACCTTAAACTAAGATATTTCCATATTGCCCCTGTGTATGAACTACGTACAGGTTGATTCCCATCTTTATGGGATACTTAAGAACACCATAACATCTAGTTCTCGAGTCTAGCTAAACTGAGAGTTAGCCTCTCTTGTCCCATATCCCCTAATATTTTCCAGGCCCTTTGGCCTGAGGTTTCTTTCTTGGAATTATGTGTGGTGTGTTGTGGACCTTTTCCTCATTCACATTAGGTATGCTTTATCTCACCGTACACATTCCCCCTTTATCCTCATCTCTACTACGTCTATACCTCATGACGTTATAATGCATGGTTGGTCCCATCAGATGACCCTAAAGGAAACAAGAGACCTATCAAATGCCACTTCTTTTAGTGTGAGGGCCAGACCCGCAAGCCACTTTTATCCTTGGCACTGGTACCTTACTATGCCACCACTCATAACTGCGTTTGACTTGATTCTCATTCTCATGAGATATGTAGGAATTCATGGAAACTTCTCAATAGTCCCATTATAACTTTCGTGTTTTTTCCCTTGACCTAAACAGTTCCCCAAGGAACACATGGTAATCTGGACTATGGGTCCTCATTCACATAGGGTTTCATAATTACATCAGTATTTGTCATCGGCATTCCTTTCCAATCCATGGTCTGAGCTCTATGACCATAAACAAATATCACTCTATGTCCTTTCCAAAAGACATTAAACTTCATGACATCTTCCAGAACTACATATGGATTGATTCCCATCCTCATGGGATACGTAAGAATTCCCAAGAAGCTTGCCATTGGGTATACCCCAAGAATTGCAAATATGGTCCCCCCCTCTTTTTCAGCCCCTTGGCCCGAGTTCTTTTGGGGCACCATGCACCTTTACCCTGAACAAGTCTAGGATGCCCCACAATAACGTTGGGAAGAAACAGTTTCCTCACCATAGAGGTCTTGTCTAAAAGTAGGAATGATCCATGATCAGATCGATGAGAACACAACAGTGGTGTAATTTCAAGAGTGTGGGATTCTATTTGAACAAACCACCACTCCACCTTCCACGCTTTTCATTCCCTTTATTCTGACCCTCGTCCTCTTTCATGTCTAAAGGGATCCCATAATAGTATGGATGATTTGCCTATGGCCCGCCTACTATCCCGGGCCAATGTTCTGGAAGACTAATGGATGACATTCTGAGCCAGGCCCATGTTTTGAACAAGGTCAGCGGTCATCCCTCTTTTTCATCCGCATTTTAAGCTAACGTAATATGGATACTATGTTTCGAACATGGTCAATAGTCATCCTTTATTTTCATGCCACCCCTACTGTTTTCTAAATATGGGGTATTCTTATTCACATTTTGTAGGCATAGAGCTGGGTTTTCATGCGTGCATGAAAAGGGGAATTTCGAACAAGTACTCGGTTTTACACGCAGCACCAGTTTTTAGTGCATGCGGGCCCCAGGGAGATTTTCATCATAGTGTTTCCCTCAGAATCCAAAATTTTTATCCCCTCATTGATCTTATTATAAGGGGGGAATTTATAGATGCTAGAATATGCTCAAGGGCTGATGGTAGCTTTAGCGCGACAAAATGAAGCCATATTTGGACCCGGTGATCCATTCTGGGGGGGCCCAGAGGGGCCGCACGAAAACAATTCTGGGTTGCGTGGAAAAAATATCTCACATGGAAAAATGTGGGATCTACTAAGGTTTTATGTGCAGGCATGGAAATGTTTGCACCACCAACTGCGGGCACGAAAGGTTTCATGCAGCCGCCCTGGGCGGTTGAATTTTTGCACTGCTGACACGACTACGCAAAATATTGGGTGGTCCATTTTCCACACAGATCCAACGACCTCAATATCCTATAAATGTAAGGGTTCCCCTTCGACTTCTGATGTCTGATGATTCTGAACCATCACCCCTGCACAAAATCCACCTCTCGTGCGTGAAAACGATGGATTTCAGGTATGGGATTTTTCATGTCAGGTTGCCTAGGGGTCCTCTTTCACGAGAGACCCCTCTAGCTTAACCCATGTCCAAATACCTTCGAGTAATGTCCCCTACATTAAATCCCTTCCATTTGCGCACTGCCCTTCCAATTTAATGGAAAACTGGCTAATTGCGCTCAACCCCTAGCCCTTGTGTGCAATCCCTTGTAATTGCGCGCAACCCCATTTCTTGTGCGCAATCCCTTCCAATTACACACAACGCATACTCCTTATGCCAAATCCCTTCCAGTTTCATGAAAAACCTCTACCCCCACTTTAAATTGCATTCTCCCTCGATTTCGCACCAACACTATCATTTCCGTGCAATCGTGCCAACTGCGCGCCAATTGCGCGCATTCCTCCAGGACCCCTCACTCCAAACTTTTCCCCACTACAGCTAAATTTGAACACAATCCTTCCTCCTAGGGCATTCTCTTTCACATTTGTTTGATATCCCTCTTCTGGACATCATTTTCGGGTGCCTCTTATGCCCTAAAAATCACTATCACATGCCCTTTTCTCATACGACCCTCTAGGATCATACTAAGTAACTTCAAAGTCCCTTGGGCAGTATTTCACATTACGTAGATTTGCCTCATGCTTCTTTGAATAAGCACACTAATGGATATTTCTTCTTCACATAGACATGCTGACATGGACCACGAATGGGATAAACTCACGACACCCCTCAGTCATGGAGTTTCTTGTCCCTTCTCTTCACCAAGGTGCAGAGGGTACTGGTTATGTATGTCCTAGTGGTGCGGCGTGAATCCACCTCATCCGAGCTACAGGATGTCAAACTGCCAAGTACTATCATCCTCATCACATGATGTTAATCTCTGACCACACCCCTTGCATTCTATGTGTGGTCCCCCACCTAGGAGCGGGAGTGAAATCTTCCTCACATGGAATGATAACCTCTTTACTGAGTCGACGCCTATCCGCGGGGAAGGGCAACCACCTTGGTGTAAGACCCTATCCTTTCTTGCAAGAGGTAGCACCGCTGCTCCATGTTTCTTTTTCGGTGCCCAAGGCCAACAATGTTCATTATGGGGAATGGTGCTCCTCCCCTCTTTCATGTCGAATCCCTCTCCCACTGGGCTTTCTCACCATCGGGCCTCCATCATGGAGTAAGTCCCAATCTCTTTGGGATGTTAACCACGCGTAAGCCCCTATTTCAACTTTGAGCCACTAACCATGTGTAAGCCCCTATTTGCTCTCTGGGCCTCTAACTACATGTAAGCCCCACTCCATTTCCCACTAACGCACCTTTCACGATGTGATCGGAAGGTGTTTTTTGACTCTTATTTCTCACACTGAGCATGACCCACGTGGGCTTAGAGTAAGCATCGGCTACGACATTCTCTCTAGGCCTCCTAGAGTGTAAGCCACACACCAATTCCAAACTATGAGGACTTTGATCCCTATATCCTAGGAAATGTACATAGGAAGCCTCCATGAGGTTCAAGACCAATAACCATAAATCCCAAATCCCTTCACGTCGGTTCAACAAATCGACCCAAACTATGGGGACTTTTATCCTTTCCAAGGAATGGTATGTAGGAAGCCTCCAGGAGGTTCAAGCTCACCACCATACATTGGCCCTTACCATTCTCACATCAGGTCTCCAAGCTCCACTTTAGAACTATAAGAACTTTGATCCTTGCCAATGCAGGTTATGTAGGAAACCTCCATGAGGTTCAAGCCCAACAACCATTGGTCCCAACTACTTCATGTCGGTGCACTGAGCCCCATTCCTATGAACTACGAGGCCTTTGATCATTGCCAAGGAAAGGTACGTAGGAAGCCTCCCTGAGGATCAAGCCCAACACCTGATGATTCTGACCCCCCCCTTCATGTCAGTTTGCACACAAAAACCATCTGGACCTTTGGTCCTTATTCACACTGGTTCACATTCTTCTCCCATGGTGTTAAACTGTAAACCCCACATAGCAGTAAGCCGTTGTGTCCCCCAGTCAATGGTAAGACATTGTGTCACTTAATCAGTAGTAAGCCATTGTATCTTGATTAGTGGTAAGCCAATGCGTCCCCTATTCAGTAGCAAGCCATTGTAATCCACTTCACTAGGACCCACATATTTGGTATGTCCTAGTGGCGTCAGACCAACCCAGGTTTCTAACCACACGTAGTCCCCACACACATCATCGGGTCGTTGTCCTATGTGTACACCCAAATTCAAGCTCATCGACTGACCTTTCCCTCGAGCCTACGTGTCTCGGGAAGTTCATTCCCCAACCCAGAGGATCCACTTCCTCCGAGTCCCATCCACACATCCATTCCCACAGGACACCTCCTTAAGCATCCCATCGCCCTCCTAAACTATGCAGACTTTGATTCACTACCACGATGATATGTAGGAAGTCTCCCTGAGACTCAAGCCCAACATTACAGTCTTCCTCACAGTGGTTCCATCACATTCACCACCCATTTCACTCAGCACCCCATCGTCCATGTTGATTCTTACTAGGGCCGCCACATCCCGGTGAGGTAATGTCAACCCACCTATATCAATGTGTCCTCCATGGGTTACAATCATTTGATCCACTCTAGTCGGTGTTCTGATCAGTTCGATCCATCTCCGCTGGATGTTAAAATTACTGAATACCCTGTATTAAACATGGGAATCTAAGGAAAACCTCAGAGACATGCCTATGGCATATAATTACTCTCATTCGACATGGGATGCCTTGAGATTCCACGCCCTTGAGAAGCCATATAATAATGGACAAAAGACAAATGCGCCAGTGTCCTAGCACCCAGACACGCCAGGGATTCCCAACGTGACTACTCCCCCGACTGAAGGTTTCTTCCTAGACAAGACCCCTTGGAATTTTCTGAAAAAAGTAGTGTAATTAACTAGAGTCCATGAATATATGGCACCGAGAAGAGTTTCACTAACAACATCTTATGTTTATAAGGGAGACCTGGACAAGGAAACGAGCTCCGAGGAAGAATGCATAGAAGGAAGAGGTGAAAACCCATCATCATGTCTCGATCAAGGAGAAAACGTCCCTGAATAAGCGGTGGATGTTGCTCGCTATTGGAAAGTGGGAATGCGTAGCTAAAAAACTACGCCTTTCACCCTCAAGCAGACGAACGCACATGCCCGGGAGAAATCGTCGGAAACAGTTGCCTCTCCCAGAGGTAAAGAAGGGATATGTTGTCTTATATGGTGCATCAGGTTCAGGTTTGTGTTTTGTAATTAAGTGTGTTGATCAAGTAGTTTCTTATGGATCTATGCATCTTGGTCCACATTAGAAGAATTATATGACTCGTGACCCTGAACTCATAGACATGATGCATGCAGCTAATTGTTGGTGGAATTTCCTTTTCAAATAAAGGATTACCATGTATTCCAACGAAAAAAACTATGTTATTTGTTTTTAAAAAAACAATTGAATCGCATCCATAGGAATTCAGTGGGGTAGCTACAGTATTTTATTTTTATATTGTTTATACCCTGGTAAAATAGAATGTCATTGTTGGATGGTTGAGTATGATACTTATGATCTGGGCCATGAACGAATTATCATAAGAGTGTAACATTATGGATCTCTTTACATGGTTTCATTTAGGAGATCATGAAATAGGGAATGATTTTATCTTGGCTAGTGTTCAACTAAACTCCACTCTTCTTGAGTTGACTCATCAATAGAAGTGCCTTGATGATGAATTATATATAATTAAAGACTCTCTTTGTGGTGGGGAGACCATTGTTGAGTGATCGTTCTCCACAAAGGGTGTTCTGTGTTTTTAGAATAGGTTTTTTGAGTTTTTTTCTATAAGGAATGTTGTGATGGGGTATTTCTATAATTCTCAGTGTAAATTTCATCCATGAACCAAAAAGATGGTGTTGGATAAGTAGTGATTATTCTGGTGGCTTGGTATGACATAGGACATCACTGACTTTGTTTCATGATACTGTACATGACAATAGGTCAAGGCCAAGTACCAAAAACCTTCGAGTTTTCATTATCCACTTAAAATTACAACATGGAAGTAGGACTAGATTTATAGGAACATTAGGGTTAGTTTTCCAAGTACACTAAGAAAAAATAATTTTTTTAGGTTTTGATCGATCGACTGGCCATATCTTCTTACTTTATAGTCATTCGGGATACAAAAAAAAGATGAGGAGTTGTAAAATATCTATATGAAATATATTTTTCATTTTTATGCATTCACATAAGATAAAGTATTTGATAGGGATCCTCATTTTACTTATCACCTTTCTAGAGGCCTCAAAGTGGAACTGGTATCTCCTGTTTGATTGAGTACAACATACCATCCATAGATGGATGGCTAGATAGAGAAGGATATATAGATTTCTGAGGATATGCTTCAGGTCTACTTGCTCGATTTTGGTGGATCTTGGTATGACCATTTTGGAATGGTTGAGTTTTCTTATAACAATACATACCCATACAAAGTCAAAATGTCTAATTTTGGGGCCTTTTATGGCTATCCTTGTAAATACTCTTTGATTTGGTCGGAGATCGGGGAAGGTTCCTTGGTTGTACTAACCCTAATTTAGGAGATGTCAGCAAAGATTTATCTGATTCATTAGATAATTTTTATGGAATGGATCCTATATAAATGTTATTCTGATCTTCATCATAAACTATTATATTTTTTTAGTTGTTGACCATGTATTATTGAGATTTTCACCACACATGGGATATTGACAACTTTGGAAGCAAGGGATTCTTGTTCCTCATTTTGTGACACCTTTTGAGGTTATTGAGAAGGTGGGGAAAGTGGATTACTATTTATTACTTCCTTAAAAATTGATGTCAATACATAACATTTTCCATGTATCCCATAAATGAAAGTGTCTTTCTAACCCATATCATGTATTTATTTGGAAGGATATTGATATTATAGCATCCTGCCTTTTTATAACCTAAACTTTCATTACATTACACAAAACTGAGGATCTTTATGGTTTAGTGTCTTGGAAACCAGGAACATAACACATGAAAATAACATATAACATTCTTCTTAAACACTTTAAAGGCTTCTCCTTAAGTTCATACTAGGTTCATTACTGCATCTCATAACCTGGGGACATACATCAAAAGAAAGGGTGAGTAGAAGGCCTAGTAAGGGAAATAAGAGAAACATTTTACATGTGAACTTGAGATACTTCAATAAGGTCATGAAAAGAACTTTAAGGAATGAGAGAGAAATCATGAGGCATTTCATAATAAAAATAACATTTTTCATAACTTGAAGATGTGGATACATAATTTAACATAGTCAATCTTGAACATATCACCAAGGTCCATCACCAAGGTGTCATTTGAAAATTACCAAGGTTATTCACCAAGGAATCGTGAAAAGTGTAATCTCTAGTGGTTACATCATTACCCAATGCATTGGAGCGCTATCAAGGTGCACACTTAAATTTTCCATTATTATCACGTGAGCCACATATATAATCATCAAACATTTCATAAATAACCCATATAGTATAAAATAAATGGGTTTCATTTCATAATCATAACGTTTTAAAAACTGCTTTAAAGACATGATCTTAATGTCACTTTAAACCAATAGAAAGGGAAAGCGGGTCTCATGTATGTAAATCCCAGAATTTAAAATAGAACATTTTGATATATATGTGAATACACTTGTAGAAATAAGAGCTTTGAGTATTCACTTTATAACATAAAATAATTTTGAGAAAAGAGAGAGGCATTTTGAGACGAAAATTCCGCAGCATAACGGCTATCTTTCGGGGTTTTAGAAAATATTGAAAAGAGAGGGGACATGGGTCAAACATTAATAAATGACCCATAAAACAGTAGAGGGACAGAATAAGAAGGATATATGAACATGGTAATGAAATTTTAATGACATACCATTTGAAATGAAAAACATGGAAGGAAGAAAAAAATTAGATTTCTCTTATAAAAATTCGGCAGCCTAATGGCGTCACTTAAACTTCAACAAAATGATTTGAAAAGATAAAATGGGGTCTCTCATCATGTGAACATAATAGTTCAGTATGAAAAATATAGTGATCATACCCCAACATAATAAAAAAATGAACTTGAAAGACTTGACCTGAAAGTAGAATTTTGAAAAGAATGAGAAGGGTGAAAGAATTCCTTTAAAAATTCGGCAGCCTAACGGCTTCACATAAACATTCTTAAAACGAAATGATGAGAGAAAGATGGGGTCTTTCATCATATGAACAAGAAAATGGATGTAATATTAATATAGAAGAACATCCTCCAACATAATAATATGGAGTATAAAAGGAAAGACATAAAAGAGATTATTTGAAAAGAAAGAGAGAGGTCGGATCCCTTACCTTAAAACGTTACTCTTAAAACTCAAAGGTTTGGACCTTGAGGGATTGGGGGCACCTTGGGAGGACTCCTTGGGAGGTACGGATACCAGAGCTTCGTTGTAGGAGAGTTGGTAGTGAAAAAAAAGGAGGAAAGGGTGGTTATTTATAGGTAAAGTGAGGGGACAAGGAATTAATGGCCAAGGGACACCTCAGAAGTGCTTTTCTCAAAACCATGTGCTCTCCCATGGAATTTACCATGGAGTTAGGAAACATGGGGCCCCAAATACAATAATTCATCACCTTTGGTCGTCCAACCATTAAAATATCTCATGACATCATTATGACACAGTTTTGATGTCATTAAACATACAGAAACCCTAAAACTATATTTTTACTATTCACTGAAAATTCAACTTTCTCAGAAAAATCCTGAAAAATTTCCATAACATAATATCGATGCTCTGAGTTCAAAAATAAAGTCCATTTTATAAAAATAATTTTATAATTATGTTTAATTAAATTTTTTAAAAAAACAATATTCACCCGAAAAAACTAATACTTGATTTATAATTTATGAAACCGTTATTTAACCATTTTATTGAATCACATTACTTAATCAAGGCTTCTAAATTATATTAAAGCTTTTTTTAAGTGAGATTACTAATCCATTTGGTCACATTACTAATCCTAAACGTAAAATCACTATTCATTATTTACTATTCATCAAAAATTAAGTTGATCTTATTAGACTATAAATTCCTTACTGAACACTTTTGCAGAAGACCAATTTTTGAAGATCATTACACATCATTAATTATTTAAGGTTTACATAATTATTTTAAAATATCTTTTTTCCAAAATTCATCAATAAAATACATCCTAAAATTATCCTGACATTTGAAATTTCACAAACATCACTATAAGAATAAATCTCAATTTATTCATCCCAAAGGATTACACAAAGAAGCTACGGTCTCGTCATATAGCCCCTTATAACACCAGCAGATGACCTAAGTGTAAGGTGTGCTATGGTGAGAGAATCTGAGGGATGCTCAGATAACATTTCCCTATTAGTAATCTCTACTAACTTGAACTTCTCCTGCAAGATTTTCCATTCAAGCTTGACACACTGGAGTTTGGCTTGGGCTTGGTCCAAAACGTAGCCCAAAGATGCCACCCCCTTCCCAAGCTCTAACAAGTGGGCTTCATAAGGTTCGAGTCTGCTGGATGAAGCCAATGACTCCTCTTTCTGCATTAACCATTAACATCTCTATTAAATAGTTAAGAGTAAGTTAATATACTATTTAAAAAGTTTGGGTCGTTACATTCTCCCCCCCTTAAGAAATTTCATCCTCGAAATTTTATACATGAGGAATATTCAAAAAGGTGAGGGTATTTTGCCTCATTGTTTCCTCAGGCTCCCAAGTCGCTTCATCATATTTATGGTTCCTCTACAACACTTTCACAAGGTGGGTGGTCTTGTTTCGTAGAACCTTGTCTCTACGGTCTAAGATCTCCACTAGCTACTCCTCGTAAGATAGGTCATGTTCCAGTTGTACCACCTCTGGGTTCAGTACATGCGAAGGGTCGGGTATGTACTTCCTCAAGAGAGATACATGGAAGACATTGTGAACTTGAGCTAGGTTTGGTGGAAGTGATAGATGATAGGCCACTGCTCGTATGCGATCAAGGATCTCATAGGGACCAATGTACCTAGGGATGGGCTTCCCTTTCTTCCCAAACCGCATGACTCTCTTCAATGGAGAAATTCAAAGGAAGACTTTGTTGCCAACACCAAACTCCAAGTCCCTTGGACGGTTGTCAGCATAGCTCTTCTTCCAACTCTGGGCAGCCTTTATGTGTTGCTGGATGGCATGAACCTGTTCTGTCATCTCATGCACAAGATCAGGCCCAAGAAGCTTTCTATCACCAGTTTCATCCCAACAGGTAGGAGTTTTATATCATTTTCCATACAGAGCTTTATAGGGTGCCATCTGAATACTCGAATGGAAGATTTTGTTATAGGAGAACTCAAATAATGGGAGGTGTTGATCCCATCCACCTTTAAATTCCATTGAGCAAAATCTCTGCATGTCTTCGAGTGTCTGAATAGTCCTTTCAGATTGGCCATCAGTTTGAGGATGATAGGTCGTACTAAAATTCAAATCAGTATGCAGAGCATGTTGAAGACTTCTCCAGAATTTTGATGTGAATCTTGGATCAAGATCAAACATGGTGGATAGTGGTACCCCATGCAGCCTTACCACTTCCATTATGTATATCTTGGAAATTTGATCCAGAGATAAATCTTCCCGAATAGAGATAAAATGGGCAGTCTTGGTGAGATGGTCCACTACAACCCATATCGCATTGTTCTCATTGGATGTTTTTGGGAGACTGATGACAAAGTCCATTGTGATATTACCCCACATCCATGCTGGTATGGGTAGCGGTTGTAATACCCCCTTAAGAAGTTGTCATTCTGCCTTTACTTGCTGACACACCAGCCACCTTGAAGTGTAATCAGCAATCTCCCTCTTTATGTTATCCCACCAATAATGATCACGAAGGTCTCTATACATTTTAGTGCTTCCCAGATGTATAGAGAGAGTAGAGCTATGAGCTTCATCCATCAATTCTTTCTTTATCTCCGGAATAGATGGAACACATAGTCTTGTATGAAATTTCAATACACCTTCTTGATCAATATTGAAATCAGGAAACTTCCCATCCTTTACAGCCTCAAACTTCTCCTGCAGAAAATGATCTTCTTTTTGATCCTTCTTGATCTTCTCTATTAATGAAGGTTGAGAAATCATTTGGGATAAGGTTGATGATGTCCCTTCCCTTACAATTCCCATGTCCAGTTTTACTAGATCTTTAATCAATGGATCTCCTAGGATCCTCATTATTTCCAGAACAACCGGATCATTCCTACTTAATGCATCCGCAACTTTGTTTGCTCTTCCAGGGTGATAATGAATTGAACAATCATAGTCTTTAATAATCTCAAACCATATCCTTTTTCTAATGTTCAATTATTTCTATGTGAAAATATACTTTAAACATTGGTGGTCGGTGTATATATCACATTTCTCCCCATAAAGATAGTGCCTCCATATCATTAGAGCAAAAACAACTGCCACTAGCTCTAGATCATGCGTTGGGTAATTCTGCTCATTAATCATCAACTGTCGAGATGCATAAGCAATTACCTTGTCATTTTGCATGAGCACACACCCAAGCCCTTTCAGAGATGCATCGCTAAAAATAATGAATCCTTCTCCGATAGAGGGTAGTGTTAACACAGGTGTAGTAACCAATCACTTCTTCGGCTCTTGAAAACATTCCTCGCATTCCTTTGTCTAATTGAACTTAACCCCTTTTTCGAGTCAACTTGGTTAGCGGATTAGAAATCTATGAAAAGTTTTTCACAAACCTCCTATAATATCCTGCTAAACCAAGGAAACTACGAATCTCAGTTACTGTTGTGGGTTGAGGCCACTCCTCCACAACCATTGTCTTTGCAGGGTCAACCGAGATTCCTTCATTGGTTACGATGTGGCCCAAGAAAGCCACTTGTTATAACCAAAACTCACACTTGTTGAACTTTCCAAAGAGCCTCTCCTTCCGCAGAGTTTTCAAAATAACCCTCAGATGATCTTCATGCTCCTCGCGACTTTTTGAATATATCAAAATATATTCAATAAAAACTACCACAAAGTTATCGAGGTTGTCCTTAAAGACACTATTCATCAAATCCATGAAAATAACAGGAGCATTAGTCAAGCCGAAGGGCATAACAGTAAACTCATAATGCCCATATCTTGATCAGAAAGCAGTCTTTGGAATATCTTCCTTCTTCACCCTCAATTGATGATAACCAGATCGATGGTCAATCTTGGAGAAGAATTGGGCCCCACGAAGTTGGTCAAATAAATCATCAATTCTTGGAAGATGGTATTTGTTCTTCATTGTGATCCCATTCAGTTCTCTATAATCAATGCATATCCGCATTGATCCCTCCTTCTTCTTCACAATGAGAACTGGTGCTCCCCAAGGAGACACACTCGGTCGGATAAACCCCTTCTCCAACAAGTCTTGGAGTTGTTTCTTTAACTCTACTAATTCCACATTTTCCATTCTATAAGGGGACTTTGATATCGGTTGAGATGTAGGTTTGAGTTCAATGGAGAACTCTACCTCTCTCTCTGGGGGAGGTCCAGGTAACTCCTCGGGAAACACATCCATGTATTCCTGAACAATCGGAACATCTTCTATTTGTATACTCCCTTTTACTTCTTCATCCTCACCGATTAACTCCATAAAGAAGGCTATAGGAGGTGCTTCTATACAAGGATCGGGTCGGGACATCTCTCCTTGGAAGATAATTGTAGGTCGTTCATTCAAGACCACTATGATTTCCTTACTTCTGCATTTGATCATAGCATTATACATTGAGAGCCAGTCCATCCCTAGTATAATGTCGAATTACATCATGGGAATGACGACTAGTTTTGCGATAAGATTGTGCTCACCAATGTAAACACTAGAGTCTCTAAATACTGTTGATAAAAGGATAATCCCACTTGGAGTCTTGACTAACAACTCTACCTCTAGCAGTTTGGGGATTGATTCTATATTCCTTGCAAACTTCGAGGAAATAAAGGAATGCCTAGAACCAGAATGAAATAAAGTACTTGCTAGTTTTGAGAGGACAACAAGATTACCTTCTACCACATCATTTGGTACTTCATCTTCATTTTTTGTGATAGAAAAATCACGACCTTGCTCCCTTGGCCTTTGCTGAGGTTGATGGTGATTCCCCTCCACTGCCCTCAGATTTGGAAAGTGATTAGAAAAGTTCCCAAGCTGTCCACACTTGAAGCATGTAACTTCGGGTAGGTTCAGAACCATCTTTCCTCTGTCGTTAGTGTTGGGAAGTTGAGGCTTCCCATCACTATGACAATACCGAGAAATATGGCCTTCTCTTCCACACCTGTAGCACTTACCACTTCCGATCAAGCAGTTCTCTAAATGCTTCTTCCCACATTTATTGCATGTGACATGTTGCATATGCTTTACACCTCTTTCCTGATCAAAACTTCTTCCCAGCCTTGGTTATAGAGTTCTCTTCTTCTCCTTAGATTTGTGAGACCACTGTGTCTCCCCAAACACTAGTTCAACTTTCATATCACTTCGAACTATTTATTCATAGCTATCATAGTCCCTGTTGGCTAGATTCTTCCGTAGATGAGGTCGTAGTCCACCAAAGAATCTATCGACCTTCCCATTAGGTTCCATGGAAAAGCTTGAGGTATAACGGGAAATCCTTGTGAAGTTCATCTCGTAGGTTTCAACTGATTCATTCTCCTTCTGCTTCAGCTCAAAAAATTCTTTCTCTATTCTCATTCTCATCGAACGAGGGAAATACTTATTAATGAACATTCCCCGGAACTATTCCCAATCCATAGCTTCCATCTCTCCTCCTGGCTTCATGTTTTTGATCAGTGACCACCACTTATCAGCTTCTCCCTCTAGGCGGTAAACAGCAATGGTGACTTTTTCTTGTTCCGAACAATGAAGTATAGAAAAGATCTTTTCAATGGAGCTTATCCATTGTTCCGCAACCAATGGGTCAGTAGATCCACTGAATGTTGGTGGTCGTTGATGCATAAAGGACTCAACAGAATGTTATTCCCTTTGTGGTGAGATCGGCCTCTCAGATTGGTTCAAGTTATTACTCATAACTTGAGTCAGTTGGTTCATCATTCGCATGAATGTTTCCATTCCGGCTTCCATTGGAGGGCCGTCAGCACATGGTGTATTGCGGTCACCATCTACACGGTTCCTCCTATTTCCCACCATTTTATTAAAATAATAAAACCTTAGTGAGAAAATTATTTCATTTATGAATCTTTTAACTAAGAATTCATGCTTAGACAATTACAATTCTCTATAATTCCTTCATAATGATTCATAAAAATCTTGTGATTAACCAAACATATCCCCCGGGAGTATCGTAACCAAGAGTGCAGCAAGGCCCATTATCGTGCACCAGTTCTCGTTCGATTCTAGATCAATGCGGTGTTTTAGGGTTTTACCCCTATGTACATCTGTGCCAAAGCCACCTCTACCTACTCGTATCCAGACAGGGATGTATTTGTTTGATAAACCACTTACTCAATACATACCAAAATACTTGGAACTTTTCCTATATTTAAACTTTTCTATAGCATTCTTCCTAAAGTTTTTATATCCTAATTTCCACAAATAACTAAACCATCCTTTGATACCAACTATAGAATCCCATATTTTTATAACATAAACTTTCATTACATTACACAAAACTGACGATCTTTAAGGTTTAGTGTCTTGGAAACCAGGAACATAATACATCAAAACAACATAAAACATTATTCTTAAACACTTGAAAGGATTATCCTTAAGTTCATCTTAGGTTCATTACTGCATCTCATAACCTAGGGACATACATCATAAGAAAGGGTGAGCAGAAGTGCTAGTAAGGGAAGCAAGAAAAACATTTTACATGTGAACTTGTGATACTTCAATAAGGTCATGAAAAGAACTTTAAGGCATGAGAAAAAAATCATGAGGCATTTCATAATAAAAATAACATTATTCATAACTTGAATATGTGGCTAAATAATTTAACAGAGACAATCTTGAACATATCACCAAGGTCCATCCCCAAGGTTTCATTTGAAAATTACCAAGGTTAATCACCAAGGTATTGTGAAAATTGTAATCTCTAATGGTTATTTCATTACCCAATGCATTGGAGCACTATTAGGAAACACCCTTAAATTTTCCTATATTATCATGTGAGCCACATATATCATCATCAAAAAGTTCATAAATAACCCATATAGCATAAAATAAATGGGTTTCATTTCATAATCATAATGTTTTAAAAACTACTTTATAGACATGATCTTAATGTCAATTTAAACCCACAGAAAGGGAAATCAGGTCTCATGTATTATATCCCAGAATTTAAAATAGAACATTTTGATATATATGTGAATACCCTTTTAGAAATAATAGCTTTGAGTATTAACTTTATATCATAAAATAATTTTGAGAAAAGAGAGAGGCATTTTGAGACGAAAATTCTGCAGCATAAGGGCTATGTTACGGGATTTTAGAAAACATTGAAAAGAGAGGGGACATAGGTCAAACATTCATAAATGACCCATAAAACAGTATAGGGACAGAATAAGAAGTATATATGAACATGGTAATGAAATTTTAAGGACATACCATTTGAAATGAAATACATGGAAGGAAGACAAAAATTAGATTTCTCTTATGAAAATTCGGCAGCCTAACGGTGTCACTTAAACTTCAAAAAAATGATTTGAAAAGATAAAATGGGGTCTCTAAACATGTGAACATAAGATTTAGGTATGATATATATAGAGATAATACCCCAAAATAATAAAATAAAACTTGAAAGACTTGACATGAAAGTAGAATTTTGAAAAGAATGAGAAGGGTGAAAGAATCCCCTTAAAAATTCGCCAGCCTAACGACGTCACTTAAACATTATTAAAACGAATTGATGAGAGAAAGATGGGGTATTTCATCATATGAACATGAAAAGGTAATTAATATGAATATATAAGAACATCCTCCAACATAATAACATGGAGTATAAAAGAAATGACATAAAAGAGATTACCTGAAAAGAAAGAGAGAGGTCGGATCCCTTACCTTAAAACATAACTCTTAAAACTGAAAGGATTGGACCTTGAGGGATTGTGGGCACCTTGGGAGGACTCCTTGAGAGGTAAGGAGACCAGAGATTCGTTGGTGGAGAGTTGGGAGTGAAAAATAAAGGAGGAGAGGGTGGGTATTTATAGGGAAAGTGAGGGGACACGACATTAATGGCCAAGGGACACCTCACAAGTGCTTTTCTCAAAACCACGTGCTCTCCCATAGAATTTACCATGGAGTTAGGCCACATGGGGCCCCCAATACAATAATTCATCACCTTTGGTCGGCCAACCCTTAAAATATCTCGTTACATCATTATTACACAGTTATGATGTCATTAAACATACAGAAACCCTACAAATGTATTTTTACTATTCACTGAAAATTCAACATTCTCAGAAAAATCCTCAAAAATTACCATAACATAATATTGATGCTACGAGTTCAAAAATAAATTCCATTTTATAAAAAAAATTAATAATTATTTTTAATTAAATTTTTCAATAAAAAAACACTATTCACCCGAAAAAACTAATACTTGATTAATAATTTATGAAACTGTTATTTAACCATATTATTGAATCAAATTACTTAATCAAGGCTTCTAAATTATATTAAAACTTTCTTTAAGTGAGATTACTAATCCATTTGGTCACATTACTAAACCTAAAAGTAAAATCACCATTCATAATTTACTATTCATCAAAAATTAAGTTGATCTTATTAGACTCCAAATTCCTTACTGAACACTTTTGCAGAAGACCAATTTTTGAAAATCATTACACATCATTAATTATTTAAGGTTTACATAAATATTTTAAAATATCTTTTTTCCAAAATTCATCAATAAAATACATCCTAAAATTATCCAGACATTTGAAATTTCACAAACATCACTAAAGGAAGAAATCTCAATTTATTCATCCCAAAGAATTACACAAAGAAGCTACGGTCTCGTCACATAGCCCCTTATAACACCAGAATATGACCTATGTGTAAGGTGTTCTATGGTGAGAGAATATGAGGGAGGCTCAGATAACATTTCCCAAGTACTAATCTCTACTAACTTGAAATTCTCCCGCATGCATTTCTGTTCAAGATTGACATGCTAGAGTTCATCTTGGGCTTGGTCCAAAGCGAAGCCCAAAGATGCCACCTCCTTCCCAAGCTATGACAAGTGGGATTCATAAGTTTCGAGTCTACTGGATGAAGCCATCGACTCCTCTTTCTGCATTAACCATTAACATCTCTATTAAATCATTAAGTGTAAGCTAATATACTATTTAAAATGTTTGGGTCCTTATAGATATCGAGCCTAATTTATCCTTGACTGAGCATCCAGATATGAGTGTTTATTCTGAGACAAAGGTAATTCAGGGGATGATGATTTGTTTGGTTCATGTGCTATGGTACCGTGGTTCTTTATATTAAGATTCCTAGGAGCATGAGGCCGTAATTAGAGATTAGTGGAATCTTCTTTTTGATATTGAAACTTTGTGAAAGGATTTATAGGGATAAAATTTTTCAATAATGGGGAGCTTGTAACATAAAATTTCCATTTTCAGGTACTCCTCAACAATTATTTTAATCATTATTTGGTTTGGGATTTTCTTGAGTTGATTTGAGTGAAATTTCAAAAAAAAAGAGGTTTTATAGGCTATTCACTATTAGGGAATGGTTTTCCCAAGTCGCACCCCCTCTGGTGAAAACCATACAACACTTGGCAGTGGGGGTTTTCATGGTTGGTGTATGGTTCGAAAATGCATGTTCCCAACTAATAGAAACCCTAAACCCCAATATTAGGGTATATAGTTATGGAACAAGTTTTTTCTAATGATACAGCCCTTCCCAACTAACCATGTGTGTGTGTCTTTTATTTTGAAAATTATTTCAAAATTTCCCAAACCCCCATTTAATATCCTAAAACCCCTCACTCATCCCTATCTCAAATTACAAGGTTAAAAGGGATCCTTAGAAGAGATTGTGGCTTCTCTACCACCTCAATTGAAGAATCAAAGTGTCAGTGGAAGATGTAATCCCTCAATTGTAAGTTTATCTTCTCACATTCAATCTCCCCAGATATCTTGTTTTATCCCCATTAGAATGTTTAATTCATCGTTTTTATGCATCTAAAATCCATTTAATTGAATATTGATTTTAGGTTTGGTTTATTTATCGATGTCTCCTTCACTCTTTGTTGGTTTTCCCCATTATAGGCATTTTTCATTGTGATTCTGTGATTAATGGTTGGTTTTGTATATTTTAGGTTGTCCATATAAATAATACCTTTATTTTATTAATTTTTTGGAATAGAAATAAAATAATTTATGAAAATCCAATTTTATATGATTTGAAATTTGAATTTTAAATAACATAGATTTTGGAAAAAACCCACCAATTTCAATGAAATTTAAATTTGCAGTGTATTTTCAAATTGATGAAATTAATGAATTGTTTTATGAAAAAAAGGCTTAAATTGAAATGATTAAATCCTAGGATTGGTTTTGTATTAATAATTCATGAAATTATGATAAAAATAAGTTTTGGTATTGAAATCAATTTGGCATATTGAAATTGGAAATTGAGAAATTAAATTGTAAATAATGACTTGATTTGAAAAAAAACTATCTTCACATTATTGATTGATTGGGCACTTGTGAGCTAGGGTAGTAAGTGGGTTTTTTAGGAAAATAATGCTATAATTATTATTCCCTAGAAATTGACTGATGATAGAAAATATAACAAAAACCTTGTTCGGAAGATCTTATCCCCGGTGGGATGTTTATGAGTCTTATTCTACCTGAGCCCGAGGGACGTGTGTACATATATAAGTCATTATCACTAATATAAAAATTGTGAGGATCCTATAACAAGAAACTATCATATTGTAGAGAATATGACCATGGTTCTTTTTGTGATTGTTTTGATATATATACCAATAATTATAGAACTATTTTCTTCATGTAGATTGATTTATATAAACTAATTTTTATAAAAATGTTTATCTAATACATGTTTGAAATGTTTTCGATCGTTTTCAAAGTAAATAATGTTTTATTTAATATGAAAATTTATTTTTATAACTTGTTATATTTAATTGTAATCATGATTTAGTTTAATATTATGGCATCTGTTATAGAACACTTTGTGAGACCTTATTGGCCTTTATAGATATCATCCGACCTTTGACATAGGGTGTTTGTAGATTTCCTTCTACCAGGCCTGAGAAAAGTCAAATCACCTTTTATAGGAGGTGGATTTTCTTGATCCTTCCGAATTGGAGTAATTTTTCCATTGGGTTATTTTCTTTCTACTGAGTACTTTCGTGATGCGCTATTTTGGGTTTTTCTATACCTATTTGGTTTCTAATACTTTATCCCATTAAAGTGTTGAGCATACTGGCTTGTTTATTTTATCTTCCACTATTTTTGGGAAAATTATTTCCCTATTTTATGTTGTATGATTCCATATACTCGTCACCAATATGTGGAGATCAGGAATTTACCTTAGGATATGCTAGTATTGGATTGGGTATCCGGGTACTAGAGTATCCTAGATATTTTTTGACTTCAAATACTCTCACTACACAATTATTTCCCTAAAATAAAAATTTTAAAATAATAAATATTTACTTTCATGAAAAAACTTCAATTCTATCATCATGACTTTCTATTTGTTCTCACACATCCTCAAACACTGTGAAAAACATTTAAAAACATGCTATGAGAACAAAAATCTCACTAAGAGGAATAAATGTTAGAAATCCATTAGTCCATCGAAAAAACATGAAAACCCATAAAATCTTTACATTTATCACAATATTATTTTAGTGCATGAAATATATAAAAAACGTTTTTTCTCAAATAAAACCATTAAAACTCAGTGTATGAAAATAGAAACCCTTTTAGGAATTTTGAACATTTAAATTAAGAAACCATGTTTAACATAACTAGTGACTAATTAAATCTATAAGATAAACCACCCCGGTTAACTCCATAATACATTACTTTTAATATAAGTAATATTATCCAATGTATTAGACAATTATATCTAGATCACCCATTGTGCAGGTTGTATCCAATTTACCATTTGTATAATTTATATTGGTATAACCCATAATATAATTTTTATTAGGATAACCTTTAATAATATATAATGATAATGTACCATATAATAAATAAAACATTCAAATCCTTCACATTTTCCTCTTAAACCCCAAGAAAAACTCTTTTGAACCCATATGAAAGACATTTTTCGATATTGAAATACACTTTCCTTTAAAACCCCATTTTCAAAACTAAAATACCTGAAAAATATGAGAGAAATATTTTTCAATGAAGAAAACATCGAATCCTATAAAGGAATAAAAACATTATATAATGCTTTATCTACCATGAAAAACATTTGACATCACATAGGTTAAAATTGAACATTCCTTTTTTCCTTTTGTACCGAAACTCTAAATGTTCCATATAAAATACGTAAAAATATTCATTCTGAAAAAAAAGTGAGAAATATAAAATAGGAATAAATTTTAATTTATTAGTAAATTAATTAAATATAAATTAATCCTTAAAATAATTGATAATTTTTTTTATTTTAATAAAAAAATATAAAATAAATATTTAACACATTCAAAAACAGGTTTCAAGTTAGAGTATCACTTACCTCAAGTGTGAATCATCACGTATGTTGTTTATCTTCCCAAATAATAAACTCACTTTCATTATTTACTTTCTTAGGAAAAAAATTTGTGTTTGATATTCCTTTTATTTTACTTATTTACTAGTTATATTTATTTTCTTAATCATTTTAGTTAATGTTGGATGTTTTGATAATATTTGACTGTTACATCCAAAATGACTTTGGTATGATGACTATGTTCTCCGAACTAATTATTACATAATTTTAAGAATAATATTAATTGTATAATTATAATTTTTATACATAAATCGTGATTTTAAAACCAACCATGAATGATGGTTGTGAAAAATGTATTATATAACAATTGTGGAGACTGTAGGGCATATGTACGCATGAGAATCGTTTTCATTTTTCAAATAGCATGTGGGAAAGAAGGTAAGAATAATTTCACCCTTAAATTATAATGATAATATCATAAATATAATTTTTTATCTCTATATATACTTTAATATACCATACATGTGATTTTTTAATGAAAAATGAGTCACATCGCTTCGTGCAGGTTGTAATCCACACGTACGCGCAAACAATATCATAAATTTTCAATGGATGGAAATTTAATTAAATAGATGATATATTATCTTTAAAAAAATATAATTATTTAATTAAAGTAATATATATTCATTAAAACCATAAATGTAACCATCTATTAGAGGTAGTGATCGAATACAAATTACATTTTTTTACTAGGCAGAAGTCCATTATATGCACAAATGACGATTTAGTTTCCCATTTGATAGAAAAGGATATAGATATAAGTTATTACAATATTTCAAAAACATATATTTATATTTAAGATAATTTTTCCTATTTCAACATGTTTTAATAATATTTTAGGGAGGTATATTGAGAAATATAAAAAAAAACTTTTGGTTAAGAACTATAGATCTTCTGCAAAAAAAGACATTTTTGTTATATATATAAATCCTTCCTAGGAGGGTATTATGATCAATACAAGGACTATAGGAAGATTTTAATAATGTTTGGAAGGTATTTGAATAAATAACGTCTTAAAAAGACTCTTAAATTATTTATAGTAGAGGATAGGGTGTCCTTTTATAATAGAGGTAGAGGACACACATCAAATTTTTAAAAAGAATAAAATATATTAATGTATTACTCAAAAAAAGATCCCAAATAGAAAATTAAAAATAAATATATGATATATAGTCCAAATATGTATAAAAAATAATTTACATGTGATTTTATGTCTTTTTAACTCTTATCTCTTTAGTTTAACCAATGGTAGACCTGTTTTAACCTTAACAGTGGGGGCAGATTATTATGATTTTTAATTTTCATTATGAAAAAAATTATGTTAAATTTTTTTCATAATATTAAAAAATATTATTAAAAATATTTAATTAATTTTATCAAACACAATTCATAGATGTGGAATAATTTAATTTAAAATTAATCCCACAAAAAGCGATGAGAAATGTTTTTTTAGAAAAATTATTCTTTGAGTGTAATTTTTTATGAAAAATAATAATATAAAATGATTCCATTAACCTTAATTATATTTTCTAAAAAATAAATGACAAATTTTTTGATTAATAACATTTTAAAAAAAATTACTATGTGAATTCTTGAAATAAAAAAGATAGCTTTTAATAAGAATCAATGTTTTTAACTATTCGTTGAAAAATAAAAAAATTATGAAAATTAAAAAAAAAAATCCTAATATATTTTCGACTTCAGAAATTCAAAAATTAAAGCCATTTTTTAATATTAAAATTATATAATTTCGAAATAATGATTTTAAATAAAACCATTAATGCATGAATACCTGATTTGGTTTGAAATATAGCTTTTCCCTTTTGACTGAAAATTTACCAAATATTATTATATTTAATAAAAATCTAGAAAACATAATAATTTAACATTAATAAGTCATAAAAGTTATTTCTATTAAAAATATATAATTTTTTACATTAATCCCCATTTTCTGAATTCCAACCCCACAATTTTTTCATTACTTAATCATTTGTGGATATTTTTTCTTCATAACATGTTTTGATTCCAATATTTCTTTTTCAACCATGTGGTTTTTCCAAATATCAATAGCATAAATAATTACCTTATTTCATATAACTTACTCTCCGCGTTCATGAATCTATACTGGTTATTCCTCAAAAGATTTTTCTTCTTCCGACTAATCTTCTTCAAGGCTTAAAATATGAGAAGCAACCAAAACATATTTTCTTAAAAATTAATCATGAATTAAATCATTTTCCTTAGATTAACTTAGAGAAAAATAAATTTTATTGGTAATTTATGCAACATTATCTATCGTTTTATATGGTTCAATGAAATGTGGACCCAACTTCAATTTTTTCCAATATTTATAACACTTTTCCATGGAGATATTTTAATTAAACCACAATCACCTAACATTAAAAAAATATATTTACTCTTGTTATTTCTATAACATTACTACATAATATACGATTTCCTCATATTTTGATGAATCTCCTTTAACATATCATTCATTTCATTTATAATCTCGGGTCCCAACAAATTTATTTTACTTACTTCATCCCAATAATATTGTGTCTAACATTTCTTTCTATATAATTCCACAAAATGATTCATCTGTATATTGGAATTAAAACTATCATTCTAAGAAAACACAAAAATTAAATATGTCGATCACAACATCCCAATTAATGAATTTAATAATAATGAATCATTTTTTCCAAGGCCTAAAATGTTTTATTTAACTTCCCATAAGATTGAGGATGAAAATTTGTTCTAAAATTTAATCTATTACCCAATGACTTCTGAAGTTCTTTCAAAAAATTATATGTGAGCCTATGATCATGGCTTAATACAATAGAGATTAGAACTCCATGTAAGAATATTATCTTCTTGAGATATAGTCATGAAATATGATCCAAAGGAATAGTTTCTTTAATGGGATAGCAATGTGCAGATTCAGTTAATCGATCAACAATAAAAAAATCACATTATTACCTTAATATGTCCTTGGTAATTGAACAATGAAATCCATATTTATATTTTCATATTCTGACTCTAGTGCTAGAAAATTATAAATTAAAACCAATAGTAATTTTCATTCTTATTTAACTTATTAAAAAGTCAAACATTTTGTAATAAATTAAATAATATATTTATTTATTACATCCCACCAGTACTACCATTGAAAGTTTGTATACATTTTAGTACTTCCAAGATGAATAGAAAATGGGGAACTCTGATATTCACTTAAAAATTATCTTTTAAACTAGGAATCACAAAGAAAATATAATCTCTTTCCAAATATCTAAAAACATAACTCATCAAAGAAAAATTCTAGTAACTTTCCTTTCTTTATTATTTCTTCTTTTCCATGTAAATCATGGTCCCATATCTAAGCATTCAAAATTATGTCTGACAATGTATAGTACCCTAAAACCTGAAAAAATATATGAATTTCCTACATGCACAACATCAAGGATAAAATTCATCAAATAATTAACCAAAGGGTTATGTTATGATTGTAACATGGTTAATGTATCACTATATTTCTGACAAAAATATTCAACAACCATATTTTATTTTTCTGGATCGTAATAAATCATGAATTTATTATCTTTAATTAATTATATCTTTTTTCTCTAATTCATGCACAAATTTTTAATATTGAATATATACATCAATCATTTATCATTAGAATATATTTAATACTTTAATCTAATAATTTATGATTCACGTTTTTTAAATAAAAAACAACTATAACTAATTCCAAATCCTGTGTAGATAAATTTAACTCATTAGGTTTCAGTTTATTTGAAGTATAAGAAATTAATTAATTATTGTTTATTAAAAGAAAACCAAGTACCATCAATTAAGAATATTTGTAGATGAAAAATTCCCTATTTATATAAGAAAATTCCAAAATTTGAGCATTCACCAATCATATTTATAGTTACAAGAAAAAATAATTACAAAATTTCATTAAGATGAATTTAACATCTTCTTGAGTTAACTAGTATGTGGGATAGATAATCAACCAAAATTTTCAAAAAAAAACAGAATGTGATAAACCCCTAGTCCCAGAAAAATACGAACCACTTTGAAATTTTATTTCATTGATATTCCATACAAAATTTATTTTTAATTGTGTTTGTAATCAGTCTATTATTAGAAATAATATTCCAAAGGTAGGAAATTTTTTGCAATCATAATTCATGCATATTAATTTTCCATATAGTTTTTTTCTTTTAAGGCTTTAAAAAAAATCCTTAGGTTTATTTAATGATCATCATGAATTTTATAACATACCATTATATAATAAATAAAAACAACTAAAAAATAATCAAAATAGTAACTTAAAACTATATTTATAATATCCATAAATACAATTGGTGAGTTAGACACCCCAAACGACATAACTGCAAACTCATAATGCACATATCTAATCTAAAACACTGTATTTTAAATATAATCCTCATTCACCTTCAACTGATGGTGCCCTATCCTAAGATCAATCATGGAAAAATATTTTCCCCCTTGGGATATTTGAAAAATAATTAATATTATAAAAAGTAAAATTTTTCTTAATAGAGACTTTATATAAGGATTTATAATCAATTAAAAGACATATTTAAACATATTTATTTTTAAAAAATAAAATAGGATCCACCCCATAGTGAGGGGATCATATGAATGAATCATTTATTAATAAAATCGTTCAAGTTGTTTTTAAATTAAAAAAAATATACTTCATCCAATCAATAAGGGGGTTTTGAAATTGGCTATGCATCATTAACTACAAAAATAGTAAAATAAATTCTTGATCAGAAATAACACCTAGTAAATCACTAATAAATACATCCATATATTCATTCACTATAGGGACATAATTAATATAAACTATTTAATTATTTTTAATGACATGGTATATGTATATTTCACTGTTATATCTAACGAATTTCTTATCTTCTTGACATATTCCTCTATGGAAATTCTTGTTTCTCTTTAATATGGATTCCACCACTATTTATATCCTATATAAATTGTTCTATTTATGAAAAAAGTGTCTTATTTATAATTCTAACCATTATAGTATTCTAATTTATAAGGTAATTATCCTTCTGATACCTTCCTTCACCAGTATCCATGTTTCTACTATAGGAAACCATTATGATCATACATATATTAGACAAAGTGCCATGCTAATATTAAAATTCTATATTATTATAACCATAAATTATAATCTCTCTAGGGTATTCTATGAAAATTATTCAAACTTATAAAGTTTTATAAATATTGTTTCAAATAAAATCTATCTGAACCCAGATATAAAAATTATATAATATTTTTTCTTTGTATTATATTTTACTTTCTTTAATTCTAAAATATATTTTAGTTTTATAGTTTTAGATATCTATGTCTGAAATATTAAATAATAAACCCTTTTATTAAAAAATGGACTCATCCACTTGGTATATATTTTCCCCATAATATATTTTTTTTTAAAATAAAACAAGTTTTCTTCCTGAAATATATTCTTATATTTCAATTTGAATAATTTTTTATTTTATACTCAATCTTAAACACTAATAATTTTTTTTAAAAAAATTGGATGACCAAAAAATGCTCAGTAAGGGACATAAATGTTTAAAATCCATTAGTTGAATGAAAAAAATTAAATCCTTGGAAATTTTTACATTTATCACAATATTCTTTGAGTCTATAAAGTAAATTAAAAAATCGCACTTTTATCTCAGAAGAAAAAATTCTAGACCCCTAGGAATAAAATATAAATCCTTTTATGAAAGATAGAACATTATATTTATAACCCTTGATCAAAATAATTGGTGCATGGTAAAATCCATAGGAGAAACCTCCACAATTATATCCCTCCATCTATCATTTTAAGAAAAGGAACATTTCCCAATTCATTAGAGAGACATATCTGGCCCACCCACCATATAAGTTGTATCGGGCTCACTTATTATATAATATTTATTTGGGTCACCCATTGTATAAGTTATATAATTCTAGTTGATCATCATATATAATTATCAAGTACCATATTATATAAAATATTTTAATATTCCACCTTTTTATCTTAAATCCCTTGACAAATCAATTGATTCAATAAACAAAACCTTATCTGATATGAAAATTTATTTTGCTTTTAAAAACATTTTTTTAAAACTAAACTAAAAAAATAAAGATAATAAAGGTTTTTTTAAGAAAAATGGAATATTTAATGTAATAATAAAATAAAATATAATCTAAATCTGTGGGAAAATTTGTTGATTCTATATATTTAAAATAGAACATTTATTTTTCCTTCTGTATAGAATGTTAAAACATTTCATATTAAATGCATAAAAATATTCTTTTTAAAAAGAAATTTATGAAATAAAGAGGAGAAGTAAAATTTATTTTATAATTAATTTATAAAAATATAAATATATCCATAAAATAATTTTTAGAATATGAATATAGAACAAAAAGATTTATAAAATAATTCTTTAAAACATTTAAAGTTTTGTTTCAAGTTATCATGTACCTTACCTTGAGTCTGACTCATCACAAATGTTTTTTATCTTCTTGAATAATAAACTTATATTAATTGTTTACTTTCTTAAGAACCTTTTTCAATTTTATTATTATTATTATTTTATTTACTTCCCTACTAAATTAAATTACTTAATTATTTATGTTCATGTTTGTCATTTTGGGGCATTCAACTCATATGTCCAAAATTACGTCGGTAGGTTAACTAGGGTCAAAGATTTCATTATTACATTATTTCTAGAATAATAATAATGTCATAATTATCATTTTATTATATTATTTATTATTTTATATCCCACTATGTAATATGGTTATGAAAATTAAATTATGATACAATCATGTTGAAGGTAGTTCGTACGTATGCATGAGAAACATTTTCATTTTTCAAAGAGCTTGATGGAAAGAATGAGTATCATTGGATCTTTATAGAATTTTTATAATATTATAAATATAAAAATTATTTATTTAAATTAACTTATATATACCATCCATGTGATGTAGGGATGAAATATAAATCACATTACTTCATGGAGTATGTATTCCACAAATAAAAAGGAATTATGTTATAATTTTTCAAGGGATAGAAAGTTAATAAAATATATTATATATTATATTTATATAATTTTAATCATTTAATGAATATCAAATATATATGTGTGTGTGTGTTTGTGTTAAACCAGTCATTATAACCATCTAAGAGAGGTGGTGACAGAAAAAAATTACATCGGTTCTCGAGGTGGCAGTATGACAAACACATGAACGACAGTATAGTATCCCATTTGAATGAAGTGGATATGGATATAGGTTATTATATAAAAACCCCAAATATAGTAACCTAGAATCATTTTCTACTATATTATTTTTTAATAAGATTCAATGGATCTCATCTTAAATGACAAATCAATTTAGTAGTCTTGAAGAACCCTATACATACATGATTCCCCTTTTACATAGGAAATAAAATTTAAAACATTAAAAAAGGTTCGGTATACATGAAAATCATTAAAATATTTCTCTTCGTATCTTTGGTAAAGAAAACAAAATAAGGGTGTGATAATATTCTGAGTGAGGGTAAATTAAAATGGAAGCAATTTTGACTAAATAATGAATAATGCATATAGAAAGTAAATAACTAAAAAAACACGTCATCTAATCAATAACTTGAGAACAAAAAATGAACCCATGGATAATATCAATAGATTAATCTCATGGGAAGTATTAAATAAATTATAAATGATTAATATTTAATTTCATGATCTCAAGAATCATGTTAACATTACTTCCAAGGCCTTATGCCAAGATAGTTTAAAAACTAGTAATACAAAATAATCTTATTTAATATGTTTGGTCAACTAGTTTGTCTCATTATACATATCAATGTATCAAAGGGAAATGTAATTATAGGTCCCACATATCACTACGTTTCAAATGAATTCCTCATATATTTAATTATCAATTTAATTCCCAAAAAATATTATTTATTAATAATTTATTTTATTGAATAAAGAATATGAAATATAAATATTTCCCTAGTCAATCTAATTGATTTGAAAGTAAAATACTGTATGCATAAATGATATCTGATTTAGGAAATAATAATATCAATGATATAAATAATATAGAAATTTAATAGAAATGGAATGTCCAATAATCACAAGAAGGTGAATGTTTAATGATAAACTTAATAAAAAAAATTAGTAAGAGATAAAATATGATGATAAATTCATTAAAAAAAAGTATATTTTTTTGTAAAATAAAGTTTTTTAAATAATAAAATAAATTGGAATCCAAAAAAAGTAATATAATTTTTTATAAAAAAAATTCTTTGAAAATCATTGAAAACAAGTAGAAAAGGAAAAATATTGTCAAATATTTATGGAAGTGGGAAAATTCATTAATGTTGTATATATTAAAATAAAAATCATTTTGAATTTTTGTAAGGAAATTAGATAATGAACCATTTAGAAAACATTTTAAAGATTACACTATACCCTTTTAAAAATTTAAGGACCACCTAAAATTTCCTTAATAAATCATTTGAGAATTAAAAATGACTTTTATAAAACAATTCTGAAAAATATTGACAAGGAATAAAAATATACCGTATCTAAAAGAAATAAGATAGGCTTTGTTTTAAACATTAATTGAATTAAGTTAAGTTAAAAGGAAAATGAAATTTATTTGAAAATAATGAACACCATAACACATCAAGAGGATAGATAAAAAATATGAAGTTTATAATGGATATATAATAAGATTCCTTCAATGAAAATAATGGAAATCCTAAAAAGTAAAATAAATCATTACCAATTTCATAAATTTTAAATTGAATCCCACTAAAAGAGTAACTTTATTTGAACCAATAATAATCATTAATAAGTATATATTCATGTTAAGTATATTAAAAATATAGTATATAAGCCACATAAAAGTAAATATGTGAATAATAACAAATATGACTCAATAGAGTAGAAATTGGGATGAAATCCCTTTCAAAGATTGAACCATTGAAATAATAATTAGTCAATGAAGTTATTATGTGTATCAAATGAAATACACATAAAATATATTGACATAAATCATAAAATATTTAGAGTTTGATACAATCAAAATAATAACATATCAAATATAATGAAGAATTCATATAATCCAATAAAAATAAATTGAGTTAAAAAACCCCTTACATCACACATCCCTTTAGTTGGACGTTTTTTAATGTCACTAACTATGCCAAATTTCCTATTACCTTGATAATTAAGCCATATCTGACTAATCCTGAATGGAATTCCTGATCCCTATATGTTAGAAACTTGCACCCGGCATTATACATGAATCAAGAGGGAATAGTTTTCCCATAAAATAGTAGAAGATAGAGATACAATTATTTATGTCGACACTTCTTAAGGATAATGGGCCAGAATCAAATAGGTAAAAAATACACAAAACATTACAACATCAGGAGATACAACATCTATCAAGATAAAAGATCGGGAATCCAATGTAATAGGTGGGTCACATATCCATTTTTCACCTCCATCACTCCAAGTCCCAAGGATCAAGAATATCCACCACCTCTAACTAGTGCTTTCCCTTTTCTATGAATAGTAAAAACATAATCTACAAACACATGAAGGAAAAGTTAGGTGTTATCTAAGTAGTTGAGTAGGGTATCACTAAATTTCTCATAAATAGTTCCATAATAATAAACCATTTATGCTTTCAAGTTAAATAAAACAATTCATGGCATGGAGTTTACATATTTTCAAAAAGGAACCTGAATTAAAATAAAAAAGATGGTAGATATATCAAAATTGGATAAATTGAACATTTTATATAAAATAATTTATATAATTTAATTGGAATGAATAAAATAGTTCAAATCAATAGCATGTTATCATCAAATTAGATCATATCAAAGCGTTATGTAATAAGATCTATATTACATTATTTTTTGGTAATAGTATCATCAAGCTTCCCATTCATCGACCCATCTCAAGATATAATACACTCTTCAGTAGGATCATGGAATCGGGATACTCTATCACAACCCAATTAGGGGAACCATCATGGGAAATCATGATGAACAAGGTTTATCTTGTGTTTTCATCATCAATCCTTTTCTAGGGTGTTGTATTTCTAGCATGCTTCTCATAGTTACCTACCTAATACCTAGTATTACATTTTTATGAATAAAAAAAATCAATCATTCATGGTAAAAGAAATAATTTCAAACCAATTCAAAATACAATTTCCAAATTTTAGCTATCTTCATTCCATTACATTTTAAAACCAAATCATAGTTTTACATCAATTAATTTCTTAAAAATCATATATAAATTTAATCCATTCTACTCAAGGTTCATCATCAAATCAATTTCGATATCCGGACATCAATTTTCTCAAATCCACCCAACAAATTCAATTCCATTGAATTTGTGGGTTTCTCACAATATCCATGCACTTTTAAAAATATAACATAAAACTTCTAAAATATGTGTTTTTAAATAATTCAGAAACACATTTGAAATCAATCATGAAACATATGCTTTCAATTGTAGTTTAAATCCTTATGGAACCACCTACCTTCAATCCATAGATCCAATCAACACAACACCTAAAATGGGATCTACGAATGAAGAACGAAGGTTTATGATTTCTATGAATCATATTTAGGATCATGATCCATTAAAATGAAGAATATATCCATCAACGATATGATTTTATATCACTCTATAAAGGGGATAAAAGATGAAGAGATATATTAACCTAGGAGAGTAGATTAACTTACAATAAAAAGATCCAATGAGATCACCATATTATTGAACCACAAATAGATGGGATTAGAAGAGAAAATTCCACATCTTCGGAGATATTAATTACCATATAATCATAATAGGGTCATATAGGGTGATTATGGGTTAAACTGGCAGTCCCCAGATTATAAACATATTTTTGGAGAATTAATTTCCCACTTTCATAGTTTATTGGAGGGGGCACATGGTTAAACAAACCATGACCGTTAATTTTGATCCCCTATGATTTGGGGTGTATGAATTCCCCTATAAGTGTGTAGGGTTTAGAAAACTATGGTCCAACCCTGAATCCTATACTATTTGGGGTGTACATTTTTCACTATGGTGTGAATAGTTTGGGAAAACTGTGCGCCAACTATGAACTGCCCAAAAAGGTTACAAAGTTTCCCAAACTTCACCCAATACACCCTGAGACAAGACCCAACCAAAAGAGGTTCAAATAAGATATGAAAATTACCTAAAATAAGGTAACTATATTTTAAAACCTCCCCACCATAAAAACTTTGTGTCTCCATAATGCCTATCATGAGAGCTTCATATCAAAGAGGTGAGTCCATTTATCCCTCATCAATGCATCATGATCCCAGGTCTCATGTGAATCAGAACCATTATTTCATAGAACATGGATCAAAGGTATAACCTTTTCATGAGGAACCATTGTATCAGAATCAATAATCTTGATTGGATGCTCACTCAAAAATACATTGGGTTCTACATCAAGATCTTACCATCTCAATACATTATAGGGGTCATAAATATACCCCCTAATCTGTGATACATGAAACACATTGTGGATCAAAGTCAACTATGGTAGAAATTATAAATGGTATTTCTATTTTTGCACCCACTCAAAAATCTCAAAAGGTGCCACATATTTCATCACAATATTTACCAGTTCGCAATGACGGCATTGACCCAATCTAGGTGAAACTATAAAAAACACCTAGTCACTAATATAAAACTCTAAATGCCCCTGATAATGATCTGATTAATACTTATATCAGTCTTGTATCATCACCTCGCTCGGATTAATCAACAGAATATTTATTGTTATCTCTTTTAATAAACATGATTTAACCAAGGAAGCGTCACTAATAACTTACTAACTCATCATATAATTACATAGAATGCCATAAATGGAATTTAAAGTATCCTTAATTATATCATACTAGTAATTGTTTTTATAAAAAACTCATCAAATCCCTAATAGTCATCCCAAGCTCCGCCAAAGTCTAGAATGTAAGCACAAATCATGTCCCCAAGAATCTATGCATCTCCTTTTTTTCAACCATCTACAGATGATATTCCATTCTTTAACTCTATTGGGACACAATTTACTCTAAGAGGCCTCTTAAAATAAAATAACTAAAATGAGGGTCCCTGTTAGAGACTATAACATGTAGAACTCCATGCAATATGATGATCTCTTTTACATGGAGACTTCCTAAGTCCCCACTAATGGTTATATGTTGAATTGGTATCAAGTGAGATTATCTAGTAAACCTATCTATAAAACCCCATATCATAATACTCTTCTAAGGGGTATGTGGTAATCCAACCATGAAATCCAATAAAATCTCATCCCACTACCAAGTAATCCTTGGAAGTGAATGAAGAAAACCTGATGGTCTCTACTGTAACACCCTGAGATTTTATGAAAAATATTCTTTTTAATTTCATTAATGTCTTGTGTTGTATGCTACACCAAAAGGATCTTGCACAACACGCATCACTGGATTGCCTTTCATTACATGCAATCGCGATCTTCCTCGATAGCGTGTGTAGTACACAAAACCGAGTTTCACTAAACGAGATATTATTATAATATTATTATGAACTAGCCGTTATGAATAGTAATAACCACTTTTTGAAATTTTGTAAATTTTATTTTTCAAAATAGACTTCATTTATGGATTCGGAATATCGAAATTAGCTTAGGGTGATATTTTGGTACTTTTCGGATAACTATCATTTTCTGATGAATAGTGAAAATTACTAAGTTTTAATTAAAATCAACATTTTTAATCGAAATAATTAATAGTGATAAATTTTTAATTTTAGTGGTTTTAAAGTATATTTAGAATATATTTTTACATTTAATACAATTTTGGTCATTGGATGTAATTTCACATTTAAACCAGACATAAACAAGTGTCAATCTTTTGATAGTTATTATCTCATAAGAACAAGCTATTTGTTTTGACGACGGGAATTAATTTTTAAATTAATTAATGCAACTGATATGTTTTTAATTTTGTAAAATAGACATCATTTTTGAGTTCATAATATCAAATATATCTTACGCCTAATTTTTGGTAATTTTCTGGAAACTTTCATTTTTTGATGAATAGTGAAACCACTAAGTGGTTGTTAAAAAAAATGAATTTTTCATTAAACATAATTTTACCGCTTCTGTGAGTGGAATTTCAAAAATCCGAGAGACACGGTTGATGTCAGTAAGTAAAATGTGGTTCAATGAGATGAAAATAATTTTTGGTGAATAGTAACTTTTTAATTTTTTTTACCACAGTTAAAAGTATATAGGGTAATCAAGGGTAAAAATGATATTATTATTACCCTAACACGTGTCCAAATTCTATTGGATAAGTGTAATTCGACCAAAAACAACCTTAGGAATAAAATATGACCATTTAGGCCCACTTGGAGTATATTAGGACATTTATTATTATTTAATTCAAAGAAGAGTTAAAAGAGTTAAAATCAATGTTTATTTACTAAAACATTTTTAATATAGGGTTACACATAAGATAAATTCGATTGTAAATATTCATAATAAATCTAATAAGATTTCCTACATAATGATATTTTATTTATAGTTTTTAGATATTAAATAAATTAATTTATCTATGACACAATGATGATGCAGTAATTACCATAATAGTGAAAAATTAGAATAATTGATATTATAAATACCCAAATAAAAATAATTTGAGACTCTTTATGAATTAAAGTAATTTTCTAGGTTAATATGTCATGTTAGGATTGATTTAATTAACTTTTGTCGAAGTAATAATTCTGTTATGAGTTTCACAAAAATCAACTATTGAATAGTGTCAAAATTGACATAAAATAATTTTTAAAACAAATATTATATTATTGATTGTTATTTTATACCGAAAAATCTATGGTTCGGCCAAGATACTTATATCATGATAGGTGTATCATTAATGAACCACTTGGGGGTCTCTTGGATGTATGTGATATGTTTATTAACTATATAATATAAAAATACAAAGTGACATGGTAAATGTCAATCTAATTAACTAAGAGTTAAAACTAAAAGATAAGGTTAATATAATGACCTAAACTTGTCTAAATTCTATTGGATGAGAGGATTTAGACCCATCCCCACCATAGCTTCTAAATAACTCAATTTGGAGCTATTAAAAACCGAATATGACTATTATAATAAAATAATATTTTTAGTTATACCAAAGGTGCCCCTCTCCTCCCTTATAAAAGGGCACCTCCTCCCTCTCTTCCTCACACCACTTTGAGCCTTCAATATCGTCTAAACCCTTCCAAATTCTCTTCTCCACTTTCGTAGAAACATCCTAGTGGTCCTGGTCTTCTTCAAAGACCAATTTTAGTGCCCTAAGAGGAGGACTCAAAGAGTCGCATCAAAGAAGAAGTAATGTCTGTTACCGATTCTTTCAACTTTATTTATTCTTCCACTTCTTCTTCTTAGGTTGTTCCATTATGAAGTAATAACATGAGTATCACTCATATACTGATATGTTACTATAAGTATGAAGAAACCCTATTTCACCATCTATCCATCCTACGGAAAACGAAATCACCGTGCGTGCATACGTACGGAATCCGGTCTCCACGCCGTGGTGTAATCTATTTTTCACCACCACCTTACTTGGATGGATATAATGGTGTACATAATAACTATATATGATTATTGTAAAGTGATATTGATTCTGAAATAGTATACATACACTCCAATATAATTCAACGATCATGAGAACGATATCATTGCTCGTGCGTACGTAGGGACTACCGTCTCCACGACGCGATAAGTTTCATTCTCCATGTTAACCATTCATGAGTGATTATAAAGTATATATAATAAGTAATCATGAAATATATGACATAATAATGATACTGGATTTATGTGTATATATATGTATTTCATCTACTTAATTCCATTCAACTCAATAAGGAAACGAAAATAGCGTTCATGTGTACGTACGGCCTACCGTCTCCATGAACGGTGTATTTCTTTCCATTTACTGATCTATTATATTTATGTATATTCTGAATATATATTATATATAAATCATGTTTTATATTCTGTAATTAAGTAATCATGATCTAAGTAATCATATGAATAATTACAAGTCAAAACACGGATGACAAATGAAACGATTTTACCCAAAACGCTCTTTAACATGGAATTTACAAAAGAACGGGTAAAATAAAGTCATAAGTGAACCATATATGATATCATAACAGTAAGTATGATTCTGTAATAATTCAATGACATTATTTAAATCATTATATAGGAGTTTCGGACACTTACGAAGGAAATTGGACCTAAGGTAAGGGAAAATATCACAATCTCATTTTTATCTGAGATTGTTTATACTTTGGTATTTACTGGGGTGTATTTTATCATCCACATCCATGTTTCCTCAATATTTAATATTATTTCCATCCACTTAAAATTTTTTAAATCCAATTTTACCCTTCGGTGAGTTTTTAGTAAAATATATGAAAGGAATCTTTTGTCGTTTTTCATACGAGTTACTTTTTGACTTTTCTGACAAAAGTACAAGAAGAATTTTTTTTTAACTTATACAGCAAGAATGGATTTTTATAAAATAATTTCCATGAAGCTTCCTTTAAGTGTTTTTATTTTTATTTTTAATCAACTTCTTTTAGTTCAAAATTATATGACATGTTATGAAAGGAAAATGTTTTTGAACCAGAAAGGATATTTTCCTCAAGAATGGAGTTCAAGTGTTTTATCAAAATTATTTTCCATCTAAGATAATATAGGGTTCTATTTCAATCCCTATTATTACATTGATTTTATTATGTTGTGATGGAATTATTTTTATGAATTCCTTTATCTTATATGAATTTTTTTATGATGTCACAATGTTTAAGAATCCCATTTTTATTACATGGGTTATGCAATGATGTATGATTTCTGATTTTTTGGCACACATAAGAATGGTATCATTATTTTATGGGTGGGACCTATATCTCCCTCCAATGCATTGGGTAAAGATTTTATATCTCATGAGATAGACATGGCTGGAACGGCAGGTTAAACCGGTTCAGTGAAATAGGACTGAAACGAGGAGTGAACTCGGTTCAAAAATGGTATTTGTCCACTAAGATAGTCTTGGCAATGAGTCTTGACTAATAAGAAATGATATCTATGATTATGTTTGTATTACACAAAGTTTCATGTTTTATGTTATGATTATTGGGATTACATTTCAGTACTATGATTTATCCCATGTTATGATATTATGATCACTTTTTCTGGTTAAGATTTCCAAAAATGTTATGTCCTTATGAATATGATATGATTGATATTTCTTTTGTTTCCCTTACTGAGCATTTGAGCTCACCCTTTTATGTTTTATTTTCCTTAGGATATAAAGAAAGGTTTTATGTAAAAAAAAGGAAGATCTTTATGGGATATTTTGAAGATCTTTCACCATGATTAGAAGATTATATTCTGAGTTTCCAAAGACGCTAAACTATTACGTTCCTTGTGTGTGTGTTTTTGTTATGTACTAAGTATTCCACAAAAGCAATGTAATGTCCACGTACGTTAAGAATCGGGTCTCTATAGTTGGTATCAGAGGAAAGGTATAGTCAACCTTTGGAAACTAGGATGCGAGAACTTTACTGAGGTCCCTAGAGACATTTCTAAGGTATGTCTAGGGATGTCCCTAAGGTTAAGTATATGTATAGATTATAGTACTAAAATTATGGTAACCTAAGATGTTAGATATTGAAGGTACTCCCCCTTTATTGTATTGTTTTCCCGAGCATGATTTTTGCCTCTCACACTATTATTTTTGGGTTTTAGATGCTGGATGAACCCAAAGGAACCGTGTTGATCAATGCAATGGACAATGAAATGATTGTCCTCCCGAACAAACAAATGTTATGGGAGATGGAGTGCAAAATCTTATTGCTATACTTACACAAGCTATGAATCATTCTGGACATCCAAATGATAAGAGAAGGGAAAAATATTCTATTGAATCCTTCATGAGGCAACGTCCACCTTCTTTCAGTGGTTCTTCTGATCCACTTGTTGCTGAACAATGGATAAGTACCACTGAAAAGATATTTTCAGTTCTTCAATGTTCTGAACATGATAAAGTCATCTTAGCAGTGTATCGTTTGGAAGGTGATGCTGATCAATGGTGGAATCTTATAAAGAATACGAGGCCAAGAGATGAAATTGAGTCCATGGAATGGGACGAGTTCAAGAACTTATTTTTCAATAAGTACTTCCCTCGTATTCTTCGAACAAAGATGAAGAAGGAGTTTCTTGAAATAAAGAAAAATGATGATGAATCTGTTGGTATATACGAAGCGAATTTTACAAGGCTTGAAAGGTATGCATCTGGATTTATCATCCAACCTGAAAGTAATGTTGATCGATTCTTCAGTGGCTTAAAACCAAATCTTCGAAGGGAATTAGCTATAAGAGACTTCAGTATCTATGAAGAAATTGTGCGTTGTGCTATCAAGGTAGAAATGGAATTTGTTTTTACTTATCCATCTCATAGTTTTGACAAGAAACGAAAGATGGAGTTCAAGGAGAAATCTCAGAATAATGGTGAAAAGAATATGAATGTTTCCTTATGCTCAATGTTTGGAAAGAAGCATGGTGGAGATTGTCTTAAAGGGACTAGAAAATGTTTTAAGTGTGGAAAAGAAGGTCATCGAGCAGCTGAGTGTCGAAGTAATGGAAAAAGGGTTTCTAATGATGATAATACAGAAAAGACTACAGAGAACTCTCCACCAAAACTTCAATTCTTCAAGTGCAAGGAAATGGGGCATTATGCTAATAAATGCCCTAATCCACGGGTTAATGATGATCAACGTGAGCAACCTCTTAAGGTAAAGGATAAAGGGAAGTCTCATGCAATCACTATTTGTGATGTTGAGTATAAAAATGATGTTGTATAGTGATTAAGTGTTTATGTAATGGGATTTCAAAATAGTATCATGGAATCTCATGTATGGTATTGTGGAATTTTGGAATATCTATGTATTCATTTTCAATAATTATATGGTACTGGTTACCATGAAAATGTGATTTAAATATTTTTGGAACGTAGATGATATGCACATAATGAAGGGATAAGAAGATAATGAGTTGTTTGATTGTATTCATGAGTTCATGATTGATATAATGACTAAGTGATATCATGGTTTGAGTATATATAATTTTGAGGATTTTGGTATGTGGAAAGAGTTAACTTTTAACAGCATTCATGTTTTCACTAAGGTTCAATGGGTATTCATTCATCAAGAGAACACATGATTAAGGTATTCACATGTTTTTAATTTGACCAACAAGATATATCTTATGATATATGGGAGATAAATGATGGAATTCACGTGATTGTTATGTGACATTTTAAGTAATCATTTTCATTATACTATGAGCTTGGACCGAAGTATTTTAGATAAGCCTAAAGATTGGAATGGATTATGTTGGACATAAGTTAGTATTGTTTAAGGATAGAACTTTTTTTCGATTTTAATGATCGGATGTTATAGTAATATAGTTTTAGAAAAAAGACAACCTGCAGGACGGGCGACATCCCATCGCGTCGGACAAGGCTATGGGAATCGAACCCACAACCGAAGTGCGACTGGCCTTTATCGCCTACCACTGGCCTACAAGAAGTCCCTATTTAGTAGAAACTAGTTTTATTATATTAAGCAGTATGATATATGAAGTATAAGTCAATTTTAAAAACCATATATGATTAATGTCATTATAGATGGACTTATGTATTTTTTTGATAACTTTTCTAACCTTTTGTTTGAGACAGATGAAATGACCCATAATTCTATCACATTATCTGCTAACACATCACGAATGACAAATTCAACTTCATTTCTTTAAGAGATGAAGTGGAAATTGTCCAAAGAACTACCAACGGTGAGACTATACCAAAATCCCGAAAGTATTTCTTCTAATTCCAATTTCATCAACTTTAGGGAAATGATCTTGAAAACCATAAATGTTGTCCTAGTGATCTTATATCTGATGAATTAGATGGTGCCTTAGATCATCACAAATTTATGGCTTTGTGATTGCTGGCTTTTCCATAGCCATGTTCTCTACCACTCTCCATCAGAATATGATGGTTAGATTTCTCTTCCATATCCATATTTTCACCTAGGTGGAAACCCAGTGATTATTTTATTTAGGTAACCATTAAGTTCATAATTTTGTTTTTAAAGATTGGTTTTGGTATTCCTTTTTACGATGTGGGTTTCTATTAAAGAAACTTTCTAGTAGTAAACCATTTATAACCCCGACGAATTTCGAGGGCGAAATTCATTTTAAGGGGGGTAGAATGTAACACCCATAGATTTTATGAAAAATATTCTTTTTAATTTCATTAATTTCATGTTTTGTATGCTACACCAAAAGGATCTTTCACAACACACATCCCTAGCTTGCCTTTCATTACATGCAATCACGATCTTCCTCGATAGCGTGCGTAGTACACAATACCGAGCTTCACTAAACGAGATATTATTATAATATTATTATGAACTAGCCGTTATGAATAGTAATAACCACTTTTTGAAATTATGTAAATTTTATTTTTCAAAATGGACTTCATTTTTGGATTCGGAATATAGAAATTAGCTTAGGGTGAAATTTTGGTACTTTTCAGATAACTTTCATTTTCTGATGAATAGTGAAAATTACTAAATTTTAATTAAAATCAACCTTTTTAATCCAAATAATTAATAGTGATAAATTTTTAATTTTTGTGGTTTTAAAGAATATTTATAATATATTTTCACAATTTAATACAATGTTGGTCATTGGATGTAATTTCACATTTAAAGAAGACATAAACAAGTGTCAATCTTTTGATAGTTATTATCTCTTAAGAACACGCTATTTGTTTTGACGACCGGAATTAATTTTTAAATTAATTAATGCAACTCATATGTTTTGAATTTGGTAAAATAGACATCATTTTTGAGTTCATAATATCAAATATATCTTAGGCCTAATTTTTTGTATTTTTCTGGAAACTTTCTTTTTTTGATGAATAGTGAAACCACTAAGTGGTAGTTAAAAAAATGAATTCTTCATAAAACATAATTTTACCGCTTTTGTGAGTGAAATTTCAAAAATCCGAGAGAAACGGTTTATTTCAGTAAGTAAAATGTGGTTCAGTGAGATGAAAATAATTTTTGGTGAATAATAACTTTTTACTTTTTTTACCATAGTTAAAAGTAAATATGGTAATTAAGGGTAAACATGATATTATTATTATCCTAAAACATTTCCTAATTCTATTGGATAAGTTTAATTCGACCAAAAACAACCTTAGGAATAAAATATGACCATTTAGGCCCACTTGGATTAGATTAGGACATTTATTATTATTTAATTCAAAGAAGAGTTAAAAGAGTTAAAATCAATGTTTATTTACTAAAACATTTTTAATATAGGGTTATACATAAGATAAATTCGATTGTAAATAATAATTAGAAAGATAATAAGATTTAATAAATAATTATATTTTAATTATAATTTTTAGACATTAAATAAATTAATTTATTTATGACACAATGATGATGCATTAATTACCATAATAGTGAAAAATTAGAATAATTGATATTATAAATACCCAAATAAATATAATTTGAGACTTTTTTTGAATTACACTAATTTTATAGGTTAATATGGAATGTTAGGAATTATTTAATTAACTTTGGTCGAAGTAATCATTCTGTTATGAGTTTCACAAAAATCAACTATTGAATAGTGTCAAAATTGACATAAAATAATTTTTAAAACAAATATTATATTATTGATTGTTATTTTATTCCTAAAAATCTAAGGTTCGGCCAAGATACTTATATCATGATAGTTGTATCATTAATGGACCACTTGGGGGTCTCTTGGATGTATATGGTTTGTTTATGAACTATATAATATAAAAATACAAAGTGACATGGTAAATGTCAATCTAATTAACTAAGAGTTAAAACTAAAAGATAAGGTTAATATAATGACCTAAACATGTCTAAATTCTATTGGATGAGAGTATTTCGACCCATACCCACCTTATCTTCTAAATAAATCAATTTGGAGCTATTAAAAACCGAATTTGACTTTATAATAAAATAATATTTTTATTTATACCAAAGGTGCCCCTCTCCTCCCTTATAAAAGGGAACCTCCTCCCTCTCTTCCTCACACCACTTTGAGACTTCAAGCTCGGCCAACCCCTGACAAATTCTCTTCTCCACTTCGGTAGAAACCTCATAGAGGTCCTGGTCTTCTTAAAAGACCAATTTTAGTTCCCTAAGAGTAGGACTCAAAGAGGCTCTTCAAAGAAGAGGTAATGTCTGTTACCGATTCATTCAACTTCATTTCTTCTTCCACTTCTTCTTCTTAGGTTGTTCCATTATGATGTAATAACATCAGTATCACTCATATACTGATATTTTATTATATGTATGAAACAACCCTATTTCACCATCTATCCATTGTACAGAAAACGAAATCACCGCACGTGCGTACGTACGGAATACCGTCTACACGCCGTGGTGTAATCTATTTTCCACCACCACCTAACATGGATGGATATAATGGTGTACATAATAACTATATATGATTATTGTAAAGTTATATTGATTCTGAAATAGTATACATACACTCCAATAAATTTCAAGATCATGACAATGATATCATCGCTCGTGCGTACTTACGGACTACCGTCTCCACGACGCGATGAGATTCATTCTCCACGTTAACCATTCATGAATGATTATAAAGTATATATAATAAGTAATAATGAAATATATGACATAATAATGATACTGGATTTATGTGTATATATATGTATTTCATCTACTTAATTCCATTCAACTCAATAAGGAAACGAAAACAACGTTCATGCGTACGTACGGCCTACCGTCTCCATGAATGGTGTATTTCTTTCCATTTACTGATCTATTATATATTTGTATATTATGAATATATATTATATATAAATCATGTTTTATATTCTGGAATTAAGTAATCATGATCTAAGTAATCATATGAATAATTACAAGTCAAAACACGGACGACAAATGAAACGATTTTACCCAAAACGCTCTTTAACATCGAATTTACAAAAGAACGGGTAAAATAAAGTCATTAGTGAACCATATATGATATCATAACAATGATTATGATTCTGTAATAATTCAATGGCATTATTTAAATCATTATACAGGAGGTTCAGATACTTACGAAGGAAATCAGACCTAAGGTAAGGTAAAATATCACAATCAAATTTTTATCCGAGACTGTTTATACTTTGGTATTTACTGGGGTGTATTTTATCATCCACATACATATTTCCTCAATATGTAGTATTATTTCCATCCACCTACAATTTTTTAAATCCAATTTTACCCTTCAGTGAGTTTTTATTAAAAGATATGAAAGGAATCTTTTGTCGTTTTTCATACGAGTTACTTTTTGACTTTTCCGAAAAAAGTACGAGAATAATGTTTTTTTAACTTATACGGAATGAATGGATTTTTATAAAATAATTTCCATGATTCTTAATTTAAAAGTTTTAAAGTTATTTTTAATCAACTTCTTTTAGTTCAAAATTATATGACATGTTAAGAAAGGAAACTATTTTTGAAGTAGAAAGGATATTTTCCTCAAGAATGGAGTTCATGTGTTTTATCAAAATTATTTTCCATCAATGATAATATAGGGTTCTGTTTCTATCCCTATTATTAAATTGATTTGATTATGTTGTGATGGAATTATTTTTATGAATTCCTTTATCTTATATGAATTTTTTTATGATGTCACGATGTTGAAGTATCCCATTTTTATTACATGGGTTATGCAATGATGTATGATTTAGGATTTTGTGGCACACATAAGAATGGTATCATTATGAGATGGGTGAGACCTATATCTCCCTCCAATGCATTGGGTTAAGATTTTATATCTCATGAGATAGACATTGCCGGAACGGCAGGTTAAACCGGATTAGTGAAACAGGACTGAAACGAGGAGTGAACTCGGTTCAGAAATAGACTTTTTCCACTAAGATAGTCTTGGCAATAAGTCTTGACTAATAATAAATGATCCTCTATGATTATGTGTGTATGCCACAAAGTTTCATGTTTTAAGTTATTATTATTGGGATTACATTTCACTACTATGATTTATCCCATGTTATGATATTATGATCTCTTTTGCAGGTTAAGATTTCCAAAATGTTATGTCCTTAGGAATATGATGTGATTGATATTTCTTTTGTTTACCCTTACTGAGCATTTGAGCTCACCCTTTTATGTTTTCTTTTCCCCATGATATAAAGAAAGGTTTTAGGTAAAAAAGGAAGATCTTTATGGGAGATGTTGAAGATATTTCACCATGATTAGAAGATTATATTCCGAGTTTCAAAGACACTAAACTATTATGGTCCTTGTGTGTGTGTTTTTTTTATGTACTAAGTATTTTGCAAAAGTAATGTAATGTCCATGTACGTTAAGCTTCGGGTCTCTATATCTACTGCTCAACCATAACATGTTGTAAAATATAACAATGAGAAACAATGTTAGGGAAGACTCATCTCCTACCCAAAGACAATAATCATCACCATATATCATAGAACATATTCATAGTACCTGGGTGAACCACTCACTTAAAATTATAAAAATCCTTTAATAGAGACTTTATTATATGAAAAGGCATAACATACCAGTTTTGAAAACATAAGAAACCATCATTGGAGTATGACCACTCTACTATAGTATCCCCACAATAAAGAGAGTCTATAATACCATGTAATTCAACATCATGTTTGTTCTCCCAAATAATCTTCCTAAGAAGTACATAAGTCTACCAAAACTTTTTCAAAATAATATTGGTAACATAATTCTAGAATTCAATATTCAACTTATAAAGAGAGACCCTAGATTCTACTCTTTTGATGATTATTTTATGTTATTGTCTGGAATTTTCCTTCTCAAAGCATCTTTGATGACAGTTCTCTTACCAGGGGTGTATGAAATTTCAAAATCAAATGAAAATAGGTACTCCCCCATTTCCTCTATTAGAGGTTCAAATATTTTATAGATAAGGTATAACATAATATTTTGTGGTTTTAATTAATAGTAAACCTTTCTATGAAAAAGTAATGTCGCTAAATAATAAGAGAAGGCATCATGGATGTGAGTTCAAGATCATGGGTCAAATAATATTTCTCATATGGACTATGTTTTCTAGAACCGTAAGCTACCACGTGATTACCTAATATAATGAAACCACATAAACCCCCACCTGATACATCACAAAAGAGAAAATTACCCATCCCAGCCTCTGGAAGAATCAATCTTGGTTTAAAATTTAAAATACATTTTAACTCATCAAAATATCTCTGAAATTTTACATCCCATAATAATTTCACTCCCTTCTGAGTGATATTGGTCATTATAGAAGTAAAATTTATGAAATATTTAACAAACCTGTAGTAATATCCGAAAAAACCCAAGAATATTTGTATCTCAAAAAAATTATGTAGTTTCTACCATGTCATAATGGATTTCAATTTCATAGGATCAACTAAAACACTACATACTGAGACCATATGTCCAATGAAATTAAGTTCTCAAGTCCATAAATTACCTTTTGAAAGCTTCCCAAAAATTTAAAGATTTCTCAAAATTTTCAGAACATCCCTCTAATGATGCACATGATCCTCCTCGGTTTTGGAGTAAACCAAGATACCTTCCAAAAATACTTCCATGAATTATTTGAGGTACTTGTGTAATCTCCTATTCAGTATCTCTATGAAGACTACATTTGAACTAGTTAGACCAAATGGCATAACCATATACTCATATTCTCTATACCTACTATTAAAGGAATTTTTCAAAATGTTAGATTATTTAACTCTCAACAACTGATATCTATATTGATGATCATTTATAACCACATTTACCCTTTCATCTAATAAAAAAAATCATCTCTCCAAGGAAATAAATACTTTTTCTTCACTATAACTTGATAGAGTTTCTGGTAATTGGAATATAGGTGATGTGTTCTATAAAAATTTTTCACAATGAGAATAGGCACCGCCCAATGTGACATACAAGGGCATATAAATAATTTACCTAAAAAATATTTATTTGAGATTTCAACTCTTTCAAATATTCTAGTGTCATGTAGTAAGAAGGAATATAAATTGGCTAAGTAATAAGTACCAAATAAATAGAGAACTCCAATTCATTAAGTGGTGTAATACTAGAGAAATTATATGTAAATAAATCATAAAACTAAAAGATAACTTGGGGGATATAATCACTCAATGATTCTCAGTCTAGATCAAATGAAAAAACCAATATTACCCTGAACAAATTTGAAAAAGTAGGTATGGCTCTACATGACCATGAGTTCCATTCTCCCTAAAAAGCATGGAACACCCCATCAAGTATAGTAAAGGAGACCCATTAAAAATAGCATTCAATTCTGACCTTCTGAACAATCATCCAATCCATCCCAAATATTTCATCATGAACTTTCATGTCAAGAACTATAAAATTCTAGGTAAGATCAATCTCAAATAAAGAGATAACACAATATAGAAACCTAAGACCGCTCTCTCACTTTATTCTAAGGGTCATAGTAATATCCATCACAAAAGAGAGAGTTTCTATATCAAGTTTTAGTAGGTTAAAACTATGAGTCAATATAAATGGGTGAGATTCACCAATATCAAAAAAGGTAGTCACCATAGATGTAACTATAGTGACGGTACCTCTCACAGTCACTGGACCCACATCAATTTCCTCTGGAGACTCTTCCACTACATGAAGAAGCATTGTTCTAGATGCCTCTCGTAAGAAATTCTTACTTCAATAACAATATGATTTCACCATATTAAATTTCATTGTGGATTCTTCCATGCCACTTTACGATGTAGAAAAGATAAAGAATAGCTTCTAAAAGTGAAATAAGTGATTTCATGAACAATATATATTAGGTACCTCATTGAAAACCTGTTTTCCATTCCCAACCATTCCACGCTAATATAAAGTCAATAGGCCTCTTCCATTCACTATAGGCGGTATAGATTACTCCTACTATCATGATCCTTCATAAGACTCATCACACATTCTCTTTCATTTATTGTAACACATAGATATACCACTAGGAGAATGTGGAAATCCCATCAACCCTATAATGATCCAGGATTTACATACATGTATATTACATCATTTTATATTAATATTACTAAATTAAAAAAATACATGCCTTAGGACAATAATGGTTTTTTATTTAGAAATTTGGAAACAAAATCTTCTATCCTGGTCAAAGATCTTCATCATATCCCACAAAGATCTTTACCTTTATTACATCTACCTAAAAACTTTCTTCATATCCTATGAAATGGAAACATAATAAAGGGACGAGATAAAAAGATCATTAAGTGTAAATAAAGGAAATGTGTAATCCTAATATGAACTAAATGGTATAGAACATTTGAATAACATTTGAATATCATAACCTACATATTAGAGATCATTATTAATATTGGCAGTTCATAAGTAATAAATCTTAAGAAAATAAAGAATATAATACATGGAATCATAATATAGGAATAAAAGATATAATTTTAGGAATTCATATTATAATAGAAAATTTTATGTCAAGGATACCTACCCAGACCATTATAATACTTAAGCCTTTGGATATTGCCCATCAACATGCTTTGGTCTTGGGTTAACAACATACGTACCCTATTACTTTTAGGCTTTGGCTACAACCTATGTACCTTCTTTTCTTCAGGATTGGTCTATAACCTGTTTACCATCAAACTTTTATTATTGGGCTACAACCCATATACCTTCTTTTTTTGGTCATGGGATACAACCCATGTACCCTTTTCCTTTTAGGATTGGGATACCACCCATGTACCTTATTATTTTTGGTCTTGAGCTACAACCAGTGTGAACACAAAGATCATATACAACTTATCATTACCCAATGCATTAGAAGGATATATAGGTCCCCCACTTTTCATAGTTAAATCATATTTACATGTACCGAAAAATCATAAATAATAATTTCTTAACCCATGAAATCAAACGAGTATAATAAAAATATAATCATATCATAACCTATTTAAAAAAGATATTAGTTTCATAATTATTTCATCAAAATCATAACATGTTAATGAGAAATAAATTTCATTAACTTATAACCCATGAAAGATAAATGGGTTTCATAAAGACCACGACATCAAGCATATCCCTTTCATAGAAATAATATTAATGTAACCTTTGGATAATTTAATATAAGGGATTTACTAACATCAACGTATGTTATCTTAGATGTAAAATATATTGGAAGGATATTTTGAACACATTTCTTGAGAAAAATATCATTTCTTCTTTGAAAAGGGCACTTTAAACCATAAAACATTTTGAAAACCATTTTCCTTAAAAACATATAAAAGAAGAATTAATAACTTTTTAAAAAAATCATTGAAAATATGTTTAAAATGAAATTTTGTTGTAAATTAAACTTTTAAAAAAGAAAATAAATCATAAAATAATTTAAATCAGGTAAAATCATACATGTCATATGAGGTGAAGAAAACATTCATTTTTTTACAATAAAAAGGTTCGAAAAATGGCTCATTAAAAAGAGATAATAATATAACCATTAAAAAATAGGTAAAATAAAAAAATGTAAAAATTCCTTTTAATGATCATATTATGTTAGTATAATATTCTTGGAAACCATTTTTAGAAAAAAAAAATTCGAAGGAACATATATTTCCAACAGAAGAGAGGGTAATGTCGGGCTTTCTTAAAAACAAATTATTAACTTTATTATGTACCCAAGATTGTAAAAATGGTTATAATACATTGATATTTCTTAAATAATTAGAGGATAAGTAAAATCATTTGTTTTCTTGAGATATGGATCATAATATTTCTTCAAATATTCATAATCATTAACAATCTCGAAAAGCGATGAGATTGTTTCAATACAAATTTACCACTTGGTTATAGTGGATTATACTTTCAATGTAAGAAAATGAAATTAAATTAAGCTTTAAATATCATTAAAATAACGGGATTAATGATATAACATATAAAATGGAAGTATATACACCTAAAAAATAATTTAATTCTATAATGAAACATGAGTCTCTAAGAAGGCAATTGGAGACAAAACTGTTTTCTAATTTTGTAACTTCTGAAACATAAACCCAATAAAAGAAATATAATAAAATTTATATGAAAATAATCATAAATTTATGTATAAAAATAATTGAATGCATACATGGTAATTATAATAACCACAAAAAATTAATGTGTGGTGAATAAAGAGTGTATCTCACCAAAATAAAAAGTGAGATGAAATTCCCTCACATTGTTCTTTGACTCTCATTATTCTCATTAGAAAATCATAATTAATAAATATAAATTTATTATAAATATATAAAAGAAACATTTTATTAATTATAATACCATATATTTTTTGATTATTTCATTATATTATCCCCTTGTTAAAAATACTATGTTAAGGTTTCTGTTCAGGTGATGTCTTCTTTGTTTTTCACATGTGTCTTAATTTGTTATATCTCTGGTTATTATATTTATATAATGATTTATGGAATTTGAAACATGATTCAAATATAATTTTTATTCATTATATTTTTATTATAATAATCCATAAGATATATATGTATGAAACAGAATACACAGTTTATGGAGACGGTATGTCGTACATATGCAATAATGTTATTTCCATTAAATTGTCATGTTCAATGAAAGAAAGAAAAATACATATATATATATATATGTACATATATACATATATATCATTATTAAAATATAATTATTATATCATATATATCATACATATTCACTACATTCATCCTTGATGCATTCCATGTAGTGTATGAATGAATCACATCGCTTTGAGGGGGTATTAGTCCACACTTCCTCAAACGAAATTACCGTATTAACAAATAGTAGAAGGTATAAAGATATGTGTTTTAAAATAATTATAGAAGATTAAAAACATAATAAAGTTAATATATAACATATATAAATAGATTTTCCATCATATTGTACACCATGACAAGCAGTAAAGTAAAAAATGGACAATCATCATTTAGTGACGTGGTAGTTCCTCATACACGTAAACAATATGTTTATTACCCATTAGAAGGATTTGATTGTATGTTTACGTAAAAACTACAATATAACCACATCTTAGTATTTTGAATATTCTGTTTTTTATACAATCATGAAATAAATATGTTGTAGGGGTATAGAAATAAAATAAAATAACGGATCTTGAGAGAAGATGTTACCTATTAATCGGGTAACTTGTTTTGGTATGTTCGAAAAGGCTTACATGGATTAATTTCTTTAAAAATAAAGGATAAAGGATTAATTAAGGTATTTTTAGAAGTTTATTGGTAAAATATTTTCCAAACATATGTGTTTTGAGAGGTGTGATGGAGAGGTATAGGTTTTGGCCTTTTATAAGGTAGTGAAAGGACACACTTGGTATTTTTGAAAACTAGTTTGGTGTACCCTGGTTTTTACCGAAACAAAGTCATAAAAATACAAAAAAACTCAATAATATAAGTTTCATTTCCAAATAAGTTATATAAAATAGGTTTTGGACAACTTTCTAAGTCATTATGGGTCTTACATTTATGGTTTATCCCTTAGTTAAGATTAGGCTTATCTTAATCGATGTAATTAATTTTAATTAATTTCACTGATATTTTTTTTGAAAAACTATGTTGAACTGTTTATATGTTGTAAATTATTAAAATTAAAAATATGGAATATTATTTTCCAAATTAAACTTACATAATTGGATGAAAGTAATTTTAAATTAACCCTGTAGATGGTAGGACACTGTTGGTTTTTAAAGTAAAAACGTCCAAACATTTACTAAGTTTTTATACCCAATTTAAAATTGAAATTGATTTCAATTACATACATTGGATTAATTAATAAAAGTATTATCTAATTAATCTTTTAAATAAATTTAATATATAATTTAACCTTATATATAAATTAGATGAAAAAAATTGAATTAAAATCAGGTATTTTTCACTATTCATCGTTAAAATGAACGCGCTCAAAAAAATCCCAAAAATTCCCCCTAAGTTAATTTTTACATTATAAATTAAAAAATGAAGTGAATTTTTTCAAATTATATTTCTATGTGTGTCTAAAATTAATTTTATTATTTTTCATAGAAGCACATTAAAAGCATTTCATTTGAGAAAATATTATTTTTAAACATTTATGGACTTTAACCAAAATTATATATTTCCTTATGAATATGATTAATTTATATAAAACCGTTTTAGAAAAATATTTGAAATTTTTTATCACTATTCATAGTACTATGTTTAATGGATAGATTATAATTATATGTTTTAAATAATTATAATAATAAAAACATGTTTTCTAGAAGCGTAGTGTTTCTTGTATCGTATGCCAAGGTAGTGTTGTGTGTTTTGTATGCCACGTCACGGTTGCATGTAATGTACACCAATTCACAAGCTAAACATGGTGTTTTTTATATATTAAGCTAAAATTTATGTTGTGTGTAGTTCCCAATTAACTTGGTATTTCATAAAATGTAATCCAAACATAGTTCTTCAATATTAAAAAAACCATTTTTAGTGTTACATGAAATGAAAAATAAATAAAAGGTTATATTAATTCAAAAAATAATAATGCAAAAAATCTTGGGGCGTTGAATTCCCCACCCCCCCTAAACTGAATTTCTCCCTCCAGATTCTTCTGGGTTATCAAAGGTATAATACTTGAAACTTTCATTCATATAAACCCACATAATAAAAATGGATACTAAAAAACTCAATTTAAAAAGAATGTTGGAACCCTAAAGGTTACCCAAAGTATCATATAACTATGTTTCCACAGAGGAGAACATAGGTTGGGAGTAGATATTGTACAAGGAGGTAAAACATAAATATTTATAGGAAGTTATTGCTGTCATAAATTACAAAAAATTTAATGATCAATGAAAAGTTGAGGTCCTCAAAGTCATAAATATATGATGATTTTAAAGGATATCAGTTCAACAAAAGTTAAGATATTAAGACAACACATTTTCCTTTGACAATTATCATAGTGTTGATTAATTATTTTATTCACCAAGAAAATAAGTAAATATACTTACTTGATATATTTCAATAAAAAAAATTATTTCTTTAGTTTTTCTTTTATCAATTTTTAATTAATTCATTACTTCATGTAATGGATGTTCAAAAATTAACATTGATTCTAGAAGTGTTAAAACACAGTTTTAACCGATCTTAAAGACCATAAAAGAATAAAAAGAAAAACTATTTATATCTAAATATTCTTCAATATCAATATGGATAATTCTTTAATCTATAAACATAATATGTAACTCTAATAGTTCATCATTAATAATTATTCAACAAAAATAATTACACATTAACCAAGACATCATTTAGGCCTATGGTAGGTGTGAAAGCCTTATCGTCCTTCAGTCTCGGGTTCAAGACTTACGGCATTAATGGACATGATTGGTTTTCACCAAACATACATGATTTCTTTTTTAATAACCACACTAATTTAATTTCCCAAATATAATTCACATCCATGAAATAAGGTTAATCACTATGTATCCTTTTAACTAATTTTTTCAATACTGCGTTAATATATAAATACTTCATCTGAAGTTTAACTAAAACTATTCAGAAATGATTAACTTTTCAACCCATCTAAAAGATTAATATCTAGAACAATAGAAATAAGGACATTAAATTAGCATAACATTAATCCCACTTGTGTCATCAAATACAAAATACGTGAATACCTTCATCATATATTCTCTTCAAAACATGTTCAAAATCTGAATTTCCATAATACCTTATTGAAAACATACTTGATTCCAAAAGTCAAATCACCCTTTATTCATTAAATAGGTTCTTATATTTTAAAAAACGTTTCTATTAGAAACATGGGTTCATCCTTGTAAACATTGAAAATAAATGTGATTTGATTAATCCAAAATTCATGTATAGAAAAATAATAAATGATTATACTCATAAAAAGTTTAACTAAAGGATCAATAAGATTTTCATAGATCTTATTTTTACAAAATCCCATGGGAAATTCCCCACTATGGAGTTCTCTAAATACAATGCCACACTTCAACCATTTTTATTTCATATGATTTCCATTTTTCCTTTATCATTAGAGATTTTCAGTTATAATCACCATTATTAAACCTTGTATTTGGAATCTTTTATTGAAATAAAAAAACTCCCTACAAATGAAACACTGATGTTTGGGATGTTCAACCTAGTGAGTTTTGTCATTATTTTAATCATTATAAAACTTGTTATAATCATTTTAGAATTAAACATCTCTATGTCCTTATTTTCTACACTTAAAACATATACTATTACCATTAAGAAAATTCCCACGATGGTTTTTTCCACCCTTAGAACACAATGCAATCCTCGTCTTCTTATCTCCGTTGATTTTTATTTTCCTTTGAGCTCCATCTTCCTCTTATTATTAAATCCCTAAGATTCATACATAACTCCAACCTCCATTTCAACTTTTATTACACCATGAAAAGACACTTGATAGATACCAAACCCAATTATGGAAAATTCTCTGATGAGACTTGTCTTTAAGCCACTTAAGAACCTATCGACCATAATTTCTTATTAGAGGATAATTCCAGAAGTGTACCTCTCAAGTCTTGTGAAATTAGCCTCATAGGCACTGACAGATTCATCATCCTTTTTCTTCAACTCAAGGAAATACTTTTCCATTTTCTTATGAAGAACAAAAAGAAAGTAATTATTGAAAAATAAGTTCTTGAACTCATCCCAATCAATGGATTCAATTTTATATTGCTTCCTTGTACTCTTTAATAGAGTCCACCACTAGCATGATGCACCTTCTAATTGATAAATAGTAAGAATAACTTTCTTATGATTTGAACACTAGAGAATAGAGAATGTCTTTTCAGTGGTGCAAATCCATTATTCAGAAAAAAGTGGATCATAATACCCACTTAACGAAGGTGGATTATTCCCCATGAAGGACTCAACAAAACATTGTTCTGACCTTTTATCGTTTTGAATTTCATTATGATTCATAGCTTGAAAAAGCAATGTGGTCATAGAAATGATATTTTTCAATCCATATCCCAAATTATTCGGATCCTTAAGAGAACAATCATTTTATTTTCCCTCAAAAATCACCATTAATGTGGTTCTTTCAGGTTCCATACATTGACTGAATCCAAAAAGAATAGAGTGAGAAACAATTATCATAGATAGGAACCACATAATCCTAAAAAGTCACTTATATAATGTCTAAATTATGAAACCTTCCTTAATATATGGAAACTTAAGTTTATCATTGTTTATTCATATCTAAAATCTAATTAAATCCTTAATTATGATTCATTAAGAGTTGTTGAATACTCAAAACATATCCACTAGGAGTGTCAAACCTGGTGTGCAATAAGGCTCGTTTTTATGTACCATATTACCTCATGTCAAGCCCAATACCTCTTGTCAGTGTTATTAATACTAGGTACATATGTACCAGATGCACATCCACATTTAGTATCCAAACAGAGACATATTTCTAGGAAACCACTCGCTATATCCTTTACCTAAATTCCAGAACAATTTCTTAAATGTTAACTCATCCTTATACTTATCCTTAGAGACATCCCTAGACATTTCCTTATAAATATACATATGGATCTCACTAAAGTAATCACATCCTAGTTTAAAAAGGTTAAATAAACCGTTACTATTATACAAACTATAGTTACCCAGGTATAACATATATGGATATTACATAATTTTAGATGAATATTCAGTACATTACAAAAATACATGCATAAGGACTATAATATTTTATTGTATTTGGAAACATGGAAATAAAATATTTTGTCCTGGTGAAAACTATTCAAAATATCCAATAAAGATCTCAATCATTAGTCAATCAACCTAAAACCATTCTTCATAACCTGGGGAAAGGAATGATAAGAAATGAGTGAGTTCATATGCTCAGTTATGGTAAATAAAGTAAATTCATAAGAATAACATAAACAAAACGGTATGGAACTTGTTCATAACATTTAAAGATCATAAAATTCATATTAGATATCATAATAAATATTTTCGGTTCATAAGTCATGTGTTATATGGAAATAAAGAGAATAATCCATAAAATAATATCATTGGAATAAAACATGGAATTTGTTTCATACATATAAGAATAGAAAATATTATGTCAATGATACCAACCAAGACCTTTAAAACATGTTAGGCTTTGGATATGACCAGTGTACCTACATTTGTCTTGGGATAAAAACACGTCCACCCTCTTACTTTTAGTCTTTGTATATAACCAATGTACGTTTCTATTTTTGGCTTAGGCTACATCTTTTATACCCAATTACTTTTTGTAGTGGGATATAACCCATGTACCTTATTATTTTCAGGCTCGATCTGCAACCCATGTACCCTATTACTTTTAGGATGGGGCTACAATCAAAGTACCTTCTTTGTTTTGGTCTTGGTCTACAACCCATGTACCCTATGAACTCATATACAACTTATCATTACCAAATGCATTGTAGGGATATATAGGTATCACTCGTCTCATAGTGAAATCATACATAAATGTTCCACAAAATAGTAAAGAATCTTATATTAATCCATGAAATAAAAGGGGTATCATAAACAAAAAAAATATCATAACCCATGAAAAAAGATACATGATTTATAATCATTTCACAAAATTTATAACCCATGAAATATAAACAGATTTCATAAATATATTACCTGGGAGAGATAAACAGGTTTTATAAAGACCATAAAATTAATCATAAACCATTAATAGGAATAATATGAATGGGAACATGGGATTATTTCCTAAAAGGGAATTATTAACATCAAAAGATTTTATCTTAGATGTAAAAAATCTTTTAAGGATATTTTGGAAACATTTCTTGAGGTAAACATCATTTATTCTTTAAAAAAGGCTCTTTAAAACATATAACATTTTGACAAAAAATTTAATTAAAAACCAAAAAAAGAAACTTGAAACCCCTTTTAAAATCATTTTTTTAATACCATTGATTTGAGAATATATTTTTAAAAAAATTAAAAAATTAAACTTTTAAAAATGAAAATAAATCTTCAATGAATTGATATTTGGTAAATCTGTAGGTGTTGTGTGAGGTAAAAATAATATTCTTTTTTCACGGTAAAAATGTAAAAAAATTCCTTGTTTGAAAAGTGAAAAGGTGTTTCCTCTTAAAATTTTGGTAAAATAAAAAAGGTTATAAATTATTTAAATGATAATAGTATATTAGTATAATATTATTTGAAACATTTTTTAGAAAACATTTTTTTAAGGAACACAAATTTCGGACCGAAGAGAGGGTGAAGTCAGGATTTCTTAAATACAATTTTGTAACTATATTATGTACCAAATAGTGGGAAAATGGTTCTAAAAATGGATGTATATTTAATAAATAGAGAAGAATAAAAATAATGAGTGTTCCTGAGATATGGATCATAATATTTCAACAAAGAAGAATAGTCATTAACAGCCTCAAAAGGCAATGAGATTGTTTCTATAAACACTTACCACATGGTTACATGGGATCATACTCTCCTTGTAAGAAAAGGAAATTAAATGAATCTAAAAATATAATGAAAAGAAATATCTTAATTATATAACATGTAAAATGGATGTATATACACCTCAAAAAATAATTTAGGTCTATAACAAACATGATTATCTGAGAAGCCTAACTGGTAAAAAACTATATTACTAATTTGGTAACTTTTGAAACTTAAACCCCATGAAGAAAATATCATAAATTATATATTTAAATACTCATATATTTTATTTTATTAATATTTTAAACATCTATTGGAGGTATACACATCACACAAAATAAATGTGTGGTTAATATAGATTTTATCTCATGAAAAAAAAAGTTAGATGAAATTCCTTTACCTTTTGTGTTGACTCTAGTCGTACTCATTCAAAACATCGTTATAATGAATATAAATTTATTATAAATATATAAAATAACCATATTCGTAATTATAATACCACATATTTTTTTATTATGGTTTTATATTTCCCCGTTGTTAGCAATTCGATGTTATGGTTTCACTTCAGGTAATATCTGCCTTTTTTGCATTTTTCTTGATTTTTTATATATTTGGTCATTATATTTATACCATGATTTCTAGGATGTAAAAAATGATTGAAATGTAAATTAAATTTATTATATTTTAGTTATAATAATCCATAGGATATATATGTATGAAAGGGGATACACCGTTCGTGGAGAGGGCGGGCTGTATGTACGTTTGAAGGCTATTTCTATTTAATTATCATGTAGGAAGAAAGAAAGTAAAAGATGTATATATGTGTGTGTGTGTGTGTATATCATTATTAAATTTTATTTATTATATCATATATATCTTATATATTCTATAAATCCATCTTTAATACATTCCATGTAGTGTATGAATGAATTACATCACATTGCGGGGGCGATAGTCCACACTTCCTCAAACAAAATTATCGTATTAAAAGAAAACAGAAGGTACAAAGATATGTGTTGTAAAATATTTAAATAACATTAAATATATAATAAATATAATATATAACATATATAAACATTTATTATATCATAATTTCCACCATGTGATGTGGTAATGGAAAAAATTAACAATCAACATTTATTGAGGTGGTAGTTCGTTGTACACGTAAACAGTATGTTTGTTAGCCCTTATATAGAAGTGTGAGTAAGTGTAGGTAAAAAACACAGAAATAAACTATATTATGTTTATAATAATTTATATTTTATACTATAAAGGAATAAATATATTTCATTTATTGGATATGGAAAATAAATGAAAGTATCTTGAGAAAATATGTTACCTCTTAATAGGGTAACACCTTTTAGTTTGTGCCCAAACGATTAATGGATTGATTAATGCCAAAATTAAGGATTAAATGAGGAATTTTGGGATTTTTGGAAGTGTATTGGGAAGATATTTTCTTATCCTAGGGTGTTTTATAGGATTTATGAATATGGAGAGGTGGTGGCCTTTTATAAGGAAGGGAAAGGATACGTACTTTGTATTTTTTAAGACAAGTTAGGTGTACCCTCATTTTTACCTAAAAATAGATAAAAACCAACTAAAAACAATAATTGATGGCTAATGTATGAATAATGGAAATAAAATAGGTTTCAAAAAAGTTTATAAGTCGTTTTGGGTCTTAAATATATGGGATAATCCTTAGTTAATCTTTGTTTTACCTTAATCGGTGTAATTAATTTTAATTATGTTCACGAATATTTTTGGTAAGAACCTATGTTGAACATATTAGACTTTATAAATTATTCTGATTTCAAATATTTAACCCATTATTATAAATTAAAATCACATAAGTGGTAGAAATTAATTTAAAATTAATCATACTGATGGGATGACAATAGCGGTTTTTAAAGTAAAAACTTTAAATATTTGCTAAGTTTTTATACCCAATTTCAATGTAAAATTGATTCTAATGACATATATTGGATTAATTTATAAAAATAATATCCAATTAAATATTTAGAAAAATATGAAATATAATTTATCCTTATAAATAAATTAGATGAAATACAGTTTTGAATTAAAATCGGGTATTTTTCACTATTCATCCAAAAAATGAAGTTTCTCAGAAAAATCCAAAAAAAAATCCTTAAGATAATTTGGAAATTATATATTCAAAAATAAAGTTTATTTTATCAAATTAAATTTCTAAATGTGTCTAAAATTTATTTTATTATTTTTTACATCAGGGCATTAAAAACAATTCATTCGAGAAAATAATATTTTAAAAAAATAAGGTCTTTACCAAAAATTATATCATTTATAATCAATATGTTTTATTTATATAAAACCAATATAAAAAAGATTTCCAATGTATTAATCAATATTTATATTATTATTTTGAATAGCTATATTATAATTATATCATTTAAATAATTATAAAAATAAAAATACATTTCATAGAAACAAAGTGTTGCATGTAACGTATGTCAAGATGGTGTTGTGTGTTGTGTATGCCAATTCAATGATGTGTGTAATGTATTCCAATTCAAAATCTATCCTTGATGTTCCTTGCAGATAAAAAAATTATTTTGTTTTTAGTGCACAATTAACTTGGTGTTGCATATAACGTAATCCCAATATAGTGTGTTAATAAAAAATAAATCATTTTCGGTGTTACGTGAAATAAAAAATATCAAAAAGGTTAAATTAATTGAAAAATAATAATTCAGAAAATCATGGGGTGTTACAAACCGTGACTTACTTTCCAGTTTAGGCTCCGCCATCAATGCTCTATCCAGCACATCACTATTAGAAGTGGTCTTCATCATGAAACCCTAGGATTTAATATCTTATTGAAGACCCATATATAACTTTCAATCATTTAGTTTTTCATTCATAAAAAAATTATAAGAAATATTAACAACCTTAGAAAAATTGTTCACATACTATTTCATGGTCATTTCACCTTGTTGGAGGTTATGAAACTCCATGGATTTTACCAAGACCATTGACATTTGATGGAATTGATTAGTGAATCTAACTATAATGTGTTTCCAATCAAATCATTCATTCTTATTCACTATAACCATAAAATCCCCCCATATCTTACTAGGTCCCTCAAGCATGAATGTAGCACAATTCACTTTAAAAGATTTTGTTATTTCCAAGAACTCAAAAATAAACTCTATATTTTTAAACCATTACTCAACCTCTTGATGATCATTTGATCCATTTAGAACTTTTTGTTTCTAGAAAACAAACTCTTGAGAATTACCTATCAATTCATCCCTCTGAGGTTACACAAGTTTCTCCTAAACAATAACTAGTGTAGGCACTTAACCTAATGATTGGATAGCATGAACCACTATCTAAATAATATTCTGGTCCATTGGAGGATTATCTCACTATAGTTCACCAATAATTTCCTCATGTGTCCGATTCAAACATTTAATCAAAGTCATGATGCTAAAAACCATAAAAAGGAAACCCAACCACATCAGTAAGCATAAAAAGGTCATGAAATAAAAAAAAATGGATATCAAAATGTATATTTCATTCATATAATTAAAAATTGGGGTTTTTATGATTCTTTGAATAGATTTAGGTAAAATTCTATGAATATATCAAAACATTCACCAAAGACACTTTTCCCAAAATACCTATTCGACTTCAGGCACATTATAATGACATATGATCAAGCAATCACTCATAACTATCTTCTATGTCCCATTAATCCTATGTATTGTATCCCAGGACAACCCAAATTCATACCAACATTAAATAAATATGAATAACCAAGACCTTTGATTACAATTTTTCACAAACCATCCTGGATACAATGGTACACTAATACCTATGCTTACTCTAGCATAGCCCAAACAGAATTCCAGTCCCCATGGGTTAGTGATAATCACCTAGAATCATATATAAATCATGTGGGAATGGTTTTCCCATTGAAAATGGAAGATAAAGATACAATTCAGTATGTAAACACTCCTCAGGGAGAATGTACTAGAACCAAATAGGTGAAACAATACCCAAAAGAGTATAACATTGGGAGACACGCTATCTATCCTGATAAAAGATTATAAATACAATTTAATAGGTGGATCACTTCTCAACTGATCACCTTTATCACTCTGGGTCCTAGGGATTAGGAACATACACCCCCACTAAGTGTCACTTTCCCTTCTCTTGGACACAGAAAAAGATAATCTACAAACACCATAACACAAAGGTAATATGTGAGATAAACAGCATAATAGGGTCTCATTAAGTGTTCCATAAGTAATTCCATAACAATAAAACTATTATTCTTTAAATTAAAATTAAATTATTCATGGCATGGAATTTACTTTTTTGTTAAATTGGCATGCTTTCAACTAAAAAATATGAAAAACATATCATAATAGGCTAAAATGTGCATTTTATATAATATTATTCATATTAATCAATTTTTATGAATAAAAAAGTAAAAATTAATGAAATGTGATCATAAAATCAAAAAATATCATATCACCATGTAATAATCCCCATGGTATGTAATTTTATGGTAATAGTATCCTCATTGTTCTCATTCATCAACACAGCTCAAGATATATTTGAACACTTCCTTGGACTTTGGTCAATAGGATAATAAATCAACACCCATTTAGTGTACCCATCATGGTAAATCATGTTAAACAATGTTTATCTAGTGTTTTCATCTTCAATCCATTTATAGGGAGTTAGATCTGTTGCGTGATTATCCCAATTAATGACTAACTACCTAATATTTTATGTGATCTAATCAATCAATCAATAAATCATGTGAAAATAAATCATTTCAAATCAATATAGAATAAAATTTCTTAATTTATGTTTTCAACTAACATTTCTCATTTCAAAACCAAATAATTGGTTTTTATAAATTCATTAATTTTCAAATAAACTTTAAATTTAATCCATTTATCTCAATTTTCATTATCAAATAATTTTAGGAAATCGATTTCCAAATCAGGACATCAATTTTTTCAAATAAACCAAAAAATTCAATTCAATTGAAATGGGGGGGGGGACAAAATCTCAATTCCCGTTACAAGTTTAAATATCATACATCTCAAATACATATGTTTTAAATTATATAAAACACTTATTTTAAATGAATCAGGCAATAAAAGGTTTCAACTATTGGGTAATGCTTTATGGAACCAACTACCTTTGATAATGATATCCAATCAACACAAAACACACAATGGGATCCAGAAATGATGAATAATGTCATATGAGATTAGGGAATAAACATATGATCAAGATCAATTAGAGGAAAGACAATATCCATCAATAGCATCATGATCTATCACTCTCTATAGGGTATAGAATAATAAGATCTGGAAAAACCAACAGGAGTATATTCACTTACCAGAAGGATATCCAACAGTATTGCTATAGATTTTATCCATAAAAAAATGGGTTGTATGACTCAATTACACCTCCGGAGAGCCTTCAAGGACCATTGAATTAGATCACGGTCAAAATATGGGGATTAAAGAATAAAATAGATTTCATTGTGATTTTAACAAGATTTTTAGGGAATTAATTTTTTGTATTCATTGTTTTTTGGAGGTGTGTACATGGTTAACCAAATCGGCCACCTTAACAAAGTACCCACACTATTTGGGCTTCATAATTTCCCCTGAGTGGGAGAATACTTTAGAAAAATGTGTGCCAACCATGAATCCCCTATAGTTTGGGGTTTATGTTTTTATCATGGGGTTCACCTTATAGGAACATCATTTTTGAACCATCCACAATGAAAAAATAATCCAAAATTTCCAAAATTTCACCAAAAAAACATAAAGACATTAACAAACGAAAGAGGGATAAAAAAGGATTTGAAAGTACCTGAAATAAGGATACATGATGTTATATATAGCCTCATAAATAATTGTTTGTAATAGCTTATTAATTTATACAAAAAATATATTAATATTTATAATATCATATATTGTCCTCTTATAACATCTTATCACCCATTCATTAACAATCATTCATTATTATCATTGTGTTAGGTGTTAACTGCTTCATTTTCCCAAGAAGGTTTTGTCATAGGAGTTTTGATTCTTATGTATGTCACGACCCATCCTCGGGGCCCGTGCTGTGACTACCCCAAGCCCGCCTTCCATAGGCCAGGGGATGGCGACTAGCACCAAGGCGTAAATCTCGGTAAAAAGGGAAGGCATTGCCTTTGTAAAGTAAACAAGCACTACAGAGTAAGAAAGCGGAAAAAGTACACACTAAGTAAAAGCTGGTACAACAGTAAGTGCGGAAATGTAAAGGGGGCCAGAAATACAAGCCCAAATGTAAAGTACAACTGAAAGGGGAAAAATAGAAACTGAAAAGTAAAGCCGCAACGTCGAGCCGACCACTAGAAGTCCCACCTGAAGGGTGGGTACAGATAGCCTCCACTGCTCCTCGGGTCCAGCCGACTGCTCCGAGTACGACCCACCCAGTGGTCCACCTCCAGGTATTGTCCTGCTCCGCAAGCCTCCACCACGATCAGCACTGTCCGTCTTCTGCAACCAACACAACGTAGTGTGGGCATAGCCCGTGCAGGGGTGAGTATAAGCTACTCAGTAGGGACCCCGAGACCCCCGAAGGTCTCCCAGAATCCACTAAGGATAATCCACAAAGGAAAGATGCAATCATGATGTAACATTCGACACTGCTTAGGTATATGCCCATACATATACTTAAGTCATAAATTCTCGCTCGGCTCCAACATCCGAGCTCAAGTACAACCCAGACCACACAGGAAAGAAAAACGTAAAATCCACACAGGATAGCTCAACACAATTCACAAAGGAAAGTAAAATGTAAATCCACACAGGATAGCTCAACACAATCCACAATGTAATGTAAAACGTAAATCCACACAGGATAGCTCAACACAATCCACAAAGGAAAGTAAAACATAAATCCACACAGGATATCTCAACACAATACACAAAGGAAAATAAAACAGGGTTTCAGCTCACACAGGTACACATCATTTGCAAAGCAAGAGAGAGGATCAGATGTAGTCACTGATTCATCTTACTGAGACCCACGTAGGATACAAGCACTTTTTAAATCTTCGTTGAACCCACAGAGGATTTCGATAAAATTTTCTTCATCATCGAACACACATAGGATTCCACTACGATAGTCTTCATCGTCGAACACACATAGGATTGCAGTACGATTTTCTTCATCGTCGAACCCACATAGGATTCCAGTATGATTGTCTTCATCGTCGAACCCACATTGGATTCCAGTACGATTGTCTTCATCGTCAAACCCACATAGGATTCCAGTACGTTTGTCTTCATTGTCGAACCCACATCGGATTCCAGTACGATTGTCTTCATCGTCGAACCCACATAGGATTCCAGTAAGATTGTCTTCATCGTCGAACCCACATAGGATTCAAGTACGATTGTCTTCATCATCGAACCCACATAGGATTCCAATACGATTTACTTCATCGTCGAACCCACATAGGATTCCAGTACGATTGTCTTCATCGTCGAACCCACATAGGATTCCAGTACCATTGTCTTCATCGTCGAACCCACATAGGATTCCATTAGGATTGTATTCATCGTCGAACCCACATAGGATTCCAGTAATATTTTCTTCATCGCCAAACCCACATAGGATTCCAGTACGATTGTCTTCATCGTCGAACCCACATAGGATTCCAGTACGATTGTCTTCATCGTCGTCGATGTAGCAGTCGCCGTCAACTCTAGGGTTCCCGCACACATCAAGCTCGCTCGGGAGGGTCTACTCCATGAGCCAAGAGGCTGATACATCAACTGACACCTAGTCCAGAGTTGATGTATCCAAAAGTTCTGTATCGTCAACATGAACTCAACGTCGCAGACGGCGTATCAATCGGACACCCGGTCTGAGAGTTATTTGATTTTTCGTCCCAGGGGCCCGGTTGGTTTTTAAGGCAAAACCAACCCGACTGTACTCCACCTGTGTCCAAACCTCAGGTGGAAAATTCCAAAAGATCTGTATCACTTAGAGGAATCCACCAAAGTTGATGGCACGTCAATCTGACGTCCGGACCTCAAGATATGAGTGTTTCCGCTCCGAGGGGCCGGTTGGTTTCGTGTACAAACCAACTTGGCCGAACCCAATGTATTCTGAAACCTTGACTGTGATATACCGAAACGACCGTATCGATCCAAGGATCGCATCTCCGCTGACGGCGGGTCGTTCGGAGGCCCGTAGCTCAAGTTATGAGCAAAAGACCAAAAAGATACGGAAACGGGGGGGGGGGGGGGTTGGGCCCGGACCGACCCGGAGCCGGCCGAGCAGAGGAAGCCGCGGGGTGGCGCTGCCCTCGCGGGTTGGAACACCACGCCCCTAGGTTGGGCCACCTCACCAGCGGACGCGGCGGCCGGGACGCGTCCCACCTCCCAGTTTCGCGCGGCACCGGAACCGGCTTGCCGCCGCGGCTTCAGCTGCCGGCGGGAGCTTCTGCGGGCCACCGGATGCGCTCCAATGGTCCGTTTTTCGTGCGGTCTTCGCCAGAGGTCCTCTCTGGACTCGATCTTCACTGCCAGGCCCTCAGATCGCCTTTGTGGCCTCGTTTGTCGTCGTCCGCCGTTTCTCGCACCAAGAACGAAAAGGTGCGGTGGGTTCAGACTTATTCGTCAGTTCGCACCCATCGCATTAGCAGTCTTAAAGGTATTCACCCAACAATATTTAAATGACAAGGGATTAAATCACAAAGATTAAAATAATCAAACCCCTACCTCACCGTAGTCGTCGAGCGTGCGTTCTTCACGGAATTGATCGTCGCGGAAGAAAAGAATTGTCACGTCGCGGAAGAGCGTCGTTGTCGCGCGGTACTTAGTGTCGCGTCGACGAACTCCCAGGATCAGAAACATACAGATTTAATTAATAATAATTAAATCCATATTGTTGTTAATAATCCATAATGAATCTAAAAGGAGCGAAACCCCCTACCTTGTCGTTGTCGATCGAAGGTTGTCGCGGGGTTGGATTGTCGCGGAAGAGCGTCACGGAAGAAGAATCGTCGGTGTCGTGGTACTTGGCGTCGCGTCGTCGATCTCAGAGGGCTCAGCATTATTCGCCGCCCTTCGTCAAAGGCCGGCGTTTTTCGTGTTCTTCACGTTCATCACATGCTTCGCGTTCTTCGCGAAGGAGGATGAATAACATGAGGTTTCTGTCAAATCCTCTCAACGAACAACACTTAAGAAGAATAGTGTTGGTCTTATTTTATTAACATGCCAACAAACGAAAAAAAGAGATAAGTTAAGTAACAACCCATTCATTCATATAATTAATTCAACGAATAAAACTGCCCAATTAATTGGTGCGTTAAGAATTTAAGAAAACGCATCAGTTGACTTTCATAATGACGGGTTTTCATGGGTGCGTTACTTAGTGGAAAACAAACAGTGGGGCTCATGCGGGCCCCACCTCACAAATATCCTACCAAGAGGGTAGGATATTTTGAATTCCACCCTATCTGCTTCAACTCAGCTTAAGTGGCTTTAAGTGGATTTTAAGCAGCGTAAGTGAAATAAAAATAAAGTTGTCGCACCACTTTATTTTATTTCTTAATTTAAAACCCAAAAATTAAAAACCACACCCGTGAAAACGCAACTCCAGAAGAGGCGTTTCTAAGCAAAAACCGGCACTGCAATTCCATCAGTGCCCTCAGAATTTGATTCTAATCATCGTTTCAAAAGTTAGAAAAACCCGCTCGTTCGTTCACTGAACGTACCCGAGCCAAACTTCGGAAAATGATTCCGGGCACACCGGGCCTTAGAATTAGGTGCCGTCAGAAACTGCGTTCTTGTAAAATTCCAAAGAAAATTAAGAAAAAAAATTTCCTTGAAATTTACGGGTCTTTACATTACTCCCACCATAGGGCTTTACGTCCCTGTAAAGCTTCACTACGAACTTAGGGATACAAAGAAGGTACTGAGCACGCATCTGAGCCTCCCGCTCCCAAGTGCTCTCCTGGAGGTTCTCGTGCTGCCATCTGATGTGCACTAGAGGAATCGATCGTCCACAAAGGACCCGCTCCTGTCGATCCTCGATCTCCACCAGGACCTCCGCAAAAAGTCACCCCATCATCAACGTCCAGCTCCCCATGTTCAATTATTTGTGTCGGGTCATGCACGTATCTTCTCAGCTGAGATATGTGGAAGATGTCGTGCACTCGGTGCAACTAAGGTGGTAGAGCCAGGCGATAAGCCACCTCGCCAAACCTACTGAGGATCTGAAATGGTCCGATGAAGCGTGGAGACAACTTGCCGCCTCGGCCAAATCTCCATAAACAATGTCGAGGTGATACATGCAAGAAGAGGTGGTCTCCATCCTCGAACTCTAGTGGCCTTTGCCTCCGGTCAGCATAATACTTTTGCCGGCTCTGAGCTGTCCTCATCCGATCCAGGATGATCTGGACCTTCTCCGGTCCTACAAGAGCTACTGTGATTTCTTCTTTTCCAATAAGAGAAATCTGGTCTCATCCCTCGGATGAACCACGTTCTTCGCCTAATATAGTCAATCCCATCATGGATGATACAAACCCATAGCATGGATGGCGTCGTAATGCCACGACGCTACTACCAAGAGATCCAATCGTTACTGTCGCCTCCAAGGGTTGAGTCACACGGTCGACATCAGTGTGTGGTAACTGGGTCTCCTCTAGTAGGTATCTCTCAAGTGAGGGTCAAGTCAATAGTCTAAACTGGATCCTCTTAGTAACAACAAAAGAGAGAACAGAAAAGTAAATGCCACAAAAAAGGTTTATTTTATTACTGCAGATCAAGTACAAAGACACAAAGCATCTACAAACATACAAAAACAAAACTAAAAGCAACATGAACAAAAGTCTCCAGGTCTGGAGCTAGTCCTGCTCCTATACACCTGCTCCCGGAGCTCTATGATCGTAGGCCTCAGCTACCTGAAGCTGAGCTCTCCCATTTCCTCCTGTCCCCTGCGGTCGGGGTGGACCTCCTGGTGGTGGTGGTGGCAACACCCCGAAGCATCGTCCACCTCCAACTGCACGGCCAGCTCCTCTGCCTCACCCGCCTGCTCCCTGCGGACCATCATAGTCGAACCTCTGCCTGGGAGGTCCCACTACCACCTGTTGTTCATCAACAGGACGAGTCGGGCAGTCTCGAGCCATGTGACCTTGACCACCGCATGTGTAGCATTGCCTGCTCCTCGAGTAGCTGGCTCTCCTTCGTGTGCCCCGCACAACCAAATCATCACCCTGAGATTTCCCATCTGAATGTCTAGTCTGCTTGGAACTCTGCATCACCTGTTGACTGCCAGCTACAGAAGACTCCTCTACGGGTCGTCCTGCGGAGGGTCCTGCCGCTGGTGCCTGCTCGGCGAGGAAACTCTCTACTAAAAGGGATCTCTCCAACACCTCTTCCTGCATCGGAATGTTGAGGGAGATCATCGAGGCCCTGATCTCATGCCTCAGTCCCTGCTCGAAGGTCCAGGCCCAGAAGAACGAATCCTGTACCATATCGGTGGAGTCATGCGAGAGATCATTAAATCTCACCGAGTACTGGGCAACCGTCATGCTGCCCTTACGCAGCTGTAGTAGCTCCTGGATGCGCACCGCACGGAGGGTGGCTGGGACGAACTCCGAGCGGAAGATGCTCTCAAAGTCCGTCCAGAGGAGAGATGCCTCATCGTTCACCTGGAGCATCGAGCTCTACCATCTGCCTTCCACCGCGTGCAGGAGGCTCGCTACGAGGATCACCATGAGGTCTGCTGGTGTCCTCACTAATATGAAAACCCATACAACTGCCTCCAGCCAGTCCTCGGCGGCCTGAGGGTCTGTCTCCCCGCAGAACCTGGGCGGTCGCTGGTGCTGGGACTCATGCAGTTCCCTAAGGTGACGTGCATCGTCAGCGGTTGGGGCTGGTAGCATCGGTGGCTCGGCGGGTATAGGTACTGCCAGTGCCTCAGCTGTCAAAGGGCCCTGTACCGGGTCCTCGTCACTCGGTGGGCTCTCGCCACGCACAACACTCGGAACCCTAGCAGGCTGCCGTCGTGGGGCCATCCCGAAAAGAAACAGGTGCACCACGGTCAGAATAGTATACCTGGTGAGCTGATACAAGTAATCACAAGGAAAACATGAAACACACACGCAATCAATGTTTTCGTGCATTAAGTCGGAAATTAGAAGCCAGGGTCCTGGTGTACGGATACGTCGGCCGCCGCACCAACACTGGGCTCCCTAGACTGATAACCACACTCAATACGCTAAACACTATTGCTTCACAAGAAGAAATATCGGATTCTATGGTAGAACCGACCACCTCTGATACCAATTTGTCAAGACCCGTCCTCGGGGCCCATGCCGTGACTACACCAAGCCCACCTTCCACAGGCCAGGGGCTGGCGACTAGCACCATGGCGTAAATCCCGGTAAAATGGGAAGACATTTCCTTTGTAAAGTAAACAAGCACTATAGAGTAAGAAAGCTGAAAAAGTAAACACTAAGTAAAAGTTGGTACAACAGTAAGTGCGGAAAAGTAAAGGGGGGAGGAAATACAAGCCCAACTGTAAAGTACAACTGAAAGGGGAAAATAGAAACTGAAAAGTAAAGCCGCAACGTCGAGCCGACTACTGGAAGTCCCACCTGAAGGGTGGGTACATATAGCCTCCACTGCTCCTCGGGTCCAGCCGACCTCTCCGAGAACGTCCCACCCAGTGGTCCAACTCCAGGTACTGTCCTACTCTGCAAGCCTCCACCACGATCAGCGATGTCCGTCGTCTGCAACCAACACAACGTAGTGCGGGCATACCCCTGCAGGGGTGAGTATAAGCTACTCAGTAGGGACCCCGAGACCCCCGAAGGTCTCCCAGAATCCACTAAGGATAATCCACAGAGGAAAGATGCAATCATGAAGTAACATCCGACACTGCTTAGGAATATGCCCATACATATACCTAAGTCATCAATTCTCGCTCGGCTCCAACATCCGAGCTAAAGTACATCCCAGACCACACAGGAAATCAAAACGTAAAATCCACACAGGATAGCTCAACGCAATCCTCAAAGGAAAGTAAAACGTAAATCCACACAGGATAGCTCAACACAATCCACAAAGGAATGTAAAACGTAAATCCACATAGGATAGCTCAACACAATCCACAAAGGAAAGTAAAACATAAATCCACACAGGATAGCTCAACAAAATCCACAAAGGAAAATAAAACAGGGTTTCAGCTCACACAGGTACACATAGGATTCCTGTACGATTTTCTTCATCGTCGAACCCACATAGGATTCCAGTACAATTGTCTTCATCGTCGTCGATGTAGCAGTCGCAGCCAGCTCTAGGGTTCCCGCACATAGCAAGCTCGCTCGGGAGGGTCCGCTCCACGAGCCGAGAGGCTGATAAATCAACTGACACCTAGTCCAGAGTTGATGTATCCAAAAGTTCCGTATCTTCAACAGGAACTCAACGTCGCAGACGGCGCGTCAATCGGACGCCCGGTCTGAGAGTTATTGGATATTTCGTCCCTGGGGCCTGGTTGGTTTTTAAGGCAAAACCAACCCGACCGTACTCCACCTGAGTCCAAACCTCGGGCGGAGTATGTCAAAAGATCCATCTCACTTAGAGGAATCCACCAAAGTCGACGGCACATCAATCGGACATCCGGACCTCAAGATATGAGTGTTTCCGCTCCGAGGGCCCGGTTGGTTTCGTGTACGAACCAACCCGGTTGAACCCAATGTATTTCAAAACCTTGAGTGTGATATAACAAAAAGACCTTCTCTATCCGAGGATCGCATCGCTGCTGACGGCGGGTCGTTTGGAGGCCCGTAACTGAAGTTATGAGCAAAATACCGAAAAGGCCCGGAAACGGGGGGGGTCTGGGCCCGGACCGACCTGACCCGACCCCCCTGGTCGGCCTGAACTAGGTCGACCCGACCCGGGTCGGGGGTCCGACCCGACCCAGGTCGGGGGTCCGACCCGGTTGCCGTGACCCGGCCGGGTCCGTCCTTGGTGCGACCCGGCCCGGCCCAGCCGGTTGGCGCGACCCGGCACGGCCGAGCGGAAGAAGCCGCGGGGTGGTGCTGCCCCCGCGGGTTGGAACACCGCTGCCCCATGTAGGGCCACATCGCCAGCGGACGTGGTGGCCAGGCCGCGTCCCTCCTCCCGGTTCCCCGTGGCCGCGGAACCGGCTTGCCGCCGCGGCTGAAGCCGCGGCGGGTTTTGCGGGCGGCGCGCAGGACGCGCTCCAGTGGTCCATTTTATGTTCGGTCTTCTCCAGAGGTCCTCCCGGGACTCGATCTTCACTACCAGGCCCTCGAATCACCATTGCGGCCCCGTTTGTCATCGTCCTCCATATTGCGCACCAAGAATGAAAAGGTGAGGTGGGTTCGGACGTGTTCGTTAGTCCGCACCCACCGCGTTAGCGATCTTAAAGGTATTCACCCAACAATATTTAAACGACCGGGGATTAAATCACAACGATTTAAAGAATCAAACCCCTACCTCGCTGTAGTCGTCGAGCATGCGTTCCTCACAGAATTGATCGTCGCGGAAGAAAAGAATCTTCACGTCGTGGAAGAGCGTTGCTGTCGTGCGGTACTTGGCGTTGCGTCGACGAACTCCGAGGATCAAAAACATACAGATTTAATTAATAATAATTAAATCCATATTGTTGTTAATAATCCACAATTAATTTAAAATGAGTGCAACCCCCTACCTTGTCGTTGTCGATCGAAGGTTGTCGCGGGGTTGGATTGTCGCGGAAGAACATCACGGAAGAATAATCGTCGGTGGCGCGGTACTTGACATCGCATCATCGATCTCCGAGGGCTCGGCGTTCTTCGTCACCCTTCGTCGAAGGACAGCGTTCTTCGCGTTCTTCGTGTTCTTCTCATTCTTCGTGAAGGAGGTTGAAGAACATGAGGTTTCTATCAAATCCTCTCAACAAACAACACTTAAGAAGAATAGCGTTGGTCTTATTTTATTAACATGCCAACAAACGAAAAAAAGAGATAAGTTAAGTAACGACCCATTAATTCATAGAATTAATTCAACGAATAAAACTGCCCAATTAATTGGTGCATTAAGAATTTAAGAAAATGCATTAGTTGATTTTCATAATGACGGGTTTTCGCAGGTGCGTTACATAGTGGAAAAGAAACAGTGGGGCTCATGCGGGCCCCACCTCAAATATATCCTACCAAGAGGGTATGATATTTTGAATTCCACCCTATCCACTTCAACTCAGCTTAAGTGACATTAAGTGGCTTTTAAGTGGCTTAAGTGAAATAAAAATAAAGTTTTCACACCACTTTATTTTATTTCTTAACTTAATGCCCAAAAATTAAAAACCACACCCGAGCAAACGCAACTCCGGAAGAGGCGTTTCTAATGAAAAACCGGCGCTGCGATTCCATCGGTGCCCTCAGAATTTGATTCCGAGCACCGGTTCAAAAGTTAGAAAAACCCACTCGTTCATTCACTATACGTACCTGAGCCAAGCTTCGGAAAATGATTTTGGGCACACCAGGCCACGGAATCAGGTGCCGTCCAAACCTGTGTTTTTGTAAAATTCCAATAAAAATTAAGAAAAAAAAAATTCCTTGAAATTTACGGGTCTTTACAATGAATAGGATATAGTTCCATTATATAGTAAATGTTCTTAATGATATAAATACCATATATATTCAACATATATATTTAGTGTCATCAAAAAAATATATAGATAGGAGAATGAATTACACCATTCACAAAGATAGTAAGCTGTACATATGCATTAATATAGATTTCACTTTTTGATAGATAAATCAAAGGAATGGTAAAAAATAATTAAAATTTTTAGAATATTTATTATATTATATATTTAAAATATATTTATTAATCTATCCTTATTACTATCCATGTAAAGAAGAAATGAAAAATGAATCACATCGCATAGTGGAGGTGGAAGTCTACACGTACACACGAGCGACATTATCATTTTTCAACGGATTGGGAGATAAGAATGTAAAAATTATATTTTAATTTAATAATGATTATTATTCATGAAATATCATATATATTAATTATTTCTATCCTCATAACCATCCAATTAAAGTGATGAGGAAAAAAATCACACCACTATGTGTAGATGATAAGTAGTATGTGCGCACTAGTGGTGTTTTTTCATTTCTTAGGATAGATTAGAGATAGAATATAGTTTTAACATAATAATAATAACAAATTATTATTTTTATTGTAACGTATTTATTATTTTAGTTCGGGTACAGTGAATTTAGGGGATGTTGAGGAAGAGAGAATGTTTAAAGATCTGGTAATGATGATCATCACTTTTTCGGTAGACATCATTTATATTTCTACTTAAGGGGATAGGGTTGGTATTTTGGAAGGAAATGTACACTATAAATTGTATAAGTATTTTTAGAAAAAAATGGTAACGTCTTTTTTAATCTAGTTTTCTCAATGTGTTGTAATGAAAATAGATCAGGGGTGTCTTTTTATAAGTGAGTGGAGGGGTGTTATTGGACACTCATACAGAATTAAATTGATATATATTATTTTTCATGTCCAAATAGATAAAAACTGATATAATGAAATCATAATATGAGGAAGATTACAAATAATCTCTTAAAATAAAATTTGGATAATTTTAGGTGATTTTATCACCCCTATATATTTGTTTTAACTCCTCATTAATGAATTTGACAAATACTAGGATAACAAATCATTTTACACTATAAGAGCCAAGAAATAAACAATAAAAGAAAAATTTGACCATAAATGGAATTATTATTAAATTATAGACCATATATTATATATCTTATCCAATTTTAATATTTTTATGATTTTTAAATAATTTAATAAAATAATATTTTCATAAAATGTCATTAATGTCATTTTTGAAACTACTCATTTGATTTGACATTAAAAACAACAAGACAAAGATGAAATTATAATATAATCCATAAAATATCTATAATAGGTTATATTATTCTATAAAATTCATGTGACACAATAATTCATCCTTATTTTATTATATTTAATATTTTTTGAATCATTTGTATAATTTTTCTTCTAATTGAATAAATATTGAGTCAGCATTGTGTAGGAATTTAATCTAATTATTCAACAAAAAAAATTAAATGATAAAAATAAGTTAATGATTTTTAGAATTAAATTTTATATTCATTAATAAAATATCCTCATCCTTATGTGAACATAAAAAAATAATTAAAAGCAAGAGAGGGACATTTTGGAATTTTTATTACATAGAATAATATATTTATTATTAATAAGGCCAAATGGATAAAAAATAAATCTATTAGAATTTTAGAAGTATATGGCCAAATAAATCCTATATAATAGAATTCATTCATGTGTTGGTTTGATTTTTACATTTTTATCACATTATTTTTAACTTTAATTACCCGATTTACAGTTTACCGGTGTTATAAATTTTACCAGTGTTATTATTCATAATGCCTAAAAATAAAAGAAGTCCTATTTAAAAATTCTGATCATAAATATTAAAAATATGGAATTCATTTGTCAATATTCATTTTTTTTGAATTGATTGATATTAATTTTAATATAAATGCATAAAATGTTATGAAAAATAGTTTTTGGAAAAATAATTTTTTAAGTATAAAAATTAACATAAATAAAATTACAGAAAAAAATTGAATAAAATTATATATTCTAAATAAAATTCATAATATGTTAGTTAAATAAAAATATAAAATATAATGGAACTTTTAAATTACTTTATTTAATTAAAATATATAAATGTATTTGAGAAATTGGTATTTTTTAGTATTAACTATAAAATAAATCATTTCATAAAAATACAAAACATTCACCCTAAGGTAATTTTTAAATTATTATTTAAAAAAATTATGTTCATTTTAAAAGTTCAAATTTCTAAAAAAAATTATAAATTAGTTAAAATTTATCAGAAATCATTTTGAATAAATTTCGCTTTTAAATAACAAAATGAATTTACTAAAAAATGAGTGCTTATTTCCAAATAATTAATCAATAAATTTGTAATTATTAGGAAAATTATATATATATATATATATCATATTTTGGTTTTGAATGACTTGAATATTCCGGGTTTTATTATTAGAAAAAATTGGTGGAAATTCATAGACTAGGCACTTAGACGATGTGTGATTCTGAGGCACGGTGTACCCGGAATGGTTCGTTGAAAAATATTATTTTTATAATAGTGTGAGTGGTTGATTTTTATAAAAATTGGAATAACTATTAAATTGGTACCAAGACCAAAAATTTGAGGGCACTGTTGTGTTCAGAGTGGCAGTTTTATCCTAGGCACAAATTCACTTTGGTCGGCACAGGTCTTTAGTGAGAAAACCCGAATAGGACATAACCATTCTTAATTAGTCATGAATGGTGACTTGTATTGAAATATGAGACCACCATTGAGTTCTTAGTGTGGAAATATCCTTAAGCGAGGCCTAACATCTACTGGTGTGGGTTCATTGTGAAAATTAATTTTTGAAAATTTTAAAGAAGAATAAAATAAACTTAAAAAAGTTTATTTTATTTATTTTTAATGTATTTCAGTGTGGTGATTCTACGATGTAGTGACGGGGAAGCTCATTCTCTTACATGAATGAAACATCATACCGACCCTGCAAAAGTGTAATGACAACACTGAAACTCATTTTCTTCATTTAACTACTTGACGAGGATACATGATTAGATGGAAAATCCTAAATAATTTCCCCTAACGCTTTGAAAATAAGCATTAGAGATTAGTGACAGATCAACTATCTTAAGATACGATTAATTGAGGATCAAGTATCGAGGATCGAGGATCAATGAATGATGATGATGCAATCTCACTTCATCCATGATCGAACCAAATCCAGGTGGGGTGTTGTGTTTTAATTTCCTTTCCCTCCATTCTTGATATTCTTTTACAAACATGGAACAATCCATAAAAAGATTGGACCGTGGATCGGTTGTTGTTTTGGGATGATTTTTACCTATTGGCGGGGTTATGGGAGATTAATATTGTATTTGTTGTGGGTATACATTTATCGTTTTAACCGAAACAAACCATGATCACCATGAACAATGATCGAGGTCCTTTCCACCTTGTTGGTTCATGATTTTGTCCCTCCAATATTCATTCGTCGTGATTGTTCTTTATTTCTCCCGCGACACGACAATGCACAATCGATCGATCATTTCACATCTGATTCTTAGCACAACGATCTAATAACATAGATATGGAATTGACATGGCATGATGGAGATGCAATGATGATGGTTTCAAATGGATCAAAGTGGTGCGTAAGATATCACCATTCGAATGAACTTTCCTCGAGAATGATCCTGGCATGGATTCGAGCTCACGATATTGAAGGTGGTGACTCGAGGATCGCAGAGTAGCTTTTGGATCTAAAATTAGAGCACTGAGACAAACCCAGTGGCCCATATAAGGGGCCAACCGCATGCCAGCGGCCAGTGGTGGCATGCAGGGGCGGCCACATGCTAGTACGGTGGAGTACTGTCACCCATTGCGGCAGCCGTAGGCCCCTGTAGTAGAATTCATGATGCTAGCTGGACGCAGCAGCCGACCGTGTTTACCAAGGTGGTTCCCAAGTCGACTGGTAACACGTGACTGAGAAACTTGTGGGAATGGAGGGGTCTGTGTGAGCTAAAACAACTAGATGACAACAACATGGTCAGCAGACGATGTTTCCCTGGGGGACGCGACACCGGCTACCTCCAGCGGTATCGTGTTAGTCTACATAGCACGCTAGACTGTATAGACCAGGACACCATACCGAGCTAGCCCTAATGGGTCAGGCTAGACTGGGAGCAATGGTTCGGGCTGGACTGGGCCCAGTTGGTCGGACTAGGTCGGGTCGGGTCAGACCCATCTCAAATCCTGATCAGACCCTTTTTAGAAAAAAGTGTGTAACTCTCAAACCGCGTGTCTATTTGATGAGCCGTTTATAGCGTTAGGACTGTCACAATGAGGAGGACTTTTGAGATACTATACATGAGTTTTCATGGAGGTTGGTGTTTGACCTATTAGATTGACGGGTACTTTATCCCAGAATGAGCGTGCTAAGAGAAGAATCCTATGGTTAAGACCTACAAGGAGTATGTCTCCTACGAACTATGACAAATGCAAAGTAGGTATCCTACATAGGTGTAAAGTAAGTCTCCTACGAAGACATGATGTTGGTATTCTAGGAAGACACAGATTAGGTCTCATGGAAAGATGTGGAGTAGGTCTCCTGTGAAGACTCGGTGTAGCTCTCTTGTGAAGATGAGGAGTATGTCTCTTATGAAGACATGGAGTATATATCCAGCAAAGATGAGGAGTGAGTCTCCTATAGAGACTTTATGTCTCATCATAATTGAATATTACTGGACTATCTTTTATATATTCACGCCATATACATGTACTTGTGTGAGAAGACTCTAGCAACTCTTTTGGTTTTGATATCAAGACTCCTTATCTTAGTGATATTGGATATATCAGGGAAACATAATGATGTACCAAAACCAAGTGTTGTCAAAATTATTTTTGGTAGACTAGTTATACATGATTACTATCAGATATCTGCAATAGTGAGATATACCAGATCGATCCTGTTACGAGAGGGACCATATAGATGGAAGTGGATGAGACCTTGATTCTTGGAATCATTTAGGAGTAGACCTTTATGTTTCTGTTATATATGTTTTTGACAATACCTGTATTGAGATGATTATATCTTCTTACTAGTGTTTCCTTTTGGGTCTTTCACTATTTATTTTTGGGTTCCCTAATGAGTATTTTTTTACTCATACCTTTATGGAATTTTCCACAGATATCATGTATTGTGCAGAGGATCGACGCTTTTATGGAGTCTTTAGTGGATCGGGTGCCAAGTGGTTCTTAGAGTGACCAGACAGATGAGGTGTTCTTCTGTGGCTTCAGACAACAGTTTCTATACCTACCCTTCTGGTAGGGTTTTCTATGGAAGAGTTTCAGAGAATTTTACTTTTACATTAACTTTTTTAGGCTTGTATTCTAGCCCCATTTACATTCATTTTTCTGCTATCATACCTTATTCTTGTTTACAGAGTGTTTTCACTTTCCAACCTCAATAGCTTGGAGTTTTATGCATGTGTATAGGAACTTTTAAAAATTCCTCCAATTTTTTGGTATATTCCTACTCGCCGCTAATCACCAACCCCTAGGCTATGGGAGGCAAGCTTGGGGTAGTCACGGTATGGGCCCTAGGAGATGGGTCATGATAGAGTGGAATAAAAGTGTAGTTGTTTCTACCATAATAATCCAATGTTTATGAGTATGGTTTATAGAAACATTGTTAAGTGTTTTGAGTTTAGCTTTTAGACCAGGGAATCTAGTTTTGGTGTAGCAACTGATGTATTCATACACCATGATCCTAAATTATGCTTCTCGACTTAGTACATGAAAACACTAGTCATAGGGAAAAATGAGGGTACATTCATCATATAATATGTGGTTGTGTTTTCCATGTCCTTATTGATCCATCTCACTAGGTATACTCTATTGATCCTGGTACATTATGTTATTTTTCTAGATGCTTCCATGTAGAAATCCATCCAGGATTCTACCACATTATCACAAGGATGGTCCATGGGTTGTTGAGATTGGTATAGTGATTTTTACCAGAGACAGCACCTCCAGGTGGTGTGCTAGTTATACCACCACCTCTGGAGTAACACATGGTACTTGTAGTACCAGTGGATGAGATGTATGGGATGATCGCACTTCAAGTGTTTTAGTGACAGAGACCCCTTAGGTTCTGAGGCCTACCCAACATTTCGGCGGATGAGAAATGGATTGAGGTGATGACCGAGTTTTCAATCCATTCTAGAAACCATTAGATTTGATGGTTGCCCTAACGGTTATCATTATACATGGATCATAAGGGTGATGGTGGGGTATGGATTACATGATCATACAATAAAGTGACACTGAGAGTTTGAGAACCTTTCTTAAATGAGGGGATCTCTATATAAAAGCAAAGGGCTATTCATACCCATGATATTCTAAAGATTCGGCAGGACGACATGACGGTAGCTGAGTATTCATCGTGGCATACTGACCATTATAGGTACTCGATGAATACAATACAACTAGTGATTCAGGGCTCGTACCTCTAAGTGAGGTGTATTTAGGTATATAAAAACCATAATTATTCATTTATGCATTCATACTTATTCTAGGGTACTAGAGGGAACCTTTTTAGATGAATGTCTTTTTGGCAGAGCAGATACAACTACTGGATGTCAGTATTGGGAAAGCAGTAGTATAGATATTGGGAGCAGGAGTTCGACATCAGTATTATAGACTTAGACATGTGAGACATTCCATGAAGATGTCGTAGTATATGATATCTATGCCTCTAGTCTCATATGGTGGGTCCAGTCAGCTTAGAGAGAGGAAATTATTTTCATGTGAAGGCATTAAACATCTTTCAAGATATTTTCCATCCTGTCATGTTCCTAAAACGGAAATGGTGGATGGTCCACTAAGGTAGAGATAGTGACATGATCATATGGATCTACAAGGTGGAAGATATGATAGGGGAGCTAGGAGAGAAGCATTAGGTGGTATACATTTCTATATGTTACCACCACCACCCCGATGTGGCCCACACCAGGCTCAGGGAGCTGAAGTACATGGGAAGGGACAACTACATGCAGTCAAGGCATATGAAACAAGGGATCCATGAATGATTTGAGGTACTGTCTATATCTAATCTCATCTTCCATATTAATATACATAGGTTCTAATCATTCTTACATTTCACAAATATTTTTCGAGACCTATTTTTTCTGGTTAAACCATTGACATGAACCTTACGTCTGGAGATACTTATGGGAGGAGACTCATTACTCACACTAGTGTCAAAAGTTTGATCTAACCCTTGAGGAAAGAGCTTCATTTCGGACCTCTTGGTGGTAGTATTGATGCCTTACGACGTCAGTCTGGGTATGGAATGGTTGTCCACATTTTATGCTCAAATTGATGGTTTTAGGAAAATGTTGTAGTATATCTAAGGTGACAGAATAAGGTTTTCCTTGTCCAGTGAAAAAGGAAACCCAGGTAGCAAAGAATAAACTACATTCATAGGGGGGTGAACCAGATCACTCTTTAGTTATCTAGACTTACACTCAAGGTAGTTGATGTTGTGAATTTTCAATTCCCAGAAGTAGTGGAACAGAATGATAAAGACATCCCAAAATATGTTCTAGGATTACCTCCCCATAGGGAGATATACTTGTGCATTGTTTTACACCTCTAGATAGAACTGATATAAGTATCAACATATCAAATGGATTTTAAGGATCGCACGAGATGAGGGTGCAGAGGGAGGACTTGCAGAGGGAATTCCTAGTAAGAACCAATATTTTAGATTATGTGTGGATTACCGATTATTTAATGTAGTTAGCATGAATAATTAGTATCCATTGCCAAAGGATCAATTACTACTTCGATCACATAAATGGGGATGCAATTTTTGTTCACAAAAAGGTACATGTAGAAATTTCAGTAGATGAGATAGAGTCGTTGGCTAGTATTCCACTAGGAGTATGACTTGGATAGATTATATACTCCTCTTAAGGGGAATGTGGTAGAGGATTATCTCAGTTGGAGACCTAGTTCATAGATTCTGAATGAGGAAACAGAGTAGTTGGCCTCGTTATAGTTATCCTTCATGGATAGAGATGACGCAACATACCTCCAATCGGAGGTTGTAATCCCTCCACTCTTATATTCATTCAGGGAGGCATGGCTTGATGATACCAATGGTGAGACTTCATGTGATCATTTTTTGATGGGAAATTCCTTTTATGGATATTTGAAAGGGGGAGCATGTCATTCTATTAAAAGGATGCAAAGTTGTAGAAGTGGATTCCTAGAGTGGTGTGATGAATTCGGATATCCATGAGGGTGTCAATTTAGGCATTGAGGATGATGAAACATGTTGAAACATGGATTTATTATTGATATAAAAGTTGATCACCTATTTGAATCAGTTTCTTAGTTTTTAAAATCACTTGGTCGAACCCCTATGCTTGGAAAGGGTTTCTCATTTTCATTCTTAGGGTTCAAGGAAGGAAGTGGGAAGGGATATTGATTGAATTCGTGAAGGGTTTACCAAATATCTCTAGGAGACATGACACCTTTTGGGTGATCATTGACCAACTCACCAAGTCGGACACTTAGCCTTTAGGGAGTAGATTTGAGCAGAGATCTTGGGATTCCTTTATGTGTAGGAGATAACTAGACTCCATGGATTCCCATAGATGATATTTTCTGATCGGGATGATTTCATTTCATCCTGGTTATGGAGATTAAGGATTTTTAGGAGAGGATATTTTATGGGAAGTCTATTCCTTTAGTTTGTTCCCGATGGAAGCACAAGAATCTCTGGAAGAGCACATGGGAGCAAGGGGGCTCAGGATCATTCTTATATCCGCATATGTTTGGGTATCCCTTGGTTTTCCTTTTATGGAAATAAAGCATTGATGACTGGAGAATGTAATGACTCATATTTTCCCGGTTTTATTTTTTCAAACAATTTTGGAAAATTCTAAGACCAGGCGCTTAGATGACGTGCGATTCGGAGGCCTAGGGTGCTCAGAATAGTTCTGTGAAAACTGTTACTTTTTAATAGTGTACTTCAGCATTTTTCCTAGAAATGTGGAATAACTCATAAATGGGTTCCAATACCAGAAATATGAGGTATCTTTTGTGTTCAAAATGGTGGTTTTACCATAGGTGCGACTTAACATTAGTCTGTGTGGGTCTTCAGTGATAAAACCCAAAAAGGAAATAACCGTAAATAAAATAATTAAATGAAATTATTTTATTTTAAAATATTAATAAGTCATGAACGGTGAAACATATTGGAAATTTGAGACCACTGTTGAGTTTGTAATGTGGCGTTTTCCTTATCCGAAGCCTAACATCGATCGGTGTGGGTCAACTGCGAAAGCTAATTTTTGATCATTTTAAAGAAGAATAAAATAAACATAAAGAAGTTTATTTTATTTATTTTTAACATTCCATAGTGTAGATATGTTGTAACACAATGATGGGGATTCCCATTCTCTTTCATGAATAAATTATCATAACGATGATGCAATGCCACAACAGGGATACTAAAACATGTTTTCTTCATTTTACAGATTGACAGGGATATAGGATTAGATGGACAATCTTAGGGAATTTCTTTGGAATATCTAAAGAAATTTGTTTCTGAATAGAGGCGGATCAACCACCTTAAAATTTGAAAAATCTAGGATCAAGGATTGGGGATCGAGGATCAAGGAAGAAGAATCCAAGATCGAGGATCGATGATCGAGGATCGAAAAATGATGAAGATGCAATATCTCTTTGTCAACGATTGAACCAAATCTTTGTAGGGTGTTGTGTTTTGATTTCCTTTCCCCCCCACTCTTGATATTCTATGATGAATGTGGACCAATCCACAAATAGATTGGCATGAGGATCGATCATTGTTTTAGAATGGGGTTTACCTATTTGTGGGGTCATGGGAGATGAATACTCTTTTTTTTATTGTTTTACATTTACAATTATAACAGAAAAAAACCAAGATCTCTAAGAACAACGATCGTGGTACATTCCTCTTTGTTGGTTCATTATTTTCTCCATACATTCTTCATTATCCATGGGTATTCTATGGTTGGCTTGTGACTCGATAATTCGTGATCGATCGATCGTTTATCACCTGATTCATGGAACAATGATATGATATCATAAATCTAGGATTAACAGAGCATGATGGAGATGCGATGATGATGGTGTCAGATGGATCAAAGTAGTGTGGAAGATATATTAATTTGAATGACCTCGCATCGGTATGGATCGTGTCATGGATCTGACCCCACAGCAGTGAAGTTGGTGACCCTAGGATCACAGAGTAGCCTTCAGATCAAAAATCGGAGCAACAAAACAAACCCTATGGCTTGGTGAAAATTCTACTGATGTGCCGGCACCAGTGACCGGTGACGGTTGTCCATCGGTGTGGTGGAGGACGGTCGAACACCATGGAGATCAAAAGAGCCCGCTGTGTTGATTGTGGCGGCACCTACATACACCAGTCGTGTGTAGCCAAGACGCATGTGGGGAAAGGAGGGGTCTGCTTGACTAGACCATGCTGGATGGTAGTCATGTGGTAGGCAGATGGCATGCCCCAGGTGGATGTGAACCAAGCTACATCCTGTGAAAGGGATCGGGCTCGCTGAGTGGGATAGTCTAGATATATAGGTCCACCCCATTGAGCTAAGACAAAATGGTTTGGGCCAGACCTGGCCCAATGGGCCAGTCTGAACTGGGTCAGGTCAGGTCTGGCCCGACCTAGTCCACGATCAGACCCTTTTATAAAAAAGGGTGTAACTCTGAAAATGTGTTTCCATTTGAATATTTATTTGAGGTGTTGGGACCCTTGTTATGTTTATCTACTTTTGAGATACTTTACACAAGATTTTTTAGGTTGTAATAAAAACTATTGGCTCAAGGAGTAGGTGCTCTCGAAATGAGCGCACTAAGAGCGGAATCATGTGCATGAGACCTATGCAGAGTAAGTCTCCTATTAACTATGATAAATGTAGAGTAGGACTCCTAAGAAGATGCATAGTAGATCTCCTGAGAAGACGTAGAGTAGGTCTCCTACAAAGACATGAAGTAGGTATCCTGTGACGACACCGAGTAGGTATCTTAAAAAGTTGTGGAGTAGGTCTCCAAGGGTGACACAGAGTAGGTATCCTATAAAGATGTAGAGTAAGTCTCCTGGGAAGATGCGGAGTAGGTCTCCTCTGAGGGAGTCTCATGTGAAGACTTTATGTCTCATCAGATTTGAATATGCCTATAATTTCTTTAGAATATTCATTAAATAGACATATACTTGTGTGAGAATACTGTACTGACTTTATTGGATATGATATAGAGACTTCGTGTAATAGCAAGACTGGATGTCTTAGGGAATCTTCTTGACAAAACAAGTCTATGTTTTGTTTCAGATATTTTTTGTAGACTATTTTTACATTTCTACTATCAAATTGATCAAGAAGCGAGATCTACTGAATCAAGAACGCTATGAGTAGAATCATATGGATGGAATTAGATGAGACCTTGAGTTTTTGATTCCATTAGGAGTATAAAGGGATGATCATGCTATATGTGTTGTTGAAATATACCTAAATTGGGCTGAAAGTATATTCATTGTGTTGTTTTGTTTGTTTTCTGTTACTTTTTGCTTCGGGGTTCCCTACTAAGTATTGTTTTACTCACCCCTACATAGGATTGGCCACACGTGTCATGTCATGTGCATATGATCAATGATTTTATTGAGTTCTTGGTAGACCAAGTCCAGGTGATGCTTAGAGTGACCTGACATATGAGGTGTGCATCTGTGGCTTCAGATAGTTATTTCTATACCTACCCTTCAGGTATGAATTTTATTAAAAGATCGAGAGGCTTGTAATTTTAATTTTCATTTTTATTAGGCTTGTTTTATGGCCCCATTTACCTTCACTTTTCTATTGCCTTACCTTGTAGTTTTTTACTTACTTTTTCAACATTCCAATATCTATGGATTGTAGTTGTGTGCGTGTGTATAGGTAGATAGGAAAATTCCTCCCTTTTTTTGGGATATGCCTACTCGGTGCTAGTCACCAAACCCTGGCCTATCTGAGGAGGGCTTGGGGAAGTCACGACATGGGCCCCAAGAGTCAGTTTTTGACAAGGTTACTTATATTCAAACCATCCAAATAAATTTCTACGATATAATGGCCTCATTCAAATAATAATGTTTTTATAAAATATATTGATTCTCATAATGATCAGTGTTTCATGTTAATAAAGTTATTGATCTTATTAATCTTTTAAAATATTTCTTTAGGGTGGTATATTCTCACCCCCACCCAACCCTAAATTAATATAATTCCCACAATTTTATCTCGATCATCATATGTTCAATATTTGAAAATTATTTTTTCAAAACCCACATCATACAGAGGGATAATGATAATTATTTTGAAAAGGGGAAGTGAAAATGATAAAGGAAACGTAAAAAAAATAATCCAGTTCTTAGATAAGGATAACATTGGTGGTAGGTTAGATTATATACACATTGGAGAAAATTATGTATAAATAAAAATAGGGTGTTATAGAGATCATAGTAAAGAGAAACTTAACGACCAAAAAACCTAAAATCAATGGAGGGTGAAAAGACCATTGATTAATCTAAAATTAAGGTGAAGGTATAACACTTTTTTATTTCAATATATTTCTCCCAATTTTGATATATTCATTTAATTTAAATGTAGAGGACATGAAAAAATTTAATTACTTGATTTCTTTCCATTCCATAAGAAAAATATCATCTTTTTGTTATTCTTGGATGAATCTTTAATTTATATCTTATTAAAATAATAAATATACTAGATGATTTTTTTATGTATGAAGAACTAAAATTATCTTTTAAGGGATAATAATATTAATAAAATAATGAAAATTCATTCTTTATTTATTTTTAAAAAACATATTGTTACCAAAGGTTATCTAATATTGATTAATACAATACATTAATATCTAAAACCTTGAAAATAACCCTTAAAGATCGACTTAATCAATTCTAAAATTGTTAACCATAAGGTTACTCCAAAATATGTATCCCCAAATTTAAAATCCAAAAAATTAAGAAATAACATCCCTAAATTTCAAAAAATAAATATAATATTAATCACTCAAATAATATAAAGTATCACTTAATGTCTCGTACCAAATACGATAATACCTTGATCATATATTCTTCTTAAACATAGTTATAAATTTAATGACCATGAAACCTCAGTGAAGAAATACATGCTTCTAAAAGTTTTCTCTCTCATTATTCCTTAAATAAAATCATTGATTATCAAATATATTCTTTACATCCGAAAATAAAATAAACTCCATCAACGAAAACATTAACCCTTTTTTCATCAAATCACTAATCAGTTCGAAGTACAAAAATACTATACCATTTAATTTATCCCTTTCAAACATTTATTTATCACAAATAAATACTAATAAATCCACATTGAGAACATGTTAAGCGTTATATTTCTCTTAATCATGTTTTATCTAAAAATATTACCATACTACTAAATCAATTTTCTTGGTTTTTGGTTTTATTCAACATATGATTTAAAATCATTAAATAAAAAACTAATAAAAAAAACTTCAGATTTTTTATAATTAATTTTACTAGAATATTAGTGATAAATCACTTTTAAAACATAATTTTTTAATCACAAAACACAAGACTTCATTCAATACCCATCAATGATTGGCATAACACATATCCCTACTTGGTCTATGAGTTAACCCTTTTAATATGGAATTGACACAAATAATTCTTATATTCTCCACATATAATACATTGAACTATAAATTTTACCTTAGTATAAATTTTATATCCATCCACCAAACTCTTAAATTTTTATCGATGATTACTTTCTATATTCCCATATTTTCTATACATAAAACATATTTTCATTCATCTATATAATTTCCCCAAGTGCTTCTTCCCTCATACATGACATGCAGAGAACTAAATATTCCTCCCATTATGATATTCATGAAACTCCATTTTACTCTTGTCAGGTGTTTTAGGAAACTCTCTTGAGTTGATATTTTTAATCAAATATAATGATAGTTGATTTGTTATAATTACATGGTTTCTCCTTCCAACTCCTATTTCATGTTTTTATCATGATCAAAATCATTCCATCATCCATCCCATTTATAATTAAGTTAGTTTCTTCTAGTTATAAAAACTATTTCAAGACGAAAATCATAGTATGAGTAAAAATAATCATAATGGGAATCAACATAATTAGGGAAATCATTTATAGTATGTCTAAATCAAGATAGTTTATTTTAAATATAAGTCACCTTAGGTTTAACCTATTCCATTTATAGTGATAATATTTTCAATAATTTATAACGTTTTATAAAGAAAATATGATTAAACTCATTCATGTCCCCCAGTAGTGTTAAACCTTGTGAATAGTATGGGAACATTCATCATGCACCAGAATGATGGTCGTGATATACATAGAATAAAACACCATATATAGAAATGGTATATAATTTATGAAATAATCATATCCATGATATAAATAATATGGATATTTAATATAAATTTAATTTCAAATTATCAGAATAATGTGAATGGTTCAAGATAATTTTATTGACCACAAAATTTGTAATAGATAAAATTTGACCATCAATTCATCATAAAATTTTATTTTCTAGTAAAATAAAATCTTTTAAAGAATAGAATAAATTGTAAGTGAACTTTTTAAAATATTTTTTAAAAACAATTTTCATTATAAGATCATTGAAAACATTTATAAGAAGATAAATAGTGAAAAAAATATGGTGGTGGTAAATATATTAACTTTATAAATGTTAAAAAACATTCCTTTTGAATTTTTGAAAATAATTTCGATACAAAAACATTTAGAAAACATTATAAATATTACTTTATAACCATTTAGAAATTATAGGATTGCATAAAGTTTCATTAATAAAACATTTAAGTAATAAAAAAAACTTTTTTAGAACAATTTTTAACAACCTAGACATGGAATAAAAATATACCCAATCAAAAATAAATAGGATAAACATTTATTTTAAAATTTTATTTTCTTGAGTTATGTTCACAATAAAGAAAAATTTATAAAAAAATTATTTATAATCCTAAAATATATAGAGGATACTGAAACTAGATGAATTTTATAACGTAATGATTCTAATATTCCTTAAATGAAAATAAATGAAATCATAAAAATGAGGTTATAAAATAAATCCTTAACTATTTGGAAACTTTTAAATTTAAACCCATAAAAACAGTAACTGAAATTGAAGTATTAATCATCAATAATAAAAAAATATTCATTTAAAATACATTAGAATGTTATTATGTAGAAAAAATAAAATTAAATAAGTTCATAATACCAAATATGATTAAATAGATTGGACAGTGAGATGAAATCCTAAAAATATCATACCATTGAATTGAGAATTATCCAATAAAGTCATTATGTGTATCAAATGAAAATAACCATAAAATAGGTGGAAATAAAACATAAAATAGTCATAGTTAATTACACATGTAATCTTATCATATCTAAGACAATATAGAAGTAATATAACCCAATAAAAATAAATTGGGTTGTGAAATACATTACCTCACATTTATATTTACTTGAAAAAACTTTTACCACCTATATAATGGTTTTAAATATTTTACTAATATATATATAATCAATATCTATAATATCATATATGATCCTTTTATAAAATATTATCACTTTTTCAATAACAATATTTCATTATTACAATTGTTTTGAGTGTTAACTGCTTCATTTTCTCATGTATATTTGGTCATAAAATTTTAAGTTCTTATTAATTGGGTACATTTAAATAATATCTATATTTTTATTCAGGATATAAATATTCTCTATAATAAATATATATATTTGGTTATCCAAAACATGTCAAGATAGAAAACTGAATTCAATCGTTCCTAGAGAAGGTTTGTCGTGCGTACGCAAGAACATTGGTTTCACTTTCCAATGGATTGAATTAAATAAAGTTAAATAATAATTCACATTTATAAAATAATTATTATATCATATATGTCATATATATTCATTAAATAAATATTTACTACCATCAATCTAAACTGAAAATGAAAAATAAGTCACATTGCTTTGTGAAGGTGGACGTCCACATGTATGCACAAGAAACATTATTGTTTTCATATGGAGTGGGAGATAATAATGTAGATGTGTTATTTTAATTATAGAAGAATAATTTTTTTTATAAATATCTTATAAATTCTTTATTTAAATATTTTAACCATCAAATTAATGTGGTGATGAGAAACAAATTATACCGCTATGTAGAGACGGTAAGTCCTACATAAGTGCAGACAATGTTTTCAAGTTTCATATTATGGATAAGATATGGAATATAGTTTTTACATCATCATAATAACATATAATGTAATTTATTATACTTTAGTTATTATTTTAGGATAGTTAAAATATATTTGTAGTAATTATAAGAAGAGATAATTTTGAAAGAGTTGGTAAATACGATTACCACTTCTTTAGTTGACATCCTTTAAATATCTATTTTGGGGGACTAGGGGTGGTCTATTGGAAGGATTAAAAACTCTTGAAAATTGATAAAGATATTGATAATTGAAATGGGTTATTTTTTGTTGATATATGTTTCTCAATGTGGTGTAAATAATATAACGAATGGGTGTCGTTTTATTAGTAAGGGGAGGGGCATTCTTAGAATTCCATAAAGTATTAAATTATTAAAAAAAAATCATTTCCAAATGGAAAAAAATTTATATAATTATTATATAATTGGATTTTGAGTTTAAATAATTTCATACAATAAAATATTTGTAATTTTATGTGTTTTTTTCACCAGAATCTCTTTTTTTGAACCGCTAGTTAGCTTATTTCAGAATTACCATGATAATAATGTTTTTTTACAATATTGGAGCCCTAAAAGTCCCCATAAAAGAAAAATTAGACCATAAATGGTAAATTTATTAACCTTTAGTCTGTATATTATCAACCTTGTCCTTATTTAATTTTTTTTATCTTTAAACTATTTAATAAAATCAAATTATCATTTATGTCATTTGTGACACTATTCATTTAATTTGGCATTGAAACATCAAGAGGTAAATGGAATAAAAATATAATACCTTAAAACATAAATAATATTTTATATTTATATATAATATTTTTATACTTAATAATTCATTAAAATTTTATAAATTTTAATACTTTTAAAATAATATATTTTATTTTTCATCCAATTGAATAAATATTTTGTTGGCATTGTGTAAACATTTAAGCTTATTTTTTAATCACTAAGATTTAAAAAAATTAACATAATAAAAAAATTATATTAAAAATAAACTTTTATATTAATTCATAACATATTCGCATCCTTATGTTTACTTATAAAATTAATTAAAAGCAATATAGGGTCATTTTTTAAAACTTATTTATATAAAATAATATAAATGTCATTACCAAGTTCAAATGGAACTAGAATTGGGTTTAATATAATATTGAAATTATATTGAAGAATTATACCCATATAATAAAATAAATTCAAGTACTTAGTATATTTTTAATTCCAAATAACATTATATTTAACCTTAATTACATAATTTACCCTTTACTGATGTGATAAATTTTACAACGATTATGAATCAAAACGACTTAAAATAAAATGGAATTTTATACCATATTTAAACCTCCTAATTCAAAATATGGTATCCATTTTTTGTGATTAATTTTCTATAAGTGGGAGAAATTTATTTTGATATAAATGTTTAAAGCATAATAAAACAATGTTTTTTAAAAAACATGTTTTTAAAAAAAAAATTAACTTATTTCAAAATACTGGAAAATGTTGATTAAAATTATATTATTATAAATAAAATAGATCTTATTTTACTTAAATTACAAATAAATTGTATAATGGTACTTTTAAATTACACTATTTAATTAAAATAAATTAAAGTTTTTGTAAAAATATTATCAATAACTATTCACTGAAAAATCAATCATTTTAGAAAAATATACAATTTTCACCGGAATTTAATTTTTATATTATAATTAAAAATGATGTTAATTTTATAAAATAAATTTTTTTAAAGTGGTATAAATTAATTAATATTTGATAAAAATAATTTTTTGAAGAAATGGCTTTTTGAATAATAAAATTACTTTACTAAAAATAACTGCTTATTTCCAAATAATTTACCAAAAATATTTAATTGAGTAGTAAATTTATACATATATTTCATAATTTGTTTATTCATATTCATACCTTAAAAATCAAAAACTTTGTTATAACATTAATATTTAAATAATTATATTTTTTAAAAATATATTGATTCCCTTAAACATTAGTATTGTGCCTTAATAAATCTATTGAGCTTATAAAACCTTTAATCTATAATTTTTAGGGTGTTACATTTCCCAATAAATAATTTCTTTTCCTCCAAATTTTATTTTGTTCACCAATGTTTCAATATTTTAACATAGCTTCCTAAAAAACCCGTATCATACAAAGGGATAATAAAACTTCTTTGAAAAGGGGCACATTGAATGGATAAAGGTTACCTAAAATAACATATAATTGCACACCTATATAATGAAAAAATTGGTGGGAAGTTAAATTATAGACATGGAGGGTAAAACTAACATGTAATGAATAATATAGAGGAATAGAGATCATGGTCATGAGAAAATTAATGACATAAAACCCTAAATTATTGAATAATTAAAGGGCTATCAATTAATCAGAAATAAAGGTAAACATATATTCATTTTTTATTTAAATATCTATTTCCTATAGTTGAGATATTTATTTACTCCCATGATAGAGTATGTGATAGAATTTACACAGTTGATTTATATATATTTCATAATCACAATTTTATCATTTGTTTGTTCATTGATGAATTTATACTTCATCTCTTATTCCAAAAATTAATATTCAAATTGATTATTTTATGCTTAATGGTATAAAATTAACTTTTAAGAAATCATAATATCTATATAATAATGAATATTCATTCCTTATTTAATTAAAAAACCTAATCGGTTACCACAAGTTATCTAATAAGGACTAATATAATACATTATTTATTAAAACCTCTATGATAACCCCCATAGTGAAATGTAATCCATTCCATAAATATTTAACCTTATGACACATCCAAATATGTGTGAAAAATTATAAAATCCCAAAAAAAAACTAAACAAGGTCATTAAACTTCCAAAATATATCTTAACATCAATCCCACAAACAACATAAATTCTCTCCTAATGTCTCATACCAAATATATGAATTCCTAGATCATATATTCTCATAAAACATGGAAATAACTTGAATAACCATAAAACCTAAATGAAAACATTCATGATTATGAAATTTTTTGTCTCCTCATTCCTTATCTAAAATCATAGAATATTTAATATAATCCATAAATCCAAAAATGATGTAAACTCAAAGAAATATAACATATAACATTTTTTCATAAAATCACCAATTAGTTCTAAGGTCATAAATACTATCCCATTTACATAATCAATGGAAATCATAAATTTTTCTGAAATAAAATTTATTAAATTATCATCATGAACATATTAAATATTATCTTTCCCATAATCATGTATTCTCCAAAAATATTACCTTTCCACTAAATTTCTTTTCTTGGTTATTGGTACCATTCAATATATGATTCAAATACCTAAATAAAAACTACCACATAACAATACATAGATATTCTCTGATTATTATAACTATAATATCCTTTATATAGTACTTTTACAACATAATTCATGAATACCAATACACAATAACTTCAATTAATCCAATTTAATTATTTTCAAAGCATAGGTCTTTCCTTGGTCTAGGAATTAACCCTAAGATTAGGGAATTGACTCAGATAATTCACAATTTCTCCACACTTACAACATTTAACTATAAGTATATCCTTAAGAAGAAGTTTATATCCATCAAAAAAACTCTAGATTTTTCAACAATAATTATTTTCTATATCCAATACTTTTCTATATATAAACATCATCTCTTTTCACTGAGACACTTCCCTAAGTGCTTCTTCCCACATACTTGACATATACAAAATTGAACCATCTTCACCCCATGGTCTTCTTAATACTCCATTTTTCTTTTATTAGCTATTTCCGAAAACTCGACCATGTTAAAATTGCTAATAATATAATGTTATATATGATTTGGAAAATTTGCAAGTTTTCTCCTTCCAACTCCCATTTCATTTGGTTACTCTTGAGGAAAATCATGCCGTTGTCCATAAGATTCAACTTCAGCATGGTTCCTTGTATTTCATTCCACTTACTAAAACAAAAAGAATAGTATTAGAAATATTAATCATAATGGGATTCCACACAAACATTAATATAATTTATAGTATCACTAAATCATGGCACATTATTTTTAATCTAATACACATTATATTTAACCTCGGTCATTCATGTTCATACTCTTTTAAAATACTTCATAATGGTTCATAAATAAAACATGGTCTTACTCAATTATATCCCACAATAGTGTTAACCTCAATGTGAAAAATGGGTACATTCACCATGCACTATAATGATAGTCAAGATATACTCAACCAACACTTTTCTGGGTTTTATCCATAAAAGAATTTGTTTCAAAACCACAACCACATATAGTATTAATAAAGAGTTTTAATTACTGTAAAACCACATAATCTCTACCTTAAAATATCTATTATAATATAACTCTACAATTATAAATATTCTCATAGTCATTCAAAGGGTTATGTTCCCTAATCTATTTTTTCCTAAATCTGTTTCTCATGGTTTCTACTAAACATCCTCTGATACCAATATTTACAACCCCAAGTCTAGTAACCTAGAGAAGATTCCCACCTTATTGTATTAGGATAATATATATAGGATATCATCCTGAATGACCAACTGGATTATTAGTTTTAAAGAACCATGTAATATAAGATTCTCATTTTACATTAGAGTTAAAATATTAAACAAAAAACATTAAATAATCTTCATCCTTGAAACTTATTTAAATATTTATTCTTAATATCCTATAGAAATAAAGAAAAATAAAATTAATCACAAATTATCAGTAAGGGTTAACTACAAGAGAAGTTATTATGAATAAATAAGTTACAATCAATATGGGAATGATGATAAATAAATAAAACTCTTGTTATTTAATCAATAACATGAGTATGAAATTGAATCCATGGATAATATCAACGAAGTGATATCGTGGATAATAATAATTGAATTATTAATAATGTGAATGATTGATATTAGACATTAGGATCTCACACATCATGATATCTTTAATTCTATACCTTGGTCCAAGGTAGTTTAAACTATGGTCGGAATAATCCCAAAACCTATTTAATATGTTTTTTCAACAGGGATATCTCATAAGATATGTTAATACATCAAGAGGCTATGTAATTATTGGGCCTCGACCACACTGAATGAAAAATTCATTCCTTATAAATTTAATGATAAATTTTAATCATAAAAAACATTCCTCATCAACAAATGTCCAAATTGAATACAGAATAAAGAATATAAATATTTTTTAGTCAACCTAATATATTTAAAATATAAATATCATATTTAGAAATGGTATATGGTTTAGGAAATAATAAAATCCATGATACAAATAACATGGATATTTAATATAAATTAATTTCAAATGATCAAAAAATTTTAATGTTTCAAAATAAATTTAATGACCATAAAATTAGTAATAGAAAAAATATGACCATAAATTCATTAGAAAAGTACATTTTTTAGTAAAAATATTTCTTTTAAATAATAAAATAATTTAGAATGGAAAAAATTTAAAATATTTTTTAATAAATAGTATTCTTTTTAATATCATTGAAAACTTATATAAGAAGATAAAGAATATAAAATGGTTATAGCAGTGGGAATATCCATTAATTCTATATACATTAAACAATATTCCATTTGATTTTTCTAAATAAATTTGATGATAGAACCATAAGAAAAAATAGTAATATTACATTAAATCCTTCCAAAAAGTAAAGGATGACCAAAAATTTCATTAATGAATCATTTGAGTAATAAAACATAATTTTATCAAATTAATTTTAAAAATATGGGCATGGAATAAAAATATACCTGATCAAAATGACATAAGATCAAATTTTATATTGAACATTTATTTTCTTGAGTTTAGTTCCAATGAATGAAAAAGTTATAATAAAATATGTGGTATCATAAAATATTTATTGGATAAAAAAATATTTGATGTTTATAAAGGATAAATTATAATATTCCTTTAACAAAACTAATTCTAATCCTAAAAATGGGATTGTAAAATAAATCTTTACCTCTTTGGTAACTTATAAATTGAAACTCCAAGAAAGTGTAACATGAATTAAAACATTAATAATCACTAATAAGTATATATTCATGTTAAATGTGTAAAAATGTTAGTATATAGAATCCATAAAATAAAATAGGTCCATAATACCAAATATGTCTCTATGGAGTGGATATTGGGATGAAATATCATACAAAGATCATTTCATTGAAATGAGAATATGTTAATGAAGATATTATTTGTGTCAAATGTAAATCCATATAAAATAGGTGTAGATAAAACATAAAATTATTATATTTCATTACACACATTATATTATACTATCACATAAATTGAAGAAGTAATACAACCGAAAAAAAAGAAACTGAGTTATCAAACAACTAACTTCGCACTTCTATTTTGTTGAATATTCTTTAACCTCATGAATATCCTTTTAAAAATATTAATAATTTATACCAAAACAATATTAATATTTCTAATATCATATATGATCCTATTATGACATATTATCACCTATTGGTTAAAAATAATATGTTATTTTCCCTATTTTGAGTGTTAAATGCTTCATTTTTTCATGCATGTTTTATCATAGAAGTTATGATTCATGTGAATAAGCTATTTTTATGTAATATAAATAATTTTATTGACAATTTAAATATCATATATATCCAATATATATATATATTCATCCAAAAAATACAGTGATAGAAAATTTAATTATAACATTTATAGTATGGTAGGTCGTACGTACTCATAAACGTTGTTTTCTCTTTTTGATGGATGCAACAAAATAATGGTAAATAATAATTAAACTTCCTTGAATTATTATTATATCATATATTTCATATATATTCATTAAATATATCCTTATTACCATCCATGAAAAGAGGAAATTAAAAATGAATCAGATTTTTTCATGGAGGTAGTAGTCCACATATACACACAAGTGACGTTATCGTTTTCCAAAAAATTAGGAGGTAAAAAGGGAAGATATGATATAATAATTTCAGAAAAATAATTATTTCATAAATATAATATTTATTAATTATTTCTATGTTTATAACCGTCTACGTAAAATGGGGATGAAAAACAAATTATACTGTTATGTTGAGAGGGTAAGATGTACATCTGCACAAGTGATGTTTTTGATTTTCATTAGATGGAAAAGAGATGGAATATGGTTGTTTCGTAATAATTAAATCATATAAATATATTTATTATATTTTTTTTATTATTTTAATATGGGTATAACAGATTTAGAGGAAGTGGACATAGTCCGTAATTTGAATGAGTCAGTAAGGAAGATTACCTCTTCGTTAGTACATTTCCATTAGATCTTAACTTAAGGGGCATAGTATTGGAATTTTTGGAATAAAATAACCTATAAAACATAGATAATAATGTTTATATGTTATATTGGTAGGTTTTGGTTGATATTGGTTTCTTAATGTGGTGTAAATAAAAAGAGAAATGTGTCTTTTATAAGTGAGGGGGGAATTATTAAAGTTTCTTAAAGTATTAAATTAATATATATTATTTTTCTTGGGAAACTAGTTAAAATTTTAAAAAATTATAAGAAAATATGTTTATTAGTCTATAACCTCTCATCTAATAAATTTTGGAAATGTTTCGGTGATGTTTTTATTTGGTCATAATGATTCAAAGATACAAAAGAGGGATGAATTGTGTCTTTTTAGTAAACTTAGACAACATATGAATTTTAGACTTCTTTGTGATTTATAAAGATATGGTGTGTTCTTTTATTTAGGTATGTTTATTGGTAGATAAATAGATAATAATAATAAAGAAATTTTTATAGTGGTTCTGGGAACAAATATTCACTTTTTCACTCTACCAATGCTCACTTTGTGAGTTTATTAATTTTCACTAGAACGATGCCCTTATCATTGGACCATATGATTTGAGTATAAGAATGTGAAACCTTTATGATAAGGATATTATAAGGTATTTTTTTTCTTTTATAGGGAACTAAAAATCCATATATTATTCCAAGAAGATGATACTTCACACCAACTAAGTCCGAGAAACCCATACTCTAATAAATCAAAATAGTTTTATTCGATTGAATAAATAATGTCTCGCTCAGAATTTCAATAGAAACTAATATAAAATGGATATTAAAATTAAAATATGAAATTATTTATGAAATAATATCTTCTAATAGACCTTTATTGAAAATTATCATCAATAAAATAGTAGAAAAAAAGAATCAATAATTCTGATTAGTAGATTGCACTGTAAAAGAATATAACATGTATGTATCTAAGGTGTTGAATAATTATATTAATAGAGACATTAGACCTTTTTTAATTTTCATTGGTTTTCTATTCAAGATATAATTCACATATGTGATACTGAAAATGAATGTACTCTTTCTATTTATAAAGATAAACTTGGATTTATTTTGGTTGAATAGATCCAATAATGTCTCATGAAAAATAATATTAATTTGATTTTAAATCATTCAAGGTAGTCATAAGATCCCTAGAAACAGGAATAGTTCTACTCCATTTAATATGAGCCTTTGAATCCATAATAAAACATTTTGAAATAGAAATTTAAGTCCATTGAGACCAATAAATAAATCATGGAAAATATCTCTAAATTAAACCTCCTTTGTTGAATAGTAAAATTTAGGGTTTATCTACATGATGACATAACACTGAAAGTAAGGTTGTCAATGTATGGTTTTTTGAAAATTTGGGTCGATGACATATGGTTGGTTGCAAAATTAGGGTTAACAACCCAAAATTTTATTCCTTTAAATATAGGTTTTATTTCAAACTTAATTTTTTTGATCTATACATTTTAAAAAATATAGGGTAAATAATCTATAAGTTTTCTTCAAACCATTGGGTTACCAAACCATACATTATTCATACAGACATAGAGTATGAACAATGTTTTGAAAATACTTTCATAAATGTTTATAGTACATAAAAAAATATTTTAACCTACAAATAATAAAAATAACTAAATAATTATATTCCAAAAAATACATAAAGTAACTTCATTAGGAAAACAAAAAAGGGTATTTGTGAGTATCAAAATCAATAAGAATCATATAGAATTGTTGAAACAACACATTACCAACAATCTCCCACTTTTTTATGATCAGAAAACCCATAAAATAACTTATAAAAAAATATGGTAAATGAAAACACCAATGAAATAGTATCTTTAAAATGATATAGTAGATATTATAGTTTTCTTTAAAATTTAATTAACATAGTAAATCCAAACATTTTTGTTTGAGATAAAAACTGTTAATAGAATCCAGAATGTTGTGTTTACCCAATTTTATCGCACTTTTTGTGATATCAAAATGTAAGTGGGTAAAAATAGATTAAATCATAGTAAATATAGAACATAACTATAAATGAATGCTTATAATATACTAAAACTAAACTGATATGGAATCTTGTTGTAGAGGTGAAAAGTAATAAAAAATAGTTATCATAATACATAAAATAATTTTAGTAATATATTTTTATGATTATAAGAATCATTTTTCTGAGAATAGTATTATAATGTAGGACTATCTGAATATGAGAGAGTTGGTTTGAAAGTTGTTTTAGAAGATGGTGAAGCTTGAATAGCTTGAATAACATCATTCAACTTTTCCATATTTCCTCTTAAGCTTTCAGTAAATTTTTAATCCAACTATCGATTCAAAATTCAGAATCTTGAAAAATATTTAAACTTTAAACTAAATTCACATTCATAAACACATGAACTATTTATTCTAACCAAAAAAACTATGAAATAAATTCAACTACAATATTGAAAATATTTATTATATTGGGTTATCCTGATGTTAATTTCTCAATGGTATCTCTATAGTTATCCAATTAAACAATTAATGGTGTACTATCACACTAAAGGGAATGATGATGATCATTGAATATAGACATTACAGTGGTGATTGCATTAAAACTTTTGACAAATTATGGAGAATTTTGAGGTGAATATGTTGATTCTCTATACTAAATATCAAAATTTATTACTGATTCAAACTAACTTTCCAAATAATTCTTTAAATCACTAAAATAAATATTTGAAATTGATTCTGCTCATAGTTTTCCAAACTAATATTCTATTTCTCATCAAAAGTAATCAAAATATCTTATTGAAATTTTAATTTCTATGATATTATGTATTTGGGCCTGAATAGAAATGAATTTCACTCTAGGAATAGTTTTACTTCTCAAGTCTCCCAAATATTTCCTTTTAGACTCTAGATCATTATTAAAATTTGAATTTTCTTCATGCATCATATTAAAATTAACATAAAATTATTCAATTTTATTATTCAAATAATTATTAGACTCTTCTTATTTAACTTTAGATGGTTTTCCTATATTAGTCACAACTACAGTTTTACCTTTATCCTTCTCACTATAGGAGGAATATGAAATTTCAAGAACCTTTGTGTTCTAATTAAAACCAAGAATATACTGGTCCAAATAATCAGAAATTGAAGAAATTGATTGATTCTGAGATAACCTAGTAGAGACAGCTACTAGTGGTTCTTCTTTCTTGTTTTATTGAGCTTTATCCTAATCTTTTTCTTTGAAATGATATATTTGAAACAAATTTTCATATTTACTTTGAGAAAAACCATATTTATCTTCTCTAATATCCGATTTATTTTCAATTAATTGTTATTTATGAGTGATTGAAATTTCTAAAAACATTGTTTTGTGAGCTTCACTAGTTGCAGTAGCATCTTCTAGTGTCTGAACCAAATGGGACTGATCTGTAATTTCATCCCATTTTTGAGGCTATATGTTAATGGTCATATCATTTACTTCGTCCAAATTTTATTCATGGGTTGGAGGAACATCTCTTACACATTATATATCAGATACATAATATCTTATTCTATATCTATTTTTTTGAACAACATCATCTATTTTAGATTCGGTAACTTCTTCTCCTCAAAAAATGAATTGTATGAGAAGATCTCAAAATTTATTTCCCCCTAACCAATTGGACTGAATTCATGTTGGTCTTCTACACCATCTAGAAATATTTTTCCACTAACTGTTATATAGACGAAACATATTTTATCAATGTTACAACATTCAAAATGATACTATGATGACACTTAGTGTTTACTTGTATATCTCGAATAATTTTTCCGGTATAAAAAAGAAAGGAACCCATACGGATAAGAACACATCCTCAGCTTGTCCTGATAGTAGTGATTGATGTACCAAATTATATATCTTCGGAAATTAAACTTTATATCTCTCATTATCAAAAACATTACATACATATTTGGGTAAATAATGTTTTCCAGTTCAAAAATTCTTATTAGTATTACTGACTGAATAAAATTAAAAAGTACCTTCAAGTCATCCTCAATATACATTATATTATTTTTCGAATTAAGGTTTAATTAAAAATAAAAGAAATAATAAATTTAGATATATGTTCTTGATTTCCAACTTATGTAAGATCTAAATGAAAAACCACTTCATTGGGATACATAAAAATCATCACAATTTATATAGAAGACACAGAAACACCTCTATCATTTACCTTTGAAATGATAATATCCTATGTGTTTCCCAAGATGAACTTAACATTTATATAAAATTTATTTACATTGATGTCGAACACCAATGAGGTAGTTCATTTAATAAAAAAATTCTAAACCCTAAAATTTTAGATATTTTTTATAAGAAGATTTATCTAATTGATACATTTGATATCAATGGAGTTTTCGTGAAGAATTTTTTGGTAGAGGATGTATTGACATTTTTATCCACTTTGTTCACCTACATATATTCTATAGATAATTTAAATTACTAATAACATGAATTTTAAGTGTTCATATTCTAGTGTTCTGAAGGTTAGGCAATAGATTTGGAAGTCCAAGGGGTTTGAATATAGAGGATAAGAGTGGGAGGTGGTTACGGTTTTAATGACATCAGTTATAGTTTCTCATTCCAAATATCTATTTTAATCACTATTTAGTTTTTGAAAATACAAATTTCTTAAAAACAAATAATCCTTTTAAATAATAAATAAATAAATCAAAACTGAATCAAAACAATTAATAAAAAATAAATGACAAAAATATATAAAATTTATATAAAATTGAATATTCCAAACCCCCCTTAATAAAATCAGAAGTAGTAGTGGGAAGTTAATTAGTAAAGATATTGGAAACTTGATATTCATTATTTAAAAATTATAAATATATATCCTATTTAAGAACAAGATATCATAGAAAATGATGTCTTATATCAATATGGTTAGTTCTTGAATGACTTACTCAATTATTCAAAATATTTACTGGACTAGTATAATCACATAAATTGATAATTTTGTTAAAATTAAGTCCATAGTCCAGTAAGGTGTGTTTCATCCACAATACTTGTGAACAAAAAATGACATCAGATATAAATTTTTCCTCAACTGTTGCTAGAGGAACTAAATTTTGTTTCTTACATGACCATGAAACTAATTATTTTCCCAAAAAGTGACATGTTCCTAATGTGTTTTTTCTATCTAGTCTAAATCCTCCAAAAACAGCATCTGAATGTGAAATTTTATTAAAATCATAATTTTTTTATAAAGTAATGATTGAAAAAAAATTCCCTTTTAAATCACTAAACAAAATAACAATAGTAAGATGATATTATTTTGGGTTCGATTGAAATATAGCACATAGAAACATGAAAAACATTATTTTTGGTCTTCTAGAAGTAAGATATAGTAAACTACGAGGCATACCACTGTATAACATGTGTTAAACAGATTTATGTCTTTATAAAAATAAATTTTTACATTAGTACACGTGAGATTTCTATAATTCTTACTATTTTCAAGTCCAAACCTTTTTAATAAATCAATAATAAATTTACTTTAATTTAAAGAAAATTCATAATACTTTTGATATATTTTAAATCCATGAAATAAATTTAATTCTCCCATTACATTAATTTCAAAATCATTAAGCATAATATTTGAAAAATCATTATGAAAATTTATTTGTTGGACCAAAAATTATATCATCTACATAAGTTCATACTAATAATATATTATAAAAAACATTTTTCTTAAAAATATGAGGATCTATTAAGCCTATAAAAATCCATTTTTTTTAAAAAATAGATTAATATTTCATATCAAGCTCTATGTACTTATTTAATTCCAAAAATAGCTTTAGTATGTCTGAAAACTGAATTTCGTAGATGGGGATTTTCAAATCATGGTAGTTGTTCAGCATAAACATCTTCCATCAAATATCAATTTAAAAAAATACTATTTTACATCCATCTATATATATTTTTAAATTAATATGATATGAATAATCTTAGTGGGTTCTAATAGCTTCTAATCTAGAAATGGGTTCAAAGGTTTCCGCGTAATCTATTCCTTCTTCCTGATTGTGCCCTTTGGATACTAATATAGATTTGTTTGTTATGATTACCCCTTAATAATATTTTTTAAATATAAAACCCTATTTGGTTCCTATTATATGATAATTTTTTGGAATGTATAATAATTCTTGAAATTTATATATACAAAATTTATTAATTTATTCTTACACATCCATTAAGGAACTTTCATCTTTTAAAGTATATTATCACTATTAGGATCTAATTGTGATAAGAAGGATGAAAATTCATCTATGTCTCTTAAATTCCTTATAGTCATCACCCCAATATCTATATTTATTATTATGGATTCTAAAGTATGATACATTAAGATTATAGTTTTTTTAGGTAAGACACTTTTAGGTTCATCTACTTTAAGTTCTTCTAAGCTGGACTAAATTTCATTTATTTTATCATCAAAATTATTTTCACATGTTTCAAGTATTAAATAAATATACCTTGCATCCAAAGAAATTAAAGTACTTGAATTTAGGTTTTTGGTCATTCTAAATTTCATTAGGTGTCTATAACACCATGATATGTTGTGAAATTTTTCTAAATTATTTTTATCTCATGTTGATATTTTTCATTTCACGCAACACTGAATATAGTTTTTTATATGAAAGAACTCTATTTTTCTTGCATTGTATACAACACCAAGTTAAACATACACTATTCACAACACTTAGATTAACTTTTTGTACATTCAACACTATGTTTGGCTTGTGTTACACACAATGTTGAGTTCCTTTGATAGCTTGTGTAACATCCAAGGTATAGTTTTGCTGAAATAAAATATATAATCGATACTATTATTGAAATATTATTAAAGATACCACCTCGCCATTTGAATGGTTATTAAAAGAAATATTATTTAAATTGAGAAAATATTATTTACATGTGAATATAAAATTAATCATTTGGTTATCAATTAGTAGAAGTAAATGAAAAAACTGTATGAAAATAAGAAAATTACTTTTATAGGAAAATTATTTTTCTATGTACAAAAGCAATTTAATCTCAAAAAATTAGACAAACCAATTTTTAACAATTTTTTTAATAAAATATATACATGATATATTTAGTCAATATTTTTTTTATAATTTTCCAATAGATTTTTTTGGTATAAGAAAAGAATAAATAGAATTTTATAAATAAAAATATGTGTTTTAACAGATATCAAATTTTAAATTTTTTTTGTAACTTTTTTAATTTTTATTTGAAAAAATAAAATTAATTTTTGAAATTTCATTATCAAAAATTTACTCTGGATACATTTTTGGAATTTTTTGGAGAAATTTCATTTTTTTAATGAAAACTGAAAAACACTAAATTTGAATTCAAAACTTCTTTCTTACCAAATTTATTATTTTTATTAAATTATGTTTTTATTATATTTTAAAGTATAATTAGGTAAATTTTACATAACTTAGTATAATATAGGTAATTATAATCATTTTTACATTAAAATTATATATTAAAACATTTAAATCTTTTGAACATTTTTACTTTAAAACCCCACTTTGTTGTCCCGTCTCTAGGATTAAAATTAAATTAATTTCTGCGACTTATATTATTAGGTTTTGGAAAAATAGATTCCATGATTGTAAGAAACATAATTTGAAATTTATAATATGTTAATCATAGTTTATTACCAAAAATATTAGTCATAGTGATTAAAATTAAATATAGCAACGAAGAGAAAAATTAGAATAAAAAGGACTAAACCTTAAACTGAAGACCTAAAATGACCTATAAATTTTTCCAAAAGTCATTTTATGTTAATATTTATCTTCTATAATCCATTATATTTGGTTTTAAAAATTATTTTTACCCCATTACATAGGAAAAATGTGGGTGTAATTCCCTTTTCGAAAATTTACAAAAATTCCTCTCCGCCTCCACTATAAAAAGGTACTCATCCCTCTCACTTATTAACACCTATCAAGCCCTTTTTCCTGGAAACAATATAACCTAATCTACTAAAAAATACATAATTTTATCCTATAATCATCCCTTTAATAATAAATTCAATCAAGGAATCCCTTTGGTGGAAACAAATATGAGTTACCCAAAGAAGTTGTAACATCCTTCCTCAAGCTCTTTTGTTTTATTTTCATTCAATGCCCCTAAAATATTATTATTACAAGCATATATGACAACATTAGTATCATAAATATACTAATATTTTTCTATTCTTGTTTTTCAACCAACACATACACTCACTTCCATAAAATGGGTAACAAACAAACTGTTCTTATGTACAGTGAACTACTGCATCCCAAAATGATATTGTTCATTGTTTACTTTACCACCTATCATGGTCAGTAGTTATGATATAAAATATATTTTTATATTATATATATGATATTTAGGATTTATTTATGCTTATTTAATTATTATATAACACATACCTTAATGATTTCCTTTCTTTGTAAATATAACAACTTCGTTGGTGGACGCGTGGACTACCATCTCCTCAAAGTGATGTGAATTGTCCACACTCTACGTTGAATGTATAAATTATGAGTTTAGAAAAATTATGTTATATATATATATGAAATAATAATTAGTATATTTATATACATATTTTTCATTTAATTTCTTTCCTTCAAAATGATAACTAATGGAAATAGCGTCCATGTGTACGTACGACCTTCTGTCCCCATAAATGGTCTATTTCATTTCTTTTTTATATAATTTCTAGATTATTATAAATTTTTATATAATAAAAATATATTATAATTATATCATTTTTTATTATTAAAATAATTAAATAATGATCTATGTAATATAATTAAGAATTACAAGTCAAAACATATATGAAAAACAAGCAGAAATTACCCAAAATGTAACATTAACTTGGAGTTGTTAATAGACATGTAATATAAAGTCATAATAAAATAATATATGTTATAAGATATAATAATATGGTTATATTTAATATTTGTAATAAATATATATTTATTATACATGAGTTTTGAATGTATACAAATATTGTCCAAACTTATGGTAAGAGTTTTCTCATCTAACTTTTTATTTATATGACATACATGTCATGTTCACCACTCATTTATTTTATGTGGTGTATATACATAACATGAATTTATTATATGATTTTTATAAATACATTTTATTTGTATTTACATATTCATTTTATGATCTTTATTTAATAGGGTTTATATTTAAAAATTTTCCAAATATGAAATATAATTCTACCTCAATTTACCTTCTTTGAGATACATTGCATGTTATGAACCTATATCATTATATAAGGTGTATGTAATTCCCTTTTAAATATTATATCAGTAATATTATTATCTTCATGATATTATAATCTTTATTTAATGTTATTATCTCATGGACATTATGATTTAATGTTACAAAATTGGAAGGAATTTATTACCACAATCTCATTGTTTTTCAGGATTATTTATGATTATGATTAAATTGATGAAATATTATAATAAATATCATAAGAAATATCATGAATTTTATTTTTCTATATTTATTAAGGTTATATATAATTAGTGGTACGATTTGTTCACCCTTTTTTCCTTAAGATAATTACGAAAAAATTATGAAAATATTACTTTGCTTCTCCTTTCGGTTGGAAATCAATGTTCTTTAAAAATCGTGTTTTCGGAAATGGATTTCAAAAATATTTTACTATTATCCAATTATGTTTAAATGAAATTATTACCATTGTTTTAACTTTTCAAAAAAAAAATAAAAGGAATCTTCTTTTTATATTCTTATAAGTATACTTTTATAAAATTTTATGGTCCGAAAGGAATGTTCGGAATGTACAGACTTAGCTGCCATAATGACCTTCGTTTACATTAAGCATACTTTCTAATTTTTCAAATTTATATTTAAATAAATGTTTTTTCTAATAATTTGGATATTTTTTAATTTTAAAGTGGTTTTCAATGAAAAAGTTCTTACAAACTTTTATGATTATAAAGTGTTTTAAATGATTTTCAATGTTTCCTTTATATATTTTCAAAAGGAAGTTATCGAAGAAAAGGGTTTTAAAAATAATTTCATGTATTATTTTATGTATTCAATGTATTTTCAAAGAGAATTGTTTTCAAGATGATTTCAAGATTTCTTTATTATTTTTAAAGATGTTTCCAAAAAAATGTTTTCAAAATATTATCAACCTTCCTTTATAGGTTTTCAAAGAAATTTTAAAAGGAAAATATGTTCAAAATGATTTATTTTTTAAAAAATATAAACCGAAAATATATTTTCCTCAAGAAATATTTCATAGGAAATTTTAATGCTCTATATATAAGAAAAAGATTTTTAAAATGGTTTTATGAAAAATATTTTCAAAGAGAGGCTATCTTCCTTATGAAATGTTCCATGTGACCTTTAAAAATTCTTCTCTATATATTATGACATACTTTGTTATAGTTTATTCTTTACTAGGGATATTATCCAAGAACACAATTCATATTCATTCTTTAATGGTTTATGTTTTGATGGAATGGTTTTTATGACACTTCTCCCTCTTCTGTGAGTTATAGGCTTTTCAAACCAGCTTTTTTTTGAGGGGTTACGATTTTATTAAAGGATTACGAGACCTTTATATTTCTATAGGTAACGATATGATATAATTTTTAGGATTCTCATTTTATTTCATGGGTTAGGATATGATGTTTAGTAAAACCATCCCTTTTTATGGGCCATGATATGATGAATGTTTTTTTATCTTATGGAGCATGCATGTATGATTTTGTTATATGATGGTAAGGAACTATATCTCCCTCCAATAAATTGATAAATAAAGGATGAATCATGAGTAAAAATATTATATTTGAACCTTATTAGATGTTCAAATATTTACACATGAACCTAAATACATTTTCACAGAGTTACGCATGGACCGGATTACATGCTCATAATATTATACATGGACCGGGTTTCATATCCATATGTTTATGTGTGAACTTTATTAAATGTTCACAATGTTCTAAGTGAACCTTATTATGTTTTCAAAATTTTATTCATGAACCTGATTACACGACAAAAATTTTATTATTGAACATTATGATGTGTTCCCAATATTATGTGTGTGACCTATCACATGTTCAAAATGTTAAGTGTGAACCAGATTACATATTAACAATTTTATGCATAGACATGGTTGTGTGTCCATATGTTTATGTGAGTTCCTGATATCATGTAATTAACTTAATGAGTGAACAAGTTTCAGCTTACAAATATTCACAATTTTATAATATGATGTGTATTCCACAATTCAATGTATTATTCCTATATTATTCTTTAATAGCTTACGCTCTCAATTACCTTGTCATTCATGTCTTATGAGCTGTCAATATTTATGACCTGAATCTTGATTATGGTATTTGGTATGTAGGGTATGATATTATAATTATATGATCATGTTATCATACCCTTATTCCCATGATTATTCTTATATGTCTTCCTGTTTACCCTTATTGAGCATCTAAGCTCACCCCTTTCTTATGTTTCCTTTCCCCAGGTTATGAAGAATGGTTTTTAAGTAGGATTACTAAAGGGGAAGATCATTATGTAGATGTTGAATATTTTTCATGAAATTAGATGAATGTGTTCCAACTTTCCAAATAAACTAATCCATTATGGTACTCGGGCATGTATTTTTTTTAATGTGATAAATATTCATATAAAGTTATGTAATATCCATGTATGTTAAGACTAGGTCACTATAGTTGGTATTGAAGGAAAGGTTTAGTAAACCTTTCTAAATTAGGATAAAAACACTAGTTAGATCCCTAGGAATATTTATAAAGATATTTCTAGGGATTTTTATAATGATAAGCCTCAGGTTTCATAGATTTAAATGTATATGTCATGATTTAGGCATCTTATAAGTAGTTTTTCATGATTATGTGGCGTTCTGCTTTGATAATTATTGCTGACATTATGATTTATTATTTCAGTCAATGTAAGGAACAATAAAAAACAAAGTTAACATTGAATCTAATGGAAAATTTGGGGATAATGAGAAATTAAATTAGATAATGAATGGAGAGAAATATATTATGGTTATGTTGAATTAGGAATCATGATATATGATTAAAAATGTGATCTTTAGTGATATTCTTAACACATCAGATAAAAGGAATATATAATTTTATAAAATTTCAAATGATAAGTAACATATAGTAATGAATATTTGCCTTCCTAAATGTTGATAATAATGGAAGAAGAACTTTAAAGAAAACATCAAATATAGTGTAAGATGTTATATGTGTGGGAAAAAGGTCATAGATTTATGAATTTTCATATAATTCAATGTCTTATTTGTGGAGAACACGGGAATTACCCAACTCAGTGCCCTGAACTATGAATTTACTTCTAAACTATTGAAGGACGTATTCCATATCAATCATTGAAAAATAAGTATTGAAGTGTTTATGTATTCAGAATTACGAATTATGAAATATATAAGTATTCTACAATTTATGTTTTCCACTAAGGATTTACAAGAATACGCTTAATGGTATTAATGTACTAGAAAAGTGGTTTCATGGAAATGTGACATTTTGACTAAGGGAAGAGAACTCTTAATATGTTCTTTATGTTGAGATAATTATGTTTGGATAATGATATTTCGGGTATGAATAAATAAATTTGAGATTAATAATTACCACAAAAATTGATAAATTATTTGTTCAAAAAGTATTTTATCCTATCATGGATTTATTTTATAAAATTATATGATTTAAGGAATATATCCAATAAACTTTGGAATAAGGAAACATAAATGTTTTCAATAATTATTTGTTTTAATTCAGGTTATGACCATGTATCAAGAGAATATATGATGAAGGTATAAAGATGTTTGGCATGCGACACACAAGAGATAATTTATAATATTTGGTGGATCAGTGCTAAGATATTTTTGAGAAACTTTTTGACCTTATTTATATATTTTTGTACATCCATTATTAATAAGGGATATATGGTTAACCATTTATGGAATGTATATTGAAACATTTTGAATGAGGTCTTAGAGATTAAAGTATTATCACACCATAGGAAGATTTATGTATATTAGAAAAATTGTTCTTAAAATTTTATTAAGATAAAGATAGATGGAATGAACTATCATTATATTTAGTAATATTATAATTCTTCAAGAATGAAAAATTCACCTTTATTTCATAGAATAAGAGATGAAGTAGAAATTTTCAAGGTGAAACCAAAGGGTATGATTGTTCTTGTGAAATGGAATAAAATCAATTAAGTACATTTTAAAATTATAAATTATTCAACCTTAGGGGAAGGTTTATGAAATAAATTATTTTTTCGTTTTCATTATTTATTATGATATCAATGACAGTTTATAAGCCTCTTTGGGTTATGGACTAGTGATTGTTAAAATTATCTTAACCAAGTTCTATATCACTCTCTATTTGAAATTGGTAGTCATATTTATCTTATATGTCCATGTTTTCACTTTCCACCTATGTCCTCTTATATGGAGACCATGTTATGAGTTACGTTGTGTAACAATTATGGTTACAAAATTCCATTTTTAAAGGAAGTCTTGGTATTCATTTTTAGGATGTGGGTTTCTATTAATTGATAATTTATGTATTAATCCTTTCACAACCCAGATGAATTTCAAGGGAGAAATTAATTTTATGGGGAGTAGAATGTAACACCTCCATATTTTGTGAAATATATTTTTCGAATTAATTTAACCATTTTTTTATATTTTTCAGTTCATGCAACCTTGAATATATATTTTTTTATATGAAATCACTATGTTTTACTTGCATTATATACAACACCAAGTAAATCTTATGCTACACATAACACTTAAACTAAATTTTGGTACATTAAACACTTTGTTTGTATTTTTTTACATAGAATTTTGATTTACTTTTATAGATTTCATAACACATAAGGATGAGTTTTATCAAATCAAAATATTAATTAATATTATTAATAAAATATTATTATAGCTAACACCTTGTCGCTGTAATGGAAGTTATGAAAAATTTTAAATAAATTGTGAAAATATGATCTACATATTTATATAAAATTAATCATTTAGATATCAATTAATAGAATTGAATTAATGAAATACTGAAAAATAAAGAAATTACTTTTCTTGGAACATTATTTTTCCATGTACAAACACAATTTTATATAAATAAATTTAAAAAAACTTTTCATTAATTTTTCATTAAAATAAAAATATTATATATTCAGTCAATATTTTTGACACTCATATAATATATTTTATAAGAATAAGTTAATAATAAATACACTTTTATGAATAAAATGACAAATTTTTCGAATAGGTAATTTTACCACCTTTTAATGGAGAAATAAATTTAAATATTATTTTTAATCTTTTATATATTTATTTAACCAAATAAAATGTATTTTTGAATTAAGGATATCAAAATTTACAATTGGTAAATAATTGGTATTTTTTAAATAAGTTTCATTTTTTGATGTATACTAAAAAACACTGAATTTTAATTCAAAAATTATTTTTCATATAATTTTTTTAAATAGTTAAATTATGTTTTTATTTTGTTTTAAAGTATAATTTTTTAAATTGTGCCTAAATTGATACAATATAGATCATTGGAATAAATTTCACATTGAAAGTATGTATAAAACATTTCTAATTTTTTAACATTTTTAATTTAAAACTATTCTTTGTCATCCTATCTATGGGATTAAATTTAAATTAATTTATTCCACTTCTCTCATTACAATTTAGAAACATGGATTCGGAATTTGGAATAAGAATATTTTAAAATTTCTAATGAGTTTAATTTATTTTTTACCAAAGATATTAGTGAATGTGGTTAAAATTAATTTCAAAAATTATGAGAAAAATTAGCTTAAAAATGACTAAACCTTAAACTTATGGCCAAAAGATACCTAAAAACTATTCCAAATTCCATTGCTTGTTAACATTTCAAGCTTTCCTAACCTTCGATTGGATTTTCACCACTATTAGAGCCACATGATATGGTAAAAACATGGGTGGAATTATATTTTAAAATATTTACAAGAATTCCACTCCACCTCCCTTTATGACGAAATCCAACCAAGGAATCCCTTTAGTGCAAACCATGAGGTGTCACACAAAGAAGAGGTAACATAGTTTCTTAAGCTCTTTTGTTTTATTTTCATTATGCATCCCCTAAAATTATCTTACTCTATTATTATATAATAAAAATAGAATCCTCAGTATATTTAGATGATTTCACATTAAGGTTTCGACCTACACCTATACACACCTCCATCAAATGGGTAATGAACTTACTAATTTTGGGTATAGTGAACTACTGCCTCATGAAACGGTATTGTTCATTTTTCCATTACCACCTCTCATGGTGGGTAATTATTAAAGAAACTATGTTTTTTATTATATATATGATATTTCTGATGTATTTATTCTCATATAATTATTATAGGACACATACCTTAATGCTTTCCATTTTTTATAAATACAATAACTTTATGTATATGTGGATTACCGCCTAGTCAAAGTGATGTAATTCATCCACACTCTTGATGGAATGTATTAAGGATGGGTTAATAAAAATATATGATATATATATATATATATTACATAATAATTAGTATATATATATATATATGTAAATATATTTCATTTACTTTGTTTCTCCAAAATTGATAATTTAACACAAAAAATGTCGATGCATAAGTACCATCTACCATCTCCATGAACAATATATTCCATTTAATATTTATATCATTTATAGATTATTATAAATGTTTATATAATTATTTAAATTCTATAAATAAATAAATCATTATCTAAGTATGATAATCAAGAATAACAAGACAAAATGTATGTAAAAAATAAGCAGATATTACCCAAAATATACCATTAACATGGAGTTGTTAATGAAAATGTAATATAAAGTCAAAATAAAATAATATATGGTGTTGGATATAATAATATGGTTCTATGGTAGATTTTTAATAAACTAATATTTATTATACATGAGGTTAGAACATATATAAATAAATTAAATACTTAAGGTATGGGTTTTCACATCTCACTTTTTTATAACCCTGAGTTATATGCCATATTCACCACTCATTTCTTTTGTGTGGTGTATTTACAACCCATGAATTTATTCTATTCTTTTTACAGTTAAATTTTATGGGTGTTTACATATCAATCTGATGATTTTTCTTTCATGGGGTTTATGGTTCAAAAGTTACCAAATCAGTAATGTAATTTTTTCTCAATTTTCTTTATTTGAGATACAATCCATGTTATGTACCTATATCTTTATATGTTGTGTATATACTACTATTTTAAATGTTATATAATGAATATTCTTATTTTCATGATATTATATGCTTCATGTAATGTTATTATCTCATGGGTATTATTATTTAAATTTACCAAATTCATAATAATTTATTACTATAGTCTCGTTGTTTATTGGGATTGTTTACTAATATGATTAAATTGATGAAATATTAGCACACATATCTTAGGAACTATCATTTAATTTTATATCCTATGATTATTCATGTTATATATAAGTATGTGTACAATTTTTAATCTTTTAGTACTTATGATAATTAAGAAAATGTTTTAACGAAAATATGACATTGTTTCTACTTTTCATCAGAAATATGTGTTCTTTCAAAACCATTTTAAATGTTTTCAGAAATTTATATTTTTATCCTATTATGTTTAATGGAAAATTTTTCCTATGTTTTTACTTTTTGAAAAAATATATTTAAATGGAATATTCTTGTCATTTTCCGATCAAAGCTCTTTTCTAAAAACTTTAAGTTGTAATAGGAATTTTTAGCATGTATGGACTTACACACCATCATGATCATAATTTCCTTTAATCCTCATTTATTCGTTTTCAAGGTTATTTTTTATGAAATTTGTTTCCTAATATTCTAGAAATTTTTTCATATTAATGTTTTTTTAATGAAAAAGGTTTTTAAAAATGTTTTATGTTTAAAAAGTGTTTTAAATAATCTTCAATGTTTCCTTTATATAATTTTAAAAGGTTATTTTCAAATACATGGGTTTTCAAAATTATGGCACATTTTATTTTAATTTTTAAATTAATTTTCAAATATAATGGTTTTCAAAATATTTTCAAGCTTTATTTATGTGTTTTTCAAGGATTTTTCAATGAAAAATTTTTTTAAAATATTTTCAAGCTTCCTTTATAATTTTTCAAATAAATTTTAAAATAAAAAGGTTTTCAAAATGATTTAGGTTTTAAAAAAGTATTTTTTTAAAAAGGAAAAGATATTTTCCTCAAAAAAACTAAATGAAATTGTAAATATCTAGTTATAATAAAATGATTTTTGAAATTTTTTTATGAAAATGATTTTCAAATATAGGCTATCTTCCATAAGAAATTTTCCATGTGACCTTTTAAAACCCTTTTCTATCTATGATGAAATAAATTCTTATAGTTTATGATTTTCTGAGGATATAATCCAATAATACCATTCATATACATTCTTAAATTTTTAATGTTTTTATGGAATGATGGTTATAACAATCTTATCTATTCCATGGGTTATATTTTTTTGAACCCCACTTCTTTTCACAAGATATGTTTTGATAAAAGGATTATGAGACCTATCTATTTATATAGATAATTATATGATAGATTTTTTTTATACCCTTTTAATTTCATGGGTTATGATATGATTTTTGGGAAACCCAACACTCTTTATGGGTCATGATATGATGATTGTTTTGTAATCCTATGGAACGTGCATGTATAATATCCTTATGTGACTGGTGGGGCCTATATCTCCCTAAATGCATTGGGTAATGATGCATGACCCTTGAGTAAAAATGTTATTCCTGACACTCCTTACATAATCAAAATTTTATGGGTGAACCTGATTACATGTTTAAAATGTTATGAATAATCCTTGTTGCATGTCCATAAGTTTAGGTGTGAACCTAATTATATGCTCATAATGTTATGAGTGAACCTTATTACGTGTTCACAATGTTATGTGTGAACATGATTATATGTTAATAATGTTACTAGTGAACCTTATTATTTGTTCACAATGTTATGTGTGAACCTGATTACGTGTTCCCAACATTATTAGTGAACCTTATTTTATGTTCAAAATGTTCTAAGTGAGTCTGATTACATGTTCACAATATTATTCATGAACGAAATTTCATGTACACAATGTTATGTTTGAAACTAGTTTCATGTCCATAAGTTAATGAGAGGGTCTGATTCCATGTCCACAACTTAATGAGTGAACCAATTACTACTTATACATGTTCACAATGTTATAAGATGATTTTTATTCCTAAATTACTTGTCTTATTCCTGTGTAATTATTTTATGGATTGTTCTCTCGATTTCCTTATCATTCAAGTATTATGAACTTCAAATATTTATTTCATGACTCTTGATTAGGGTATTTTTTTTATTTAGGGTATAATATTCAAATGATATGATCATGTTATTGTACCCTTATGCTCAATATTATGATTCCATGTCTCCTTGATTGCCCTTATTGAGCTTCTGAGCTCACCCCTTTCTAGTGATTCCTTTCCCCATGTTATAGAGAAAGGTTTTTATGCTGGATTAATAAATGGGAATATATTTATGAAGATTTTTAATATCTTTCATCAAATTATAAGAATGTGTTCCATGTTTCCAAATATAATACACTATTATAGTCCTTGGGAATGTATTTTTGTAATTTGATAAATATTCCTCTAAAATGATTTAATATCCATGTATGTTAATCATGGGTCGCTATAGTTTATTTTTAATAAGACATCTTATTAAAACACTATTAAGGATATAGAATGTTTTTATTACATTTTATACCCATAAAATAGGTATAAAGACAATTTTAATTTAACATACTTCTTTTGATTTCCTAAACAGTTATATTTATTGTTTCAAAAATTCAATCTTTATGTTGAGCTTGGTGCATGGAAGGTGTGTTTAATACCCAAGTCTAACAAAAAAGAGTTGAACTTTGGATTCTAAAATTCTCTAACTAGTTCACTTATTAATGAAATTATAAATTCCCTTTTATTTTTAGTAAGTTTACAAAATCTTTCAAAAACATAGAACACTTTAATTTTATGTTTTAGAAATTAAATCTATGTTAATATTCAAAATTATCAACTAAAAAATAAAAATATAATATGTGATCAAAAATTGATACTTTTGATGGTCCAAACAAAACTATATGGATAAATTGAAATTATTTAGATGTAGAAACATTATTAATTTATTTGAAGGATGATTTTTTTGTTTACCAATATTGAATTCATAACGGAATCTATAATTATCTATGTTAAGACATGGAAAATAAAAAATAAAGAGTATCTCAGACAATTTATATAAAGTAAATACATTACAATGTCCACGACTTTAATTCCAGATAAATAATTTATTTTCCTAGGCTGCTAAACAATTTAATTTTTTTACATAAGAAATCTTGAACCATGGTATAAAAAATTTTAGTTCTAGGCGCTCAAAATTTAGTTTTTTTATATTTGGAAACTGAGAAGGAATTGTTTGAGAAATAAATATAAAATCCATCATCATATATTTGAAAAATAATTATTAGATTGATTTTTTCTTGAACATATGGAACTTTATTGGTTGAAACTAATTTTTGGACCTCCAAATGATCCAACTCCCACAATCCCCCCTTTAGCATTGTCCTTGAAGGTCACTAGTCCTCCATATAGTTTTTCTATTGAATGAAAATTTCATGATTCTCCACTCATGAGCCCTGAGTATCCATTATCCATAAACCATATTTTATATATCTTCATGCGTCCTTTTTTCGACAATAATTTAAACAAGACTTTGTTTTGGTACCCATATTTTCTTGGGTCCACCTATGTTAGCAAGCAAAGATCTTGGAATCCATATTATCGTCATTTTTACCAAATTTTCACAACGTACTTCAGAACATTTTCTAGAAAAAAAATCCTCCTTCAGTAAACAATTTTAATTATTTATTACATATTAGTTGTTAAAATAATATCATTTAATTCCACAGTATATACAGGTTTAATTTTTAGAGCTAGCTATGAAATAATTTTCATATAACTTTGATTTTTCTCCTTCAATTCCTATTCCATAATTTTTGTTTCTAAAAAGATTTTCTCCAAGAATATCATTTAGATATTTTCCCCTTTATTTAATATACTATATGAAATTTAGAATTATTATACTTCGTTTTGTAATTCTTTTATTTTGGTTTAAGAAACATTATAGTTTGTCCTGTAATTATTAGATTTATCTTTAAATTCATGTTGTGTTTTTAGCATATCATCTTTTCCACCTAAAACAACATATTGAATTTTTTTTAAAGATATTTACCTTTTTACTAAAGATTCATATTTTTCTTCAATAATAAATTAGTATATAGTTATTTTCCAATTAGAACATCTATGACAATAAGAAGAATAATAATAATAAGGTTTTACCTCATCTTTTTCATTATCTATAAAGCACATGTTTACTTTTAGATTTTTTATCTCCTTTTCTATGTTAGATTTGTAAGAGATTTTGGATTCTTATGATACCCTCCAAGTATCCTTCATGTATTTCTTTACATTTTGTTCACATTCAGTTTTCATTTTATTTTCATTTTCTTTATTCTACAAATTTATCCTTTCATATTTTAATTATGGGAAATCTGGTCTGATATGTACTACATATTTACATTCATAGCACCAAACATATTTTTTACACTTTTTCATCTTTCTTTAAGTCCTTCCTAAAGCCTCTATTTTTCTTTTAAAACATACTAAATCTTTTATCTAGCTAATCCAGTTCCATTTTAGAGTTTGAGAACTCTGAATCATTTGATAACTTGACATCTTCTTTAAATTTCTCTTCATGCTTCTGATATGTTACTCTTAGGGAAGAATTTTAACTTTTTATTATTTTCGGTTCTTCATCTTCAGCTTTCATATCTACTTCATATATCCCCAAGATACTGATCAATTCTATCATTGTCATTTATTTGACTAATGATGATTTTCTTGTTGTAGTAGACATTCCATTCCATTTTAGGGGTTGTACTTTGAGTATTTTCAATGCATAGTTTGGTTGTGAAATTGAATTTTCTAAGGTAAAAATTCTATTGACTATCTCTATCAATCTCTCATTTATCTATATGATTCTTTCACCATCATAAATTTCAAATGTATAAAATTTTAGCTTTTCAGTAGTGTACCATACTTATCTGACATTTTTAACTCTTTTATATGAACATTAATGGTTTCCGATAATTTATAAGTAATAGATCATTTAGATACATGATTGAACTCATCTGGACAATGTCCATATATAATACCATTCATTTCTTCTGAATTAATGTCATACTTATCCTCCTTAGGGAAATCTTAACTTTTTTATAAAGGATTTTTATTGGAGTTGAAATCTTCAGGTATAATTTAAATTCAAGATTATTTAGGTAGATAATCATTCAATCCTTCCAAAATCCATAGTTATAACCATTAAATTAAAGAGATCAGACCATTAAAAAACTTACTTTTAGATCTATCATTGAAAAATTTCTGTATATAGACCTTATGCTTTTATCTTTCTAGAGAATATCTTCTTTCTTCAAAAATCATTTCATTGATACCAATTGTTAGATTTATATAATACAAATATACACAAGAGGTGGGTTAATTGTTTCTTTTTGATAATCATAGACCATTTATGACATTTATCCTTCATTGAATTTTATTTAGATATGAATTATTCTCTTATTTATGTATGTTGAAAACTAGATAAATAGAAAATAAGAACAAAACAGTTTTTATATAGGTTTGGGGCACAATGATTTTATATTCCACTCCACAAACTCTCTCTCTCTCTCCGAGATTGGTGGGTTTCCCTAGAAATATCCTCTTATCACAAGACCTTAAAACTGAGTGTTTATAGTTTACACATTTACAATATGGGTATTATAGATCCTTCTGGTAATTTTATAGGGAATCAAAAATCCACAACATAGTATAGGAAGCTGATACTCCACCGTGACTGAGTCTGATAAGATAATACTCCAATAAATAAAAATATTTAGATTTTATTGATTAAAAAAGTATCATTCATTGTTTCAGTAGCAACTTACATAAAATGGAACATCTCCTTAAAAGGTGAAATTTTTCATGAATGAATATCTTCTAATAGATCATGGTTTTAAATTATCATCAATAAAAATAGAAAAAACAAACAAACATCAGTAGAAGTTTAGATAAGTGGTTTTCACAGCACAAGATTAAAACTTGTATATTGTCAAGGTGTATCTTCTTCAGTTTAATAGATTTGTTTGATCTTTTATTTCTTTGGAGTAGTTCTGTATTCAAAATATACTACACATATTCAATACAAAAATGAAAATAATCTTAATATTTATAAACATAAACTTGGATTGCTTTCGGTTGAAGAAATCTACGAATAACTCCTGATAAATCATGATCATTTGATTATAAATCATTCAAGAGAGTCGTAACTTCCCTTAAAAACTTTAATTATTTTCTCTATTATATATGACCCTTCGAATTGATCTTAGAACAACTTGAAATAGAAATTTAAGTCTATAAAGACCATTTTAGAAGTCATGGGAAATATCTTTAAATTAAAACTCCTTCATTGAATAGTCAAAAATAGGGTTTACCCTTGGGAAAAAAACTCCCAAAGTAGGGTAATTAGTTTACGGTTTATTGAAAAAGTTGGTTTGTTGATATACGGTTGGTTACAAATGTATAGTTGACAAACTATATTTTTATTCCTTTAAATGTAGGGTTTCTTTCAAATGTAAGGTTATTGATTCTTACTTTTCCAACAGTATAGAGTATATGATCTATAAGATTTCTTCTAAACATATGGTTTACAAAACATATGTTATGATTACAAATATTGGGTGTGAATAATGTTTCTAGAGTACATTCAAACACATTTAGAATACTTAAATTAATATTTTAACTCTTAATTAATATAAACTTCTAATGAATTATATTCCTGAAATATACTTAATGTAACTTCATTGGTAAAAAATAAGGGTATTTATGAGCATAAAAATCAATATTATACAAATATTATTTTTTTAAAAATAGATACACACTATTTTTCACCCTTATCTCTTTATTTCATCCCCTATTAGCCTATTTTACAATTACTATGATACAATTGTTTTACATTTTAAGAGCAATAAAAGTTTCCATAAAAGGAATCTTTGCTCATAAATGACAAAAGGATGAAAATTTCAACCATATATTATCCTTCTTGTCCTAGTTCAAGATTTATATGGTTTTTAAAAAAATTATAAAAATATTTTATTCATAAAATATCGTTAATATCATATTTTACACAATTCATTTTATTTGACATTAAAAACATCATGACAAAGATGTAATTTGAATATAACCCCTTAATACCTCACTAATATGTTATATTTATATAAAAAATTATTGATAAATATTAATTCATCCAAATTTTATTAATTTTAATATTTTTATATTTCGTTATTTTATTTTTATATTAATTTAATAAATATTGTGTCAGCATTGCATTAGAATTTATGAAAATTATTCAATCAGAAAAAGATTAAAAATAATTTACAATGATAAAAATAAATTACTTTTGTTTAAAATAAAATTTTATATTCACTCATAACATATTATTATCCTTATCTGAACAAATACAACAAACTAAATTAAAGAGAGTTACATTTTCGAATTTTTGTTACTTTAAATATTATAAATGGAATTAAAAAGGTCAGATGGCTACAAAATAACATACACTAAAACTTGGGATGTTTCTGGAAATATTAATCCCATCCAATGAAATAAATTCAACTATTTTATCATTTTTAATGCCTTATAAAGTTATTTTTAACCTTAATTACCAATTTTACCCTTTACTAATGTGATAAATTTTACCACAGTCACTATTCATAATGCAAAAAAATAAAAGGGACTTATTTGTTAAATATTTTCCTCCTAATTCCAAATATTTTTTCTATTTTTCAATAATTTTTTCTATAATTATAATAAGTTAATTTTTACATAAATGGGTAAAATTTAATGAAAAATAATTTTATGAAATATTTGGTTTTAAGTATAAAAATTTAATTATATCGAAATCCTGAATATTACAAATTAAAAATATATTATTGTAAATAACATGGGTAATATGTTACTTTAAGGAAAAAAATTAAAAATAATTTTTCTTTAAAATTATTTGATAAATTAAAAAGAAATGACAACATTTGAAATATCGATATTTTTCACTATTCAATGAAAAATAATTTATTTCATAAAAACCTCTATAATTTACCCTATGTAATTTTTGATATTAAATCTTCCAAAATTATTTAAAATTTATAAAATAAAACTAATAAATTTTTTATTAATTTATAAAATAGAAATAAAAATCATTTTGGATTAAAATATCTTTTTGAAGCCCAACATGACTTTACTAAAATTGAAGTTCTTATTTTCAAAGAATCAATCAATAAATTTGTAGAGAATAAGAGAATTATAAATATATAAAAAAATATAGATTCTCTTTATAGTTCCTATCAATTAAATGGTTGTGCTATATTGGTTACATTTAAATAATAATATTTTTATAAAATATCTCGATTCCCTTAAATATTAGTGATGCATGTTAAGAGAGCTATCGAGCTTCATATTATTTAAATATAAATTTTTTGGGATTAAAATACTCCATTAACATAAATAAATATCACTATATTTAAGATAATATTTTCATCATTTTTTAAGAATATTTTAAGGTGGTAGAAGAAGAAATAAAATAAAAAAACTATGTTAAGAACAATACCGCTTCTTTAGACAACCACTTTCAGTTTGTTCCAAATTATTTACCAGGATGGTTTTATAATAAAAATGAAGAATCTAGGATTTGGGGATGAATGTTAGGAATTTAATTTAGTAGGTATTAGATAATGAAAAATGATTTTGAAGTTTTGATATGATAGAAGAGGGGTGTCCTTTTATAGGTGGCGGAGAAGACTCACATGATATTTTGCGAAATATTAAAATATATTAATGTATTGATCCATCCAAATGCATCCTAAAAAAACATTTCTAAATAAAATATTATATATGTGAAATATATGTCCATAAAATATAATTTATATAGGTTTTATGATTTTTTTAACCCTTACATCATTAGTTTAACCCCCTATAATCTTTTTTTAACCTTAACCATGGAAACAAATTTTTACTGCATTTAATATTAATTATGAAAAAATTATATTGAAGTTATTAAATATGTCTATTTATTATGATTATAAATATTAAATCCATTTTTTAATTCTATTAACAAAGGTGTTATAAATTAATTTAAAATCAAACCGGTAAACAGTGATGAAAAATCATTTTTTAAAAAATGATTTTCATAAATAAAAGTAGTTTATTATATCAAATTAAAGTACGATGTTAATTTAAATGACAACAATATTATTATTAATAACATAAACTTACTAATTTTACATTTCAATAATTTAAATAAAAATCAATCTTTGTAACTTCTTGACAAAAAAAGATACTTTTTAACAAAAATAAATTTTTTTCACTATTTATTGAAAAAAATTCTTAAAAATCGAAAATATTTATCCAAAGTTATTAAATCATAATTAATTCAAAAAATAATTTAGTGTTTTAAAACTCAAATTATATAATGTTTAATGAAATATTTTCAATAAAACCATATAATACATGAAAACCCAATTTGGTTAGAAATAAAGCTGTTTTCATTTTAATAGAAAAATCACCAAAAATAAATATAATGAATATAACTCAATAAAATATTGTTATTTAATTTAAATAATATATTAAAATTATATATCTTACCATTTATTTGTTTTAAAAAAAATGGGAAATCATGTTCCACAATAATGACTTCTACATTTAAGATTTTATTTCTTCATTGAAACGAATTTTTTTAAGAATAATTATCATTTCTTTTAATAGATTTTCCTTCAATATGCATATTTTTTATTAATACAAATTCGCCATTAACTAGAATAAAATAAAATTTTTTTAATTCCAAATTATCTTTTTCTTACACTTTAATCAGTTTAAAACAATGGTTTCATCATCTTTGTGTCTATATAGGTTTTATAATAAGTTTCTATCTAAATATTCCAATGTTATTTTCAACCATTTCAAAATAAAAGGTCTTGTAATCCATTCAAAATTTTATTTTGATAAAAATTTATATCATTCTCATGTTTCAATTATTATATATTATTTTTAAAATTAAAATTTTCTATATTATTTTCACTCTCCCTTTTTGATTTTTATTTATTTTCCATGTTTCAATTATTAAAGTTTCTTTTGAAAATTAAAATTTTTTAAAGAATTTTCACCATCATTTTCTAAGAACTATTTATATTTTTCAAATTTCTATTATTAAATATTCTTTTTAAAAGTAAAATATTTTGAATAATTTTCATTCTCCCTTTTTTAAAACATTATTCCTTTTCATGTTTTAATTATTAAATAATCTTTTGAAAAGCTATGCTTTTAAAAGTATTTTCAATTTCCCTATTTGAAAACGTATTTATTTTTCATGATCTCGTTATTAAATATTCATTTTAAATTTAAATATTTTCAGTGAATTTTCCTTTCACTTTTTATAAACCATATGTATTTTCAATGATATTTTATTTTTAAATTTTTATAATAAGGTTATCAAAAATTATTATCATTCCCTTCTCAAAATTGTGTTTTTTAAATTAATTCACACCTTATATTTTATAATTATGTTATGAAATGTTTTGTGAAAAATTTATTTCTTTTACTTTTATTTACCCACCAGGGTTTTTATTTTATGAATTTATGATTTTATCACCCTTTATACATTATTATGAGAAGATTTTTTTTTGGAAAATGAAAGTTTTCATATCCTATGATTTCATATATTCGTATTATATATTTTTTGAAAGTCTAAGAAACCCATTATTTTTCTATAGTTTCATTAAGATATATTTATTATTGATCTTGAAATGGATCAAATTTTTATGGATGATGATATCTAGGGTCTAGAATCACCCTAAAAGTCTGTGGTTAAGGTTTCATATCACATGAGATAATGGAATGTTGCATTAATGAGATGCGGGGAGCTTTTTTCACAAGTTGGTTGCATGAATGAGATACAGGAAGATTTGTTGAAACGTTTTTTTTATAAACTAGTTATATAAATATTTTTTCACTTGATTTTCAATACTTATGATAGTTACACATTTCCATGCTTCTCATCATGTCAGGATAAAATTTTCAAGATGCATTTTATTCTCATGAAATTCTATTTTTTTCATGACTAGGACATATTTATTTTTATTTTATTTCATGCATTTTCACTATAATCACATTTTTTTTGATTATTGATATTTTTTGTACAATGTTATGACTTTTTTTCTTAAATATTTATTTTTTATGATCTATTTTTCTTTTACATGTTTTATATTTATATTTTAAGGTCTTTTGATCTATTGTTATGATATTTATGTCTTCTTCATGATTTCTTTAATGTTATTATATTTTTTCCAATTAATGGATATCTAAAATCACCTAATTCTAATATTTTCCGGTCCTAATATTATAATTGTAAGTATAATTTATTGTAATTTTATAATGGATTCTATATTAGTTTGATTATATAGAAAATTTTTTAGAATAGGATGTTTATGTATATAATATCCAAGACACTAAACCTTTCAGTATTTAGTCTATGTGTCTTTTTGTGATATGTATTATTTGTTTAATGTTTATCATAGGTCCTATAGTTGGTATCAAAGTATTTTTTAGTTATTATGGAGATTAATTTAGATAACATTCATGAAAACCATAGGGAAAAGTCTAAGGTGTGGATGTAAGTATTAGATAACATACCAATGTTTTGGTAGATTAGAGATTTTTTTATTCACCAAGAAACATGTCCCTATCTAGATATTACAAGTGTATTTAAGCCCTTTCATTGATATACCAATGGGTAATAACCATGAAAATGGAATTATGTGTAATAACTCAATCGTCACCTAGTGAATGTAAAAGAGGCCTAACTACACACCTAGTTTGAAACTATTGAAGGATATGCTTTAGTGGATCATATTAACTTTATGAACTACTGTGAAGGATTTATTTATTAGTAATTTAAGGAATTCATTTTGGAATTATAAGAGAACACAACGTAAATTAACCTTAGTAGAACCAAGAGAGTTATAGTATTAACCAAGATTGACATAGTTGAAATGAATGTATCATAAGTGTAAATGAAGATTTCATTGGAGAAGACATCTTATTATTGAAATTTTATATTCACATACTTTAATTATTTTGGATATTATCATAACCTTTTTGGTTTTTATTATTTGGTTGAAAGAAGATTAAGGAAATAGAGCTGTGAAATATATATCCCTATGAACTCCCAAGAATCATTTTATGGATAAATTATTTTCTATTTTTATCAATAATAATGAGGTAAATATATTAGTTGAAGATAGATTTTGGGTTTTTCATGTATCTCTTAGCTTATTACATTATTAAATGATAATTAAAATTGTGAAGAAATGATTTATTTGGTGGGGGAAATATAATGACCTCAGATTTAAGATCCTTTAAAATACATACTATATTCTATAACTTATGTCACATTATACACACATTTCAATAAAACCATAGCATATTAATAAGTAATTATTAATTAAGATACAATAAACATGAATATTTTAATCCATTAACAATTATTACTTTTAGAATGTAAGTAATTAATATGAGTAAACATTGAAAATATTATTATAAAAAAATATAATTTATTTAAATTATATAATTTTCTTATAAAAAAGAAATTTTATAAATTTTAGAATTTAAATTTTATGAATTAAATTTAATTTTTTATTTTATAATATCCAAATTATTAGAGGAGGTATATTTGAGATTTTTCTAAAAAAATTGAGTTTTAGGTGAATATTAAAAATACCGATTTTTCTAATACTATCACTTTTATATAAATAATATGTTTTTAAAACCAATAAAAATTATTTATCATAAAATTTTAAAAAAATATATTTTAAAATATGATTTTTTATTTCTAAACCCATGCTTAATATTGTGAAAATTTATGTAGTGTTTTAATGTAAATTATTTTTCAAATGTTTTGTTTAATTATTTATAAGATGATGAAAGGAAGTTTTTGTTTTATTTAATTATTAAATATAGGCTACCTGTATTATAATATATATTTTAAATTTATTAGAATCAATTTCATCGATAATTCTATCATAATGATAAATCATTTTTCTTAAAAATATAATTTTCAAAAAAATGGGTATTAACCTGATACATTCTCTAACGTTAATATTAATATCCCTAATAATAGTAATTTAATTTGATTAAATTATTCTCATATTTCAAATAATAATTTTCATTCAAATTAATATGAAAAAAATCGTTTTTATTTATAAAATTTAGATTATTAGGATTAATTTTAATTACCATGACAATGATGAAACATTTATATTAAAAATTATTGTTTTATTAATATGAAGGAATTTATATAAAAAATTAAATTCAAATCACTAAAATAGTGAATCTAATATAATTTATTAGAACATTAATAAATATATTAATATCCATTCATTTTTTGATCAATACTAAATAATATTAGCAATCTGTAATTGTAAAAATACCTTTTTTCTAGTAAAATTATTTTTCTACACATTATCGTTTAATATTTAAAAACTATTTTGATAATTTTTATAAATATAATTTGGTTAAATATATAAAAAATTTAGTTACATAACCCCAAAAGTTTTTATATTGGTTATTTTATATGTTTAATAAAACATATAATCAATTAGGTAACAATTAGTTACCCAGTTTAAAATTACAAGAGTAAAATATCAAAACATATTGGTAAAAACCATATAACATGTATAAAAAATTTGATTAAACACTTTTTTGATCCTTTAATGACATAATAATATTTCTCACTCCATTATTTATAAACTCTATATCCATTGACCTTGGAATAGTGTCAAATAATTATTCAAATATACATAGTTTTTCCAAAAGATTTATATTCCTCTCTTATAAAATAGGATCACTTACTCCCTTAAAAACACACACCTATACTTTAAATTACTCATTTAAACTCCCTGATTTTACTCTCCCTAAATATTTATCCAACAAACACAAGATCATGGTATCACATAAGTATCCTTAGACCTTGTATCTAAAGTTAACTACTAAGGAAAAATCAAGTCTCCAATGTAAGTATTGTCCCTTTCTTAAGTTTTTCTTCTTAATGTTACTCTCCCTTTTATTTTATCCCCATATTAAAATGATTAAATAATTAAAATAATTATAATGATATATTTTTATATTAATTTTACAAAACATAATTATTTCATTCTTTTTACTTATAAAAATGATGGAATTCCAATTGTGTGTGTTTGCGGACTACCGCCTCCATCAAGAATACATTTTTTGTTTTTATTCTAGTTTTTTATTATTTATCCAAAAATATTCAAATATGGTTAACCATTTTAAAAAATTAATATAATTAGTTTTCTATTATAATGATATTATGTCAAAAGGAACACCTCTTTATCCATACTCACCAATCAAGTTAAAGCGAGTTCATGTTTGGTACTGTCTAACCACCTGCACAAATAATGATTTAAAATATGATTATAGATAACTACGAGAACACGAAAACTAATATTATTATAATATAATAATAAGATAATTATTTTAATATGGTTATAAAGATTTTATATTAATTATCTAACTAATTATTAAAGTATCATTTTCAATCACTAAAATTATTATAATGAGCTGTTATCAATTCTATTTTCACATAACGTAATAAAAACACTTATATAATGAAATAAAAATAGTTTAAATAAATATAATTTATATATTGAAGAATATTAAATTATATATAAATAATTAACTTGGTATCAAATTATGTTAAAGGATATCAGTATTATTAAACATGTACAAAATATTTAATGCTAATAACACTCAATAGTCATAATATGTTGTAACTAATGAATATATTCGTAATAAAAAATTATAATAAGGATTATAAAATGATAATATTTATGAGTAAAGATATATAATATTATATTAATTTAGTTATGTTTTTTATCATGAATTTATAAATTCATTAACTAAGAATGGAAATAAGGTAATTTTTTTCATAACATGTTTTCCTTTCTTGAAGTATAATTGTTATTATTAAACCATATTCTTCGAAGTTGAATTATTTTAACCTATTATTGTGTGAAATTTTATTTCCAATTTAATTTATATATATTTGCAATTATTTCCTATTAATTTCATTCCAAATGATCATTACTTTAAATATTGTGGTATTCGTAAGGGTATTCATTTCAATTTCCATTCATTAAGGAATGTTTTTGTTATAAATCATGTTTAAATTTTTATGGTGTAATTTACAAAAAATTGTAATCTCTATATCATCATTATCTTATATTTGATGACATTAAATGTTCAATTTCATGTTATCTTTCTCATAGGGTTAGGATTTAAAAATTATGAATATTGTTTGGGGTTTTATGACTCAAATAATTTCCATGGGTCATAATAACATTTCATTGACTATAATTGTTCATGATTAATCCATTCTACACTATTCTTATTTTATTTTATTTTTAAACCTAACTTTTTTGGAAATCGTATTCCATACCAATTTTTTATAACATTATGACTATATAGTTTTATTAAAATTAATTTTTATTAAGAATAATACTCATTAATTTTAATGATTTTTTCTTCCCAACCCATGTTTTTAAATCCCACCAATATTCTACATTCCATAGTGTAAACTAATTTTTTTTCCTTAATGATAAATTTTTACCCCTTTATTACATTTAAAACAATGTTTCATTATCTTTCTAGTGATATGGGTTTTTTAACAAGGTTATTTCAAAATGATCGAATTGTTTTATCAACCCTTTATTAATAAAAGGTCATATCATCTAGTCTAAATTTTATTTTAATAAGATTTATGCCTTTTATTTATTTAATTATTAAATATTCCTTTTAAAACTATAATTTCTCAAAAAAATACACTCCCAATTTGTTTAAACTTTTTGACTTTTCTAAGATTCTATTATTAAATATTCTTTTGTAAAGTAAATGTTTTCAAATTATTTTCACCTTCCTTTTCAAAAAAGAATATGTATTTTTTAAGTTTATATTATTATATATTATTTTGGAAAGATAAATTTTTAAATTTATTTTCAATACCCCTTTTTTAAAACAATAATTAATTTTTGAGTTTCTATTGTTTGATTTTTTTTAAAATGTAAATTTTTTAAAGGAATTTTCACTTTTCCTTTTCAAAACATTATGTATTTTTCATGTTTTCATTTTTAAATATTAATTTAATAATTAAATGTTTTCTAAGTATATTAACTTATCCTTTTTGAAACCGTATTTATTTTTAAGAATATTTTATTTGAAATTTTTTATAATAATTTTTTAATAAAATTACTGACATTCCCTTTTAGAAATGTGTTTTTGAATTAATTCACCCTTAATATTTAATAACAATATTTCCAAAATATTTTGTGAAAAAATTTATGTTTTAAATTATATCTAACCTTGAAGTTTTATCTTTCACAAAGTGATGTTTTGATCACAATTTATTTTTTATTAAGATATTATTTTTTGTAATATAACTGTTTTTATAACCTATTTTTTCTTAAGTTAATGTCATTTAATGTTTTTTATTGATTAAGAAACCCATTATTTTTCCCCGGGATCATTAATATATGTTTAAGATTTATTTTTATGTAGAACACATTTGTATGGATGATGATGGATGGGGAATTATATTAACATAAAATGTATTGTTTCTGGTTTCATATTACCTGAGATGATGAAATGTTATGTAAATAATGATCAGGGAGCTTTGATAACATGTTGGTTGTTCAAAGGACATGTGGGAAGCTTTTTCACATGTTTTTTGTGTGAATGAGATGTGGGAGGCTTTTTTAACAAGTTTTTTGTGAGAATATGAATTGGGAGTCTTTTTTCACAAGTTTTTATGCGAACATAATTTATAAATCTATGTTAACAATATTTTGAATTCCCATTGATGTGCCATGTTTCCATTTTTCTCATCACGTTTGTTGAAAATTTCCAAGATGAATTTCATTTTCATAAAATACCATGATTTCAAGACAATGGGTTATTTTTTCTGTATTCTAATCTTTTATTTCATGATCACATTTTTCATGACTACTCGTATGTGATTTTATCCATTTAATATCTTTTATGTTTCCATAATGATCTTTTTATGATATCTGTTTATATATAATTTTTCTTGATTAAATTTTATGGCCTTTTGATCTTTTATTATGATATTTATGTCCTCCTCATTTTTTCCATCATTTTATGATATTTTTTTATATATTTGATCACATGATATCACCCATATCATATGTTTTAATTTCCCCAAGTTAAAAATATAAGTGTAATTTATAGGAAGTCTATAAGTGTTTCTAGAGGAGTGTGATTTTATACAAAATATTTAATATTAATACATTTATATAGATAATATCTAAGACACTAAATATTTTGATCTTTGGATTACGTGACTTTTTGTGAAATGTATTATTTAAATCATGAGATTAATGTATTATTTGTGTCATTTTTATCCAAGTTCTCTATAGAAACCCTCATAAGTTAACATTTTTAGTGTATTTGAAATTCAAGAAAAATTTATAACAAATATTTTATAGTATACAACCAAATAAAACAACTATATAAATATGCTAGATTTCTTGTTTTGGGAAACTCATTAATTACATATTTCTTTGAAGGATACATATATATACCCTTACTTGTGATTTCATGACCCATGAATGTTTCTTTCTATAGCCATATTTCAAACATGCTAAATTTCTCATATAATTTCTCCTTTATCAAGCTCTTTGATATAATCCACAAATGATCTTCATGCAATTCCATGATTTTGGAATATATGAGAACATTATATATGATTAAAAATAAAAATTGATCAAGGAATTATGTAAATATTTTATTTATAATATCCATGAAGATATGTGGGTCATTTAGAAGTATGAAGGCCATCACTATGAATTCATAATGTCTATATCTTATTTATAACATTCTCATGGGTATATTCAATATTTTAACCCTATGTTAATGATACCCAGAAATATTTTTATTATTTGATAAGTATTTATCCCCTTAGATTTATTTTATAAGTCATCAATTTATGTTAAAGGATACTTGTACATGATTATAATCTTGAAATGTTCATGATAATCAATGTGGAGGTGTGTTAATCCATATTTATTTTTAAATAATAGGACATGGAAATCCCATGGGGAATCCCTTGGGAATATAAAACCATTATTATTATTCCATTATATTTTTTAATTAGTTATTCCAATTCAATCAGATATATTTTATAAGGAGACATTCATTTTTTCATAACACAACGTCTGAGTTATATGTAAAAATCAACCGCAATATTTGGAGAAAGACCAGGAAAATCATTAGGGGAAAAATAAAGGAATTAATTCACATTTGGAATATCAGAGATAATGAGTTTATCCCTAACCATTTGATACAAATACCCCTCATGATTGGGTGTTAAGACCCATGAAATTGAATTATTTTCTATATGGAGTTCATAATCAACCATGGATTTATAAAAGATAATGGATTTATTTAGAATATAAAATTTTATTTCCATATCCAAAAAATTAATATTTTAATTCTATTGAGACATTAAACACATGTGAATGTCCCATAAAATTCATATAAATTAATAGTAATTAGAGTTTAGGAAGCACATTCCTACATAGTTTTATTGGAGAAGATTTATAGACTTGGGATACAATCATTATACCAATATGAGTTTTCACGGATAATTTCAAATTAAACTCTTTAGGATATAAAATAATAATCTTAAACAATTTTCATGATATGAAAAAATATATAGATCTATGCTTAAATGAGATGTTTTAAATATTGAAAATACCTTGCACCGCATCAATTTAAGGATTTTAACTTAAGTCTATTACTAAAACTATAATCATTAACACGAGTATCAAGAAATATAAACCATAGTAATAAATATTATTTTAGGGTAAATGAATCATAATATGTACTATTACAACAAATATATTTCAACCCAGGATATTTTAGGTTCATCCTACTACACTTTTTGGTTCAAAATTGGTCTTTTAAGTTTTATAGAACTACTATTTATAACCTAGACTAAAAAATAATAATCCATGATCTGATACCAACTATGATGACCCAAACAAAACATACATCCTTATTAACTCAATTTATATGAATATATTTTGATTTATGATGTTTAATTGACACTCATTTGAAATACTATAGGTAATCAAAAACCAATACCAAAATCTCCATTCCTAGAATAAAAGAAAAAAAACATATTTAAAATTATGAAAATATGAAAATATACATTTGTACATTACACTAAAGAGCCTCATCAACATTATCCTCACCATTGAACACCTTTTAATGGCAAAATGACTATCTTATAAGTAGGAGTTCTAGAACTCACACTTTTAGAAGAATATACATGTTGTTCCTAAATCATTCTTCATATAGATCAAAATTTTAATCATATATGATGTGATAGTATCTCATGATGCAATTTTGAAATATGATAAATCTCTATGTGATATATATTATCGGTTAAACACCACAAAACCATTTACTTCAATAATATTTTAGCATATGTCCCTTTAGGATGACCCCAGAGCATTTTTCAATTATATTTTCTGTCATAACATGTGATTTAATTCAAAATATAGTACATGAATCATATGTATGCATTAATAAAACTCCCATGTGTTTGAAATATTTTAATGTACATTTTCTGATAGCCAATGCGAGTAGATAGATCTGAATGTTAACTCTTATTGCATGGTTAGATAATTAATATCAAAACCACTCCAAATGAATCATATTATAAGATTCATATAAAGGAAGTGGAGTATTATCATAAAATTTTTATTTATTATTTATACAAATTTTTAACTAATGATTTTATATAATTACATGGGAATAATCTATCCTATATACTTTATATCTCAATCGTGACCTTTGATTACTTAGGATGATAAAGTCAATGGTATATAAACTCCTTTTTAATTCCCCTAATCATATTATAATTCATAGGATACAAAATATTCTTTCACAATATGTATGATAAAGGCTTTTACAATTATATTCTATTATAAAATAGGATTTAGTTTCACATGAATGAAATCATATTTCATGCATATCATATTCTCATGTCCTTGAATTTCTTCTGATCATAAAATGCATCTTCCATTTTATGAAAACTCTATTCCAACTTACAACTTTTCAAATTTTAACATCATTATTCTTGGAACCTATTAATTTAATTATTTCCTTGAATAATTTAAAATTTTACATTAGTATTTAACAACACAACCTAAACTCCATTAAGATAATGTTTCATTACCTTTCAATTTCAATGGCATAATATATTTGGTAATAGTGGTGTTCACTTTTTCAGGGTAACTATACTTAACCATTAAATTTTTTGTCATCACTTATAAAAAATATATTAGATATTAAGGATAAATAAAATTCAATTTAGACTTGTATAATAATTTATTTATTAACAATGAACTTCTCAATGTACAAACATACTCACATTATCCTTTTAGACACTATTCTATTCAGAATATCTTGATAAGTCACACAAACTATTTTGTGTTTAATAAATAAGTCTTATTTTATATAAGTTGGAATATTTAACGAATAAATATTATTAGAAAAGTATATAGTGTTATATGTGTTTGGATAATTTCACATTGAAAATATCACTTTGTTAGAATAGATCACTAATTGGTGATGAAATCATATTACATTTTACTTTCAAAAACTATATAAAATATTTTACATATCAAGGTAGGAAAAAATCCCAATCATATCATGTTTAATTCATTTATAGTTCATGGTACTAACCTTTGATATTCAAGAGAAAACCCCTCTCATAGTCTCACCAAATCACTGGTGTATTCAATCATATTTAATATATGAGTAGATACTAAAATTCCCTTGGCCATTTTGTATATAATGCCTTTGAATAATTTGTGTCAATCATTATATGATTCGTAAAATTGTTTAGATTCCCCTATAGGACATCATCATGACTTTTTTACTCATGAAGGAGTTTCTATAACATATATAAATTATCCTCAATGAAAATAATTACTTAAGACACTAGTACTAGGAGTTACATACATTAAGATTATCCTTCCTAGGGAAACTAATGTTTGAGGATGATTATTATTCTATTTTATATAATGAAAGATTTTATCTGTTAAGTATAATTTATTATTACAACTTAATATTTACTTTTACTAAATGGTATACCACTAAAATGATTACCCATTTGGAATCCATTATACCCATTAGTACTAAAATAACCTTATTTAACTATTTAAATAGTTTGTTATGGAGACCCTATCACAACTTATATATCTAGGTAGGGAATAATATCAATAATATTGTATATGATTATTTGATATTTTGGAGGGAAACCCTTTGTTCAATCAAACATCTAGATAAAATCAACTCTAAAAATATTGCATCCTAACATTATGGGTTTTCCAGTAAACTATAACCCAATGAAAATTCCAAGATCTTTTTTATACAATACAATCTAGGGCAACCTAGATATGGTGTTACTTTTCTATTGGATAATACAAGTTCATATATCACTTGAATATATTACACATTCTAGTTAACATATAGAAACCTTTCTATGGAAAATATAGATAATTTTATGATTGAGGTTATGATATATGCCTCTTTGGATGGAATATAATATTTTTCATTTACAAGGGGACTTAATCTCAACATTTTTTCTCATGTTATTCCATTTATTTAATCATTATTATAATTATTGAGCTTTCGAATACTATTCCCTCTTCTAAATCATCATGTTCAAAATATATTGATGTATAACCCTTTACAGAACCCACAGTTTGTATTAATCTCCCAAAAAAATTAAATCTGTCATATTTCAAAATATATAAACAAATATAATGTATATTTTATATAAAATATTCAGGTAATGGTTTCTAATTATTTGAGATTAAAAATATTCTCATGAGTAATTCGTGATTCACAAATATCCAACCCCCACCTTTTTAGAACAAGGAATAAGCCTCCAGTCCAGTCGGAAGTCTGATCCTAATTCCCTCTACCTAAGGATAATTTACTCAAGATAGAATAAAATCCATCATAAATCTAACACCTCACATGTATAAAAAATATTCAACAACTAAATTAAAGATAATAACTCTAAAAACCGAGGTCGAGGTATAAGAAAATTAAATATTATGTTTTCATACCTTGCATTTAATGTAGTACTTGTAAATTTTATAACAACTTGTTTAAAAACATTAAACTAAATCATAAACTTATTAGAAATATAAATAATTTATAACTATGAATAATATTGGGAATAATAATTAAATATGAGATAACGTTTTATGAATAATTCATAATGAGAAGCATAATCAAAAAAATATTATAATGTTAGCTATCGATTATAGAAATTCCATAATTTTGAATATTAAAACCTCATATTTGTTTCATAATATGATATTATCATATTATTTATTATATTTAATTTCAATAATATTACATTAACCATTGGTCATATCAATCATAAAGTTAATAAATAATGTACATTTCATAATTCAAATATAAACACATTATATTTATCAAAATCTTTTTTATTTAAAAACACTTTAAATTGACCTATATAGTTACAAAATAAACACTTTTTATATAATATATAATATATTATGTGTAATTATATAAAAGGAATTTAAATATTATCATTTTTCTTAAAAAATATTTTGTATTAAAAGTTTCATAAATATTAATTAATTAATTATAAACTCATTATTATTAAATAATTTAAAAATATTTATAATTAAATAATCTATAACCACTATAAATGGATATATATTTTTAAATTTCCTTTTATTAATATTTATAAAAAATTTATAAATATTAAATTAAATTTTTTATTGAATATTAACAAAAAAATGCATCTTCGGTCATATTTAATGATATTATTTTAATTATAATTCAAGATACAACAAATTATATATCATATTTTATTATAGATATTTAAATAATATGATATAACCCCTTAGAACCTATAAGTAATATTTAAAGATATGAATTGTAATATATTTATGATATGATTCTCTGTTTTTCAATTCTATACAAAAAATTATAATTTTTCACAGTATTTAATCACATAATATAACCAGAAAAAAACCCATGCATTTAAAAAATTTCGATGTATATAATATATCATATCGTAGGTTATAAAAATATTATGGTTTATTATATTTTATATCATATGATGATCTACAGAATAAAATTGGAGTATATTTTAGGACCATACTAATGATACGTAATATGATTTTGATTTTATCATTTCATCACATGATTTCATAAATCTAAGAACATGGGATTATATGATACCATTTATCGGATTCCTATGGGTTTATAAACATATAATTTATTGATAATAATTAATAAAATTAAAATCAAAAATATTTATTCCTAGAATAAATTTCTTATTATAGGTAGAGGGTATTACATGCAACAAAAAAATACACACCCACACACCGTAATGGGTCAATCCTCATCCATCTCTGAAAATAATAAAAAGTAGTGATTTAAACTATTTTATTACAATACATGGCCCAAATTCCAAGTGGGATGAATGAATTTACATGTCCCAAAGGCATTGAGTGAAAATTCTACATATTTCCATGTCTCCAATTTTATATCACACTGCTCCTTATCAATAGTCATTGTAGCATGATCCTAGTCTAAATGATACATCATCCCCTTCTATGAAATGTTGCTTCATGTTAGTTTTACACATCATGTAAAGGCACCCCTCCATCCATGGTGTGGTTGGAGGGTTTTATAGGTTCCAGTACACCCATCTCCCTTTTAAGCGTCCTATCCAATGATTCTAGCATGGTTCCCCACTTAAATAAGCGTTGTGTTTCTCTATATCATTAAACTAGTCCCATGGTGAAGATATTTTGTGGTAGGGAACCCATCCATCACATATTAGTATTTTATGGATGATGGATTCTATTTTATAAGAATCAACACACCCATCCCTTTTTTCATGATCGTCCACCTTGTAGTTCTTGTGTGATGCCATGTTGTATTGTCTTCCTATTGTGCTAAGAATTTTCTTAATCGTTATCATGCTACATACTTCCCCATGTGATGATCTAGAGACTATATAGTGAAAATTTATTATTTTTATGATGTCCTAAAGGCCCTATGTACCTAAGGTTCTTAATGGGTCAAATACCGTAAGGCCCATAGGCCCAATTCTATGGACTAAAAGCCCATTTTGGTTGAATAGTTCCACTGTTAAAGTACCATTACAACAATTTCTTGAGTACTCATACAGAGACTATTGATGTAAATTAAAAAAACCATATTATAAATGTAAAACATTTGAAAATAATATTTTGTTCCTTACACCAAATATCTTCAACAATGTCTTCATCTTCATCAAGATCCTTTGAATGGTCTTGATGACATTCATAGAGGTGACAATCATAGAACTCTCACCTTCAAAGGTATCCATAGATTGAACCAGAATCATCAATAATAAGTATATAACTTCTCATTATCTATGATTTTATAAGATAATATGTTTTAAATGAGAAATAAGAGAAATTTTTTGTTTATTATAAATATAGACTTAACACCATACAACCACATAATTCTATCACATAGTAGTAAAAAGCCCTTGAGGATTCTACAACAGCATTATTTCATTAACTAATGGATTTTAATTAATAATTTATTACAATATACAATACATGTATCTTATTCATGAATTAATACAATTCCCAATCATGTAAATTATTTTAATGTGCCTATAATGACAGACAACTTGGGTATATCAATATGAATGTTAACTCTTAATGTTTGGCTGGATAATGAATTCTATAGACGTTCTAAAGGAAGCATACTATATGATTCATTTAAAGGTAGTGGAATATTATCATAGTAATATGAAATATGACTTTTTTACAATATTAACTTAAGATTTAGTGATATTATATGAGTAGAATCATGGTTTACGTGCCATAAGAGGTCACAAACATAACCATAATTCCTTATGTTTATAAAGGCAGTGGCATGAAAAATATTTCTTAATCACTTTATGATAAAAACATTCATTGGATATGATATAGACTAGCACTATATGTGTGATAAATTCTCATATTATTCACTTCAATAATAAAATACAATTGAGTTTCACTTTCATAAAATCGTATTTCATACATTACATATTTTCTAGCATTAAAATTTACACCAATCATAAAATAAAACTGCCACAAGTGTATCATATACAAATGGAATTTAATTTATATCATATCCTTTAGAATATTCATTAAATATCATAATAAATCACACATATGAACTTATTGGTTTAGTGAATATTGATACTAGATACCTTATGAACATATAATATAAACTTTCTTCAACATCTCCTGCAAATAGGCAGGAAATACACTTCTTGGAATATTACATATAATACTCCACTTTATTTCCTGGGTAATAGATTATTGAGTATGATAACATAATCAAGGTGCATGGAAATAACATATAAAAAAAATAATCAATAAAAATTGATAAATAATCATGTGAGGTGGAATATGACTTTTTTCATAACATAATACATAAGACATGGGGGTACTGAAACCCTAGTCAATAACCCTGATCCATGAAATAATAACATAGTTATGTTGTGTAACAATGATATGTTTCATAATATAATCTTTGAATAACATTTCTCATGTCATGGATCATTATAAATATTATCATTGCATAGTATATAGAGTCTCATGGTGGATTAGCTTCACTCCCTAGTGTCATGCATGTTTTCTCATAAGATATAAGGCTTTACCCAATGCATTGGAAGGATATATAATTATTGGATCATCTGTCACATATTGGATAGATTTGAATATGTTTATGGGTTTAAACCCTATTCCTTATCATTTCATGTGATATAAAACATTACATAATGCATTAGAAGGCTATAAAATTCTAGTACCACCAATCATATAATAAAAAAATATACATATGTTTTTCATATGAACTTGAAATAATCAATATTTTCATCAAAACATAATTAAATATTGATAAAGAAATAAGTTTCATGAAGATTTTTATTTGACATTATGATAATCCATTTAGATGAATAAGTTGGATGGTATTTTTAGGTAATATCCTCTATTAATCATATGAACCATTAATGTATGTATAAAAATATGAAAATAATTATTGGGGGAATAAAGAAATTTTCTGAAAAAAATTATGAAATACCATTTAAATTTTTAATAAATCTATTTTAAATTGATCTAATTTATAAAGAAATGAGAATAAAAATTTACAATAGAAAATAATGAAAACTAGAAAATGAAGATTAATAGATAATGATTAAGAAAATGATAATGAAGAATTTTCATGTATAAAACATTAATTATGATATTCCATAAATATTTTTATAAAAAATTCAATGTTAATATAAAATGAACCATGTATGAAATGATTTAAAAGATTTTATTTTCAAAATATTTTAAAAAATATAAATTTAAATACCAAATTAACTTATCCAATCATATAATCATATATAAGATATAAAAAAACAATATAAAAAATAAGGACATGGAGAAGAAGGATTCCTGAATGAAAATATGAGATAAGGTCCATTCCACATCTAGGTAACCTTTTGGTTAAGTTGTAATCCATATAGAGGTGAAATGGTAAGAATACATGTAAATCACTAAAATGACTATAGGGTAATAAAATAAATAGAGATTTATATAGAATTATACTATAATATTCTCATAATTTCAATTTATTCCTAGGAAATCTTGACCTCAAAGTGAGATTCAAGATGAACACACATATATTTTTTTACTTTTAAATAAAAATACATTAAAAGATATAACATGAATTGGAAATTTAAATAAAATGAATAAAATTATAATTGTTATAAAATATGATAAATTGGAAGTATATACCATATAAAAATAAAAATATTTTTATAATAAAAAAACATGTTTCAAATAAAGAATCTAGGAAAAAACCCTTACCTCTGATCTCTGCTCATTCAAACATGATCTAAATTTATATATGATCAATTTTAGTTTATTATTAATCATATAAAAACAATAATTATATTTTTGTTCTTTATAACACTCATTTATATTTTCTAGTTATGTATTTAACAATCATTATTTGTTAAAAATAATATTATGGTGTTAATTTCCCTATTTTTTCTATTCATGAATTGGTATGGTGGTTCTAATTTTTGATCCTGGATCATATTTTCATTAAATATAGAATATCCATGTATAAATTATTTGTGTGTTTTATATTGTTCTGAATTCCAATGGATTGTGTTGTGGTTATGGGTCACATTAAAGACTTAAAAATATTCCTTTCGGTGATAATTAAATAAACAAAAAATAATTACATTTATTATTGAATATAATTTAAAATATTACCACTCCAAATTATGAAAACATAATAAATCTTTAACTAACCATCCTATTTCAACCAAATAGGTTTCCTAATATGGCCCGCCACAAGACATCATGTATGCCTACGAAAACACCATAGGATATTGACAATCAATGAAGGTATTAAAGATACTATTTGAAGACTATACCCTCTAGTTAGAGAGAAATAAAATATAAAATAACCAAGACATTCACAGGTATAAAAATCATAGTACGCATAATAAATAATCTAAAATATATCATTCTATAATATATGAAATGAAAAATATAGTCACACAAACACCCATCATGAAAAACACACAATATATGGTCTCTTACTGGGATGACCACATATAAAAAATGTAAAAAAAATTCATTGGGATCTACTACGAACATCGATCCAACCACATATCTGGTCTCCACGATGTTCGAGCTCATCCAACCCGATCTTGAGACAACACATGAGTGGCTCCACTTGATCAGTAACACAGGGCCTTGAACCATCCCTCGTGCAACCAATTCTCTAACCAAAAAGAATATATCATTTCCACACACACACACCAAGGTTCACATAAAAGGGTGAGAAATAAATCATAGTAGGCTACCCCAATTGGTGAACCTATAATTTAATATCATAACTAATTCATTCATAAGTGATATTCCAAACCTATCTGAAACTAACAACAATAGTCATAATAAAGAAAAAATACATAAAACAAAGGGGGAATAAAAATAATGAAATCATCCAACTGAAGGTACTATCCAGACACCCCACTCTGGACCCCTCCAGAGTATTTACAACACGTGGCTCACACAAACACATCAAAACTAATACATTATCCAAATCTATACAGGATATCCAAGATGTCTAAATTTGATAGGCATGAATATCAAACCCCTAGGTGTAACCGTTTCCATCCACATTGCAAATAATTTCTACCGGTCTCTAGAAAGGTAATGGCATGATCCCAATTAGAGACAGAACCTCCCCTAAACACATCAGGGATCTTTTATGTCATTTGAGTCCTATATAACAATGTTAGCTCCATAATGGACCCTTCAGTTGGACTTTCCTATAGAATCCATCTGTATTGAACCAACGATTGAACTGCATAGGCCATTGTAAACCAAACCGGGGGTGCTACAACATCCACAGCAAAAAAAACCCTCTATATCGGGAAGACACTCAACTAGAGCATGTGCACTTATCTAGATCAACCATTATCTACATACTCCCATATAATAAAAGACTTCTAATGGAGGAGATAACCATATTAAAACTCAAGGAAAACACCAGATCCAATAAATCCTAAAGGAATCCTCCTCAAACCAACGTCCTATGTAGAAACATCATCAAACAATACAACCAAAGGCCAACCAAAAATTGTTTGATGCACCAATAAAACCCACCATACAAATAGAAAAACTAAAAATGATGATCCACACTTAGCCAACAAATCATGAGTCCTCACAGTTCCCTATATCTCATCATCCAATAAAAACCAACCATATGATCTCCACAACCCACCCTATGGAAAAAAAAAGAACTAAGGGATCCAATGGTCCCAGAGGTCACAACACAACATGATATTCACCATGCGACTCCCCTTATGCACAAAAGATATCAGGCCATGACTGCATAAACATATCCAAATGGAAAAAAATCCACAACAAAAGTAGGAAACCCCATGAGGTATTCCTATAGCTGTTCTAAAATCATAGTACATGTCTAGTGCAGAAACATCCCAAACATCTCTCAGTGGCCTCCAACTCATTCAAGATCAACAATGTTCTCAAAGGTTTTTATAAAAGAAAATAATTCCACCTATGAAATCTCAATGATTCTCATGACTAACCAAAATGAAAGAATATACACGGGTCCTCAGTAAGAGACAAACCTCAAGGAAAATCTGACTGCAAGAAAACCTTAGCCAACCTTCCCAACAAACAAACCATCCATGTGTAACAACATTACAATAGTCTCATCCAATGAAAACAATACCACATGGTCACCCTAAATAGCCGAAAAAGAAAACAAATAATCACCCAATCAACAATCAACACAAAATGGAACCCTTAAAATTCCCTCAAATTTATCTCAATACCTCAATGATACCCGACCCTAACCACTATCCCAAGATGTCAACATAGGACCAAAACCTAAAATACACTATACTCGGGTAATTGATCATGATATGTTGGTACAATCCAAGATCACCTTAGAGATAATCCATGATCCATACTTTACACCTAAATAGATCACCATGGAATACTCAAGCCAAGTCGATCATTGACCTCACAACCCTCACTAAGGCCTCTCAGCACACAACCCATCCCCTAAAAATATTTTCAAACTAAACCTTGAATAAATCCTCCAAAAAGTTCTCACCCATACTAAAAACCATCCACATAGCCTCTAAATTGATATGGGATTCCACTATAGCAATATATGAAAAACAAATCTCATAATAGACTACTCACAATGTGGGTACCTTCCTGTGAACCTCATCCCCACTCAATGTGTACACCATGATACAATATGGTGTGTACCACCCTTATATGGCATGCACCCTACATGGGGTCCCTATCCATGTACCTAGCCATGTACCCCCACCTAGGGTCAGCACAAGAACAGTTCATGTCCAATGTCTATATACCTTGAAAAAGATCTATTCATGTACCCAACACAACCATGTTCCCCTAGTACACCTTGACTCACCACTACCCAGTGTGTGCCCTTATTAAATGGTGTGCAGTCCTAAAAAAATCATCTCCCCCAAGTAGGAAGAACACACGATGTGTGTTATTAGAACCACACATCATTAAAATGGTTTTTCCTAAACAGGAAAACCCCAAAACTACACAGAAGCCCTGATTCCACCCCGAAAGACATAGATAAATCCCCAAGGAGTCCCCAAGACCACAAAAAATGCTTTAAAACTAAAAAAACTTGAAAATATTGGTATTTATAGATAAAATCCCAAAAATGACTATCTTTGGGTAGAAACAAATGATGCTTCACACTGAACCTATTCCATAAACTTTCAAAGCCTTGATATACCTCAAGATATGCTCCTCTAAAATTCATCCTTCTCCCTCTCCCTATTCTCTCCCTCTCTCTCTGAGTCATGTGACATATGAAATACCATAAGAGGCATACATGATTAAACAAGGGGAGAAAGGAAAGGAAAAAAGGAAACAAATGAATAAAAAAGGAAAAATAATAGAAAAGGGTCTCGGGCCCAGTCTCAATGCCAGAGATAATGTTATGAATCACATAAGAAAAATGACCCCTTCCTCACTCAACCATGAAAAAATAATCCCAATTAAATTCTACATTTAAATTAAATCACTGAATGAACACACATGATTAAATTAATTTATAAATAATTAAATGTTAAATATTTAATAAAAATTTGAACATATTATATTTAAAAAAAGAATGTGTTCTTGGGTAAACCATCTATTTCAAGACCAATAGAGTTTTCAATAAAAACTATCTGAGATTATCTCATAATAGAATTTACTATTTCCCCCCTAAAAACTACTAATAAAAATATTTTCAAATTTCCCATAATGTTCACAAACAATGATGATGAAATTTTTCACAAAATCAATAATAGATATATAATTTTACTGATATTTAAGATATCATTGTCATTCATGATGTACTTTTTATGACATAATTCATCTAGATGGAAAAATCAACCCAAACCATAATGCATTATAATGAATGAATGAGTAAGATCAAAATATTGTATATAAATAATATCACTTTAATGGAATATTAATTATATATAATATGTCATAAAAATCATACTTGATAATATGTGTATGAAGAAGAAAAAGGTGGATGATTAAAGAGAGTATAACACTTATGTTGAAGACAATAATCTTCCCTTAGAAAGCATATTGGAAATGAGTTATTTCATACTTTTTATTGTGATATGAGGTTACAAAGTATTTGTGATGATTTTTATGGATTTCAATTGATAATGGATTCAATAGTAAACTCAATAAAACTATTTCGTTGATATTGGTAGAGGATGAAGCCTTTTATAGGTGAGATTTAATGAAATTTTTGAAAATTCCCATTTTTTAATGAACAGGGAATGTAATTTCTCATGGAAGGTGGATCCAAATAGGAATAATAATTTATATAGAATAATTTAATGTCCATAATTCCCACATACACCCATTTATATACTATTTTTATGATATTTTATGTCTTTACCCCTTTGTCAAACCCCTTTACCTCATTTTACCATTATTATGGTTACTTAATTTTTACCTCGCCAGCCTATTTTTATTCCTAAAAGAAGATTTACATTACTACCTAAGTGGAAATTCTTATTAAAAATATGAAATGAATTTATAAAAATTATAAAAATTATTTTTAATATAACAATGCATAACACATAAAAATAATTTTTTAAATATGTAATTTTATATATAAAATGCATTTATTCTTATTATATACCAATTGATAATAATTAAGTGATTGATACTTTTTTTTTAATTTATATAAATATATAAATAATATATTTCAGTAAAATCATTATTTAGTAGAGATAGGTTTATTTAATTAATAAAAATAACTAATATATAGGAAAAAAATATTTAAAAAATATATCTTTTTATCATTAAATAATTTTAATCACATCGCTTTAATTTTTTTTCTTCTAACCATAAATTTTATCAATTAATTGGTATTATAATATTTTATTTGAATTTTATATACACATAAAATCATTTAATAATAACAATATGTATAGAATTAAAATATATATTTAAATAATAATTCATTTTAATCAATTAATATCTTTTTATATCAATTTAAAATTATTTATTATATATTAATTACATTAGTTTTAATTTTTTTACTAATAATATCATGACATAAATGTATTTATTGAATAAATTTATATATAATTACCATATGTCCAATAGTAATATATCCAATGGACATATATTTAGCAGTCATAATATATTATTATATATATCCTACATGCATCTCTAAAATCATTCATCCAATTATTTTAAATCATTATAAAAATCTCTATATATTTATAATTTTTTCCTTATTTTTTTTTAATCATATGTATGATCTTGAAACCAAACCATGAAGATGAGGATTTAATGTTCATGGTATTTTGATTTACTGGTGTTTTTATACCTATTTTAGTTCTCTTAATTATGTTGTATATCGAATTGTTAGAACCTATTAGTTTTTATCTTGAATTGTAATATTTTATCTCAATAAAATATATCATGGGACATTTTAGTTTTGTTTCTTCATGTGAAATAATCTATTCAATATAATAATGAAAATAGTTTGGGGTGTTACATCGAATAATTGAAATAGGTACTCTTATATTCTAATGTGACATGAGTCCCACCAGTAAAATCACCTTCAGGATCAATAATGCACTAGTACCACTAGCATCATTGCTTAAATTTTCATCGGTGAACTATGTGTTTTTTACATAGACACAACATGTGTGGGCATGAGGACCATGCATGAGTGAGTATAAATATACCCAATGGGAAACCCAAAAATGAAGGAGTAATAACACAACCAGTCTTCTCTAAATATTATAAAATCATATATTGTTTATTGTTTACCATAATCAAGGGAACAATGGAAACTTCATCTTCATATCTCATCATTATAGAGATCATACGCCGAAGGAAACATGGGTTATTATAAAATTACTTGGCCTAGAGCACTCAAACTATACCATATCCAAAACTCATATCTCATAACTCTACAAATGTAATTAGGTTCCCACACTGACTGAAGGTTGTGTACATCAATTGAGTGTGTACCCATCCTTAAAGAGGACCCAAACCATGTTATATGTAATGTACATTAACTAAGGGGGTTACCTACTATATATGTGAAGTATCCATTCCCTATAACTTTTGGGTGTTTACTACTAATCAATTTATATTGATGTTTTCTTCCCTGTAACATGTATTCCACCAGTGGGTATACAAATCTCATGTCTACTCCAACTACCTCACACTCTCTCCTTCTCCAACTCAAATAAGATAAATTACCACTGCTTTTGATATGCCTTGTAAACAAACCTATGATGATGAAGAGATATTTGTCATCAATTTTTAATAGAAAAAAAAGTAAGAATATACTAATCATATCCTAATATAAAATTGGAGAAACAATTTATGGAATAAAACCGATAGAAGAACAATAAATGACATGTACTTTGAATTTCACTATATGGAGGCCTTGATCAGTAGTTGTTCATGTATTTTCAATGGATGATCTGTGAAGACTTGACCAAACAAATTTTTATATAAGGGTACACAAAATATGAGACTATGTGAGTTAATCAGTGTGTAATATGAGTATACACCAAGGAATATCACCAATTATAGATAGCATGAGATATAATTAATAACATATAACTCTGGTGTGGTATAATATCTAATACCTAATTTTTATCTTTGAGATACATGTCATGTGGACTTTATGATAATGATAAATAGAAAATAAGTATATACATAATTATGACCATGGGACTACATGACTTATAGTCCAAAATATCCCAAACACCATAACCTTCATTCAATTAAATTTTACACCACGACCACCACCTTTTCCTCCATCTTTTCCCATGATTCTTATATCGATCGAGATCAATGCCTCTGATGCCCCTACCATCCAATTTTGGAAATACTTATATCCAATTATTGTCTTTTTATTCAATTCCATTCTCTACATTGATGTTGTCATTGAAATCCTGATTCAAATCACATCAACGCACACTTGTTATGAAATGTGAACCCAAGACATAGATCAGTCATTAACATTGATCCTACCTATCAGGATAGAACTGTCAATCCAAAAATTATGAGGATAAAAAATTAATTAATATTGGTTAGTGGGAATATCATATCCCAAAAATGGGTTTTTTTTTGAAGAATGAATGGTATAGTAATATTTTTTAACTCAATTTTCATTAAATAATATCTCTTGGTGTATTTATGGTTCGAACACTTTTTTAAAATAATTTATATTAAAATTATCCCAAGATAAATATTATGAAATTTATAATAAATTCACTATCAGATAATTTAATCTATTAAATCAGCCTTGTAAATAATTCACAAGGTAAAAAATCCAAAATAGATATTTTATGTTATTCCCATGTGAAATCAAATTGTTAATAAGGAATTAGAAACATATGATCAAAAGTGATTCATTGCGTGCATAATCAAATATTTTTTTTAAAATATTTTAATTTATATTAAAATATAAACATTATCACACTATTCCATGTGATAAATTTATTCATGGTAAAGGTATTAGATAAAGAAAAGAATGATGTGAATATAGAGGTTGAAATATCATACTTGATTTAATTTTATGATAATGCCACAATGATCATACATTAATTTTAGATCACTGTTTCATTAACTTTGAAAAATGGTCTTTCTTTGTTCAAATAAGGGAATGAGTCATATCAATGCATTTTCCTCCACCATGGGAGAAGAATGGAAATTATTATACAATAGTCAAAGTAAATGTTACTAATTATAGGATTAATCTCCTCCATTTTTCTTCTATGTTATCCCCTTGTAAATACTTCTATTATTCATCCATAAACAACCATTATGGTTATCCCATTATAAAATCCTAGTCATTCACATTATTGAATACATACACAAATATATCTAATCTACTAGAAAATCACCACCAGGTCATTCTAATGCTACACAACCATCTTTCATAAAAAAATTTATTTATTTTTTAAAAAATATGAGTTGGATTTTTTGGTTTTTTAAATAAATATCCTCTAATTATAAATATCAAATTTCAAGGCCCAAATAAGAAAAATATACTTCTAATGTGGAAGGACCATCATTCCTGAGATAACCATTTTTTCAAAATTTCCATTCGAGACACCATTTAGGAGTTGTTAAATGCTTTCATTCCTGTAGATAAAATAACATATTATATATATTATATATTTTTTAATGGCCCATGACATATAAAAATAGATGAATTCATGAATTCCATTATAAAAAATTCAAAAATTATTCAATGAAATTTTTTATAAAAATATATTTGTCTATATGTCCTCCCAACCTTTAATTATTTATTTTCTGAAAAGTTAAACTCGTGAAATTTTTTTAGGAAACTAGGCTTGCATTTAACTCTCAAGCTTCCATGAAATCTACTATTTATTCACGTACAACCACATGATGTGAACCAATGGAATATCTTTCTCATAAAGGATCCTCTCATATCAATCCTTGATAGAAAGGGGATATTATATTAATGTGGTTTCATCCTAAACATCCATCTATCCCTGATCAAAAACAATAAAAGGATTATACACATCCATTTGTATGGGACTTGTAATGGAATGAGATTGTCCTCATGCACCCCTTGATCATTTATACCTCCTCATTCGTCACATTCACTAGATTGGTCCTAAAAATCGATTAATTTACAATATCATTCTAATAATTGGTTACATACATGGTCTACCATATAGAGACTCAAATGGTTTCATACCTATAGTAAAGTGTTAACTATTATTGTATTAAAAATCTACTAGGGCTTGGTGATCAGCCCCAATCCTTCCAAAATCTATCACACAAACCCATAATATATCTTTGGATACAAGAATGGTTCTTCTTTAATGATATATTTATAAGGGTGTAATGTTGTTCTCAAAGGAAGATGGGTCCCTAAATCCTCTTGAAAATATCTATATAAAAAGGACATGTATCAAAAATCATATTTAGATATAATAATCAAGGGTATCCCATGAAACATTATGATATCATATACTTAAAAAAATTCAATCACTCATTTATGTTCTACTCTTGAAAGGGAAGTCAGTGGATCGATATGGTCAATTAGTTAATAATCACCTAGAAAAAATCATGAATCCTTAGTGGGAATAGAATTCAAGTAACAAAATTTATCAATATACTATCCAACTTGAGCTCTAGAACCTCAAGAAATGTATCTAATCTATACAAACTTGGTGCTCATTTTTCCCCTACCAAAATGTGGGGTGTCGAAAAATAAACACAAAAATAATTTGTTTCCTTACTATCCAACAAAACATTCATATTAGATGTTGGTATATCCTTATCATGACTTAATCTACAAATAACAAATATATGTAAAATTTCTTCACCACTTCATACTATATCTCAGCTGGAACTATGGACTACTCCTGAATACAGAGGAAAAGTTCCCCACATTTTTTGAATCCTTATGGAGCATCACTTGAGGACATCATTTCATATAATAATTCAAAATAAATATCCACATATCAGACCTCTTGCATCTGATAAATAATTGTGCGGGGGAACATCTATTTACTAAAAGTAAGAAATATCGTTATCCCTTATATAAGCCTATTATAATGAGACGAGCTACTGAAACACCTCCATCGATAGCTTAACAAGTTATTTAATACTAAGGAAATCAAATACAACATTTCCATTCCCTTGAGTGTAGACTCTATAAAATTAATAATCCTCAACAAAATTCATCCAATGCCTTTTATTTGGGTTGATATCTTAAGGGGATAAAATATACCTTATAATCTTGTGAATTTTAATTACTATGAATCATTCACTAAGAAGATAATGTATCCACATATTTAAGGAAAACTCTACTGATGCAAGATTTGATTCAAGGGTCATATATTAATTCTCATGAAATCTTAGCTATATAGACCTATAAATAATCAAAACTCACCTATTCCTTATTATAAAACCCAATATATACCTAAAATCATATTAGTACACATCATCTCAACTCCCGCTTTTACAAATAAAAACAATCAAGAACTATTCAACCACCAATTATACTTCTCAAAATATCCCTAACAATGCTTGAAGTATATGTATGGATTCCATTTTCAAGTAAGGGTAATTTTAAAATATTTAATACATGATAATTCAACTAAAACTCCCTGATAATATATATCCTACACATAGAAACTATGAACCTCAAGGACCATATTGGGTGAATCCCATGTGATCAAAACCTCGACCCTCATTGTATCAGCCACAACACCACCCTCTAAAATTACATTCCCTAAGAAATTAACTTCTAAAATATAGTACACACACTTTAAAAAATTTCCATATATATGAAACTCAAGAATTATGTTCAGTTACAACCATAAATTCTATATGTGTTTCTCATTTGACTGGGAATATATAAGGATCCCATCTACGAAAAATATCACGAACATGTCCCAGTAAGGCTTGATTATCAAGTTTATGAGTCTTATGAACAATGATGGGATGTTTTTCAGTCCAAATGGTATCACTAAGTACTCATAGTGTCAAAATTGATGCTTCAACACTATAATTTGGATATTCTACTAAAGTACCTGATTCTCACAAGACTTGGACATATAATCAATCATTAATAACCATATTTCTCATATCAAATAATCAAAAAATAATTGATCCTTGAAAGAGGTTATTTACTCATAACTATCACCTAATTCAATATTATATATTCAATGAAAATATTCAACCTATCTTACACCTCTTTTTATAATTGAAAAGGTTCTTCTTAAGGGGACACAATGGATCAAATGAAGGACCTTTATATATATTCTTATAACTACACCTTTGGATCCATAATTTTGGTTGTGGAATCCAATGATCTACTGAGGATATAAGTCTGGTACTATGCCGTATATTAATACCAAATTTGACTACATGATGATGGAGAAAACCATAAACACCCTCATGAAAAGAATCTATATACTCCTCCACTATTATAGGTAAATTATCCACTATATAATAAATGTTTAATAATGAAAATCTCCCCAAAAAGGGTTAAGTGGATTCAATCCTATGTGGGTCGGACCTGCTCATCCTTCATATAAGCCCCTATTAATAGTGAAGGTGAATCTTGACATGTTTTTCATATGATATATCACCATTAATTTATTATAATCTATCTAGTCTCAGATTATGGATAACCATTCCATGTTGAGGATAACCTCATAGGGTCTCATATCTTTTATGATGATATCCAAATAAATTTTCTCAAAACTAAGAGTAATCTCATACTAATAATATGTAAAATATAGAGGATTAATTCCACTAATATGTGTATCTAGATGATGGGGTTATACATACCTACGGGTATCTCTATCTCTCAAAAAAATGATTCAAAAACATTTTAAAGGTCAGTTCAAGTATTAATGAGTGAAACTTACAATATAGAAAAGTAATATATCATATCTAAAACCTTATTGTAAACTTCATTCTTTAATCCATCCATCACCAACATCGGACCTATACCCTAATCCCTTTCTATTTTGAACATTATGTGTTCAACTTGGAGTTTTTGATGATAATAGTACATAAAATCATTTTAAACCCTATTTACTCATCTTCTATAGCCACCTCTAGAAGGGTTATCTTATCTTCCTATAGAAGGCCTCTGGTCTCTATTCTCCCTCTAGTGAATATATTTATACACAATGGAATTCGGGTTATCCTTTAACACTCAATTAATTGGATAGACATTAGTTAAATTTCCACTACCCCCCAAAGGAAAACAATCACTATTTATTTGTTGAGTATAACCAATCATAGATCCTTCTGAAACTTTTTAATGAGATTAAAATTATTATAATACTTTAATTTTATGATGGGGTTATGACTATTATCATCGCCTAGTTGTTTCTGATAACTCAACATCTATAAATTCTAATCATTTTATAGCTCTATGACCAGACACCTCAATGAATATATTTATCATTATATTGTACTCAAGAACTTTGGAATAAGTGGGAATGCACAAGGTTCTGGTCCTAGATCAAATCACCTATTAAATGAAATGGTTAAAATTTTGATCCTGAAGATATCTTCATGGATCAAATCCTATGAATATCACATGAGGTCCATGAACCTTACAATGTACTGATATGTTAACATTCATCCCTCAATGTGTTCTAACACCTTTTGGAGACATACCATCAAAAAAATTCTATATAGTACTCCTCTTAGAATAAATACACAAAATATAACTAGATAATAGTAGAATTATCCTTCTTATATGTGACCAATGACTACAAAATTCTAGTTGTTAAATAATTTTTTTCTCATGATAAGAACTACCATATGGGTAGTGGGTTTCCTAAGTGGGAAAAAACATGAGAAACTAAGTAAACCTAATATTTTGGGTAGTCTATTCTTAACTTGTAAGGACTATAATATATATATTGGGTGGGTTTACTCCCTATAAAATCGACGAGGTATCAACTATCTTCTACAGTAGTTTTTTAATCACCTCCCTATTAGGCCCCCATATAGAAGCCTTGATGCTTACTGATCTATGATTGGGGTCTGGATCACTAGCACGGACCTAACACAACCTTACCTATAAATATGAATTGGATATTTAAGGGGAGGAATCTTTTATTTGTCGATATAAACTAAAGGTTACCAAAATATATCTCATAGAGGTTACTTATGAATTATTCAGATGAAAAACATAGCTAACACGCTACTTTATGGGTTTATGTTCTTATTAAATCCAATAATAGAAGGATTGGAATTTTTATCTAACTAATAGGTCAGCATTGACCTAGTGGAAGTATGTATCTCTGCCCCACACCATCTACTAGGTTTCTTAGTCTATTAACTGAAATCATGACTCTTTAGTATCATTTCTCTATGTATCTCAAACAAGTACTAATAAGACTACTAACTATAAATTACATTGATAAGAATTAAACAACTTCAGACCATTCTGAAATGACCCGACCCAGCAGGAACCCACTTGGGCTCAAAGTATATTTAGTGTGTTACCCCAAGACTATTTTGAATAGGATAAGGGTTGGGGGATATCACCAAAAAGGATTATCTATTATATAGGAGGATTTATCCTATTTTTCCTTCAAGTAACCATATATCTTCGTTACAAGATATAATAATGAAATTTAGATAAATAACTGACTAGGGTATAATATGCTTGAAGAAACATAATATCCTAATGATGTGATAATGAAATTCATGATAAAAAAGGGTGAAATAAAAGTAAAAACATCCCATGATGAATTTTATTCTTGAAAACAGGTAATAGGTACTTTGAAACACTAAAAAACTTGACTATAACACTCAATAATAACCATTGAGATCAACTACACACTAGAACCACACCCTCCAATGTCACCAAAAAACTATAAATAACTTTCATAGACATAACATGTATCAGAATGAAGAACATACAGGGGTGAGTATAAGTGTACTTAGTTGGAAAACCTGAAAAAAAAGAGGAAAAAAATAATAACTCAACAAAATATATTATAAACTAAAATATTATTTATTGGTTATCAAAGCTAACGATTAAAGGAAATTCTATGTTTAAATTTATATATATATATAAACAATACATAGATAAGAACATGTATTTTCATAACACTACTAGACTCATATCACTAAAACAACATTTCTACCAGTACTTCTCTCTCATCCATCTAAAATATTTATGGGGGACCCTCACCTTACTGAAGGGTGTGTAAGATGATCGAAGGGGTACTAACCCCTATGGGGGACTCACTCCTCATAATGTGTAATGTGTATCATCTAAGGGAGTTAAATACTCTATATGTATAGGTATCATTCACCAAAACTATGGGGGAATTCCACCTATTATACTAAGTATACATAGGATCCATAACTATTGATAAGTGGGCCACTAGGGGTTATTGACCATGTGACTTCTCCAACTGTCTCTTCCTCACTCCATTTCCAAATAAATAATGTCAAAGATAATACTCTAACCATATTACTTTGAAAAAAATCTACAATTATAATATATTTATCCAATCACATTTTACATGGGAAAATTCTTAGAATGGATTACTCATATTCCAAATTCTAACACTGGGTTCAGAAGTTATGGAAACTCTAGAAGGAGGAATAGTAAATGACTTATACATTGGAGTACATGGAGTGTAGGACATATCCATTAGCTATTAATGTATCTCTTCTACCCATTCATGTGAGTTTACATGCTTGGTGGGTCAAGAATAGGTCCATTGCATGTAGGTCCCCAAAGGCTGTCAATTGGGAAGTCTGGTTATATGTTAATGTGTCTCTCCTTCAATACATAACATATCCCATATACCACATGATTTATGGGACTAAGGTGTTGACCTGGAATGTATTAGTGTACATGTCGATGCACATGATTATCAGATATATAGTGTGTCACCCTTCATCACAGGACATGTGATATTTATAGAATCATGTAACCTCTACTCTGTAGAATCTATGATATAAAACATGTATCCCAAAACCACATGATTTGTAGAATTTATAGAGTCGTATAATAGTTAATTATAAAATATATGTCATGTGACCTAGAGGAATACATGTTGTGTAGTTGAAAAAAACATCAAAATTTAAAAAACATTAATTTAAAAAAGTCACACAATAATCATTATTCTTTTCTCTTCCTTCAGTCACTCCCCTAATATCGTCTAATCACAATTCCTTTAGTATCACCTCATCCCTATCTAGTGTTATTTTACACCATCCTTTATCTCAATAATCACCATCATCCCCTATATTAATTTCACTCTTTAAAACTATTCTAGTATTCTATCATCTCAAACATTCTACCCAAATCAAACCTAATAAATTTTTCATTTCTCATAGTTGTACCTTACAATTATAATTTAACCATTATTAAAAGATATGGGAAGAAAAAAATGATCAAATATAGTTAATTTTAATATTTATCACCTAAAAATGGGTTTATATTTTTTAATTAATGTGACATATGAGAATTTTTTCAAAATCAATGTTCATTTAACAATTCCTTAAGGTGATCTTTATATGGTGAATTTTTTTTATAAAAACTTATAAAAAATATATCTAGATAAAAATTATATAATTTTTATGAATCTCACATATTCTAGAATTTATCCAATAAATCCTCATTATAAATGATCCAATGTGAATTTTCATCCTAAAAAAATATTTCATGTTAACCTGATATATAAAATTACTAATATGGAATTAAGAAAATATAGTTGAAAATAATTCATTATGCATCTAACCATACATTTATTTTAATATATTTCAATTTTAATTACACTAGAATATTTTTCATGCAGTTCTATGAGAGAAATTTATTCATGGTAATATAATTAGTTCATGTGAATAATGCAGGGAATATGAAATAATATATATCGAAACGTGAAGGAATTTATATTGAAGCACTGATGATCAAACATTTATTATCGATCACCATTTTCATCACCATGAAGAATGATCTTCCATTCCTCAAATAATGTAATGCATATTTTATAAAAATAATCTCCATTGAGGGAGTAGTGACTAAAATTATTAGTCAAGAATGATTAGAAAAGTAACTGGTGGAAGAATTAATCTTCCCCATTTTCCTCTATATTCTACCCCTATAAAAATATCAATTATACCACCATTAATTTCCATTATGATTTTTCATCTTTGAAATACTTTTCAATCACATTAAATTATATGAACACAAATCCCACTAATATTCCATGTCATCACCACTAGTCTATGATAATTCCTTATCACTATATTTAATAAAAATAATATGTTATATTTTATAAAATAAGGGTTGTATTATCTAGAGTTTTAAATAAAGACCCTCCAATTAATGGTCATAGGGTTCAATAAAAAATAAAAATATTATTCCTCACTTAGGTAAAGATCCCCATTCCAGACTCAACTACGATGTCATAATTTCTATTCTATATTCTATTTAAGAGTTATTAAATTTTTTACTTTCACTTTACTAAAAATATTATAATATATATATTATACATCTTTAGAAGGTATGAGATGAAAAAAAAGATCTGAATTATCTAATACCATTATAAATATTTTAAAAATATTCAAAGAAATTAATTATAAAAACTATAGGTCACTATAAGAATGGATTGGGATTGTTTAAATTAGTACAAGTATAATTGTAGAGAATACATTGATCTTACCTAAAACCATGTTGGGTGCTTATTATTTATATCCCTCTATTGTCATCATCACCCCATGACCCAGGATTCTAACTTCTTGATCATGTAAAGCATCATCTAGTGGTTGTGGTGGATTTAGATTGTAGCATCACCGAACTCTAGAATATATTAGAGTACCACCATCTCCCCTTCCATAACAACCACCTATAGGACCACCCTATAAACTACATGGATTACCTCAATCAATCTCTTAAATCTAATTTATGGTTCCATCAACTGTACCACCTATACTACTCTCTACTATATATGAGTTTTGGGTGTCCCAATATATATGATCTCATACATCATAGTTGTAGAAAAACCAATCACCATATTGGTTGGATAATTTGGATGACTCTCTAATTATTGATCCATGAGACTTGGATCGTGCATTTTTATGACTCTATTATCATAATATCTATGTCTTCATCAACAATAAAAAGATAATAACTATGCCCCTTGATGATCAGTATCAATTACCACCATTGGTTATCCCTCTATAATGAATACCCCAATCATGAGAGAAATATTTTAGACTACATAACATGTGGGGATTCAAATATGGAAAACATAATCTCATATCACTCTACTAAGGCCATTATCAAAAATCCTTTCACAAAATAATCAATCTAAAACAATTTTTTTGTATACCATATGACTTTAATGAACCTCAACGTGTACTCCACAATAGACATGGTCCCCTACAGTAAGTCTTATAACTCTTCAACATTCATTATACTCAATTTGGATTGTTTTAACTTTCCATAGATGAGGTTCTTAAACACTATCCATGGTAAATTACAATTGGAATGGATCTATTTCATCGATCACCACCAAAAATTTGATACATAAAAAAGAATTTGTGGAACAAAATCCATCATATAGTAAGGGGGTTTCTGAACAAAGTTAAGCACCTAGTTCACCACCTTAATATTGTCCTCCAAATCCTAGGGTTCAATCTAGCCTTGAAACAAAGGTGTTTGTTCAATTTATAATTTTCTAATATTTATGTTAGTATTTTATATATATTTACCCATATTTTCCTTGAATTGTAAATAAATGGATTTACTCTTAGATTATTATTGAATGATATATTTATTTCAAACATGATTAAAATTTATGATTTTTATTGATTGTATCATATTCTAATTAATTTTTATTAGTACTGATATGAATTTTTATTTTATTTTTTCACATTAGAAAAATACCCTTATGTATGTGTCATCCAATAAGTAAGAACCATAGGTTGATGCATAAAGTACCCCCTGTAGTTATATAGTATAAATATTAGATTATAAAAATCATACAAATGATTCATTTATGTGGGTTAGTGATATATAAAGGTACCTAAATGGATTCATAATGTGATACATAAGATATGATAATAGAAATTCTTTTGTTGTATAAGTCTTTGGGTGGTATGAAAATATAACCACTTGGATACATTCAATTTGTAAAATCGCTTTCCTTTTCTACTGGAGTGATCCCTACTTATATGTAAGTATTGAAGCATCCCATATGTAAAATTTACCACATGGACCAAGTGTTTTTTAAATATAAATCATTTTTAATGGGTTTGAAGCTACACATATGAAAAAGAAACCTCGAATCCCAAGGGATATATAATGGTTCATTCCTTTTACATAGGGATTAAATTCCTTATTTATAAGAGTCATTCCAAGATATGTTGCATTCATAATGGTCATTTTTTACATATAAATATTTATCCAATATTAAAAACACAGTTCCTAACTATGGAGGTATACATAAAGTATTTATACTCTAAGTTATCTATTTAGATATGTACAGATAATTAGTTGTAATGTTCTAAAAAACTACTCTTTTAGAAATCCATCTCAAATTCAGTGATCAAATAGAAGGATGGGTGGAAGTGACTCCCCCATACATGTCATAGAATTCACATGGGATGTGATCAAATTAGAATTTATATGACCAATCTACACTCACTATAAGGGTGTAGTAAAGTTGTAGTGTGAGGTTGATATCATGAGGACTACTGGCCAGCCATTGATCATTTGAAAAATAAGCTTGGAAAGGCTCCTCTCTTACAATCTTTAAGATTGGTTTTTACTAAGAATGGTTTGTTTTTTGTTTCAATTTATATTAAATAAATAATTGATAAGGGTCTATTTCATGGATATTTTATTAATAAAATCTAATATTTTACTTGGAATGGTCTTGTTTCTTAGGCTATGAAGTATTCAAAAAGTCGCTATTTGGTTTTGGTCAATCCAATTGGATCTACTTATGTTGATATTATCTTATGGAGAGGGTAAAATTATTAACATAGATCCAATATTCATGTATTTTACACAGAATGAAACATAGCCTAATGGTTATAGTCTTGTTCAACTCCAATTAGTCAGGTTTGTTCGATTTCACATCCCATGTTCAAGGTTGCTTGAAAGAATATGATGAAAAATTATTATTAACCTAATAAATAATCATAGGTTTACCAAGATTCAACATAATGATTCATTAGTTTTGGAAACTCCCCTACTCTCAACCACAAACCCTAAAAGGATTAGTCTCACCTGGCGGTAATGATCAAAATAAATGGGGTATTATAAATTCTATGCATAATCATAAAGAAGTATCAAAAACCACAATCCAATATTAAAAAAGAGAGATTCAATATAAAACAATTTCAAACAATATATATCTAATAAGGTTATATATTTTCATGATTAAATTGTAAAGAATGATAAATACGTAATCAAAATAATTAATAATCCATCACAATCTTACTAAAAACTAATAACTGGTGAAGAAACATATTTACTTTGATGATGAATGGAAGACGATAGTGGAGACAAGCATCGGAAAAGGAATCATGATTTCCCAAATGAAGAACAGAAGTAAAATGAATAACCAACTTACTTTGATTCAGTGAAACAAATAAATTAATGAATGAAAACTATTTTAGGACAAGAAACAATGAAGACGGGGGAAGAAAATGAGAGGAAAAAGTGACATCCCTACTCTCTACGCACAGAGGCACTATAGAATATATAAAGTCTAGAAAAGTACATGGAATGAATGTCCTGCACATCATGTACTGACTTATATTAGTTGGGTCCCAGCATTTTCATGTTAGGTACTTGAGTTTCATGCCATGTAACTTAGATCCCCATTTTCACCTAAAGGATCTGCTCAAATATTTGACCAGGAAAGCCTTCGATGTTTTCATGTCTTGTAAAGATTTAACTTTTAGTGGGGATCTAGTTTTTGAGACTTTCTTATTGTTTACTTGAATTACATATTTTGTAATGGATTTACGTCATCAAAAATCATTGCAGGTTAGTTTGTGGCCTTGAAAGAATGCTATGAATAGAGTCTACACATCAAGTGTGAGATGCACTATGGGTAAAGGTAATTTTTTGAACTTTTTTTATAATTTATTCTTCTAAGTACACAATTCCAAATTCCTATTAAAAAAACAAAAACCAATGCATTATATAATAATTTATGAATAAAAACATAAGAAATATATCCAATAATTTATATATAGTTTCAACTAATCAAATTCCCCACACCTGATAAATTTCATATCCTCAAGAAAAAATAATCTCAATAGGGATTCCAAAAGAAAAATATTTCTAAAAAATATAAGAAACGTGAATTAAAACAAAGAAAATAAAACTATGTGTAAGAAGAAGAATTGAATCCTTTAGAATCAATCCTTTAATGAAAATTGGTCATTCCTTGTGGTTTATTTATTTATTCAAACCCTTAATCTTTTAATTTCAATTTCATAAATATTTCTTAAATTATATACCCATTTTTCAATTTAAAACACAATAAATTTTATCTCATTACTCCAGGTAAAATGTAAATTTAATTATTCTCATATCCTGAATATGTGTTCCTAACAATAGTATTTCATTGGTTCTATTATCTCCTATTCGTAAATAAACCTACTAAATCAACCATGAGGGATTCATAAAAAAAGGGTTTAAATGACTCTGAGGCTAAGGGAATTGGGTAGAAACTGAAAATAAATCTCAAAAAAACATTAGGATATAAAGTATAATGCATGATAAATGGGAAAAGTGAAATGAAACAGATCCTATTATATAAAAGTGTCTATGGTCCAAGCAGCTTAAAGTGGATCTATGAATGTATCATGTATGTATAAAAAACGTGCATTGTTCCTTTTTTTGTTTATTATTTTTTCAAAATACATGTTCATGAAAAATATCACATCCATCCTCTAACCACATATAATCCATCAGAGGATTCATCAGTATCGATGTAGTGATTGTTGACCTTCCTAATACACAACTCCAAATCTTTTTCTTTTTCATTTTTTTAGGAAGAGGGTAGGAATCAAATACAAAAGGGATCATAGATCATATAATATCAGTTTTGTAAAAGTACCACAATAAATCTTTATAGTAAATATATCTTTGTTCCATCAGCTGACAATTTTTCCACACCTGTTCCAAGGATAATCATGCATAATATCAAGAGCATTGTAAGGACCTAGGTATTTATAGAATAACACATTTTCATTTCTTTTAAACTTTATGAACAATATATTAATTTTACATTAAAGGGGATGATTTTTTTGATAGTATACTCGACACGCAACTACGGTTTTCTCTAAAGTCTTACGTAGAAAACAACATTGAGATATACCGAAAAATAATACAATAAAAATATTATTATTTTAAATGGTGGTTAACACCAAGCCATTGGAATGATGGTAATGAATATTATAAACATAATTTTTCAATATGGTTTTCACATGTTTAAATAATGATTCATTGGTTACCAAATTTATTAGAAATATAAATAAAAACCAATTGAATATGAAGGATGTGTTTTTATGAAAACCTATTTAAAATAGAATAATTATGTTTATAAAATTATATCACTATTTATGGATTTTTATTTAATGAAAAATATATGTTATATAATCAACATAATATTTTAAATTAATCTTATATTTAATCTAGATAATATTTAATAACAAATTCAATTTCTAATATAAAAGAAGTATTTTTATAAAAATGCAGTTTTACCGCCTTTTGATGGAGAACCCTTTTTCAATTTTGTCTTTGACACCTTTATATATTCTATTTTAGAAAATAAAATTCTCATTTAGAAGAATGAAATAAAATTTTAATTTTTATTATTTTTTGATATTTTTCTAATAACTATCATGTTTTGAATAATAGTAAAAATATGATAATTTTAATTAAAAACAACTTTTTCCATCAAGATAATTTATACTGTTAAATATTATTATTTAATTGTTTTAAGGTATAAATGGATATATTTTAATCATTTAATCTAATTTTTTCTCATTATATGTAATTTCACATTGAAATTGGACATAAACACATGTCAATCTTTTGATATTTTTTACTTCATAAAAACCTGTTTTTTGGTTTTGACAACATTAAGTAATTTTAAATTAATTTCTGAAAAATCTGTTTTTTGAATTTGGAGTAATGGATTAAATATTTGGAATCAAGAGGTCCAAATTTTTTAAGTAGGAACCATTTATTTTTTTGACATTATGAGTAGTAACTTCAGTAATTATTTGTTTTACCATGGTTAAAAGGTAAATCTAGTAAATAATGGTAAAAAAATAAACTTTTAATTAAATAAAACTACCCCTAAATGAGTCATAATCATATTGGATGATATATATCTGAAAATGTGCATCCTTGGGTCGAATGTGGGACCTCATCAAGCAACTTGGGTGTGAAAATGACATTTTATAATATTTAATTTAATGTAAAGAGAAATATAACATAAACATGTATCTTTTATTTAAAAAAATTTAAGGTGGGTTATATAACTGATATCTCCGACTATAAATAATAATTAGAAATTCAAAACTATTTCCTACAATATTAAATTTTATTTATAATTTTTAGTCATTAAATAAATAAATTTAATTATGACTTGTAGATGACGTAATGATTGCTTTATTAAAAAAGGATTCAAATAAATGATATTATAAATATTAAAATAAATAATATTTGACATAATTTATGTTATATATGAATTTTATAAGTGAATATAACATGTTATGATTGAATCATTGTTTTTTTAAAAGGAATCAGGTTGTTATGAATTTGTAAAAAATGTCAAGTATGAATAATGTCCAAAATTGACATATTTCAAAACATAAAATATAAAATAGTTTATAAAATGATATTAAATTCATAAAAATATAATATTCATCCAAATGGTTTTGATAAGTCCAGATATGTCATAAATTACTTTTTTTGGATCGTTTGACAGGACAAGGTAATTACATTAACCCCCAATTTTTAAATAACATGATATCATTGTAAGATTTAAAAGGGTAAAGTAAGGGTTAAACCAAAAAGATAAGGATACCAAAATATTAAAAAAAAAGTCATAAAAATTATTGGTTGATTTTTATTAGAACCAAAATCATCTTATATTCTAATTAAATTATTTCGGGTCTATTTTAAATAGAAATTGAATTTATAAGAAATTAATATTTCATGACTTTCCTAAAGTGCCCCTCACCTCTTCTATAAAAGGGAACATCTTCTTCTCTTTATATCACACTTCCAAGGGATTTTATTTCTTCAAATATCAATCAAATACTCTTCCTAGAGTCCCGCCATTCCTCATAGAATCCTTACCTTGGTTAGAATACAATTCAAGAAAGCCTTTTTGGCTCAAATCAAAAAAAGTTACCCGATTTAGAGGTAACGTCTTCACTCAAGTTTCTTTCCTTTATTTTCCTTCTCTAATCCCTATGATCTACTTATTATTTTATTATATAAAACCAAAAGTATCCTCAATATACTAGGATTTTTTTATAAGAATAATTTTAAATACACTTACACACACCTCTATCTATTGGATATGGACATACTGTTTTTGTGTATGACGAACTACTGCCTCACGAAACAATGATTGTTAAATTTTCCCCTACCACCTCTCATGGTTCCAATTATGATGGAACTGTATTTTTATATGATATATATTAAATTTTTATTATCTCTATTATTATATAATTTTAATTTACATCATAACTTAATTCTTTCCATATTGTTTAAATCCGGTAATTTTAATTAAGGAGGTGTGGACTACCACCCCCTCAAAGTGATATGACTCATTCATGTCATACATGGAATGTATAGCAAACCATATCCATGAATAGTGAATTTAATTTATCATCTCCAAATGTTATAGAATATTATAAATACATATATAATAGATATATGTGATATTTAAATCATGAATAATATTCTATAGATGATAGATGTTTCAGCACATGGACAATTTACATCAAAACAAGTTCAATTTCGACTCAAGTACCTAATATCAATAAAATCACTAATATGAAGTTGAATAATTTTATTATTTTTATGAAAAAGTAATAAGTTATATAAAAGGAATGATAAATATGAAAAAAAAATTTGAATCAAGTATAAATGATTTTATGTGTATTATTTAGGGAGAAAAAGAACGAAAAAGACAAGTTAGACTCAAGGTAAGGGAACTTGTTAACCCAATTTTTATTCTTTGTGTTAATATTATACATCTTGATTATGTTGTTCTAGGATTATGTGAGAAATAAATTTTGAAAACCTATATTGTTTTTATACCTGATTTATGTTTATTTATTTTGAATTCACATAATTGATCTATTTTATTAACAAAATGACCTTTATAAGGGACCCTTGCACCCTCCTCTTTTTGTCAAAGTCTTATTTAATGTTATGTATTTTAATTTCTATTTTATTATGTTGGGATATGTTATTATATATCCTTATTTTTTTCATTTTATTTCCATGTTATGAGAGACCCTTTTTTCTCTCATCAACAAATTTTCTGAATTTTTTTTTCAGTGACGTCGTTTGGCTACCGAAGTTTTGTAAGGGAATTTCTAAACTCAATCTCCTCTCATTGGGTTTTACGCATAATTTGTTGATTATATTATTCCATGAATATGTATGGAATCATTGTTTATTTATTAATTTTTTCATTTCAACTTCCCTTTATGTGGATATAATATTACTACACATAGTCACCCCATTGATAAATTCTTATGTCATTTATATTAACATTGTAAGGGAACTTGTTAACCCAATTTCTATTCATTAGGTTAATATTATAATTCTTGACTATGTAATGCTATGATTATGTGAGAAATGAATTTTTTATATTATCTTTTATTTATACTTTCCATTTGGGGATTTATAGTGAATACACAAAATCGATCTATTTTACTGACTAAATAATCTCTGTATAGTAAATCTAATCTCAATATCAGTACATTGAGTTAAATATCCATGTAATTGGTTTTGTTTTTAAAAGAATATTTGTGAACATAATCTGATTGTTTTACACTTAATATCCAATTATATTGGGTGTATTTATATTTTTCACACATAATTATGTCATTAATTTATCCTTAATATAATGATATGATCATTGTAGGGGATTTCGTCTAAATTTACATTCCATTAATATTTATTTTTTGTTATGCACAAATTCACTTTTATATGGTGTATATACTTCCCTTTGACATATTATATCATGAATGTCCTTATTCTCATGATATTACAAGTTTTGTTTAATTTTATTCTTTAATTATTTTTATTTATTGTTTTTTTCAAGTGGTGAGGGACCCGTTAACTAAAACATCATTTTAAATGTTTTAAAAATTTATTCTTATAAATATTTCTCATTAATGTCTATGTTTTCAACATGGTTTTATGTATTCATTTATATGGAAATTAATTATTTAAAATGTTAATTCCATTAAAATTTTCAATGTGTTATGGGACACTTTGATTCAAAAAGATTCTTTTAAAATGTTTTAAATGTGCCTTTTAAATTGGATTGATTATGTCATTATCTTGAACTTATATCTTGTGATTGCAATTTAGAAATGTTATCTTTAATTTATGGTTATTTTATGTGTTATTATTATGTAATGGTACCTAGAAATTTTATAGTTGTTTACATGATATACCAAATATGGGTGGTCCCGTGATAATCCTAGGGTGGGTGAGCCCGGGATAGCTCTCCAATGCATTGGGTAACATGAAGGAGGTAAATGATAAAGTTTATCCTTGGAGATTTTGTAAATATACTCTGATGTGTATTCCAAATATAACTATGAATTTCACTCCCTACGTAGCTGTGAAATCTATAATGTAAGTATGATATGGATTCCACAAGTTACATTTCTGTTTAATGATTTATATGATGTTTTTTTGGAATCTTATGATTACATGATGTAAGCTAAGTATTTTATGTTTTATGGGTGAAAATTATGATTTTTTGAAAATGTTTTCATGGGATTTAAATATTCATAGACTAACAGTTTTGTTCCTTATTTAATATTCCTTACTAATCATTTTATTCTCATCACATTTTTTGAAATGTTTTTCACAGCACATAAATAAGAATAGAGTCAAGGATGGTATCAAGAGAAATTTTGGTTGTTAAAACCTGAAACAATTCCATGTTTCTATTTAAAGAGTTTTTGTTTTAGGAAAAAATAGATAGTGAGTAGAAGTGTCTACCTGTAATATATGAGAATTAATGTAATAGTTATGGTATGATTATCTAAAAATTTACACCTGAAATGATCCTCAATGTAAAATAAATTAAATTCTTGATCAAAACACAAGATTATGTAAGGTTTAAGTATGGGGCCTTATAGTTGGTATAAACGTAAAGATTTAGAAAACTTTAGGGATTTTGACTTTTTGTTAAACACATGGTTAGTCTCTATCTCAATTATATAAGTTAAATAATTATTTTATAACTTATTTAGATCAACAAAAGTCAGTTACAAATAGAAGAAGGAGGATCTCCGATGAAATTCATACCTCTTCATGATGACTTTATTGCAATAATTATTACAAATTCATGTCTAGGTGATTCAAAAACATTTTCTAACATATAAGTCACTTGTAAGAAATTGTTTAAGACATCAAACACCTCCACTATACCTCAATAAAATCATATATCATGGGTTTTATTTAATCAAATCATATTTTCTCAATATTCTCATATTTTCCAAAAAGTTAAATACTATCAATGCATTTTCAAATATTTTACCTTATCACAAGATTTTGAAGCATATTATGATTTTGAAAATGGTGTTTAAGAAGGAGTCCCTTACATAACCTATTTATATTTTCTTTTAAAATATATCCTTTTAGCACATAATTTTGGTATTTTAAAAAGACCATTTATTGAATGTTTCAACTCAAACTCGGTATGACTATTTTATAAAAATTATTGTTTTATCGGATGTTTTGAAATTATATATCATAACTGATTATTTTACAAAACTATATTTTAGTGAACACTCATATGAACCAAGTTGTACAAGGTGGATTTGGATAAAGGAAGAAAATTATTTTGAAGTATCTGTAAATAATTTTTTCAAGGCATGGTCCTTCTATCTCTGTGAACCAGATGATGATGAAATCAGGTGGACACCATGATAATGTTATGATGTTATTACTTTGGGAATAGTTTTATTTTTTCATATGGAGGTGAAATAAAAAATATCAATATATATAAGACATAATGAATTAATATTTTGAGGTCATTATGAGTTGGGATGGAAATGATAGTTATATGACAACCATTGAGGTTAAAACATGTTAGGGTTATTTTTTAGTTCTATAAAACAGACAACCCGCATGATTGGTGACAATCCATCGCATCCAGAAAGGCCATAGGAATCGAACCCACAACCGAAGGGAGACAAGGTCAAATCACTTACCACAAGTCTACTTTAATTACCTAGTTATTATGACTTATTTTTTTTGAGTTAAATGATTTTATAGATCTAGAATAAGTTGATTTTGGGAATTTATATTTTATTAAATGGAAATCCTTAGTATAGGAAAATTATTTGGTGATTAAGTGATAAATTATATATTGGAAGACGTTCACTCCTTTGGGAACACTATACACCTAAAGAAAATAGAATACTATGGTATTTTATATTAGGAGTAATGGTTGAATTTTATTTTGTAAGAATCTACCTTTTTATTGTGCACAAATGGAAATTTGAGTTATTTGTTGAAATGATTTACCTATCATGGAGAATATATGATTAGGTTAAATATGAGACATTAATATTAGTCAATGTTATGGGGAGATAAATTCTAAAATTTATTATGGAATACTATTTGATCAAATCCTTCTGAATTTTGGGTTTCAATCTTAGTTTGAATTACATTGAATAATCTTAAGGAGAATTGTTTATTGAATGGTATTTTGTGAACTCTGAGGTATTGTTTGTTGAATTTTGTAGATGAAGAGAAGTATTTCTTTATATAAAGGGTTATACTTTTTGGGGATTATCTTATCTTTTAATAACCATTTTATGTTTTCTTTAATGATTCAAGAAAGGATGAAAAGATATTTAATCTTTTGAGGATTATGTGATTCACTAAAATTTTATTCTTGAACATCGGGTGTGACAATGTTATCTTGAATACTCATCGTTTGGAGAAAAGATGAGTTTATGGTAGAAATTTATAAAAAGATAAAATTCTACTTGACAAGTCAGTATGTTTCCTTATGTTCTTATTCTAGGAAGTGAATTAATTCCTAAACATTTTGAAAGATAACTTAAAACAGAAATCTTGTATGTTATATTTTTTTATTGGGGAATCAAAGACCGTTTAACCCATCTCAAGTTTATAGTTTTCTAGTAGTTAACAATCTTTTGATCATGTTTTCTATCACTCTACATTAGAACTTGACACTTAGTTTATCTTCCATATCCATGTTATCCTACATAGAATCCCAGTATGTGTTATCTCGGGTGACCTTTATACTTATCTTTCTTTCTTATAAAGTTATAGTTTTATTGACTCATTTTTTAATGTGGTATTTTCAATGAAGTTTCTATGCCCAGTTTTAAAATTGCAGGGACACAATTTGCAAAAGGGGTAATGATGTAGCGACCTAGGTAGTTATAGAATAATAAATTTTCATTTCTATTAATATGTATGACTAATATATTAATTTTACATTAATGGGGGAACTTTTTTTATATCATACTTTACACACAACAATGGTTTTCCTCGAAATCTTACATTGCACAGAACATTGAGTTATACAAAAAAATTATATATTATTATTATTATTATTTTAAATGATATTTAACACCTAGCTGTTGGAATGGTGGGAATGAATAATATCAACTAAATTTTGAAATATGTTTTACACACGTTTAAATAATGATTCATTGGTTACAAAAATTATAATAAATGGAAATAAAAACCCATTGAATAAAAAGGATGTGTTTTTATTAAATCCTATTTAAAAGAGTATAATTGTGTTTTTAAAATAATATCACTATTTATGTATTTTTATTTAATGAAAAATATATGATATATATTCAATTTAATTTTTTAAATTCATATTATTTTTTTTCTAGATATGATATAAGAACACATTCAATGTTCCATATAAAGGAAGTATTTTTCTAAAAATACAGTTTTATCGGGTTTTGATGGGGAACCATTTTTAAATTTTTTTGAAACCCTTATATTTTATATTTGATGAAATAAACATATTCTTTATATTTGGGGCATAAAAATTTTATTTCGATGAATTTTTTATATTTTTCTAATAACTATCAGGTGTTGATGAATAGTAAAAATACACTAATTTTTAATTGAAAATAACTTTTTCCATCGAGATAATTTATATGGTTAAATATTATTATTTAATATTTTTAAAGTATAAATGGAATTTATTTTTATCATTTAATACAATGGTGTTTATTATAGTTAATTTTACATTGAAATTGGACATAAACACATGTCTATCTTTTTATAGTTTTAACTTCTTAAAAACACGCTTTTTGGTTATGACAACATGAATTAATTTTAAATTAATTTCTAAAAATTTGTGTTTTTAATTTCAAGAAATTAATTCCATATTTGGAATTATGAGGTCCAAATTGTGTAAATACAGTCCTTTTATTATCGAACATTATGAATAGTAACTTTAGTAATTATTTTTTTTACCATGGTTAATGGGTAAATATGGTAAATAAGGGTAAAAAATAATATTTTAATAATAAAAAACTTCACTAAAAAATGTCCAAATTCTATTTTATGAGATATTTATGACCATGGTAATATTTTGGTAAATTTTGGGACCCCATAGAGCCACTTGGGTGTAAAAAAGAATATTTTATAATAATTAATTTAAAGTAAAGAGAAATGTGACATAAACGTGTATCTTTTATTACAATAATTTTAAGGTGGGGTTATATAAATGATATCATAGACTATGAATATTAATAATAACTTCAAAAATATGTCATATATCATGATATTTTATTTATAATTATTAACCTTTAAATAAATAAATTTAATTATGATATAATGATGATGTAGTGATTACTTCATTAATAAAAGATTATAATAAATGATATTATAAATATAAAAATAAATATTATTTTAAATAATTTATGACATCCACTAATTTATATGTGAATTTTACATGTTATTTTTTATTCAGGTTTTTTTTGAATGATTCAGGTTGTTATGAATTTGTAAAAAAAGTCATGTATGAGTAGTGTCCAAAATTGACATAATTCATAACTTAAAAAATGAAATAGTTTATTAAATGATATTAAATTCATAAAAATGTAAGATTAATAAAAATGGTTATGATTAGTCTAGATATGTCACAAATGACTTTTTTTGGGTCGTTTTACATAATATAGTAATTACAATAAACCACAATGTGTAAATAACCTGATATCACTATAAGATTAAAAGGGTAAAATATGGGTTAAACAAAAGATATTAGGATAACAAAATAATCCAAACATGTCAAAAAAATTATTTTATTATGGGTATTAGAAAAAAAATCATCTTACCTTCGAATTAAATGAGTTTTGGACCATGTTTAGTTGAAATTGAATTTATAATAAAATAATATTTCATGACTTTCCTAAAGATCCCCTCACCTCTTCTATAAAAAGGCACTTATTATTATATTTATATCACACTTGCAAAGGATTTTAGTTCACAAAATATCAATCCAATACTCTTTCTAGAATCCCTCCATTCCTCCAAGAATCCTTACCTTGGTCAAAAGAAAATTCAAGAAATCCTTTTGGCTAAAATCTAAAGAAGTTGCCCGACTTAGAGGTAACGTATTCTCTCAAGTTCATTCCCTTTATTTTCCTTATCTACTCCCTATTCTCTCCTTATTAATTTATTACATAAAAATATTATCCCCATTATACTAGTATGTTTTTATAATAATGATTTTAATAACACTTACACACACCTCCATCTAACTGATACAATCATACTATATCTGTGTACGATGAACTACTGCCTCACGAAACAATGATTGTTCAATTTTCCTATACCACATCTCATGGATTACATTATGAAGGAAATTTATTTATATATGATATATATTATATTTATAATTTCTATATTTTTCTGTAATTTTTATTATTACCATACCTTTAGTCTTTCCAAAATGTGTAAATACAATAATTTTATTTGAGGAAGTGTGAACTACCACCCCCTCAAAGTGATATGACCCATTCATTCCATACATGGAACGTATAAAGGATGGAGTTAATGAACTTATGAAACCTATATAATATAAATAATATACTGTAATTATAACACACCTATGTATCATTATCTTTTAATTCCTTTAATATGACAAAGAAATGAAAGTAGTGTTCATGCATATGTATGACCTACCGTCTCCATGAATGGTTCATTTAATTTCATATCTCCAAATGTTATGGACTATTATAAATACATATATATTTAATATATATGATATTTAAATTATAAACAATATTCTGGAGACAATGTACTTTTGACCACATGGACAATTTACGTCAAAAAAAGTACATTCTCGACTCAAGTACTGAATATTGACAAAACGACTGATATGTACTTGAATAATTATATGATTTTAATAACAAGGTAATAAGTTGGAAAAAAAGGATAATAAATATGAAATATTTTATAAATAAAGAATAAATTAAATTAATTTTATTATTCAGGATGATAAAGAATGAACAAGACAAGTAGAACTCATGGTAAGGGAACTTCTTAACCCAATTTCCATTCATTGGGTTAATCATCCACTTCTTGATTATGTCATGATATGATTATGTGAGAAATAAATTATGATAACCTATATGGTTTTTATACTTTATTTATATGTAATTATTGTTAATTCACATAATCTATCTATTTTATTATCAAAATGATCTTTATATGGTAACCTTTTACCCTCATGTTTTTGTAAAAGAATTCTTTTATCTTATGTCTTTTTATTTCCATTTTTTTATGTTGGGGTATATTCTTATATATTCTAATTTCATTCCATTTTATGTCCAAGTGATGAGAGACCACTTTTTCTCTCATCAAATCATTTTATGAATTTTTTTAAGTGACTTTGTTAGGATGCTAAATTTCCATAGGTTATTTTCTAAACTAAATTTCCTCTCATTGGGTTTTACGCATACTTTGTTTATTATATTTTTCCAAGATTATTTGTGGAGTCACTATATATTTATTAATGTTTTAATTTCCACTTAACTTTTGTGTATATAATTTTGCTACACATATTCACCCCATTTTTAAATTCTTATGTCATTTAAACAAACATTATAAGGGAACATTTGAACCCAATTTCAATTCATTGGGTTGATCTTCTACCTCTTGACTATGTCATGATATGATTATGTGAGAAATTAATATTGATAGATTATCTTGTATTTATAATTATCTTATGGGTATTTATAGTGAATACACTTAATAGATCTATTTTATTGACAAAATGATCTTTGTGTGGTAAATCTTAACTCAATCTCCATTCATTAAGTTAAATATCAATGTCAATGGATTCGTTTTTCAAAGAAAATATGTGAATGTACACTGATTGTTTTAAACATAATATCCATTTATATTGAATGTATTTATATTTTTCACATATAATTATTTCATTGATTTATCATGAATATAATGATATGATCTTTTTAAGGTATTTCATCTCAATTAACATTCCCTTAAGATTTATTTGTTGTGATACACCAATTCACTTACATATGGTGTATATACTACCCCTTGAACTATTACATAATGAATCTAATTATTCTCATGATATTATATGTATTGTTTAATTTTATTCTTTAATTATTTTTATTCATGTATTTTTTCAAGTGGTAAGGGACTCTTTAACTAAAACATCGTTTTAAATGTTTTAAAGATTTATTCTTATAAATCTTTCTCATTATTGTATATGTTTTCAAAATAGTTTTAAGGATTTATTTATATGAACATTAAAGTTTTAAAATTTTAATTCCATTAAAATTTTCAAAGTGTTATGATACACTTTGATACAAAAATCTTTTTTTAAATTTTTTTAAATTTTCCTTTTAAATTGGATTGATTATGTCAATATATTTAACTGATATATTATGACTGCAATGTGGAAATGTTATCATTCCTTTATGATTGTTTTATGTGTTATTATTATGTAATGGTATTTGGACATTTGATGGGTGGTTAGATGATAAACCAAATATTGGTGGTTCTGTTATAAACCTAGGTCAGGTGAGCCTGTGATAGCTCTCCAATGCATTGGTTAACATGACAGAGGTAAACAATAAAGTTTCTCCTAAGAGGTTTTGGGAATATACTGTGATGGGTATTCAAACCTTAACCATGATGGTTACACCCTATATAGCTATGAAAGTTATAATGTAAAAATGATATGGATGCCACAAGTTACCTTTATGTTTTATGATTTCTATGAAGTTTTGTAGGAATATTATTATTAGATGATGTACGCTATTTTTTTATGTTTTATGTGTGAAAAGTATGATTTTGTGAAAATATTTTTGTGGGTTTCAAATATTCTTGGACTAACGGTTTTATTAATTATTTTATATTCTTTACTGAGCTTTTTATGCTCACACCAAGTTTTTGAAAGAAACATCACAGGACTTAAAGAAAAATATGTTCAATGATGTGATTAAGGGAACGTTTTGCTATTAAAACATGAAACAATACCATGTTTATTTTTAAATAGTTATTGTTTTATGACAAATAGATAGTGAGCAGAAGTGTCTAATTTTAATATTTGAGATGTAATGTAATAGTTATGGCCTAATTCTCTAAAACTCTAAACCTGAAAAGATCCTCTATTTGATTGAAAGTAAATTATTGATCATAAGTCAAGATTATGTATGGTTTACGGCTGGGGACTTATAAGCATGGTTGAAATGGATAATTTTCACTGAATATATGCATCCTAAAAAAATTATTAATGGAAACTATAGGCTAAATAATTAAATATGTTATGTGGATCAAAGGAAAAATTAGCTTAACAAAGATTTCCTCAATCATATTAAAATTGTATTTGTTCAATAATAACCTCAATAATATCTCAATGCATTTTCTGATTGGATTACATTCCTGGGGTGTCACTCAAGATATATCCTCATAAAAAACATGAAATTATAGGTTCAAAATCTTATCGATAATTGGAGTATAAATAATATTTGTAATCAATAAGGGTATAAAAATCAGGTAAAAATTTAATCAAAATAAATTTCAAATATTTTTTATTTTGAATTAAATTACTAAACTCATCAGTGATTCTAAAAATATAAATAATTGAAAAAAATGGATTTCAAAAAATTACAAACTGACATTGTCTTTTATTTAATAGGTTGAAATGTATTTGTAGGTTTTAAAGCATTATTTTTATGATAATTAATCCCTAAATAAATGAAAATAGGAAAGTATCCAAGGGTAGATACAATAAATCTCAAGAATGACTCCCCCGCACTTAAAATGAGACGTGTATGAACTATCCAAGAAAGTATAGTGGGAGAGATATCACATATCTATCTTAGACAAAATGATATTGAAATTTTGAAATTGAATCTAGGGAATTGATAGTTCCCTATATAAGTGTCATTCCATGGGGAAACTAAGTGGAATTTTAATTTTATCTATATATATAATGTGTTAGAAAAAAAATCATGCAGTAGATAAAAGATTAGTCCATAGGGTTATAACATAATGAATGTTGTTTGAGGGAAATTGAGCATAGTTAAAAGAAATGAAGAGAATATCAAATACATGTATATATGGGGTTGTAAGGAAGTTAATTAACATCCTAATAAAAATGACAATAAAAAGAAAAAAATCTGAAGTACTAGAATGAAAATATAGAAGATAAATAAAATATTGGTTTCCTCCCATAAAGTGATAATAAAGATGTCATCAGCAAGATGGATGGAATAAATATCATGAAATTTTATCCATCTCCTCAAAATTACTATACCACTTGAAAAGATTTTTTATTGTTTCATTGACCTCATGAGGATGCATTGTAGGGTTAATAACATTCAGATCTACTTATCAGGAAATAGGTGTGGTAGGAAAATCATTTTTTCCAATCATGGTGGGTACCTTTGTTGAGCATGAATCTCCCATGACAAATCCTACACTTGGTGTTCGACATCATCAGAATGTTTAATCATCCAAAGTACGAGGGAATATGGTGGTGTAATTGGTGCATTTATGAGCCTAGAAGTGGCGTAATATCTAGATAAGGCTTAAGTAACACAGTAATAAAACGATAAAAAAGGAAATAAATAGTGAAGCGAAAACTGTACCACATATATTTAAGAATTGAAAGGATACATCAATGAAATGGAATACAAAAGGTACAAACTATGATCATCGATGTATAGTACAAAATAGGGGAGGGTTCATTGGAAAATAATTATAATCAAAATCCATGAGCTTCTCATCCAGGGTCATCTCCAAACATAGGGTTCTTGGAGATATCATGCACTATCAATAACAATAATGGATGTATGGGTTGGAGGAACAACTATTGTGGTGGGTGTCATGGTAATGGAACCTATATCAGTGAAAGGTAGAGGGTCTTGGAACTTTCCACTGCATACCTACTCTGTTAGAAACTTCTACTCGGCTGTGGGGTCAGTGATCTTAGATGTTATGTAGATTAGGATAAGAGTTGGTGAATGAATGGAAGTGGATTATGGTTTTGGTCGTATTGAAGGGTGACAGAATGCAGGGGATTGTGGGGAGGTAGGAGTGGAAAATTATGGGTGAAATTAATGGGATTCCCAGGTGATGACATATCTACTGGAGGTTCACCAAAATAGACAGCTGTGACAGCCAGAGGTTTGCAGGGCAGGATGCGGTGGGTGAATGAGTGGGTACATTTTTGGTGGATAGGGAAGGAATATGGGTGGTTGAAGGAGTAGGGTAAGTGGTGTCTAGAAGGATAGTAGTGGTGGTAGTTGTGGTATCATATGAGGTGGTGGTAGTAGGATCATGATGTAGGGAGGTTGGGATAGGTATAGGATTACTGACATACTCGTAGGGGCCTCATCTGTATCCTCTATGTATACTAGTTCCCAATGTTAGATATCATGTTCCTTAATCATAATCACCATCATGTGGGTAAATAGAATAGAGATGATCTACATGGGACTGAGGAAGTGTGGGGTATAGATACCTCAATGGAATCAATATTCTTGTCAAGATGGGTGATAAATGATCTACCCATCAAAGTTCCTCAAATCCTCTTTTCCAAATTCTTATAGAACATTCCAGAATATATATCCATGTTGATGGTAGGGCCACCAATGGATGATGCTAAAATAAGTACCTCAATATTTCCTACCCTGGTATGGGAATCTCTACATAATATCCATGCATCAAAGAGGGCCTAATACAAGATCCAGATAGCTTCACCTTGGACTCGTGTGCTCTTCATAGTTTATGGGTTGTACTCAACCTAGAGATATCTGGGGATCCTATGCCAGGGATGGCTTCCTTGTCCTTATTAGGCTTGATGTGCATATTATGAAAGATGGGGGAAGCGATTAAGTCTATTGAATATATGATGTGGTCTACTGAAAAGTCTCCTAGGATGATCCCCCATGGGTTTATATTGATTATAAAGATGATTAAGATGATTCCCATCTCAGATGTAGAATGGAACTCTAGGAAGATCTCTAGGTTCAAATACTCTTAAACCTATGTGATAGGAGCCAGTTTCAAGAATTAAATGAGACGAAGAATCTTCTGGTGGATTTGGATGCACTCTATGATGGCAAGATTCAGCATCTTTATCATTATCATGGTCTTGGCATAGAGATAGACCAAGCGGGCCTTGTGATTAGGGTCTGAGAAATGAAGTCAGTGATGAATTTGTGGATGGGAATCACTCTATGATCTACCATAGGATTACTAAGAGTCAAATGAAGCTAAAGTGGGTGTATTGGAAGATATAGATGTGGAAGAATATGGGTCTACAGTTGGTGGAGGATGTGTGAGCCTCCATCTCTTGGGAGGAGGAGGGGTGTCCTTATGCTCAGGTGCACGGTATTTTAGGGGGGTGTGCACGGTCCTTGTGCACTCCATCATGGCTGGATGAAAATAGCAGTACCATATATTTGGATATGGTGGTGAGGGAGATCAGAGAGGTAGGGTTTCCATCAGATGAGGGATCTTGGGGGAGGGGAGGGGGAGCATTGTGCAACATAGGGGCGACGAAATTTTGGGGGGGAGGGGTCACCATAAACCCTAGGTTACTAGTTTTTTTTAAAATATAAATCTATAATTACACGTTATATAATGAATACATGGGGTGGAAATTGTGATTTTTAAAAAATTTGATCCACCTGACTTCTACATGGAATGTACCAGATACACAGCGTATATTATTGCATTTTTCTCCCATCCTAACATTTCCTCTTGACATACTTTTATAAACCCTTAAAAACATCCTAAAACCACTATAACATATCATAGACTATCATGGGTTACCTCATAGTTATATATTTATTTATTGTCTATATATATACATTTTTATAGGTATAATACATTATCTTTTATTTGATACCCCTCATTAAATGATTCTGGAAAATAGAGTGAACAAAATGCGGGGTGACCTTCTTTGTTAGAGGTGCACGTTTAATTTCATTATTAAAAGAACTATATCCCTTATTAATAAGAGGTTGTATTTAATTAACATTATCACTTTTCATATGGTTTCTTTTTCATTTTACTGAGAAATTTTTTGATAATTTTTCAAACCATTTATTTTATTAAGAATTGTCTCCATGTTAAACACAACTTCCTCTTCACCCACTCTACAAGTAAATATCCCCATATTAACAAAAAAAATTCATTCTAAATGGTGAGAAATTTCCATCCAAGAATTAGGGGGATGTAACCTTCATCTTCCATATTCATACCTAGAAAATAAATAGGGAAAATGAAATTTGAAACTTTAACTAGGACATCCTTGAGAAATCTTCGAGAATGGTTAACTGAATGGCTTGTGAGTGGAAGTGCCACACTTTTTTGTTTTATATCTCTAATACATGTCTTCTTGTACATGATCATGGGAATTAGATTGATTCTTGTGTCTAGATCACAAAATTACTTCTCAAAATTATATGTCCCAATAGTGCATGGAACTAAGATACTTTCTCGGTCATGCATTTTTTTAGGCAATTTCTTTTTGAAAATTTCATAGATATCTTCATTCGATGAGATGATTCCTAAGTCATCATTTTTCTTTTTACTCGACAGAAATCCATTAATGAATAATGTATAAGTAGGTAATTATGTAATTTCCTTTGAAAAGGGGAAATTCATGTGAAACTATTTAACCATGTTTAGGAATTCATTAAATTTCCCATCCTCTCTTCCTTATTGCTTTCATTCAGGAAAGGGGAGAGGTGGATTATATGCAGGTCATTCTACGTACCTATCATCATTTTTAGTTATTTTTCTAACTAGATATTCCTTATATAGTTCTACCTTATTATTTTTCCCTTGACCATCCTTATTATAATATTTCAACTTTTTTTTATAACCTCTCCATGGTTGCTAAAAAACCAACACATTTTCATTATTAACAATTATAGCTTTATCCTCCTCTCCTGGATAAGCCTCGGTATTAATGAGCATATTATCTAGTAACTTGTCAGATAAGGACTTATAAAATTTTACCATTTTATGCTCCATGTTTTGTATTAAAGTCTTTATTTTTCATATATTTTTCAAGGGTCGTCATCCATTGGTATTATTTCTACATGAAGGTAGTGAACAGGTTTCAAAGATTTATTTAGATGGTTTGGGCTTGAAGTGGTGATCTTGGTAGAGCTTGTTAGAATTTTTTTGTGTGGTTCTTGTGTGTACTACTAAGATCTAGGTAATGATTGTTGGAATTGATGTTGTGTTCAAGGATCTATACCTAGTGGTGGGTACCTATGTGGTCTTTAATCTCTTTTTGGCCCCTATCCTTTACTCTTTGGAATGTGACCTTGATTTTACTACTTCTAATATTATTGTGGTAGTTGGTACTATACAATTTTTTGAATGTAATTGATGTAATTACAATATGTAATTTGTGGTTATTCCATCCCTAACCTTGAATATTAGAATAAATGTGGGCCTTCTCACATCTCACAGGATTCGATTTCCATTACTGGTGTAGGATGGGGTTGTTTCGCAGTAGGTAATTGGAATGATTCCAGATTATTGGTAAGCTACACAACATTATCAGCAAGATGGGTGGTCTCTGCATCCAGATGAATTCTGCATCAGGCGGTCCACAATCACTTTTCCATAGACTGTAATTGTGTGAGACTTCATGAAAAATTTCCAGGCCAACTTCCAATGTATTAATCAAGATTCCTCTATCAGTATTGGTATCTATTATAATAAGTGAAAAAGGCTAGATACCATGATAAATTTTTTGAAATTAAAGCCACACATATAGACAGTTATGTGGGGATTTGTGGGTCAACTCCTTGAGTTTATCCCAAGATTCCCATATTGATTCTACAAGTTCTTGGGGGATGTTTTGAATTTCCTATCAGAGCATCCATGTTCAGATTGGTGGGAATTATTTTTCTAAGTACTTATTTGTTAAATATCCCAATGTAATGATTTACTCATTTTCTTGACTTTTTATCCAACCCGTGTCTGTATCATGCAAGGAAATATGGAAAACTCTTAATATAATGGTGTCTAATGATTTTCCCTAGTTGTGAAAGGTATCTCAGACCTCAATAAAGTTTGAAATGTGTTTTTGGGGGTCTTCTTTATCAATCCCACTGAATTTCCCCATATTCTAGATCATGTGGATGATTCTAGGTTTAATATCAATTGTGTGAACCTAAATTGGGGGTGAACAATGTTGGAAACAACACCACTAATGGATGGTAAATAGTAGTCCATAATGGTGAACTCCTGTAGTGCTAGTGAATCACCTTGATTGGAGATTTGTGCATAATTTTGGTCTTTCATATGTGGTAATGAAATATTTATTCTCTCTTTTATGAATCAACAGTAGCATGAAATGATGGTTCTATTGATCTTGAGATCAAATAGAAGTTGTTCTTGGGTTTCTAGTCTTCCTAAACTAGTCAAGGGCCCTTGAAAAAAGGGAGAGAGAGAGAGAGAAAGATATATGGTATAGGTGTTCTAAAATGAAAATAAAATGAGAGAAAAGGGGGATATAAAAGAAAAAGGGGGTGAGGTAATCCGGTTTTTCTCTGAAGGTCACTCTTCTTGTGAAACAGTTTACCCCAAAAATAGTGAAAATTTTTTACTTGCAAACATGTTTTATTTAATTCATGTTGAATGAGATGAAATTATAATTTAAAGTCCCAAACTACACTCACTATAAGGGAATAGAAAAGTGATGATGTAGGGCTGATCCCATAAGGACTACTAGCAGTTCAGTAATCATTCAAACAAATCCCTTTCAAGGATTCCTCACTTTCACTCTTTATGCTTGGTGTTTCCTAAGACAAAGTAGTTTAGTGTTTAAATTTATATTAAATAAATAAGGTATTGGGTTCAATATCAAGGCCACTGATAAAATGAAATCTTAGATTTAACTTGGAATGTTCCTATGAATTAGGCTATGAAGTAGTGAAAAAGAAACTAATTAGTTTTGGTCAAACCAATTTGATCTAACTATACTACCACTATCTGATAGTTAGGGTAAAATTAAGAACACAGATCCATTAATTTTGGATTATATGTAGAAATCATCCTAGGCTAATGGTCATTGTCTTGGTCAACTCTAATTAAGTCAGGTTTATTTGATCGCACTATCCATGGTCAGGGTTGTGTGAAAGAATGTGATGAACGATTATTATTAACAAAATTACTAACCATAGGTTTACCGATATTCAATATAATGATTAAATAGGTTTTTAAACTTCCCTACTCTAAAACCATAAAAAAAATTTATCAGTTTCACCAATAGGTAATGATAAAAACCAAGGAGGTATTAGACATGCTACGCATAATCATAAAGTAGTTGCAATAAAGAAAATCTAGGATTAAAAAGTAAGATTCAATATAAAATAATTGGAAACAATAAAGATCTAAGTAGGAAGTGTCTTTTCATGATGAAATAATTAATAACGAGAAAAAAAATCACAAAAAATTAAGAATAAATCACAACATTACTGAAATTAAGAATTAATGAAGAAATTTCTATTCTTTGATGAAGAATGGTAGATGATAATGGAAAAGAGTTTCCTAAAAGACATAAGGATTTTATGAATGAAGAATAGATTAAATAGGATTAACCAAATCACTTTGATTCATTGAAAAAATGAAAGGATGAAAAGAATACTAGTTTAGGACAAGATGGAATTAAATTGGGAGGAAAATGAGGGAATGAAAATTGACATCTCTACTCTTTGCGTGTGAAGGCGTTGAAGAATATATAAATTCCTGAGATGTATATGGTGTGAAAGTACTACACATCATGTATTGGCTAAAATAAATTTGTGAACAACATCTAAATTTCGTGTACTTAAATTTAATTCTATGTAACTAAGATCCACTTTTCCCCCTAAAAAATATTCTCAAATATTTTACCAGGATATCCTTCAATATTATTACATTGTGAAATCCTTGCATGTTGGGTATAGTTTCACTTTTGTCCTGGATCTGGATTTTGAAAGTTTCATGTCATATACATGAGTTACACATTGTGTAATGGATTAAAATCATGTAAAATTATCATGGGATGGTATGCGGACTTGTATGAAGGTTGTTAATGGATTCTACATGTTGTGTATGATATGAACATCGTGTAAAGGTTATTTTTGGAAATTTTTTAGTATTTTTTATTTTGGGTCCAGAATTCTTAATTCCTGTGAAAAAAACAAAACCTAGGGAATTATCAAATAATTAAAAAATAAAAATTAATTATATTTATCTAAAATCTATATAAAGTTTCATCTAATCAAGAAGACATGGGATGCATGAGGGACCATGATAATATTCCATTATTATTTTACGGAAAAATAGAGAAAAGGACATTAAAAACTAATAGATGACACAAGATCTAAGAGAGGGAATAAGATTCAATTTTGATCAATGGAATGCATCATTCTCTCAAACAGTCAAAGGAAGTTAGTGTCACCTATATTGGGGAGACTTATCTTTATATATTTTTGGGAGAATATCCTAGAATCAAAATTATTCTTAAATATTCATCTGTCCTATGAAATAGGGAATGAAACCCACTATAATGGGTATTGGATATAGATTATTTCTAATCATACATAGTATATTTTTTCCAAGTGGGGGCACATCAGACCAATTTTGGTCAATCAAAGTAGATTTTACCCACCCCTACTAATTAATTGTTTTCATTTTAATCCAATTCTCTCATGATTTATCTTTCTGGAATTTTTTTTACTATGGGTAATATATTTCTATTTTTTATTACATTTCAATCCATCTTCTTCTCATATTAATGGTTTGAAGACAATTCCCTTGGAATTTCATTATTTTACATATGGTTTAGGGAAGTGGGTATTTATCTAGGATTGTTCAGAGGCATTTGATCACTTTTCTAGGAAGGATTAGGAAATGAAATTATTATTGTATATATTTTATTGAGCTAAAACAACAAGAGAGGGAAATATGTTGTTGTCTCATGTAATTATTTAGAGATAATGGGGGTTTAATTTGTGTGAATTATGATTTATCAAGTATGTTAGATAGAATATATCATGTGAGGTCACTATATTAAATCTTATATCAAATACCTTTTACATAGTTTTCACTAATTACACATTGTTTTATCTATTTTTTCACACCGAAAATTAATCATGTATACAATAAAAAGAAAAACTGAGGATCTATACTCTCAATGAGAAAACTATAGTCACACCACTTAATTCATTTTAATTGGGTTATAATTTTTATTTCATTATGGGCATGTGACATTCACATAAATAAATTGGCATCGTTTCTAGGGAGGTAATCCATTCAATTAATTGTTTTCTTATTTGAAATTTGTTCATCACATAAAAATATCTTGTTCCAATCAACACTATGGTTTTTTAGTGTTTTACATTACTATCATTTATAATTCTATAAATTTGAGAATTAATGAGCATTGGGATATAGCTATTGTTAATATAAAATTTACTAACACTAGATAATTATCCACTTCTTCTTGACATTAAATAGGTACTAAAAATTTGTAATAACTTATGTCAATTAATACAAACACATAGAGATTAGTTTCCAACCAAATATAAGAATATTCAATTAGTGTTTACAAATAATCAGGTATCCTTTGAATTAAATTATCTTTTAATCCAAAAACTACCTAAGTTTCAGGGTTTGGTTGGTGAAGATCCCAACATGAATTTTGGGGACTTCAGTGTTATATTCAGAACCTGAAAGTCTATATGATTTTGAGAATATCAAATAAAACATAATGAATTAGCATTCTATATAGAGGTTTCAGTAAGTGAAAGGTTGTAGAATAGACATCCATGTGATATCACAATCTAAGATGAGCTTAAGAGGACCTCTATTTAGAATTTTTTCCCCATGTAAAGGATTATAAAATTGAGTGAGCATATTTTAAAATTATTAAACCTAGTATAGAAACAATTTATGAGTATTTTGAGAGGTTTAAGAATATTACTACTAGTTTTCCAATTCAACCAATAGAATATTTGCATTTCTTAGTGTTTTTTCATCATGGCCTTATGGATAGTGATAAGATATTTTTTGATGCTTATTTGAGAGTATCTATCAATGTATAAGATATCCATATGAGGTTATGGAGTTAATAAATAATATCACCAAAAACAATAAATTTTTAGGTATAATAGAAACTACTATAGGTGGGTATGAGGTAATGAGTTTGAATTCTCACTTACTTGAGCTTGTAATTGATGAACTAGCCTCCATAAAAGAAAATTATTTCTGAATAATGTTTTTGAAGCACCTTATACACCCCCACATACCTTCCAATTATATAATTATTTGGATAATTTTACAAGCTACTACCCCAAAGTGTAAAACACAAAAAGATAGTATGCTATGTTGAAAAGACAGTTCCAACAACCTATGATTATATAAGGTTTCAATGAGTATTCAACGGTCTATAATGAATTTGAAAAAAAAACTGTCATAAAGGCCACCATTTTAGTAGGTATATATTATCTCATTGGATTCAATAAGTTTTAAATAACAAGGGTCGATTCAAGATCCATCCATGAAGGACCTACTTTTATAGTTGGTAGAGAACCAAGTTAATCAACAATAAACTTTGAAAACCAGTAACTCTGAGATTAAGGAGTTATAAATACAATATAGTGAAATCATTACCAATTCAAACTAATTACAAATAAAGGTGTGAGTAATCTCACAATGAAATAAATTCCTAATGCAAAGATAAATGTAGGCAATTTTTCATAGATAAGTTGTAGGTAAGTACTGGGAAGTGAGTAGTCTCCTCTTGGAACTGGACCTAAGATTGAAAAATGAAGTGAAGAGGAATTTAACCTTTTACATCCAAAAGAGGAGAAACCTAATATTTATGTTTATGTTCTTGAACAAACTATTTAAACTTTGGATGAAATTTATATTCAAAGAAGTGATTATAAATTAAATGTCTTATTACATAATATTAATTATTCTATGTGACTCCAATATAATAATTTCATAGAGTATTAGTTGCACTAAAAAGCTCATAGTAGTTCCCTGCTATGATAAGAACATTGAAATGTTGTGAAGATATTCTTAAACCTAGTAATATGGCCAAATAAAACTATATGATTGGACATATATTATATTTAATATGAGGTGTCAGTGCTTATAAGAATATTAAACTTCATCTAATGATGTTCACAATTTGTAATATCAAATATGGGAAATTATAAAAATTGAACTTCTGATAGAAATTATGCATGTTTATCTATCACCTAATATTCATATCTATGATTTTGTCTAATTATATTTATACTTTATGCTTTTTATTAATGAATGTCATGAATTGAGATCCTATATTTACTTACCAAAATTTTGATACCATATGTTCATGAGAAGTAGAGTATGTTGGTTCCATCACAAATTATATGTTATTAATGAATATGTTTAGGAAGGATTTTTTCCTTCTATATTAATGAAATTTGATATCTCAACCCTTTGATTGAAATAGTACTACGACATTAAATTTTGAGGATATAGTGTAATGATGTGTTCATTTCATATATTCAAAGAAATATATATCAAGCATATAATTTAATGACATAGTTTCGAAACCTTATTGACAATATATTGTCAAAATGGATTATATTACAAAGTGATCACTCGTATGTGGTTATAAATTTTATGAAAATAACTTTTTTCACTTGGGTTCCAGGACCCATTGCTTGATAGTAATACTACACGTTAAGAAATAACACTTAATTCCAATTTGGAAGAAACCTAGAGGGTCACATACTATGTTTTTTCATTGAACTCAATTGAATTTTTTTTGAATTTATTTTTTGGAATATATTTTATTCTCAAAACCAAGAAATAATTTTAATCAATAATTAATGATCTAATTAATTAAATAAATTATTATTCCTATGGTACTAGTTATATTACTAAGACATATAATTTTTTTAATATTTTTAATGAATGAATAAATATTTAATTTTTTCTCATATTCGATAAATGTCAAGGAGTATTGGAAGATAATGATTGAGTGCAGTTATAAATCTTAATTTACAATCTACTAAAATAATATTTATCATTACACAATTTAGTGCATGGTGTAAAATAAAAAAAATTATTATTTTAATGATTTCTATGAGATCAGATATCGGTTTAAAAACTAATAATGAAATGAGTACAATTAATTAAATAAAAACCCCTAACTCGAGTTCTTCAAATAGACCACTAATAAATTCTAATATAGGGTAATCAAGAACCATTTTGCATAATAGATTACTCTATATAATCCTACATTTCCACCTCACATCCCCTCAAGAATGAGAATATCAATATAATTTATTCAATAATGAATAAACATTAAGAAATCAAGATGCATAACAAATAAAAATCAATCAATCATGTTAGCACCAAATGATTCATCAGTTTCATTCAAAGATCATAAGAGAATATGTGGATCACTAGTAGAGGGATTATACACTTGGATCATATAAGTACAATTATGGATTACTGAAAAGGTTTTTGGCCAATCAACATATACCATGTACTAGAACAGCAGTAGCAGGTCCACAGGGATGGACACCAGGGCATTTCCCAGGCTCAGCCGTCCAAGCAGTCGTAACAGATATGGCAGAGCGGTTATTGATCCCCTTAGGTCTTCCGGGCTGCCGTTTTTAGTTTGGGAAAATGGATTGTTTGGTTTTTAATGGGAGCCCCTAGTTCATTGTGGGTTGTATACTAATTTAATCTAATTTTATGAGTTCTAGAAATTTTTATTATTCTATATATTTTGGTTTTTGTGTGAATCGTTTTATCCACTAAATTTATGACAAAATATATACTATGAAGAAATATATTAATAAAGAGGTAATATTTCTTCAAATTTAATTAAATTAATTGTAAATTTAATATTAAAATTATATTCTCTTGTGTCATGCATCCTTTCATATCAATATTTGATTGGTGAAATTTTGTTGGTCTGGTTGTTCATGTCTTTTACAATATGTGAATGATCTGTAAAATATGGAATTTTTTTAATCTGGATCATCCCTAATAAAACATTTTCTTGTACTCAGAACCATCAAGTTGAAGAATATGGATTACATTAAAATTAATATTTATTTATTTGGTTGATGATCATTGTGATTTTAAAAGTAAAAAATAATTTCATGTTTTAATTCATTCTTGATCTATCATTAAAGTATCTTCTTCCCCTTATTCATTTCTCACTCATATTACCATGATCAGCTAATAATAAAAAAAATATTCCTTCTAAATAAACTATAATTAGGTTCTATGATTTCTGTAAAGATAACATAAGAATATATGGAGTGTACTCATTTGTTACACTTTCTGGATCCTTGTTTATTTTGCAAGAATACCCACATGGATTCCAAGTCGTTATGTAGTTTGAACACATCACATGTAATAAACACACCTTATGTTGAAAATCCAAGGTGAAAGAAGGATTTTTCAGAGTACATACTATATATATTTACTAAACGTTGTATAGTATAAGTGTTTTCAAGGTAGAAAACACAAGGTGAAACCACATCATGTAAAAAATCAACATGTGTATTTAATACAAGAAAAGTATAGACTGGTAGATTTTTAACATCAAGTACACATCATTTATTCTTTATTCTTGGTGTAAAATTCATAAATTTCCATGACAAGTACATGTTGAGTCCCTAGGAATGTACTATAGATATCAGGTGAAGATAAGTACATGTTGTGTGGATGGATTTCACACTCCATCAAATTACCTGTTTATGTGAAAATATTAAATTTTATTAACCACCCAATTAAACCTCATCACCCACAATGTTTTGGGTCATTAATTTGATATTAAATGATTGTAATTAGGTTTTATATTAATATTAAATTATTAATTAATTCCATATATTATTAGAAATTTTTAATCATGTATGGTTATTTTATACTAAATAATAAATTCATTAAATAGTTTACACGACGTAATTTTCATGTGTTCCATGCAGAATTGAGTTACCAATACATGATGTGAAATTATCACACATTCCATTATTAAATTATGTCGTATGATTTCATTTTTTACAATTAAAACCATACTTAGTTGTCTGATTCCAAAATCACATATTTTTTTCTATACACAAAGCTCTGTACTATTTTATTGAGTTTTAAATAAACTGAATTTTTTTATTTAAATTCACTATGGATGGGAATTTCAAGATGATTTTATGAAATAAGATAAAATAAATTTATTTATTAATAATATTATTAATTGGATTAATTTATGAGTGTCTAATCTCAGTCAGCAATAAATTCATATGAATTCTCTCTAATAGTTTTAAATTTGTAATCATTTCATGCATATGACCAATCATGAGATTAACAAGAACTATGTATGTGTTGGTTTTAATTTTATTTTATTTTATTTCATGTTTTCCAATTAATTATTATTAAAATAAATATGATGTCCAGCGATTCATCCCTCACTCTTTTATAATGGAGGACTTGTGTTCCTGAGGTTGTTTTATTTAATTCCCATTAACCAATCATTTGGTTCCCTCACTTGTGTGTGGGTTATAAAAAATATTTAACTATATTATTTTCTGAAGATGTATGGTGTTAATTGAAGATGGTGTCAAGGTGGATTTGGTTCAATATTTATCCAAGACAAAATTAACATTGGAGATACAAAGTTGGATAGGTTGGATGTTGCATGTCATGCCAAGACCGACAAAATGAGTTTATCCCTTCTACCATAGGTTGATTTATTATCTTCTTAAGAAATCAACCATTAGATAAATCTAATGATTATTTCATCAAGATAAATATATTTATAAATTATTTATGTCTTATGTGTGATTTATTTTATCAATGTAAGACCTTGATCATGTAAATAAATGTACTAATATGAAAATATAGAATTAAAATAAATTTAATGTGCATAAATGTTTTATAATAACACGGTTAATCACTAAATTATAATCCAATTTATATTATAAAGGCATGTTAAGCATAAAAAATGGAAAAATTTACACATAACAAATTAAATCCCTCAACCTAATATTAAGTCGGACTAAGCCTTCCATTACTTGATTAGGAATGAAACCATATAACTAAGTGTTTGACCAACCCTCATTAGGACACTTACTTTTATGATGGGGTTATTATAATTTTTTTATTTTGAATTAACCTTTTTACATCAAGAAACGTATACCTCGATATACGTGATGTGACATAGAAGAAATTGTTGAGAAAGTCTGACTAAGGGTTTCTAGAATGGGAATTCCACTCAATGGATCAAGGAGATACAAGCCCATAATTGTAAAAGACCTTTGTATCTAAAATACATTTGAGAAATTCACTGAGCCTTCTCTTGGGTTATTATAAGGGGAATATAGATCCTTTCCACTAGAATGTCTGAGTAACTATACATTCAGAGTATAATGGTGAGTGCTATTGCGACTTATGGAATAGTGGGAGACTTAATAAAATTAAATTTATTATTTTTTCTAAAATTAGTTATAATCAAGTGATGTAATAATAATATTCTCTTTCTAATATTACAGAATAATGATAGGCTCCTAGATCAAATTTTCCATGGGATCAATTTTGGACAAAGACCATCTCATAACTAGTAGTAATTTCTAGGAATTGTTAAAATTCCTACGAGTAGTATTGATACATGAATGGAAGAATTTTACATTACAATCCTCAATGATAAATCTTCCTTAAAGGAGGTGATTTATGAGGATTTCATAATATATGATACAAATTTTAGTGATGCAGTGAAATCTTATTGTTTAATGCTATTATATATCTCTAATAAAGTCATGAAGTCACATAAATACATGAATGATAATATAAGGACCTAGAATCAATAGGGTATATAACAAGGAAGAGTTATACGTGAATAGTTTATTTTACCCAAGGGGATATTTGAGAGAAAAACTTGATAAGCTACTCTAAATAGGGATCCCATAGTAAAACTCGTGGATATATTGAGTCACTAGAGGTTATAAGGTTTGAACTACCGAATAACAAATGTATTAATTTCATTATTTCTTCTCTCCCTAAGAATTTATAAATATTGTTGGTTAATGTAAATATAAAAACATAGAGTATTATATCCTTGATCTTCTCACTCTACATCAACATTTTAACAATGATATGAGTCTTGAAAATACATCCATCATTATGGTGAATAAAAGGAAACGTCTAAAAAAGATATCTCAGTCCAAATAATCTCCCCAAAACCCTTCCATGAAAATAAATATCAACTGGAAAATAATGTAATATAATTCTATCTATTTTCCATACAGTAATAAGGGTCACTATAATAAATACAACACCTAGGAAAAGAAGTAAGGATAAGATTCATGCGTGTTTTTTTATCAAGATAAATTTATTTGTTTCTAAAAAATTGGTATTAGATGCATCATTTAGTTCTCACATGTGTATTTAAATATTGTAACCAAGTAGACTTTAGAATATTTTATGGGTTGAGGTATATATATGAGTATCCAATGGATCTATACTTGTTGTCATGGATATAGGGGATGACCACCACATGTTTCTGACATGATGGATATTGGTTTTAAAATATTGTAATTATGTTCCTTCAGTCACTAAAAATAATATATCTTTAGTCATACTTGATAAAGTTGGATTTATTTTCAAATTTTGAATATATTTTTATTCTTCTATATATAAATAAAATTTTATAGTAAGTCGTATTTAAATAATGGTATTTATGTGTTGGATTATATGAACCATGTAATAGAAATTGATACAAAAATTAGTTCACACATGTCGCACATGGACTAACACCACTTGGTATATGTCACACATGTTTAGAGGGTAAAATAACCAAGGCCTCATTTCGAGGAAAAAGTTAAAGGGCTAAAGGGATTCTTAAATTTGTTCATACTAATGTGTGTGGACCATTTCCAAATGAATCACATGGTGGGTACTCATACATCATAACTTTTAAAAATTATTTTAGTAGATATGGATATATTTACATAATGAGGTATTAGTTTTATTTTTTGATAAATTAAAAAATGCAAGAATTATGTTGAGAACCAGAATAGTAAGAAGATTATGAAACTCCACTAAAATTGTGGTAGAGAATATCTTAATCATGTAATGATTTACTATTTATTGTAGTTTTGGATTCTATCCCAACACAACCCTACTTATACACATCAATGTAATAGTTTAGGTGAAAGGGGTAACCACACCTTGTTTGACATGGTCATATTAAAGATAATTCATGTGAATGTTTCATTATCATTTTGGGGATATGTGTTGGAGATAGTAGCAAAAATATTAAACCAGATTCCATGTATAGTGGATGATGGTATTCCATACAAATTTTTAAGTGGAAAGAAACCTATTTTGTTTTACATACATATGTGGGGGTGTGAAGCATTTGGTAAGGCCTCACAAAATAAAAAACATTCACCCTGAGGAATAAACTATGTATTTATAGGATTCCCCATGTAAAAAAGGGGATATTATCTACATGATCCCTAAGAAAAAAAAGGTAATTGTGGAAAGACATTCCATATTACTTGAAAGGGGGGACATCTCTAAAAGAGATAGTGCAAGTGAGATAAACATTAATGAATTCCATGCTCAGGGTCTAAAAGAGTTGGAATAGTAATAGATTCCACAAATCCCAATGGAAAATTATATTCGTAGGACATAAGTACTATATTATGGTAAAATAGATATTAAATAACTAGAATGATATGGTTTTATAGTCACTGAGGATGGTAAATAATAATTTTGTTGATAATAATAATCTTGTAACCTATAGGGAAGTAGAAAAGTTGCACAGTTATTTCCATGTGAAAAGAAGTAATGATTTCTAAAATTGATTCAATATACCAAAACCAAGTCTATATTTTTATAGATCCACTAGTGAATATAAATCATATTGGTTATAAATGGATATCCAATAATAATTTGGACATGGATAGAAAATTCAGTACTTATAAGGAACAACTATTTTAAAAAGGGTCAATATACTGTCATCACATAGATAAGGATGAAACCTTTTCACTTGTTTCATGGAATAATACAATGACTATGAGATTTGTAAAATGGATTTCGAAATTCCATCCTTCATGGGAACCTTTAGGAATATTTCTATATATCACAATCTAATGGTTTTGTAACCCCAAAAAATTCCAACAAGCTATGAAATTTTAAAATTTCCATTTTTAGATTAAATCATAAATCCATGTCATGAAACATTCAATATGATGAATCCATAGCATAATTTGGTTTCATAAAAAATAAATGTGAGCCTTTCGTATAAAAGTTATTTAGTGGGAGTATGGTTTTTTTCTTAATAGTTTTAATCAAATACATACTACTTATTATAAATGATATAGCATTCTTATAGTATGTTAATGGATAGTTAAATACATGATTCTCCATGAAGGATTTAGGTGAAGTAGCATGTATTCTTGGGATCAAGATGATACATCTGAGAGACTTATTGGTCTAATCCAAAGTACATATATTGAAAATATGGTGAATAGATTAAATATGGAACAATCCATTATGGTATTTTTTTTAATGTCACCACTATTGGATGGAAGTCAAGAATATCCTTTATTATATTAGATAAACTAAGGATATATTATAAGGCCCCGACCTTAAACCTTACATAATCTTGAGTTATTACAAGATTACACCTTGAGGATATTTTCAGGTTTAGAGTTTTAGAGAATTAGAACATAAAACTTGCATTACATTCCACATTTAAACAAAGTGGTTACATAAAAGATAGTATTCATTTTTCACATCAATGGAAACATATTTAAAATAAAACTTGGATTCTTTCTTGACACTTCCTTGAAACTATCATCATAACATGTACCTTTCCCTTGACTTGTGAAAAACATTTCAAAAACATGGGATGATCATAAAAATCTCAGTAAGGGATATAAAAATATGGAAAGAAAACATGGGTACATATATACATAAGAATGAAATCATACCTTACCCATAAAACATAAGAACATTGACATACCTCATAAAATAATGAATAAATCATAGAAATCATAAGACATAAAGGTAACTTGAGGCATTCATAACATTATTACATAGGGAGTAACCCTCTTGGTTAGGTTTGGAATACCCATCACAGTATATTCCCTAAATCTCTTCGAAGAAACCTTAAAGTTTCACTCCTTAGTGTTACCCAATGCATTGGAGAGCTATATCGGGCTCACCCACCCTTAGTTTATCACGGAACCACCCATCTTCATAATAATGCCCAAGAACCATAACATAATCGTATCACATAAAACATACATAAAGGAAACATAACATTTCCACATTTCAATCACAAGATATCAATAAAACACATTGATATAATAAAAACATTATGAAAACCATTTTCAATACCAAAATAAAAGAAAACTAAAACATGGTATTTATTTTTCTTTAAAAAATGGTATGTCTTGTAGAGGAAGCCGAAACTCAAATAATGGTCACGGCGGCGGAGAAGTCGTTGTTGCCGCATACGTATGACAAAAACATTCCCTTTTGTCGTTTAGTAAATTCTTTGTATAAAAAAGATTCCTTTCGGATAAATGTAAAATTCAAAGGGGTTTATACACCTTATAAAATAAGGTTGTGTATAAAACAAAATATGTCTCAATGAAAGGATATTAAGATGAAGTCCCATACCTCGGGTCCGACTTGATTCGATCGTTCTTTAATGTCCTGAATAATAAACTTGAGTTAGTTTCTACTTGATTAAAAACCTTTTTCAAGTTCATTAATCCTTTTATATCACTTTTTTCCATGTCATGAACACTATGTAATTATTTAAGTTAATAACAGTCGTTTTAACGATCATTGGTACTTGAGTCAAAAATAAACCCTTTATAATTACAAGTTGTTCATGTATTCATTATATCTAGAATTATAATAAGGATGTATATATCATATATATCCACTATATACATGCATTTATAATATTACATAATCATATAGAGGTACGAAATGAAATGCACCGTTCATGGAGACGGTATGCCGTACGTATGCATCAACGCTACTTTCATTTCTATTTCATATTTTATATAATGGAATCATAATGATATAAAGGTATATTATAATCCCAGAATAATATCATATATAATATCATAGTTCCATCCTTTATACGTCCCACATATGGTATTTAAAGAATCAAATCACTTTGAGGGGGCGGTAGTCTGCACTTCCTTAATTGAAGATATCGCGTTTACCCATAATAGAAACCATAAAGGTATGCCCAAAATGAAAAATACATAAGATTAAGTAAAACATAAACATATTATATATCATATATAAATATAGTGACATCTTAATGTCCACCTTTTAAGGTGTTAAAAGAATGTTGAACAATCATCGTTTCGGGAGGCATAAATTCACCATCCACGGAAACAGTATGTCCTTTAACCATTAGATGTAGGTGTGTGTAAGTGTAGCTCGAATACTTCTTATAACAACATCATATTATATTTAAGATACTGGATTTGTTACAAAAGAAATGAATAAAAAGAGTTTAGGGGGTTGGAGAAGAAAAATAACACAAAAGGACTCAAGTGAAGACATTACCTTAAAATCGGGTAACTCCCTTTGGTTTGAGCTCAAAGGCTTCCTTGGGAAGACTTCTTCCCAAGGTGAGGCTTCAAGGAGTAAAATAGGGATGTGGAGAGACAAAATGGTCAGGTTTTGGCCGAGCCAAAGGCTTTGGGAGTGTGGCTAAAGAGGTAGAGGTGGGGCCCTTTTATAAGAGGATAGGAGGGGCACTCTTGGAAAGTAAAGAAATCATACTTTATTTGAAAATGCTTTTCGGATTCAAAAGGTCCCAAATTGAAATAATTCATGGGTAAGGTGATAAGGGTTCGAAATCCACACATACAATAGGTTTTGGACATGTGTAGGTCATAGATTTCACATTATCATTTCATTTTATTTAAATTCTTTATTAATGAGGTAATCGCCGCATCATCATGATGTCATAAATAATTTAATAAATATAATGTCAAAAAATTATAAAAAAAATATCATGATGTATGAAATCTTTTTAGATTTCTAATGAATATATATAGTCCAAAAGATCATTTATGTAGACAAAATGAAAAATATTTTACTTAGGTGATACATTCTTTGTCACATTTAACATTCTTTAAAAATAAAAAGATAAAAATCCACTTTCTCACAAAAGTGATTCCATGGGGCCCCCAAGTTTGGCACAAGGCATCCCATGGTCGGCCATGAGACAACCAGTATCCTTAGGACACATGTTTTGGTATTTTTGTATTACTATGATATCATTTTATTATCCTTAACTACCTGATTACTCATTAATCAAGATAATTAAAGATAATTACCGTCGTTACTATTCATAATGTCCAAAAACAAAAGAGTCTTGATTACATAATTTGGGCCTTCTGATTACAAATATGTAATACATTTTACCAAATTCCAAACACAGAAATTTCAATAATTGATTTAAAAATAATTCCTGTTGTCAAAACAAATAGCAGGTTTTTTTAAACAATATCTATGAAAAGTTTGGCATTAGTTTATTCCCAATTCCAAAGTAAAATTAATCCTAATGACCAACAATGGATTAAATGGTAAAAATATATTCTCATTTAACTTTAAAACCAATTCAAAATATAATCTAATCATATAAATAAAGTAGATAAAAAAGTAGTTTTGATGTAAAATACAGTATTTTCCACTATTCATAAAAAATGAACATTGTCATAAAAATACCAAAAATTAACACAAAGTAAATTTTTATGTCCCAATCAAAAAGATTAAGTTTATTTTTACAAACATAGCTTATAAAATTGTCAAAATATATATTTAAAAATGGTTTTCCATCAAAAGGTAGTAAAACAATCTTTTAAAAAATATTAGTGTATTCCATGCTTAAGATTGGATTTATTTTCATTTTAATCCTCTAAAACACTATCTAATTAATTAATAGACATAGATAAAAATATCTATTATTCACTACTTATGTGGGATGTTACATCCTTCCCCCCTTTAGAAAATTGCGTCCCCACAATTTATTTACTTATCGAATAAATGGGGTACTTATCCCTCATTGCATTTTCAGATTCCCATGTTGCCTCTTCCATCATGTGGTTTTTCCACAAAACCATTACCTCATTAATCACCTTATTTCATAAAACATGCTCCCTGTGGTCAAGAATCTAGACCGGTTGTTCCTCATAAGATAGGTTCTCTTCCAACTGAACTACTTATGGACTCAAAACATGAGATGGATCTGGCATATACTTTCTCAACATCGAAACGTGAAAAACATTGTGTACCAGAGATAAAATTGGAGGTAAAGCCACTTGCTATGCAACTGATCCAACTCTCTCCAGAATTTCATATGGTCCAATGAACCTTGGACTCATCTTTCGTTTCTTACCAAATTGCATCACACTTTTCCATGGTGAGACTTTGAGAAAAACATGATCACCTACCTCAAAAGAAATATCCTTCCTCCTATTGTCCGCATAACTCTTCTGCCAGCTCTGAGCTGTTCTCATGTGTTTTTGAATCAGCTGAACTTTTTCTGCCATATCTTCTACCAATTCTAGTCCCATCATCTTCCTTTCACCCACTTCATCCCAGAAATCTGGAGTTCGACACCGCCTCCCATATAATGCCTGAAATGGTGCCATCTGTATACTGGAATTAAAACTGTTATTATATGAAAATTCAACCAAAGAAATATGTTGGTCCCAAATTCCCTGATAATCCATCGAACAAGCTCATATCATATCCTCCAAGGTCTGAATTGTTCGTTCTAACTGCCCATCTGATTGAGGATGAAATGTTGTACTAAAATTTAATTCAGTACCCAGTGACTTCTGAAGGCCTTTCCAAAAGTTAGAAGTGAACCTAGGATCACGATCAGATACAATGGAGAGGGGAACTCCATATAACCTGAATATCTCTCTAAGATACAAACAAGAAAGTTGATCTAAGGAAAAAGTATCTTGTATAGCAAGGAGATGAGCAGATTTAGTCAAGCGATCAATAATAACCCAGATTGCATTATTACCTCGAGATGTCTTTGGTAATCCCACAACAAAGTCCATGGATATATTCTCTCATTTCCACTCTAGCACTGGTAAAGGCTGAAGCATCCCTTTCGGTAACTGCTGCTCTGATTTAACCTGTTGACATGTCAAACACTTCACAGTAAAATCAGCAATATCTCTTTTCATTCTATCCCACCAGTAATACTCCCGCAGATCTCGGTATATCTTAGTACTGCCAGGATGAACTGAAAACGGAGAACTATGAGCTTCAAATAACAAATCTCTCTTCAAATATGAATCACAAGGCACACACAATCTCTTCCCAAATCTCAAAACGCAATCATTATCAATATTGAATTCAGGCAACTTACCCTTCTGAACCAACTCTACCTTTTTCTGCAACTCATTGTCTTGCTTCTGTGCTTGCTTGATTCTGTCTGATAGAGAAGATTTCACTGATACCTGAAACAAAACAGAAGAACTTCCTACACCAACAACTTCTATGCCAAATTTCATCAAATCCTTAACCAAAGGATCACGTTCCAAACACAACATTTCTAATGAAGCATTACTTTTTCAACTCAAATCATCAGCCACTTTATTTGCTTTTCCTGGATGGTAATGAATTGTACAATCATAATCCTGGATTAATTCTAGCCATCTCCTATGTCTCATGTTCAACTCTTTCTGAGTTAATATATACTTTAAACTTTTGTGATCAGTATATATTTCACACTTTACTCCATAAAAATGATGCCTCCAAATTTTTAAAGCAAAAACAACATCAGCTAATTCCAAATCATGTGTAGGGTAATTTTCCTCATGAGTTTTCAACTGTCCTGAAGCATAAGCAATTACCTGATCATTCTGCATTAGGAAGCCACCAAGTCCTTTTAATGAAGCATCACTGTAGATAACAAACTCACCATTCCTGGAAGGAAGTGCCAAAACTGGATCATTCACCAATCTTCTTTTCAATTCCTGAAAACAATCATCACATTCTTTTGTACAGATAAACTTAACACCCTTCTGAGATAGCTTAGTCATTGGACTAGATAACTGTGAAAAATTTCTAACAAAACTTCAGTAATATCCTTCCAAACCAGGGAAACTACGAATCTCGGTTACATTTGTGGGTCTTGGACATTCTTCAACAACCTTTGTTTTTGCAGGATCAACGGTTATCACATCTTTAGAAACAATGTGACCAAGGAATGAAATTTGTTGCAACCAAAACTCACACTTGCTGAATTTCCCATAGAATTTCTTTTCTTTTAAGGTTTGCAAGATAATCCTTAAATGTCTTTAATGCTCCTCTTTACTTTTAGAAAACACCAAAATATCATCAATGAAAACCACCACAAACTTATCCAAGAACTCATGGAAAATTATATTCATTATGTCCATGAATACAGCAGGTGCATTGGTTAGCCCAAAAGGCATTACTACATATTCATAATGGCCATATCTTGTACGAAACGCAGTCTTCGGAACATCTTCTTCCTTTACCTTCAGCTGATGGTTCCCCGATCTCAGGTCAATCTTTGAAAAAAAACTGAGCTCCCTGGAGATGATCAAACAAATCATCGATATGAGGAAAAGAATTTTTGTTCTTAATAGTGATGTTATTCAAGGCTCTATAATCAATGCAAAGTCTCATAGAACCATCTTTCTTTTTAACAAATAAAATAGGAGCACCCCTTGGTGATGTTCTAGGTCGAATGAAACCTTTCTCTAATAAATCTTGCAATTGATCCTTCAACTCAAAAAGTTCCATTTGAGCCATTCGATAAGGGGGTTTTGAAATTGTCGTAGAATCAGGAACTAAGTCAAAAGTAAATTCAACTTCCCGATCTGGTATTATTCTAGGCAACTCATCAGGAAAAACATCAGGATACTCATTTACCACTAGCACATCATTAATCTGAATAGTTCCCTTATTTTCAAAAATATGTGAAAGGTAACATTCATTTCCATCTTTTACAAGTTTCTCGGCCTCTTGAAAAGTTATCAACAGTAAGGGTTCATTCTTGTACACAAACTGAAAGTATTTCTGAAAATAAACTTCTTTATCTCTACAGTCAATCTTATCATGGTAAATAGAGAGCCAATCCATAACCAAGATAACATCAAACTCTACTAGAGGTAGAACAATAAGGTTTTCAAGTAGGTTCTTTCCACAGATAAGGATAGGAAGATTCTTATAAATTCTTTTTGCCTCAACATTTCCCCAATGTGTTTTTACCACAAGTTCAGAAGTAATTTCTTGAGATGGTATTCCCATTTTACTAGAAATGGTTTCAGAGATGAAAGAATGTGTGGACCCCGAATCAAACAACACACTGGCATAATCTGAAAAAACAAACAAAGTATCTGATACAACTTCATTTGATGGCCCGACATCTGCTGAAGTAGTTGAAAAGGATTTCACCACCCCTTTCTGCTTGTAGTCTAACTGCTTCCCATCACTCAATCTCTCTGTCGGACACTCGTTTTCATAGTGACCCATCTCATTGCACTTAAAACATTTCACTAACTGTAAATCAAATTTGGACTTACCATCACCTCGATATTATTCATTGCAATCACGAGCCTTATGTCCCATCTTACCACATCGGTAGCACTTTCCATAATTCAAAAGACATTCCCCAGCATTCCTTTTACCACATTTATCACAAACTGGAAACTTAGTTTTCTTACCATCAGACTTTTTTGAAGAATTCTTTCCTTTCTCCTGCCACCTCGGTCTCTTCTTCTGTTGGTTGTTATAGAACACTTGATCATCGGAAAACTCCATTTCCACCTTCTCAGCACATCGAACAAGTTTTTCATAACTTTTAACCTCACGAGAAGCTAATGTCCTTATATATTTTGGTTTTAATCCTGAGTAAAAATGATTGATTTTACTGTCAAGGTCTCGGATAAAATTTGGAGCATACCTTGCCAAATAAGTGAACCTCTCTTCATAGGCAGCCACTGAGTCTTCCTCTTGCCTCAATTCCAAGAATTTTTTTTCTATCCTAAGTCGAACAGCCTTAGGAAAATACTTCTCAAGAAACATGCCTTTGAATTAATCCCAATCGAGAGCATCAATCTCATCAGTGTCCCGGATATTTTTAACCATCGACCACCACTGATCTGCTTCACCCTCCAAATGGTAAATAGAAAGACTAACCTTTTGATTGTCTGAACACCCCATGACATCGAAAATATTTCTAGTGCTTTAATCCACCCTTCAACTAGCACAAGGTCAGTTGATCCTCTGAATGATTGGGGATGTTACCTCATGAAATGTTCCACCACTGACATGTTCCTCTGTGGTTGATCTGGCTGATCTCGTGCATGGATACCACCACCAATTATCGCTTGATTCAACTGCGCCATTACTGCAACAAACTGTTCAGTTCCAATTCCGACCATATCAGGATGCTGATTCGGAAGGTTATTTCCTTCTATATGCCTTCCTAGAACTTCTTCCCTATTTCCTCTATGGAAAAACATTCTGAACAAACATGTCTTAGATGAAGCAACATAGTAATCTTCAAATTCCATATCATTTCAAAAAATGTTTTTGGATAATCATTTAATAGAACTCTAACTCCTAAAGTGATCTAAACCGAACTTTGATACCAACTATAAGGCATCAGACTTAAACCTTACTTAATCTTGAGTTATTACAAGATAACACCTTGAGGATATTTTCAGGTTTAGATTTTTTGAGAATTAGAACATAAGACTTGCATTACATTCCACATTTAAACAAAGTGGTTACATAAAAGATAGTATTACTTTTTCACATCAATGGAAATATATTTAAAATAAAACTTGGATTCTTTCTTGAAACTTCCTTGAAACTATCATGATATCATGTTCCTTTCCCTTGACCTGTGAAAAACATTTCAAAAACATGGGATGAGCATAAAAAGCTCAGTAAGGGATATAAAAATATGGAAAGGAAACATGGGTACATATATACATAAGAATGAAATCATAATTTACCCATAAAACATAAGCACTTTAACATACCTCATAAAATCGTGAATAAATCATAGAAATCATAAGACATAAATGTAACTTGAGGCATTCATAACATTCTTACGTAGGGAGTAACCCTCTTGGTTACGTTTAAAATACCCATCACAGTATATTCCCTAAATCTCTTCGGAGAAACCTTAACGTTTCACTCCATCGTGTTACCCAATGCATTGGAGAGCTATATCGGGCTCACCTGCCCTTAGTTTATCACGGAACCACCCGTCTTCATAATAATACCCAAGAACCATAAAATAATCGTATCACATAAAACATACATGAAGGAAACATAACATTTCCACATTTCAATTACAAGATATCAATTAAACACATTGATATAATAAAAACATTATGAAAACCATTTTCAATACCAAAATAAAAGAAAAGTAAAACATTGTATTTATTTTTCTTTTTAAAAAAATGTATGGCTTGTAGAGGAATCCAAAACTCAAATAATGGTCATGGCGGCGGAGAAGTCGTTGTCGCCGCATACGTATGACAAAAACATTCCCTTTTGTCATTTAGTAAATGCTTCGTATAAAAAATATTCCCTTTGGATAAACGTAAAAGACAAATGGGGTTATACACCATATAAAAGAAGGTTGTGTATAAAACAAAATATGCCTCAATGAAAGGAGATTGAGATGAAGTCCCATACCTCAGGTCCGAGTTGACTCGATCATTCTTTAATGTCCTGAATAATAAACTTGAGTTAGTTTCTACTTGCTTAAGAACCTTTTTCAAGTTCATTATTCCTTTTATATCACTTATTTTCATGTCATGAACACTATTTAATTATTTAAGTTAATAACGGTCGTTTTAACGATCATTGGTACTTTAGTCAAAAATAAACCCTTTATAATTACAAGTTGTTCATGTATCCATTATATCCAGAATTATAATCATGATGTATATATCATATATATCCAGTATATACATGCATTTATAATATTACATAATAATTTAGAGGTAATAAATGAAATGCACCGTTCATGTAGACGGTAAGCCATACGTACGCATGAACGCTACTTTCATTTCCATTTCGTATTTTATAGAATGGAATCATAATGATATAAAGGTATATGTTAATCCCAGTATAATATCATATATAATATCATAGTTCCATATTTTATACATCCCACATATGGTATTTAACGAATCAAATCACTTTGAGGGGGCGGTAGTCCGCACTTCCTTAAATGAAGTTATCATGTTTACCCATAATGGAAACCCTAAAGGTATGACCAAAATGAAAAATACAGAATCTTAAGGAAAACATAAACATATTATATATCATATATAAATATATTGAAATCTTAATGGCCACCTTTGAAGGTGTTAAAATAATGTTGAACAATCATCGTTTCAGGAGGCATAAATTCACTATCCACGGAAACAATATGTCCTTTAACCATTAGATGTAGGTGTGTGTAAGTGTAGCTCTGATACTTCTTATAACAACATCCTATTATATTGAGGATACTGGATTTGTTATAAAATAAATGAATAAAAAGATTTTAGGGGGTTGGAGAAGAAAAATAAAACAAAAGGACTCAAGTGAAGACATTACCTTAAAATCGGGTAACTTTCTTTGGTTTGAGCTCAAAGGCTTCCTTGGGAAGACTGCTGACCAAAGTGAGGCTTCAATGAGTAAGAGAGGGATGTGGAGAGACAAAATGGGTAGGGTTTGGCCGAGCCAAAGGCTTTGGGTGTGTGGGTAAGGAGGTAGAGGTGGGGGCCTTTTATAAGAGGAGAGGAGGGGCACTCTTGGAATGTAAAGAAATGTTACTTTATTTGAAAATGATTTTCGGATTCAAAAGGACCCACATTGATATAATTCTAGGGTAAGGTGATAAGGGTTAGAAATCCACACATACAATAGGTTTTGGACATGTGTAGGTCATAGATTGCACATTATCATTTCATTTTATTTAAATCCTTTATTAATTAGGCAATCGCTGCATCATCATGATGTCATAAATAATTTAATAAATTTAATGTCTAAAAATTATAAAAAAATATCATGATGTAGGAAATCTTTTTATCTTCCTAATGAATATATATAGTCCAAAATATCATTTATTTAGACAAAATGAAAAATATTTTACTTAGGTGATACATTCTTTGTCACATTTAACATTCTTTAAAAATAAAAAGACAAAAAGTCACTTTCTCACAAAACTGATTCCATGGGGCCCCCAAGTTTGGCACAAGGCATCCCGTGGTCGGACATGAGACAACCAGTAGCCTTAGGACACATGTTTTGGTCTTTTTGTATTATTATTATATCATTTTATTATCCTTAACTACCTGATTACTCATTAATCAAGATAATTAAAGATAATTACCGTCGTTACTATTCAAAATGTCCAAAAACAAAAGAGTTTTGATTACATAATTTGGACCTTCTTATTACAAATATGTAATCAATTTTACAAAATTCCAAACACAGAAATTGCAATAATTTATTTAAAAATAATTCTTGTTGTCAAAACAAATAGCGGGTTTTTTTTTGAAACAATATCTATGAAAAGTTTGACATTAGTTTATGCCCAATTCCAAAGTGAAATTAATCCCAATGACCACCATTGGATTAAATGGTAAAAATATATTCTAATTTAACTTTAAAACCAATTCAAAAGATTATCTAATCATATAATTAAAGTAGATTAAAAATCAGTGTTGATGTAAAATACATTATTTTTCACTATTCATAAAAAAATGAACATTGTCAGAAAAATACCAAAAATTCACACAAAGTAAATTTTGATGTCCCAATCATAAAGAATAAGTTTATTTTGACAAAAATATCTTATAAAAATGTCAAAAGATAGATTTAAAAATGGTTTTCCATCAAAAGGCAGTAAAACAATCCTTTAAAAAATATTAGTGTATTCCTTGCTTAAGATTGGATTTATTTTCATTTTAAGCCTCTAAAACACTATCTAATTCATTAATAGACATAGATAAATATATATATTATTCATTACTTACTTGGGATGTTACATCCTTCCCCCCTTTAGAAAATTTCATCCCCGCAATTTATTTACATGTCCAATAAATGGGGGTACTTATACCTCATTTCATTTTCAGATTCCCATGTTGCCTCATCCATCATGTGGTTTTCCAAAAAAACATTTAACTCATTAATCACCTTATTTCGTAACACTTGCTCCCTGTGGTCAAGAATTTGGACTGGTTGTTCCCCATAATATAGGTTCTCTTCCAGCTGAACTACCTCTGGACTCAAAACATGAGATGGATCTGGCATATACTTTTTCAACATAAAAACGTGAAAAACATTTTGTACCTGAGATAAACTCGGAGTTAAAGCCACTCGGTATGCAACTGATCCAACTCTCTCCATAATTTCATATGGTCCAATGAACCTTGGACTCAACTTTCCTTTCTTACCAAATCGCATCATACTTTTCCATGGTGAGACTTTGAGAAAAACATGATCACCTACCTCAAAAGGAAGATCCTTCCTCCTGTTGTCCACATAACTCTTCTTCCTACTCTGAGCTGTTATCATGTGTTTCTGAATCAGCTGAACTTTTTCTACCATCTCTTCTACCAATTCTGGTCCCATCAACTTCCTTTCACCCACTTCATCTCAGAAAGCTGGAGTTCGACACCGCTTCCCATATAATTCCTGAAATGGTGTCATCTGTATACTGGAATGAAAAATGTTATTATATGAAAATTCAACCAAAGAAATATGTTGGTCCCAACTTCCCTGATAATCCATCGAATAAGCTCATAGAATATCCTCCAAGGTCTGAATTGTTCGTTCTGACTGCCCATCTGATTGAGGATGAAATGTTGTACTAAAATTTAATTCAGTACCCAACGACTTCTGAAGGCCTTTCCAAAAGTTAGAAGTGAACATGGGATCACGATCAGATACAATGGAGAGGGGAACTCCATGTAACCTGAATATCTATTTAAGATACAAACGGGAAAGTTGATCTAGGGAAAAATTATCTCGTATAGCAAGGAAATGAGCAGATTTAGTCAAGCGATCAACAATAACCCAGATTGCATTATTACCTCAAGATGTCTTCGGTAATCCCACAACAAAGTCCATGGATATATTCTCCCATTTCCACTCTGGCACTGGTAAAGGCTGAAGCATCCCTTTCGGTAACTGCCACTCTTCTTTAACCTGTTGACATGTCAAACACTTCACAGTAAAATCAGCAATATCTCTTTTCATTCCATCCCACCAGTAATACTCCCACAGATCTCTGTACATCTTAGTACTGCAAGGATGAACTGAAAACGGAGAACTATGAGCTTCACATAACAACTCTCTCTTCAACTGTGAATCACAAGGCACACACAATCTCTTCCAAAATCTCAAAACGCAATCATTATCAATGTTTAATTCAGGCAACTTACCCTTCTGAACCAACTCTACCGTTTTCTGCAACTCACTGTCTTGCTTCTGTGCTTGCTTGATTCTGTCTGATAGAGAAGATTTCACTGATACCTGAAACAAAACAGAAGACATTCCTGCACCAACAACTTCTATGGAAAATTTCGTCAAATCCTTAACCATAGGATCACGTTCCAAACACAACATTGCTAATGAAGCATTACTTTTTCGACTCAAAGCATCATCCACTTTATTTGCTTTTCCCGGATGGTAATGAATTCTACAATCATAATCCTTGATTAATTCTAGGCATCTCCTCTGTCTCATGTTCAACTTTATCTGAGTGAATATATACTTTAAACTTTTGTGATCAGTATATATTTCACACTTTACTCCAAACAAATGATGCCTCCAAATTCTTAAAGTGAAAACAACAGCATCTAATTCCAAATCATGTGTAAGGTAATTTACCTCATGAGTTTTCAACTGTTGTGAAGCATAAGCAATTACATGATCATTCTGCATTAGGACGTAACCAAGTCCTTTCAATGAAGAATCATTGTAGATAACAAACTCACCATTCCTGGAAGGTAGTTCCAAAACTGGAGCATTCACCAATCTTCTTTTCAAATCCTGAAAACAATCATCACATTCTTTTTTCCAGATAAACTTAACACCCTTCCGAGTTAGCTTAGTCATTGGACTAGATAACCGTGAAAAATTTCTAACAAACCTTCGGTAATAGCCTGCCAAACCAAGGAAACTACGAATCTCTGTTACATTTTTGGGTCTTGGCCATTCTTCAAAAACCTTTGTATTTGTAGGATCAACGGTTATCCCATCTTTAGAAACAATGTGACCAAGGAAAGAAATTTGTTGCAACCAAAACTCACACTTGCTGAATTTCCCATGCAATTTCTTTTATTTTAAGGTTTGCAAGATAACACTTAAATGTCTTTAATGCTCCTCTTTACTTTTAGAAAACACCAAAATATCATCAATTAAAACCACCACAAACTTATCCAAGAACTCATGGAAAATTCTATTCATTAAGTCCATGAATACAGTAGGTTAATTGGTTAGCCCAAAAGGCATTACTACAAATTCATAATGGCCATATCTTGTACGAAACACAGTTTTCGAAACATCTGCTTCCTTTACCTTCAGCTGATGGTACCCCGTTCTCTGGTCAATCTTTGAAAAAAACTAAGGTCCCTAAAGCTAATAAAACAAATCATTGATATGAGGCAAAGGATATTTGTTCTTAATAGTGATGTTATTCAAGGCTCTATAATCAATGAAAAGTCTCATAGAACCATCTTTATTTTTAACAAATAAAACAGGAGCACCCCATGGTGATGTGCTAGGTCAAATGAAACCTTTCTCTAATAAATCTTTCAATTTCTCCTTCAACTCTAAAAGTTTAATTTGATCCATTCGATAAGGGGGTTTTGAAATTGGCTTAGCATCAGGAACTAAGTCAACAATAAATTCAACTTCCCGATCTGGTATTATTCCAGGAAACTTATTAGGAAAAACATCAGGATACTCATTTACCACTAGCACATCATTAATCTGAACAGTTCCCTTGTTTTTAGCAATATGTGCAAGGTAACATTCATTTCCATCTTTTACAAGTTTCTCGGCCTCTTGATAAGTTATCAATAGTAAGGGTTCATTCTTGTACACAAACTAAAAGTCTTTCTGAAAATAAACTTTTTTAGATCTACAGTCAATCTTAGCATGGTAAATAGAGAGCCAATCCATACCCAGGATAACATCAAACTCTACTAGACGTAGAACAATAAGGTTTGCAATCAGGTTCTTTCCACAGATAAGGATAGGAAGAATCTTATAAATTATTTTTGCCTCAACATTTCCCCCAGGTGTTTTTAACACAAGTTCAGGAGTCATTTCTTGAGATGGTATTCCCATTTTACTAGAAAAGGTTTCAGAGATGAAATAATGTGTGGACCCCGAATCAAAAAACACACTGGCATAATCTGAAAAAACAAACAAAGTACCTGATACAACTTCATTTGATGGCCCGACATCTGCTGAAGTAGTTGCAAAGGATTTCACTACCCCTTTCTGCTTGTAGTCTAACTGCTTCCCATCACTCAAGCTCTTTGTCGGACACTCGTTTTCATAGTGACCCATCTCATTGCACTTAAAACATTTCAGTAACTGTAAATCAAATTTTAACATACCATCACCTTGATCTATTTTAGTGCAATCACGAGCCTTATTTCCCATCTTACCACATCAGTAGCACTTTGCAGAATTCATAAGACATTCCCCAGCATGCCTTTTACCACATTTATCACAAACTGGAAACATAGTTTTCTTACCATCATACTTTTTTGAAAATTCTTTCCTTTCTCTTGCCACCTCGGTATCTTCTTCTGTTGGTTGTTATAGAACACTTGATCATCGGCAAACTCCATTTCCACCTTCTCAGCACATCGAACAAGCTTTTCAAAACATTTAAACTCACGAGAAGCTAATTTCCTTCGATATTTTGGTTTTAATCATGAGTAAAAATGAATGATTTTACTATTAAGGTATCAGATAAAATTTGGAGCATACCTTGCCAAACGAGTGAACCTGTCTTCATAGGCAGCCATTGAGTCTTCCTCTTGCCTCAATTCCAAGAATTGTTTTTCCATCCTAAGTCGAACAGCCTTAGGAAAATACTTCTCAAGAAACATACCTTTGAATTCATCCCAGTCGAGAACATCAATCTCATCAGCGTCCCTGATATTTTTAACCATCGACCACCACTGATCTGCTTCACCCTCAAATGGTAAATAGCAAGACTAACCTTTTGATTGTCTGGACATCCCATGACATCGAAAATATTCTCCAGTGCTTTAATCCACCCTTCAGCTTGCACAAGGTCAGATGACCCTCTGAATGATGGGGGATGTTTCCACATGAAATGTTCTACCACTGACATGTTCCTCTGTGGTTGATCTAGATGATCTCATGCATGGATACCACCACCACTTATCGCTTGATTCAACTGCGCCATTACTGCAAAAAACTGTTCATTTCCAATTCCGACCATCTCAGGATGCTGATTCGGAAGGTTATTTCCTTCTGTATGCCTTCCTAGCACTACTTCCCTGTTTCCTCTGCGCAAACCCATTCTGAACAAACATGACTTAGATGAAGCAACATGGTAATCTTCAAATGCTATATCATTTCAAAAAATATTTTTGGATAATCATTTAATAGAACTCTAACTCCTAAAGTTATCTAAACCGACCTTTGATACCAAATATAAGGCCCTGGCCTTAAACATTACTTAATCTTGAGTTATTATAAGATTACACCTTGATGATATTTTCAGGTTTAGAGTTTTAGAGAATTAGAACATAAAACTTTCATTACATTCCACATTTAAACAAATTGGTTACGTAAAAGATAGTATTCATTTTTCACATCAATGGAAACATATTTAAAATAAAACTTGGATTCTTTCTTGACACTTCCTTGGCACTATCATCATATCATGTACCTTTCCCTTGACCTGTGAAAATCATTTCAAAAACTTGGGATGAGCATAAAAAGCTCAGTAAGGGATATAAAAATATGGAAAGGAAACATGGGTACATATATACATAAGAATGAAATCATACTTTACCCTTAAAACATAATCACTTTAACATACCTCATAAAATCATGAATAAATCATAGAAATCATAATACATAAAGGTAACTTGAGGCATTCATAAAATTCTTACGTTGGGAGTAACCCTCTTGGTTACGTTTGGAATACCCATCATAGTATATTCCCTAAATCTCTTCAGAGAAACCTTAACGTTTCACTCCTTCGCGTTACCCAATGCATTGGAGAGCTATATCGGGCTCACCCGCCCTTAGTTTATCATGGAACCACCCGTCTTCATAATAATTCCCAAGAACCATAAAATAATCGTATCACATAAAACATAAATAAAGGAAACATAACATTTCCACATTTCAATTACAAGATATCAATAAAACACATTGATATAATAAAAACATTATGAAAACCATTTTCAATACCAAAATAAAAGAAAAGTAAAACATGGTATTTATTTTTCTTTTAAAAAAAGGTATGGCTTGTAGAGGAAGCCGAAACTCAAATAATGGTCACGGCGGCGGAGAAGTCGTTGTCGCCGCATACGTACGACAAAAACATTCCCTTTTGTCGTTTAGTAAATGCTTCGTATAAAAAATATTCCCTTTGGATAAACGTAAAAGTCAAAGGGGTTTATACACTATATAAAAGAAGGTTGTGTATAAAACAAAATATGCCTCAATGAAAGAAGATTGAGACGAAGTCCCATACCTCGGGTCCGACTTGACTCGATCGTTCTTTAATGTCCTGAATAATAAACTTGAGTTAATTTCTACTTGCTTAATAACCTTTTTCGTGATCATTATTCCTTTTATATCACTTATTTCCATGTCATGAACACTATGTAATTATTTAAGTTAATAACGGTCGTTTTAACGATCATTGGTACTTGAGTCAAAAATAAACCCTTTATAATAACAAGTTGTTCATGTATCCATTATATCCAGAATTATAATCATGATGTATATATCATATATATCCAGTATATACATGCATTTATAATATTACATAATCATTTATATGTAAGAAATGAAATGCACCGTTCATGGAGACGGTAAGCCGTACGTACGCATGAACGCTACTTTTATTTCTATTTCGTATTTTATAGAATGGAATCATAATGATATAAAGGTATATTATAATCCCAGTATAATATCATATTTCCATCCTTTATACGTCCCACATAATTTATTTAACAAATCAAATCACTTTGAGGGGGTGGTAGTCCGCACTTCCTTAAATAAAGATATCGCGTTTACCCATAATGGGAACCATAAAGGTATGCCCAAAATGAAAAATACAGAAGATTAATGAAAAAATAAACATATTATATATAATATATAAATATAGTGACATCTTAATGGCCACCTTTGAAGTTGTTAAAAGAATGTTGAACAATCATCGTTTCGGGAGGCATAAATTCACCATCCACGGAAACAGTATGTCCTTTAACCATTAGATGTAGGTGTGTGTAAGTGTAGCTCGAATAATTCTTATAAAAACATCTAATTATATTTAAGATACTGGAGTTTTTATAAAAGAAATGAATAAAAAGTGTTTAGGGGGTTGGAGAAGCAAAATAAAACAAAAGGACTCAAGTGAAGACATTACCTTAAAATCGGGTAACTCCATTTGGTTTGAGCTCAAAGGCTTCCTTGGGAAGACTTCTTCCCAAAGTGAGGCTCCAATGAGTATGATATGGATGTGGAGAGACAAAATGGGAAGGGTTTGGCCGAGACAAAGGCTTTGGGAGTGTGGTTAAGGAGGTAGAGGTGGGGGACTTTTATAAGAGGAGAGGAGGGGCACTCTTGGAAAGTAAAGAAATGTTACTTTATTTGAAAATGATTTTCGGATTCAAAAGTTACCACATTGATATAATTAGACGTTATGGAGATAAGGGTTCGAAATCCACCCATCCAATAGGTTTTGGACATGTGTAGGTCATAGATTTCACATTATCATTTCATTTTATTTAAATCCTTTATTAATTAGGTAATCGCTGCATCATCATGATATCATAAATAATTTTATAAATTTAATTTCTAAAAATTATAAAAAAATATCATGATGTAGGAAATATATTTATATTTATAATGAATATTTATAGTCCAAAAGATAATTTATGTATACAAAATGAAAAATATTTTACTTAGGTGATACATTCTTTGTCACATTTAACATTCTTTAAAAATAAAAAGATAAAAAGTCACTTTCTCAAAAAATTGATTCCATGGGGCCCCCAAGTTTGGTACAAGGAATCCCATGGTTGGCCATGAGAAAAAAAGTAGCCTTAGGACACATGTTGTGGTCTTTTTGTATTATTATGATATCATTTTATTATCCTTAACTACCTGATTACTCATTAATCAAGATAATTAAAGATAATTACCGTCTTTACTATTCATAATGTCCAAAAACAAAAGAGTATTGATTACATATTTTGGACCCCATGATTCCAAATATTTAATCCATTTTACCAAATTCCAAACACATAAATTGCAATAATTGATTTAAAAATAACTCCCGTTGTCGAAACAAATAGCGGGTATTTTTTGAAACAATATCTATGAAAAGTTTGGCATTAGTTTATGCCCAATTCCAAAGTGAAATTATACCTAATGACCACCATTGGATTAAATGGTAAAAATGTATTCTAATTTAACATTAAAACCAATTCAAAAGATAATCTAATCATATAAATAAAGTATATTAAAAAGCAGTTTTGATGTAAAATACAGTATTTTTCACTATTCATAAAAAAATGAACATTGTCAGAAAAAATACCAAAAATTCACACAAAGTAACTTTTGATGTCCCAATCATAAAGAATAAGTTTATTTTGATAAACATAGCTTATAAAATTGTCAAAAGATAGATTTAAAAATGGTTTTCCATCAAAAGGCAGTAAAACAATCCTCTAAAAAATATTAGTGTATTCCATGCTTAAGATTGGATTTATTTTAATTTTAAGCCTCTAAAACACTATCTAATTCATTAATAGTCATAGATAAAAATATCTATTATTAATTACTTACTTGTGATGTTACATATATTCAAATTCCATGGAGGATATGAGGAACTAGTTATTTGTGGATATGCATATGCTAGTTTCCAAATAGATCAAGATGATTCGAAGTTGATGTTGAGATATATCTTCTACCTCAATGGAGATTTTTAGAAAAAAAAACTCAAAGAATGATGTGGTCGTATATTTTATAGTAGAGACATAGTATATTGTAGATTTTGATATAGCTAAAGAATTTTTTTGGATGTGAAACTTCAACAGAGTTCTTGGTGTAGTTCCTTGCATTAAAGAATCTATCATACTCTATTATGAAAATATTGTAGTGGTGGCTCCTACAAAGGATTCAAGGTCACATCTATAGATGAATCACATATTTTGGATGTATCATTTCTTTAGTGATTTTTCATAGAGTGGTAAAGTTATATTGGATAAAGTCTCCATAAAATATAGTGTGGTAGACCCCTTGACTAAAACCTTAAGACAATAGAAACATGAACTTCATGTAATGTTTATCAAACTGAAACTTGTTGTTAGTTGGCCATGCTAGAGTCTATTGGGGTTTCTTTTTAAGAACCAACTATTTCAAATGTGTATTACATGTTTATTGAAAGAATTTAATATCAATTAAACATATTTTTACATATTTTTTATTATTTAGACTTACTTTAATGAAATAATGTCCAAGAGTATATTTTGTATTAAAAAGGGAATAGAAATTCTCCACTAAGATGAGAACCTTGAAATTCCCTGATTATATTCTTACATATAGTTCTATGATTGGATAAAATTATATAATGGTAAATATAGTATATTAATTTTCATGTCTGATTACTCATCAATAGATGAGACCTCTTCTCATGAAATTCATACATAGTAATCTCCAAGATGGGAGATTATGAGAAAATACCCTCTAGTAAGAAGTATGTATGTTTATATATCATTAGATATTCCTATCTTTGAGTTTGTATAAAATTCCTTAGACTTCAATATTATTATTAATGCATGACATGACTCATTAGTGTATATTTACTAACTAAAAACATGACACTATATGTTTTTGGGAAGTAGTTTATGTTTTTTGTGTCATGAATGACATGTTATTAATGAATGAATGGATGAAGTATTTTTCAGTTCAATAGTTATGGAAGTTGATATCTCATCCCTCTGATTTAAATAGAGATATCATATTAAATTCCATGGACATGGTGTATCGGTGATTTTATTTTAGATAGTCAATTAAATACATATCAATCATATATTTTTATCGCTTGGGTGTGCAACCCGCTTGATGAGATATTGTGAAAAAATGTATTTTATTACGGAGTGAGTGATTGTATATAGTTATCTATATTGCGACATTAAATTATTTCTCTTGTATTCCTTGTCCAATTTATAGACATTAATCTTGGACTATAGGATAGCCTACCTAATTCCAATGAGAATGAAGCATATAATTTCACACATTAGGTGTTTCAATTAGTCCTAATTAAATTCTATTTAAATTTAATTACTGGAATAAATATTAATCTCAAGACCAAGGATTAGTTTTATTTAAGAATTAATGATTTCGTAAATTATAAAAATATTTATTCACAAGGTAATAATTATGTTATGTAGACATATAATATTTATTTTATTATTTATTAAATTAATAAATATTTTAGTCATTTGGATATTCAATATGTAAGACCCTGGTTTTTTCGTTGAGGTATGAATTTTCTTAATTTTGATTTAAATCCTTGGTTTTGACATAATGTGAGCCCCTAATGAGAACACAGAATTTTCAGGGGTGTCTGAAGGATTTTTCAAAGCCCAAATCCCCGATTTTTTGAAAAATAAGCAAGGTTTCATGGTTATTAGAAACTATACAACCCTGGATACACCACTAATACTAACTATGCAGGGAATTTTCAAGGGAAATAGGAGGCCACACTATTTGAGGACACTATACAGGCAGATCCGTAAACTCATGCAGGAGAACCAATAATTTTTAGCATGGGTTAAAAACATGGTTAGTGCATAGTTTTTCTAACCAGTACTACTATAAAATCAGCCATTAATAGCACTAAATATTTCCTTTATCAGTTATAGAAAACTAATGACAACTAGAGCGAGATTAAAAGCATGAGGCTTTTATCAGTTCTTGTAAAATCACTAATAAAGGGGCATACTATAGTGTATTGTTACATTAGACTACAGAGCAAGTCTAGTGTGATGTAACAGAACACTAAAACACAAAAAACGCCACAAAATCAAAACAAATCAAGTACAAATACATAATTAAAATGAAGAGAATATAATCTAGGCTCGTTTTCTCAGTTTTGGAGATGTGATGAGTGTTTTAAACTAAAATGATAATTATATATTGAATAAAAACATCAAGTCATCCTAGTCACACTATGCATTGGATTGACGTTTGCCTTATTTTTACACATATCAAACAACTTATGGATTTATTTCCTAAAGTATCAAAACAATCCAATTGTGTTAGCTCAATTTTGAGTACATCACTTGTCGTTTTTACTAAAATGTCATTTTTAACAATAAACTCTCACTTTCACTAAAAATGGTCACATAATTTGTTGGTTTTAAGTGATACTAATTCCTACACATAAAAAATGACTTATTAATCGTTTCCCTAAATTATAAATACAATCCAAGCATGTTTTCTTAGTTTTTCGGTGAGTAAAACTTTTTGAACTAAAATGTTGATTTTAAACTAATAACGCACACATGGAGTCATACCAAAAACATAATGTATCTGATTTAGGTGTATTTGATTCATATAGGTCAAAAATGACTTATGGATTATTTTCCAAAAGTATAAAAATAATCCAAATGTGTTTTATCAGTTTTGAGTAGGTGGGATTTTCTTTTTACTAAAATTGATGTCAATTTGAAATAAAAAGATACACATGGAATCATATTGGTCTCACCGTGTGTCTGATTAACGTGAAAATAGTTCTTACATGTCCCAAATGTCTTATTTATCATTTTCCTAAAGTATAAAAACAATCCAAACGTGTTTACTCAGTTTTTAGTATGTCACTTTTATTTTTTACTAAAATTTCATTCTAAACTGGAAACATGCACTTTGACTCATACCGATCACACCATATATCAGTTTGATATGAGATTTATTCCCATACATCAAAAATGACGTGTAAATCAAATTTATTAAATTATCAATAAAATCCAAGAGTGTCTTCTCAGTTTTCAATGAGATTTTAAACAGATAAAGAACACATTGAGTCATTTTGGGGACATCATGTATCAGATTAATATGTGGACGGTTCTTAGATGTCAAAAATGACTTATTAATCCTTTACAAATAGTATCAAAACAATATGAATGTGTTTTCTTGGTTTTGAGTAGGTATGTTTTCCTTTTTTCTAAAATTGATGTCAATTTTAAAGAAAAAGACACACTTGGAGTCATATTGGTCATAGCATGCATCAGATTGAGGTGAAGATAAATCTAACATGTCTCAAATTTCATATAGATCATTTTTATAAAGTATAAAAACAATACAACTGTGTTTACTTAGTCTTGATTATGTCACTTTTCTTTTTTACAAAAATGTAATTTCCAATTGGAAACACGTACTTTGACTCATACCGATCACATCGTGTATCAGTTTAACCTGAGACCAATTTCTACATGACAAAAATGGCTTATGAATCAATTTCATAAATTTTCATGAAAATCTAAGTGTGTTTGTTCAGTTTTCAATGAGTGACATATTTTTAACTAAAATAATGATTTTAAACTGATAACGGACACATTGAGTCATACCGAGCAAAGTGTGATTCATATTGAGATGTGGCTAATTTATAAATGAAAAAAATAACTTATAGGTAATGTTTGTAGATTATAAAAATAATATTAATGTGTTTTATCAGTTTGAGTAGGTCAGTTTTCCATTTTATTAAAATTTTAGTCAATTTTAAATAAAAAGACACACTTGGAGTCATATCAGTCACACTGTACATCAGATTGAGGTGAGGCAAATTCCTACACATCCCAAATGAGATATGGATCATTTTCATAGAGTATCAAACCAATATTATTGTGTTTTATTGGATTTGAGTAGGTTATATTTCATTTTTATTAAATTAGATTTCATTTTTAAATACAAGATGCACTGAGGGTCATACCGGTCTCACCGTGTATAAGATTGAGGTATTTATAATTCATAAACATATCAAATAAAATATTGATCATTTTCTTAAAGTATCAACAGAATCGAATGAATTATTTTCTTTTGAGTATGTAACTTGTTTTTTTACTAAAATTTCATTTTAAACTAGAAACATGCACTTTGACCTATACTGATCACATCATGTATCTGTTTGATGTGAGACCGATTCTTACACATCAAATATGACTTGTGAATAAATTTACTAAATTATCAAGAAAATATGAGCATGTTTTCATTGTTTTTATTGAGATACATTTTTTTACTAGTCTATCTATTTTAAACTAATAACAGACACATTGAGTCATAGTGTTCACATAATGTGTCAAATTGAGGTGTCGTTGATTCATACTCATTACAAATAACATATAGACCATTTCCCTATAGTATAAGAATAATCGAACTATGTTTTATTGTTGTTGAGTAGGTCAGTTGTCCTATTTACAAAAATTCATATCAATTTAAAATAAAAAATAATCACTTTGAGTCAGACCTATCACACCATGTGTTGGATTTAGGTGTGGTTGATTCTAACAAGACCTAAAGTCTCAAAAAATCCTAACTTCTCATGTAACCATGTTTTCATTTTCTTTCTATGTCTAACTCTCAACACTAAATATTTAATATATGTTCTTAGCATATTTTTTTCTCATTATTGAAAATAAGAAGAGAAGAAGAAACATGTTTACTAATTATATCACAAGAAGTCACCAAAATGAGCACATGACCTTCCTCTAATCTCCTGGATTTCAACAATGAGAAAATCCTTTCAGCTAACAAAATTGAAACAATATGCATTTCTGGAATTTCCCCAAGAAAGGAAATGAATATGTAAAACATGGTTAGATTGGAGAAATAATCATTTTATCTCTTTTATGTCTTATTTTAGATAGTTGAAACCAAAATATAAATTCAAAAAATATTTGTGAAAAAAACTAAATAATTATTACATAAAAATGATAAGGAAATTAACTTTAGATAAATATTATATGAGTAACAATGAAAATAAATAAATTAAATATATATATGAAACAATAAATTAATTCTATGGATAATGATTTTACTATGAAAATGTTGTTGACCCCTCGGATATACTAACGATAAAACAACAATGATGATACAAAAATGAAAATACGTCTCTCTAAATAATTAATCAATGAGTAAGGATGATGAAGATAAAATAAGATATAAATATTTGAATCATCCAAGAGAAAGTAAATATATCCTATTGGGTTCATAAAATATTCATTTTTATAATAAATAGATATATAAATATAAGATATTCATTATCAAAGGTGAATGCCTCTAATTTTTTGGAATTATAGGGATGGTAATCAGATATTCCAAAGGGTGGAACCAAAAGTAAATGTTAAAGAATGATATGTTTTTAGATGGATTAATGTAAAACCTACATAGAGATCATTAGATGAGTGATGAAAGAAATGAAGTGGTTTTTAAAAAGTATTAATGAGTTGGTTATCATTTCAAATAAGGATATATTTTCATCAACCGTATGAAATATAAGAATAGAGGAAATCATAGAATAAAATTCCATTTGTTATTATAAAGTTTCTGTGGAGACTCAAAGGAGTAAGACTATACAAAAAAACCTCAGTTTTCCCTAGTATAGCCTAAATAATTTTTAGATGCTAAAAAGGATGCTAATTGGATAAAATATATTCAAAAGGGGCTTTATATGAATACGAAAAATGTGACATGAGGTGATTTATCCGAACCAGAACAATGAAGGCTTCTTATGGATCAATATGTTACATATATTGTTAAAAAACAGTCCATTAGTATAAAAATACACTAGTTTTTTAGCGAATTTTTTTCCCTAATTCTATAAAACTCTTAACATAAAAGTTCATTATAGTGTACTATAACGAAACATTTTTTATGTCATGTAATTGAGATGGTCACATTTATGGGACATCATATAACCACAAGAAGGACATAAAAATTTATTTAAGTTTTTGTTAGTAAACTGCAAAATTAAATATAATTAACAATACATAGTGAACATAACATGTCATTAAATTATTAAATCTAAAAAATCAATGTTGACTTGATATGGGATTCTAAAGGTGTAATGATTTTATCCATGAAAAATAATTTTCATTTCAACAAAATAAAATCAATTTAAAACTTATTTATTAAATTTATATCAATCAATTTTAATACTTTATTTTATCAAAATTAGATAAATCTAGTGGTATAATATTTATTCTTTATTGATTAAAAATTTTCTATAAAATTTAAATAATAGAAAACATTACTCAAAAAATAAGTTACATTTTAAAGAAAATATAAAATTTAGAAAAAAATTGATCAAACCTAAATAATTGAGAAAAATAAATTCTATCAACAATATAATCTTCTTATGCCCCACATAATGAAATGGTTTTTTGTTTCTTAAAACACCATGATGTGGAGGTTTTTCCTAGAAAATTAATCATTCCAATTATTTATTTTCTATCAATATTTCAACAACCAAAATAAAAATATCTATTACATTTTATCTCAGAATCAAATTTTTCTGTATAATATAGTCCAAGCATTATAGAACCTTAAACCAATTTTATTTTTCTTTTTATATAATTTAATTAATATTATTTAAATTCCAATCAAAATATTTCAAAAATAAAAACTAAAAAGTGTATATTTTTTCATGAAGTATTCAAATAAAATAGACAAAAATTAAACATATATAATGTTTTTTCTCATCTGATTTTATAGATTTATCAGAATCATTTCATTGTTATATTTCCTAAGTGACCCCTAAATCTATCCCAATCCTTATAAAATATTTCATGATCATCCTAAATAAATCCATTAATTTTATACCATATTTAATTGCTCATTATACTTGGAAACAATTAATGAAAAATCATTATATTGTTGTTCCCCTATGTCAGATATTTCATCATCTATTTTTTTGAAATGAAATCTTGAACTACCTTTCAAATAAAAGGGGATACCCCTATATTTCAGTTCCTCCTCAATCAACACTCTCAGTTTCAATCGATGCACAACATAATATAATACCCCAATGATGTCAGATATTTCATCATCCTATTGATTTACAATGTTATATTCAAAACCAATGAAAACATCAACCACTATGTGGATGAATATTTTAAATTTTAATAATTGAAAAGAGGTACATGTCATGGAATATAGTTATTGGGAGCCTATTATACCTCACAAGGACATGACCCAACATTGGGTTTGACATATTTCAAGTCTCATTGTATCAATGTTGTCCTAAGGAGACCCACATCATATTGGGGATTATGATACTTCAATATATCTAAAGAACAATTAATTTTGGGTTGTTTTATTATAGGATGGTGAAACTAGACTTTTTGGGATACACAGATGTGGGATGAGAAGGTTTAGTGAATAACTAATGGAAATTAGAGATATTGAATAACTATGATTTCATTCAAGATATGGTATCATTCAACATTTCAATCACTCAAGACGTGGATTCGAGCCTTGGAATAGTAGGAGTCTTAATTCTATCCTAGATTCGAGCTTGGATTCAAAAACAAGTAGTGTCCTCAGCAGGTTTCTTCTGCAGAGAGCTTCGGATATTGTGAACTAGTTCGTGATGGTTTAGGTTCTTAAAATAGATTGAGACACTTTTATCAGCACCTCAAAAAAATTCTGATAAAGATACCTTTTATAAGCGCTATGTTAATAAGCACTGATAAAATGAATATTTATCAGCACTTTTTTTAGCACTAATAAAGATATAGATTTATTAGCACTAAAAATGAACTGATAAAATCAATCTTTATTAGTGCTAATGTTTTAGCACTGAAAATACTTATAATACTTTTTAAAAAAACAATACTTTTTCAAAAAAGTATAATTATTATATATAATTACAATAAATATAATAATAATTTTTATAAAATAATGATTTTATAATTATTGGAATATATAATTATTTATTTATAACTATATAGAAACTTTTTTTAAAAATAATATTTATATCCTTATATATATTTATATAATTATATATATATAGTAAATATATTCACTATTTAATAAATTTTAATAAAATTTCATAATTATTTATTAATAATTATATAAATACTTTAAAAAAAATATTGTTTATGTATTTATAATTACAAATGTACAAAAACAATAAATATACATTTATAAATAAATTTATTTATAAATATATTTTAAAAAATATATTTTTAACATTAGTAATGAATATTTAATCTTAAGTTCATCCACGTTAAAAATGAGTAAAATTGATTAATTAAAAATGAGTACAATATATTGAAAATTTCGATAATATTGATTAATATAAATCATTAAAAAATGGATATATATTTAAATAAATATGAATACATATTGAAAATATTAAAATATAGTAAATAAATATATAAAAAATAATTAATATATATTGACTAAATTTCAAAAAGAAAATATTTGTATGTCTGCATTTGTATATAAAAATTCAGTAATTACATATATGTGAAATCAATATAATAAATTTGATCTATGTTATAAGTTGAAAAAATTGACATTCTATTATGTCTATTACCCGATACAATTAATTTGTATTTTTAATTCATATTTTTATTTAATTATGAACCATTTTTTCCTAGATACGTTAATATTTAATGTAAATAATAAATAATATTTTGTATTATATAAATCATATTTATATACATTAATATATATCTATATATTTAATATATACTATTTATTAATATTATTAATAATCATATAACTAATAAAATGTTTAATATGTTTCTCAGTTCACTTAATTTTCATTTCAATTTTTGTAATTTACATTTTCCATATATCTATATATTTAATATATACTATTTATTAGTATTCATAATTTATATATAGTTAAATAAATTTATTAATTTTTATCAATAATTAATTAAATAATTAAATTTGTAATATTATTTTTATTAAACCTATTTTTAATTTTTTATTTATTTAATTATTTCATTTTATTTTATTTATTTGGATATTTATCAGTGCTAAAAAACACTGATAAAGGATTCCTTTATGAGTGCTAAAAATATAGCACTGATAAAGGGTACCCTTTATCAATGATAAAAAATAAAGCATTGAGAAAGGTTACCCTATTTCAGTGCTAGAAATAAATACTAATAAATGGTACCATTTATTAGCACTAAAAATAAAATACTGATAAAGCGTCACTTTATCAGTGCTGAAAAAGAAGTAATAAAGGGTTAAATTTATTAGTGATTTTTTCAATGCTGATAAAGATGTCATTTATCAGTTTTTTTCTAGCACATATAAATACTTGAACTGTTAAATGCATGTTTTTTAGAAGTGCATGTTCCATGATCATGTGATGGGTGACAAGGTATAGAGGCATAGTTCACTTTTTCACATTGTTTTCCAAACCATGTTCATGAGCCATGCAGGTTCCCTATTGAGGCAGTGAGGGGTGAATGGTTGGTGTACAGTTTGTAAAACTATGTGCCCAAACCATAAAAACTAGTTTTTCTATATAAAATGACCAAATTTCACTTAAAAGTTTTTAAAACCTAAAACTAATTTCAACTCCCTTCATTACAGTGGACAAAGGGGGTTAATTTCCTCCCGTGAAGAGCTCATAATCTAGGTTTCACTCCCAATTCGTCATATGAACTCATATTCAAGCACAATATGTCTTATTGGATTAGCATCAATGATTTCTTCATTAATTTTATGTTGTTCTTCATTTGTCTTTGTATCAACATAGTTCTTTTAGTGTAAGCTAATATGCCCTATTTCTAGATCATTCTTCCATTCTTTTTTTTCTTCTGATCTGCTACATGTTAGGAGTTAATACTAGCTGAGTGTTATATCACAGGTAAAAGGTAGGTGGTCTATACATTTCCCTCAATATTTTGTGTTTTATATTCCCAGTTTTCATTGTGCCACACATTGGGATTTCCAACATTGCCACTAAAATTAAATGAATGTCTTGATTTTTTTGAGACCTATTAGGCTTCCCAATAGTACCGTTATACAGTTTGAGGTCATTCTCATCAACCCATTCCACCTTCAATGTATATTTTTGTATATGACCCATGACACACCACATAGTTGGGTTTGGGTGATCTCTCCATTTTTATTGGTAGCCTTAATTGATTGAATGATAATTGAATGAATTAATATAAGAAAGTACATGTCTGCTTTACATGTGATTACATGAAATGGTAAATGTGGAATGAATTGGTTAAATGGGTTTGAATGGTAAATGATGAATGATTTGGATGAACTCATGGATTATTTATGATTATTAAATGAGATGAAAATTGATGAATGATTTGATTATGTTAGTATATTTTGTGGAAATTTGTACACCTCAAATCCTAAGTCTATAGGAATCCATAGACATGTATACTCCATGGATGTTAAAAATTATAGAATATGTCGTGGACATTTCTACTCCTTGGATCCTAATTTAATTGGATGCCATGGACATTTCTTCTCCAAGGATCTATATTGATTATGTTAGTGGATTCCTTGGACATTTATACTCCTTGGATCCAAATTATATAGGATTTTAAGGAAATATCTACCCCTTGGATATGGATTACATGGAATTCCTTGGATGATCTTCTTGAATTCCACCAAAGTCATTACCATGTTTCATAGAGATTATCCAAGGGATTGATGAGGATTCCTTAGTCATTTATACCTTGGATCTGGACCATCCAGTCCTGACACTTGATTATACACCATAGGTCATTGTGGTTTATTTATCATGTTTACATATATCCCCGGTATGGGTATCTAATTTCAGTTGTTTGACTGGATAGTATCACACCTGTTTATTTATGCATTATAAATAACATGTGATTACAGCTACTTGATTATTTCTCATAGGGAGCCATGTTTAGATATACAGGATCACATATTATTTTGAAAAATTACTTTTATTACTATTATACCTATGATATACTATAAACTAATTAATTATTTATATAAAAACTAGATATGTTATAGACATCATGGGTGGTACCCTACTAAGTGTTATCTCACACCGTGTTTGGGATATTGTTGGGTACCTAGACAGAGTCCATGTATGTTGATAGAGACTATGTAATGTTCCCACATTATTATGCTTGATTTGATTTTTTCGTAAAAGAATTAGATACTAAAAACTATATTTATCTAGTGTTATGTTTTTAACAGTGATTGCTAAAAGAGCTGTTAAAAAACCCCTTTATCAGTGCTAGAAAAAGAATTGTTAAAGGGGTCTTTAATGATGTTTTTTAGCACAGTTAAATGGGGACCCTTATCAGTGATTTTTAAAAAGTTCTGATAAAGGACCTCCCTTTATCAGTTCTAGAAAATGTTCTGATAAAATGTGCATCTATCTGCACTTCTAAAAAAGAACTAATAAAGGGGGTTCTTTATCAATGCTTCTAAAAACGTGTTGATAAAAGGGTGGTCTTTATAATCACTTTTTTAGTAGTGATAATAAATACTCCTTACCCTTTATCATCTATTTTTTACTATCACTGATAAAGTTATATTTCCAAAAAAAACTGTATTTCATTAATAGACACCCGTTGGAGATGTTATGCCCGTTTGGAGGTATTCTGGGCCTTTTTTGGCCTTAATAGAGGTTATAGAGGATTATCATGGGTCACTGAGGTGTACATATCATTTAAAGCTTATATTTTATATGTGGAAGAGTTAAAATTTATACTTAGTTCATAAGTTCTAGTTTTTAATGTAAAACCCCTTAAAACGCCGAAAACCCCAAAAAACTCTAAAAACCATAAAAATATCATAACTTTCAATATGGGAGTCCATTTTAGATCCAAAACATGTCAAATTGAAGCTTATTAAATGATATAAAACCAAATTATATTTAAATCATGTGATAATCAAAGGAATAAAATATATTATAGTTTGAAAAATGTCATAAATCGAACTCGAACATCAAACGGCCATAACTTTTGATTCGGGTGTCCTTTTGGGCTCTACCACATATCAAATCGAATCTTGAAACCAGATATATTACACAAAGGGTCTTGTGCTAAGGTAGAAGAGATATTTATGATAATAATACCTCTAAAAAGGCCCAAAACGCCTTTTGAACATAGTTTTTTTTCACCGACCCGGAATTCATAAAATTCAAACAGCTATAACTTCCGATCTGGGTGTCTGTTCACACTATACCTCATATCATATTGAATGTCATTCAATGATATATTATTTAACAAGTATTGGATCGGAAACGGACTCCTAGATCAAAATTTATGTTCATTTCATGGTTTTTAGGGGTTTTAGGGTTTCCAGAGTTTCTTAATGTTTTTAGGTGTTTTAAGGGTTTTGGAGTTAATATCCATTTTAAAATATATATATATATATATATATTTAGAAATATATATATAAATATATATAAACGTATATATAAATATATAAATATATGGATAAAAAAATATAATTAAATATATATAGATATATATAGATATATCATAAATTTTAAAACAAAATAGTATTGGAGAGTGGAAATCGTGTTGGTGTATAAGCTGGAGGTCTCAAGTTTGAACATCTCTAGAGGCAGTGGTGCAAGCTGGTGGTGGGATTATATAAAGAACTAATAAAGGGGGTGGGGACGCACTGATAAGGGGGGTTTAATGTGAAAAAAATATAACCCTTATCGGTGGGGCCTTTATTAGCACTAAAAAATGTTGTTAAAGGCATCTTTTGAAAGTTATAAAAAAAATAACTGATAAAGGGGGCCTTTAATAGTGCTAAAAAGGTGCTGACAAAGGGGGCCTTTATCAGTTCTTTTTACGAGTTCTGTTAAATACAACCTCTAATATCTCCTATATTATCAGCACTCCTACAATCCTGATAAAGCCCTATTACTAGCTCTATTAAAGGCCCGATTTACATTAGTGAGGGGATCACATGATTTATCTATGCTCATGATGCTAGCTGGAGATAGTTGATTTTGGCCATTTTGTACTTTTGATACATGTATTGTATTGTATGTATGTTTCCATGGATTTCCTACAATTTTTTATAGAGACATGACATAGTAATCGTGTTATATATGAAATAAATTTTGGTACTAATTATTTTTAATTTAATTTGGATATATCCTCTATCATTGATTTATATTATGTTTACGTTGATTTTTCACTTTTGATACCATTATGTTACTCTGATCATGAGTGTATAGTCTCCCTATTGTACCACCTTAGACCCTCTATGATAGTCGAAATCCATTAACATATGGGAGGCGTGCTTAAGGCCATTTGACCCATTGGCTTAGGGAAATGTTTATTAACTCTTAGGCCTGGGAATTACAAAGGGTATCAAAGAAGTTTTCTTTTCATGACTTGCTATATCAAGAAAATGGATAGGAGAATAAGAAATGTTGTAATTTTTTAATGAGATTTCCTTGGGAGTAGCTATCCAATGTATAGGAAAAAAAGCCAAATTTCATATTATAGGACATGTTTTTCAAGATTTTTCCTATTATAGATGATTTTATTCCACTATTGGGGGACACAATTGATGTTGTATGTTCCTTATGATTATGGATTTTACCATTTCCTGATGAGATGAGGGAATATCATTACATGCATCATTTTATGAACCTTATAGGATTAACATGCCATGCATATTTTATTCCATCTAGGATGAATTACATGACTAAAAGAAATTTATTGTGTGTGATTTGTATAATATAATTGTTATTGGCTAATTATTCTTTCCAGAAATTAAGAAAAACATAATTGAGACTTTGAGTTCCTACCGTAACCTAAATATTTTCTTCATGTATATGCTATAGAAGACACCATAAGTAGTCAATTATAGAATTTTGAGTCATGGAAAATTGGTTGAATGTACTGGAATGTGTTATTTTTTAAATTAATTATATGCCACGCTATGATTTCTAAGGTGTATGGGTCCTTTTAGTTTGGAATTGGTGATTCATTTGGTTTATCCATTTAATTATAATTTTATGGTTAATTAATTTAAATGAAAATTGAATTTTTGAAATACAGAACATGACCTTGACCTGGCTATATAGTGCTTGTTAGGTTGTGTATCTGGTTCTTTTTTATGGTGTCTTCAATTACCCAGTCCTATATTTATTTTCTAGAAGATAGGTGGGGATTGTTTATATGAATTATTCAATTTTCCATATGCTTTGATCTATGACTCGGTCACTACTTGAGTTCTTTTCTAAGATCTATGTTTGGAATTTTTAGAGACATTCAACCATGATAGCTTCCAGTCATGTGCTAGGAGCGGGCGAAAACCATTATCTAGAGGTGGAGGGACCAAGGATACCATTGGAGCCTCCAATAGTTCCTATTGAAGCACCTATAAATGTATCATACATAGTTGTTGATTCCAAGTTCTTTGACGGTGTTCTACTCTTTATGTAAACATTTCATGGGGCCTTGTATCCTTCCACAATTATAGCAGAGCTGATGAATGTGTTCTAGAAAAAACATCATCCAAAATTTTTAAGGTATCATGGTCTATAGGTTTCTAATATATATATTGATAATATATTTTCTATTTTCATGTATCTATAATCACCTACTGATAGGAGAGTCAAGATAGTGATATACATGCTTCAAGGAGCATCTAATCGATCATTGGATTTTTGAACCAGGATGATATTCTTTGGGATATGGTTTAGAGGTACATCTAATCTAGTTTTTAGTGTTACTTATTTCTTGATGCACTAATATCTGAAAGGTTCAATTATTTTATGCATTTACAGTAGGTATATATGACAGTTATGGGTTATTCATAACACTTCATAGATCGTCATCATTTTTCACCAATTTATCTTGTGGATGAGCCAATGAGGGTGACATATTTCAAGGAATGTCTCATGCATGCCATTAGATCATATGTAAATTTGTTTCTGTTAATTACTATATCTAATATAGTGAAATTGGTGGTTATTACTAAACAAAACCTGAAGGGATATGGTGGCGTACAGTAGGGAAGTTTGGTCCATCGACCTGGTGGTTTCTTGATAGGTGGAATGAAACATTGTTTTAAGTCCTCTTATGAGGGTAATACCAGCTGGAGATTGATTTCTAGTAGTTATTTCTTCTATAATTAGTGTGGGATATGAGTAAATATGAGGGTTAAATGCGATAGAGACCCATTTGAGTGTTTATTATATGGAAGGATTGTCCATGTAAATCAATTCTACAAGACCATCCCTCTAGTAGTCAGTGGAAGGGGATTGACTCTAACTCCAGATTTAGAAGTATGACTCATAGATCTATGTATGGATAAGATATGGGGTAGTACAAGTTGTTCAGGCCGATGTGGTGTTCATTTCTGAGGCATCTAGGAACCATTTTTACTGCAACAACAGACTGTGCTTGATCTGGGTAGCTGGTTATTTTACAAGGCTATGGTTCTGGCCAGATATATTATGTACATCTGACACTTGAGGAGTAGAGAAGTAGGATGCATATGGTGATATGTATGGTTCTAGTAACCTCAACTCTAGTATGATATCTTTTTTATATAGGTGCATCTCTTTCTTCCATATCTAAAAATGTTGTGGAGATCCTTAGATTTTGTTCGGGTTTTTTAGGGTGTTATGACACTCGATACTCTATTGTGTATCATAACAGAGGGTGTACGCTAGTTCAGGGAGATCCCCCTTTATATTAGTGGGTGCCACATCATACTGGATCTTCTTTTCCTCAATATTATAGGTCTTGACATCATGCTTTGGATAGACTAGCTAGTGATAAAAACCATGTAGATTTTTATCTTTGGATGGTGACCTCTACATCACCATAGGGAGAATTATTTATTCACAATAGTTAAAGGGGTGTCAAAGAATGTAGATATAGTTCCAAGAATCATGGGATGAGTGGGATGATATACCATATTAATAGTTTCTATCTGGATGATTAGGGAGAGCATCATGAATATTTCCCCCCAATGGTTGATCATTTCAAGAATGTTTTCCGAAACAACCATTATAGTTTACATCCTAAGAGAGTGGTATATTTATCCATTTATCTAGTTCCAGGAGCTTAACCAATATCCATTACTCTATAAATAATGGATACTAGTTACTTTCAGGAGCTGAGGTGGCGGCTAGGGGACTTTGAGGCAAGAAGGTTTATATGACCTAGTACATCTCTATGGGGGTTTTCTAGCCCTTTTTTCAAAAAAAGGTAAATGTAACCCTTGGTATATATGTGGATTACTGAGAATTTAACCACTTGATAGTCACGAAATGGTATCCTTTTCTGATGAGAGATAATCTCTTTAATGATCTCTGACGAGAATAGGTTTTATTGATGATTTATTTGAGGTCAGGTTATCACTATGTACATGTTCGACCTACAGACATACCTCATACAACATTCCATAGAAGGTATGATGTATATGAGTATATGGTTATTCCATTCAGTCTCATGAATGTACCAATAGTTTTCATGGAACCAATGAACTAAGTTTTCCATCCATATCTATATTTTTTTTGTGGTATTCATGGTAGATATTGTGGTGTATTCTCACAATCGATATGACAATTCCAATGATCTTTGAATCATTAAGGATACACTAAGAGAGCATAATTTATATTCTAATCAAAAAAATTGACACTTTTATATGAATAAGAATCACTTCATGGGTAATATTATCTCAAATATAGGGGTATCGGTAGATATAGAGAAGGTGAGAGTTGTAGTTTCCTAGGAGAAACCCAAGAACATCATTTACATATGGAGTTTCCTGGGGCTAGCTGGTCATTACATGAGTTTCATACAATAATTATCATGCTTAAAAGACCCTATTATTTGGTTTACTAAGTTGGGTGTGAAGTTCTCATGATCATATACCTATGATATTTCCTTTCAGGAGCTAAAAGGAAGATTGACTTCAGTTTCAGTCTGGATTCGTCCAGATCCAGGCAAGATCTACACAGTGTATTGTGATGCATAGAGTATTGATAAATGAGCAGTTTTGATGTGGGAGGAATGATTCGGGGAATATGGGTCTCATAATTTGATTTCACATGAGAGGAACTACCATATGAATGATCTCAATTTAGCTATTCTTGTTCACTCCTTGGGTTTTTTGAGGAATTATTTACATAGAGAGAATTTTGTAGAATATATAAACCACAAAAGCCTCAAGTACATATTTACATAGTGTGACATGAACCCTAGGGGAAAAGTTGGGATAAATAACTAACATATTTTTAAATAAAAATTTATATATTCTCAGAGAGCACAATGTTTTTGTCGATGTACTAAGTAGGAGGACTTGGATATAGGCAGCTCAGGAAGTTAGTAGAAAGTGGTATATCATGGCATTATTCTCAGATAGTCACTTAGAGTTTCTTGATGTTTAGGGAACACTTTTATCACATCTTTATCCATGACATACACCCCTCTAGATAGAGTGATGATGAGATAGTTATCATAATATAAGGTTCTAGTCCTATGGGAGACTATAGCTTGTGAGGACTCACCTCCTAGTTTGATTTTCAGTGAGTATGAAATTATATGTGTCCATGGTCATGTTTGGGTTCTAGTAGACATATGTGAGGAGATTATGTGTTAGTTACATGCCTAATCTTGGGAATTACATCTTGAAGTTACCAAGATGTATCATGACATGCGTCGTCAGTACTGGTGATCAGGTATGAAACAAGAGGTAGTTAGTTTTATCACAAGGTGTTCCAACTGTCAGAAAGTGAAGATTGAACACCAATGAATCGATGGGATTTTATAGTATTTTTCATATTCTCGAGTGGAAATGGGATGATGTTGTGATAGATTTCCTGACCAGGTTGTCAAGGTTGACTCAAGGCAGTGATGTTGTATGAGTTTTTTTGGATAGGCTCACGAGGTCTCCAATTTTCTGCGGATCAGGGAGACCATATCAGTATATGATCATAGGAGACTTTATATTCACGAGATTGTGTGGTCTCATGGGGATCCTCATACCATGGTATTATATTGGTAATTATGGTTTATATCTCAGTTTTGGAAGGGATTATAGAGGGTGTTGGGTACATAGGTTCTTTTGAGCATGACATACAACCCATAGACCGATGGCTAGTCAGAGTGCACTATACTACTTCTCGAGGACATGATTAGAGAAAGTTTCCTCGATTTTGAGGGATACTGGGAGAGTTATATACACCTGGTCAGTTCACCAACAATAATATATATCCTACGATTATATAGATGTCTCAATTGGAGGCTTTGTATGGTAGTCCAATCTGATCAACTCTATGCCAGTTAATGGAAATAGAGACAATACTTCTTAGGTCGTGTCTCTTGCAGGAGACATCATAGCAGGAAGAGTTGATAAAGTGGATGGATAATGAATAGTATAGAAAAAAATCCAACAATAATCATTATTGATGACCTATAGAGTTGAAGAATGGGGATTAGAACTTTTGACATATCTCACCGAGGCTGGGACACAGACATATTGGGATATAGGATAAGCTTTCAACACAAAATGTTGAGTTGTTAAAGATTCCTAAGAGATTCAGACTAGTAGTTATTCAGTTGTAGTTACATCATAGGTATTGATCCATTAATTATGTATTCCATGTATCTATTCTATGATGTTATCACTCAGACCCATCTCACACTCTTCATATGGATAAGGCTGAGTTATAGGTAGATGTGTCTTTCAAGGATCATCCTATATGAATTTTTGATTGGATCAAAGAGGATATCCAAGGTTGGCTAGTTCCCCTAGTATGGGTACTGTGGAAGTACAACCATTTGTAGGATGAGACTTGAGAGTTGTAGGCCGACATACATGCTTAATGGCTGGAGTTATTATCCATTGATTCTTGGACACCCTTGGAAGGGAAATTCGGGGATGAATTTATTTATGGGGGAAAATTGTAAGATCTTGGGTTTTGTTGAGGTATGGATATTTTAAATTTTAGTTTAAATCCTTAGTTTTTACCTAATGTGAGTTCCTAATTAGATCATAGATGTTTGGGGGGTGTTGAGGGGCTTGTTCGAAGCCCCAATACCTAATTTTTGGAAAAATTAGCTAGCCTGCATGGTTAGTAGAAACCATACATCCCAAGACACATGGTTACTACTGACCATGTAGTTAATTTCATAGGGTATTAGAAGGCCACACAGTTTGAGGAAACCATGCATTTAGGGCTGCACGCCCTTGCAGAAGAACCTATAATTATTTTTATAAGCTAAATGTATAGTCGGCACATGGTTTCTCTAACCATGCTCCCTGACTTTGCAATATGTGATAGTTGATAGAGTAATATGTAATGGTTTGTGAATGTTTTTATAAACTATGAACATGAACTATAAAATATTCCTATTGAGGCAGTGATGTGCGTATAGTTGGTGCACAGTTTGGCTAATTGTGCGGCCAAACAGTGTGACCCAATATTTTTCTATAAAATGAAAAAAATTAACATAAAAAGATTCTTAAAACCTAAATATATTTTTTACTCCCTTCATTATTGTAGAGAAAGGGGATTCATTTCCTCTCATTAACAGATACTAAGCTAGGCTTGGATCCAAATTCTCCATCCAGACTCAGATTCAAGAATCATCCATCTTATTTGATCTATATATGTGCGTTATTCATACATATTATATCATTATTCATCTATATTCATATCAAAGTAGTTAATTTAGTGTAAGATAGCATGCCTTATTTCCATGTTTTTTGTCTCTTTCTCTATTTTTTCCAATTTGGGTTGATTTCGGAGTCGATATTGGATGAGTGTTCTTCAATGGGTATATGGTAGGTGGTATATCCCTTTCTATAATGGTTTGGGGTTTTATATGCCATTTTTCATTATTATGCACTTGAAGAATTTTAAAATTTACCCTAAAATTAAATTAATGACTTTATTATATTTTTTTGAACTTTTTAGGTTTCCCACTAGTTCCATTATACATTTGGAGGCCATTTACCTCAACCTGTGCCACCATTGAGGAATATGTATTTGCCTTTACTATGATAAACAACCTAGTTTGGTGTTTTTGAGTGCTCTAAATTTATTATGAGCCTTAATTTATTGAATGATAATTGAATGAATGAATAAGAGGAGGTTTATACCTCTTTTCCATGTGATTACTTGAATAGTAAATGTGGAATGATTTTGTTAAATGGGTTTAAATGGTAAATGATGAATGAGTTATATGAACTCGTGGATTATTTATGATTATTAAATGATATAAAAAATTTATGAGTGAAATGATTATGGAAGTGGATGTTGGGGAAATTTATACTCTTCAAATCCTGATTCCATAAGATTCCATGGGAATTTCTGGTCCATGGATCTTGATAACGGTAGTGGATATCATTGACATTTCTACTCCATAGATCCTTATTCCACTAGATTCCATAGGCATTTCTACTCCTTGGATCCATATTTATTATGGTATCGTATGCCTTGTATATTTATACTCACTGGATCCTAATTCTATAGGATTCCATGGAAATTTCTACCCATTGGATCTGGATTTCTTGGAATGCCTTGTATGTGATCCTTGGATTCCACCCAAGTCTTTAACAAGTTTCCATAGAGATGCTCCATGGGATTGATGAGGATTCCTTGGTCATTTATACCTAGGATCCAAACCTTCCCAGACTAACACTTGATTACATGTAATAGGTCATTGTGGATACTTTATCATGTGTCTATATAACCCTAGTATGGGTATATGATTTCAATTGTTAAACTGGATAGTATAACAACTATTTATTTATGATTTACAATTATCCCATGATTATGGGTACTTGATTTTTGTTCACAATGAGCCATGTTTTTCTAGACAATATCACATAGCTTTTGACACTGAAATTTTTTAACAACTATACATATGATATACTAAACATTGATTCATTTTTTAAACAAAAACTGGATATCTTATAGACATCGTTGGTGGTGGCCTTGTGAGTGTTTTCTCATAACCTATTTAGGCTGTCATTGGGTACCTGAGAAAACTTCATTGATGTAGATAGGGAATGGGGAAAGTTCCCACAATATGATTCTTTATTTGATCATTTATTAAGAGAAGGGGAGCAGAGGACCAATCTATTCTCATGATACTTACATGAGTTAGTTCCTTTTGATAGTTTTGTACTTTTGGTTTTTGTATTATATTGGATTATTGATTTCATGTAATGCTTGTCATTTTTATATATACAGGACATGAACATCATATTGTACATCTCATTGATTTTGGTACTGGTTATTATTATTGTCATCTAGATGTATCTTCTTTCATTGATTTATATGATGCTTCTATTGATTTTTTAAATTTTTATATCATTGTGATACTTTGATCATGAGGATATAGTCTCCCCATTATAACACCTTTGACCCTCACTTCTAGTTTGAAGCCTCTAGAATATAGGGAGGTGCTCTTGAGTCCATGTGACCCACCAAATTGAGTCACCATTTAGTGGATCACTATTCAAGATGTTATATAATTAATTATCTGGAGGACTAGCAAACCAAGGTTGAGTCCAATAATAAATATTAATTGAAAAGAAATTAAAATAATAATTATCATTGTTCCAATTATTCCATGTATTAGATTAAAAAACAAAATATTGTTATTTTAATAAATGACATGATATCAAAATTTTGTTAACTGTTTTATTAATGGGAATTTTTCAATTAATTAAATTACAAACCCTTAAACTATATCTATAAATAGACCACCAAAACTTTATAAAAGAGGTTAATCGAGGAAATTTTTTCATATTTCTCTCTATAATCCTCTTCATCCTTCTCACATCATATCAGGAAAGATAGGATCAAAATAATTTCATCCAGAATATGGAAATGTTAATAGATTAATTTGAAAAACACTTGATGACCATTGAACCATGCTAGCACCTTACGATTACTTGATATTATTTGGATATCATAAGAGGATATGTGGAAATTCTCTAGAAGAATTATACACTTGGAACCTATAATCATAATGATGGATCAACAAAAAGGGTTTCATACGATCAATATCTACTATAAAGAAAAATCTAAAAATGTGGTAATATTTATTCTAATTTAATTACATTAGTTATAATTTTCACATGAAAAAATATCTTATCATGGTTATATTATAATTTATTTTCAATACCATTATAAAAAAATTGGTTATGATGTTGACACCATTTAAAATATAAAAATGTTCCATAAAATCTAAAATTTTCTAAATTGGGATTAAGACAGATAAGTACTTCCACTCAACCTAGAACCATCACCTATCAATACAAAAATGGAGGAGAAAGATAATGGAGCTGCATCAACCATTAACACCCTTCCCATCAATTTTTTTCCACTAAAAAAATCTAATAAAGATTCTGTATAGAAATATTTGTTTCATACCTTTATGTAAGTTGAAATAAATACTCCTTGAATAGAAGAAATAAACTAGATTCCTAGGTATGAAAATATCTCAAAAGGTTTTGAACGAAGAGGAAAATGTTATATGGAGATAAAAGGGTATTTTTATGAATAAAATTATATCAAAGGGTTTATTTTCTCTGGGAATTCAATGAAGTCCGAAGGTAGTTCACACGGAAGGAGAAGGTTCTTGTGAGGTACTGAACCTGCAAAGGGAGAAGTGGTTCATGATGAAAATTATTCGAAGGGAAGTGGTTCGCACAGAAGGAATTCCACTGATGGTTTTTGTAGAGAGTTGTAGGACATAAAGGGAGAACATTTTTAGAAGAATAATGTGGTACATAGAGGGGGAGATTTAGTACATAGTAGTGAAGGCAATCCATGAACAGAGAATAGTTCTCCAATTTAGGGTGATTCACAAAAGAAGATTTGGCAAGTGGACATGGTATGCAAATGTAGTACACAAAGGTAATTTGTAGATGTATTAAGTGGGTAGAGGTGGTTCACAGAATAGGTATTGGTACGTGGAGGAATTAGTCTATGTAGGAAACCCGCTACACATTATGTGGGAGGAGCAGGTGGTTCACGGAACACTCAAAGAAGATTGAGAAAGCTTCAAATTAGTTTATAAAAGTATTTTTTGGTATCTAACAGTACCCAAGAATGAGGACATAATCTAAAAGTGAAAAATAAACTTCAACAGAGCATCTACCTATAGTTTAAGATGCATGAATTCATGAAAATTAGGGGACCTACATGTCCATAAACTATTTGTGGCCTACAAGTCCATAAACGGTGTGTAGATTACTTTCCAAGAGTGGTGAGTGAAGGAAGAGGAAGAAGGTGACCCTTTCCATCAGTTGTGATCCAGATAAAGAGGTATAGGGAGTGACCCTTGGGAATGTAGTGATCAGGCCCTAAACCTTGTAAATGTAGTGATCATGGGCATATAAGATCTAGCCCCAACCTTGTATTCATTATTGGTAGTGAGCCTTAGTGAATTTGGTAAAATGGAACATTTTCAGGTGTATGATCCTTGGACGTAGCCTAGTGAGGGTGAAACATGTAAAAAATTTTGTGTCTTGTTCAAGATTTCATTTCTATTCATATATTTCTATGAGAGAAAGAGATAAGTTTGTTTTTTTAACAACAATACAAGATCCAAAAGGGAAAAAAATTTAATCTGTCATGCCCTGATTCACCCCCACCCCTGGGGTATTTGACCTAGTGGACCAAATAATTGGTATCATAGATAAAGGTTAAAATTCATTGGTTCTCTCTTGGTAGATGAAATGGAGTGGTTAATCACAATGGAATTCAGATCTTCGATGGTAATAATTTCCAATTTTGGAAGAATCGAATGCAACTCTAATTTTGATCATTAGTAATGGATGTCTTCACAGCAGCTATTCATGGAATATCAGCCAATATAAATAGTGGTTCTTTCTCAGAAACCGAAAGAAGAGAATTTGATTTTGAATCTAAATGGATCAATATTTTAGGATAATCCCTATCAAATGAAATTTATATGAAGGTGTTCTCACGTAAAACATCACATACTATGTAGGAAAAGATGATGAATGTATATGAAGGATATTCAAAGGTTAGAGAGGTAGATATGAAGGTTTTATGGAACAATTATGAATACCTGAAAATGAACTCAAATGAATCTTTTGATGCATTCCTTGATAGGGTGAATATTGTAGTGGAATACATACATTGTCTTGGATAAGTCATTGAAGATATAAATATTTAGAATCGTATCCTGAGGAAACTCCCACCTCGATTTAATCTCAAATTTTTAGTATGGAATGATAAAGATCCAAAGGAGCTGAAATTGGATAACTTGCATAGTACTCTTGTGGAATATGAAATGAGAAATGATGATAATGATGTTGTGGAAAGGGGGAAGTCCAAAGATGTGGAATTAAAGTCCATGAAGATTCTTTTTATTGAAGATGGTAAAGAGGAAGATAATATTCATGATTTCATATCATTTATCTCTTCAAATCTGTAAAGTGGAAGAGGAATATTCAAAGGTAAACTTCCACATTCATGCTTTTGATGTGGAAAGATTGTGTATTTCTAAATAAAGTTCTAATAAGTTTGAATATTATTATGAATACAATGATGAAATTCTAAAAAATAATTATCCATAAAATGTTAATGGTAGGAGAAGTGATAAAACAAATTTCTTAAAAAATAAAAAATTTCTATCAAAAGAAGATAAACATTAATAATAATCTGAGGAAGAATAGTTGAAGGACTGCAAAGATCATGAAGTAGATGCTTTGGTGGTGGTTGTCATAAATTTCATAACAAAATAAAAAAGTGAAAATGAATAAGGAGAAATTTGAGGAAGAGTTGACATTTAGGATTAATTGTAAGATTCTATTGAAGAGATAGATGTTTGGAGATGAAAAACAAAGAAGGATAATAAAGTGGTTCATGATACTGAACTCTATATACTGTTGCATGAAGAAGATAATTCTCAACTGAATGAAGAAATTTTAAAATGGAAGTCTTCAACACCAGAAATCTCAAGAAATGTGGTTGAGTACAAACTCAAAATTGAATAATAGGAAATAGAGATCGATAATTTGACTACAATTATAAAATATCAAATAAAACGTATCAAATAACTCGAAGAAGAGGAAGAAGGTCTATGAAAAAGTGTTAAATATCAAGAAAAATGGTTGACTCTAGGTATAACATTAGGATAGTAGATCACACAAAAAATAGAGATGATAAAAGTTGAGTAGCATGAATAAAAACAGAATGAAAAAATAGTTGAAGTCAAACCACAAACACCCACTCCAAGATTAAATATTGATTTGGGTATAAAAAAAGAATCAAAAGATTTAGAGAACCTAATGGAAAACTCATGGTCCATTATTTCCACATAGAAATGTACCCTGCAAAAGATTCTATTGTTTTGGAAAGATATGACATGCACAAAATATTTGTTCCATAGTAAAGGGGTACCAAAGGGAATAGGATCAACATAGGAATTCATATAGAACTAAATATTTTAGGTCATCATTTGATGGTCACTATTTTAGGAATGGATAATTTAGACACATTTCAAGATATTTCTAATCAATAGTATAGAGGAATGTGTAGTAGAAAACTAAGTTTGGTCATAAGCAGTAGAAACACATATCATCAAATGAGCTAAAAATGAAAAATCAATTTGAAACTCTACAAAACAAATTTGGTCCATCATATTTCAAGAAATGTCAAGAGTATCAATTCATACCACATATGAAATCAAAAAAACAGATAAAAAAGTAAATATCTGAGCAATAAGTGGTTGCAAAAATTATGTTCAAGGCATCAGATCACATTGGGATATGAATCCTTGACAGTGGATGAACCTCACATATGATAGAAAATATGGATCTAGGTATGGGAATTATGTATGATAAAGAAAGAATTGTAATATTTGGTAATAATGAATGGATGAAAATCATTTTCTCTAGGAAATAAAACATTAGGGGAAAATACCTGAGACATGCAGATGTCTTGGTTGTTGAAGGTATTAGTCACAATTTATTAAGTGTAAGTCAATTGTGTAACTCAGTACATTCCATAATCCTTTCCAGGAAATAATGTGTCATAAAGGAAAAGGATTATACAGTTTTATTGTAGGGAAGGCATAAAAAAGGGAATATCTACCTCGTGAGTGGATATTAAGAGATGTTCTTTCTATCCAAGGAAGAATAAAACAAGTTGTGGCATAAGCATCTTGTCCACATAAGAAAAACATCCTTGGAAGATCTGGTGAAACATGATGCTACTCGAAATCTCTAAAGGTTATCACGTGATCATACCCGTACTTGAGATCCCTTCCAAAAAGGGAAGACCATTTTAATTATATATAAACTAAAGGAGAAAAGGTAAACATGATTGATTGAGTTAATGCATATTTTTGTTTGTGGTACAATTCCTCCAAGGTCTATTGATGGGAGGATATATTATGTTCTTCTCATTTATGATTATAGAAAAATGTAATGGGTTTCAATCATTACCCACAAATATGAATTGTTCATTTGTATTACAATATATCGATGAGAGTGTGAAAATATGCTTGGTCAGAAAATCCAGATTATTCAAACAGATAATGGAATAGAGTTCACAAAAATCCAAGTGGATAATTATCTTAAGAAACATGGGATAAGGAATCATGTTTCTGTGGTAATAACTTCACATTATAATGGAGTAGTTGAGAGAATTAATCTTATTTTCTACAACATAGAAAGAACAATGCTCATTGAGAAATACCTTCCAGTGAAATTTTGTAAAGAAGTAATGATGATATAATTATACACGTTAAATAGAGATTTACTTTACCTATAAGATCATAGGACTCTATATGGGTTATGGTATTGAATGAATCCATCATTGATGTATTTTTTAGTTTTTAGAAGTAAATTTTTCATTCTAAATAAGGAGAAACAAGGGATGTTTGAATCTCGTGGGGATGAAGGGATATTTCATGGCTATACAATGAAAATAAAAGCATATAAATACTTCAACAAGTAGCTAGGAATGATTATTAAAAGTCATGATGTTAATATAGTGGAGAATGAACAAAATATTCAATAAATACATGATCAAACTTAGGAGGATATTGATAAAGATATGAGCAGGTCAGGATATTCTCATACTCAATAGGTTGATTCAGCTCTTCTTGCTAGTCTCTGGATAGGAAAGATAGTTGAATATCATTATATGGATATAGGGGAGAATGAACAAAATCTTTAGTAAATAAATTATCAGACTAAAGAGGATATTAGTGAAAAGATGAGTAGGTCAGGAGATGATCCAACTCCATAGGTTGATTCAGAAGAAGATTCAGAGGATGAGAATAAATTAGTGTATACCCAATAACCATTAAGAAGAGATGAAATTGATAGGCAGAACATAAATGGTGATCAAAGAGAACCAGTTCAGATAAATAAAATGAATACCCCACAACAAGCATCATACTTATCATAGGTGGAACCTAAATGTTTTGATGAAGTAGTTGGAGATGAGAACTGACTTCAAGCTATGAATGAAGAGCATGACCAAATTGAAAAGAATAAAACATGGTAGATTGTATCGAGACCAGTATAAAATAATTTTATCAAGACAAAATGGATCTTTCACAACAAAATAAATGAATATGGTGTTGTGATTTGAAACAAAGCATGACTTGTGTGCAAAGGTAACTCTCAGATAGAGTGTATTGATGTTGATGAGACATTTTCACCTATTCCAAAGTTGGAGATAATCAGATTATTCTTGGCCATAGAAATGAAAATAAAGATCAATGTTTTCTAGATGGATGTTGGTTGCGCCCAAAAATACCCTACAGGTATGCAATCGTTGTAGTACAGGTAGGGATCGAATCCACAAAGACCAAAGAAGAAACCTTGAGACAATCAAATATGTTGAAGGATTGGCTATGAAGTGGCCAACATTGAGGTAGATTTGATTGGAGGACTAATGATATAATTTAAATAACAGAAAAAAAATGATGTGAACAAAACAATTATTGATGATGGGTTGATCTTAAGGTATCACTTGGGGTGGATTGGATAAATTTATTTTCTTAAAAATTTCATGTCATTAATTGAAGATGTATCAAAACAACAAGATAATTCTCCCAAATCATTCACCGATTTAATCCCTACACAATTCCAAGGCCAATCGCTAATTCACTTTGAGGATCACTTTACTGAGCACTCAAAGGAAATAGACTGTACTAGCACTTAAAATGTGACATCATTAAACTTGGAAAAGACGAAGAAGAACATAACTCATCAAATGGAAATCTTAAAATTACAAATAGATTTAAAAATTAATGTCTATGAAATAACATCCAATCCCTGACCTTACTACTCCCTTCGATCAACCCCTAAATGTTTAGCCCTCCATTGATGTTATTATACCAATGGAAGTTGGATGTAGACTTATGGGGGCGGAATTGAAGAAGAAGAAAATTATTAAAAGAATGAACACTCCACCGTTGTGTAATTGAATTCACAAGTGATAGTGTGAATAAATTTACACCTTGATTCAAAGGTATCAATGTGTGAATAAAAGGAAATGAATAAGTGAAGAAGAAGAATAAATTTTATTAAAATAATAAACATGAAAGAAAAACTTACTTGGGAATACTTGACGATGCGATTACAAATTGGAAGCAGGAAATTACAATTGAAAGAAATACAATGGATGAAAGAAAAACATGGATTCAAAGAAAAATGTTTGATGATAATTCCTTCACCAGCAGCTCCTTATATAGGCATATTAGTAACCTTAGAGACACCCCACCACAATAAATTTCATCCCCATTAATTTAGAGATTCAAAAAGAAGGTGATCAAATTAAGGGATTTTGATGTTTCGAAGTTGACCCTGAAGTTTCATCCATATTCGTCCAACATTTTGACGTATGAATTTGGAATTGAAGTAGGACGAATCATCAGCGGTCATAGAGGACAAGTATCTTCGTCCGTGTGTCCTCTATCAGATGTAAAAATTTCATGAAATTGGGCTTATCCTTTTGGATGTTATGGTCGAAATGGTGGGACGGATTTATGTACCTTAATGTCGGGTCCGCCATTTAAATCTCAACTTCAGATCCCTTTATCATCATGAAAACTTCCGAATTAGCTCCGGCCACAGTTGAATAAAATTATCCTCATATTGTTATCTTTCTACTATATAAAATTTGAGCTTCATTGGGCTTGATTTGTGGGCCCCACATTTGTTTGATGGGCCTTAGGCCCATTATGCTTTCTCCAGCAAATTTATGCATTCTGGTGCAAAATTCTCTATCTTCCCTTGGGATTCATCCATCGGACCTAAAAGATAAAATTTTCCAAACAAAGTGATAAATAATATCCCAAAATTTAAAATTCATAAAATGAATATAATGTTTTCCACAAAAAAATTATTGATTGGGCCCAAATTTTCATTTTAAACATGAATTGCATTTAAGATAAGAAATGAATTTCTATTTATTTAATGCACTAAAAACAGTGTTTATGGACTTTGGAACAACGAATATAAATATATTAACAATTAATATTAGCCACTTTCAGTGACTAATCATACCCCCCAACTTGAGTTTTACTAGTCCCGAGAAAAATAAATTAAAAATATGAAACTCAAATCCCCTTTTCCAAAAACATTTTAATACACATTGCTCACCCAAAGACCTAATACCAAAACAAATTATGAAACCCATCAAAATAATTTAAAAAAAACTAGTTCCATAAGCATATCCAAAGCCCGTGCCCATTCCTTTGTTCAAATTCATCGCCACATTTCATCCATTTTCAATTAAGCATGATAAAGTGTTGTGCATCACAAACGATATGGGGCCCATTTTATTGTTCAAGGGGAAAAAATGGAAGCCCTAGGTGGGAATCACATTAAACATTAAGATGAGTATCCAATTTTGTTTTTGTTTTTGTTTTTAATTTTTTTAATTTTTTTAACTATAATAGATATGAAAAGACCAAATTTGGGAAATACAACTATGGAGTCGCGATCCCCAAGTGTCGGACGCCACACATATTGTCAATTACATGATTTAAAATAGAGATACAAAACCTAACTTTGGGAAAGACAACTATGGAGTCATGATCCCCAAGTGCCGAACTCCACACATTTGGAACAAACATTGCTCTATGTGGTCATAAGTTTTTTTCAATTTTTTTTGATTTTTTTATATACTCAAATTAAACTAAAAGTGACCCCAGAACCCTATGCTATAATAAAAGGGACCCAAGAACTCAAATTTACACCCACGATCCAGTAGACGTGCATTGTGGAATTTTTATTAAGAGGATGAAAATGTAAACTTTGAAAAATCACATCAGACAAATACACTTTCCAAAAAGTATGCTCATGAACATAAACTTTCATTAAAATCATAATCAAGGCCTGCAAAATTATTTGATATCCAATTTCATAGTTTTCAATGTTTGTTATCATGTTCAAGGTTAATTGAATTTTTCTTTCCATGCATGTTCTTATTAAAAAAATCATTTTTATTTCATCTCCCCCAACATAGAATAACACGGTCCCCAGTGTTTAAAGAAAAGAAATGATAGAAGGGAGGTAGGAGAGGAGTTTAAAGAGGAAATTGAAAATGACAAACATGGAACAAATTAACCTGGTTTTTGAAGGTGAAGTTCATGATGCTCCGGATTAATCCTTTGATCTCTTGGGGGATATAGGAACCTCCTTGACTGAACATGTATCACCCAATATAGTTCTTGAACCATAGAAAGTAGAACAAACCAGACAAAAAAAAACACAATAATTTATTTAAAACCAAGTATCATCATTTTTATGGTTTTCCTTGTTTTTTTTAAATTTAAAAAAAACCAAACTGATGATACATGGTCTTATTTATATTTTCTGGGTAAGGTATTACTCAGGGATCACACTGCATGACACGGATGAATATGGTGCTCCCCTTTCATACCCATTCATACTCATAAAAGAAGAACATGTCAAGAGTCTATGGTAATTTTTTTAAATGAAAAAAAAATAAAAAAAAATATGATTCACCTTATTGGAAACATGAAACATCATGGGTTTCCTCCCATGCAGCGCTTAATTTAAAGTCATTATCATGACTTATACCCCCCAACTTATCCAATTCCAACTTTAAAAAGTTTTAGGACCCAATTTTTTTCCACATCCACATGATTGAGATTAATTATTTTTTTAGAATTTGTACCATTTGAAATACCATGTTAAACAATGAGTGTGAGAGTCCAAAGAATTTTGGTAATGGTTGATTGAGTTTCGTCTGGAGTCCTTCCTAATATTTCAAGGGTGATTCCACTTTTTGGGGATTATTGATGAAAATGGATAATAATTGAATTGTCTAGGTTATCATAAATAGAGGTATTCTTGAGTTGGTAAGGAAGTATCATATCATAGAGTTCAATTTGATTGAATTTTCCTAATGAATAATGAAAATTTGAATCAAAAATTGTTTCTTCTTCAAAAACATTTGAAAGAATTGGATCCTTTTGAAAAGATGATTCATCCCCAAAATTTTCCATTTGAATTTAATGAGTGGGTATGGACTCACAATGCTTTATATCTCCCAATGGTTAAATGATCGGTGATTCTAAAAAAATGTTATTGGAGAAATATTCTGAACACTCAATCCCTGAAGACAAATTTTCCCCTTGTGGATCCCAAAAATTAATTTCCTCTGGATTTAAATACCCTTCAACATTTCCTTGATCTTGTTCAATTATCCCATATCCAAAGGTTAGTTATTTTTTCAATTCATGGGAGGTTTTTGGGATAAAATATTCATCTATCAATGATAAAGAAAGAACATCTTGAGTGGGAACGGGTTCCTCAAAAGTCTTAAATCATTGTAATTATAATCTGAAAGATGAAACTTATGAATTCATTTTATCCATTTGTTCAGACAATTGTTCAAGAATTTTGTCAGGATTAGGGTTAATATAAGTTTTTAAATCATGGAATTTCTCATTATTTATCTTTTCAATCATTCTTGATAGGTATGGAAATTGATCTTTTAAACATTCAGCATCCCATTGATTGTACGTCTCATCTGGTGTGGTGTATTCAATTAAGGTTTGGTCAATGAAATTCCATATGTGATGTGTTTCCCAATATTGATTTCCAACATAATCATAGCATTGTTTTATGAATGGGTATTTTGGAGGATAATCCATTGTAATTGATTGAAAAATGGTTTTGAGATTTTTTTTGGACACATAGAAAATAGAAAGGGGAAATGAAAAGAGAAATATATGTGAGAAAAGTGAATTTAGGTGAGAATAGAAGGTGGGTGTCTAAGAAACCTTACTTGGGTCCCCGGAAACGGCACCAAAAATTGGATGTGGCCAAATTAACCCAACAGTTATACGGTCGTTGTAGTACAGGTAGGGATCGAATCAACAGAGACCGAAGAAGAAACCTTGAGACAATCAAATATGTTGAAGGATTGGCTATGAAGTGGCCAACATTGAGGTAGATTTGATTGGAGAACTAATGATATCATTTAAAAAACAGAAAAGAAAAATGATGTGAACAAAACAATTATTGATTATGGGTTGAACTTAAGGTATCACTTGGGGTGTATTGGATAAATTTATTTTCTTAAAAATTTCATGTCATTAATTGAAGATATATCAAAACAACAAGATAATTCTCCCAAATCATTAACCAATTTAATCCCTACACAATTCCAAGTCCAATCACTAATTCACTTTGAGGATCACTTTACTGAGTACTCAAAGGAAAGAGATTGTACTAGCACTTAAAATGTGTCGTCGTTATACTTGGAAAAGACGAAGAAGAACATAACTCATCAAATGGAAATCTTAAAATAACAAAAAGATTTAAAAATTAATTTCTATGAAATAACATCCAATCCCTGACCTTGATACTCCCTTGGATCAACCCTTAAATTTTTATCCCTCCATTGATTCTATTCTACCAATGGAATTGTGATCTAGAATTATGTGGTGGAATTGAAGAAGAATAAAATTATTAAAAGAATGAACACTCCACCGTTGTGTGATTGAATTCACATGTGATGGTGTGAATAAATTCACACCTTGATTCAAGGGTATCATTGTGTGAAGAAAAGAAAAAGAATAAGTTAAAAAGAAGAATAAATTTTATTAAAATAATAAATGTGAAAGAAAAACTTACATGGGAAAACTTGACGATGCGATTACAAATTGGGAACAGGAAATTACAATTTAAAGATATACAATGGATGAAATAAAAACATGGATTCAAAGAAAAATGTTAAATGCTAATTACTTCAACACTAGATCCTTATATAGTCATATTAGGATCCTTAGAGACACCCCACCATAATAAATTCTATCCCCATTAATTTAGAGAGTCAAAAGGAAGGTGATAAAATTATGGGATTTTGACGTTTCGAAGTTGACCCGGAAATTTCATCATGATTAGTCCACCATTTTGACTTGTGAATTTAGAATTGAAGGAGGCCGAATAATCAGTGGTCATAGAAGAAAAATATCTTCTTCCATGTTTCCTATATCATATGCAAACATTTTAGGAAATTTGGTTTAGCCTTTTGGAGGTTGTGGTCGAAATGGTGGGACGGCTTTATGTGCATTAATTTCGGGTCCACCATTTAAATCTCAACTTCAGATCCCTTTATCATCATGAAAACATCAGAATTATCTCTGGCTAGAGTTGAATAAAATGATCCTCATATTTTTATCTTTCTACTGTATAAATTTTAGATTCATTGGGATTGGTTTGTGGGCCCCACATTTGTTTGATGGGCCTTAGGCCCATTATGCTTTCTCCAGAAAATTTCTGCATTCAGGCGCAAAATTATCCATCTTCCCTTGGGATTAATCCATCGAACCTAAAAGATAAAATGTTCCAAAAAAAGTGATCAATCATATCCAAAAATTTCAAATTCATAAAATTAATATAATGTTGTCCAAAAACAAATGAATGATTGGGCCGAAATTTTCATTTTAAACATGAATTGCATTTAAGATGAGAAATGAAGTTCTATTTATGTAATGCACTAAAAACAATGTTTATGGACTTTGTAACAATGAATATAAAGATATTAAAAATTGATATTAGCCACTTTTAGTGACTAATCAGATGTTGATTCAGCATTTCTGAATGGATTTACGGAATAATAATTCTATATCGATCAACTAGATGGTTTTATCATTCATGAAGATGAGAATAGAGTTTGTTGGTTGAAGAAGGAACTATATGGGTTGAATTAAGCACCAAGAGAATGGTGTTCGACACTTGACCAGTATTTGAATAAGCTTTTATTTTATCATGGTGGAGTTTATTACAATATCTATTTCAATAACGACAATAATCAAAGGGTGATGGTTCTACTTTTTGTCGATGACATAATATTTGGTGGATCAGATGAATCAAAATATAGATAGTTTTATGAATTCATGAAAAGTGAGTTCAATTTGTCAATGATTGGTTATATGACATTTTTCCTTGGTTAACGAGTTACACAAGGAAGGAATGACACTTTCATTTCTCAATCTAAATATTCCAAGGAGGTTCGAAGATGATTTGAAATGGAAAATTACAAGTAGATGAAGACTCTGGTTGCTACCCAGATGAAATTATAAAAGGATGATGATGGAAAGGTAGTTAATATCACATAATATAGGAACTTATTTCAAGTTTACCATATCTAACAGTGAAAATACCTGATATTGTTTTTATCACATGCCAAGAAGTGTGATGTCAAACAAAATTACAAAGAGAGACACATGCTTACAGTGAAAAAAATACTTCGGTATATCCAAGTCCCTGAGGATTTTGGTTTGATGTAAAATGAACAATCTCAGTATGAGCTATTGGGATTTACATATGCAAATGGGGATAGTTCAGTATATGGTAAGAAATAAACATCTGGAGGTGTTTTCTATCTTGGTGGAATGTGTATTTTTTGTTTGAGTAAGGGACAAGATGACTTTTCATTAAGCACTGTAGAAGCTAAGTATATTGTGGATACTCAAGCATGAAAAGAATTATTTTGGATGAAGTAGTATCTTGAGGATATGGGAGTTGTAGTGAAATCTTTGATCAGAGTTCATTGTGATAATTCAAGTTCCATAATTCTTAGAAAAAAATCAGTCTATCACTCAAGGAAAAAGCACATTGAAACGAGATATCATTTTATCATGGGGAAGTTGGAGTAATGACTTTTGATATTTTATTATGTTCCAATAGAAAAACAATTTGTAGATATTCTTATGAAGGCCTTACCCAAAAAAGAATTTGAAAATCATCAACTGGATCTGGGAGTTCAGTCCACTCCTCGAACTTGAAAAAGTGCAGATGTGGGACCCCCCCCCCTCCTCGAGTTATGATGTTTCTTTCTCTAATGTATTGATATGTGTTTTTTACCATGTTGCAGAAAACCTTAATGTTCCCTATGGGTTCATTGACAAAGGGGGATAAAGTGTGACTATTAAGGGGGGGGGTAACCTTTCAAGACACATGGAGAAGCTGTTAGGTGGAGAAATGAGATAGGGGGAGGTGAAGTTGAGCTAAAGCAACTGGGAGGAGCAGTGATATTGGGGGAGTATTAAATCTGATGATGCAATGTTTGATCAATCAATGGATACATATGACGGCAGCTAAGGTTAGCTATGAAATAAAATTATTGTTGGTGGAATGGAATGAAGTGATCCATTGATGAAATTTTCATTATACTCTTGTTTCTCATGTCGAGCATAGCTCATGTGGGATTAGAGTATCTGTTGAGTAAATCCTTGATCACTATCTTAATCTTAAGAAGTGAATGATGGAAAAATTTGGAAGAAGTGTTAACATGGTATCAATTTATGAATGAGTTGTCAACAAACCTAAAGAGGGATATTGTTGGAAAACATTCCCTCAAGGTGTCCTCTCGGTATGTTTTGGGTGTGATTGTGTTTGTTGAAAAATCTAGATGACTATGAATAAGTATGGTTATGTTTTCCAAATATAAGTTTTTAAGTTGGAAAAGAAAGTTTTTCTTCATTGGAATGAATGGTATGAAGAACGGTGAAAGAAATCGATAATGAAAGTAAATTGTGTAGCTCTGGACATGGACCATGTAACATGAATGGGAATGGTTCATCGTCACGTACCAGGCATCAAGAATGGTATGCGAGGAAGTTTAATAAACTAAAAATTGTCCGTAGTGAAGGTGTAAGGGAGAAGACATGCGGTATGTGAAAGGCTGGAGGTTAGCAGATGGATTTTTGTTCAATGTAGGAGAAGTGGTACACGGTGAAGGCGGTGTTGTGTTAAAGATTTTCTAAATCTTGATATAGCGGATTAAGAATATATATTTTCTTATATAAGGAGAAGTAATCCCACCAATTATAAGTGAGAGAAAATATCATTACAGAACATCTCTTTACTCTAGGAATTCTTTAATTCCAAAGGTAGTTCACAGAGAAGAAATTCTGGAAAAGGTTCTTGTGAGGTACTGAAGCCCGCAAAGGGTGAAGTGGTTCGCGAGAACAATTCCATGAAGGGAAGTGGTTCACATGGAAGGAGTTATATCAAAGTTTTTTTGAGGCGTTGTAGGCCACAAAGGAAGAACATCCTCGAAAGAATAATGTGGTACGTGTAGGGGGTGATTTATTACCCATAAGTGAAGCAAATCCGTGAATAGAAAATAGTTCGTAGACATAGGGTGATTTGTAGAAGTAGATCTATTAAGAAGACATGGTATGTAGATGCTATATGAAGATGCGGTACGCAGACGCAGTACACAAAGGTAGTTCACATAGGTAGAACATAAAGGCAGTATACGGATAGAGGTGGTTCATAAAATAGGAAGTGGTATGCAGAGGAAGTGTTCCACATAGAAAACCCACTACACAGTACGTGGGGGGAGAAGTTGGTTCAAGTATCACTTAAAAAATATTGATAGAGCTTCAAATTTGTTTACAAAGAATTTTTCAGTATATAATAGTACCCGGGAAGGTGGAATTCATCTTGGGTTAAAAAGGAACTTCAATAGAGAATCTACCTATAGTTAAAGATGTAGGAATTCATGAAAATAAAGGGACCTACATGTCCATAAAATATTTGTGACTTACAGGTCCATAAACTATTATTGGATTCCTTTCCAAGAGACGTGAGTGAAGGAAGAGGAACATGGTGACCCTTTCCACTAGCAGTGAGTCATGGAAAGAGGCATAGGGAGTGACCCTTGGGAATGCAGTGAGAAGACCCTAAACCATGTAGAGAAAGTGATCCTTGGAATAAAAATCTATCCTAAACATTGTAGTCATTATTGGAAGTGATATTTTGTGAATTTGGTACAACATCACATCACTGGTTGTATACTCCTTGGATGTAGCCCAGTGAGGATGAACCGAGTAAAAAAATTTGTGTCCTATGCATGATTTATTTTTTGTCCATATATTGCTACGAAATAGGACAGAAGTGTATTTTTTTACAATGAAATAAGACCCAAAAGGGAATAAGTTTTAATATGTCATACCATAATCCCCCCCCCCCCTTAGGGTATTTGACCTAGTGGACCTAACAATTAATCACACAATAGTTACTAAGAAAGTACCATGATCTGGGTATCTTCTCTATTCCTTACACTATATAATGGATGAAATTTTATAATTCTTTATGTGAGTATATATTTCATTTAATGTCATGCCCCACTCAATATATTCATTATTACAGGTGCGAAAGCTCAATCTAACCTAAGTAGTGCAGAAATTTTTCTAATTGGTTTACTACCTATCCTATGGGGTTATTAGAAGATGACCAAGTAAGAGTGAACAGGATATTATTTCATATTGATTTATAAATATTTGATATTATAGAAGAAAGTGTTTCTTCTCATTATAATATAATTCTAGGGAGGCCATTCCTAAAAACCATGGGGAAAATTATTAATGTATATTTTGGATATATTTCAGTGCAATTTTGTGAAGACACTGTAAAATTCAACATTTTATACTCCTTGAAATTTCATCAAGAGGATGACTCTATTTTCACACTCTCTCACTCTAAAACCCATTCATATTTAGATGAGGATACCCAATCTTTGGATGAAACAATAAATCAAGGAGTATCACTAATGTCACCAAAACCCATGGATAACATTTTTTAAAAAAAATTGATTTGAATTTTTAACCAAATTTTTTTAATGAAATTTTTTATAATGAGATAGATGAATACTTTATTGAAAATATCAATTCCATAATTAAATGTATCAATATATCATCTTATTTACACATGTAAGAAGAAAATGTGAGTGGAATAATTTTGATATTATTATTAGGAAAACCACACAAGTTGAAATTAAATATACCACCCTAATATCTTAAATATTCCTATATTTTGGATGATAAAAATCTATATGTGATAGTATCAAATAACATGGAATCTATTAAATAATATATGTTACTAACTATTTTGGAAAAAAATCAAAGGCTATAGGTTGAAAATTATGAGAAATTCCTGAAATTGATCCCTTAGGTTGCATGAAACAGATATATCTTGATAGTGTTTCAAAATTAGTTAGGAAAACTTAGTGAATGGTAAACCCAAAACTAATGGAAATAATTTAAAACAATGTTCAAAAATTGTTAGGTGGTGGAATCATTTACAAAATATTTGACTTCCAGTTGGTGATCCACAAACTAATTGTTCTGAAATTATCTTAAATAACTATTTTTAAGAGTGAATATAATTAAGTAGTTCTTAATATGATTATAAACATTTTTAAATTATTTATATATAACTAAAAAAAACATGTGATCTGAAAATACCACATCCCAATTCCTATTTTACATTAGATGCATGAAATTTCATCTAATTAGTGTCACAATTAGTGTCATTATTTTTTCTATACCTATTTTTATGTTCCAATTACCCCGGATGATTAGTGGAAAAAATATTCACATGTCCTTGAGATACATTTTAATAATATAAAATTCCTTTTGGTTTATAAAATACCATTAGAGCAATCCAATATTGCATTGTGAGAATCTTTTTAGACCTTATTAATTGATTCAGAGAGGTATTTTTAGATTAAATTATTATTTATAGAACCTATTTTGAAAGATATCTTCATAATCTAAGAAAAAAATTTATAATGGTTCAATGAAAATAAATTGTTTCATAATTTTGAAAAAAATTATATTATAGTGGATATAGGCACCATTATGGGCCATATCATTTTTGAAGAAGGCGTTGAAGTTGAAAAATCCAAAGTTTATGTCATCTCTACCCTATCATATCTCACCAATATAAGACATTTAATATAATTTATAAGACATGATTTTTTTATGAGTGGTTTCGTAAATTCTTACGAAAAAATATATTACCTTAGAAAACTTTTATTAAATGAATATTGACATTGTGTTTTATTAATCATATATGATTCCTTATAATAAAATCAAGGAAGTTAAGAACACATCCCCTATCATCAAGACACCAACATTGAAAGTAACAATTAAGGTGATTTTTTATTCTTTAAAAAAAAAATCATTAGGGGTAGTTTTATCCTGGATGATTTATGTACATCCACATGTGATATCATAAACTTATCAAACTTTAGACTCTACCCAGATTAACTACACAATAACCAAGAATGTATTTTTTCTGTAGTCTTTGAAATTTATAAACTCCTTTAATATTTTTTAGGAAGTAAAGTATTGGTTTAATCTGACCATGTAGATCTAAAGTACTTGATGAAGAAATATGACACAAAATTAAGGATAATACAGTGTGTTATTTTTCAATATAAAATGAACTATAACACCCTGAGATTTTTTGAATTAATTTTTTTTAATTAGTTTAATATTTTTAATAATTTTCATTTCATGAAAACCTGAATATAGATTTTTTTATATGATAAAACTATGATTTTATTTCATTATATGAAAATCCATTTTAAACTTACACAACACACAAAACTGAGTTTTCGTGCATTACACGTAGGACTAAGTTTTACCACCTTTTTATGAAATGCATATTTTAAAAATAAATATTAAAACTTCTAAAAATTTTATTTTTCAAAAAAACATCATTTTTTAATTCAAAATTTCAAAATTATCTTTGGGTGAATATTTGTTATTTTTCTAAGAAGTCCTATTTTTATGAATAGTGAAAAATACTACATTTTAGTTCAAAACTGTCATTTTATTTAAATAATTATTTATGTAAAATTATATTTTAAAATTGATTTAAACTCAAAATAGAAAAAATATATATCAATCCAATTTAGTTCATTGGAATAATTTTTATATTTCATTTAGATATAATTACTCAATGAAATTTTCATCATTTTCACTTTAAAAACTCGCTTTCTTGCCATGTCTGCGGGATTAGAATTAAACTTAATGTTTCCACTTTTATGTATTAAATTTGGAAAAATAGACATAAAATGTTTTAATCAGTATAATATTTATATTATAATAATATTAACTTACTTTTTACCAAAAATATTGGTAAAATTAATTAAAATTAATTACATTGATTAAGGTAAAATTAAGCTTAACAATTAACAAAACCTTAAACTTCAAGGCCAAAACGACCTAGAAACATGTCAAAAATCCATTGGATGCAAATAGTTCTACCATATACAATCTTGGTTATAATTTTATGATTTATCAGAACACATTTTCATGAAAGTGACCCATATAATAAGTTAAGTAAAGAAAAAGACAAAAAATGGAACCTTCATTAACATTAACATTTATAAGGATATAAAGTATGGATGAAGCTAAATATTTTTTATGATAAATTTTTTTTTAAATTTAAATTAGCTTTTTTAACATGATAATTTCATAATAATTTTTAGATATGAGTTAGTTAGATTAAACACTTAACAAACAGTAATGTATGGATTATTTAGTTAATAATTAAATGAGATAAATGATGTTAAAAACATTAAAAGTAAATTAAATTTAACCTATTATTATGTTCAATTATTTTTTAGATAAATATATAATGTTTCAAATATTTAAACTTAATATATTTTTATTCCAATAATGTGTTTATATTTTTAAAATAAAATTAAATAAATATTTTCAAAATTGACATTAATGTTGTTTTACAATAAATTATATTTTATTAAATGATTTAAAATTAATAAAAAACTTATATTATTACAAGTGAATTTTAGGTGTAAATAAATATGAAATATGGTACATTTTGGGACCAATTTATAATTTTTAATTTATATATTCACCCATTGATAGTAAAAACATTGTTAATACGGAGCGGGTTAAAGCCGTTTTTTTCACATTGCATGCGCTTGTGTTAAAATTAATTTCCAACATGCAAAGGATTTATATTTGGAAAATTATATATAATATTTAAAATTAATTGGGTCTATATTTTATAAGAAATATAAATTTAATTTACTCTTAATGGTTAAATTAGTTTGGTTAGAAAACTAGTTACCTTAATAAAAATCAAAATGATAAAATTGGGGAAACATAGAAGTTAAGGAAAAAATTATAAAAATAGACTTATTTTTTATTGTTGTTGGTTTTAATTGACCTTAAGTCCAATTTAATCCATTATTTTACCATTTTGGAGGCACATGATGTAATTTATAGCTCCCAATAGTGTATACCTTTTTGTATTTATAAGAATATCACTCTCCCTCTATTGTAAAAAGGCATTCACCCTTACTCTTCCTCGCATATCTCAAACCACTTTGAATAATCCAAAATCTACCCAAATAGTCTCCCAAAATCCGTACCTTCAACGTATAATCCTCACCTTGGGTATAAATCAAACCAAAGAAGCTATTTGGTTTAAACCAAAAGGAGTTACTCGAAAAATAGGTAACATTCCTCAATGTGAATTTATGTTTCATTTATTGTTAAACCCATTGATTTATAATTATTACAAGATTATATAGTAACCTAATTATCATAAATATACTAATATGTTTTTATTATATGGTTTATAAATAAACTTACACACACATCCATCTAATTGGTAACAAACATACTGTTCTTATATATGGAGAACTACCGCCTCACAAAATGATGTGGTTCGTTTTTCCTTTTCCACATATCATGGTTGGAAATTATGATATAAACATTATTTTTATAAAATATATATTATATTTATTATTTACATATTCTTATTTAATTATTATATAACACATACCTTCATGATTTCCATTTTAGGTAAATATGATAAGTTAGTTTCTGGAAGTGTGGACTACCGCCTCCTCAAAGCGATGTGATTTGTTCATGATTTACATGGAATATATTAAGGATGGATTTAGTGATATTATATGATATATATATATACATGACATAATAATGTTACTATAATGATATTTTATATGTATATATATATATTTCATTTACTTTTCTTTCAATGCAACAAGAAAATGTAAACAGTGTTCATTTGTACATATAGCCTACCGCCTCAATGAATAGTGTATTCCATTTCATATATCTAACTTATATAGTTTATTATAATTATTTATATACTTAATATATATGATATATGTAAAAATTTTCAAATTTTATAAGTAATTAAATTATTATATAGGTAATAGTATCAAAAAAGCAAGTTAAACGCATACGATAAACAAAGTGGTTATTACCCAAAACATTGCTTTAACATGTAATTGTTAATAAATGGGTAATATAAAGCCATTATAGAATCATATAGGGAAGGATATATAAAAATATGGTACGTTTTTAGATATATAATTATCTTATATTTATTATATAGTATTTTTTAACATGTACAATTAAATTCAAGACTTAAAGTAAGGGTTTTCTCATCTCACTTTTATTTTCAGTGAGCACAAACCCTGTTCACCTTCTATTTATTATATATGTTCCCTATAATACCCATGGATGTATTCTATTTTTATTATAAAAAAAATTATTTTTATTTACATATCCATTTTATGAATTTTATTTCATGGTTTTTATGGTTCAAAAGTTACCCAATAATTAATGTAATTCTGTCTCAATTTTCCTTTTCTGAGTTACATGCCATGTTATACACCTATATTTTTCGATGAGGTGTATATAATTTTTTTTACATGTTATATCATTAATATAATTATTTTAATGATATTTTAATATTCATTTAATTTCATTTTCTTATATGGGTAGTATGAGCCAATGTTACAACGTGGTAAGAGTTTATTGCAACAATATCATCATTTGTCGAGATTATTTATGACTATAAATTAATTGGTGAACTCATATGACTCATATTTGAAGAAAAATCATGAATTTTATTATCCTATGTTTAGTCAAGATGTCTTTATGTATTATTACCAAATTTCCACTATTTGGAAATTATGATATTTAATAATGTTTTTTCAATAAAATCCACCTTTATTTCTCTTTTTGGTAAAAAATATATGTTTTCTAAAAATATTTTCAAATTAGACTTTATAATTCTTCATAGTTTTTTTAAAATAAATAGTTTTTAAAATATTTTCAAGATTTATTTATATGCTTTTATATTTTTTTCAAAGAAAAATGTTTTCATACCTTTTTCAAGCTTCCTCTATTTTTTTAAATATATTTTCAAAGAAAAAGGTTTTTAAAATAATTTATGTTTTAATGAGATTCTTTCAAAGAGAAAAATATATTTTTCTCAATTAAAGTTTAAAATAAAATTCATGAAAGTTTTTTAAAGTGTTTTTAATGAAAAGGACTTTTAAAATTTTATATGGTTTAAAAAGTTATATTCTAAGTGTTTTTTCAAAATCCTTCTCTATCTAATATGGCATCCTTATTTATAGTTATTCTTTAATAGGGATATGATCTAAGTAAATAATTAATATTATTTCATTAAATGGTTTTTGATTTTATGGATTGATGTTTATGAAACCTTTTTCTCTTCAATGGGTTATACCATGATAAATTCTTTCAAAACTGCATCCTTACACGGGTTATTCAAGGATTAAATGATTATGAAACTTATCTATTTTAAATAAGATATTATATGATTAAATATTTATGATACCTAATTAATTTCATTGGTTAGGATATGATGTTTATGAAAGCCATATCTTTGTATGGTTCATGATAAGAAGAATATTTTCTGGAACATTATGTATGATTTCATTATGAGATGGGTGGGACCTATATCTCTATCCAATTCATTGGGTAAAAATTTATGTCTCATGAGATAATGATGGGAAACAAGTCAATGGTCATAATCCCTAAAGGGAAATATTTGTGTCCTAATACAAAATGGGAAACAATTGTATCCTAATCAATAATTGGAAATAGGTGTGTCTTGATCCCAAATGGGAAAGAGGTGTTTCCTGATCAAAAATGGGAAATAGGTGTGTCCTGATACACTATGGAAATTAGGTGTGTCCTGATCTGCTATGGTAAACATGTGTGTACTAATCCAAAAAGGGTGAAAAAGTGTGTCTTGATCTACTATTTTTATGGTCTTTGTAGTTAACCTTGAACCATGAATTTTTTTCTATAGTAATAATGGTGTCACACATATATTACATGATCATATAGATCATGATTCATTTTTGATGCTTTATTACCCTTATGATTCTTATCTAATGAAATGATAATATTTATTCCATTATTATTAATTATGATATTTGGTAAGTAGGTTATGATCTTATAACATTAAGATATGTTCTCATAACCTTGTTCTAATTTTATTTTTATGTTTCACACTTTTTTCAATTAATAAAAATTATTACTCACCCATTTAATATGTTTCCTTTACCAAGGTTATGAAGAAAGTTTTTAAGTATATGTACTAAAATGTAAAGATATTTGTGGAAAATATTGAATATATTTCACTGTGTTGGAATATTTATTTCCATGTTATAAAAGAAACTAAATTATTATGGTCCTTAAGAATGTATTTTTCATAATATGTTGAATATTCATCGAAAATGATGTAATATCCATGTATGTTAAGACTGGGTCATCATAGTTAGTATAAAATGAATGGTTTGGTCAACCTTTAGAAACTATAGCGAGAAAACTTTTGTGATATACCTAGGTATATTTATAAGGATATATATTGGGATGTCTCTAATTATAATTGTAAGAATGAGTTAATGTTTTTGAAAATGTTATAGAATTTTGGAAAAGGACAGAGTGAGTGGTTTCCAGAAGTATGTACCTATCTAGATCCAACAAGTGGATGTGGCTCTAGTAATGATTTACATAGTGCTAACCCTAAAACATTGTATTGACCTAGAACCAATTGGGAACTTGTGCACGGAAACGCGCCCTGTTGTACACCTAGTTTGAAACTCTTGTGGGATATGATTTGTAAACTAACAACTCTTTATAAACTATCACAAAATATTTGAATAGAATAAGACTATGAATAACCAAGGATAAACCTAAGGATTCATTTATTAGAATTTAGGTGTCAAAATTTAGACATCCTATAAGTTATTTTTCATAATTATGCAGTTTTCCATTATGATAAGTGTTTCTCACACTATGATTTCTGGTTTTAGAAAATGGAGGTACCTATAAGGAACCTAGTTAACACTGAATGTTTAAAATATGTAAATTATGGGAATTATAAAAATTAATTTCCTAAGTGTAAATCTCATAAAGAGAATAAGGATGGAGACTATAGATGATAAAGAGACTGAAAATGACATGTGAAAGTTATGGGATGTTCTTCTAGTATTTTGTACATTAAACATAAGATGCATGATTAGATTGAGGTTTAGGAACCTTAATACATGATTCATATTTCATATTCTTGAAAATATGTATCATGGAATAAGTTGATGAATCCTAAGTAATGGTTTAAGAATAAGGTTGGACGAATGGATTGTATAGATTATGTTATATAAATCATAAAGTATACAAGGATTATTTTTAGAAGTTTTTCTTTAATTATTTTGATTTAATGGCATGGTTAGATTAAGGGAAGGTAAACCTTAACCTGATACAAAGGATGAGAAGATGATATTTTAATTGGACAAAGAGATGATGATATAGATAAAGAAATTTTGATAGTATTTATAACATCATAAATGGTAAAGGATTTGTTGATAATGTAGTCTATGTCATCATGGATGAGTTTTACAAACTATTGGATTTAAATAATATATACAATAAAATTTGGAATAGGGAAGAATTAATTTTTTTAAAGAGGATTTATTTTAATTTAGGTTATTTACATGTTTCAAGAGAATATATGGTGAGGTTATTCACATGTTTTGAATGTGACAACCAAGAGATACTTTATGATATATGTGGGATCAATGTTATACTAATTTAGTGAACTTATTTCTAAAGTTTTGGATTTGTAATCTTTTAGAAGGGTTATAGGGTAAACCATTTATGGAATGGTTTATGCTAAACTTTGGATGAGTTTTTAGAGATTAAATTACTATCTCCTTATATAAGTATTTGTGCATATTGGATAATATGTGTTAACCATTTTGTTGTGATGCTAAGTAAAGACAGATAGAATGACTTATCATTCTACCTCGTGATTTGTTATTAGTTCAAGAATGAAAAATTAAACTTTATTTCTTTGAATAATAAATGATGTTTAAATTGATCGAGGCACAAAAAAAGGTTAGATTGTGCTGAAATCAAGAAATCGTATCTTCTCATCAAAATTATTCAACTTTAGGAAAGGGGTCTTAAATTACAATGTTGTCCTATTATCATCATTTTTTATAATATATATGACCTCTTTCAAAATTCTTTAGTTTATAGTTTTTTTATTGTTAACTTTCTCTAGACCACCCAGTTTATTTTGATCAAGGATATTTAATAATCTCTATGATTATTTACAATTTTCTTCCATGTCTATGTTGTTACTTACCACCTATGTTCTCTTATGTGGAAATCAAATTGTGTGTTACTTTGGGTAAAAATTATGGTCCCAAATTTACCTTTTTAATGGAATATTTAGTGTTCATTTATAGGAAGTGGGTCTCTATGATTTGTACTTTCATGTATTAAATCTTTGAAAACCCATATAAATTTTGAGGTCAAAATTCATTAATGTGACACATCGACGTTTTATGAATTAGTTTTGTTTGAATTAATTTATTATTTTTGATATTTTTCATTTCTTGCAACACTGAGAATGTATTTTTTCTATAAAAATACTAATTTTTTCTTGATTTATACGCAACACCATGATAAACATATGTAACACACAACACTGTGTTATCTTGTGTTACATGCAAGACCATGTTTTACCGCTTTTTGATAGAACACCTATTTTAAAACTAAATTTTGAAACTTATGTAAATTTTATTTATAAAAAAAACATTTTTGAATTCATAATGTCAAAAATATAATACGGTTAATTTTTTATATTTTACAAAGGAGTTTCACTTTTTTGATGAATAGTGCAAAATACTGCATTTTAGTTGAAAACTGCCTTTTTGTTTAAATAATTATTAATGTTAAATTATATTTTAAATTTGTTTTATTATAAAAATAGAAAAATTATATATCTATTAATCATATTTAAGTCATTGTAATAATTTTTATAATTAATTTAGATATAAATACTTAATGAACTTTTGAGCATCTTCACTTTAAAAACTTACTTTCTCGCCATGTCTGTGGGATTAGCATTAAATTTAATTTTTTCACTTTTGTAAATTAAATTTAATAAAAAATAGAATTACATAATTTTAATTATTATAATTTATATTTTATAACATGATCAACTTAGGTTTGAACAAAAATACCAGTAAAAGTATTTAAAAATAATTACAATGATTAAGGTAAAATTATTCTTAATAAGAAACTAAACCTTAAACATAAGGGAAAAATGACCAAGAAACTTGTCCAAAATAAATTAGATACTAATATTTCTACCATATCCCTTCATTTTTAGAATTTTATTTTAAAATGGTATACATGTTCATGATATTGACCCATATAATAAGTAAAGAAAGGAAAAACACAAAAAAAGGAACCTTCCTTACCTTTAACATTTAGACGGCTTTAGAGTATGGAAGAAGTTACATAGTTTCAGTTATAAAAATTATTTTAAAATTTAAATGATTTTTTAACATGATAATTTTACTATAATTTTTAGTGATGAATGAGTTACACTAAACACTTAACAAATGCTAATGCATAGATTATTTAGTTATTTAAATATGATAAACGATGCTAAAAACATTAAAAGTAAAGTAAATTTAATAAATTATTATGTTAAATTATTTTTGTAGATAAATATATCATGTTAAATAGATGTGAAATAAATATATTTTAATTTAAAAAATGTTGTTATATTTTTAAATTAAAATTAAATAAATAATATCAAAATTGATATTAATTTTATTTCACAATAAATGATATTTTATTAAATGATTTAAAATTACTAAAAAATTAATATTCTTCCAAATAAATTTTCTATGTTAATAAATATAAATTATGGTCCATTAATTGACGAATTAATCTGTTATAATTAACAAAATTACTCATAGATAGTGAAAAACATTTTTAGCACGTTCTGGGTTAAAGTAGTGTTTTTGCGTGTTACATGCGCCAGTTTTAAAATTAATTTCCCACACACATAGGATTTCTCATTGATAAATTATATATCATATTTATAATTAATTGGTTCAATATTTTCTAATAATTCCCACATTAATTTAGTCTTAATTTTCTAAAGTACATAGGTTAGAAAACTATTTACTTTAATAAAAACCAAAAAAGATAAATTGGGGAAACATAGAAGTTAAGGGAAAAAATGAAAATGAATTTATTTTTCTGTCGTGGAGGATTTAATGGAACATAATTCCTATTTAATATATTATTTATACATCATGGAATCACATGATGTAAGGGAAACCTCCATGTAGTGTATACCTTTTGGTATTCACAAGGATGTCACTCCCCCTCCATTATAAAAAAGGCATTTACTCTTATTAATTATCACACATATAAATCCACTTTGGCTCATAAAACCTCTGCTAAAATAGTGTATAAAAATCCTTAATCTCAACATAGAATCCTAACCTTGTGTATAAATAAAAAAAGGAAGCCATTTGGTGCAAACCAGAAAGAGTTACCCAAAAAAGGGGTAGCATTCTTCGGCATCCATTTATGATTCATTTGTTCCTCCACACCTTCATTTATAATTATTACATCATTATATGATAACCTCAGTATACTATATATACAAATATGTTCTTATTCTAATGGTTTTACCACCACTTATACACACTTTCATCTAATGAGTAACAGAATTACCGTTTTTGTTTACGGTGAACTACCATCTCACGAAACGATGTTGTTCATTTTTCCTTTACCACCTCTCATGGTAGGGAATTATAATGGAAACCTTATTTATATATCACATATATGATATTTATGAATTATTTTTTATTTTTTATTTATTATATAACACAAATCTTTATTATTTCCATTTTGTTTAAATATGATAACTTTGTTTGTGGAAGTCGGGACTACCGCCCCCTCAATGTAATGTGATTCGTTCACACATTACATGGAATGTATTAAGAATGGGTTTAGTTAAATTATATGATATATATGACATAATAATTCTATTTTATGGATATATATATATATATAATTTTCTTTTATTATGATAATAAAATTGAAACATAGTTCATGCATACATACGACCTACTATCTCCATGAACGGTGTTTTATAGATATTTATAAATATTTATATACTGAATATATATGATATATAAATCACTTTTTAAATTATGTAATATTTAAATCCTAATATAATTAGAATTATAAATAATAACAATTCAAAACACATATGATAAAAAAAGCAGTTATTAACTAAAACATTGATTAAACATTGAATTTTTTATAAATGATTAATATAAAGACAAAGGTGAATCATATATGGTATGATATATAGTAATATGGTTATATTGTATATTTTTAATAATTTATATTTATTATACATGTGGTTTGAATTTTTATAATTTAATTTAATACTTATGGTAAGGGATTTATAATCTCACTTTTATTTTTCGTGAGACACAATCCATGTTAACCATCTATTTCATATATGTTGTGTATATACTGCACATGGTTATATTCAGTGATTCTTATAATTAATTTTAGTATTATTTACATATCCATCTTAGGGACTTTATTTCATGTGTTTTATGGTTCAAAAGTTAACAAATCAGTAAATAAATTTTGTCTTAATTTTCCTTCTTTGAGTTGCATGTCATGTTATGCGCCTATATTTTTCGGTGCGGTGTATATTCTTCCCTTTGAAATGTTATATAATTAATATCCTTATTTTAATTATATTTTAATATTAATTTAATTTCATTTTCATACATTGGTAGTATGATTCCAATTCACCACATGGTAATATTTTATTGGAACAATCTCATTGTTTATCGGGATTATTTATGATTATGGTTTCAGTGGTGAAATCATAGGATCCATCCTTCAAGAAAAATCAATAATTTTATTCTCATAATATTTTTCATGACACATTCATGTATTATTAACATTTTTACACTCCATGGTACTTAAGATATTTATGAAAAAAAATCAAGAAAATCTGACTTTATTTCTCTTTTCAGTCAGAAATATGTGTTTCCTAAAAAAATTCAAAGCATTCCTTATAAGTCATAAAATTTATTTTCAATGAAATTATTTTAATAAAAATTTCAATATTTATTTATAATTTTTCAAATTGTTTAAAATAAGTAGTTTTAAAAAAAATTAAGCTTACTTTATAAGTTTTCAAAGTTATTTTCAAAGAAAAACATTTTTAAAATGCTTTATGTTTTAAAACACATTCTATATAATTTTTTTTCCTAAATAAACTATGCCATTAACTATAACTAATTTACAATAATTTGGGAGTGTTTAAATTAATTTAGTGGGATTAAATAATTCATTCAAGGTAAATAAAGATAAGATAAAGAAGTTTAAGTGTGAATTTTTGAAAGAACAGAGGTATGAGTCCACTCTCCCACTACAGTATATGGGTAATGGATTATAGACAATCCCTTTAACCACTATATGTTTTTGAAAATTCCTATAGTTTTCCACTATTCATTGAAAATTACATACTGATATTCATTATGGGTATATCTAAGGATATTTGTGGGGAATGAGACAATATAAAATATTCTTTAAATGGTTTTCTCTAAATTTTTTTATTATGTGTTTGTGGATTAATAAATAAAAATAAGATAATGGAAATCTAATATAATATTTCACTCTCCCTACAAGATTTAATCTTAAGTCACAATCTAAATCATTGAATACTTTTTTGAACCAAGGAAGGGATTTTTAATGAAATTTACCAGGGTAATAAAATTTATAGCATGATGAAATAGGAATTTTGAACATGAACTTGGGTAACCTATACACTATGAATGACTAGAACATATAAGATCCATTATAAATGATATATTAATAGAATATATGAATTATAGTAAAATAAGAAGATGATAACAAATATAAAAATCATTCTAAGTATACAACCACTTGTGTGTGTGATTAATCCATTAAATAAGATTATGAGAGACATGTTATGTTACACACTAATAATTTAAAATAACACTATGTTTAATATTGTATACAATATGCAGCATCCAATATAAACAAACCCATAAAACATTTATTTAAATATGACTATTAAAACCTAGTAATTAAATTTGAGAGTGTGAATAGTATTAACCATATAATAAAATATATATGAACATACTAATTAAAAAAAATTTATTGATTAATTATTATCATATAAACACTCAAATTTTAGTGAATTCATTTTATATGTTTTCTTCAAAAATTATTTTTATTACTTTTTATGAGAAAATGATATAATTAACTTTTAACACTTATTGAAAATAAATTTTATAAAATTAATTTATTTTATAAAATCATTATAGCATAATTAGTTTAATTTTAATTTTGATATTTTCCTGAAAATATTTATTTTTCAATGAATAGTGAAAAATACTGATTTGTATTGAAAACTGTATTTTTGTTTCAACAATTTGAGAAGTTTCATTTTAATTTAAAATGGTTTCAAAGAAAAATTAGATCTATTATATTATTTATAATTCAATTATTTTCATTGGATTCAATTTTATATTTAAATTTATTATAAAAGCGTTTTTATACATAAATAGACATTTTTAAGAAAAACTATATTTTCTAAATAGTAGTTTCATCGCATTTTCTACACTTATTATAAAATTTATATATATATATATATATATATTATAGGAATTTAATTTAATTTCAGGAAATATATTTTTGTATATATAAATCCAAATTTATCCTAGGATTGTTTTTTTAAACTTTTTTGAAGAAGTTAAATTTTTAGTGAATAGTAAAAAATACAGTTTTTAGGAAATATTGTATATTTTATGATGTTGCCAAGAAATAGAAATAATATAAAAATTTATTAAATTTATTTAACAACACAATATTATAAAATAATATAATTTCCATTCACAAATAATGGAAAATATATATATTATAATTTATTCCATAATAAAATTTTAAATCATTTTCAGTGTTAAAACGGAGCATACGCGCCACTGAAAAAGTAAAATTTGGTATACTAACAGTAATAATTAGGATGAGATAACTAATTAATAGATTTTTATATAAAATATTAATTATTATTAATTATTTTTATGGTCATACATGAATTTTAAAGTTATATAATAGGCTTCTTATCTAAATTATTGTGCAATTCATTCACAAGGGTACAAAAGTCAATCTAACACATTAAATGTGTTGTCCTGATATATAAGTGAGTTAAAATAAATATTTAACGAATATAAATTGATATTTTTATCATAATAAACATATTATAATTATATAAATTTATTTATAACATTTAAAAATTGTATTATTTCCTTATATGCTTGTACAATGCTAATAAAGTATTAATTTAATTAGGAGAAAAATACAAATAAATGATATAGAAATTTATAAAGTCAAAATTATTTGAGATTTTTATTGTGATAAGAAGAATTATTTATATGAAAATTAAATTTTTAGGGTAAAATAAAATAGTGGGTTCAAATTATAATTATTTGTTTCATGTGTTTAAAGTGAAAGTAATGAATAGTATTGAAATTGACAATAATGATATTTTATAGGATTAATATTTTATTAAAAATTTGAAAATCATAAAAAAAATTAATAAGTACTAAGGTGATATTATAGGTTATAAAATGTAATACCTAGTTCATTTTTTGTCTATATGGAAGTATTTGGATGTAGAATCATCTTATTTTATTTTTATCTTTTGAGAAATTCCAAAAATGTCCATCATCATAGTTATAAAAGTAAACCTCCTTGTTCAATTATTCACACTACTTTAAGACTTATAAATCGACCATGTCCTGAAATTTACTCTTCAAAAAAATAATTCATCATATTTTTTAGTTCTTTTACTCATCAAAAGACCATCCTCAAGTTCATTAAGAAATGATCGAAAATGGACACCCATAGAAGAAGAAAGTATCGTACCCAAACTCTTTCAATTTATTTCTTATTATAAATCCTCTTGATGTGTTATTTCCATACTAAATTATTAACTGAAATATCATATATATATATATATTGATATTTTACTTGATTATTATACATCCATATTCCACCTTTTATCCAACCCACAAAAAGTTAAAACATTGTTCATGCATATGTATGGCTTACTATCTCCACATAGCGGTGCAATTCATTTTTCATCACCACTTTGATTTTTTAGTTATAAATATGAAACTAATGAAAATATACTATATATATGACATAATAATAATTAATTAATGTTTAATTATTCATTACCTTTCTTTCATTCCATCAATTAAAAAATGAAAATAGCATTTATATGTATGTACAACCTACCGTCTCCATGAACAGTGTAATTCATTTTTATATCTCTATTTTTTTGGATTACTATAAATATATACCTATATATGTGTGTGTAATATTATATTTAACCCATAAATATTATTCTTGATATGATGTAACTATGATAAAAGTATAATTATTGTAACTACCGAATCAAAACATTCATTAAAAATAAAGTAGTTACCACCTGAAGCAATGATTTTAACAATGAATTGATGATTATTGTCTTATAAAATGTTATAATTAATTAATATATGGTATTATATATATTATTATGTTACTGAAATATATTTATAATAAATCGATATTTATTAAATAGGAGGTTAAAACATGTAAAAATGAAATCAAACCTGAGGTAGGGGTTTCTCATCTCACTTTTACATCTGGGAGACATATTCCATATTCAAAAAATATTTCTTTTTTGTGGTGTATATTCTATCCAATTTATATATTGTATCATTACTATCTTTGTTTTAATGGTATTTAAAGTTTCATTTGTAGTTACTTCTTTTATATGCCATATGATTCAAATGATACTAAAGTGGTAGAGGTTTATTTCACAATCTCATCATTATTAGAGGTTTTTTATATTTAAGTCTCAACTGAGGAATATTTCTCTTCATATACCATGTTTTATAAAAAAATTATTATCATTATATCGTTTTTTAAATTCAATTTCACCCATTTGTTTACTTTTTATTAAATGTTTTAAAAAGAATTGTTTTTTTATTTTCGGAATAAGGTACTTTTAAAATAGTGTGATAGGATTTTTTTTTTAATTTGTACATCATGAATTCAATTTCACTCCATTATGATGCGTCAATGAATTAATTATTCCTATAAATTATATTAGGGTTCATTTAAAATAAAATTATTTCTTTATTACATGTAAAGATTTGTGATTTTAAAATTTATTTTCAAAGTAAAAAAAGTTATTTTCCTAAAAAATGTTACAATAATATCTTAATATGTTTTAATTTATGTAAACATATTTTGTTGAATATTATATTGAGTATGTACTCTAATAATACCATTACAAATATTTATTTAGATTTTTTATGATCATTTGGACAGGGATGCACTATTTTGAAACCATTCTCCATTTTACTGTGGATGGTTTATGGTTATGTTTATTAATTGGGGAAATTATTAATATTTTATATGTTAGTTTAAATATTAATGTCTATGTTGATTATTTTTCACCCATTTCATATCTGGAATTCATTATACTTATTAATTGATGGGTGAGGCCCACTATATCCCCTTGATGTATCGGTAGGTCTCATGAGACAAACTAGATTAGGTTTTTGATGATACCTTACCCATTTATATAGATGTCTTGGAATAAGGCCTTAATAGTATTATATGTCCTAGAAAAAATACTTAATGATTTGTTTTAGATATCCATCATTATGCATTCCATAATTATGAATCCAGTTATTGATATTCCTTGTGATTATTATATTAGTTAAAATATCTATGGTTATGTTTCATGGGCATGTGATTATTTATATGGAATTATTTGATCATCATTCATTATTTACATATTATGATCAAGTTATTTATTAAATGTCATGTGTTTTCATTATTTACCGTTCCATATTGATTATGCCTTATTGATTCATAGATTCCACTTTATGGTTCCTCTTACTGGGAATCTGATTTCACCCCTTTATTATGTTTTTTTATATGAGTAAATGCTTTTTGTTTGATACGTAGGGATAAACTAAAGGGAATAATGAAATTTTCAAATTAGATTATTTTTGTATTTTATTTTTTAAAATTTAATGTGAATTTCAAGTATATATCAAGTTTGTTAAGACTACTAAACTATTCAGTCCTTTAGGATACAATTCCATATATCATATGCCAAAGTAATAAATTAACCAATGGATCTGGGATACTGAATTTGGGGACTTTACAGTTGGTATCATAAGAAGTTTAGTAGATACTTAGAGAACTAGATTTAGGAAAATGTTGATCGAAGAATGAAACACTATGACATAATTCTTAAATATTCCCAAAGAAACCAATATTATAATTTAGAGATTAGTTATACCTAAATTTAGAATTTTTATTAAGTGTTTCACTAGTTTTGAGATTATAAATTATATTTTATAATGCTATGATCTAATCAAGAGAATTACATTTTTTAGAAATGGAACATACCAAACAAAATGGATACTGTATCATGGACATAATCCATGTAGAGATTTCCATCAAAGGAAACATAATGAAGCTAGAGTTGGAGCTTCAGTTGGAGATAGAAAAATTATAACTATATTGGGAAAGTTGAATGGGTTATGAGAAATAAAGTTTCCTATATGGATTATCCTAGAGATCTATAATTTAGTGTAACAAATATAGATAATTACATGTTCTTGTAACCTCCATCTTTTAATGGGACTATAAATCTATTTGTGGTTGATTAATGAATAAGTTCATTAAAGATGTTTTTTATCATCGGGATGTGATTGAAGTGATAATGTTTTCATGGAAGTTTATCATCTCTCAAGGTATGTGGATCAATCATGGTTATTGATTCCAAACACTAATGATGAGGTGGAAATAGAGAGCATGGAATAGAAGGATTTCAAGGTACTCTTCTTGGAAAAATATTTTCCTCTTAAGAATTGACCAGATATATATAGATAGTTCTGGACTCAAAGACATAAATAAGAGGAATATTTTTCTATGTATGAAGAAATATTTACAAGGTAAATAATGCATACTATAGAAGATACCCATAATTAAAATATTTATATTTAAAATTTCTTTGATGGGATTAATCTAATACTTCAAAGGTCACTAGTATCCCAAACTTTCTCATAATATGAGGATATATTATTATATGCAATCAAGAGAGATAAATTATTTTCCAAGTCTTATTACATCAAATGGAATCCAGATAAGAAGTGTATAACAGAGAAAAATATGGATAAAGGGAAAATGGAAAGAAGTATTTTCCAACATTTGGTACTTGTGGTAGGAAACACCTTGGTACATGCTTAAAAGTAAAAGGATTTTGCCTCATGTGTGGGGAAAAAGGCCACCATTCTCATGATTTCAAGGGAACGAAATAAATTTTCAATGTGCAATGCTTCCCCTGTAATAATATGGGGAACTATTAAAATTAATTCCCCAAGTATCAAGGGAATATACCTTAGAATAATCTAAGTGGTCAAGGTTTAGCTTATGCTTTTGATGCAGTTGAAGTGGAATTACTACTATGCTTGTATACTTGGGTCCAAAAAATTTTGGTAAATTTATTTTAATCATGAAATTATTTTTATAAGAATAATTAAATGTATAATTATTGAACTTTGGTACCATTTATTAAACTAATTGAGAGAATATATTGAATGGAATTAATGACCAAGAAAAGTTATTCCGTGAAAAGTTAAACCTCATGGAAAACACATGATTGAAAGAGGATAACACATAATATGCACTCGATATTGAGATAAAAATAATATATATGTGATAATAGGATAACTTTGGTGACCATAAAATTTGTTAGTGATTTGATGGTTTTGTTATCTTTTCTAGATAACATTATATGTTTTGATTTAAAGAATATATTCAACAACCTGATATTTTTTTGGAAGCATTCATATTTTCATTAAGGTTTTATAGTGATTAGATTTATTACTATGTTTTTGGAAAAATTTGATCAATGTATTTACATGTGAAATTAATAGATAATTTATGGGGGTTAATGATAAATTGATTTAGTGACTTTTCAAAAAAATGGAATTTTGAATATTTTTTGTAATGTTTTAGAGGATTCTTAATACAGACTAAATATTTAATAGATTATGTTTAACTTTATATATTATTGTTTTTAGTTAAATTTTTATTTATCATATTGGATAACCTATGATAAATATTTTTTATTTGGTAAATATTTAGTGGCTGAATAAATGACTTATGGATCCTACGATTCAATAACAGTTCTTTAGGAAAAAAATCAACTTGAATATTCATTTCCTGGCATAGGAGATGAAGTTTAAATAGATTGAAGAAAACCCAAAGGATAATATATTCTTGAAACATGGAAAGGACCAAGTAAGTTTATTTTCTAGAATTATTTATCTAGAAAGTAAAATAATCCCTCTACTTTATAACAAGACCATGAAATACAAAAAAAATTATCTCTTTACTATTCATAAAATAAAATCAACATCCTTTTAACCCATCACAGATTTATAGTTTTTTGGATGTTAACATTTTTAGGATCATCATCTATATCACTCTATATTATTAACTGGGAGTCATATTTCTTTTCCATATAAATTATTTTCACTTCCCACTTATGTTTTATTGACCCTTCTTACATTGTTGGATTTCCACAAAGGTATTTTCAAATTTTAAACCCTAGATTACCAATCACAAGTTCAAATTGAAAGTATTCAATTTATTGAAAGAAGGTATAATGTACCACCCAAATAGTTTAAAAGAAAACTATATTTGATAGTGTATACAACATGAAACACTTAGCTTAAATGTACCTCAAAATATTATTATTTAAATATGATCGTTATAACCTAACAGTTAAATTGGAGGGTGTGAATTGGATTAACCATATTATATATATATATATATATATGTATATTAATAAATAAAAATTTATTTATTAATTATTGGTAAATAAAAAATAAAATTTTAGTAAATTCATTTTATATATTTTCTTCAAAAAATATTTTTTTACTTTTTATGAGAAAATGATATAATAAAATTTTGAAAATTATATAAAATGTATTTGATAAAATTAACATAATTTTATAAATAATAATATAAAAATTTGAATTGGGTGAAATTTTTAGTTTTTTTAAAAGATTTATTTTCTATTGAATAGTGACAATACTGATTTTTATTAAAAACTGTATTTTCATTTCAACCATTAACGAAGTTCCATTTTATTTTAAAATGGTTTCAAAGAAAAAAATTGTTCTATAAAATTATGAATAATTCAATTAGGTTAATTTGAAAGAATTTTATAACTTAATTTCGAAAAAAATCATTTTAATACATAAATAGGCTTTTTTAAGAAAAACATTCTTTTGTAGCATTTTTTCGCTTATTTAAAAAATTATTTTCTATCGATTACTGGAATTAAATTTTCTTCAATTGGAATTTAATTTCATTAAATGAATTTTTTTGAATTCAGAAACCCAAATTTATCCTATGATATGTTTTTTATATTTTTATTAATAAGTTATATCATTAGTGAATAGTAATACAAATATTGTTTTTATAAAATATGATATCTTTTTTGATATCACCAAAAATAGAAATAATATAAAAATTTATGAAACTTATGTAATGAAAAAAGTATGATAAATAATATAAATATAATTAAGAAATATTTAAAAAGATATTGATTATAATTTATTTCATAATAAATATGAAAATCATTTTTAGTGATGATGCAAAGCATGTGTAGCACTAGAAAAGTCATATTTGATATCATAAAAATTATGACTCGGATGAGGTATTTACTTGATAAATGTGGATATTAAATATTAATTATTATTTATGATATTTATGATATTTATGGTTCTATGGGAATTATATATTTACGTAAGAAGTGGCTTATACAAATGCTTATGTAATACTTGTGAAAGGCCAGAAAAGTCAAAATAACACATTCAATGTTTTCTCATGATATAGATGTGAGTTAAAATAAATATTAAGCTGATATAAATGGATATTTTCATCATAATAAACGTATTTTATTGATATAAATTTATTTATAATTTTTAGAAATTATATAATTACAATATTTTCTTGTGCAGCGCTCATAAAGTATTAATTTAATTAAAAGAAAAATCTAAAGAATGATATTAAAAATATTAAAATTAACATAATTTGAGATTTTTAGGGTGATACATAAAATATATAGATTTATATGACATTTTTAGGTTATAATAAAATAGTTCAATCAGATTTTACTAGTCTTTTTTATGTTTGTAAAGTTAATGTAATGAATAGTATCAAATTTTACAATAATTATATTTTAGGGTATTAATATTTTATTAAATTATTTTAAAATAATAAAAATATTAAATAATAAAAAAGGGGATAATATATCAAAAATTTAATCCCTTTTACATATATATTCAATTTGGGAGTATTTAGATCTAGAATAGTCTTATTATTTTTAAATCTTTTGATACTTTCCGAAGGTGTCTCTCACCTCAATTATAAAATAAAACCTCCTCGCTCACTTATCCACACTAATTTGAGCCTTATAAATTAACCAATTAATATAAATTACTCTTAATCACTTCCTTATACATGTTTTGGAGGTGATATTATCCTCAAAATACAAACCATAAGTCCTATAAGAAAGGATCTAAAGAAGGTCTCCCGAAGAATTGGTAATTGTCTTACCTGAACTGTTTCAATTTATTTCTTAATATACTTCATATTAATATGTTTTTTCCATCCTAAATTAATTAATCTAGTATCATATATATGATTATATTTAATTATTATTATGATACAACCATATTCCACATTTTTTCATCCTATGAATAGAGAAAACATGGCTCGTGCAAACGTACGGCTTGTCATCTCCACATAGTGGTGTAATTCATTTTCCATCACCAAATTACACAGATGTTTATAAATATGGAAATAATGAATATATATAATAATAATTACATAATAATTATTCTATAAATTTTAATAATTATTTACCTTTCTTTTGTTCCGTCTCTCAAAAAATGAAAATGGAATTCATGTGTACATACGGCCTACCATCTTCATGAATGGTGTAATTTATTTTTCTATATCTACCTTTATGTATGAATCTAAATATATATATATATAATTATTTATTTAATATATTTGATATTAAAATGATAAATAATATTCTATATATGATGGAACTATGAGAAATTTATAAGGACCGGAACTGCCAAATCAAAACATACATAAAAAATAAAGTAGTTACCACCCGAAACAATGATTTTAACAATGAATTGATAATAAACAGATGATAAAATATTATAGGTAAATAATATATAGTATGATATATATGGTTACGATTTATTAATATATATATATATAATAAATATATACTTATTATATATTAGTTTCATACATGCACAAAGGAAATCAATCCTAAGGTAAGGGTTTATCATCTCAGTTTTACTTCCATGATACATATATCATATTCACTAATTATTTATTTTTTGTGGTGTATATACTATATGTTTGATATATTATATCAATAATATATTTTTATTTATGGTATTTAATGTTTAATCCCATGTTTTTTCTTTCATCGGTATTATCATTCAAAAGATACCCAAGTGGTAAGGATTTATTTCATAATCTCATCATTATTTGAGATTATTTATGTTTAAGTCTCCAAAGTGGAATATTTCTCATCCTTGAAAATTATTTCTAAAAATATGTTCAATAATGTTTTTAATATTTTCCTATGATTTGTTAAAATTATTTTCATCCATTTTTTCACATTTTATAAAAATTTTAAAAAGGAATATTTTTTCATTTATTAAACTAGATAATTTAAAAACAGTATCAAAGTAATGATTCTTTAGATTATATGAAATGAATATAATTTCCCAATATCATGATTTGTAAATTATTTAATTCTTCATTTACAATTATTAAAAGGTTATTTTTTTAAAAAAATTATTTCTTTATTATGTGCTCAGTTTTCCGATTTTAAAAATTATTTTTGAAGAAAAATGGTATTTTCCTCAAGAAATATGTTAGGAAAATATTTAATGTATTTTCATCTATGTAAATATCATTTTTTGAATATTTTATTGTGTATTTAATCTAATTATACAATTAATTATACTTATACAGTTGTTTTATGATCATTTTGACTACAGAGGTACTATTTTGATATAAGTCACCATTTTACTCTGGATGGTTTATGATTATGCTTATTGGTTGGAGAAAATATTAACATTCTATATGTTAGTTTCAATATGAATTCAAATTTTTATTATGTATCACCCATTTCATACAAGAAATGAATTAGACTAAGTAAGTGATGTATGAGTTCCTCTATATCCCCTCAATGCATTGGTAGGTCTCATTAGACAAACTAGATTGGGTTCTGGCTAAGGCTTTAACAATTTATAAATATGTCTGGGAAAAAGGCCTTGATGGTATTATATGTCTTCAAAAGAAGAATAAATAGTTCATTTTGTATGTATATCATTATGCATTCTATCATTATGAATGCAGTTATTAATATTCCATGTGATTATTTAATTAGTTATAATATTCATGGTTCTGTTTCATTCTCATGTTATTATTTATATTAAATTATATGATTATAATTTATTCCTACCATATTATTCTCAAGTTATTTAATAAATAGAATGTGTTTTAGTTATTTACCTTTATATATTTCTTATTCCTTATTTATTCATTTCTTTTTTGGTATACTTTCCCATACCGAGAATCTGATCTCACCCCTTTCATATATTTTATTTTCCCTAGGATATGGGGAAGTGGTTTTCAATTCATATGCTGGGACACAATAAGTGTAATAATTGAATACTAGAAGAATTTTTTTTATGTTTTAAAATTTAATGTGAATTTCAGGTACTTATCTCATTTACCAAGACTAATAAACTAATCGGCCCTTAGGGTTGCGATTATTTGTATCTTATGCCAATATAATAAAGTAACCATCATCTCTGGGATACTTGAGTTGGGTTTTTTATACGATAGCTGGATGTATAAACATTTCTTCTATGACCTCACAGTTAAACTTAGTCTCAGGGGATGAAAACTATCGTATACTGGTTTATTTTTTGTTTTAGTTGTCCTCATCTAATAATTTATTTTAACAAAACATGGATGGGAGAGATCCCATAATTTTTTTTGTTAGTAAATTGAATGGAAAGCATTGTGGAATTATGAACAGATATGAATAATGGGTTTATGATATATCAAACGTTTTTATATGAAGTATCAAGGAAGCATGAATATGATTTTCCAAATAATAAGCATGAGGGATATGGATTTATTAAGGTTCTACCTATTAATGTTTCAATTCCAATTAATTATATTCTTTTTAAAATAATGGAACCGAAAAATTAACTAAATAATTAGTGTCACCACTTTGAACTCGAGTAAAATTTCTTGTTCACATATGGGGAAGTGATAAAGACAAACAAAATTTAATTTTTATTTTAGGATTTTATAGAGTTTTTACCCTTATTTTACTTTAATTATAAACATGTAATTTTACTCTTGGATTATCAGTTTTTTTAATTTGTAATTTATTATAAAAAGAATTAAAATTAAAGATTTATTATTAATTATATGATCATTAAAATAATTCATATTTAGGTTGTATTGAATATTTTTTTTCATAATTGTTAGGTTAATGTAAGACACATACATATGTTTTAACCCATACATAAGAGACTTAGGATAATGGATAACGGTTTTTCATTTAACTACTAAGAAGAAAAAACTATGAAGAGCATACGTAGGAGTCATTTATTCAGGAGATTGATATATAATGGTACCTCCACATATTAATAAGGTGATATATAAGAGTCAATTAGATAAATTATTTTTCCATATAAGAGTTTATGTACATTATATAAGGGTAATTCCATGGATTCTCTAAATATATATAAGTATTTACCTTTTTCTATGGTGATATCACTTCCCATATGTAGTAGTGAAATCTTCCCATGTGTAAAATTAATCATTATGCCTTAGTGATATATAAAAGAAATAGATTTTTCATAGGATTTAATATACCCACAAGTAAAAGTAACCCTTTTTCCTAAGAGATACTTAAATATTGATGATTTTTTCATGGTGTTGAAATACCTAATATGCAAGGGTCCTTCGTACAAAAACTACATGTTTAAGGGTTATTTTGTTGATTAATAAGGGTTTACCACTTTTTCAAGACATGGTTCCCAATTATAGAGGGATATTTAAACGTTTTATATATAGAGGAATTTGGTTCAGTTTCATTGAATAATTATTTAGAGTATTCTATAATAAAAAATCCACCCTATTTTAAAAATTCATCTTGAATCCATGGATCCAATAAGAGGCCAATTAGAATTCATATGAGGCATGAGGGACTAAAAATAATATTCTATTCTTATTTATTGGCCAAATTTACCTAAGGATATTGAAAAAACATGGGTTCTGTATTATCTAAGAGAGAAAGAAGGATTCATATGAGATAAAGTGAATCCATTATTTCATCGAGTATTAAAATAAAGTACAAGGAACCAATATGGTGTGGATTAAGATCTATAGATTTCAATGATACTATCCAAGATTCGAAATTATTCTTTAAAATTCATTATACCCTTATAAAATTGGATGAAACTCGCTATAATGGGGTTGGATATAGAGTCTTTATCTTCTTTATTATGGTATTTTTCTCTAGTGGTGATGCACTATATTGATAATGCATGAGCCATGGAGATTTACTAACTGCCTAATAATTAATTCTAGTAATTTTTATTTAATTATCTCATTCTCAAAATTTATGGAAATATTTATTTTCTATAGGTAGTAAGAGATTTCAGTTTTTTTTCATTTAATTCATCGCCATTCCATTATTTTTTATCTTCATTCACTTCCCCTTATAATTTCTTTATTTCCCATATCATGGAGGGAATTCAGGTGTTGGGTTAGGAGTGATCATAGTTTTTTGATAACTTAGCCAAGAAAGATCAAATAAGGTAGTTATTATTTCATATCCATGGTTGAGATAAAATACTAAGCGATAATAATTGGTTTTTCCCATAGATGATTAGTGGGAGGGAATGATAGTTTCATTTGATTGAATTGTGATTTATCAGGTAATGTAGAGGGAATATTCATGGTGATTCCACTATTATATAACTAGTTTCAAACACTATTTACTTATTTTTTACTAAAACATTCATTTTATTCTATATTTTTTTCCTCCACCAATCACACACAGCACAAAGAAACAAAAAGGATTCTACCTCTACATGAGACAACCTAAGACACACCCTATAATACTTCTTTACTTAGGCTTGAATTTATATTTCATGACCAACCCTCGATATCCTCATTAGTGGTCACTACCACTAAATATCATGAAGCATACTTTGCCTATAAGAATCTTCATCTTATCTATATTTAAAAAAAAATATACTGTAGGTGGAGGATATATCCCATATACTGAGGGGAGAGGCTCTTCTCATGGAATAATGGGAATAATAATTGGTCCCTACTTTCCTACGAGGGAAATGTCATGAATAGGTCCATATATGGAGGCCTCATTACTAATATGGATAGATACATGGGGCTTAAGGGTTGGCATGGACATATCAGGACTCTACCATGGGATATCATCTAGCTATCTACATGGAGATATATTGTATTTGAGAAGATTAACCCATGGTTATTTATGAATATCAAGGTGATTCAGATAAAGTTGAATATACAAATAAACATATGGACACTAAATGAAGCAGGTATCATCGTAAAAATATTATACAAAAGATAAATTAATGTTTTAATTCAATCATTAAATTATCAAAGTCCTAATGAATGGATAATTTAGTCACAACACAAATTCCGGGTACCTTGATTTGAAGATTGAACTCTATAATTCTGGAAAACATTCCTTAAATATCTAAACTATCATCACTGGGATCCTACCTCTAGAATCTTTTCCTAGGACTAACCCACTCTCATACCACACTATCATGACCGAACCCATCAATTCCCCACTTGGGACGAATGTAAGATGATTTTTTCACCCCAAGGCCACCTCCAATAAGCCAAGGGCTAGTGACTACTTCTATGAATGAATAAAAAACAAATGGGAAGACATAAACTATATAACCTATATATATCACATTTCCCCAACGCATAAAAAACATGAAAAATGAATAAAATAACAAACTGACATAAACAAGGAATGTAACACAAATTAAACATCAGAAAAAAAACATAATATATGTAGTAACCAAAAAAATATGGGAAAAACATAAAATTAATATCCAAAGTAAATTACCAACTAAAAAATAATTTTAAGTGAGGGTAAACCCTTAATGAACCAGCTCCCAATGTGAACATTAAATATAATCATCACCTTCGCACACCAATAATCACCTACTTCACAAAATTTTCATCCAACATTTTCAACAAAAAACTTCTCATCATCTGTATAAGATGGGACTCATGAGGGTTGAAAGTATATGCCTGAGTGAGTATAAATATTCCCAGTATGACACCTCAAATAAAGGATGAAAAAATACAACATATGATGGCCAAAACTGACTCTAAAGTAGAAATACAAGAATAAAAAGATACTCATGAATGGTTAAGGATAAAGAATAACAAATTTGATTGGTTACCAATTATCATAGACTAACTACATGGGGATCAAAATCTATATGAAATATCAAGGAAATCATTATACTTAGCTTTATAATAATTCACATTACATCTCAAAATCTATTTTGGGAGACCCATGCCTCACCAAGGTATGTGTTTTAGCTGAGGGGGTATTAACCTCAATGAAGGACTCATATGTCACCGAGTAGAGAACATTGATCAATATAGAATAAACTCTACAGATGGATGAATTATGCCCCATTAGTGGGACAATTACTTATCTCTATTAGTCATATAGGGGACCCATGCCTTATCGAGACCAATAGAATACATACCCTATTATAAAATAGGAGAAACCACACCCCAAGTATATGGAATAGTAAGAAAATATATATATTATATACAATGGTGTTCTTGGACCTATGTATTCTCTAGTTGTCCTATCTAAACTCGGTCATCTGAACTATAGAGATAAAGATTTAATTAGTCCAAACAACCTCACCCATTAGTTCTATTGATAGTTATGATCCCACCATTTCATTATAAAAGGAAGAAAAAAATACCTAGAATGTATTATTTGTAATCCCAAATTGGATTCTTAGGCATGAATATATGAAAAAATATAATGGTTGAACAGTATGTGGAATATACTCAAAGATACATGGTGTGTGGGCCTCATGTGGTATTTGGATGTGTACTGTCATCATCCTTATATATGAAAATCCATGCATACGGTGTTCCTGAGTGGTGTATACGATGTATAGGACTCGCTAGTTTCTTGATCATGTACTACTAATAACCCAAGTCATGTGGCTTACTACTTCATGGTGTGTGCCCCGAATCACACCATGTGTGAGGATAAGGGAATAGTAGAGTTTTTACTCTAATATACTTTGATCCAAATGACCTAGACTAACACCGTTTTTTGTCTGAAAGTACACATTGTGTGATATTTACTAGGTTCATAAAAACCATAAACACTTATAAAATCTATACATTCCAAAAAAATCGCATCACAAATCATGCTCAATACTCTACCCTCAAATCTCCAGCATTATTTATTCTCCTTCATTGGTTATCATATAAGAATCTAGGTTTTAATACGAGGTACAAAACCTTATTTTCTATGTTTAAATGCTTAATTACAACCTGATTTGAGTATGAAATTTGATCACAGGTGTTTTGGGGGTGTACGGGGCCTATTCTGATCCACGAACCCAACTTTGGGGTGAAAAAATCATATAGCATGGTTAGTGAAAACCAAGTGAGGTAGGCCACATGGTTAGATAAAACTATGCAAGGTCAGGTAGTAGAGTCTTACAGGCCAAAGAGTTTGATAAACCATGAAATTTTAAGGTGCATAGCCATGTAGGATTTCCTTTTGTTTTTTATAGTGGATGAGACACAGTTTAGACATGGTTAGTCAAACCATGCATACAAACCATGTGCGTTACCCCTTCCTAAAAAAAAGGGTTCATGATTGGCGCATAGTTTTTCCAACTATGCAGCCTAACCTTGAAACCCATTATTTTTGGTGAATTTACCAAAATGACCCTAATTAATTATTATTTCAACCTAATTTCTCACTTTATACTCCTATATTTGATACCATCCATGGGAGCACTCCTTTAAATCTAAATTGTATCTTTTGATCCTATTGCTCTATATTATATTAAAATCGGGATTTTTTGGTCTTGTTAGAACTGCATCGATGATTACTCAGTTCCTTTTTATTCATTCCTCATTCTTCATTCTATCAGTCTCACTATTAAGGTGCAATATAATATACCCTAATTTCATTTTATTTTTACATTCTTCTTTTTTATTCTAATTTGAGTCAAATAAGAATTTGATATTTGATGAACACTCTACTACCAATATATAGTAGGTGTTCTATACTTTTTTCATTATTTTTGGTGCTTTATTGAGCTATTTTTCATTTTTTTATCCCACTAGACTTTCCAGTGCGACCCCAAAATTAAATTGAAAAATTGAATTAAGTGAAATGTAATCTATTCGGGATTCCATTTAGTCTTTTTGAGATTATTTGGTGGTTGTTTCCCCAACCAAGGCTTCCCATGGGGTGTTCCTTTTTCCCTGGACACTTGTTAAGCCACCCAAGGGGTGTGTTTTAGATCTTACCATGTTAGAGGAATGCCAATGACAATTAAATGGAGTTGAATTTCTTTATTAGTAGATGTTATGCCTCCTTTACATTGTGGTACATGATGTTGTTTAATTTAATTGCATGAATGATTTATTTATAAAATGAATAAATGAGTGGGTATACTCATGGTATGAAATGGTAATTGTTTTTGAAAGATAAATTGATGAAATGTGATGAGATGAATGGTATTAGATACCTTGGTCAGTACACTTAGTATGTTGATTCCATTAGACTCCATGGACATTTCTCCCATGGGTCTGGAATGCGGTAGTGGACACATTGGATAGATTTTTTCTCTTTGGTTCATAATTTAATGGGATTCCTTGGGCTTAGCTATCACTTGGATCTGACTTTTCTTGGGATCATAAAGGACACGGTCGATAGACATGCTCCTTGGGACCCAACTCAATCTGAACCGAGTTTCCATAGAGATACTCTTGGGACTCTATGAGGATGTCTTGGTCTTCTACACCTTGGATCCATCCCTTTGTGGTATGAAACTTTTATTATATGGAACAACCATGGTAAAGGTTAATTCCAGTTATATAGATTGGTTGTGGTTGTTCTAATACATCTGATTATATGGCATGGTCGTGGGAAATGAGCTACATATGATTATATGGCTCAGCAATTGTAATTGTGACTTCCTGTTCTAAGTAAAGGTAATTGTTGAAATAATATGTATAGATGTATTGAAAGGTTGTGTTGTTCATTTCTATTTCTATTATAGCTTCCTTATTAGGATCATTACACTTGTTTTATAGGGAGCCTTGAGAGGATATTCAGTATTACTGGTTATGTAGTATACATTCCACAGGAAATTTACTTTCATATAGCATACCTTTTTTAATTTTCACTCTATTTTAGCTTGTTATATTACATATTCAGGACTTTCTATAGACCTTTGGGTGGTTACCTATAGGAATTGTATCTCACACCCTGTTTGGAAAACTATTGGGTACCCATACATACTTTATGGATGCAGGTCGGGACTGAGGAAAGCCTGCACAATTTGATGCTTGATTTTTTTCCATGCAAGGAGTAGGGGAGCATGAGAACAAGAACTTGATTTTGTATTGACAACCGGGATTAGAGCACTAGTGAGTGGAATTTGGGTTTAGGATGATACAAATTAGTATCAAATACCATATTTTTTGTTTTATTTACTATTTGTAAAAAATTGATAGGGATACAGAGGAATTGGAATTTGGTAAGGAGTTTTGTCTCTATGTAGACAACCCACATATAGGAAAAAGGCCAATTTCCATGAATGGAAATTATTGTTTTATATATTTTAACAATTAGAGTTGATTTTATTTCACCAATGGGTGATTTACTTGAATTGTTATTTTATTATTGATATGATTGAAGGTTCTATTTAGTTGCAACCCTATGAGATGAGAGTATTCTATCCAATCCATCATTTTAGGCAGTTTTTAGAAATCGTATTCCATGAATTATACCATGTCGTATAGGATCTATTTCTTTTTTTCATGATGTTATGGTAGGTGTTGTGATAGATATACCTAATACTGTGATAGAATTTTGTGTAATGGATTGGAAAACATGGTTGGTACTTAAAGTGTCTACCGTAACCTAAGCAAAGTTTTCTTGATTGAACTATAGTAAACATCATAAGCTTCCTATTGTGGTATTTTGAGTCATGGACCATGAGTCACATGGAGTAAAACTTGTTATGTTGTGAATTAGGTTTATGTCATATTTTAGTTCATGAGGAGTATGGGACATTATTAATCAGTATTTTGTGAACCATTTGGTTCAACCATTTAAAACTAAATGTAAAATGATTATGAAATGAAATGGAAAAATTAAACTTGTTGAATTAGAGAAATTTTCCTAGGCTATATTTTGAGTGGGTAAGAGGTAGTTTCTTTGGTGACTTTTGTAACTATTATTTTTATAGTCATGGATTTAGGATTAGATTATCTAGTATGGCCTAGTTTTAGAAGGGTTTTTACATGTCCTATGATTTTGATCTTCAAACATTGATATCAAATATTTTTTAGGCATGTGTTTGAAATTATAGATTTATTCCACAATAAATGACTCCATTCATATGCCAAGAGGGTTTCGAAGACCATGCTCTGGAGGTGGTGGTCCATGAGCTACAGATGGATCCTCCTTTAGTAACAGCTGTGACACTAGTTGTTGTTTCGAAAACAGATGTTGAGGCATTGTTTTGTGAGGGGTTTTATTATTTCATTTGTAATTTTCATGGAATTCTCCAGTATGACTTTTATATGGCTGAGTTGACACATGTGTTTCAGTAGCATCATCCTCCCACATTTTTAGGGTAAGGTGGTCTATAGGCTGTTATGTTGTGGCTTGATACTACTCTATAAATCTTCAAGCATCTAGAGACACCACTTGAGAGGAGAGTGAATCTCACAACATATATGCTTCATAGAGTAGAAATAAACTAGTGGGATGTTCTGAACCATGCTGACAGACTACAAGACATGTTTTAGGATGATTTCCAAACCATTTTATAAGATTATTTTTACCCTGAGATGCTTAGGGAAGAGTGGGATATTGATTTCATACATCTGGATTAGGGTGTTTTGATGGTTAAGAAGTAATTGGAACATTTTACACTATTGAAGTGTTTTGTTACAATGTACCTTGTTGATGAGTTATCAAGGGTGGGACACTTTGAGGAAGGTTTATGACATGTCATTCAATCTTAGTTCAATGTGTTCGGATTGACCTCTATTACGGAATTTGTGAATCAGGAACTGATTATATAGTGGAACATGAGGTAATGTGGGGGAATATAGTAGAGTGGTGTAGTATCTCAAACCAGTGGTTCAGTTTCTTCAAGCAGGAATAGTTTCTTTGATGCATCCCATGAGATGAGTACCAATCAGGCTAGGATCACTGGTAGCTCAATTTTTTCATCATTTTGGAAAACAGGGCCACACAAAGAATTAGTGTGATCATGACCCGGTCGAGTGTCGAACTTGAGGTGGGATGGGACACGAGAAATGTTTTTTTAGGACCTTACCTATAGCAATGAATAGTAGGGGTTAGCTCATACACTAGTTGTAGGAGAAGGTTTCTCAACTCCATGTTAGGAAGTGATTTGGGGTAGTGCCATTTGACCAGGTCAAGGTAGTGGTGGTTATAACAACATTTCTTTTTAATTTCACACTTAGACATGATTTATTACATTAAACCTTCACTTGATACAATATAGAAGATCAATAGGTATAGTGTATTTGATAATTATGAACACTACATAATGACTTAAAACATGAAACACAACATCTTATTGAAAACATCCTTTACTTGACCACTGCATTCCCTCGTACTTAGCATTGCATGGGATAACCTGAGGGCATACATATGAAAGAGGTGAGCTATAATGGCGAGTAAGGGAATAAAAAAGAAATAACCTGAGGAATAAAATACTTGTTAGTCAATAGGAATATCTATGGATAACAAGAGAAATATGAACATAAAGGCATGATAAAGCATGATAATCATAACATGGAGATGTGGCAACAACACTTGACATGGAATTAGCATGAGCCAAGGCTCATTACACATGAAGCATGAGTAAACCCTCATTTCACATAAAGTATGAGTAAAGCCTAGTTGCACTATAATTATCATGAGTAAACACCCATTGCACATGAGGTATCATGATATTATACTTTACCCAATTCACTGGAGTGCTATTACGACGCACCCTTCTAAATCATTTCATTTCATGCATAAGTGTGCCACATGGATCATAAAACATGGATTCATTAAAAATAATCATTTATTAAATGATAAAGGAATGTAGAATTAATAAAATAAACTCTATAATCAATTAGTAAATGTGGATAAATTTGAATACCCATGATAGGGAAATGGGGATTGTATTCACTACACAATGACTTTGGCTTGGAAAATCACAGTGCAATTTCGACAGCATTATTGCATGACATAAGAATTCATAAAAATGTTTGATGGGAGTTAAAGGGGTGTCTCGTCATATTTTTTATGAAATGGAAAGTAAGGGGTTCATATAGATACATGTCACAAAATATGTAATGGAGTTTGGATTCATAATACAAAATAATTTCTTGAATGTAAATGGGGAGAGAGAAATTCCTTACGGAATTTCGACATGGTAACGGGTGTACATGGGAGAAATTAATGAGAGAGAAAGGGGGTTTCTCATAATTAAAACAATAATAGGGATGTATGGGGTAGGTTATAAATCATACCCCAACATTTTTAATTTAAAATAAAAACACATAAAACCATAATGAAATTTGGACAATAATAAGAGAAAAAAAAAGAAATCCCTTACTTGAAAGTGTGATCACAAAGGCTTGGGAGGGGCTTGAAAGAGGCTTCTTGAGAGCTTAGGCGCCTTGAGAGGATTATAGAGAGGTTAGGGAAGGTCTTGGAAAAACTATAAATTCTTTTAGTGAAGTGGAAGTGGGAGGTTGGGTGGGTATATATAGGAAAGGAGAGGAGATTCTTTATTAATTAGATCTGGGTCACCACACATTAAACTAATCCAAACCACAACCCAGTGCATGGTTTTTGCCCATGGTTTTTTCCAAATGGTAGTGGAAAACATTATTTTATAATTACAATGGCCTAAATTCTTAAAATAATAGGGTTGCTTATGTTGAGGTGAGTCACACTCTCAAGGAAGTCAATTTAAAAAGCTAAAATGTTTTAAATGTCTTGGAGGGTCCACTAAATCATTGTAAAATATATCAAAAAAACATAATATCACATTATTTTAATTTAAAAACATATATTGTCCAAACATAAATTTTATAGTATTTTATTACATCACTATTGGGTCATTATGATGTCATAAAACACATTATATATTTAAATGGAATTTAATTTTTACCCAAAAAAAATCGACTGTCTCAGAAAATTATGAAAAATTCACCATTGGATAATTTTTATATCCTGATTCAAAAAATAATATTAATTTTATCCAAATAATTTTCTAAATATGTGAATTTTCACTTTTAAAATAAAAACTGACATTTATCGAAAATTCATGAGTTTTGAAAAAAACAGCTTTCAATCCTTAATAAAAATTACAATTGTATTCATAAAAATTATATGATCATTTATAATTTATAAAAATTAATTAAATAATAATTATATTTTATTAAAATATTATTTAATTCATAAATCCATTAATTTACCATAATACAATCCTTAGTTGAATATTAACTAAAAATACAATTTATTCTTTAAAAACTATTTACAAAGTAACAAATAACATAATGAATGTATAATATATATTTTATAAAATAATAATGAACATAATCATAGTGCTAAGGTTTTGTTACATAACCCCTTATAACACCCACATAAGACTGAAGGGTAAGGTGTGTGATGGTGACTGACTCTTGGGGAGGCTTGGATAACATCGCTCAGGTGCAAATCTCTATCAACATCCACTTCTCCCATGGGTGGTTCTGGTCGACATTAATGTGTTGAAGCTCAGATTGGGCTTGGTCAAGAGTAAATCCCAATGATGTTTCCTCCTTTCCGAACTCTGATAAATGGGCTTTAAATGGGGAAAGTCTACTGGATGAGGTCATCGCTTCCTTTCTCTGGGAAAATTGGATTTGTTAAAGCCATATATTTATACTAATCATGTGATCACTATTCAATGGATATATTAGAAGAAGTAAAAATTCCTAATGGTATTTTGAAATCCAAGAACATAAAACAATGTAATTTCATATTTTATATAACCATTTTTCATAATAAGACATTTAATTAGACCAAGAGGAATTTTCATTAATGAAATTTTGGTTGGTACTGTCTTCCCCCCTTAAGAAATTTCGCCCTCAAAATTCCCTTTTCCCACACTAAAAAATATGTGGGTAACTCTTCTTCATCACTTCTTCTGATTTCCATGTCACTTCTTCAAACATGTGGTTTCTCCACAACACCTTGACGAGGGGGATTGTCTTATTTCGTAGAACTTTTTCTCTATGATCAAAGATCTTCACTGGTAGCTCCTCATAAGAAATATCATCCTCTAATTTTACTACCCATAAAGAGAGTACATGTGAAGGGTCTGGTAGATACTTACATAATAGGGATATATAAAATACATCATGTACTTTGACCATGGTAGGTTTATGTTCTAGTCGATAGGCTACATCCCCAACACGATCAAGAATCTCGAAGGGGTCGATGTACCTAGGACTTAACTTCCCTTTTTTCCAAACCTCATGACCTTATTCCATGGAGATATGCATAGAAATACCAAGTCCCCAAATTTGAATTCAAGGTCTCGTCGAAGGTTATTTGTAAAACTCTTCTATTGACTTTGGGCTGCCTTGATATGCTACTAAATGGATTTCACATTCTCCACAATTTCTTCGACCATTTCAGGTCCTAGAAGTTTACACTCACTGACTTCATCCCAATACGCCGGTGTTCTGCACCTTTTCCCATAAAGGGAACCATATGGCGCCTTTCGGATTCTCGAGTGGAAACTATTATTGTAGGAGAATTCAACTAGTGGAAGATGTTTGTCTCATCCTCCATTGAAGTCCATAGAAAATGATATTAACATATCATCAAGTGTATGAATAGTTTTATCATATTGGACATCATTTTGAGGATGATAGGTCATACTGAAATTCAGTTCAATGCTTAGAGAATGTTGGATACTTTTCTATAACATCGAGGTGAATCTCGGATCATGATAGGGTACAATAGATAGTGGTACTCCATGCATCCTTACCACTTCTTTAATGTAAATCCATGCAAGTTGATCCATGTAAAAGTCCTCCCGAATCGCGATAATGTGATCTATCTTCATAAGACGATCCACCACAACCCATATAGAATTGTTTCCTATGTATTTACTTGGATGTTTAGTGACAATGTCCATGGTAATTTTTCCCACTTCCATGTTGGTATGGGTAGTGTTGGCATCATCCCCTTAGAATTTTTCATATCATCCTTTACTTGCTGACATACTAGGAACAGTGATGTATAGTCAGCAATCTCCATTTTCATATTTCCCCACAAAATGTTTTCTCAGATATCTCGATACATCATTGTGCTCCCCGAGTTAATAGAGAAGGTTGAGCTTTGTGCGTCATTCAGAATCTCATTATTTATCTCTGTATTGGATAGTACAGATAATTGTGACCCAAATCTCACAATTCCATCCATGTCAACCACAAAATCTGAAGATTTCCCATTTCTTCTAGCTTCCACCTTTTTCAGGATTTCCACATCCTTTCTTTGAGCATAATTTATTTTATACATGAGGGATGGTTGAGAAATCATTTGAGAAAGGATTGGTGATTTTCATCCTTTAATGATTCCAATGTCTATCCTCTGAAAATAAAAGAATATTGGATCCTTTTCAGTTCTCATTATTGATAAAAATACAAGATCCTTTGTACATAGAGTATTTTCCACCTTGTTTGCCTTTCCAGGATGGTAGTGAATTGAGCAGTCATAATCCTTGATAAGTTATATCAATACTTGTTGGCTCATATTAATCTCATATTTTTGTGAATATATATTTTATAATCTTGTGATCAATATATATCTCACACTTCTCCCCATAGTGATAATGTTTCCTGATATTCAAAGTAAAGATCATAGCCTCCTACTCCATATCATGCATGGGATAGTTTATCTCATGGATTTGTAGCTGCCTTGAGGAGTAGGATATCACATTATCATTCTGCATCAACAGACAACCCAGGATCTTCTTCGAAGAATCACTAAATACCACAAAAAGTTCTCCACTCATGGGTACATTGATCACGGGTGCAGTGATAAGCCTCCTTTTAAACTCCCTGAATCTTTCTTCACATTCATCACTCCAAGGAAATTTTACTCCCTTCTAAGTTAGCTTAGTAAGAGGGTTGGTCAATCATGATAAATTTCTCAAAAATTGTTGATAATATCCAGCTAACCCCAAGAAGATATGAATATCAGTTACCGATGTTGGCCTCGGCCATCCCTCAATTGCATCTATATCGGAGGGATCCACATATATCCCATTTCATGTGAGGATATGGCCCAATAATGATATCTCCTTCAACCATAACTATCACTTGATGTACTTTTATATAGCTTCTCCTTCCTCAAAGTCTCTAGTACAATTCTTAGATTCTCATCAAGATCCTCCTTGGTTTTGGAGTATATTATAATATAATCTATAAAGACTACAATAAATTTTTCTAGGTAATCTCTAAAGACTCTATTCATCATATCCAAAAATATTTCTAGAGAATTAGTGAGTCCGAAAGGCATTACTATGAATTCATAATGCCCGTATCTTGTACAAAAATACGTCTAGGGGATATCTTCCTTCTTCACCCTTACCTGATAATATCCTGACCAAAAATCCACATTGGAGAAGTATTGTGCTCCATGCAGCTGATCGAACAAGTCATCAGTTCATAGAAGATGATACTTGTTCTTTATTTTGATTTTTTTGAGCTCATTATAATCAATGAAAAGGAATATTGACCCATTATTATTCTTGATGAAGAGGACTCTATCACCCCATAGTGAAGCACATGGGTATATAAACCCTTTATCCAGATTCTCCTGTAGTTGTTTCTTTAGCTCTTATAGCTCCGCAACATCCATTCTATATAGTGTCTTGGATATTGGAAATTCCCTGGGTATATGGTCAATTGAGAATTCAACATCTCTTCTAGGAGGAAGACCATGAAATTCCTTGAAAAACACTTCAGTGAATTCCCTCACAATAGGCATGTCTTCAAGGATAGTTTCTTCTTTGGACTCAATAATCTATGCCAGATACGTGTGGTCATAGGGTAGTATTATCCACGCTTTAGATGACGGTGCTAAAGAAGATTCATCTTCCTCCATGAAATTGTATAGAATAGGGGGTCGATTCTCAATATGTAGAGTGATTTCCCTCTCACAGAAATTTATATTTGCTCTATGTAAGTAAATCCAATCAATTCCGATAATTTCATGAAATTCCACTAGAGGGAGTATGATGAGGTTCACCAGGAATTTCAATCCACTGGTTATGAAAGGGGAGGAGTTATATTATTGGGATTCAATGATTGCCCCATTTTTTGTACCCACTGACATCTTTACTTCCATGATTTGTGGTGGTGTTGGGATTGTTCTGATAAACTTTTGAGATATAAAAGAATTCTTAGAGCAAGAATCGAAAAGTATGTTTTCTATTCTTAAATGAATAACTAGCGCACTTTTCACCACTTCGTTGTCAGGGTTCACTTCAGCGGTAGTGATGGAAAAATATCTCCCTCAATACCTTGTAGGTCATTGGTTGCCTCTGAAAACCCTTATCTCACGGATCTGATTTGCAAGGTTCCATGTTTTATTGCAGTTGAAGTGATGAATAATGCTTTAAGGATTTAATGGAGTGTTACTCTCCTCTATTGTAGCTGCAAGTTTTTTGTGTCTGTAGTTAACAGCTAGGTTTATTTCTCTTCCACACCTAAATCATTTACTCATCCCCTTCAAGAAATTTCTGGGATGCTTCTTTCCACACCTTTGGAAAGTGGGGTGTTGGATTTTCTTAGGATCATTGTATTTATCCATCAGACTGCAAGAATATAAGTCCACCTTATGCTTCTTATCCCCATGATACCTGTGAGATTCACCGATATCCATTTCAACCTTCAGGGTACATCGGACAATTTACTCATAGTTGTCGAAGTCACGGATCGCCATGGATTTCCGTAGGCTAGGTTTCAACCCCCCAAAGAAGCGGTCAACCTTGAATTCGGGGGAAACGACAAAGCTAGAGGCATATCGTTCAATCCATGTGAAGTCTTCCTCGTACGCTCAATGGATTTGTTGTCTTTTTTCTTGAGGGCAAGGAAGTCCCCTTCCATCTTAAGCTGGAGGGTGCGAGGAAAATATTTATCGAAAAACATTTTCTACCAATCCTTCCATTCCAACCCCCCAATCTCATCCTTAGGCTTCGTATTTTTAATCAATATCCACCATTGATCGGCTTCACCCTCCATATGATAAATATCCATAAGAACATTCTCTTGTTCATAACATTGAAGTATGGAGAAGATATTTTCAATGGAGTTGATCCATTATTCGGTGTTTGAGGGATCAGATGATCCATTAAAAGTAGGATTTCTTTGTCTCATGAAGCTCTCGATAGTGACTTTTTCTTTCTTAGGGGGGTTTGAATGTTCCTCTTGTCTCATGTTTCTATTCAAATCTTGAGTTAACTAAGAGAGTATCATGAAAAATTTTGTTATTACTCCTCCCATTGGATTGGGAATCTCATTAGAATAGTCATCACATTGATCTTCACATCGGTTGTTAGCCTAAGTCCTCCTATTACTATTTCATTAGCTGGAATAAAAGGAAAGTTAGGGGTAACACATAAAGAGTAATCCATGGACAAAACAAAAGATTTATAAATAGATTTTATTTCCTTAACTTGTGAATCTATAGGCTCTAGTCTATGTTATCCATGATCCACTTTCTAACATATATTCTTAGGGAAATTTTTTATTCCCTTAATAATGGTTCATACTAAGCTTGTGAATTTACCAAAGCATGTCCCATGGGAGTTTTGTAACCAATAGTACAACATGGCCCGTTGTTATGTACCAAGATACCCTTGGTCAAGCCCAAAACTCCTTATCAGAGTTTTCACTCCTAGGTTCATCTGTGCCAGAGCCACCTCTACCTGCTCGTATCCATATAGGGATGTATTTTCCTAATACACCACTTATTCAACACTCACCAAAACATAGAGATGTTTTTATTATACTTAATCATAACCTTAAGTCTTTCACTAGAGTTTTCTAATCCTAATCCCAAAAATAACTAAACCTATCCTCTAATACCAACTATAACAACCCTGCTTTTTAATTTCACACTTAGACATGATTTATTACATAAAACCTTCACTTGATACAACATAGAAGATCGATAGGTCTAGTTTCTTTAAGGATTAGGAACATTACATAACAACTTAAAACATAAAACATAGCATCTTATTGAAAACATCCTTTACATGATCATTTCATTCCCTCGTAGTTAGCATTGCATGGGATAACCTGAGGGTATACATAAGAAAGAGGTGAGCTATAAAGACCAGTAAGGGAATAAAAAAGAAATAACCTGAGGAATACAATACCTGTTAGTCAATAGTAATATCAATTGAGTACTAGAGAAAAATGAACAGAAAGGCATGATAAAGCATGATAATCATAACATGGAGATGTGGAAACAACACTTGACATGGAATTAGCATGAGCCAAGGCTCATTCCACATGAAGCATGAGTAAACCCTCATTGCACATGAAGCATGAGTAAACCCTAATTGCACTAGAATTATCATGATTAAACACCCATTGCACATGACGTATCAGGATACTATATTTTACCCAATGCATTGGAATGCCATTAAGGCGCACCCTTCTTAATAATTTCATTTCATGTATAAGTGTGCCACATGGATCATAAAACATGGATTCATTAAACATAATAATTTATTCCATGATAAAGGAATGTGGAATTAATACATGAAACTCTATAATAAATTAGTAAATGTGGCTAAATGTGAACACCCTTGATAGATATATGGGCATGGTATTCACTAAACAATGACTTTGGCTTGGAAAATCACAGTGCGATTTCGGCAGTATAACTACGTGACATAAGAATTAATAAAAATGGTTGATGAGAGTTAAAGGTGTGTCTAATAATATTTAAACAAAATGGAAATTAAGGGGGTCATATAGATACCTATACCAATATAAGTAATGGAATTTGTATTCACAATACAAATTAATTGCTCGAATGTAAATGAGGAGAGAGAAATTATTTACGGAATTTTGGCATTGTAACAGCTGTACATGGGAGGCATTAATGAGAGATAAAATGGGTCTCTCATCATTAAAACATTTAGAGGGAAGTATGAGGGAGGTTAAAAATCATACCCCAAAATTTTTAATTGAAAATAAAAGGTCGTAACAATATAATGAAATTTGGACAAAAATGAGAAAGGAAGAAATCTCTTGCTTGGAACTATGATACCAAAGGCTTGGGAGGGGCTTGAGAGAGGCTTCTTGAGAGCTTAGACGCCTTTAGAGGATTATTGAGAGATGAGGGAAGGTATTAGATGAACTAAAAAGTCTTTTAGTGAAGAGTAAGTGGGATCTTGGGTGGGTTTATATAGGAAAAGAGAGGGAATTCTTTATTATTTAGGTTTGGGTCCCCACACATTAAACTAATCCAAACCACAAACCAGCCCTAAGTTTTTTCCCATGTTTTTTGACAAAGGGGAGTGGAAATAATTATTTTATAATTACAATTGCCTAAATTCTTAAAATAATAGGGTTTATTATGTGTAGGTGAGTCACACTCTCAAGGAAATCAATTTAAAAAGATAAAATGTTTTATAAGTCTTGGAGGGTCCACTAAAGCTTTGTAAAATAAATAAAACGAATATAAAATCATATTATTTTAATGGTAAAACATATATTGGCTGAAAATAAAGTTTATAGTATTTTATTACATCCCTATTGGGACATTATGATGTCATAAAACACATTATATATTTAAACGGTATTTAATTTTTACCTAAAAATTTGACACTCTCAGAAAATTATGAAAAAATCACCGTTGGATAATTTCAATATCCTGATTCCAAAAATAATATTAATTTTTTCCCAATAATTTTCTATATATGTGAATTTTCACTTGTAAAATAAAAAATGACATTTATCAAAAATTTATGGGTTTTGACAAAAACAACTTTCAAACCTTAATAAAAATTACAATTTTAGTCATAAAAATTATATGATCATTTATATATAATAAAAATTAATTTAATAATAATATTATTTTATTAAAATATTTTTTAACTAAAAAAACCATTATTTTACCAGAATAGATTACTCATTTGAATATTAACTAAAAATACTATTTTTGATTTAACATTTATTTACAAATTAACAAAAATAAATTGAATGTATATTATTTATTATATACAAAAATAATGCACATAATCATAGTGCTAAGGTCTTATTACATAACCCCTTATAACAACCTCATGAGACCTAAGGGTAAGGTGTACGATGGTGACTGACTCTTGGGGTGGCTCGGATAACATCGCTCGTGTGGTAATCTCTATTAACTTCCACTTCTCTCATAGGCGGTTTTGTTCGAGCTTAACATTTTGAAGCTTAGCTTGGGCTTGGTGAAGAGTAAATCCCAATGATTCCCCCTCCTTTATGATCTCCAAAAAATGGTCTTCGTATGGGGAAAGTATACTGGATGAGGTCATCACTTCCTTTTTTGGAGTAAATTGGATTTTTTAAATCCCTATATTTATACTAATCCTGTTATCACAATAAAATGGCTATATTAGAAATGGTAACAATTATTAACGGTGTTTTGAAATCCAAAAACATAAAACCAAGGAAGTGCATATTTTATATAACCATTTTTCATAATAAGACTTTGAATTAGATCAAGAGTAATTTTCATTAATGAAAGGTTGGGTCGTTACAGTGGTCGTGGACGAGGCAGCCATGAACCAGTTACACTGAGACATCAAAGTGGGGAAACTCTAGGTAATGAGGTTGTGTCAAAGGGCCCTGGTTCAACCCATATCTATTATATACATCCTACACCCAAGGAGAAGGTTGAAGGACCATCTATGGTAATATATATAATATTTGTAGCCTCAAATTTTGTGTATTATCTCGTTGATACAAGTGCATCACATAGTTTCATATGTGTGCCTGTGGTAGAAAGAAATGGACTTGTAATACAGTTTTTTGAGGGAGTTATGACTCTTGACACTATATTGGGGATCATAATGGTGGATGTATGCTAATTTAGGGAGTTTCCCCTTGAGGTTGGTGGGCATCACTTTGTCTGGAATCTCTTTGTCCATGAGATGACCAGGTTTGATTTCATACTTGTGGTGGACTTGTTAGTAAGTTATTGAGATTACATCGATTTTTATCTCTAAAGGGTGACTTTCACATCATCATAGGGCATAATTAATACTCAAAAGAGTGAATGGGACGTACATGTGATCTAATCTATACTAAAACATCATGGTCTGGGAAGGATGATAATTTAGATTTCTAGTTTATATCTGGATGATCAAGGATCGCATCATGAAGACTTCATGAGCTTGTCAAAAAAAACCCACACAACATCTGTGGGGTTCTTTAGTCCTTTTTTCAAAAAAATGAGGATGGTTCCTTTATTATTAGCATGGATTATCATAAGTTTAGCTAGCTGGCGGTTAAGAATCGATATACCTTGCCACAAATAACTGACCTGTTTTATCATCTTTGAGGATCTCAGGTGTTCTCAAAAATTGATTTGAGGTCCAAATATCAAAATGTGTGTGTTCTACCTACACACATACCTTGTACAACATTTCATAGTATGTATGGTCTATATGAGTATTTGGTTATGTTGTTCGGTCTCATGATCATTCCAGAAGTTTTTATGGAATTGATGAATTGAGCCTTCCAACCTTGCCAAGATTCATTTTTAGGGTTTTTTGTTGATGATATTTTGGTGTGTTATCATAATTTTAATAACCATGCCAAATATCTTGAGATAATTTTTTAAAAATAGAGAGAGCATCAATTATATTATAATCTCACAATGTTACACTTCTAGATGGACATGATTCACTTCATGGTTCATATTATCCTAGAGGGAGGAGTATCGATAGACCTAGAGGATGTGAGAGATATGGTTTCCTGGGAGTATCCCAATAATGTCTCGATATATGCAGTTTAATGGGGCCATATGGATATTATAGCAATTTCAAACTAGACTTCTCATTCTTAGTAACTTCATTTATGGGATTTATTAAGAAGTGTTTGAATATTTTATATATAGATACATATGAGACATCCTTTCAGGAGCTGAATGGAAGATTTACTTCATCATAAATCCTATTTTTCTAGATTAGGGAAGAAGAAACATTGTGTATTATTATGGATTAGATATCAGGATTGGTGAAGTTCCAATTAAGGGGGATATAGTTGTGGTATACAGGTCTCAGCGGCTGAGGTCACATGATAGGAATTATCAAATGCATGATCTTGTGTTAGCTTCATTTGTTCATGCTTTGAGTTTTTGGATACATTACTTACTGGGAGAAAATATTTTGGTGGACATAGACCAAAAAAGCCTCAAGTATATTTTTAAAAATAATGATCTAAATTTTAAGTAGTGAAATTGGGTTTAGTACCTATAGTATTTTTAGATCAAGCATGCATACATTACTGGAAAAGTAAATGTAGTTATCGATGCACTAAGTAGAAGGACTCAGATATAGGACGTTCAGTAGGACAGTATTGAGTGTCGGCTTATGAATTTGTTATCTGAAATGCACTTGGCAGTATAGGATATTCGGGGCAGAATTTTCTTTAATCCCTATTTGTGACCTCGGCCCTACTGGATAGAGAAATCATGAGGTAGCTATCAGATTCAGAGATCCTAGTCCTATATGAGAGTGTGGAAGGAGTGGACCCCCCTCTTGGTTATAAAATATGTGAGAATCAGGTTCTACATATCCATGGTCATGTTTGGGTTCTAGTGGAAATACACGAGGAATTAATGCATGAGTTTCATGCCTTATTTTGGCCAGTGCATCCCAATGTCGCCATGATGTACTGTGACTTGTGACGCCATTACTATTGGTTGGGTATGAAATATGAGGTAGCTGGTTTTTTATGAGGTTTTTCACTTGTCATAAGATAAATCTAGAATGTCAGTGATCGACCACACTATTATAGAAATTACCTATTTTTGAGTCAAAATGGTATGATGTCGCGATAGATTTTGTTATCATTTTTACAAGGTCACTTCGAGGTAGCGATGTTGTGTGGGTTGTTTTTGACAACCTCGTGAAGTTTTATAATTTATTTCTAACCAAGGATTCCATCATTGTTTATGATCTTAGGAGGTTTTATATCCATGAGATTTCATGACATTATAGGGTCCTATGCACTACCATTTCAAATAAGAATGTCTGATTTATGTCCTGTTTCTAGTAGAGTTTATAGGGGGAATTGGGTAAACAGGTGCTTCTAAGCGTGTAATACCACCCTCGTATTGGTGGCTTGTTAGATTGTATGATATAGGTGCTTGAGGATATATTGTGATCATGCCTATATGATTTTGGGGTCTCTTGGGAGAGGCATATACTATTAGATGAGTTTGACTACAATAATAGTTACCATGAGACTATACAGGTGGAACCTTATGAGGCTTTTTATGGTAGTCCATGTTGATCATCCCTCTACTGGTTAGAGGTAGGTGATGAAACTTTAATGGGACCACGTATCATGCAAGAAATTATAAGATGGTCCATTTTATTTATAATTGGACAGCTACTGCACAGTATTGATAGAAATCTTATGTTGATCATCATAGAATTCCTCTAGAGTTTGAGTTCAAGGATCAAGTATTTTAATTTGAATCAATGAGGTTAGAACATTGAAGGATTAGGATACTGGTTAATCATTCCCCATGTTATGTTGGGTCATTCGAGATTCTGGGTAGACTCTGGCTAGTAGCCTATTGGTTGCAGTTAACTCAGAGGTATTGATCCATGCACATTCTATTCCATGTATCTCAACTGTGCTGCTATCACTCAGACTCGTCTCACAGTTTTCAGCCCAAGGAGTGTGATCTATAGGTAGATGTGTCCTTTGAGGAGCATCCTACTCATGTCATAGATAGGATAATTAAGGATCTATGAGGTTGGATAGTTCCTCTAGTACGGGGGCTATGGAAGGATGGACGTTGATAGGATATGACTTGGGAGTGGGTGGATGATGTACATGCTCAGTGGCTAGAGTTTTCTTAGACAAATTTTGAAACCCTTTAAAAGTACATTTGTGGAAAAATTTCTTTAAGATGAGAATATTTTAAGAACCTTGGTTTCATATGAGGTACATTTCATTTTTTTAGTTTAAATGCTTAACTACAACCTAATGTGAGTACCCAATTTGATGACGAGTTTTTTGGGGGTTTCGAGGGATTATTTGGATCCCTAAACCCAAACTTGGGGTGAAAAAGTAGTGCAACATGGTTAGTGGAAACCATACACGGTAGGCCACATGGTTAGATAAAAATATGCAAGGTTGGACAGTGGAGTCCCATAGGAAGCACGATTTGATAAATCGTGCGATTTGAGGTGCATGGCTAAGCAGTCTTGTCTGTAATTATTAATAGTGGTTGAGACACGGTTTGTGCATGGTTAGTCAAATGGTGTATACAATCCATGTGGGGTTCCCCTTCCAATAGTAAACGGTACATGGTTTGTGCATGAATTGGTTAATCGTGCATCCAAACCGTGCGAACAAGTATTTTTGGTGAATTTACCAAAATTCCCGAAATTAATTCTTATTTCAACATAATTCTCACTTTCTCCTCCTATATTAGACAAAATCCATGAAATATTTCCATTCATTCTAAATTATATCTTTTGATCTCATTCCTCTATCTGATATCGGAATCAAGAATTTTCGGTCTCATTGGATCTGCATTGATGAGTACTCAATTCATTTTTATCCATTCCACATTATTCTAAGTATCAACTGCAATATTTACGAGAAAGATAATATGGCCTAATTTTAGTTTATTCATTCATTATTCAAATTTATTCGGATCTAAGTTGAAATATGAGATGATACTGGACAAGCACTCTACTATCGAGCAACGGTTGGTGGTCTATGCTTTTCTTGTTATGTTTGGTGATTTATAGAGTGAGTTTCAATTTTTTTCACCTACCAATATTCCTAGTGCAACCCAAAAATTAAATTGGACAATTGAATTAAATTAAATAGAATCTATTAGGTATTTAATTTAGTTCTTATGAGATTAGTTGGAGGTTTTTTCCCCAGCCAGCGCCACCCATGGTGTGTTCCCTTTTCCATTCCCACTTGTTATGCCACCAAAGGGGTGTGTTTTAGAGATTTCCTAGTTAGAGGAATAACATTTTCAATTAAATGTAATTTAATTACTTGATTATGAGATGCTTTTCCGACTTTGGTTTGTGGTACATGATGTTGTGTACTTGAATTTCTTGAATTACTTTTTTAAAAATCATGAAAATGAGTGGGTATACTCATGGTCAGAAATGGTAATTGCTTATGAATGATAAATTGATGAAATGCGATGAGTTGAATGGTAGTTTATTCCTTGGTTGGTACACCTTGGATCTTTATTACATTAGATTCCATGGATGTTTCTCCCTTGGGTCTTGACTGCGGTATGGGACGCCTTGGATAGAGTTTCTCCTTAGTTCTTGATTAAATGGGATGCCTTGGGACTTACTACCCTTTGGATATTGTTTTTCTTCACCTCATAGTGTAAATGATTGGTATACATGATCCTTGGACCCCAACTCAAGCCTAACCAAGCTTCCATCGAGATTCTCCTGGGACACGACTTGGATTCCTTGGTCTTCTACACCTTGAATCTGGTGCTTCATGGTCCAACACTTTTATTATATAGAACAGTCATGGTAAATGTTACATCTGGCTATAAATCTAGGCAGTGGTTGTTCTAAAACTTATGATTATATGAAATGGTCATGTGAAATGTGATATGTAAGATTATACATCTCAGTCGTGGTTAATGTGACATCCTAGTTGTACGGAAATGTCATAGATGACATGATATGTATGGGTGTATTATGAGGCCATGGTGGTTATTTATGTTTCTATTATATCTACCTTTTAGGAGCTTGATAGTTATTTTATAGGGATACTTGAGAGTCTATTCAGTATTACTTGTTCCATAGTAAACATACCATGGAAAATTTAATTTCACACAGCTTACCTATTTTACTTCACACTCTACTTTAGCTTATTGTGTTACAAATCTTCGACTTGTTATAGATCATTGGGTGGTTACCATCTAGGATTATATCTAAAATTATGTTCAAGTCACTTTTAGGTACCCAGATATAATTTTTGGATATAGGTAGTGACCGGGGAAAGATTTTATAGTTTGATGCCTGATTTTGTGCCATGCTAGAATAAGGGGTGCACGAGATTGATCTGATTCTCTTGATGATTTCTAGAGATAACACTTTTTGGTCTTTTGTTATTTTAAGACATGCATTTTACTATTTTATTGTATACCTGTTTGGATATTTTTTGTAGACACATGACATGTTCGTCATTGTATATGAGATACTTATGGAATTGATATTTATTAATGTTGTTTATCTATTGTTTGACTGTTATATTTCTCCTTATATTGATCTGTTATTTCTATTATATTTTGTTATGCTATGGTAATGATGTAATAGTCTCCCCATGGACACACCCCAAGGACTCACTACTAGTCAGTAGGCTATGGTTTTCGAGAAGATGAGATTGATTCCATGTGTCCAATTAGGCTCGGAGCATTGTTGAGTGGAATCTGGGTTTGGTACAGTATAGTCATGACTATTTATCAAATCTTCATCACCTAAAAATCATTGAAACAATCCCAACCCTCCATCACTCATGAAATTCCCCACTAACAGTTACAATATCCATTTCCACAAAATTTTTCAATCATCCTTTTATTTTTAGTGCTTGTATTTGGACACAGTAGAGGCTAGTAGACCTTATCCTGAGTAAAAAATATGGTAAGAGATCAAGAGAGGGTAAAAGAATCAATTTTTAAAGATATATATTCTTTTGAATAACTTCCAAACATGTATGGTGGTCATCATTCCATACTGAGTTATATGTGGTGCATAATAACGGAAAATAAATTTTTAGTTGTCTGATGATCAAATAAATAATTTCTCTAAAAAATTAACCAAATTGGAAATAAAAAGTTCTAGAAACATAATTTTTCATGAAGGAGGATAAAAAATAATATAATATAATATAACCCTTAAATAAATAATTAAAAAATTCATTAAATAATGATGAAAACATTGAAATAATGAGCCATATCGTGTGAAATGGATAGATGTTCAATGAGATCTACATTAGCACTTGGCTCTGTTGAAGATTGAATGATGAAAATCTATATGATTCTCAAATACAAAAAAATATATATAATTAGGGTTTATGTTGATAGATAATCCTAATTAGAGGACTTAAACCTAATTAAATATGGAATTTATGAAGGTTTTTTTCTATTTTTAATTTAGAAAACTACGATAGGCCCGACCCAAAGACTAAAATTGTAAATTTAATTATACTAACCTAGGGGTAAAAAAAACATCTCAAGTCAAACTAAAGTGATAGATTTATCATTTAAGGATCTATTTTGGTTATATTGATGATTCTCTATGTTTATGCATGATATTAAAATAAAAATTAATATATTATATTTAAAAAAACATATTTTAACATTTATAACACCATTATAGTGAAAAAATCAAAACATACCTTATGATGTGATATATAAAATATTAAACGGATTCCAATTAAAAAATATGGATTGTTAAAATCTTGAATCAATATCCTTATTGTCTAATATCATATCTCCCACTCACTTCTATAATGATGCTGCATTTATATCTATGCCACACTCAAACCAAAACATAATCAATCCATATATTATGCATACAAAATATGTTGGTGAGAGTGAGTATCTCAATAGGGGGTGAATTGAGTACCCAATAAAATATTTTGTTAAATTTTTTTTAAAAAATCCCCCAGTTTAATTAAAAGTTCCCAGTTTCTCAAAATAGAATCTCAATATAAGTTCTGATATTTTAAAATATTTCTCAAATCTTGGTCAATTATAAGTTAAAAATATATATAGAAATTACTTTAACTTTTAAAATCAATTCACTTAATCTATAATTTATATAAACACTAGTTAATACTGACTATCAAAGTAGTGGTTATGTTTAAAATTTAAAAAAAAATCAGTTTAAGGATTAGAAAAGAAAAAAACAAACTCACAGTGGAATTAAAACAAGGGGTTCAGTATTAATCTAAAACCCAATCCACTCTACTTGTAAATCACCTGCTTCAAAGTAGATTATATAAATATTATATTGACTCATGACCTAGATTGGGTAAATATACAGTATCTAACTACTTATCCAGTCCATGCGGGGGCCTCTTCCATAATATCCATGGGAAGAAATCAAACACAGGCCATACAGGGACCTCTTCCACAACATCGTGGGTAAAAAATATAAATAGAGTGACTAATATGTATTTTATCTTCTAGTTATAGAATATGAGACAATGTTTGTTTATAAATAGGATAAAACAAAACACTCTTTGAAATAAAATGTAGCAAATAGAAAGAGAAAGTATAAATTTGTTAAAAAGATAGAGTTTCACGGTCTTATGTGCTCTGAAATCTTGGGTCTAATCATATGTATCTCAGAGAGTAGATTGAGTCTTTTTTTCTGAAAAATGAAGTAAAATAGAGCATTATAAGATTTGTTTTTTTGGTGATCATAGGGAAGGATTCATATCTTTTATAGGTTGCACTATTTCACAATCGTAATGAAGGTAAGCATTCATCATGTAAATATCTTTAGTTAGTGGCACGCTTGATCATCTGTTTGCACTTGGACAGAATTCATGCATACATCCCATGGATGAGAGTGAATTCTTTGAATATATAGTGTTGTAGGATAGAGGTACCATTCAAGGAACAATCATCTGGGTATTCTGCATCCACATACATAGCTCTGATATCATTTAATTTTCCCTATAATAGTTTGAGAATTACTTTTAAAATAATCCTCAGTATAAAATTAAATAAGATATTCATTATAATTATTTAATTGAAATATCATATAATAGCGATTATGGGTCAGATTGGTAGTGAGTCATGTCTGGAAGAGATTTAGGCCAATGGTGAGTCAAGCTGGCGATAGGTCATTTGATGATAGGTCGGGTCTGGTAGTGACTCATCTTCAGAGGTGACTCATCTTCAATGATGACTCGTCTCAATAGTGACTCATATCAATGGTGACTCATATCAATGGGGGTCATCAAAATTATGACTCGTCTGATGGTATTTTAACCTCAATGGTGACTCATTTCTAATGATAGGTAGAGACTAATGGTGACTCATCTGCAACAGTGAGCTATTCTAGGTATTCACTCATCTTCAATGGTGATTCTTTTTTGTAAGTGACTCATCTTCCATGGTGAGTCATTTTTTTGGTGACTGGTCTTCAACGGTGATAATTTTCTCGCACTGACCTGTCTTCAATGGTGAGTCTTTTCTATTAATGACTCATCTTCAATGGTGAGTTAAGTTCAATGGTGAATCACGTCAGGAAATGGGTCTTTTCAATACTTATCCAAATTTTCCAAGACTAATTTATATTAAAAAATTCTATCATAAAATAACGACACCATTAAACACATAAATAAAATTATTTTTTGATCGTTAAAACAAGGGTGCCAATAATATCCCCCTTTTGATGATCACAAATCATGGAATTTTATAAACCATGTATAAAATAAACTTTGACTTAAAAAATTACATCTTAATTTTTTTTATAAAATGGTATCAAAGATATTATGTAGAAAAAAAATATCAATGGTATGGAAAATGTATGGTCTGAGGGAATAAATTAAATACCAATAATTATAAAGATGGTATTGAAGGTATAAATTAAATACATATGTAATCAAAGGTATGTTATCAAGAAATAATATTAATGATGGTATCAAATGATAACATCACTATAAAAAGTGTAAATAAATTCCATATTAATTATCCACCTATTACAATTATTAAAAAGTTAATATAAAAATAGTAAATAAAAATATACAAAAGATAAATGAGAAGAGAAACTTTTATTAAAGACAAAATGAATTGAATTACCTTCAAAAATTGATACAAAAATTTCATAATAAAGTCTCTATCAAATACATAAAGTCTAATATCAATGATTTTCAGGCTAGGTGTTAGTAATAAAATATTGTTTTACCTTGTGAAAGGTAGAGGGAATAGTGGTAGGGGCTGAGGTATATGTGGTTGAGGCTATAGTGACAATAGGTAAAGAAGGAGGCTCTTAGATAATAATAGGCCAGAGATTCTGGACAGTTTCTATGGGAGTCATGCGGAAAGGATGGAACTGAGTGGGTAAAGGTGAATTTTGATCTCGAGAAACAACATCTCTGAGAAAATATATGTTAGAGGATGGAGGATTGAGATGAGAAGTTATTGGAATGGCCTCATTAGCCACTATTATGGTTCCAGATACCTGGAGAAAAGGCTTCATCATATTGATGAAGTCCATGATGATATTTCCTCCCCACTCCATCGCACTAAAAAATTCCTTGTTTTCCTCTATAAATAGCATAAGAACATGGTACATCAATTTTAACTAATTAACATTATCCTTGAAGTATTTTTAACTACAGCAATCATGAGGTTATCAGTAAGGAACTCAAAGTGGGATTTAATATCATGATTAGTGTAGATCCTTAAAAGTAAATACTTTATTGTATTTTTAATAGTCTCTCAATCAACTCTAACTTCATTGAGGAATTCCCTAACCATCTTATAGCCATGAAAATTGTTATTCCTAATCAGTCTCAAAACTCCCATGAGGGATATTAGGGACATACCTTGAAATAGCTCAAAGTTCCTCTCTAACAACTGATATGATCAACTCAATATCCAATGAAGGAGGGTGAGCACATAATATAGAATCCATGAAAGATATATTCTCTACACTCTCAAACAAAGAATCCATAGAATTAGAAAAATAATATCACATCTCATCCACTATATACCTCAAGGTATCTATCTCATTTTCTAGCCTTCTGTTCTCTATCTCATCTTCTTGAATATGATACATTATGTTGGTCTAGATGTAATGATTCAAAAGCTCCAACAATTTTCTAGCATCTCTCTCATTGATATTTTTGACCAAATGAGGTTGATTCTTTATAATCCTATCATAATTATAAATTACTATTTACCTAAAATACATTGATTCATCTCTAGTAATCACTTATATTGGTACATGAGCAATAGTAGGTGAAGGGGAAGAAACTTTCTCTGCAGGAACCACTAATGGCTCTGGCCTAGACGGAAAATCTAAAACAAATATTGGTAATTACCTAGTAGTATCAATCAGATCAACCGAGGATCTATTAGGATCTACTTAATCTTTAATAGGAATATAAGTTCTCACATCATTAAAGTTAGTATAATCCAATCCAAGTCTCACATATCCTAGATACATATCCCATTCTTCATGAGCTAAAACACCAACTCTAGTTGAAAATATAACTGCAAGCACAAAAACGATAGGCTCAGTGACTATCTATTCATTAACTTTAGGATCAACATGGTATCTATCAATGGGATTAACAGGGTGACTAATGAGGCTTGGGGATTAATCCCCCTCAACAGATGCACACAACACATCTATAGTGACTCTATCAATATATCAAACTAAGATCGGTTGCATCTAGTCTCTTTAAGGTTCAATCTCTAATCAGCCCAGTAAAGGAATTATCAAATTTAAATGAATCACTTTCACTTGGAATAATCACTTGATAATCATTTGAAACACCTTCTTGAGGAACTTTAAGAAAACAATCAAATTGACTTGAAGAGAACACAACCTTCTTCCCATTTATCTAACTTCAAACCCAATCTTTATCTTCCCTAAATCGAAACTCAGCATTCTGATAAAACTGATTCACTAACCTAGGATTGAACTACCTCTCATTTTTTGAGAACCACTATACCTATCCCTATTCTATGATCACTTTAATCACTATTGATATTATCAATATCAACCAATCATCATTTACTTCCTTCTCAGGTACCACTGTATTATTTAAGAGTTGTGGTTTTTGAAGGATGCAACTCATTGGGAGATGACACTACTTCTTACTTCACTCTAACCATTGCGAATAATGTGGAAGTTTCAAACTAGGTCAATAGAAGTCTAATATTCCTGAGATAAATGGTCATAGAGAAGGTTTAATCATGTGGATGGGTGAACTTTGAAATTAAACTAAGGTTGTAATTTATATCATATAGGTATTTGAAAAATGGAAATCAAACAATGAAATCTAACATTTAAATTGTAAATAAATAAAATAATTAAACCATAAAAATAGAAATGGTAGGTTATTCCAATTGTGGTTCATTACCAATAGTTGGTAAAATCAAACAGTTGGTAAACTCCAACAGTGAATAAACTCTAATGGTGGTTAAACTCCAATGGTGGTTAAACTCTGATGGTGGTTAAACACCAAGGGTGGGTAAACACCAAGGGTGGGTAAACATCAACTGTGGGTAAACACCAACGGTGGGTAAACACAAATGGTGGATCCTTATAAAATTAATTTTAACCAAAATTAATTATGCCTAATTCATGTTTTATGTAGTTTATTTTCTCATAATTTAATGTCATAGTAAAAATATCAACAAGCTGATGTTCAGTTCCAATGTATTCAAGAGTTATATCATGCTTTTGTAAATGGTCTCTCAAAAAGTGATTTCTTACATTAATGTATTTTGTTCTAGAGTAAGATATAGGGTTATTATAAATTTTTATAGAAAATATGTTTTCACAATTTATAGGGAAATGTTTTAATTGATATCCATAGTCTAGTCATGTGTGTTTCATCCAAAAAATTTGTGCATAGTAACTTCTGATAGATATGTATTCAACTTTAGCAATATACAGTGTAACTGGATTTTGTTTCTTACTACACCAAGATACTAGAGTCATTCCCAAAAGATGACATATTCCAAATGTGATTTTTCTTCTCACTTACAATCACAAAAATACATATTTGAATAACTCAATAAGTCAAATTATTATCATCTAGGATAGAGAAATACTAAATTATTCATATACTTGATATATTTAAAAATCCTTATAAAATCAAGTATGTGTGATACTTTTGGGTTTTCTTTAAAATGAGCACATATACATGCACTAAACATAATTTTGGGCTGGATAGCAGTTAAGTAGAGAAGATTTCCAATCATTCCGATGTAAATGTTTTGATCCACTAGTTTCCCAACTTTATCAAGATCCAACTTATATGTGGTACTCATATAAGTATCAATACATTTAGTTCAATACAAACCAAACAATTTAAAATATATTTAGTATATTTACTTGGATTTAGAATAATTCATTCTTTATTTTGAAAATTATGAAAAACAATAAGGAATTTTATTTCACCCATTAAACTCATTTTGAATTCATTTTCATTAGTTTTGAAAAATAATAACACAAATAGTTTGTAGAATATCCAAAAAATACCATATACATATATTTCAACAACTAAAACATCATTTGAAATTATTTTTATAAAAAGTGTGAGATTAGGTATACATTTTTAAACAACTATTGAAATAATAATAGAGTTGAGAATATAATACCAAGCTCTAGGTTATTTTTTTAAACCATATAAATCCTTTGTTAGTTTGAAAACCTTATTTAGAAAATGATTATTTTAAAAACTAGGGGGTTGTTCAACAAAAAAATATCCCCAAATAAATAACCATTCAAGAATGCACTTTTGGTATTAATTTGATATAGTTTGAGATCTAGATGTTCTGCATAAGAAATCAATATTCTGAAAGATTTATTTCTAGCTAAGGTTGAAAAGGTTTCCTCGTAGTCTATACCCTCTTCTTGATTGTTCCCTTGTGAAACTAGTCTAGAATTATTCCTCACTATAGTGCTATATTCATAAACCTTATTTCTAAAAACTTATTTAGTGCCTATTATTAAGATGATTTTAGGCATATCAACAAATTCCTAATTATTCATTATTTCAAAATTATTAAGTTCTTCTTGCATATCCATTACCCATAATTCATTATTTATTTCATTGGTGGTGTTATTAGGTTCATGTTGTGATAAGAATGCTTGATTTTGAACTTGGTTTCTTAAAGAATATCTAGTATGTGTGCCTCTATATAAGTCTATAACTACAGTATCTAAAGTATGATATTTAAGAGTGTTATTGGATCTAGGAAAAGAGGGGTTGGTCACCTCATGGTCTTCTATAGGTTATGGTTATGGTTCTGGAATTTCCTTAAAACTGGATGATTTTTCTACATGTTTTAAAGTAGTATCAGAAGGTGTTTCATTTATGTTAAAAGTGGATAAATCATATTCAAGGTACTCTTACGGTTTTTAGGCTCATTTGGATCATTCTCATCAAACATTACATGAATAGAATCTTATATTGTCTAGGTTCTTTTTTTAAACACTCTATATGTTTTACTAGATGTTGAATAACTGAGGAATATTCCTTCATTACTTTTGGATAAAAACTTGTCAAGATTGTCCTTAGTGTTAAGAATAAATAATTTACAACCAAAGACTCTAATGTAATTAACCTTTGGCTTTGTATTATTTCGTACTTCATAAGGGGAATTATTTATGATGGGTTTAATTAAAACTCTATTAATTATATAGATGTTTATGTTCATAGCCTCTAACCAAAATTTGATAGGTAAGTCATATTCATTTCTCATTTTACAAGCAATTTTGAGGGACCTATTTCTACTTTCTACAACTACATTCTGCTGGGTGGGCTATAAGCTGCAATGTTATGGATATATCCATTTTGTTAGAAAAATAATTCAAAGTCTGAAATATCAAAATCACATACATGGTCACTTCTTTAGGTTTTAATCTTAAGTCCACCATGGTTTTCTACAGATATAGTATAATTGGTAATTATATATTAGGATTCACTTTTTTGAGCTAAAAATAATACCCAAGTATACCAAGAAAGTTCATCTACAAGGACATCTAAATAGTGATTCCAAATTAAACTAGAAACACTAAATGGTCCAAATAAGTCTATGTGAACCAACTCAAAAGCTTGAGATGTTGAATCATATTTCTTTTATTTGAACGATATTTTGTATTGTTTACATTTTTGAAATGGGTTACAAACTTTATCATTTTCTAATTAATGATTACGTATTTATTTAACTAAACCTTTACTAGTTAGATTTCTAAGTGAGTAAATGTTACAGTGGCCTAATATCCTATGCCAAATACAATATTCCTTATGAAATGAACTCAATAAATAAACATTTTGTGAAATTAATGAATCAAGATTAACATAATACACATTTTAATTTTTCAAAACAGTAAATACTAAATATATTTTATAATTAAAAACATTACAAGTATTGTTTTCAAATTTTACATGAAATATATCATCACATAGCAGTGATATGCTAAGCATATCATGTTTCAATCCATTAACAGAAAGTACATTATAAATTAAAAAAGAGTTAGAGTTACTGATTTGGCCAAGACCAATTATTTTTTCATTAGCATTGTCAACAAAGGTGACATGATGACCATCAACCTTCATTAGTATTTTTAATCTTGGTTAATCTCATATAATATGACTAGAACAGCCATTGTCTAGGTACTATAGATTTATACTAGAGATCTTAAAGAAATTTCCTTACAAAATAAAGTTTATAACAAAAATGATTTTGGTACCTAGATTTTCTTAGGTCTATATATGTTAGTGAATAGAGATTTAGGAACCTAGATTTTATCAATGGATTTCCAATAAATAGATTGTAAACACTTGGAAATAAAAACATTATTAGGTACTATTGAATAAAAACTTGTATAAGAGTTTCCAGAATTGGATTTAGGAATAAAAGTTCTCTTTACAATTCTCCTCTCTCCAAGTTCGTAACCTAAGAAGAAAATATACTTAGGTTAAATTTTTTCCCTAGTATTTGAGTGATAGTTTCTATACCATTATTAACCCTCCATAATTCTTTCTTTAATTTCTCATTATACTACTTCAGCTCAGTATCTTATTTCAACAATTGATTATTCTTTTCTTTTTCTACAGAAAAATCAGATTTGATATTAGCAGATAAAGCATATTATTTCATTATGATTTTGTATTTATCATTTATCTCATTAATGGTATCTTCAATAATGTTGAAATATTAAAAAAATCTTCATTATTAATATTTTCATCATTATGTTCATTTTAAAAATGATGATAATTATATATAGGAGAGACCTTAGGTGCCCCAGATATGTTTTTCAGTAAGCACTTGTTTTCTCTTTCAGGATTGTCTTCATGAGTCGAGTTTGAGTCCCTGGAGATATCATCACTTCACTCAATGTGGATTTCATTTCATTATTATATTTTCTATCCTTATCATCATAAAAATTCTTTTAAATTAACTTGGGATATTCATCCTTGGAATTTCCTTTTATTTTACACTCATAATAGGTAATTTCATGTGAATTATCATATCTTTTTCCAGTATTTATTCCAATTCCCTCTATTCTCATACTTTCCCTTGTATATTGGTTTCCTAAAGAATTTATTCTTGTCATATAATTTCTTAAACCTTCTATCTAGATGGGGTATTTCCTCATCACTATTGGCTGGTGATTCCTCATCACTAGTGCTTTCATCTTAATTTTTTTTATTTCTATTTTAATATAGTTGTCTTGAATTATAGAGATTTACTCTTTGGTTAATCTTCCTGTTCTTAGTTAACTTTATTTTCCTCCTTATACATTATTAGCGTTAAAATTAATTCCTTTATAGGTAGTTAATTGATGTCACAATATTCTCTTATTGAAATCGATGTTCCCCTCCATCACTCTAGAAGACATCTCAACAGTCGCATAATTTGATCTTTATCTAAAACTAGATTTCCCAAGTAATGCATTTTAATTTCTATCTCATTGAACCTGAGATACATTTCAGAAGTAAACTTAGTAGTTTTTATCTTAAATGTTTCATATTAATTTTATATACATTCAATCCCATTTCATTAACATTAGTATTTCCTTCATGATAAATTAATAATTTATCCCAAATTTCATAATTAGTTTTACAATAAGATATCCTATTGAACTATTCATATCTTAAAGAATATTAAAAGGAACTCAAGGATTTATGATTATTATTATAGTTATTTTTAGTATAATCATCCCATATAACTCTAGTAGTTTTCGGTGACTCATATTTCTCTTCTATAGTAGTCCACATTTCGAAGCCCATGCTTTAAATATTCAATTTCATCATTATTTTCCATTGAACATAGTTATTTAAATTAAATAAGGGTGGTCTATTGGTATTAGAACCATCTATTATATTATCCATTTAAAGAACTAACTTTATAACTAACAAAATTTTAGGATCTTTAAAATTCAACTAAAATCACAGTTGAAAATATTTTGAAATCCTTCAATACTAATTGTTGGTCAGAGTTATTATCTCAAGAGTTGGATAAATTGAGTACCAAATAAAAATTTATGTTAAAACAATTTGAAATAAAATCCCACAATATAATAAAAGTTACCAATTAATCAAAAAAACATATCAATATAAGATATAATCATTTCTAAGATTTCTCAAAGAGTTATTAAGTATCAGTTAAATTAATATATCAAAATTAATTTATCTTTTGAAATAAATTAACTCAATAAAAACATTATATAAACACTAGTTAAAACTAACTATCAACGTATTGGTTTTTCATTGAGTTTAAATAAAATTAAGTATCATGCTTATAAGAGAATCAAAAAAAACACACAATGAAATTAAAACAATATGTTGAGTATCAAGCCAATACCTAATCCCATCTACTTTGAAATCACAAACTTCCAATCATATTATATAAATATAATGTTGATCCACAACCTGGATCGAGTAAATATACAACAGTTCACCAGTTTTTCAGGCCACATAGGAACCTTATCAATAATAACCATGGGAATAAAACAAACACTTGACATAAAGGGAACTCTTCCACAACATTATGGGTAAAAAAATGTAAAGAGAGTGAATAAGATAACTTTTATCTTCCAGTTATAGAGTAAGAGATAGTGTGTGTTGATAACCAAGACAAAACAACACATTTATTGAAATTAAATGAAACAAACAAAAATAGAAAGTATAAATATGTTGAAAATATAGGCTTTCATGGTCTGATGTGCTCTGAAATCATCAGTCTCTATGGATGTAGATTGGAGAGGATCTCAAGTCATTTTTTTGAAAAACATAGTAAAATATAGCAGTGTAATATTTCTTTATTATGACTTTAGAAATGGATTTGTATATTCTATAGGATCCACTCTTTAACAGTAGTAAATAAGGTTGTAATGCTTCATGTAAATCTCTTTAGTTATTGGAACACTTGATCATATATTCGCACTTGGTTGGAATACATGCATGCATCCCACATATGAGAGTGACTTATATGAATACATAGAACTGAAAAATGGAGATACCATTCGAGGAACAATCATATGGGTATTTTGAATCATCATAATTAGTTCTAAAATCATTTAATGTTCCATGATATAGTTAAATAATATGTTTAAAATAATCCCCAATATCAAATTTGATAATATAGTTATAAGAAGTATTTAATTAAAATTCCCTAGAATAGTGAAGGTGGGTTTGATAGGTGATGAATTATGTCTGGAGGTGATTCAGGCCAACGATGAGTCAGGATGAAAGTAGGTCATCTGATGGTAGGTCAGTTATAGTATTGACTTGGGTTCAGGGATGACTCGTCTTCAAGGGTGACTCATCACAACGGTGACTCGTCTCAATGGTGACTCGTCTCAATGATGACTTATCTCAACGATGACTCATCTAACAGGATTTCATCCTCAATGGTGAATCCTTTCTAGAAGTATGTAGAGTCTAGATGTTACCCATCTTCAATGATGAGTCAATCTTGGTGGTGAATCATCTTCAACGGTGAGTCTTTTCTGGTGGTGAATCATCTTCAATGGTGATTCTTTTCTGGAGGTGACTAATCTTAAACGGTGAGTCCTTTCTGGTGGTGTCTTGTCTTAAATGGTGAGTCTTTTCTGGTGGTGACTCATCTTTAATGGTGATTCAAGTTCAATGGTGACTCAAGCCTTTTAGTGGGTCTTCTCAATACTTATCCAAATTTTTCAAGAATTTCTTATATTAAAAAATTCTATCATAAAATAGCGAAACCATTAAACACATAAATAAAATTATTTTATGATCATTAAAACAAGGGTGGAAAAACAATCCATACACTTTAGTTGGGTGATAGAGTATATAATATTCAATCCATATGGTTGATCCCCAAACCAATATAAATATTGGGCTGTACCAAAGAAAATCATCATCAGGTGGTGGTTTCATAGTGAATCATTCTCCCATATTTGAAATAAAAAATAAATAAATAGAATAAGAAATTTATCTCATATTCCCATATTCACAATAAAGAAAATATCATAATCTAGTATTTCTATTTCTATGTAATTAGCATCAATAAAGTCATTATTCATGCCATTAGTGATTATCATAGTATTTATATCACTATATTCCCAATCACAATAATCATAATCTCAAGATACTCATGAAAGTATTCACAACACTATCTTCTACAAATTTAAAACATATTTAGAGAACCATAAAATATTCATTATCATAAGAAATTCATATCATTGTAATAATGTCTTTTAAGGAAGTACAACTCTTTTATCTAAACCATTATAGTCAGAAAAATTTAATCAATGAGACATCCACAAGTGTCTATTAAAATTTAATCACCCAATCATTGTTAAAAATCCAATTGTTGGATAAATTCCCAACTGAGAAAATAAACACTATATATATTTATATATATTATACTCAAATAATATAAAAAAGAGGGAGAAGAAATAAATCATTGTAAAAATTTTCAACATGATATATTTTCAACACTAATTCCTTGTAAAATCATATGTGACAACCAATATCATTATGGGTTATTGAATTCTAGGGGAATTTGATTTCTTGAGAGCTAGATCAAGAGTTTTTTTAAATTTTTGGATTTTAATTGAATCCTTGATTTTGGTTATTGAAAAGAATAAATTAATTGGCATGTTATGGGGTTCATGGGGTGTTCAATGGAATTTGTGGGTGTTTCAAGAGGAGGTGTTTATTCCAAATAATAGCATAAAACACTGAGTAACTTTTATAGATCCAATGGTTTCTTTTCCCATTAATATTCCATTGGTCAATCAGTGGCTTTGTAATAGATGGCTAAAAGGTCATCGGGTACCTGAACCAGCTGCACCCGGTGCCCAATAAATCTCTACCCTATTTTCTAGTGGGGGATGGGTAATTTCTAGACACATGTATTATACCCCTATCAGGTTCTATTCCTCTCATCACTCAAACTAATAATTTAATCATCCCCCTTTACCTCCATTCCCTTCCTCATTTCTCCATTGATCTATAAATGTATGGGATTCTTATTATTATATATACACTAGAATAATATGCATATGATATATCTTACTTAAGGATTTATCAATGTTAATATTTCATTAATCTTAATCTTGAAAATATGTTGGTGTCAACATAGTTTGGTTTAAACATGATGTAGCCATAGACTACGTTACATGAAATATAATGAGTTTATGAATCTTTGACCTCCATCCCATGTAATTTAATTTGGTTTGTAATCCATTATTTTTGGATTATTCATGTCTTGGATATTCATTAAATGATTACAATGTATTCTACAATGAAATTTAATTTACATGTTCAATTTGATGACTCTCAATACATTTTATATGGTTGATGTGTTATTTATTTAAAAATGGGCATCAAGGTTGTATATAAAAGTGATGTGGTACATCCAATTGTAGTGGGAGAATGATCATAAGTTTCATGAAAAGATTTATAAAACTCTCTTCCCTCTAATATAACTATTTTTCATAAATAGTGAAGGCACTAGAACCCATATCAGTGTATGAGAATCCTCAAAATATATATTTCCATAATTTAGCTAATGTAATCCCTTAATGTTAGAAAGATTTTGTTTTCTACTTTTGTGGTTGTTATCATGATTAATCTGTCAATATTAAGACCACTAAAACTGTAATAAGTATATTATTTTTAATTACTCCTTAGAAAGTTGATTCTTGAAGATATATCAGGAATCACATGGGTTTTCTTCCACAACCTACAATCATTAGATGATCATATAAAACCCTTTAGTTCTATCAGATCCATGTTCTTCAATATTAACCATGATTAATTCAATATTTTTTGAAGATTATGTTTTAAATTGTGTAAACTATTATTTCCCCATTCTACATTATGTCATATGATAACATAGTTTTGGGTGATACACTTTGAAATTATGTTAATAAGTTAACATAATCTCAATTGAGTCCCTAAATATACAATTATATGATAACATATCTTTCTCTAAGACTCAAAATTAAGTTATATAGTTAAAAAAATGTGTAGTGGGGTGCACAATGTTCATTTTTATGATACTACACCCAGTATTTTCACCACAACGAAATAGAGTATATTTTTTGAAATTATATAGATTACATTTATTGTTAATTTAATATACAAATTACACTCTATATTACATTAACTATCAATATAATATATGCGACATTCCCACTAAAACAATTAATAGTGTGTGCATCGAGTTAATCCCACATAAGATTTTAACACGGATTTACACTGCTTTATTATCTCAGTTGCTCGATGGGGGTTCTTGAATTTCGCCTTAAGTGCCCTATTTAATTACCTATCTCTATAATATTGCACCACATGATGGATGAAACCTAGTGTCGACCTAACTCCTAATGTTTGTGATGACCCACATAAACCTTCTTCTTAGTGATGCTATATTTTGAGATAACATTGTCTGGGGTATCCATTTTTAAGAAAAAATAGTTAAATTTTTTTATTTAGTTAATTATACTTATGTTTTATAAAAGTAATATACATCATAATTGTTAGTCACTATAAAAAAAATTATTCATAAATAAAATATGAAAATGACATATTTTCTCATGTTTTAATAATAACAAAAAAATTATTTAGAGTTTTGTCCTTTATATTTTATTTTTTATAAATTTGTTATAGAATAAGAATAAAAAATTTTCTTATATGATAAAATGGTTACAAGAGATAAATAATTCTATTAAATTCTAGGTATGACTCTATAAAATTTAATTTTTTATCTACCTTGAGCTCAGTTTTTTTTAGATTTATAATCTCAATAATTGATGTTAAATATTGTTTTTTCATAGTAGGTCTTTGAAATATCATACATTAAACTCTCTATAAAGTAAAAATTCCTTGATGAGAGTTATTTAGGGTAAAACTACCCATCAACCTGGAGGCATATTCCACACTCTAGAAATATGATTGGTTGGTTATCTATCTCTCTAGGCTTACTTGTATAGAGATTACACATCTCTTATAACATTAGGAATTTTCATGAAATATGCATGTATCTTATGCATGAGACTCATTCATATATGTATGAATATATTTGGATTCTATTTTTAGATGAATAAAAAAAAATCTTATTTAAAGAGTTACACATTAACATTGTGTGAACACATTAATTTAGTATACGGAATGAGGATTCCAAAAATAAATTATTAGAATCATTCATAAAAAAAGGAATAAAAAATGAGATACAAAAGAATCCATGAGATTAAATGGATTTAATATACATGATATTTATATTAAAATATGTATATTTTTAAATTGAAACCCGATAAATACTAAGTGAGAGATTCTTTCCAGAATGGAACTTTTCAAGAACTCAATCATCCTATCGAGTAATTTCATCCAAAGTAGGGTTCCTCTATATTATCTTGTGTTCACCAAGATAAAAAATACGTGACACTAGATCAACCTTGGTAAGTTCTGTAAAATAATATTTCCCCTAGTTTGTCTTTTGATATATTGCTATTAACATTTTTTTACGTTACCCTTAACTAGGAATCCCTAAGAGCTACAATACCATAAGAATGTATATGACTTTATCCATATAATGGATTTAGTAAAAGAGTTTCAAAATCAATTATCCAGGAATCATAAATGTTACAATTGGTATGATTCTAAACCTATATAACTAAGTGGTGAGAGTAGTTCCAAATAATTCTCATTTTATAATGAAATATGGATCTTGGATTTAAAAATAGGTGTGTTATTTGGATTCATCATTATTAGTGGGAGTAATTTCATTATAATTCCTTTATTAAAATATATAATAGATGATACTCACCTATAAGTATATGTCTCTTTAATAGTTTATTTCTTATTTCATGATAATAATATTGAGATCACACATAGTTATTACCTATAGAATATTTTTAGATTGGTATCTAGGGTTGAGAAATGTTCTCAAAGAGAAGAATTATGATATTCCAAAAATGAATGGTATATAATTCAATCTCACTAATTATAACTATTGGGTATTACATATTGGTTGTGGGTCATACATTTTTACTGAAAAACACAGACTTAGGGAAAATGGAATTGAAAAGTGATATGGTATATATTATTATTAGTAATGGGGAAAGAATTTATACATTAGACTTCAGAACTTATAACATAATTTTACAAAGTGGGTTAGTCCTCAATTTATAAAACTCTAATTATATTCCTACCATAAAAAAGAATTTTATTTCTGTATTATTTTGGGAAAGATGGTATTTTCATTCACTATTAATAACAACAGTTTTTCTATATATACAAATGAATTTTTTTATGGAATAATAAATGTTATAAATAGTTTATAAATTCTAGAAATGGATAATCAGGTGTATAATGTTTAAAATAAAAATTTTAGGGTTGATTCTAATCTCACTTACATTTAGTAGAGTCCCTTTAACATATTAATAAGAAGTATATTCAAACACTCCATAGAGATAGATTATTGGAATCATTCTATTATAAATCATTAGATAATTCAGAATCCTATTTATTGGGAAATATGAACAAAACAACTTTTAAGAAAAAATGGTAAATATGCTAGTGGACTATTAGATCTCATAAATAGAGATCTATGTGGATCAATAAGAACATAAGAATTTTTTGGTTTGAGGTAAATTGTTACCTTTACTAGTAACATTATTCAGCATGGGGTTTTTTTGATGAGACACAATTATGAATCTTTTGAAAAGTTTAATGAGCTTTATAAAAAGGGATAGAATCAATTAGAACAAAGAGTTATGATTCTTTGATTTGATCAGGGTGGTGAATACCTGAGGTAGTAATTAAATGATCATTTGATGGATTATAGAATTATTTCACAAATTAATCATCTTAGAACACCATAATGAAATAGAGTATGCGATAGAAGAAATTTTGCCTTATTAGACATGGTTCAATCAATGATGATCCAGTGTGACTATACTATTACATTCTTGGGTTATACTTTATGGGATACTATATTTATACGAAAATTTTGTTCTATATAATGTAATCATAAGGGAACCATGTGATATATATACTGGAAAACGTCCCATTATATCTATTATGTTGATTTTGGGATAAAAATAACTCATGTGTTGATTGGATTTTGATAATATTAACTAAAATATATAAAAAATTATTATTTGTTAGTAATCCTAAGTTACTGAGAACATTGTTCTTGTTTTAGGGTGGATATTAGTACCAAATTTTACCACATATTGAAGGACAAAACCATAACCATCCTATTTAAAAACATCCATATACTCCTTAAATAATATATGGAACTCCTCCCCTATAGAATCTAGGGTTAATAAAGAAAATTGCACTGAAAAATGGTTAATTGGATACAATCCTCTTTGGGTTGGACCTGTTCATACTTTCTAAAAGTCCCTCTCAATAGTGATGGTGAATCTTGACCTATTTTGTAAGTTATATATCACCTTGAATTGACTAATATCATCATAATCCTAGATTATGTATAACCATTCCATGTTGAGGATAAACTCATAAGGTCTCATATTAGTTATGATTACATCCATAGAAATTTTCTCTCAACTAAGAGTAATTTCATACTAATAATAGATAAAATAGAGAGGATGAATACCAAAAATATGTGGCAATAAATGATGGGGTAAGACTAGGGTCCCTACAAGTATCACTATCTCTCTAAAAAATGATACATAAACAAATTAATGTCTTATTCTAGTATCAATGAGTGAAACATACAAAGTATAAAAGTAATATATCATATCTCAAACTATATTAGAAACTAAATTCATTAATCCCTCCATAAAATACATTTGATATATACCCTGAGCCCTTTCTATTTTGATCCTGATGTGTTCCTATTAGAGGTTTTGATGATAGGATTACATAAAGCCGTTTTTGACCCCTTTCTATTAATTTTTCATATCCACCTCTCGGAAGATTGTCTTGTCCACCTCTAGGAGTCCCTTGGTCTCTACGCTACATATAGTGATGAGGTGAATGCACCATAGAATCCTAGTTATCCTCTAATCCTCAATTAATGGGATAGATAAGAGTAAAATTCCCACGTCCTCCTGAAGGAAGACAATCTCTATCTCATGGTTGAGTATAACCAATATAGTATCCTTATCCTACTTTCCAATGAGAGTAAAATTATGAACATATCTTCCTTTGATGATGGGGTTATCACTATTATCAATACTCTATTTTCAATAAATCAAACTCTATAAATTATGATCATAATGTATCTCTTATATGGGATACCTCAAAGAAGCTATTAATCACTATAGTGCAATTAAAAACATTGGAAAAGGTGGTAACACACAAAGGTATTACCCTAGACCAAATATCCTGTCAAATTAAATGCTTAAAATTCTGATCTTGACGATGTCATCATGAATGAAATCTTATAAATACCTCATGAGGTCCATGAAACTTACAATGTACTTGGATACTAAAATGATTCCCTCTAAGAGGCATAACATCTTTTGGACTCATACAATCATAAAAAATATAGAATAGTACTCCTCTTAGAATAAATACTAAAAATATAAATAGGTACTAGTATCCTTAACATTATTCTATGTGTCCAATGGCTATAAAAGGTTATCGGTGAAATAAATTTTTCTCAGGGAAAAAACTACCATATAGTTTTTGGGTGTCCTGACTGGAAAAAAAACATGAGAAACTGAGTTAAGACAATATTTTGGGTAGTCTCTTCCTACCTTATAGGAACTATAATATGTATTTTGGGTGGGTTCACTCCCTATAAAACTTATGTGGTATCAACTATCTTCTACACTAGTGGGAAAAACACCTCCCTATATGGACCCCATATGGAAGCTTTGTTTCTTATTAATCTAAGACTAGGTCCTAGATTAAAGGAATGGGCCCGAAAAAACCCTACCTTTAAATACAATTTTTTTATGGGTGGAATCTTGCATTTGGAAATATGAACCAAAGGCTATAAAAATATATCTGATGGAGATCACTTAAGAATGATGTATCTAAAAAACATAGATGACATGCTACATGATGTGTGTATGTTCCTGTTAATCCCTCTAACAGATGGCTTAGAATTATGATCTAACTAATTGGTTATTAGAGACCTGGTGAAAGTATATATCGGTCTCTCACACCATCCACTATGTTCCTTAGTCAGTTAACTAAACTCATGACTCTTTAATATCATTTCAAAATATAGCCCAAAAAAATACTAATAATACTACTAATAATAAACTGTATCCATAAGACTTAAATAGCACTGATACCATTTTGACATGACCTGACCCAGCAAGAACCCAATATGACTAGAAATATGCTGAGTTTTTTACACCAATCCCATTTTAAATAGGCTATGTTATGGTGACTAGAACCATAAATGAATATCCATTAAAAAGGAGTCATTAGTCTATGTATCCTTCAATTAGAAACATATCTTCAGTACAAAATATAATAATTAAATATAGATAAATAACTCATAGGGTTATAATATGCATGGACACACTTAATATCCCAATGGTATAATAATGAAATTAATGATAATAAAGAGTGAAATAAAATTCACAATATACCATGGTGAAGGCTAATCGTGAAAAAATGTAATTGGTACTCTGACACACTAACAAAACCTGACAGTTACCCACAATAATAACCTTCAATATCAAATACACATTAACAGCACTCCCTATAATGTCACCGCCAAACATTGAATCACTTTCATAGACACAAAATGTATCAGAATGAGGCCCATACATGGCTGGGTATAAGTATACTTATTAGTAAACCCTAAAATAAAAAGAATAAATAATATAATAGCTTAACTCAAATATTATAAACTAAAATATACTTTATTTGTTATGAAGGCCACAGATAAAGGAAATTATATCATTAAAGTTAATCTATATAGAAATAATACATAGATAGGAACCTAGATTATCATAACATTACCATAATCATATCACTCAAACAACATAACTGTCAATACATCTATCACATCCATCTATAATATTATTAGGGGACCCACACCACACTGAAGGGTGTGTACACCGATTGAGGGGTTATTAATCCCTATGGAGGACCCATACATTATCATGTGTAATTTACAACAGCCAGTGGTGTTACCTATTATATAAGTAGAGGACTCATCCCCCTTCAATGTGGGGGAAGTCCAACTATTTTACTATGTATACAAATGATCCACACCAATTGATAGGTCATCCACTAGGGGGTTGTTGACCATTTGTCTGCTCCAACTGCCTCTTCCTCACTCTATCTCAAAATATATAATGTCGAATATACTCCTCTACCCATATTAATTTAAAAAACCTATGATTATGAAGAGATGTATCCCTTCAAATTTTATATGAGAAAATTCATAGAGTGGACTTCTCATATTCTCAATTATAATATCAGGTTGATAAGTTATGGAAAATCCAAATAGAGGTACAGTACATAACAAGTAAATTCAAGTGCACAATGTGTAGGCCTTATCCTATATCTGGGAATGTATAGTTTCTACCCATTCAGGTGGGTTGACATACATGGTGGGTCATGAATATGTACATTTCATGTTGGTAAACGTAGGCAAGCCCGTGTGCAGTCTGGTTATATGTTAAGGTATCTCGCCTGCTATACATGACATGTCCCATATACCACATGATGAATGGGACCAAGGTTTTGTCCTGGAATATATTAGAGTACATTTCAAGGCACATGGTTATGAGATACAGAGTTTGCGACCCTTGGTCACACGACATGTAATATTTATAGCAACATGTAACCTATGCTCTTCAAAATTCGTATTATAAAACATATATCTAAAATATACATGTTGTTTGGAATTTATAATGAAATGGAATAGTAAATAATGAAAAGAATGGTGTGTAACCTAGAGAAATACATTTTTGGTAGTTTTATAAACTCCAAAAATTAATGAACCATCATTCAAAAAAATCACATCACAACCATCAATGTTTCCTCATCCTTTAGTCACACCCCTGATGTCGGCTAATCCTAATGACTATAGTACCACCTCATCCCTATTTAGTGTTATTTTCGACAATTCATTATCTCATTCCTCACCATCATCCCCTATATTTATTTCACCACTAAAAACCATTCTAGAATACCACCACCTCACGTTTTCTACCCAAATAGAACCTAATACATTAGTCATTTCTCATAGTTTTACCTTCCAATCATAATTGAACTATTATTAAAAGGGTCGGTAAAAACAAATTGATGAAATATAGTTAGTTGTAATATTTACCACATAAAAGGGTTTTATCTTCATTTATTAATGTAAAATATGAGAATGGTGTCAAACTCAATGTTCATTAAACAATATCTTCAGGGAATGTTTACGGGGTAAAAATTTTTATAATCATTTATAAAAAAATATTTATAGATAAAAATTAAATAATTTATAAGAATAACTATTATTTTAGAATTAGTCAATTAAATACTCATGGTAAATGATTCAACATCAAACGACATCCTAAAAATGTTATGATGATATATAAAATTACTAATAAGGAATTAAGAAAATATAGTTGAAAATAATTAATCTTGTGTGTAATCACACATTTATTTTAATATATTTCATTTTTTATTATACTAGAAAGTTTTTCATGTTATTACATGAGATAAGATTATTCATTAGAAAAGAATTAGTTCTTTTAAAGAATACAAGGAATATGAATGATTTAGTATCCTAACTTAATGAAATTTATATTGAATCCACGATGATCAAAACATTAATCTTGATCACCATTTGTATTACCATGAATAATAGTCTTCCATTACATAAATAACGGAATAAATACACTATAAATAAATTTTCCCCACCAAGGGAGTAGTGAATAAAATTATGGGTCAATATTGTGAAATAAAGTTATTGGTGGAAGAATTAATCTCCTCCCATTTATTTAATATTATCCCCCCATAAAATTTTTGCATTATCCTTCCATTAATTTCTATTTTGATTTTTCCTCCATTAAATCCTTTTCGATCACATTAAAGAATCTGGACACAATCCCACTAATATTCCTTGTCATCACCACCAGTCTATGTTAATTACACATCAGCGTCTTTAATAAAATTAATATTTTATATTTTATAAAATAAGGGTTGGATTATCTAGTGTTTAAAAAAATGACCCTCCAATTCTGGGTCACAAGTTTCAAATCCCAAGTACAAAGATTATTCCTAACATAGGAAAAGATCCCCATTCTAGAATTAACTGTAGTGTTGGAATTTCTATTTTGTATTGTATTTAGGAGTTATAAAATGTTTACTTTCACTTTAATAAAAATAATATATTATATATATTGTACATTTTTAAAATGTATGAGATGAAAAAAATGATCTAACTCCTCTACTACCATTATAAAAAATTTAAAAATATTCCAAGGAATTTATTATAAAAAATATAGGTCAATATAACAATGTATCAAGATAGTTTTGATGAGTTCAAGTGACATTTTATAGAGGACATAGATCATACCTAGAACCATGTTGGGTTCTTATTCTTCATATCCCTCAATCACTAGTATCTCCCCATGACCCTAGATTATAACTCCTTGATTATGTAAAGCACCATCATGAGCTTATGGAAGATGTGAAGTGTAGCATTACCCAACTCTAGATTATCCTAGTGCCCCACGATATCCCCTTCCCTAACCAGTTCTAATAGGACCACTATCAAAACTCCAGGGATACCCTCAATCAATATATTATCTCTAATGTATGGTTCCATAAACTATACTACCCATACTACTCTATACTATATATCAGTTCAGGAAGTTCCACTCTACATGATCTCATACGTCCCAGTTGTAGAACTAGCACTCTCCACATTATTTGGATTCTTCGTATGACTATAAAATTGTTAATAAATGATACATGGATCATGCATTGATATTAATCAAGTGTCATTTTACCTATGTCTTCCATAAACCATCTATAGTTAATAACTATTCCCCTTGATGATTGATATCAACTACCATCACTAGTTATCCCTCTAATAGGAATATCCCAATCATGGGACAAATATCTAAAACTACAAAATAGGTGGCGATTCAAAGAGGTAAAAACTAATCTTGGATCACTCTATAGAGGCCATTATTGAACATACATTGATAAATGAATCCATTTAAATCCATTTATAGTGATTACCACATGACTTTAGTGCACCTCAATGTGTACTCTACAATATATCTGATTCCCTAATAAAAATATAATAACTAATGGAATTGAAATATGCTTAATGTGGATTGGTATAAATCCTCATAGAGGAGGTTATTGAACTCTATACATGGGAAAGTACAATTGGAATGGATCTATGTCATCAGGGTCTACCAGAAATTTGATGCATCAAAAAAATCGGGATACTAAAGCCACCATATAATAAGTGGGATTCCGAACAAAGTTAAGCACATGGTTCACCGCCTTAATATATAACTCTATATCCTAGGGGTTAATATATCCTTTTAACTAAGGTGGTTGATCGACCCATAATATTTTAATCTTTATGTTAGGATTATATATATAATTACCCATATTTTATTTTAATTTCAAACAAATGGATTTACTCTAGGATGATTATTGAATGAGGAACTTATATCAAACAAGCATAATATTTAGGATTTTTTATTTATTATATAATCTTTTAATTAATTTGTATTAATCATGATATGAATTTTTATTTTATTTTTTCAAGTTAAGGGAATACACTCATGTATGTGTCAGCCCCTATGTAAGATCATTAATTTGATGCATAAAGTATACTCCCTTAGCTGTAGAGAATAAATATCATACTATAAAAATCATAAAAATTATTCATTAATTTGGGTTAGTGATATGTAATGGTACCTCCATGGATTTATAATGTGATACATTAGAGTTTTTCATAGAAATTCATTTGTTGTAGAAGGTTCTTTGGGTGGTATATAACCATTACTACATGGATATACTGAATATGTAAAAGTACATTAATTTTCCACTAGATGGATCCCTACCTATACAAAAGAATTAAATCATCCCATATATAAAAGTAACCTCATGGACCAGGTGATATGTAAATATAAATCATTTTCAATGGGATTGAATCTACCAATATGAAAAAAGCTACCTCGAATCCCAAGTGATATATAATGGTTCATGCCTTTTCCATAGTAATGAAATTCCTTATTTATAAGAGTCTTTCCAAGATTGTTTCATGAATAAGGTTGATTTTTTAAATATAAATCTTTCTCCAATTTTAAAAATATGGTACTTAAATATGGAAGTGTATATAAAGGATTTCTACTCTAAGGTATCTACTTAGATATGCACAAAGAATTAGATAGAGTGTTCTGGGAAACAAACCCCCCCCCCCCCACTCATTCATAAATTCATCTCAATGTCATAGATTGAATAATGGGACATGTGGAGGTCATAAGAGGAATGAGGGACCATGATAATATTCCATTCTTATTTTATGGAGAAATATGTAAAAGGATATTACAAACTCATAGATGACCTATGATCCAAGAGAGGGGGTAGGATTCAATTTAGATTAATGTAATACATCATTCTCTCGAGCTGTCAAAGTTAATCAGTGTCAACCAAATGGGGGATAATTATCTTTACATATTATGGAGATATTATCAAAGAATTAAATATATTATTAAATTTTCATCCTTCCTATATAATAGGGAATTAAACTAGGTGTAATGGGTGTTGGATGTGTACTATTTCCCTTCTTACGTAGTTTATTTTTCCATAGTGATGGAACATAATCCCAATTATAGTAAAGAAAAGGATATTTCCCCCGCCCCTACTAATGAATTGTATTCATTTCAATCCAATTATTTCTTAATTTATCTTTTTAGAAGTTTTTTTTATAGGTGTATTTATATTTTTATTACATTTCAATTTATGTTATTATCATAGTCTTGGTTTGAAAAAACATCCATTGGATTTTAATTATTTTTCATATAGTGTAGACAAGTAGTGATTGTTTTATGAGTAATAATAGGTCTTTGATCACCTGCCCAGGAAATATTAGGTAATGAAATTATTATTGTAAAAATGTAATTATGTTGAAAAACTAAGAGAGGGTAATAATTTGTGGTATATGGTGACTAGTTAGAGAAAAGGAGAGTTTCATTTTAGTGAATTTTAATTTATCAATAAATGTATAGGGAATATATCAGGTCATTTCTCTATATAAAATAATATTTTAAACACTCTTTACTTATTTTTCACCAATTAAACATTTCATTCTCTATTTTTTAAAACCAATAAACAATCATTCATGCAATACAAAGGAACACTGAGGATCATTCCTCTCCCTGATAAATCCGGAGTCGCACCACTTACTTCATTTTACTTGGGTTAAAGTTTTTATTTTGTGATGGGAATGTGATAGTTTCATAAAGAAATCATATTCATTTCAATGGAGTAAATCCATTCCGTTTTTTATTTTTTAAATTTTTTTTTCATCACTTGAAAATATCGAATTCTAATCACTTCTATGGTTTTTTATAGGTTTAGAGAACTACAATTGATATTTATAGAAATTTGGATATCAATGAGCATTAGGATATAGATATTTTTACTATATAATTAACTAACACTTACTAATTATCCACTTCTTATAGAGATTCAATAGGTACTAAAATAGAAGAAAGCCTTGATCAATTAATTCAAACACTTAGGTATTTGTGTTCACCAAAATATCATAAAATCCGATTAGTTTTTCTAAATAATCAAGTAGATTTGGAATTTATGTATGTATTAATCCAATAAATACCAAAGTTTCATGGTTTGGTAGGTGAAGATCCAAACATGAATTTTATAGGATCTATTTTTATATTTACCACCTTCAAGTCAAGATGATTTTGAGAATATCAAATTAAATGGAAGTAATTAGAACTCTCTATAAATGTTTAATTAAGGAAATGGTTGTATAACCATTATCCTTGTGAGATCAAAATCTAAGATGAACTCTAGATAACCTTTATTTAGAATTTTTTCCCATGTCAAGGAGTATACAACTGAGTGTGGAATTTTTTTGAATGGGTAAATATAATAGAGAAACTCTTTATGAGTATTGGGAGAGGTTTAATAAGACTACTACTATTTTTCCAAATAAACCCATAAAAGATCATAATTTCTTGCTCTTCTTCCATCAAGGCCTTCTGGATAGTGATAATATGTTTTTGGATTCTTATTTAATAGTATTTCTCATTTAAAAAAATATGCATATGAGTCCATATATTTAATAAATAATATCACCTAAAACTCTAAATTGTTAAGTATAAGAGCCACTACCAGAGTTGTGTATGAGATAATAAGTTTTAACTCTCATTTACATCAGTCTATAATTGAATAACTAACCTCTATTGTGAGGTAATTAGAAATAAATAATGTGATTGAAGCACCATCTACACCGACATGTTACTTACAATTTTGTAATTATTTGGATCATTTTACAAACTACTACCCCAAAGTGGAAAACACTAAAATCTATTATGCTATGTACTAAAGAAAGTTTCAACAACCTATGAATAGACAAGGTTTCAAGGATATATTCTAGTAAGAACTTGAAAAAAAAAATTAACAAAGGACATTATTTAATTAGGTAAATATTGTCTTTTGGGTTTTAATAAGTTATAAATATCAAGTGAATATTCAAGATCCATATATGATGGACATTCTTGTAAAGTTGGTAGAGTAAATAGGTAATCAACAAACAAAATTGAAATTCAATTGCTCTAAGATTTAGGTGTTAGAAATACAATATGGTTAAATCATTTCCATTTCAAACTAATTAGTAAATCAATGTTTCAGTAAACATCAAAATCAGTCAATTACTAACCAAAAGATAAATGTAAGGGTTATTTTATTGAGAAGTTATTTGGATGTATTGGGTAGTGAGTGATGCACGCCCGTCGTAGGGCGTGGCAAAACAATTTTTAAATTTCATTAATGTAGTCTAGTGATGAACCCTAGGAAGTATCCTGAAGAGGAGTGTACACAAAATCAATTTGCCACTTTAAAACGAGGGTAAAAATATTCTGTTTTTGAAATGAAATTTGAAATTCAAATGATGGAATAACTATGATATTAAAAAGGTTGATTAGGTTGGGGTCGGTTTCCTAATTTTAATGCTATCCTTATTCAATTTAATTCAGACCTATTCTTCTTAGTTGATTAAAGTGAGTTTCCACAATTTTTTCCTCTCACTTCCTTGGTGAAATTATGATTATGAGAGAAAACTTTACCAAGATATCAGTTTGGTCAACTCTCCTTCCATGTGAAAATTAGTTGTATTGAATATCCTTAATTGACATGGGCAATACCCGATTGGGTCTTGTTTATCCCAAATAATCAAGAACATTCACTACCCCTTTTACACGTACTGATGATCGTCGAGTACTTCACCACTAATTCCTTGTTTATTCCATCATATATAAACCAGAAATTAGTGAAGGGAGATAATGATTATTTTACCAAGGAAAAAATAAATAACGGAATTAAAATTCAAGAATTATCACACTTAATAACAAAATCCTCTATATTAAATTGAAATCAAATTTAATGAAGAAATAAATTTCATTCAATTACGTCTAAGAACTCAAGCATTACCAAATAGAAAACCAACCCTTCCCCAATAACTCCAAATGTTTACCCAACCATTGTAAGGGTAATCGAGATGAATAGGGAAGAAAAAGGCATTAAAAACTATGAAAAAGAAAAAGAAATAAAATAGAAATCTGAAAATTTATCCTCCTTGGTGTCCCAGAAGGAATGGGATGGAAGGAGAGCTGCTTTGAGAGGGAGGACCTATCCTCCTTTTATAGCCAGAATTTTCCCCCCGAATGTTGACATATTTTATCCCGATTAAATTATATCTTCACGCATTACTACCTTCTTTAAAGTTGTCCATAATTATCTTTTCCGTGTCCCCGAAAACTATCAGCTGATTTGGACATTTATTCCGAGAGTTATGACCGTTTTACTCTGAGCATTTATTCTGTCCAGTCAGACTCCCAAATCACAAACCTCTGGATTAGGGTGATTTAATGGCCCCTTAAATGTCCATTTCTTGTGTCCTTTCCTTCACTAAAGGCGCTCCAAAACTCCTTTCTCATCCCCCACCTAATTTCACAATAATTGGGCCCACCATGATTGATTTATGGACTTCACACCAAAACTAGGCAGAACTGCCAACAGTTTTCTTGAGCCAACTTGTGAGCTTCTTTGGAGCTTCCATATGGTCGATTCAGCTTTTGGTTCAAAGTGATTAAATGAATCCCTAGATGTGAAGAACATGGAATAGAAATAATTTTGTAATTTAGATAAGTGTAGATAATGTTATGGCCAAACTATAGAAATAATTAAAAAAACTTAAAAACCAAAATGGCCCATTTTTACTGTTCAGCTCAAAATAACACTAATATCATAAAAATGAAGCAATTCATCTTACAACACCAATTTTGACGCACACCTTTCATAGGGAATGTCAAAACAATTTTTAAATTTCCTAAATGTAGTCTAGTGATTATCCCTAGGAAGTATCTTGAAGAGGAGTGCACACAAAATCAGTTTGTCACTTTAAAACGAGGGTAAAAATGTTCTGTTTTTTAAATGAAATTTGAAAATAAAATGATTGAAAAACTATGATATTAAAAAGGGTGATTAGGTCGGGGTAGATTTCTTAATTTTAATTATATCTTTGTTCAATTTAATTCAAAACACTTATTCTTATTTGATTAAACTGGGTTTCCACAATCATTTCCCCTCACTTCCTTGGTGAAATTATGATTGTGAGAGAAAAACTTACTAAGATCTCAGTTTGGTCAACTCTCCTTCCATGTGCGAAATAGTTGTATTGAATATCTTTAATTGACATGGGAAATACCTGATAAGTTCTTGTTTATCCCAAACAATTAAGAACATTCACTACCCCTTTTACATGTACTGACGATCGTCGAGTACTTCATCACTAATTTTTAGTTTATTCCATCGTATATAAACCATAAATTAGTGGAGAGAGATAATGATTATTTTACCAAGTCGAAAATAAATAATGGAATTAAAATTCAAGAATGATCTCACTTGATAATAAAATCCTCTATATTAAATTGAAAGCAACTTTGATGAAGAAAGAAATTTCATTCAATTACATCCAAGAACTCAAGCATTACAAAATAGAAAACCAACCCTTCCCCAATCACTGCAAATGTTTACCCCGCCATGGTAAGGGTAATAGAGATTAATGTGGAATAATAAGGAATTACAAAACTATGAAAAAGAAAAATAAATAAAAGATAAAGCCAAAAAGTTCACCTCCTTGGTGTCCTAGAAGGAATGGGGTGGAATGAGTGATGCTTTGAGAGGGAGGACCTCTCCTCCTTTTATATCCCGAATTTGTCCCCTGAATATTGACGCATTGTATCCCCATTAAATGATATCTTCACATTTTTCGACCTTCTTGAAAGTTGTTTATAATTATCTTTTTCATGTCCCCTAAAAATCTCAGTGTAGTTCGACATGTATTCCGAGAGTTATGGTCGTTTTACTCTGAGTATTTATTTTATCTAGTCAGACTCTCCAAATCATAAACCTCCGGATTAGGGTGATTTAATGACCCCTTAAATGGACAATTCACGCAAACATTCCTTCATCAGAGATTTCCAAAACTCCTTTTGCGTCCCCCCAACGAATTTCACTACAATTGGGCCCAGCATGAATGCGTTATGGACCCCACACCAAAACTAGGAAGAACTGCAAACAGTTTTCTTGAGCCAACTTGTGAGCTTATTTGGAGCTTCCATATAGTCGATTCAGCTCGTGGTTCAAAGAAATTAAATGAATCCCTAGATGTGCAGAATCTGGAAATGAAATATCTTTTCAATTTGGATTACTGTAGATAATGTTATGGACAAACTACAAAAATAATTTAAAACAGTTAAAAATCCGAAATGGCCCATTTTTATTGTTTAGCTCAAAATAACACCAATATCATAAAAATGAAGCAATTAATATTAGAGTAACACTTTTGTGGGTTTAAAACAATTAAATTCAATTTAAATTTAATTTAAAATATTTTATCTATCAATTCCCCCACACTTAGCACTTGGACTCCTGGACAAGTAAAAAATCAAATCAAATCAAATCCAAAACAAATATCAATGAGATCTACCAAATCCATACTAAGAAACAAAAAGATATCATGACTCATCAAAAACAATTATTTCAAGTTTTTAATTTTAGATTTTAATATATTTCCACTTCATTTCTTATCCCATGCACACAAAACACCTACCTCGCATGAATTTTCTCTCATCTCACAAATGTAAATTCTAAAAAAGGCTTTTCTCATCCAAACTCACACAAGAGTCACCATAGGATTGATAAATTCCTACATCTCCACCCAATGTGATCCAAGGACATGTGCTTCTCATGAGGACTTTTCAAGTTTGTTTTGTGGCTTTCTTGTTGGTATGATTTAGATGTTAAAAATTCTAAGGCCGAAAAAGGAGGGCAAAGCTCTTTATGAAGCAAAATTGAAAGATTCTAATTTTCACTCAAATGTGGTCTCATTCCCTTCCCCTTTGTACAAAATAGGCTTCTTCATCATTCAATCAGCTCTTGATTTCAGTCACAAAAATTTCAATCTTTTCCAACATGATTTTTCTTGAAAGCTCCAGATAGGCACAACTTTCTTTTTACATCGGAAGCTCCATAAAGGCATGGATTATCTTATCATGAAAGATCCAGAAAAGGCACAAATTTTAATAGAATAATTTTTCAGTATCTCACACATCACTTCAAAAATTTATTTTCCACCCAAAGTATCACCAAATGAGGTATCACAACATAAGACAGCTTCCCCCACACTTAAGTTCAACTAGATCATGCAATTTCACTTCAAGGGAAGGTTGGATAAGGAAAATTGCCTTGTAATGTGGCTAACCTAATAGGCTATTCATGGAAACTAGGGGTTACAGTGATTAATATATAATGTAGGCTATAATCAAAAGGATTATTTTGAAAAGGTGGATCCAAACAAAATAAATCGCTCAATCATTTAAAACACACATACCCCAAAACCTCATGTTTTGAAAGGAATAAATCAAATTATGGTTAAAGCAAGTGTGTTCTGGTTCTCTCAAAAAATGAGGTGAATGAAAAGAATTTGACAAAATATTGTTCTGAAGCCTCACCGAAAAGTGATTTCAAAGATATAGACAGTGAAATATGGCATGGGTTTCAAAAATTAGTATACATTTCATGAAATTCCAAAAATTGTGAACTCGAAACAAAAAGTCATTTTAGCATTAATTTAAGCTCAGTTTCATGGAATATATTAGTTCACTCATTTACATTGGTTTCAAAAATGGTAATGATAATCATTTCAGCTCAAAAGTTGCAAAAACACACCAAAAATTGAAAAATAACCACACCAAAATATGAAAACACAAATTTTTTTTGAAAACAAACACAAAATTAAAATCCTAAACTACAAAGGTTCCCTCCCCCACATTTAAATGATACAGTTTCCTCAATGCTGGAATTTTTTTTATGTTTCAAAAAGATAGATTAACTACATTTAATCAAGTGTAAAGGAATTATGAAACCTGGTAGGTCTTCAATTGTATTCTGGGTGATGAAGTTTGATCTCCCCCACTGGTTCTTTTCTATTTCCTGGTAAATACATGTTGTACCAACAAGAGTATGATTTGTGTCCGTAGATACCACAACACTAGAAAAACCCCTGAAATCTTGTTCTTCTGGAATGGTTTTTAATATTTCTGGATATTTGTTTTTTCCTTGTTGCAATGTGAACATAACTCATTTTAAGGGGTTGTGGTGTCCCTTCAAAATTCCTCTCTTCTCTTGAGGCAGGGGATTGACCCTCCATTTTCTTTACCCATACGAACCTGGTTTTGGGTTTTTCCTCTTTTTCTTGTGATCCTCCCTTCCCATTAGTTTGAGAATATCCTTTACACTCTGTAGTTTTAATGAGGGTTTCCTTGACATTCTTCATCTCATGTTCCATTGTAAGGCATATGAAATTATTCTTAGCTAGTTCTTCTTCCTTTTTAGCAAGTTCCTTTTGGAGATCTATGATAATCTTTTCATGTTCGACCTCCTTGAGTTTATACTTCTTGATCTCAACATCTTCTCCTGATTTTGATTCTCTAGCCTCTTCTAACAAACTATCCAATAATTCTAATGTTAACTTCTTTAAATTTTTATTTGGTTCTTTTCCTTCTTTTTGGTAGATTTCATTCAGCGAATGAACATTTGAAAAATTCTTCATGGATTCGAGTATATTGAAATGCACTCGACAATATTCTAGCTCCATTGAGAGTGTTCCCTCATGCACATTTACGATGGTCTTCACAGTCTTTACGAATGGTATACCTAAGATTATGGATGAGTGTGATGAAATCCTATCTTCTTCCATTTTCAGCACATAAAATTCTGCTGGGAACAATAGATCTTTTACCTTTACAAGAATATCTTCCAGAACACCTGCTGGAAAAACTATGGATCTGTTTGTGAGTAGGACCACCACTCTAGTAGGCATCAATTTTCTAATCTAAAAAGATGTAAATATTGACTGAGGTATAACATGTATTAAAGCTCCGAGATCACATAGTGCATCTGTAAAATTTAAAGAACCTATAGTGCAAGGAATAGAGAAATTACCTGGATCTTGATATTTTTGCAGTATGAGTGGTGTGATCAATGCTGAGATGCTTCTTCCTAATATGATTCTTTAATTTTCATGCTACCTCCTTCTTTTTTTACACATCTCCTTCAAAAATTCTGCTTATTTAAGGATTTTTATGATTGAATCCAGTAGTGGGATGTTAACCTCAAATTTTCTGAAAGTTTCCTAAATTTAACATTTAATTCATTCTTCTTCACCCTTCTTTGACTCTACCAATATTTATGGGAATGGTGCTAGGATATCCTTTTTCTCCCTTTTTTGTTTTTGCAAAGGTTTTTTGTCCTTTCCTTCCTAAACCTTGTTCTTTCTCCATTTTTGTTATTGAATTCATCTTTTGGTTGGATATGATGAGCTTCTTGTGGTTCCCTAGAATCTTCCTCCTCACATTTTTCTGGTGGTGTGATCTCTTTCCCGCTTCAGGTGGTGATTGCACTAACATTCTCCTTTGGATTGGGAATTTTTTGTGCTGGAATCTTACCTTAGTTCTTGGGTAGAATTTCCAAAACATTTTTTAACTGGTTGGATAAGTCTTTCACATTTTATTTAAGCCCCTCAAAATTTGACTATAGCTGTTGGTTCTCACTTGATTGTTGTGCACCGGTGGACGGTTTCTCATATGTGTTTCTTTGAAATGGTGGTGGATGAAAGGGTTTTTGTTGTTGAAAGGGTTTTTTATAGGACAGTTGGAATGGAGGGGGGTTCTGGTATTGGTGTTTAAAAGGAGGTCTATCATAGTTCTGTTAGAATCCATATCCTGGTTGGTTTTGGGGATGACGTGGTGGATTTGGCTGGAATGGCCTTTGCTGATAGGTAGCAGAACAATATTCAGTTCTCTGCACTTCAGAACACTGGTTAGTGAAATGATAATTAGAAGAGCACAAACCACATTCCTGATTTGGATCTTTTTGTTCCTTCACTTGTTTCACAGCCATCTGTCGAACTAACCTGGTGAGTTCTCCCATCTCACTTCTAATTAATTCTATTGAATTGGATGTTCTCACCTCATGGATTCCTCTTGTTCCCAACCCTCTTATTCCAATTTTTTGTGAGTTTTGAGATATCTTCTGAATTAGTACTCTGATATCTGCAGGTGACTTGTCAATCAGGAATCCCCCAGATGAGGCATCTAGAAGATTCCGATCCTTATCCAAAAGTCCTTGGTAGAAGAACACAAGGAATTGGTGTTCCTCTATTTCTTGATGTGGGCAGCTGGAACATAGCTTCTTGAAATGCTCCCAGTACTCGTAGAGGGGTTCTCCAGTTGATTATCGTATGATGTAGATCTCTTTCTTGATGGTTGTGCTCATATATGTGGGAAATAATATTTTCATGAAACACCTTTTTAAGTATTCCCAATCATTGATCTCCCCTGGTTGTAGATTGTACAACCATTCTTTAGCTGCTCCTTCGAGTGAGAAGGGGAATGTCCTCCACTGAAATTGGTCTTCAGGTGCTCCTCTAGGCCTGAAGCTTGAGAAAATTTATCTGAATTCATGCATGTGCCAATTTGGATCTTCTCCTGTAAGACCATGAAACATTAGAAGCACTGAAATCATATTGACACGTAATTAAAAATCATTTCGTTCAGTGGGTGCAATAAGTTTCTTATTTTGAATGGAAAAATGAGGGGCACATATATCACGTAGGGTTCGGTTTGGATTTCCAGCCATGATTTTAGGTTTAGATTGAACACTAAGAGTTTAACTTGAATCTGAATGATCTATTTCTTCAAATATTTCTGGTAGGTTTCTTTTTCTTAGTTGTGTTAATGTTCTTTCTATTTCTGGATCAAATTCATTTAATGGTTCTTTTGAGTTGTGGGTCATTCAATTTTGAAATTTTTTTGTTGCACTACCTCCCAAGAAACAGCGCCAAGTTTGACGCATGCCTGCCGTAGGGCGTGGAAAAACAATTTTTAAATTTCCTAAGTGTAGTCTAATGATTAACCCTAGAAAGTCTCATGAAGGGGACTGCACACAAAATCAGCTTGTCACTTTAAAACGCGGGTAATAATGTTCTATTTTTGAAATAAAATTTGAAATTCAAATGATTGAAAAACTATGATATTAAAAAGGGTGATTAGTTCGGGGTAGGTTTCCTAATTTTAATGATATCCTTGTTCAATTTAATTCAAACCTCTTCTTCTTTTTTGATTAAAGTGAGTTTCCACAATCGTTTCCTCTCACTTCCTCGGTGAAATTATGACTGTGAGAGAAAACCTTACCAAGATATCAGTTTGGTCAACTCTAATTCCATGTGCAAAATAGTTTTATTGAATATCCTTAATTGACATGGGAAATACCCAATCAGGTCTTATTTATCCCAAACAATCAAGAACATTCACTACCCCTTTTACACGTACTGACGACCGTCGAGTACTTCACCACTAATTCTTGGTTTATTTCATCGTATATAAACCAGAAATTATTGGAGGGAGATAATGATTATTTTACCAAGGAAAAAATAAATAACAGAAATAAAATTAAAGAATGATCACACTTTATAATAAAATCCTCTATATTAAATTTAAAAAAACTTTTAAGAAGAAAGAAATTTCATTCAATTACATCCAAGAACTCAAGCATTACAAAATAGAAAACCAACCCTTCCCCAATCACTCCAAATGTTTACCCCACAATGGCAAGGGTAATCGAGATGAATGGGTAAGAAAAAGGCATTAAAAAATATGAAAAATAAAAACAAATAAAATAGAATGCCGAAAAGTTCTCCTCCTTGGTGTCCTAGAAGGAATGGGTTGGAATGAGAGATGCTTTGAGTGGGAGGACCTCTCCTCCTTTTATAGCCAGATTTTTCCCCCGAACATTGATGCATTATATCCCTATTAAATGATATATTAGCATTTTTCACCCTTCAATAAGGTTTTTCATAATTATGTTGGGAGTTTCCCCTAAAACGCTCAGTGGATTTGGACATGTATTCTGAGAGTTATGTCTGTTTTACTCTGAGCATTTATTCTGTCCAGTCAGACTCTCCAAATCGAAAACCTCCAGATTATGGTGATTTAATGACCCCATAACGGACAATTCACAGGGACTTTCCTTCATTAAGGATTCTCCAAAACTCATTTATCGTCCCCCACCAAATTTCACAACATTTTGGGGCACCATGAATGAGTTATGGACCCCACACCAAAACTAGGTAGAACTACAAAAAATTTTCATCAGCCAACTTGTGAGGTTCTTTGGAGCTTCCATATGGTTGATTCAACTTTTGGTCCAAAGTGATGAAATAAATCCCCATCTGTGTAGAATATAGAAATGAAATAATTTTTAATTTTTTATTATTTTACATAATGTTATTCCCAAACTCCTCAAATAATTTAAAATAGTTAAAAATCCAAAATGGCCCATTTTTACTGTTCAGCTCAAAATAACACCAATATCATAAAAATGAAGCAATTCATATTATATTAAAACATTTGGGGGTTTAAAACAATTAAATTAAATATAAATTTAATTTAAAATATTTTTTATATCAGTGAGCAATCCCCTCTAGGAGTCAGACCCGAGACTGAAAAACTAAGTGAAGAGGAATAAGACCAGATAGATCCAAAAGAGCAGGCACCTATTTTTCAAGTTACTGTCTAGAAAAAACTATTTATACTTTGGATTAAATTTAAATAAAAATAATTCATTATTAATTAAATATATTATTACATACTATTAATTATTCTATGTTACTTTAATGTAATAATTTCATAGAGTATCATTTGCATTGAAAAGGGAATCATAGTTCCCAACTATCATAAGAACTATGAAATTCCATGAAGATATTCTTAAAAATAGTTCTATGTTCAAATAACATTCTATGAAATCATTGATTATTTATTAATATTAAATGATATGAAAATTGATGAATGAATTGATTAAAGTAGTGGATTTATTAGACATATCTAATCCTTTTATATTTATTACATAGGATGCCATGGACATTTCTACTCCATGTATCTTGATAATGGTAGTGGATATTGGGTACATTTCAACTCCTAGGATCTAGATTCCATTGGATTCCATGGAAATTTATACTTCATGGATCTATATTTATTATGTTCATGGATTCCTCAGACATTTTTATTCCTTGGGTCCAAATTTTATATGATTCCAAGGACATTACTACCCCTTAGATTAGGATTTCCAAGAATATCTTGGACAAGCTCCTTAGATTCCACCCCAAGTCTTTAATGAGTTTCCATATAGATTCTCCATGGTCTCAACGAGGATTCATTGGTCATTTTTACCTTAGATTCATCCCTTCCATGCCTAAAACCTGATTATATAGAATAGGTCATTGTGTATGCTTTATCATGATTACAGATAGCCCTAGTATGGGTATTTGATTTTAGTTGTTAGACTAGACAGTATCACGCCTGTTAATTTATACTATATAGTTATCCCTTGATTACAAGTACTTTATTATTATTTATAGGGAACCATGTTTTCATGTACAATATCAAATATACTTTTGACACTTTACTTTTATTACTGTTATACTTGTGATATATTTCACACTACTTCATTTTTTATACACAGAATAAATATGTTATAGACATTGTTAGTGATGGCCTACTAGGTTTTATCTCACACCATCTTTGGGCCATTTTTGGGTACCCATACAAACTTCATAGATTTAGGTAAGGATCAAGAAAATTTCCCACTTTATGATGCTTGATTTGATCGTTTCTTAGGAGTAGGGTAGCACATGACTATTATGTGATTTTAATGCTAGATTGAGATATATTATTTTGGTCTTTTATACTTTTTATACATGTATTATATTATATTTTTGTTTCCATATATTTCCTATAATTTTTTATAGATATGTGACATGATCATCACATTATATATGACACTGATTTTGGTACTGATTATTATTACTATCATCTGGATTTATCTTCTATCATAGATTTATATTATGCTCACACTAATTTATACACTTGTGATGCCATTTTTTACTCGGATCATGAGGGCATAGTCTTCCCACTGTACCACCTTAGACCCTCACTACTAGTCATATGCCTCTGGTGTATAGGGAGACATTCTTAAGGACCTATGACCCAGTGGCTAGGGAAACATTTAGTGGCACCCAGGTCAGGATGATTCAAAGTGGTATCAAAGACCTTTTCTTTTAATGACTTACTATTTCTAGAAAATCGATAAGATAATAGGAACAAATTGGAATTCTGTAATGAGTTGTGCCTTAGATTAGGTATACAATGTATAAGAGAAATCCAAATTTCCTAGAATGGGACATGTATTTAGGGTTTTTACTTTTACATTTGATTTGATTCCACCATTTGGTGATGCACTTGATGTTTGATGTTCAATATGAGTATGGATTTTACCATTTCTCAATGAGATGATGGTATTCCATATCATGCATCATTTTATGAACCTTACAGGATTCACATGACTTTTATATTTCAATCAATATAGGATGAATTTATTAACTACAAGACATTCATTATGTGTGATTTGTGTTATAGAACATTTATCAGCTAATGATTCTTAAAAGACATTGATAAAAACATTATTGAAACTTCGAGTTCCTACCATAACCCAAATAGTGTTTTCCTATATAGTAGACACACTAAGTAGAAAATTATATAACATTGAGTAATAGACCATTGGTTTCATGTATGAGAACATGTTATGGTTGGGATTAACTAGATGCTACACTTAAATTTATAAGGTGTATGGACCCTTATAGGTTGTAATGGTGGTCTATTTGGTTCAACAATTTAAATATAATTGTATCATAAATTAATTTAATTGAAATTGAATTTCTGAAATGGAGAACATGACCTTAACCTGGCTTTATAATGGGTAGTCGTAAGTGTCTCTGGTGCTTTTTACGGTTGTTTCTATTACCCAGTACTGGATTTAGAAGGAGGAAGAGGGGGTCTGTCTTATTTATATGAAGGAATTGACTTTTCTATACATTGATCTGTGACTTGGTCACTACTTGATTTCTTTTCTGAGGAGTGTGTTTAAAATTTTTAAAGACATTCCACAATGATAAACTCCAATCATGCACTAGGAGGGTGGTGACAACCATGATCCAGAGGTGGTGGTCCATAGGCTACTAATAGAACCTCCAGTAGTGCCTCTTCAAGCACCTCTAGTTATACCAGATATAGATACTAATTCTCAGTTATTTTAGGGTCTATTAATCTTTATGAAAACCTTTTAGGTAGCCCTATAGCCTTCCACAACTATGGTAGAGATGACACCTGTGTTCTAGCAATAAAATCCTCCCACGTTTTCAAGGGATATCGGTCTATAGGCTGCTGATATGTGTCTTGAGGATATATTTTCTATTTTTTAGCATTTTGAGACACCTTCTAAGATGATAGTGAAGAACATGATGTACATACTTCAGGTAGAGAATTAGTTTTGGTGGGATTTTTTGAACTAGGATGATACGCTTTAGGATATGGTTTAGAGAGAATTTTAATCCATGTTTTATGATTACTACTTTTTTGAGACCCTTAGAGCTGAAAGGAATGGTGAGTTTATGCATCTGGAGTAGGGAGTGATAACCATTATGGATTATTTATCATTCTTCACATAGCTTCATCATTTTGCATAGATTTATCTTATTGATGAGACATAGAGGGAGATACACTTCAAGGAAGGTATCATGCATACTATTAGATCATAGGTAAATGTGATTTGGATGAAGAATATATCTAAGATAGTAAATTAGGTTCTTTTTTTATAATGAAACTAGAGGGAAGGTGGAGGAAAAAAGAAATATTTTTCATCCTCTCAAACCAGTGGTTCAGTGAAAGGTGGTAGGAAGTGACATTTTGAGGATTCTTGTAAGGGGAATACCATCCAGAGTGTGAGTGCTGATAATTTTTTCTTCTATAATTAGTATGGGATATGGGTATATATTAGGAGTCATTAAGATAGAGACCCAGCCGTGTGTCATGAATGTAGAAAGATGGGCTATATACAACGATTCTGCAAGACCTTCCCTCTAGTAGTCAGTGGAAGGGGGTCAAATCTGACTCCATGTTTTGGATTGGGATTCAAAGCTCTGCATCAGGCCAGGATCTGGAGTACTGTCATTCATTCAGGACTAGGTTTTGGTCATGGTCAAGGTAGTCAAGAACCATTTTTACTATGAAATTAGAGTGGGATTGTTCTGGTTAATGATGTTGTTTCATAGAGTTTTGGTTTAGGCTAGATATATTTTTTACAGCCTACACCTATGGATCAGAGTGTTGGACCATCTATGGAATGAGGTATGAATCTAGTATCCTATAATATGGTATCAGCTCTTTTTGATATAGTTTCACCTCATTATTTCATATTTGTACCTTTTGTGCAGATCCTTAGGATCATGTTTAGTTTCCTGATGGTGTTATGACACTTGATATTGTGTTGTGGATCAGAATGGAGGGTGTATTCCAGTGAAAGTAGCACCCCTTGAGATTCGTGGGTGTCACTTCATATGGGATTTTTTTTTCTTTGAGATGATAGGGTTTGACGTCATACTCTAGATAAACTAGATAGTTTCTTATCATGACCATGTATATTTCTATCGCCAGAGGGTCACCTTCACATCACATGAGGGTAGAATATTTATTTACAAAGGAGAATTAGATGTCCAGGAAGGTAGAGATAGACTCGGTCATCGTGGTTTTGTGCAGGATGACAAACCAAATTACTAGTTTATATCTGGATGATCCGAGAATGCATCAGGAATATTTTCCTCCAATTTTTTATCATTTCAGGGATGTTTTCCAAGACAAATAATCTAGTTTTCCTGTTAAGATAGAGTTGGATTTATCTATTATGCTGGTTCTTGGAGCTACATAAGTATTTATTCCTCCATATAGAATGAATAATAATAAGATGTAGGATCACAAGAGGTAACTAGGGGAATTGGAGGCCAATGGGTTTACACAACCTAGTACTTCTCCATGGGGTTCTACAGTACTTTTGTAAAAAATATAGACAAAACCCTAAGGGTATAAGTGGATTACCAAAAATTGAACCATTTTATGGTTAAGAACTGATATCAATTATCATGGATAGATGATATCTTTGACTAGATCTAACTATCTTGAGTTTTCTTGAAGATTGATTTGAGGTCTGTTTATCACCAGGTACATGTTCAAACAACAAACCTACCTTGTAAATATTTCCATATAAGTGTGGTCTATATGAGTATCTGGTTATTCCATTTGGTCTCATGAATGTGCCAACAGTTATCATGGCACTGATGAACTTATTTTTCTGCCCATATCTAGATTTTTTTGGTAGAATTTATGGATTATATCTTTGTTCATTATCACAATAAATGTGATCATGCCAAATATCTTTGGATAATTTTGGATATAATAAGAGAGTTAATTTATATTCTAATATCACAATGTTCCACTTATGGATGGATAATATTCACTTAAATGGTCATATTATCTCATATAGAGAATTATCAGTAGGCCAAGAGAATGTGAGAGATATGGTTTCCTAGGAGGATCCCAATAAAATCTTTGACATGTAGATTTTCCTAGGGCTAGACATTCATTACAAGAAATTAATACAAGACTTATCATGCTTATAATAATATCTTAAGAGATTGAATAAGAAGGGTGTGAAGTTATCATGATCAGATACCTATAAGAAAGCCTTTTAGGATCTAAAAGGGAGACTGAATTCAATACTGATACCGATTCTGATAGATCGAGGAAGGAACTACACTATGAATTATGATGCATCAGTTATCAGTCTTAGATTAGTTTTGATGTATGAGGAATGAGTCATAGTGTATTGGTCTCATTAGTTGAGACAACATGAGAGGAACTACCCAAATCAAGATCTCATGTTAGCCACTATTGTTAACACCATGTGTTGTTGGTGGAATTATTTACTGGCAGATCCTTTTCTGGTATACATGAACCATAAAAGCCTCAAGTACAAATTTACACAATGCGACTTTAAAATTAGGAAAAATGGTGGGTGTAATACGTACGTCCTTTTGAATTTGAGATTTCCTATATGCTCAGAAAGGGAAATGTTGTTGCAAATTCACTGAGTATGAGACTCAGGTATAGGTAGTTCAAGAGGAAATTGGCGAGTGGCATATCATGGCTTTATTCATAGAGATTCCCTTAGAGGTGCAGGATGATCCAGGCCAAAATTCTCTCTCATCCTTATCTGTGATATATACTTTTCTAGATATAGTGAGGATGAGATAGTTATCTGATTATGAAGGTCTTTTCCTATGAGAGAGTGTGGTTGGTGAAGACCCACCTCCTAGTTGAACCATGGATGAGGATGAACTTTTTCATGCTTATGGTCATGTTTGGGTTCCAGCAGACATACACATGGAGATGATGTGGGAGTTTCATTCCTCATCTTGGGAATTTCACCTTGGAGTTACCAAGATGTATTGTGAGATGCACTATTAGTACTGGTGGATGGGAAAGAAATGGTAAGTAGTTAATTTGGTCACAAGGTGTTCCACCTATTAGTAGGTGAAGTTATAATATGATTGACTAGATAGGCTTTTATAGTAGTTACCTATTCCTCAGTGTAAATGGGATGATGTTGTGATAGTTTTTGGGATCCAATTTTCAAGATCACCTCAATGTAGTGATATTTTATGGGTTGTTATGGATATGATCATTAAGTTCGACCACTTCCTATCGATTTGGGAGACCTTATCAATAGATGTTCATGGGATTCTTTATTATGTGAGATTGTGCTCTTTCATGGGGTTCCTCATACCATGGTATCAGATAAGGATGCTTGGTTTACATTTTCGTTTTGGAAAGGCTTACAGAGGACATTGGGTACATAGGTTCTTATGCTCATAAAATTCCACCCCCAGATTTATGGCCAGTCATAGAACACTATATAAGTTCTAGAGTACATTCTTAGATGATGTTTACCTGATTTAGAGGGATCATGGGAGAGGCATATACCCCTATTTGTGTTTTCCTACAATAATAGCTATCAAGTGATGATATAAATGGAACCATATGAAGATTTTTATGGCATACCCTTCTGATCACCTCTGAACTGGTTAGAGGTAGGAGAGGCGTGTTGCTCAAGCCGTGTCTCATGCAGGAGACTTCAGAGTAGGTACAGTTGATCAGAATGTGGATTGTTATTTCATAGTCAAGATAGAAATCCTACACTAATCTCTATAGAAAACATTTATATTTCAAGGTTGGGGATTGTAGATTTTTACATATATCACTGAGGCTGGGACACAGACAGATTAGGATACAGGGTAATATTTCATCAAGATATGTTGGGCCATTCGAGATTCTGGAGAGAGTCAACCCGGTAGCCTACTAGTTTTAGTTACCTTAGAGGTCTTTATCCATGAATGATGTTTTACATGTGTCTCAGGTTCACAATTATCACTCATAATCATACCACACTCTTCATCTAGATGAGGTTGAGTTACAGGTAGATTCTTCCTTCAAGGTGAATCCTATACGTATTGTTAATATATTTCTCTATAGAATAATAATATTCCTTCTCAAATCCTCTCAATAATGAGAAGATCAAGAGAATTTTTTTCAAGACTAAAGAACTATGAAGAGATCAAGAAGAACAATGTGAGATAATCAATTGATAGTGATAACACCTGATGATTCCTCAATATCATTTGGATATTATTGGAGGACATGTGGGTCATATCTTGAATAATTAAACACTTGGATTCTATAATCTCTATGATGGAAACCAAAAATGGTTTTAGAAAATCAATATTTACTCTAAATAAATATCTCAAGAATGAGGTAATCATTCTTATAATTTAATGAAATTAGTTATAAATTTAACATGAGAAATATCTCATCTTGGTTCCAGTTTCCTTTTATATCTATATTTTATTTGAAAAAAATTGATTATAATGTTAAATACCAGTACAATATACAAATATTCTATTTAATCTGATATTTTCTAAGTTGGGAATGACCTTGACACCTATCAAGATACAAATGGAGAAGAATGACAAAGTAAAATCCAAGATGGAGGAGGTGCCTCCAACATTACTACCCATCCTATCAAAGTTAATTCCACCATAGAAAGATATTAAAGAGGCCTTATAGAAAGAGTTGTTTTATACCATTAAGAAAGTTGAAATCAATATTCATTAAATTGAAGAAACAAATCATATTCATAAGTATAAAGAAATCTAAAAGGGTTGTGAACTAAGAGGAATATATTACATGAGGATAAAATAGTATGGTTAGGTATGAATGTTTCTTCCTTAATCACACCATAGTTACTAATAAAGTGCCAAGATCTGGGTAATTTCACTATTCCTTGCACTATATCAAGGATGAAATTCCTCAATTCACTATGTGATTTTAGATAATATTTAATTTCAAGCCTCACTCAATATATTAATTATTTAATATGGAAGAGCTCTAGCTAACCTAATTAGTGGTGTAGTTAACTAATTGGCCTACTACATATCCTATGGGACTGTTAGGAGATGTCCTAGTAAGAGTGAAAGGGATATTATTTCCTATTTATTTAAAAATTGAAAATATGGAAGAAGAAAGTGTTTCTATTCATTACCCTATCATCCAAGGGATTCTATTCCTAAAAACCATGGGAAACATTATTAAATATATTTTTCTACCCTTTCAATGGAATTTTGTAAATACACTATAATCTTTAACATTATGGACTCCTTGAGAATTCCTCAAGAGGGTAATTCTACTTTCACACTCTCTCACTCTAAAAATCATTATTTTTTAGATGAGGACACCCAATATTTGTATGAAACAATAAATCAAGTAGGGTCATTAATGTAACAAAATCCCTTGGATGACATTGTTTTTTAAAAAGAATTTAATTTGTTACCAAAATTTTATAATAAAATTTTTTAAGATAAGATAGATGAAGACCTTATTTAAAATCAAGATTCTATGATTAAATTTATCACATTATCTTCTTCATTTGACATGAAGGTTGTAAATATGAGTGAAACAGTGTTGAAACTAGCATTGGGAAAACCACCCAAGTTGGAATTAAAGATATTGACTTAAAATATAAAACATTATTATCATATGGATGATGAAAATCTATATGTGATAGTTTAAAAAAATATGGCACCCAATAAATAATATAAGTTACTATCTATTTTATAAAAAATTCCAAGGCTGTAGGCTACACACTATGAGAAATTATTTGAATTGATCCTACTGGTTACATACATCATATCTATCTTCATAGTGAACAAAAAATGGTGAAGTGGACTTAGTGAATGATAAACCCAAATGAAATGGAATTATTTTAAAACAAGGTTCAAAAAAAATTAGGCACTAGAATCATTTGCACGATATTCGACTCCCAGTGGGTGAACCCCAAAAAAATAGTACCAAAATTTTCTTGAATAACTATTTTTATGACTGAATATTATAAACTAGTGCATGATAGGATTTTAAAAAATTTGAGATTATGTATAGATAATTGAAAATTAAGCCATGTGATCCAAAAATACCACTTCCCAATTCCTCTTGTATATCAGATGCCTGAGATATTATCTAATAAGTTTCATTATTATTTTATTTATTGCTTCTATGGATATTTTTATGTTCTTTTTTCACTGGATGGTAAGGAAAAAATCCCTCACATGTCCCTATGATACATTTTCATAAAAAAATCATTTTGGTTAATAATTTATAAAAATTTCATATTTTTGTGGAAAGAGGCACCATTATAGGCCATATAAGTTTTGAAGAAGGAATTGAAGTGGAAAATCCAATTTTGAGGCCATATTTACACTACCATGCCCCACCACTATAGAAGATGTAATATCATTTATAAGACAATACATATTGTATGAGTGTTTTTTTAAATAATTTAGGAAAACAATATTACCTCAAAAAAATTATCTTAAATGGATATTTACATTGTGTTTTATAAATCATATAAGAAACCGTTAAATAAACTCTCAAGGAAGGCCTGATCACATCCCCTATAATCAATACACCAACATTAAGAGTACTAATTAAAGTGATTTGTGATTATTTAAATCAATCAGTTGGAGTAGTTTTATCCTAGATGATTGATGGAAATCCACATGTGATATCATATACTTCTTCACTTTATACTCAACCTAGATTAACTATACAACCAATAAGAAATGTTTTTCTATATATTTTGGACTTTATTAATTCTTTTAATATTTTAGAGGAAGTAATGTATTGTTTTACTCTCACCATTTATATCTCAAGTACTTGATGAAGAAATATGACACAAATTTAAGGCTAGTAATGTGTATTATTCATCTCAAATAAATGAACATGGAAATTAAGGATAAGAATAGATAGGGAAACCTAATTACTTACCATTTATGTATAAATTCACAAACTACTAATATAGAAATACCTATAGAACCATATTTGAATGATTCACTCCCTTGTGAACATCTTTATGATATCATTGGTAAGTGTCACGACCCGTCCCACGGGGCCTGTGTCGTGACTACCCCAAGACCACCTTCCATAGGCCAAGGGCTAGAAACTAGCACTGAAGGCATACTCCCTAAAATCGAGAAGGCATTTCCTTTATAACCTATAACACACACAACCAAGAACACAGCAAGATACGAACTCAAGTAAACTGAATAGTAAACAGAGTGAGTACAGTAGGTAAAAACGGGCCAGAATATAAGCCCAACTAGAAAGTACAAGGAAAACTGGAAAGTACAAGACATCTGGTAGGTGGAAAGCAGCTCCTGGATCGTTCACCATGGATCCTACCTAAAGGGTAGGTATAGCTCACGAATGGCCGTCTCTGCGGTTCGCCTCGTCTAACATCCACCTCTGAGATACCTCTAGTCCTGGTACCCTCATCCTCAGTCAGTGATGTCTGTCATCTGCACCAAACACAATGAAATGCGGGCATTTCCTATGCAGGGGTGAGTATAATGATACTCAGTAGGGACCCAAGACCCTCAAGGTCTCACAAAATCCACAAAGGATAAACCGCTAAGAATGGAAGCAAGTGATAACCATACTTAGTTATATGCCCTTACATATACCTAAGTTATCAATTAAACCCATCTCAATTATGAGGAAAACACAGAGTCCAACTCCAAATCCCCAAGCTCAACTGTTCCACAAAAGAAGTAATACCACGAAGTCAAGTACCACACAGGTACGCCACACAGAAGAATACCACCAAGGTATTACCATGAAATAAAGTACCACATAGGTACATACTCAGATAACACTAGGTATAACTTATATATAGTAGTATATATGATTATATGTAACTGTTGAATCATCTTACTCTGTTAAGATACTCTGCTGCTGAACCACACAGGATCGCTCGGTGCTGACCCACATAGGATCGCTCGGTGCTGACCCACACAGGATCACTCGGTGCTGACCCAAAAAGGATCTCTAGGTGATGACCCATAGAGGATCGCTCTGTGATGACCCACATAGGATCACTAGGTGTTGTCCCACATAGGATCGCTCTTCATTCTTCAAGTCACAACCAGCTACTGGTTCCCTGCACCAGGCTTCCATGTATCCATGAGTGTCTACTCCTCAAGTCATTGGTTGATACTCCAAATACCATGATGTCTCATGAAAAAGTATCTAAAATGACCGCAACTTCATAGGGGTCTCAACGCAACTGACAGTGCGTCAATCGAACACCCGATCTGTGAGTTATTAGCCTTTTAGTTCAAAGGGCCTGGTTGGATTCATTATTGATCCAACTCAACCATACTCCAACTTTATCCAAATCTATAGTGGGGTATACCAAAGGGACTGTCTCTCTCTAAGATTTCTGGTGTTGTAGTCGGTTCGTTAAACGGACGTCCGGTACCAAAGATATGGAAAAAACTTCACAAATGGGTTGAAGTGGGTTTGCGTCCGGTCCGACCAGATCAGACCGACCCGACCTGGCCCGACATGCTGGGTCCGGCTCGGCCCACTGGGTGGCCCGGCCCAGACTAGGCAGTGTAGAGGCCACGTGGGCAACGAAGGACATGGGTGGTCGTGGGTGTCGTGGGGCGGCGGATGTCACGAAGCTGCGGGACGGCACGAGGCCATGGGTGTCGCGTAGAGGCAGAGGCCGCGGGACGGTGCGAGGCCATGAGGGTCGTGGTACGGTGGAGTTTGCGGGTGACGTATGGTGTCGTGAGAAGGCATGAGGTTGTGGGTGCCATGGGGTGGTAGAGGTCGAGGATGCCACGGGGCGGCAGAGGCCGCGGGTGCCACGGGGTGCGGAGGTCGCGGGGCGGCAAAGCGTCGTGCCTTCGCTGGTGGCCGGCTTGATCGACCACCCTTAGTTTTTCACCTTCGTTGGAGTTCTCGAGTTCCACCACTTCCAACCACTAGCACAGGTCTCCTTCACCATCGCGAAGATCACACAAAATATCCACAAGATTTACAGAGGGGTCGGGCCATGTTTGTTTGGCTCGTACCCTCTGTGTTAGGGCGGTAGCTTACAGCTCAAGGAAGATGATACAATGTGAGAGGTAATTTAACATTGATCAAATTAAAAATCACCCCTACCTCGATGTTTTGTTGAAGATTGTATGCAGTTGAGATGGATTGGAATTTTTCGATCCCGAAAAAATTCACCTCCAATGGCATCGGTGAGGAGAGAAAAAAGATTAAGTCAGTGACGACAGAGTTTCCTCGATCGTCATTTCATTCATCATTGGATATCCTTTGATGGAGTTTGGAGAAATATCCGTTGAAGGAGAAGAGTTCTTCATTGGAGTTCTTCATTGGAGAACCTCTTCGTTGGAGGATGTGTTCCTCCATGTTCTTCTCTCCCCAATTCCACTAAAAATGAAATCCCAATATAATATAATATGTTATTTATTTTGGTGTTGGAATAAATTCAAATATTCTAAATTAATTTATTGATGTGGTTGTCACCATTTAAGTGGGAGGATACCAAATTTAACCTCCCTCATTAAAGTGGTAGTTCATAAGGCTCCTCCCATTGAAGGAGTTAGGGGGTTTGGGTGGTCCCCACTCTCAAATTCAAATTGGGAGTTTTTGGGCTCGATGGTCCCCACCTCTATAACCTCAAATGAAAGGTTTCAACAAAAATAAAAATGCTAAACATTTTTATTTTATACTATTCTTCCAGGAAAAACCCAAAATCTAACTTTCACCCTCGACCTACTACGGTCGAGGTGAAGGTCCCCTTAAGAAAATAACAGTGTTGTGAGTTCAACAGTGCCCTTAGATATCAATTCCAAGCACCGGTTCAAAAGCTACAAAAATGTGCTTGCACGTTTACTGAACGTACTCGAAAAATGTTCAGAAATTCATTTCGGGCACACCGGGCCTCGGAATCACGCACCTTCAATTTTCACAGACTCGAAAAATTCCCATTTAATTAAAAATATTACAAGGAATTTCTAGGTCATTACATTCTCACAACCTCATGGCTTTGTGTACCCAAAATCCACATCACAAAAACTAGGAAAACAAGTGGGGGTATTGAGCAATAATCTGAGCCTCCCGCTCCCATGTGCTCTCCTGGAGGTTCTCCTGCTGTCAACGAACACACACCATAGGTATCGACTGCCCACGAAGGACCCGCTCCTATCGATCCTAAATATCTACTATAACCTCCGTAAAAGTAACCCCATCATCAATGTCCAGCTCACCGTGGTCGATGATGTGATAAGGGTCGTGTAAGTATCACCTCAGCTGGGATACGTGGAAGACGTTTTGCACCCGGTGCAACTGAGGTGTAAGAGATGAGTGGTAAACCACCTCTCCAACTCTATTGAGGACCTGAAAGGGTCCGATGAACCTCAGAGATAACTTTCGGCCTTATCCAAATCTCTGCAAACCTCATCGAGGTGAGACCCGTAGAAAGATGTGGTCACCATCCACGAACTCCATAGGTCTCTGTCTCCTGTCGGCATACGACTTCTGCCTACTTTTTGCAGTCTTCATCCACTCTTAGATGATCTACACCTTCTCTATTGTAGCTCGTACCATCACTGGTCCCACTAGTGCTAACTCTCCTAGGTAAGTCCAGCACAATGGTGATCTTCAAGGTCGCTCGTACAATGCCTCAAAAGGTGCCATCCTAATGGTGGAGTGATAGTTGTTGTTGTATGAAAACTGCACTAAAGGAAATTTATCCTCCCATCTGTGACCAAAGTCGAGGATGCAAGAATGCAGCATATCCTCGAGGGTCTTAATGGTCCGCTTAGTCTAACCATCTGTATGAGGATGGAAGGTGGTGCACAAATGATGTTGTGTCCCTAAAGCCTCATGAGACCCCTTCCATAGCCAAGAAGTAAAACGTGCATCACAAGCGGATACAATCATAGAGGGTAATCCATGTAACCACACAATCTCTTGTACATATAGGAATCCCAAGCTCTCTACTGTTCCCTTCTCTCTGATCGGTAGGAAGTGGGCTGACTGGTGAGTCAGTCAATGATCACCCAAATCGAGTCATGACCCCTGGATGTATGTGTAATTCCTGTCACAAAGTCCATGGATATCCCATCCCACTTCCACTATGGGACCTCCAAAGGCTGAACCAATCCTGCTAGTACCTAATGCTCCTCCATCACTTGCTAACAAGTGAGGCACCGAGAGACAAACTCTGCAACTGCTTTCTTTATTCCTGGCCACCAGTGTTATCGTTGGATATCCTGGTACATATTCACCACTCCTGGATGTACCGCTAGAGGGGATGTGTTGAACTCCCTCAATACTTCCTCCCGAAGTGACACTAGTACCATGGTACGTACTATGAAGAGGATGAAGTGCTTCCCACCTTCATAAAATCCATTAGGTGCTTGTCCTGTGGATATTTGAGCATGTCTAGTCTCGCAGTTTCTGTCCCCAGGATGCGCCTCCCTAACTCACTGAAGAAGTGGTAGAGTGACTATAAGAGACTGATGGAAAATAGCTCCATCATGTTCCATGAAGGATATCTACAAAGAATCCAACTGCTTTTTCGCCTCACCTAGCAGTTGTATACCAAATCTACGACTGAGTGTATCTACTACAACATTCCCCTTCCCAAGAGTATAGACTATCTCGAAGTCATAGTCCTGGAGGAACTCAAGCCAACATAGATGTCTTAGGTTCATGTCCTTATGATAGAAGATATACCTGAGACTCTTATGATCAGAGTATACTATAAAATGCTCACCCATCAAGTAATGTTTCCACATCTTCAAGGCAAAGACCACTGCTGCAAAATCCTGGTCATGGGTAGCATAGTTCTACTCATGTTGTCTCATCTGTCGAGAACCATTTGTGATCACTACTCACTCTTACATCAGGACACATCTGATTCCGGTCCCTGATGTGCCGTAGTAGACTACATACCCTACGCCCTCCTCTGGAAGACTCAAGATGGGGGGCACTAGTCATCCTTTGCCTCAGCTCTTGAAAACTCTGTTGGAATCTCTCTGACCACACGAAGGGTTTCCCATTCTTTGTCAATGCTGATAAAGGTGATGCAAATATGGAGAAATATGGAACAAATATCCATTAGTATCCGGCCAAACCCAGGAAACTCCATATCTCTGTCACACTCCTGGGTGGCTCCCAAACAAGTACCGACTCAATATTTTCTAGATCCACTGCAACTATAGCCTCTGATATGACATGTCCCAGAAAGTGTACCTCTTTGATCCATAACTAGAACTTTAAGAGCTTACAATAAAGTTGGTGCTCTCAGAGTGTGTCCAGTACTACCTGTAAATGGTAGGAATTCTCCTCCTTCGTAGTCGAGTAGATCAGAATGTCGTCGATGAAGACTACTACAAAGCGATCATGGTATGACTGAAGGATCATTTTCATGTGTCCCATGAACACTACTGGAGAATTGGTTATGCCGAATGGAATAACTAAGAACTCGTAGTGGTCGTACCTACATATGAAAGTCATCTTCTGCACATCCTCATCCCATACTCTAAGCTGGTGATAGCCTGATCTGAGGACTATCTTCGAGTACCATTGTACTCCCTTCAGTTGATCAAAGAGGTCACCAATCCTTGAAAGTGGGTACATGTTCTTCACAGTCACTTGGTTCAGGTGCTGATAGTCTACAAAAAGCCTCAAGATCCCATCTTCCTTCTTGGAAAACAAAATCGGGGCTACCTAAGGAGAAAATTGGGTCGTATGAATCCCTTCCCCTGCAAGTCCTCTAGTTGTACCAGTAGCTCAGAAAGCTCCACAGGATCCATCCGATATGCTGGTGTAGATATCTGTGTCGTCTCAGGGTATAATTCAATATAAAATTACACCCCTCTACAAGGTGGTAGACCTGGAATGTCATCAGGGAAGTCATCCATGTACTAGTCCACCACTATAGGATAACTCAGACTCTCCACATCAACTGCTACGAGGATAAGGCTAGCTAACAGATGAGTGATCGGATACACTCTCCTCTGGGTAAGTCCATCATGTGCTGCAAAGGCTCCCTTCACACCGGTGAAGGTAAACCAAGTCCCATCTGTGCAGACACACTGCACTTTATGCCTAATACAGTCAATTTGAACATGGACTGTAGATAACCAGTCCATACCCATGATGACGTTGTAAGGTCTCGATGCTGCTACTAGGAGATCCCAGCCGAAGATCTCGCCTCCTAGAGTAAGCTTGCACTTCCGGCACCAGGGCATAATCATCGAATCTGCTCCCGTAGGAGTCTCTAGCCATAAGGATCGAGCCAACAGCTCCATCGGAACCTCCGAGATCCGAACAAGGGTAGTGGAAATAAAAGAATGACTGGAACCTGTGTCTATAAGTACTGCAGCTAAGGTGGAGTAGACACAAATCGTACCTCATATCATCTCTGGAGCACCGTGATCGTAGGCCTCAACTGCCTGGATCTAAGCCCGCCCCTATCCTCCTGCTCCTTGTGGTGGGGGTGGACCACCTAGTGGTGGTGGTGGTAACATCTCGAATCATCTCCCACCTCTAGCTGCATGACCATCTCCTCTTCCACGTTTTCCTGCTCCCTGCGGACCTCCTCAGTCGAACCTCTATCTCTGCCTGGGTGGTCCTTCGACAATCTGATAACCATCCATACAGTGGGTCGGACATTCATGAGCCATGTGACCCTACCGACTGCATGTGTAACACTAATCGCTCCTCGCATGGATAGCTCTGCCTTGGGTGCCCTACACAACTGCCCTTATATCCTATGGTTGTCCACCTGTAGTTATGGTCATCTTGGACCTCTACGACATATTTATACTACCAATTGAAAAAGACTCCTCTATGTGATGACAGGTAGTGGGTCTTACTGCTGGTGACTACTCAGCAAGGAAACTCTCTACTAAAAGGGCTCTCTATGACAACCCTACATGCGTCGGGATGCTGAGTGAGATCATCAAAACCCTGATCTCTCGCCTGAGACCCTGCTCGAAGGTTCGGGCCCTGACAAATGGGTCTCGCACCATATTTGTGGAGTAGTGTGAAAGGTTAGTGAACCTCACTTAGTACTGATCTACAGTAATGTTTCCCTGCTGCACATGAAGTATCTCCTGAATGTGCATTGCGCAAAGAGTCGCTGGGACAAACTCTTCCCAAAACAGGCTCTCGAAGTCTGCCCAGAGAATCTTTGCCTCATCGTGAGCCTGGAGCATCAAGCTCTACCATCCGCCTATTGTTGCTGGTAGAAGACTGATGGCAAGGATCGCCATGATATCGGTCGGTGTCCCTACCAGTCTAAAGACTCTCACCATAGCCTCTAGCCAATCCGCAGCTGCCTGTGGGTCCATCTCTCCCCTGAACTTGGGTGGCCTCTAGTGCTAGAACTCGTGCAATGCGCTCAAGCAGCGTGCACCCTCTGTTGCTGGGGCTGGTCGCATCAGTGGCCCAATGGGTAATGGTACCGCTGGTTCCTCCACTGGTGTCTCTACTAGAAAAGGGCCTTTCACAGAGGCCTCTTCGCTCAGTGTGATATCAGTGTGTACTACTCTCGGAACCCTAGCTTGTTGTCTTCATGGAGGCATCCTGAAAATAAATAGGTGCACCACAGTCAATAAGTTATACCTAGTGATCTGACTCAAAGAGATCATAAAGAAAACTCTTCAAAACACACACGCAATCAGTGTTTTCATGCACTGAGTCTGAAATCAGAAGTCAGGGTCCTGATGTATGGATACGTCGGTCACCGCACCAACACTAGATTCCCTAAACTAATAACCACACTCACTACACTTAACACTCTTTTTGTTAAAAAGAAAGATCATATTCCTATGTTCTATGGTAGAAACGACTCCTCTGATACCGATTTTTCATGAACCGTCCCCCGGGGCCCATGTCGTGACTACCCCAAGCCCGCATTCCATAGGTCAGGGGCTTGATACTAGCACTGAAGATGTATTCCCTAAAACTAGTAAGGCATTGCCTTTATAACCTATAACACACATAATAAAGCACATAGAAAGATATAAACTCAAGTAAACTGAATAGTAAATAGAGTGAGTACAGTAAGTAAAAGGGTCTATAATAAAATCCCAACTAGAAATTACAAAGAAAAATGGAAAGTACAACACAAGTAATAGGTGGAAAGAAGCTCCTGGATCATCCAACATGGATCCTACATGAAGGGTAGGTACAACTCACGAATGATCGTCTTCGCGGTTCTCCTCTTCTAATGTCCACCTCCGAGTTACCTCCAGTCCTTGTACCCTCGTCCTCAGTCAGTGTTGTCTGTCTTCTGCACCAAACACAACTAAGTGAGGGCATATCCCATGCAGGGGTGAGTATAATGATACTTAGTAGGGACCCCAAGACCCTCAAGGTCTCACAAAATCCACAAAGAATAAACTTCCAAGAAAGGAAACAACTGATATCCCTACTTAGGTATATTCCCATACATATACCTAATTTATCAAGTAAACTCATATCAATCATGAGGAAAACACTGAGTCCAACTTGAAAGCCCCAAATCTCAACTATTCCACAAAATAAGTTTCCACACAGGTATGCCACACATAAGAATACCACCAAGGTATTACCACGAAGGAAAGTACCACATAGGTATAGACTCAACTCACACTAGGTATAACTTATGTACATTGGTAGAGATGATTAGATGTAACTTCTAAATCATATTACACTGTTAAGAGGCTCTGCTGTTGACCCACACAAGATCACTTGGTGCTGACCCACACAGGATTACTCGGTGTTGACCCACATAGGATCACTCGGTGTTGACCCACAGAGGATCACAAGGTGCTTTCCCACACAGGATCTCTCGCTGCTGACCCAAACAAGATTGCTAGGTTCTGACCCCCACAAGATCGGTCATCATTATTCACATCACATCCAGATACTGGGTTCCCAAACTACGCTTTCTCATCTCTAGGATGGTCTGCTCCTCAATCCACCAGTTGATACTCTAACTTCCATCAAGTATAAAAAATAAGTATCTCAAAGGACCGCCACGTCATAGGGGTCTCAACGCAACATACAGTGAGTCGATCGGATGCCCGGTCTGTGAACTATTACCCTTTTAGTCCCAAGGGCCCGGTTGGATTCGTGCTCGATCCAATTCGACCATACTCCAACTTTATCCAAATCTCCAAAGGGGTATACTAAAGGGACCATCTTTCTCTAAGATTTTTGGCGACGCAATTGGTTTGTCAAATTAAAGTCATGGGCCAATGATAGAGCTAAAAGTGCGTAAATGGGTTGAAGTGGGTCTGGGTCCGGCCTGGCCCACTGGGCGGGCCAGCCTGGAGGCCTGGCTTGGGCGGTGCAGGGTGGTCCAGTGGTTGTGTGGGCTGCGAAGGCTGCGGGTGGTCACGGGTGTCGCGGGGCGACGGAGGCCATGGGTACCACCGGATGGCACAATGTTGCGGGTGTCACAGGTGCCGCGGGGTGGTGTAAGACGGTGCAAGGTTACAGGTGTCGTGGGGCGGCGGAGGGCACGGGCACCGTAGGGTGCAGAGGTCGCGGGGCGGCGAAGTCCATGGGGCACCGAGGCCACGGGGCGGCAGAGCACCGTGGGGTGACGGAGGCCACAAGTGGTGGACCACCGTGGGGCACAGAGGCCGTGTGGTGGTGGAGGCCACGAGCGGTGGAGCACCGCAGGGTGCAGAGTCCGTCGGGTGCCGTAGCGTCGCTGGGCATGAAAGCTGCTGGCGGCGGAGCACTGCGGGGCATGAAGGTCGCGGACGGTGTAGCGACGTAGGGCACAAAGGCCGCGGGGCAGCGGAGGCTGCAGGAAGCAAAGCGCCACGGGGCGCGGAGGCCGCGGGGCGGTAGAGGCCGCGGGGCACAGAGGCTGCAGGCATCATAGCACCACAGGGCGCGAAGGCCGCAGGCGGTGGAGCACTACAGGGAGCGGAGGCCGTGGGGCAGCGGAGCGTCGTGCCCTCATCAGTGGCCGGCTGGACCGATTGGCCTTCTTTCATTGCCTTCATCATGGTTCTCATGTTCCACCAGTGCCAACCTCCGCCACCAGTCTTCGTCACCATCATGAAGATCGCACAAAATATCCACAAGATTTGCATAGGGGTCAGGCCATGTTTGTTTGTCTCGTACCCTCCACTTTAGGGCGTTAGAATACATCTCAAGGAAGATAATTCAATGTGAGAGGTAATTTAACAATGATCAAATTAAAATACACCCCTACCTCAATGGTTTGTTGAAGATTGTCTGCGGTTGAGATGGATTGGGTTTTGTTGATCCTAAAACAAGTCTCCTCCAATGGCGTCGGTGAGGAGAGTAAAAAGTTGAAGTTTGTAATGACAGTGTTTCCTTGATCATCGGTTCATTCATCATTGGATATCCTTCGACAAAGTTTGGAGAAATATTAGTCGAAGGAGAAGAGTTCTTCATTGGCGTTCTTCGTTGGAGAAGCTCTTCGTTGGAGAAGCTCTTCGTTGGAGGATGTGTTCCTCCAAGTTCTTCTCTCCCCAATTCCACCAAAAATTAAATCCCAACATAATAGAATATTTTATCTATTTAGTTTGTTGGCACAAATTCAAATTGGCTAAATTAATTAATTGATGTGGTTGGCACCATTAAATTGGGAGGATACTAAAGGTCACCTCCCTCGTTAAAGAGGGAGTTCAAGAGGCTCCTCCTATTGAAGAAGGAGTTAGGGGGTTCAGGTGGTCCCCACCCACAAATTCAAATTGGAAGGTTTTTGGATAGGTGGTCCCCACCTCCATAACATCACATGGAAGGTTTAAACAAAAATAAAAGTATTAAACATTTTTATTTTATTCTATTCTTCCACGAAAAACCCAAAATCTAACTTTCACCCTCGACCTACCGTGGTCGAGGTGAAGGTCACCTTAAGTGAATACTAGCACTATGAGTTCAATGGTGCCCTCAGATTTTAATTCTGAGGACCGGTTCAAAAGTTACAAAAACCCGCTCGCACATTTACTAAACGTACACAAAAAAAGTTCAGAAATTCATTCCGGGCACAACGGGCCTCGAAATCACGCACCGTCAATTTTCGTGGACTCGTAAAATTACCATTTAATTTTAAAAAATTAAATGGAAATTTCAGGTCTTTACAGTATGTTTCCATAGTATGTGGACATTGTAAACTACTTTTTCACCTCAAAAGTACCATCCTTCTTTAATAAGAATAAATTCCTAAAAATAAAGTCTGAGTTAAGGTAATATGTATGGGAAGAACCAAACTTGTGGAAGATACAGAGTGATTAAGTGATTTGGAGGAGTATGTTAACCATGAGTTGATTCAACAATATCTTTAATTTATTTTTGATTTTGATGCTCACAAACACCCATATTTATAATACTAATAAAGTTGATTTTATGTGAATTTTAGGAAAATGATATTTGTTAAAATATTTATTATGGAAAAGTACACCAGTTGCTAATCCTTAGTAGAATATTTGATTAAGTATTCTGGATGGGTTTAAAAAGTTTCGGACAAAAATGCCTCAAGGTAACATTACAAAATTTTTGTGTTGGTTGTGTTTGTTAACACTACAGGTTTTCATGTTTAATTGTTGATTTCTAGAGATTTTGTTGACAATCCATGTTGACATAGAACCAGGACAAAGGAATGGAAGATCTGGAGGTGATAAAAAATAACATATACAAGGTGGCACTATTTTCCAGCGTTTCCCAAATTTTTGGGTTCCAAAATTTGGGATTTGGTGAGCATCGTAAAACGTGTATTTCCTTGAAGATCTCATCAAAATATGGAAAATTCATGAGTTTCATAAAGATAGGCTTCATGAATTGGATTTCGTAGATACTAGAAGAATGTTGACAGTGATCCCTTCCATTATGAAGAGCTTCGTGAATAGAAAAGGTAAAGATCATTATGAGGGAGAATTTTGGCGGTAGTCCAAAGGACTTAGCAAAACGCTTTGTGGTTACGATGAGATCTCCGATCCAAAAATTTCCTTGGTGCTTCTTGATTTGGAGAGAATTTTGGCAAGAATTTTGGAGATTTACGATTTCCACTAACATGGTGCTGACATTTCATAGAATGTTCTCGAGGTGGTGGAATCACCTATAAATAAACCTTGACCCCCTCGAGAGAATTTGAGAGTTTTTCATGAAAACATTTTACCTATCAAATCAAAAAGTAGGTTCACGGAGGAAGTGTGTTTCGCGAAAGGTAGTAGCTTCGCGATGGCTAATCTAGCTTAGTGTAAGAGGTGTGTTCCACATTGGCTCAGTCAGCTTCATGAAAGAAGTTTCACTGCGGTTTCTTGAGCTCTACGATGGCCTAAGCCTTGCGAAGGCTTGAGCTATATGAAGGATTGAGCTCTATGAAGCAATGTTCTCTGAGAAGTAGTATACTCTGCGAAGCAGTGTGCTCTGTGAAGCAGTAAGAACTGTGATGGTGTGTGATTTTCAAAGAAGTAGAGACTTCATGAAGTCATGTTTGAGCTTTGTGATATTGGGAGCTTCACAATGTATGGATCTTTGCGAAGGTATTTCCAAAGGTGTTTGCCTAGTGATTAGTGGAAAAGGGGTATTCATTAGTGGATAAAATTTGTACTTCAAAAGAGCATCTACATACAGTGATGGATGCCCTCATTAGAGATAATTAAAGGACCTTCAAGTCTATAAACTATGGTTGATATTATGAAGTAGTAGTTATCATACTTCAGTTGAGAGAGCAGTGAGTTCTCAAATTGTGATTGGTTGTAAACCAAGATGTAAAGTGAGTGCTCTTTGAACTTATAAACAGTAGTGCGCTTTTAGTGGATTTTGTACATCAGTATATTTTCTGTGTATTCTCCTTGGACGTAGCTTAGTGAGGGTGAACCAAGTAAAATTGATGTGTTCTATTCCTGATTTATGATTTTTTTCATACTCGGTAATGGGAATGAGATAAAATAGATTTTTTTTCTAACAATGAAACAAGATCAAAGGGGTTTTTGTTTTAATCTTTCATACCCTAATTCACCTCCCCCCATCTTAGGGTATCTATCCTAGTGGACCTACCAATCGGTGTCAAATGTAAAGGTTGATATTATTATTTCTCTCTCAAATAGAGGTCACCAATCATAAAGGCATTCCAATATTTGATGGAAACTATTTTCATCTATGGAAGAATTAGATTCAAAATTACTTCTGATCATTGGGAATGGATGTGTTCATAGCGGTAATTCATGGTATAAGAGCCGATATTAATAGTGGTGCATTACCGGAAGCTGAGCGAAGATAATTATATGTTCAGTCTAAGGGAATCAATTCTTTGGAGGGGCCTATCCAATGCTATATATATAAAGTTGATGTCATGAAAAACATCATATTCCATGTGGGAAAACTTTTGAACATATATAAGGATATTCAAAGGTCAGAGAAGAAAATATGAAAGTGTTGTGGAACAAGTATGAATATATTAGAATGAGCTTGAATGAGTATGTTGATGAATTATTTGATAGGGTAAATATTGTAGTGGAATACATGTGAGGTGTTTGTGAAGTCATTGAAGACATAAAGATTTTGGAGTGAATCATGAGGAAACTTCCACCTCACTTCAATCCAAAGGTTTATGTATTGGAAGATAAGGATCTGAAAGAGTAGACACTAGATAACTTGAATAGTACCCTTATAGCATATGAAATGCGAAATGATGATAATGATGTTGTGGAAAAGGGGAAATCTAAAGAGGTGGAATTAAAATCCATGAATAAACTCACTATTGAATATTCTTAAGAAGAAGAAGAGATAGATGAGGTGATGTCATTATTTTCCTCAAATAATCAAAGAGTAAAAGGAGAGTTTAAAGGGGAACTTCCCCTTGCCTGATTTAGATGTGGAAAGGTTAGTCATCTTGTAGAAAGCTGCCAAAAAAGTTCTAAGAAGATGATGATGTCGATGTAGCTGAAGTTCCCAAGAAAATGTCTTCAGCCTATGTAAAAGGCAAGAAATAGTTCAAAAGAAATTTCTTTAAGAAGAAGAATCTTATTTCATAAGAATGTGACAGTTTAAGTGAGTCTAAAGTTGAAGAGTTCGGATAGATAGAAAACTACAATGATCATGGATAAAATTATATGGTGGAATTTTCAAGTAGTACTCAGAAAAATGAAGAAACTGACATTGATTAAGAAGAATAAGTTTATGGAAGAGCTGATATGAATGCTGAGTTAGAGGTTTCTCTTGAAGAGATATATGTTTAGAGAGCTAAAACAAAAAAAATACAACAAAGTAGTTCATGAAGAAAACCCATATATGCAGCGCAAGAAGAAGAGAAGTCCAAGTTGATGGAAGAAATTGAGAAACTCAAGTCATCAACACCAAGGGACTCAGAATCAGTTAATGAGTATAAAATCAAGGTTGAATAACAGAAAAGGGAGATCAATGTACTGAATACCTCAATGAAAGATAAAATCAAGAATACCGATGAACTTGAAGGAGAATTTTTCGGTTTGTAGAAAAAGGGTAAGGATCAAGAAAAACTATTGAATCCTGGTGTGACATTAGGAAAGAAGATATCTCAGAAAACCAAGAAGCTAAAAGTAGAAAATAGTGGTTCTACAGAAAGGAAGCATCAATTATGTTTAGATGGTAAGGCTAATGTGGGTCTTTATAGAAAATAAAAAGCTGTGAAAATTGAAGTCAAATAGTAAATACTCATTCTGAGATTGAAGGTTGATTTAGGCACAAAACAGAATCAGAATATTCATAGATCCCAAGGGGAAACTTGTAGTGAAGAAGTGAAATAAAAGAATGTACCCCATATCAGGTGTTATTTTGTGGAAAGATGGGACATTCACAGTATTTGTGTTCCACAGACAAGATATGCCAAAGGGAACAAGAAAAATAGTGGCATCTAAACAGAGCTTGATATTATAGAACATCATTTGAGGGACATTGTTTTTGGTGTGAAGAATTTGGGAACCTGGATAGATATGGTACATTAACCATGTAGAGGAATGTACCAAGGTATAATCAATGTTTTTTCAAGTAGAAAATCAACAAACCAACAGGTGATTTGAAAATGAAAAATCGATTTACAGCTCTATAGGATGAAGCTGGGACATCACACTCTAAGGAATATCATTATTTTCAACCTACACTAAGAGTGAGGTCAAAGATATGGATCAAAACGAAAAAGGATGAGAAGGAAGTGGTGGAAGAAATTTACCTTAATGCATCAAACTATTCTGATGTATGGATCCTTAACTACGGGTACACATCCAACATGATAAGTAATATAGATCTTGTTATAGGCATATAATATGACAATTAATGATTCTTAAAGATTATAAATAATGAAGTCTTGAATATTATTGGCTCAAGAAAGGCCCAGTTTGGGGAAAAATAAATGAGATGTGCTGATGTATTAGTAGTATAATGTATCAGTAACTATTTACTTAGCGTCAGAAAGTTATGTGACTTGGGGAATTCTATAAGGATTACATAGAATATGTGTATCGTCAAAGGAAAACGATGATGTAGTGGTTCTACAGGGAAAAATAATAAAGGTAAATCTCTACCTGGTGAGTGGAGAATAAGACAGATGATTTCTATCCATAGAGGAAGAAAACAAGTTGTGGCATAAATGACTTGGTCATCCATGCCAACCATCCCTAGAAGATCTGGTAAAGTGTGATGCAGTAAGAGACCTCCCTAATCTATCATGTGATCATACTCAAACATGTGATTCATGTCCAAAAGAGAAGATCATCATAAAGAAATACAAGTAAAGGAAAATAAATCAACAAGAGTAATTGCATTAGTGCATGCTGATGTTTGTGGATCAATCTCACCAAGAGACATTGACAGAAAGAGGTAATACGTTCTTTTCATTGATGACTATAGAAGAATGGTATGGGTATTAATAATTTACCATAAGTCGTATGTATTCAGATTCCTAAAGAAGTACCGAAGAGAGTGTGAAAGGATTCTTGGACACAAAAAAAATTGAAGTTTCATAATAATAATGGTATGGAATTCACAAAATAGTCAGGTGGAAGAATATCTTGAGAAACACAGGATAAGGCATCATGTTTATTTAGTAAGAACTCCACAATAGAATGGATTGGCTGAAAGGATAAATCAGATCATCAACAACATGTCTAAGACAATGCTTATTGAAAAATACCTACTAGGGAAATCTTGTAAGGAAGTAGTTTTAACATCGTTCTACATTTCTAACAAAGATCTATTGTGTCTAAAGGGAGGAAATACTATGTATGAGATGTGGTATGGAAAGAATCCAATAGTGAAATACATTCAGATATTTGGGAGTAAGTTATTTATTCTCAACAAAGAAAAACATATAAAATTTGATTCATGAGGAGATGAGGGGGTATTCCTTGGCTACTCCAAAAAAAGAAAAGCATTCAAGTGTTTTAATAAAAGTCTGGGAAAAGTAGTTGATAGCAATGATGTTACTATAGTGGAAAATGAAGATAGCATTCAATAGAAAAGTGAACAATTTCCTAATGAATGTTTTGAGGAGGAATGAAATGTAGGGGGAGAAGAAGTGGCTAACGCTGATTTAGAAGAAGATACTGATGATGATCATGAAGATGTGAAATCTATATCTGCACAAAATCCAAGGAGTCGAGCTGAAATTGAAAAGCAGAATATCATTGGTGATCAGTCATCTCCAGTTCAAACAAGAATAATAATTTCATGGTATCATACATCTTTCCTATCTCTGGTAGAGCCTAAATTCTTTTTTGATGCAGTTGAAGAAGAAAATTGGGTCCAGGCTATGAATGAAGAGATAAATCAAATTGAGAAGAATCAGACGTGGGATATTGTTTCGAGGCCAGAAGATAATTATGTCATCGGAGTTAGTGGGTCTTTCGTAACAAGATGAATGAAGATGGAATAGTGATTCAAAACAAATAACAACTAGTGTGCAAAGGATAATCTCATATAGAGGTTATTTATGTCGATGATACCTTTTCACCTGTTGCAGGGTTGGAAACAATTAGATTATTCCTGGTCATTTCAGTGCAACATAAGTTCAAGGTTTCACAGATGGATGTCAAATCTGCATTTTTGAATGGGGTTCTACAAGAAAAAGTTTATATTGAGTAGAGAGATGGTTTTATCATTCATTAAGATGAGAACATGGTTTTTCGGTTGAATAAAGCACTATATGGGATGAAAAAAGCACCAAGAGCATGGTACTCAAGGATTGATCAGTATTTGAATAAGGTTGGTTTTCAGCATGGTGGAGTTGATTATAATCTATATTTCAACGAAAATAGTAATTAAAGGATTATGGTTCTAGTTTATATAGATGAAATAAAATTTGGTGGATCAGATGAAGCTCAGTGCAGATAGTTTTTCAAATTCATGAAAAGTGAGTTCTAAATGTTAATGATTGGAGAGCTGACATTTTTCATTGGTTTATAGGTGACAAAGGAAAGAATGAAACATTCATTTCTCAATCCAAATATGACAAGGGGTTTTTGAGAGGATTTGTAATGGAAAATTCTTAGGAGATGAAGACTTTGGTTGCTGCCAGTATGAAATTATCAAAAATGATTATGGAAAGGCGGTTAATGTAATAGAATATAGGTAGGTTATCAGATGTTTACTATACCTAACAGCGACAGGACCTGATATTGTTTTTTCCACATGCCAAGAAGCGTGATTTCAAATAAATCCCAAGGAAATACACATGATTGAAATGAAAAATAATACTTCGATATATCAAAGGAATAGTGGAGTTCGGTTTGATGTATAATGAAAAATCACATCCAGAGCACTTGGGATATACAGATGTAGATTTGGCTGGTTCAGTAGATAATAGAAAATCAACATCAAGAGGTGAATTCTATATTGGTGTTTTGTGTATTTCTTTGATAATAAATAAGCAAGATTTCATTTCATTGATCATCGTAGAAGTTGAGTATATTGTCGCCACTCAAGCATGCAAATAGTTATTGTGGATGAAGCAGCATCTTGATGATATGGACGTTTAAGTGAAGTCTCTGATTGGAATCCAATGTGATAATTCTAGTTCTATCAATCTTATAAAATATCCATCCCATCACTCAAGCACTAAGTACATTGAGATAAAATATCATTTTATTAAGTAGAAGGTTGAGAAAGAGATATTGAAGTTGGAGTATGTGCCCATAGAGTTACATATTACTTACATTCTGACAAAATCCTTACCCAAGCAATCTTTTGAGAGACATTGACTGGCTCTAGGAGTCCATTCGACTCCCCACACATTAAAAAGTGTGGATATGGTCCCCCTCTCCCTGAGGTATGGTGTTTTTTTCTAATGTACTAATTTTTGTTCTTTCCAACGTTGCAGACCACAAAGGAGTGACCTTTGGGTTTGTTGAAAAAGGGGGAGATATATTGGTGTGGTTCTCTGATGGGGAGATAATGTCTTATTAAAGAAATGGGGAGAAGCTGACTAGTGGAGCAGTAAGATAGGAAGTGAAATGAGATATGGGGAGTTTCAAATTTGATTATTCTTGAAGTGATCAATCAAATATTAGATATCATGACAGTTACAGTTTGTGATGAAATTTATTTATTGGTATCCATATGTTATCAACAATTGGTGTCAAAAATGAAATGATTCATTGATTAAATTTGTATACTACTCTTATTTCTCACATAGAGAATTTTTCATGTGGGCTTAAAGTATATGGTGAGTGAATCTTTGGTTACTATCTGAATTGAAATAGGAAAATGATGGTGGATGATGGAAGGAGCTTCATTGAGGTATCAAAGTGTAGAGAATCGTTTTTAGAAGAGTTGTCAACAAACCCAAAGGGGGAGATTGTTGTGAAAAAATACCTCAAAGTAACATTGCATCATTTTTATGTTGGCTGTGTTTGTTGACACTGAAGGTTTTCATGTTGAAATTTCAAGTTCTATAGATTTTTTTGACAATCCATGTTGACAAAGAACCATGAAAAAGGAATGGAAGATCTTGAGGTGGTACAAAAGAATAGATATAAGGTGGTGTCATTTTCCAGTGTTTTCCAAATTTTTGGGGTCCAAAATTTGGGATTTGGTGAGAATCACGAAAAGTATATTTCCTTGAAGATCTCATAAAAATATGGAAAACTCATGAGTTTTTTAAAGATAGGCTTCATGAAGTGGATTTCATAGAGACTGGAAGAATGTTGATGTTGAGATTTTCAAATACAATGAGCTGTTGGTTGGTCGGAGTGAAATCTCAAGAGGGGGGTGAATTGAGTCCTACTTAAAATTTATGTTAATAACATTATGATTAAGAACCCCCAATTTTGAAATTTCCCAGTTAATTAAGGATATAGAGATATAAATTTTTAGTTGGTCAATAGGTTTCTCAAAGGGTGATTAGACCTTCATTGAATCAGTGTAAAACACTTCTTCAACTTTTGAAACAAGTTTACTGAATTAAACATATACACGCACTAACTAGAATTAACTATCAAAGTTAATTCTAAATAGTTTTGTATTTATTTCTTTGAAATTATAAGAAGAAAAAATTAGATAAAACAAAGTATTACCAACTATAGTACATAGTGGAGTTAAACAAGAGGTTCATTCTCAAGGTGAGACTTAATCCTCTTCACTTGGTGATCACCTGCCACCAAGCAGTTTATATAAATTATAAACTTGATAAATAGCTTGTATCGGGATTTAAAAAAGTTTTCACAAAATGTTAAGAGTTCACACCCTCTACCATAGTTCTTCATGGTAAAAAAACAATACAGACCACACATAGTGTCTTCCACAGTTGTATGTGGGAAACAAAGTGTAAGAGAAGTTTGATGTGAGGATTTTCATTATCCTCCAGTTCCAGCACATGAGACAGTGTAAGTAACGGACAGGCCCACACACTTCTCAAAAATGTAAAATAAAAGAACACAGTAGATATAATATTATAATATTGAGTTTATAAAGCTCTATGTGTTTTCAGTTCAGATCTTGACTCCTTGGTGTGAAGAATTTGGGGTTAGAGTCTTTTTCTGGAAGTTGTCCTCAAAACAGAGTGTCGCAACACCAAGTTCTAGCTTTCAGGAACTGAGTGTTCTTATTCTTGTGTTGATCAATATTTGATGAAGCACAGAAGGCATCCTTGAATTTATTCTCCCGACATGATCTTCTTGAGACTCTTGGGTTTACAATGTAAGCGATCAAATGATTATTCCTTGTTCTCTTTGATCTAGCGAGTAAGTTATTTCTCATGAATTACTCTATTGTTTCATGATTCTTATTTTTTTGGTTTCTTCCTAAATATTCTCTTTTATATTTTAGATTCAATAATAAAAATAAGTAAACCACCTGTGGTCATCCTCGTAACTTGTACTATCCATAGATATGGTCTCCGGATATGTCTACAATTAGCATTAATTAATGTCAAAAGCATTAAATTAACCAAATATGAATGTTAGAATAATCTTATGAATTTGACAAAGTATGGACGGTTGAGTAAGGAGAGGGTATGGAGGATGAGCAAGGAGATTTCACCATAGCATAAGCTAAACGGATTGAAAGAATGAGAGGGTATGGCACCTGCCATCGGGACAAGCCTGTGCATGCACAGGAATGCCTAGCCGAACAGCCATGCGAAGGTAGAGAGCTGATTTCACGATGAAGATGTTGGGGAGGAGTAGTTCCAAGTAGTTATTCTGAGTTTTATGTAATTTTTTAAGCCTATGGGCAATGAATTTCTCTAAGGCCTACGGGCCATGTAATACATACGCCTACGGGCCCTGTAAGGGTTTCACCTCACCCCTTGAAAGGTGGATTACCAAAAATCAATAAAAAATGAAGGCCTTAGGGCCATTGGAGGATACATAGGTAGACTAGTAATGGTAGCCTTCAAAATGGTAGGCTTCAACAGTAGGTGTGCATTGGTAGCCTTCATCAGTAGCCTTCAATGGTAGCCTTCATCAGTAACCTTCTCAATGGTAACCTTCAGCGGTAACCTTCATCGGTAACCTTCAGTGGTAGCCTCCAGTGGTTGCCTTCAGCGATAACCTTATCAATGGTAACCATCATTATTAACCTTTATCAGTGACCTTCTATCGGTGGACTTTCATTGGTGACCTTTCAATCAGTGACATTTCTATTAGTGACCTTTCTATCGGTGACCTTTACTTAGATAAATTTTTCATTGTATGATTAAACAATAGAACAGTGAGATTAAAAATACATAGGTATCACTGGATAGAGACTATAAATATTAATGAAACATGATTATTCCATAGTATAAACATGATTATCACATAAATGAAACATGATTTGGGATTATCAAAATAGGTGAGTCTAACAATCTCCACCATTTTTATAATCACAAATTAGGTCAGTATTTTTTGAATCAGGGTTAAAAACATTTTCTAATATCTTCATAGGTGTGTATAAGAACAATTGAACCATTTTTATTTTAGATAGTATGTATATTCAAATATTGTAGTTAACTTAAAAACATCTCCCAATTTTAGGAAACTTAAAATTAAAACATAAAACTTCTCCCCCTTTGTGATTAACAAAAAGATAGGAATACAAAAAGTGAGAAAAGAGGATTTTATTATTAATTAATAAGGAATACAATATACAAAAAGTGTACAAAGATACATATAAAATAATACATCCCACATTCAATCTATATCAGATATGTCCAAGGGAGATTTGTCTTTGGAAGCTGATGAGTCATATCTAAAAGATGGAGGAATAGGCATGGGGATGGCAGTGAGTAGTGAGAAGGAGATTCTACAGAGGCATAAGTAGACCTATAGTGAGTAGATATTTGAGGAAGAATAGGGGTGATGCTTCTAATAATCAGTGCAAGAGTCATCATTGGTGCAGTACTGGTAGATCCTGAAGCAACCAAGTAAGAAGGCAAGGCTGGAGGAACAATGGGGGGAGTAAAGTCCACATGGAGGAAGGGTAAAAGAAGATTTCTAAAATCCATAATCATTATTCTTCTTATTTCCATAGCTGATATAAAATCATCCTTATTCTCCATAAATTTCTCTAAGGTAGGATTCAACTCTCTGAGTTTGCAAACTTGATCCTTAAATGCCTGAGTGATAGGTGGGATCCTCAAGTTTTCCAACAACATCTTAAAGTGACCATCCATTTGATACTTAGTGTACACTCTTTTGTAGCAGAAATCAACTTGCTCTATAATGGCCTTATGATCTTGAGAAGCTTTCCTTAGATAATCTCCCACAAGTTTATGAATTTTTCTAGTAGTGGAAATGACCTAAGTCATAGACTGAGGGTCTGAGGTACTAGAACTAGAGAATTTCTCCACTTCTTCTCTAACAACTGATTTGAAAGCTTCTAGATCAATAGGAGGAGTGTCTTAAGAGGAAGCAGATGCACATAGAGGTTCAATAGTAAAAGCCGCTATCTCATTAAAATATTTGTTCAGTCCACTTATTATCCTCTTCACATCATCATCCTAGCCACTCACATGTGTCTCCATAGACTTTTTAAAGTCTTCAAACACAATGACCATTTGTTGAACCACACTTTTAACATATCTAAGATCTCTATCCACTTTCACCCTTTAATCCATATAGGAGTCTAATCTTTCAATTGATTTCTTCACAGATTCCCTATATTCTACTAAGGTTCTGATCTGATTCTGAGAATCCTTCTCTTCATGTAGAAGATTTGAGTGAGAGGTGGAAATAACTCTCCATAAGGTAGATGCGACAACTTCTTGATTTAGGGCCATTATTATCTCTATCTTAGTAGATTTCTCATATAAAAGTTTCTTAAATTCTGAATTCAAATATTCTAAGTCATCCTACTTCACATGGTCTCAAGGAAAAAAGCACTACTAGCTGTACAATAGTATTCTCTGTAACAGAAGGAATTGGAAGACTTTTGATAGGCTGGTCATCATTAGAGTCTCTATAATATAAGCCCAAGACCATAAATCCAGGGTCTTCTGAACAATCTTCTATCCCATGAGAAGCAAAAACTGAACATATAGCAACAGTTTCCTCCCCCTCAATTGGAGCATTCTCCTGATCAACCACATTCATCTCTTCCATACCTCCTTGATTAACTGCATCAACAGGAGGGTCCACTGCCACTTCCTCTACAGAATCTTCAACTACTGCCAATGCAATTCCAACTTCAACTGAATCAGAAACCTCTTCATCTAAAATTTTTACCATTTCTATATGTCCTATCAGAGGACTGAGACTTAGAAATTCTTCTTCAATTTCACCATAAGCTGACTCAAAATCACCATGACTAGATTCAGTGTCATCTTCCTCCTCTGAGGTCTCTCTAATGTCTCTTAAGACAATTTTATCTCCTTCTTCCTCACTGGTTTCCTCATCATCACTGTCCCTTAGGATATTCTCTCTTCTAGGTAGTATTTTTGGTGGGCTATGCTCACAAAAAGATAGAATATTGGCATGAGAAAGGTCAGGATCACTCTTGTCGTCTATAGGAGAATCCTCTCTGACTTGCATAATAGCAGCCTCTTCTTCTTCATCTGAGTATGAACTCTCCACTTCATTAGGCTTCAAACCAGGGTATCTCTTATCCTTAGGCATATTATGATGAGTAAAGGGGTTGAACTCATCATATATCTTAGCCTCATCATTTACCCATATTATTTTCCAAGGGCTCCAGCTGATCTTAATAAACTTTCAAATCATCTTGGTGATGTAGAAATTGTCCCTTACCACAACTGTTTCCTCATTATTTCTAGAAAATCCTTTCACTTTCAACATTAAGGATATCAATATGGAATGAAACAAAGCATTGAACTTGGAACTAGGCATTTTCGTATCCTCTAATTGAATCATCAGCAATCATTACAAATTTATCTTCTATCCATGATTCAATAGATACAAAATAAATACATCTTGATATTTCAAGGTAGAAAAATCCCCTCTCTTGGGACAGAAAACATGACGAACAAACTTAAACTGCAACCTGTTTCTCCTTCCATTTCAACAGCAATCACTTTCCTGGTGATCTCATTCCCTATAAGTTTAGCAAAAGCTTCTTCATAACAGAATAACTCACTAGTGGGAGGTACCACTCATGAGTAGTAATCAAAAATCCCTTCATGTGGCACTCTTAAACAGTCATCCCATTCAACAGAGGAAAATCTCACACTTACCCCATTTACCTTTGAAGACATTCTATTCTCATACTCAGACTGATCAGACATTAAATACTTATAGAACTCCTTCCCTAGCTTCAAGTAATAGGTTCCATTGTTATTAGAAAAGCATTTGACCCAGTTCTAAGATTTAAGTGCTTTAAGCACTAGACACCTGCACGATATCTGCTATTCCGAGCATAGTTCCTTCTCAACCACGATTTCACTCTTCGAAAAATATGTGTTAATTATATTTTCCACTACCTGGCTTCCATTGCTCAACCCAACTTGAGGTCTCTTAAGATTCAGCAGATCTCCCTTATCACTGAACAACATTCTCTTCAGTCATTCCATTTCAATCTACATTGGTTCAAGGGTTTCAGCAGAAGGCGAGGTTCTAAGATTAGGGAGAAAGAGGTTCGGGATAGAGTATAAGTGGATTGAAATGTGGTTTGTACTTTAATTTTATCATTTAGGGATCCAAAAACAAATAAAGTAAAAGAAGTAAGTAATACTAAAAACGTTTCAGATTCCAGAAGAAAAATGAAAAGTCTTGGAAAGGTCGACTATCGGTAAGGTGAAAACGGTGAGGTTCCTAACAATGAGGTCCAATGGTGAGTTTCCTAATGGTGAGGTCCAACGATGAGGTTCCGAATGGTGAGGTATAACGATGAGGTTCCTATTGGTGAGGTCCAATGGTGAGGTTCCTAATGTTGAGGTCCAACGGTGAGGTTTCTAAGAGTGAGGTCCAACGGTGAGGTTCCTAACAGTGAGGTCCAATGGTGAGGTTCCCAATGGTGAGGTCCAATAGTGAGGTTCCTAACAGTGAATTCCAATGGTGAGGTTCCTAATATAACATTTTATCAAACCTAACTCATGGTTGATGTAATTTAACCTCTTATAATTCAAAGGATTTATGAATATATCATCTAATTAATGTTCAATGCTAATTAATTCAAGAGTGAAATCACCTCTTTGATAATGGTCTCTCAATAAGTGATGTCTCACATAAATGTACTTTATCCTAGCATGAGATACTGGATTTTTAAAGATGTTAATAGCACTTTTATTATCACAGTTTATAGATACATTTTTGAATTGATATCCATTGTCTAGTAAAGTGTGTTTCATCCATATAATTTGAACACAAAAACTACCAACTTCTATATATTTATCTTTTGTAGTAGATAATGAAATAGAATTATTTTTCATACTACACCATGATACTAGTGACTTTCCCAAAATATGACATGTTCCAGAGGTTCTCTTTGTATCTAACTTACAACCAACAAATTCAGCATTTGAATAAATTGTTAAATAAAATGATTGTCCTCTTTGATATAACATCCCTAAGTTTATAGTATACTTGAGATATTTAAAAATCCTTTTAATAGCAGTTAAATGAGACTCTTTGGGATTTTCGTGAAAGTGAGCACACATGAATACCCTGAACATAAAATCAAGTCTTCTAGTAGTAAAATAGACCACACTCCCAATCATACATCTATAATTGGTTTGATCCAAGGGTTTGCCAGTTTCATTAGTATCCAACTTACAGGTGGTACTCATAGGTGTATCACTACCATTATTTCCATCAAATCCAAAACATTTAAAAATATCCTTAGTATATTAACTTTGATTTAAAATAATACCATTTTTATTTTGAAAATTTTTAAATCCAAGAAAAAATTTAAGATCCCCAATTAAACTCATTTCAAAATCATCTTGATTCATTTTTGATAAATCAGTACATAAAGAATTTTTAGAGGATCCAAAAATAATGTCATCTACATAAATCTATACTATTAAAACATATTTGGAAATCATTTTAATAAAAAGAGTAGGATCAGCTATTCCTTTAGTAAAACATTTTGAAATAATAAAAGAACTAAGTCTATCAAACCAATATCGTGGAGCTTGTTTTAGACCATATAGGGCTTTAGAAATTTTAAAAAAATGATTTGAAAAATTGGGATTTATATAAACAGGGGTTGTTCAACAAATACATCCTCAACTATATACCCATTTAGAAATTCACTTTTGACATCCATTTGATAAAGTTTGAAATTTAGATTAGCTGCATAAGGAAGTAGTATCCTAATGGATTTTAGTCTAGCTACAGGTGAGAAGGTTTCCTCATAGTATATTCCTTCTTCTTGACTATATCCTTGTGCAACTAGTCTAGCCTTGTTTCTAACTATGTTTCCATATTCATCAACCTTATCTCTAAACATCCATTTAGTGCATATGGTCAAAGTTTCTTTAGGTATTTCTACCAATTCCAAGACCTTTTTTCATTCAAACTGATTTAATTCTTATTGCATAGGTATCACCCAAAATTCATCATTGATTGCATCATTGATATTCTTAGGTTCAAGCTGTGAAATAAAGACTTGATGTTCAACCTGGTTTCTCAGAGAAGATCTAGTTTGTGTTGCTATATTTAGATCACCTACTACAACATTTAAAGGATGATTCTTGAGAGTTCTAATACCTCTAGGAATATTTCAACTAGACTCTTCAAGTTTTTCTATATGTTCAGATTCTCCATGCACAGATTTTGGAAAATTTATAGAACTAGTTGTTTTTACTAAGGGTTCACTGTCTTTATCATTAGTGTCCATAATTAACATATCTTTTTCAAGATTTTCAATGGAGTTTTTGGGTTCATGTGGATCAGTCTCATAAAATTTGATTAGAACTGATCTTCCACACATTTGGTCTCTTATTGAAAACTCTATAAGCTTTACTAGAGATTGAGTATCCTAGGAAAATTCCTTCATCACTCTCAGAAGAAAACTTTTCAATATTATCCTTAGTGTTAAGGATAAATACTTTGAAACCAAAAACTCTAATGTAATTAACCATAGGCTTCATATTATTCTAGACCTCATAAGGGGTTTTCTTAAGAACATGTCTAATTAAGAATCTATTGATAATGTAACAAGCTGTATTAACAGCTTCAGCCCAAAAATAGATAGGTAGATTATACTCATTTAGCATAGTTTGGGAAATCTCTTTAAGTGTCTTATTTATTCTTTCTAAAAATCCATTTTTTTGAGGTGTTTTAGGAGCAGAGAATATGTGATTATAGCCATTTTGTTAGAAACAAGATTCAAATTCCTGATTTCCAAACTCATGGCCATGATCACTTCTTAAGGTCTTAATTCTAATTCCACTAAGATTTTCTAAAGACTTGGAATATTTAATGAAGTAAGAGCATGCTTCACTTTTGTGAGATAGAAATTATACCCAAGTATATATAGAAAAATCATCTTTAAGAACATAAACATAGTGCTTCCCATTAAAACTTGATACTCTAGATGGTCAAAACAAATCTATGTGAACCAACTCGAGTGGTTGATAAGTATAAACTTATGTATTTGGTTTGAAAGAAAGTTTTTTTTGTTTTCCTTTTTGACAAGGATTACAAACTTTGTTATGTGGAAATTATAATTTAGGTAAGTCTCTAACTAAACCTTTCCTAGTTGGTTTCCTAAGTGAGTGCACATTACAGTGTCCTAATTTTGTGTACCATTACTAGGATTCCATATGAAAAACATTTAAAAAGGAAACATTTTTCTTAGATAAAGAATTTAAATCAATAGTATATACATTTTAATTTCTAAGATCAGTGAATATTAAATCATTTTTAGAAATAAAAACATTGCATGCATCATTTTCAAACTTAAAATTGAAACCATCATCACACAACTGAGAGATACTAAGTAGATTTTATTTTAACCCATCAACAAAAATTACTTTTGAAATTAATATACATTAGGGTTACCAATCTGGCCTAAGCCGACGATCTTCCCTTTTGCATTATCACCGAATGTGACATGTACACCATCCACTTTAATTAGGATCTTGAAGCATGAACAGTCTCATGTCATATTTCTTGAGCATCCATTGTCCAAGTACCATAGAGTTTTACTGGAGCACTTCAAAAAAATTTCCTACAAAACAGATTAAGTGTAGGGTAACTTTGGTACCCAGATTTTCCTGGGTCCAAAGAGGTTAGCAAGTAAAAAATTGGGAACCCATAATTGTCTCATAGGTTTTATATAATCAAAAGATATGTTTTGATACATGAACACTTTTTTAGGTCCTTTAGAAAATTGTTTTTCAAAAGATGGTCCAGAACATGAACTAGAAGGGAATTATCTAAATTTTAGAACAAAATTATTTTTAATATTCCTTCTCTGTCCTGGTTGATATCCTAGACTAGTTGTATATTTTGGAGAAATTGGTTTCCCTAACAACTGATTCAAGGTATCTCTACCTATAGTAAACTTCTCAAGATCCCTTTTTAATTTCTCATTTGATAATTTAAGTTTAGTATTTTCTTTTAACAGCTGAGCAAATTTTTCATTCTTAATATCCAGATTAGACTTATAATTAGCATTTAAAGCATGTTGTTGTTTTAATAATTTATATTTATCCATGAGTTCATTAAAGGTGTCCTCCAATACTCCATAATATTTAAATAGTTAATCCTTAGTCATATTATCATCATTATTTTATTCATTTTCATTCCCAGGGTAATAATAATTATGTATAGAAGAATTGGGTGTTACCTCAGACATTTCTGTCATGAAACACAGGTTTGCATGTTTTTTCTTCTCAATATCAGAAGAGTCATATCCACTTTAGATATCTTCTAAAGCACTCCAAGTAGCTTTTATATCCTTTTTATATCCCTTTACCTTGTCTTCATTTTTTTTAACTTCATCTTTGGGCAATCAGATTTCACATGGCCTTTTCATTTACACTCATAGCAGACTATTTCATTTGTGTTGTCATTCCATTTTCTGTCTTTTTCCACTGTCCTTTACTATCATACCTTCCTTTATGCTTTTATTTTCTAAATAAATTCTTCTTATGGTAGAACTTCTTGAATCTCTTAGAAAGATGAGCCATCTCATCATCACTGTCAGAGTCTGAGTGTTCACTGGTGGATGTTTCTATAGGAACTTGAACTTTTTATTTATCTTTTCTCTTTTAGGTAGTAGTCTTGAATTCTACAGATTTATTTCTTGGTACATAATCTACTTATTGATTTACCTTGATATATTCTTCATACATCATATTTTTTCCAATTATTTCCTTCACTGGTAGCTTGCCTATGTCACAGAATTCTCGGATAGAAGGAGAAGTTCATCTCCAACTGTCAGGTAGGCATTGAAGCAACCTCATAATCGGATCCTTGTTGTCTACTGGTTTCCCAAGAAGACTCATGTTGAATACTATTTAATTTAACCTAAGATACATTTTATATATAAGTTCATTAGGATTCAATTTAAAATTATCATATTTAATATTATAAGTATTTAATCTCATTTCTTTAACATTGGTTGTTTCCTCATGAGAAACAGCCAATGTATCCCAAATTTCATATGTAGTTTTAAAGTCAGATATTCTATTAAATTTTCATCACCTAGATAATAGTACAATGAATTAATTGCTTTACATTTATTGTTATATATAGCTTTAGTCAACTGAGACCATGTGTCCCAAGCAGTAAGAGGCAAAGCATGTTGTTCTTCAATTGTGTCCCAAATTTTAGGACACATGATTTCTAGATAAATTTTCATTTTTAATTTAAAATGATCATAGTAATTACCATTAAAGAAAGGTGTTATCTTAGTAGTAGAAACCTCAACTATGTTATTCATTATTAATTAGAATTTTATAGAACTAAAAATTTAGATATGAAAGAAATTCTATGATCTTTAAGATATAACTAAAATCATAGTTGAAAATAATTTGACAACTTCCAAAATAGTTTAGATAATATCAATAAAAATATCCTCTGATACCAAATGTTGGTTGGAGTGGAATCTCAAGAGGGGGGGTGAATTGAGTTCCTACTTAAAATTTCTGTTAAAAACCTTATGCTTAAGAACCCCTAATTTTGAAAAGGCCCAGTTAGTTATGTCAGTAAGGATATTAATGTTTAGTTAGTCAACATGTTTCGCAAAGGGTGATTAGACATCGGTTGAATTAGTGTAAAACACTTCTTCAACTATTGAAAAAAATTTACTAAATTAAACATATACACACACATACCAAAACTAACTATCAAAGTTAATGCTAAAAAGTTTTCTGTTTTTTTGAAATTATAAACAACGGAAAATAGACCAAATAGAGTATTACAAAATATAGTACACAGTGGAGTTAAACAAGAGGTTCCTTCTCAAGCTGAGACTTAATCCTCTCCACTTGGTGATCACCTACCACCAAGCAGTTTATATAAATTATAAACTTGATACATATCCTGTATCAGTCTTTACAATAGTTTTCACAAAATGTCTAGGGTTCACACCCTCTACCATAGTTCTTTGTGGAAAAAAACAATACAGACTACACACGGTTTCTTCTATGGTTGTATGTGGGAAACAAAGTGTAAGTGAAGTTTTATGTGATGATTTTCAGTATCTTCCAGTTCAAGAACAAGAGACAGTGTGTGGAATATACATACCCACACACTTCAAATAAATGTAAAATAAAATAACACAATAGATCTTAGATTATAAGATTGAGTTTAGAAAGCTCTATGTGTTTTCAGTTTATCTCTTGACTCCTTGGTGTGAAGAATTTGCAGTTAGAGTATTTCTCTGGAAGTTTTCCTCAAAATAGAGTGTCGCAACACCAGGTTCTATATTTCAAGAACTAAGTGTTCTACTTCTTGTATTTATCGAGATTTGATGAAGCATATATGACCTTCATGAATTTGTTCTCCAGAAATGATCTTCGTGAGACTCTTGGGTTCACAATGTAAGTGCTCGAATGATTATTCCTTGTTCTCTTTGATCTAGAGAGTAATTTCTTTATCATGCATTCCCTTGTTGTTTCACGCTTCTTCTTTTTTTGGTATCTTCATCGGTCTTCCCTTTTATATTTGAAATTCGATAATAGAAATAAGTAAACCACGTGCGGTCCTCCTCGTACCTCGTACTGTCCCAAGATACAGTCTCTTGATATGTCTCCAATCAGCATTAATTAATGTCAGAAGCATTAAATTTACCAAATATGACAATTATAATAAACTTAAGAATTTGAAAAAGTATGGAAGGGTAAGCATCGGTAGACTAGTAACGGTAACCTTCACAATGGTATTCTTCAACAGTAGGTGTGCATAGATAGCCTTTATCGGTAGCCTTCAATGGTATCCTTCATCGTTAACCTTCTCAATGGTAACCTTCAGTAGTAACCTTCATCGGTATCCTTTAGCGGTAGCCTTCAGTGGTATCCTTCAGCGGTAACCTTCTCAACAGTAACCTTCAGCGGTAACCTTTATCAGTGACCTTCTATCGGTGACCTTTTCTTAGATAAATTTTACATTTTAAGCTTAATAAATAGAACAGTGAGATTAAAGATACGTAGGTATCATAGAATAAAGACTATAAATATTAATGAAACATGATTATTTTATTGTTGAAACATTATTATCACATAAATGAAATATGATTTTGGATTATCAAAACAGGTGAGTCCAACCTGAGCTTTGTGAATAGAAGAGGTGTATAGAATTGCAAGGGATTATTATGGTGGTGACGTAAAGGAATTAACAGAATTATTTGCAGTTATGAGGATATATGTGATCCAAAAAATTTCTTGGTGCTTCGTGATTTGGAGAGAATTTCGAGGGGAATTCCAGAGCTTTACTATTTGAGCTGACATGCCGCTAACTTTACACAGAAGGTTCTCGAGTCGGTGTAATTTTCTATAAATAGACATTGATCCCCTCAAGAGAAGTATAGATTTTTTCAAGAAAAATTGTAGCTATCAAATTTCAAAGAAGGTTCGCAGAGTTAGTGTGGTTCGTGAAAGGTAGTAGCTTCGCGGCATATAATCTAGCTCTATGAAATAGGTGTGTTTCGTGTTGGCTCGGTGAGCTTCAGGAAGGAAGTCATTTTACGATGGCTTGAGCTCTATGATGGCCTAATCTTTGCGAAGTCTTGATCTATGTGAAGGATTGAGCATTGAGAAGCAGTAATCTCTATGAAGGTGTGTGCTTTGTTAAGAAGCAGGGACTTCGTGAAGGCTTGTTTGAGCTTTGTGAAATTAGGAGCTTCCAGAACTAGGGATCTTTGAAAAGGTATTTCCAATGGTGGTTTCCCAGTGATTAGTGGAAAAGGGTTATTCATCAGTGGATGAAATTTGGACATTAATAGATCATCAAAATACAGTTCAGGATGCACTCATTAGATATAATGAATGGATCTTCAAGTCATTAAATTGTGGTTGGATCTTATAAAGTAGCAATGAGATCACTTAAGTTGAGAGAGCATCGAGTTCTCGAATTATGATTGGTTGTAAACTAGGAGGGAAAGTGAGTATTATTTTAACTTTTAAACAGTAGTGTGCTTTTAGTGGATTTGATACATCGATATATTTTTGGTGTATGCTCCTTGAACGTAGCCCAATGAGGGTAAACCAAGTAAAATTTATGTGTCTTGTGCATGCTTTATGATTTGTTCATACTCTACAATAGGAAGTAAAGAGAATAGATATTTGACTAAAAATGAAAAAAGATCAAAGGGGTAGTTGTTTTAATTTTTCATACCCTGATTCACCCCCCCATCCTCTCAGGGTATCTATCATAGTGGACCTAACAAAAATTATTCTGAAAACACTACTCATACCCTGTGTTTGTAATTGTAACGTATGGTTTATCAACTTTATGTTTGGAATGAAACATAAGGATTATGTACCCTATGTTGTTGGAAAATTATGGATAAAAACCCATACTTTTGAAGATTAAATTTATGTTTCATCAACCTTACTTTTATAAATATCCATACGTCATCAACCCTACTTTTTTGAAAAACCATACATCATGATCCCAATGTTTAGAGTTTTTCATAACATGGAGGAACCCTATGTTTGACTAGTCAATGAGATAGTTTTGAATTAAATATATTATCTATGTTTTCTATAATGTTCTTTCCCTATGTAAATATCTCATTAAAGTTATTTTATAACTGATTCGAAGGCTTACACTCAACGGATTAAGTTGTTCTTTTTTATAAGGGAAGTTACAACTCTCCTTGAATGATTTGAAATAAAATATTTTTGATTCATCATGATATATTTATAAAGCTAGTTTTTCTTGGAGAAATGATTGATTATTGTGATAAATACTGGGATGTTCTTCATCTATAAATACATAGATGTTCATTGTCAGAAAAATTTTGTAAATATGGAAAAGTGTTGATGAGAATTATATACATGTAGTGGTGAAAAACATGATTATATTACTACTATAGATACAATTTGGAGACATATATGTTTTAATCTATATAATTGACTCATTATTGGTGTTGTTATTACTACTGTATATTAATTTTACATATTATTCAGTAGTTTGAAAAAACATTTTCTAGAGTTACTCTTTGGAGACATATATGTGTTGGGTCGGAGGTGATGGCAAGAGGGGGGGTGAATTGCCTTTTTAAAATTAATTAACAATTTAAAACAAATTTAAATGCAGTGGAAAGTAAAATGGCAAGACACAATTGATAATGGAGTTCGGCTTTAAACTCAAGCCTACGTCTCCGCTCCCAACTCAACCGTTGGGAGATTTATACGACCGCTTGCTTTTTAATGGTTATAGCAAGAAACCCACTAGCCGTTTTAAGGTAGGCTAGATCACCCTCTTATAGCTTGCTTTTTTATATTGGTTGTAGCAAGAAACCCAAATTGAAAGAAGAAAGAAAACGGGTGGTTTGTTTTAATACAAACCCAATTAAGAACTAAACAATTGAAGTAAATAAGTTAGAACAAACTAGAGGAAGCCTTGAGCGCCAAGAAGTGAGTGTAGTTGATGTAGAGGCAGCCCAAGCTTCAAGGGTGGCAATTGGATCCCAAGTGGCCTTTGAGAATTGTCGTAGGAGCCTCAAATGATCAAAATAGCTTTGGTATGCTTCGGTATATGATCGGTAGTCTTCCCGGCATCCATGGACGTCTATTTATAGGAGAAATACTCCCAAATACTTCAATATGGCCGTTGGAGGGCTTTCGGAGCCGTTGGGGTTCAAGTAGACAAGTCTGGTCAAGCTCCAACGGCTAGTTTGACTTTGCTCACCGGCTGACCGGTGCTTGTCCACCGGCTGGCCGGTGCCTTGGAAGGTGGAGAGAGCTTCTGTCCAGGAGCCACCGGCTGGCCGGTGGTGAGACAGTAGGTCTCACTGTTGAGCCATGATGCCACCGGCTGGCCGGTGGCAGAGCCACCGGCTGACCGGTGGTCTGGACAGAATGCATCCCATTCTGTCTGGGTCCACCGGTTGGCCGGTGGCCAGACACCGGCTGACCGGTGGCACCTGGCAGAGGGCAAGCCCTTCTGCCTTGTCCACCGGCTGGCCGATGGGCTGGATCCGGCTGGCCGGTGCCCTTACCGGCTGGCCGGTGGTCCTACACCGGCTGGCCGGTGGACTTGAAAAAAGTCCAGTTTTCCTTTTTTTTGCCACTTCTTGCTCCTGAAATCATGCCTATTAACAAGAACACTTGAAACAACATTAGATCACTATGAGAGTGATTGTGATCATTAAAATCCAAGAGAGTGGGGTACAACAATCTCCCCCTATTTTGATGATCACAATCACAAAAAAGAAAACTTTAAAAAAGGGTATGAAAGCTTTAAAAAAAAGGTATGTCAATTGAAAACTTTAAATAAACAATTTGAACTTGGAAAACTTAGAGACGTGCCAAATATAATGATCTTGAAAGCATTGAAATACTGAGAAAGGAGCTTTTTTTTTTTTAAATTGCAACCAAATGCCATTTTTTAAAGAAATCAATTAAAAATAATAACTTAACCATTTAAAACAGATTTGGATGACATCAAAAACTAAAAATGGAACTTGTAAAAAGAGCATTTTAATAAAAAGCTATGTAATAGAGAGGTTTTCTCCCCCTTTGGGATTATCAAAATAGGAGAAAAATTATGAAAGAAAAATACTAATAAAGAATGACAAAGAAGGATGGAAAGATAAGATAACTTGAATTCCATAAAAGATGAAACGATACAAAGGAAGTTCAAAAAACAAATACAAATACAAATACAAGCCAAAAAACAGGAACGGCTCTATTCACTCCTAGAGGGCCGAGAGGGACGGCGGCGCCTGGAGGTCGGAGGAGCCGGAGGAGCCTGGACCGCCTCAAAGCGACGATCTAGAGAGTCAATCCGTGAGTGGAGCTGATCAAATTGAGAGCTGAAGAATGAAAACTGCAAGTCCAGCCGAGTCTCAATCTGATCCTGGAAGCGTAGGAACTGGTCAGCCGTCACCGGCAAGCCACCAGCATCAGCAGGAGGGGGCACAGCCTCAGCAGGCTCAGGTGCATCATCACCCTTTCCAGCCTCCTCATCAGCAGCAGCATCAGCCTCATCTTCGCTGTCACCACTGCCTTCCTCTTCATCATCATCACTATCCTCACTGTCTGAAAGGGGATAGGCAGCGGCGATAGCAGGAGGCATGGCATTGGCAGGAGGATGGGAATGAGTTTGAGGAGAGTAGGCCTTGAGAAGACCGTCCTTGTCCACAATCCATTCCTGACGCCAAGGGTGCCAACGGATGTGCATTCGTTGCACCATCATAAAATTCACTATGCTATCCTTCGTTGGCTGCTCGAAGGAAGTGGCATGAAGAGGCACATCAAGAAATGAAAAGATTTTAGTCAAGAAGCGTCCGTAGGGTAGAGTTTTGGACCGGCGCGGGTGCTCAGCCACATAAGTCATGGCCCGGAACAGAAACCGGACCAAATTGAAGTGTATGCCTCGGGTGATAAATGAGAGAAGATAAATATCAATGAATTTGACATTATCATGATCCCCGATACGGGGCGCAAGAGAAGTTTGAATGAGGCGCTCAATAATACGATGATTAGGAGAAAGCTGGGAGAGCTTGACAATAGGATTCGTGGGCTGCCCTGTGAGATGCTCAAGGGCTTCGGCTACATCAAACTCACGGTCCCGTGGAAACTCCCCCTGAGCAAAAGCATGGGGTCCAACATGAGGAACCCCGAGCATCCGGGCAATCTCCAACGAAGTGATAGTGATGGGTTGCCCAAGAGCAGTGGAGGAGATGGTATCAATGTCATCAGAAACGGACCACGTCAAATGAGCATAGAACTCTTTGACAAGAAGAGGATAAATGACATCCTTTTCGGGTGGCTCAAAAAAAGAATGCCAATGTTGATACTCAATAATCGAGAAAAGCTCAAGACGAGCAGTAGACAGCCAAGGATAATCAATTACTCTACCCGGCAAAATGACTTTGTCATGCCAAATGTCCGGGAGTTGAGGGATTGAAGGAGGAGGAGGAGCTTCTTGAGCGATTCCCTTCCCTTTACGTGTAGAGCGAGGACCCATGATGGCAAAAGAAAGAAAAAGAGAGAGATTGAGAGAAGAAATGAGGTTTGAGAGGTCAAAAATCAAGAAAGGAGGCTAGGGTTTGGAGGACCTTCGGTTTTAGGAGGAGCAGCCCGAGAGAGAAGAGAGAAATGAGGGAGGAAGGGTTTTAAAATTGATTTTAACCCTTCCTCGGGTCGGCCCAAAAAGCAAAACCCGACACCACCGGTTAACCGGTGGTGTACCACCGGTTGACCGGTGGTGCCAAAAGTCATAAAATATATAAAAAAACAGAATTAAAAAAGAGTTTAAAAAAAAATTCTAATAAAAATAAAATATAGGCAAGCCAAGAAAGTCAAATATTTAATAGTGCTCATTGACGAATCATTCCTAACTCCCCTTTAATAAAGTCAAAACGGTCAACTGGGAGCGGTTTGGTAAAGATATCAGCTAGTTGGAAATCAGTGGAAATGAAGTCCAAAGTGATATCCCCTTTTTGAAAATGGTCACGAAGAAAATGATGTCTTAAGTCTATATGCTTTGTCCTAGAAAGTTGTATTGGATTCTTAGAGATACTAATGGCACTAGTGTTGTCACACCGAATTGGGACATGATCATAGGAAAGACCATAATCCAAGAGAGTGTGTTGCATCCAAATAATTTGGGCACAACAATTGCCAGCGGCTACATACTCGGCCTCGGCAGTAGAAAGAGCAACACAATTTTGCTTCTTGCTACTCCACGAAACAAGGGACTTGCCTAGCAGATGACAGGTTCCACTAGTACTCTTACGATCTAATTGACATCCACCAAAATCAGCATCCGAATAAGAAGATAGTTCAAAAGAAGTATTTGAGGGATAAAATAAACCAAGATTTTTGGATCCTTTTAAATACTTGAAAATTCTTTTGACCGATTTAAGATGGGATTCTTTAGGATTGGCTTGAAAACGAGCACAAAGGCAAACACTAAACATGATGTCAGGACGGGTCGCAGTTAGGTAAAGTAGACTCCCGATCATACTCCTATAAAGCTTGTTATCCACCGGTTTCCCGGCTTCGTCTAACGTAAGCTTACATGAAGTACTCATGGGTGTACTAATTTCCTTTACTTGATCCATACCAAAACGACTTAGAAGCTCGTTTGTGTATTTGCTTTGGCTTAGAGAAATACCTTTTGAATTTTGAAAAATTTGAAAACCAAGAAAAAATTTCAATTCTCCCATAAAACTCATTTCAAATTCTTTTCTCATTAAATCTGAAAAATCAGTACAAAGAGATTCTTTGGTAGAACCAAAGATAACATCATCAACATAAATTTGGACTATTAAAAGATCTTTTGAAGTGCGTTTTAAAAAGAGGGTACAATCGGCTTGACCCATTTTAAAATCATTTTCTAAAAGAAATTTTGTTAACCGCTCATACCAAGCCCGAGGGGCTTGCTTTAAGCCATAAAGAGCCTTGGTTAACTTAAAAACATGATTTGGAAATTTTGGATCTTCAAAACCGGGAGGTTGTTCAACAAAGATTTTTTCAGAAATAAAACCATTTAAAAAAGCACTTTTAACATCCATTTGAAAAAGCTTAAAATTTAAGTGGGCGGCGAATGCCAACAAGATCCTAATGGATTCTAACCTAGCAACGGGGGCAAAGGTTTCACCATAATCGATTCCTTCTTCTTGATTATAGCCCTTAGCTACTAGGCGAGCCTTGTTCTGGGTTATGTTCCCTTGATCATCAAGTTTGTTCCTAAAAACCCATTTAGTGCCAATAATTGGATGATCATTGGGTCTTTCAACAAGAGTCCAAACATCATTTCTAGATAATTGATTTAGTTCCTCTTGCATTGCAAGAACCCAATTCTCATCATTAATGGCATCATTAACGGTTTGAGGTTCTAGGTGAGAAATGAAGGCTTGATGTTCAACTTCATTGAGGATAGATCTTCTAGTTCGAGTACCGGCTTGAAGATCACCTATGACATTTTCTAAAGGATGGTCTCTAGAAGGTTTCCAAACCTTAGGCAAGGTGGAAGGTGAAGAGGGTGAAGAGGGTTCTTGATGGTCATCCTCCTTGGGAGGAGAAGAGGAATCATTCAAATGAAGCTTATCAAGCTTATCTTCAACATCCTCAATGACCGGGTGAGGTTTTGGAAGAGTTTCATCAAATTTGACATGAGATGATTCTTCGATGGTTTTTGAACGTTTATTGAAGACACGATAGGCTTTGCTTGAGTTGGAGTACCCAAGAAAAATACCTTCATCGGATTTGGCATCAAATTTCCCTAGGTTATCTTTTGTGTTAAGGATAAAACATTTACACCCAAACACTTTAAAATAACCAACTTTGGGCAATTTGCCTTTCCAAAGTTCATATGGGGTTTTCTTAAGAAGGGGTCTTACAAGGACTCTATTAATAGTATAACAAGCAGTGTTTACCGCCTCGGCCCAAAAATATTGAGGGAGGTCGAATTCACTAAGGAGGGTTCGAGCGATTTCTTGGAGAGTTCGGTTTCTCCTTTCAATCACTCCATTTTGTTGAGGAGTCCTAGGGGCTGAGAAGGTGTGATTGTATCCTTGAGAGGAACACAATTCATCGAATTCTTTGTTCTCGAATTCACCACCATGATCACTACGAAGAGATATGATTTTATATCCTTTTTCGTTTTCTACTTTCCTAGAGAATTTCAAAAAGGTTTTACAAACATCATTCTTATGGGCTAAAAAGAAAACCCAAGTAAAACGAGAAAAGTCATCAACAATAACTAAGGTATAGGATTTTCCACCTAAGCTTGCTACGGGAGTAGGACCAAAAAGATCAAGATGAAGGAGTTCAAGAGATTTTGAGGAGGACACTTCCTTCTTAGATTTGAAAGAAGACTTGTGTTGCTTACCAAGTTGGCATGGCTCACAAATCAAATCTTTCTTAAATTTAAGTTTAGGAAGGTCACGAATGAGCTTGTTCTTATTAAGCTTTATAAGTGAATGAGAGCTACAATGCCCCAATCTTCTATGCCAAAGCCAAGACTCATTGTCAAGAGCACTTAAACACTTAACATTTTGGCTAGCTAGAGATTTTAAATCAATAATGTAAACATTTTGAAAACGGGAAGCAGAAAATATCAACTTGTTTTGAAAATCTAACACATTGCATAAATCATTTTGAAAATTGACTGAAAAACCACTATCACAAAGTTGACTAATGCTAATTAAATTATGCTTTAAACCTTTAACTAATAGAACATCTTTAATAAAAGAGGAGCTACCAAAACCAATGGTACCTATTCCGACGATCTTGCTTTTTGAGTTATCACCAAAGGTGACATATCCTCCATCGAATTCTTCAAGTGAGTTGAATTCGGAGGGATCGCCACACATGTGCCTTGAGCAACCGCTGTCGAGATACCATGAGCCTTTAGAGGTCCTGCTCTTTTGGCGTTTATCCTACAAAATCAAGAAAGAAGAGATTTTGGTACCCATATAAGTTTGGGTCCGGAAAGATTAGCAAAAAGAGACTTTTGAACCCATAATGTTCTAGAGGGATTCCTTCTATGATACTCATCCGAGTAGGTAATGGATTTGGGTCTTCCATACCTAGCATTTTTACAATCACATTCATAAATCATGTGACCGGTCTTTTTACAATAATTACAAAATTTGTATTGAGAGCACCCCCTTACAAAAGTAGTGGGTGCCCTAGAAAAAGTGGATTGCTTGTTATAGCCAAGTCCATGTGAGGTTCTAGCCGAACGCTGAGAACCTAGCAATTTAGTTAAGTTTTGTTCACCTTGGGTGAACTTGGCAAGAGATTCCTTCAAATCCTTAATAGTAGAATTTAAAGAATCTACATTTGGAATATTTTTGACTTTAAGGGCAAGCTCCTCATTCTCTTTGAGAAGTTTGTCTTTTTCGGAAATAAGAGTTTTTTATTTCTTTTTCAAGGTCAAAAATTTAGAGGTAAGTTCGTGAAAACCTTCCTCTAATTGATCTCTTGCATTTTGGAGTTCTTCATAAGACATATTATTATCAAAAGAAGAAGATGAGGAAGAAGAGTGAGAAGAAGAGTGAGAAGAGGATACCTCATCAAATGCCATTAGGCATTTTCCATCTTCATCGCTTGAGTCGCTTGAAGACATGGAGTCATCACTTGCACTCCATGTTGATGCTTTGAAGGCCTTCTTGTTTTTCTTTTCTTTTAACCTTTTCTTGAAAATGGGGCACTCTGGTTTGATGTGGCCTTTCTTTCCACATTCAAAGCAAGTGATTTATTTCTCCATCTTTGGCTCTTCCTTTCGTGCCTTTTGAAATTTCTTCTTTTTCTTCATGAACTTGCTCATTTTCCTTGCTAGTTGAGCCATCTCGGATTCACTATCATCGGAGGAGCTTTATTCCTTTGCCTTGAAAGCAATGTTCTTTTTCTCCTTGAAGATCTTTCCTTCTTTATCGGCTTGTCTTTTCATGGTAATCTCATAAGTCATGAGTGACCCTATGAGTTCTTCAACCGGCATCTTCTTCACATCTTTCGCTTCTTGGATTGCTGTCACCTTTGGTGCCCAAGAGCTTGGTAGGACCCAAAGAATTTTCTTCACCATTGTTTCTGCTGAAACATCATCACCAAGGGACTTTCTCCCATTGCAAACATCAGAAAAACGAGTAAACATTTCGGTGATTGACTCGTGTGGGTGCATTGTGAAACTCTCAAAGTCTTGACGATACATATCTAACCTAGTGTCTTTGACTTTGTTAGTGCCCTCATGGGTGACTTCCAAAAGTTTCCAAATTTCGTGTGAGGTGGTGCAAGTAGAAATACGATTAAACTCATTACGGTCTAGCCCACAATGAAGAGCATTCATGGCTTTGCCATCAAGCTCAAAATTGGCAATATCTTCGGGGGTCCAATTAGATTCATCCTTACTAGAAAGAGTGTAGCCTTTCATAACAATTCTATATATAGGATAGCCAATACTCCTAAGAAAAGTAATCATTCGTGTTTTCCAATATGTGTAATCGGTTCCATCGAAGTATGGAGCCCGAGTCATGGAATACCCTTCGGGTGCTTGTGAGGAAGAAGCCATCACTATGGATTTTTCGTTTGTAACCGGTTAAGGTTTTACACAAACGCTTCCTCTGATACCAAATGTTGGGTCGGAGGTGATGGCAAGAGGGGGGGTGAATTGCCTTTTTAAAATTAATTAACAATTTAAAACAAATTTAAATGCAGCGGAAAGTAAAATGGCAAGACACAATTGATAACGGAGTTCGGCTTTAAACTCAAGCCTACGTCTCCGCTCCCAACTCAACCGTTGGGAGATTTATACGACCGCTTGCTTTTTAATGGTTATAGCAAGAAACCCACTAGCCGTTTTAAGGTAGGCTAGATCACCCTCTTACAGCTTGCTTTTTTATATTGGTTGTAGCAAGAAACCCAAATTGAAAGAAGAAAGAAAACGGGTGGTTTGTTTTAATACAAACCCAATTAAGAACTAAACAATTGAAGTAAATAAGTTAGAACAAACTAGAGGAAGCCTTGAGCTCCAAGAAGTGAGTGTAGTTGATGTAGAGGCAGCCCAAGCTTCAAGGGTGGCAATTGGATCCCAAGTGGCCTTTGAGAATTGTCGTAGGAGCCTCAAATGATCAAAATAGCTTTGGTATGCTTCGGTATATGATCGGTAGTCTTCCCGGCATCCATGGACGTCTATTTATAGGAGAAATACTCCCAAATACTTCAATATGGCCGTTGGAGGGCTTTCGGAGCCGTTGGGGTTCAAGTAGACAAGTCTGGTCAAGCTCCAACGGCTAGTTTGACTTTGCTCACCGGCTGACCGGTGCTTGTCCACCGGCTGGCCGGTGCCTTGGAAGGTGGAGAGAGCTTCTGTCCAGGAGCCACCGGCTGGCCGGTGGGAAGGCCACCGGCTGGCCGGTGGTGAGACAGTAGGTCTCACTGTTGAGCCATGATGCCACCGGCTGGCCGGTGGCAGAGCCACCGGCTGACCGGTGGTCGGGACAGAATGCATCCCATTCTGTCTGGGTCCACCGGTTGGCCGGTGGCCAGACACCGGCTGACCAGTGGCACCTGGCAGAGGGCAAGCCCTTCTGCCTTGTCCACCGGCTGGCCGATGGGCTGGATCCGGCTGGCCGGTGCCCTTACCGGCCGGCCGGTGGTCCTACACCGGCTGGCCGGTGGACTTGAAAAAAGTCCAGTTTTCCTTTTTTTTGCCACTTCTTGCTCCTGAAATCATGCCTATTAACAAGAACACTTGAAACAACATTAGATCACTATGAGAGTGATTGTTATCATTAAAATCCAAGAGAGTGGGGTACAACAATATGGTTATTCATCTATCTGGGGTTTTCTCTATTAATGTGTGAAGGAAGCCTATGAAAATATTAGAGATTATTTTTTTCTGTTGTAGTAAATTATTGAAGATTAATTATATATAATAGTTGCATGTTGTAACTATTAATAAAACCTATTTTTCTCAATCAAATCAATCTCTATTGATTTATTTGAGTTTCATGCACTCAGACTGAGTTGTGGTATTGAAGTAGTATTAGCTTCTTGGACTAATTGGTGGATTAAAGATTCCCTGTAAAAGAACTAGAAGGACTTTTGAATGCCATATTATAAATTTATCAACTACATGTACTTAGTTCTGTAAGTACCCAGTAAAAGGAATTACTATTTAAAATCACTAATCTCAGTAAGAGAGTGTTAGTCGAGTGGATTATGGGATATTTATGACCCGAACCACTATAAAAATTATTGTGTTATTCTCTTCAATTTATCTACTTATAAAATTACCCAAGGAAGATACAATTTATTTCAATAGGGTTATATCAAATCTATTTCATGCTGTAAAGAAACAAAATTCACCCCCCACCCACTTATGTTTTTTTCATATTAACACTGACCTAATAAGAGGTATCATAGGGATGGGATCTATTTTTCATTTTTCTCTTGGTTTAAATCCTTTAAAATTCTACTATTTCTATTTTGATTACAAAAATAAGCATAAAATGGATGGGTTCTATCATTTTACTTGATACCAACAAGATATATCAATATAATTATTCTATTATGCTATATCAAAGGCTCTAAGAAGCCTGAGTTAAAGATCCAGATGAATAAAAATCTGGAAAATGGTTGATCTCAAATAATGTATGTCGATGATTTGTGATCCTTACTTTAATGGTGATAATTATGGATGCTAGAAATCTCACATGATTATTTATTTGAAAAATATTGGAATAAAAGTTTATTTGAAAGTTTTCAAGTCTTAATAAATTCCTATGGAAGATATGGAGAAATGGGATGATGATCAAGAAAAGGAATATGATCTAAATTTAAAATCAATGGGTACAATTATCTATGGTCTAGAGACTGATGATTGTAACTGAGTTTCTCAATTTCCTACTTCATATGAGAAGTTTCATACTATTTATTTTTCCTATGAAGGAACTAACAATATTATACAACTGAGATATAATACTACAAAGTTAAATTTCAATACTTTTAGCATGAATAACGGTGAAATAATCACTCAGATGAATGGGATATTGATAAAAATTGTCAATAGTGTAGCTTCTTTGGGATATATAGTAATGAAATAAGATCATTCATTAAAAGTACATATAGTTTTACCCTCTAATTGGAATGGAATATCTACTACTACACAACAATAAACACCCATCAAAGATTTAACAACGAATGAACTAATTAGAACATTAAGGATATATGAAGCTGAAATGAAAAACAAAGCTAAAAAACAAATTACACATGATTAAGATACTCTTAGAACTACTATGGATGAATCATATGATTAAATATATAAAAAATCAAATATAGATTTATCAAATCTCACTAAAATATTTTAAAAATTTTAAAACATAATAAAGAAAAAGTATAAGAAAGGTAGATTCTATGAATGCAAGGAAAAGGGAAACACATAATCCAAATGTACTTTGATCGAAGCTCATAAAAAATATAATTATGAAAGAAAATTAAAGAAAGTTATTATGACAATTTGGAGTAATAATTCTGGTTCAAATGATAAATATACTATGGAATCATAGGCTTAACATAAAAATAAAATGGAAAATCTATGTCTTATGGCTTATAATGATGAGTTATAATCTTCTTACTCACAAAACACTTACACAAAAAAACCTACTTATGATGAGATGAATAAATATTTCTTTATGATTCAGGATAAGTACAAATCTTTAAAAAAAACCATAAAAATCATAGAAAATATTATGATTCTATTTTATTAGATGAAGAAATATTGCCAAAACAAATTACAGATTTGAAATGCAAATCCATTAAAATTTATTTCGATCAACATAAAAATAAAATTATAGAATTAGTGGTTAAAGTTGAAACTTTAAAGAAAGCATCTAGTGCACTTATCAAAGGTAAAAATTATTTAAAACCAATTCTTAGTGAAAAGAAAATTCAAAAATAAAACTTTGGTATATGTAGTAAAAGTAAAAGACCAAAACTATATTGAAAATATTTTTTCCTAGATAAGATAGTAAAAGCATAACGGCAATTAAATATTTTTATTTCCATATTATTGGACATTATGAAATTGAATGTTTCTTTAGAAAACCTAAAAAAATTTGTTAAGAATTTATATTGTTCAAAATGTTTATTTAACTTGAATAATAAAATAACTACACAAAATAAATATATTTGGTTACCCAAAACATTTTTTAATAACACCGACAGACCCAAAATCATAGGGGTAGTAAAATGCACTTGTATTCGATGTGTTACAAGAATAGAACATTGAACTACATCATTAAATCCTTAAGTGTTTTTTTAATGGAGTATATGGAAATATATATATTAGAAAAGGAGTGATCAACTATGAAGAAGTTTTTTATTGAAAAATCATTATAACAAGAATCTATTATCCAGGAAGTATTTCAATATTATTTTCATATATATATTTTTATAGAATTAATTGTTTTATATGGGGGATATAGATATTTTATGCTCAAATTTTTAAATATATCCTTCATATTTAAATTAAAATGTTATAAACTAGTCTATATAATTGTATTACTGAAATATTAAAATAGTTTTATGAAAAACTACATTATTTGTTTAAATATTTTAAACTTATTGTTTTCATTTTCATAGAAAATTTTATTTATTTATGTAATGTTTTCTTACATAATAGGTTTCTTAAAAAAAATTTCTTTTAAAAGTTTAAAATATGAAAACATTATCTTATATTTTCCTATCAAGGATATGAATATTCATCTGTAGTTTTTCAAAAAAAATCAAATCATCTTAGTCATTAAAAAACCTAGAGTCTTCTTAAAAAAACCTCTTAAAATATTTCTTCTTATTCTTCAAAATATCTTATTCAAATACTTCTAATAAAAATTATGTGATGAGGAACTTCAAGCAAAAAATAAATTCTTCCTAACAAGAAAAGGAAAGGTAATCCACCTTTTGGTCCATTAAGATAATAGTTGGTTTTATATGTCAATTAATTTTTTGAAAAATCGTCTAAAAAAGATAATTAAACTCATGGTTATGATGAACTGGAAGTTTCTTAATCTCAAATACCTAAAAGTAGAATTTCTTATAAATTGATTTATTTAAGGTGAGTACTTTTAATGAAGAAAACGTATAGCTACAGGATGATCTAAATGTGTCTAGAAAGTCATATAAAGAGATATAAAATGCATTTATTTCAAAAATATTTTTTGATATATTATAAAGGGAGTATCAAAATGTGAAAGAATTTTAGATTTCAATAAATTACATTAGAGAGTTTAAAGTATAAATGTTAATTTATATAGAGATACTTAGAAGTAAAGTTGTTACTAAGATGGATCTTGATGAGCTAAAGGAGTTTATGGTTAAATATTTTATATCCTCTTCACTATATCAAATATGTGTAGATATTAAAAAAAATATAATGTCTATCAAAAGTTCTTTTAGATCTAAGTGAAAAGTTTGAATTTTGGAAATTTTTGATGTTCCTTCTAATCCTTCCTAACACCCAGTATTTCCCTTATACCTTTCTATCATTTTAAAAATGTTTTATAAATGTATTTCTATTAAAAAAATGTGATTATAAAAACGATGTGTTATAAATTGTTTCTTAATTTATTTTTAATTATTATACTCTTAAGATTTTTTATATATAAATATCTTGCTTACATATAATTAATGTTTAAATTTATTACATGAGAAATTATTCTATTACTATAAGTAATAATTAATTTTATTAAATATATTATAATGTTTTTCTCCCTTCTTACATGTGAAAAAAATGTTTTAAAAAAATTCTTTAAACATATTTTACAACTATGTTATTTCTTAGGAGGAGTTATTTTAAATATTTTACTTTCATGGCATGAATTAAATTTTTTAATATGTTTAATGAAACCCTTATTATGCATTAAATAATATATCTCATATTTTCATGAATACTTGATTATATATTTTTTGTCTTTTTAAAAGGAAATATGAATTTAGGGGGATTTTTATTAATATATATATTCATAAAATATTTTCAAAAAAATCATCTTTTTGATTCCACAAAAGGGGGGAGAAATTTATATGAAAAATTTTATAGTATAATTTTATATTTAAAAGGTTATATAAGAAATTTATATTAAAGGTTTGTGGGGGATAAAAATATTAAGGGTAGATTGTTCAAGTAGTGTATGAAAGATTTCTAAAAAATCAAGAAACTATGTTTATGCTTATAATTTATATTTTTGATGATTTCTAAAAACTATTATAATTTTGATATTTATCTTATGGTTTTTTATATGGGTTTTGTGATCATAAAAATAGGGGAGATAGTTGATCATGTGTTGATTTAAAAATTACATTAATTTCTTTAAATTTTGATGTTAAAAAACACCCACATTTATATTACTATTGAAGTTTTTTTAAGTGAATTTCATGAAAATTATATTCATTAAAATATTTATTTTGGAAGCATACACAAGTTTTTAATCGAGGGGAGAATATTTGATTAAGTATTATGGACCTATTTAAAAATTATTCTAGAAACATTGTTCATACCCTACATTTGTAAGCATAATGTATGGTTTTTCAACATTATGTTTGGAATGAAATGTATGGATTATGTACCCTATACTATTGAAAAAGTATAGATCGACAACCCTATGTTGGAAGAATAAACATATGGTTAGTAAATCCTATTTTTTTAACAACAATACATCATCAATCCTACTTTTGTGAATAAAAGTACGATGTGAACCCTATGTTTGGATTTTTCCATCACATAGAGGAACCCTAAATTTGACTGGTCAATGGCAGATTTTTAAATTAAATATATCATATTTATTTTCTATAATGGTCTCACCAGAAGTAGATATCTCTCTAAAAAACATTATTACCAATTCAAAATCTCATACTCAACGGATTAAATCATTACTATTTCTAAGGGATGTTATGACTCTCCTTGAATGATTTGAATTCAAATATTTGTGATTTATCATGCTATATTTCTGGAGCAATTTTGACCTACAGAAACATTAGATTATTGTGATAAATAATGGGATGTTATGCATATATAAATATATAGACGTTAATTATTAGAAAACATGTTGATAATAATTATATATACACATAGAAGTGAAAAATGTGATTGTGCTACTGCTACAAATACACTTTAAAGACATACATGTTTTGATCTATCTGATCGACTCGTTGTTGTTATTGTTATCATTCTTGTTGTATCTTAATGTTACATCTTATTATTCAGTTTGAAAAAGAGTTTTCTAGAGCTACACTTTGGAGACATACATGTTTATTCATCTGTCTGTTTTTTTCTCAATTGTTGTGTGAACAAAGCCTGTGAAAATATTAAAGATCAATTTTATTGTATATTACTGAAGATCAACTATATCTTTCAATTTAATTATACAACATTGAATGAAACCTATTTTCTCAATAAAATAAATCTCTATTGATTTATTGGAGTTTCATAATCTTGGAATTGGTTATGGTTTTGAAGTAGTATCATCTTATTAGACTAAACTGTGGATTTACAGTTCAATATAAAAGAACTATAAGTCCTTATAAAATCCTTATTGTAAAGGCATAAACTTCCTTTAATCAGTTTTGTATGTCCCTCTATAAAGTAAATACTATTGAAAAACACTAAACTCTCTAAGAGAGTATTAGTGGAGTGAAAGAGGGTATCTTTGTACCTCGAACCACTATACAAAATTTTGTCTTCTTCTCTTCTATTTATCCACTGCTTAAATTACCAAATAAAGATACACTTCATATCTTGAGGGTTATTTTTAATCTGTTGAAATTTTTAAAGAAACACAATTCACCCCCCCCCCCTATTGTTTTTTATTCATAATCAAATAGACCTAACATTGTATAATCAATGAAGATGTACCTTTTGTTCTTAAATTTTCCCACACACATGCATTTGGAGGCCATTTTAGACCTCATTGCACAACCAGGAATGTGTTAGAGTATGGACTATTTTGGCCATCAATTTTTAATGATGCTTGAAATTTTTATAAATCATGTCAAAACTATTAGTTCATTAGATATACTTCTAATGGACAAGAAATTTTCCAACAACCTTTGAAATTTTTTGAAATATTTAATATTTGGGGAAGAAAATTCATGTGGTCATTTTGAGTTTCTTTTAAATTTAGATATATTATATTTTTAGTATATTATGAATCTAAATATATTGAGTCCCAAGATATTAAAACCACTTACTCTATTGTAGTTATAGATTTTCTAGATTCACATATTTTTCAAGATTAGAATACCTCAAGTAATCATTTGGGATCAGGGAAGGAATTTCTATAACCAGAGTATACAATCATTAATGAGAAAGTATGAAGTAAAACACAAGACTTATACTGATTAACTCCCAAAAACTAAAATATAGGTTGATGTATCCAATATAGATGTGATGATAATCCTTGAAAACACTGTTCAACCCTATTGAAAGAACTGGAGTAGGAATTTAGAGGATTCACTCTAGGTATATAGACCTTCTTTTAAAACCCTTTAGTATATCTCTTTATAGAATAGTTTATTTTAAGAAATGTCACCTTATAGTTGAGATATAACATAAGTCCTAATAGGATATTAAGTATGTAAAATTGGAATTAAGAAAATTGGTAGAACATAAAAAGTCTAAATTAATAAATCTTGATAAGTTAAGGAAATAAGATTATGAAAAATAATTGATTTACTAGGATAGTACTAGATATTCCCATAGAAAACTCGTTCAAATAACTCACATATGAGTTATTGATAATTTATTACTCTTCTCCTCCAATTAAAAAAATATTCTAGGAAATAGTGTTATAAATGTACTAGGCTATTCACTATGACTAATGTACTCCCATTTTCAAAAGTATAAATTAAAGGAGTGGAATCAAATAATCCTTTCAAGGTGAATTAGTAGAAGATAAAGAAGTTTAAGATTGATTTTTTTAAAGAACCCATGGAATATTACACTCTCCCACTACTATATATAAGTAATGGAAACTATATTATCCCTTTCCCAACTATATGTTTTTAAAAATTCATATGGTTTTCCACTATTCATTGAAAATTTCATGTTGAAATTCATTAAAGGTATCTCTAAGGATATTTTTGGGGGAGGGAGAAATATTTAATAGGATATAACTAGCTTTATCTAGTTGTATTTTTTATTATATTTTTTTGGCTAGTAAATAAAAAAGATAACAATGGGAATCTAATAAAATATTTCACTCTCCCTACTAGAATTAATAATAAGTCATAATGTTCACCATTGAATATTTTTTGGAACTGGGGAAGGGATATTGGATGAAATTTATCTTAGGGGAATAAAATTTATACCACAAATAAACTATAATTTTAAACATGACCTTGGGTAACTTTTCCACTATGAATGAATAGATCATTTAAGAGCCTCCATAAATGATGTCTTAATGTAATATATGAATTAGAGTAAAATAAGAAAATGTGAACTAATCTAAAAATAATTATAAATATATAACCACATGTGTGTGAGAGTAATCCATTAAATACGATTATGAGTGACTTGGGATGTAACACCATGGTAATTTAAAAGAACACTATGTTCGATAGCATATACAACACGCAACACCGAGCATAAATGAACACCAAAATTTTACTATTTAAATATAACTATTATAACCTAGATATTAAATTGTCAGGTTTGAAAAGGATTAACCATGTTACAAAATATATATAATTTTATTAATCAATAATTTTTTATTAATTATTATCATATAAACACTCAAATTTTATTCAATTCATTTTATTCATTTTCTTGAAAAATGATTTTTATTACTTTTTATGAGAAAATAATATAATTAATTTTTACCACTTATAGAAAATTTATTTGATAAAATTAACTTAATTTTTATATAATCGTATAAAAATTAGTTTAGGGTGATTTTTTGTATTTTTCTGAAAAGATTTATTTTCCAGTTAATAATGAAAAATGCTATTTTTTATTAAAAACTGTATTTTTGATTCAACCATTTGTGATGTTATAATTTGTTTTAAAATGGTTTCAATGAAAAATTAGTTAAATTATATTATTAATAATTTAATTATCCTCACTATAATCAATTTTATAATTTATTTTAGTATAAAATAATTTTTATACATGAATAGGCATTTTTAAGAAAACTGTATTTTTTTCTAAAAAGTAGTTTCCATAGCATTTTGTGCACTTATTTTGTAATTAATTTCTATCAGTTATAGGAATTTAATTTAATAAAATATAATTTTTTTTATATTCATAAATCCAAATTTATTCTAGGATGATTTTTTATATTTTTTTGAAGAAGTTAAATTTTTAATGAATCGTTAAAAAATATTGTTTTTATGAAATACGGTATCTTTTATGATATCAGCAAGATATATAAGTAATATAAAAATTTATGAAACTTATGTAAGTACACAAATAAAATAAAATAAAATAAATATCATTCAAATATAATTTAAAACATTTATATTATAATTAACTCCATAATAAATATGAAAATCATTTTTAGTGTTGATGCAGAGCCTACGTAACACTGAAAAAGTCAAATTTGGTATCCTAAAAATAATAATTGGGATAAGATAACTAATTTATAGCCTTTTATGTTAAATATAAAGTATTATTTATTATTTGTATGTTCATACATTAATTTTATGGTTATATATCATGTGTCTTATCCAAATTCTTATGAAATGCTTGTGTAAGGCAAGAAAAGTCAAAATAACACATTAAATGTGTTTTCATGATATAGATGTGAGTTAAAATAAATATTTATTGAATATAAATGGGTATTATGATCATAATAAACATATTTAAATCACAGAAATTTATTTACACTTTTTATTAATTATATAATTACCTTATATTCTTGTGAAACACTGATAAAGTATTGATTTAATTAAAAGAAAAATAAAATAAAATGTATTAGAAATATTAAAACTTATATAATTTGAGATATTTAGGTTTTCAATAGAATTATATATATTATCATGAAATTTTTAGGATTTAATAAAATAGTGTTTTTAAATTTTAATTGTTTTTTTCATGTATTTAAATTCAAAGTAATGAATAGTATTGAAATTTACAATAACGATATTTTATGGGATTAATAATTTATTAAATTATATAAAAAACATAAAAATATTGATTAATAACAAAGGGGATAATATATGGTCAAATATTTCAAACTTATGTAATAATTAGGTCATATTGAAGTATTTTGATCTGTAATATTCTTATTATATTTTAATCTTTTGAGAAATTTCTAAAGTGCCCCTCACCACAATTATAAAGGGGAACCTACTTTCTCACTTATTCACACCACTTTGAGCCTTCTATATCAACCAATTAATGGTAATTACTATTAAAAACTTTATTATTCAAGTTATTAGGTTTTTGGTCTCCTCAAAATAAAAACCTTAAGTTCCTTAAGAAATGATCTAAAGAAGGTCTCCCAAAGAAGAGGTAATTGTCTTACACGAACTCTTTCAATTTAGTTCATCTTCTACATCCTCTTCATGTGTTATTTTTATTATAAATTAATAAATACAATATTATATATATACTAAAATTTTATTATAATTATTATAAAACCATATTGAACCTTTTATTCGTCCTATGAAAACTAAAAACATCGCTCCTGCATACATACAGCTTACCGTCTCCACATAGTGGTGTAGTTGATTTTTCATCACCAGTTTACTAGTATGGTTATATATATAGAAAATATTAATTTCTATGATAAATTTTAAATAATAAATATTCTTATAAGGTTAATTTTTCTCTACCTTTCTTTCATTACATCCATTGAAAAATGAAAACTATGTTCACGTGTATGTACGACCTATCGTCTCCCTGAACGGTGTAATTAATTTTTTTATCTCTATATTTATGGATGAATATAAATGTATATATATTTAATATATATGATATTTAGACCATAAATAATACTATTTATATTATGTAACAATGATAAAATTATAAGTAATGGAACTACCTAATAAAAACATACATGAAAAATAAAGTAGTCACCACCTGAAACAGTGATATTAAAATGAATTGATAATAAATGAGTGATAAAATATTATAAGTAAATAATATATGGTATGATATATATGATTATTTTTATGGAATATATTTATAATAAATCTATATTTAAAATACTGGATGTTCAAACATGTATAAAGGAAATTAAACATGACGTCAAGGATTCTCATCTCACTTTTACTTCTATGAGACATATACCCTATTCCCGACATGTTTATTTTTTTATGGTGTATATACTATCCCCTATATATATTTAATTATAAATATATTTTTATTAATTATATTTAAAGTTTCATTTTAATTTATCTCTTTCAGGGGGCTTACGATTCAAAAGATACCCAAGTGGTAAATGTTTATTTCACAATCTCATCATTATTTAAGATTTTTTATATTTAATCTCTGCTGAGGAATATTTCTCTTATTAATAAATGTGTTATAAAAATTATTTCTAATTTTTTTTACTATTATCATATTAATTTTGAAAGTCATTTTCACACATTTTTTACTTTTTATTAAAAAAAATAAAAGTAATATTTTTTCATTTTTCGAATAAGGTACTTTTTAAATAGTATGAAAAGAATATTTTTTCAATTTATACAAAATGAATGGAATTTATTTCCATAATTAAACCTAAATTAATTTTGGATGAATAAAAAAATTTACAAGTTTATTTTCAAATAATATTATTTATTTATTACATGTTCTATTTTTAGATTTTAAAAATTATTTTCAAAGTTAGGTTTATTTTCCCCAAGAAATATTCCAGTAATATCTTAATGTATTTTCATTTATGTAAACATCCTTTCTTGAATATTATGTAGATTATCTAATCTAATTATTCCATTAATCATATTTATTTGGATGTTTTATGATATGCTTGACTGGGGATGTACTATTTTGATACCATTAACCATTTTACTCTAGGCAATTTATGAATATGTTTATTGATTGGGAAAATTATTAACATTCCATATAGAATATTCAATTTTAATGTCTAGGTTGATTATGTTTCAACCCTTTTATAGGAGGAATGAATTTTACTTAGTAAGTGATGGGTGGGGCCATTATATGTAACATCCCAGGTAAATAAAGATTGTGAAATTTTCATATTTATTAATATTTTTGGATTAAATATTAATTTTACTTTAACTGGGATGTTATGTCTGATAGCATACTCAAAACACAACAAAAAGTTTCTTTTAAATCATATGGTGCAAACAACGTTGAGTTATACTGAAAAATAATAATATAATATTATTATTTTAAATGGTAGTTAACGCATAGTCGTTGTATTAGCGGGAATGAGCATAACAAACTAAAATATGATTAAAAATGTTTGTTAAATGTTTTTATTATTATCCAATAAGATTTATACGATTAAAATAAGAGTGAATCCAATTTTAAGCATGAATACTCTAATATTTTTTTAAAGGTCGATTTATCACTTATTGATGGAAAACCCTTTTTAAATCTAATTTTTTCACTTTTGTATTTTATATTTGACAAAATAAAATTATTCTTTACAATTGGGACACCAAAATTTACTTTTGATGAAATTTTGGTATTTTTCTGATAAAGTTCATTTTTTTAATGAATAGTGAAAAATACTGCAATTTAATTCAAAACTGCCTTTTAATATAATTTATTTATATTGTTATATTATCATTTTAAATGTTTTTAAAGTGTAATTGTATTATATTTTTATCATTTATTCTAATTTTGGTCATTTAAAGTAATTTCATTTTGAAATTGTACATAAACAAGTGTCAATCTTTTGATAGTTATTATTTCTTAAAAACACGTTTTTTGGTTTTAACAACAGAAATTAATTTTAATTTAATTAATTCAATTTATATGTTTTTAATTTGGTAAAATAGAAATCTTTTTTGAATTTGGAATATCAAAATTATCTTTGGGTGAATTTATGGTATTTTTCTGAAAACGTTCAATTTTTAAAGAATAGTGAAACACTTGGTAGTAGTTAAAAAATCAACTTTTTCATTAAAAAAAATTTACTGCTTAGGTGAATTGAATTTCAAAAAACTGACATACATGGTTGTCATTAGTACGTAAATTTTTTTTCAATAAGATGAAAATAATTTTTGGAAAATAGTAACTTTGGATATTTTTTTACCACGGTTAAAGGTAAATAGGGTAATTCAAGGTAAAAATAATATTATAATAATATAAAATTACTTTAACACTTGTCCTAAACTTATTTTATGAGTCATGGTCGACCAATAAAATTCTTGGGTGAGACTATTGGCCTTTTAAAGCCACTGGGGTAAGATAATGACATTAATAACTTTTTATTTAATGTAAAAATAAAAATATCTTAAACATTTATTGTTTTTTATAAAACAATTTTAATGTGGGGTTATATAATTTATATATTTGAATATAAATAGTAATTATAAATATAAAAAAATTTACTACATCATGGTATTTTAATTATAATTTTTATACATCAAATAAATAAATTTATTTATGACATAATGATGATGTAATGATTACCTCATTAATTAATGTTTTAAATAAATGAGATTATAAATATTAAAATAAATTTATTTTGAAACTATTTATGCCATAGATGAATTTTAGAGATGAGGATTACATTTTATATTTAAATTAATTAATGTTTTTCTAAATAATAATGTTGGTTTGGATTTTTTAAAAAGTCATGATATGAATAGTATAGAAATTGGCATAAATGAGTTTTTAAATCAATTAATATTTCATTAAATGGTAAAATGGACCTAAAAATATAATATTTGTCCAAATGACACATATGATGTTAAAAATGTCACTAATGATCCATTTTTTGTCTCTTGGAATTTTATAGTAACTATATTAACCATATAGTATGAATATACAAGAAGACGTGGTAAAAGTTAAATTAGTTAACTAAGAGTTAAAGCTAAATGATAAGGTTAAAAATGAAACCAAAACTTCTCTAAAACCTATTGGTTGAGATTATTTAGAATAATAGTCATATTATATTTTAATTTAATGAGTTTTGGACCTTTTAAAATCGATATTCAGTTTATAATAAAATAATAGTATCGAACATTATTAAAGAGCTCATCTCCCCCCTTATAAAAGGTCATCGCCTCTAACCCATTACACTCACCTATAAAGACCCTTTTCTCGTCCAAACTATTCCTAAATAATCTTCTGACATATCTCTATTCCTCCTAGAAGCATTAACTTAGTAATAAAGCACTTCAAGGAAGCCTTTTCTTTCAAACCAAAGGGATTTACCTGATTTAAAGGTAACATCTTCCCTCAAGTTCTCTTCTTTTATTTTACTTCTTCACTCCATATGATCTTATTATTAATTTTTTACATAAAAAAATAGTATCCTCAATATACTAGGTTGTGTTTAGGATAATTATTCAAACTAAACTTACACACACCTCCATCTAATGGATACGAACATACGGTTTCTGTGTACGGCAAACAGCTGCCTCACGAAATGATGAATGTTTGATTATCTAATATCGCCTCTCATGGTGAACATTATAATGGAACTGTATTTATATTTGATATATATTATATTTATATAGTCTCTATTTTTATATATTTTTCATTTATATCATACCTTTATTGTTTTCATAATGGGTAAATAAGATAATTTCTTTTGAGGAAGTGCAAACAACCACCCCCTCAAAGTGATATGACTCGTTCATGTCATACGTGGAACGTATAAAAGATAGAGTTTCTGAAATTATATATGATATTATACTATAATTATAATATACCTATGTATCATTAAGTTTTCATTGCATTAAATATGAAATAGAAATGAAAGTAGTGTTCATGCGTACGTACGGCTTACCATCTCCATGAACGGTGCATTTCATTTCATATATCTTAATGTTTTGTACTATTATAAATACATATATATATATATATACTAGATACACATGATATATATTATATATAATTAATTAATATCATTCTTTAGATAATGGAAATTTGACCACATTGTCAACTTTTCATTATAAGAAGTTCATTTTTGACTCAAGTACCAAATATCGACAAAACAATTGTTATTAACTTAAAAGATTATGTAATGTTTATAATGTGGTAATAAGTAATAAAAAAGGAATAATAAACTTGAAAAGAGTTCTTAATCAATTATAAATTAACTTTAATTTTTTATTATGTATATTAAAGAACGAAAGAGTCAATTCAGACATGAGGTAAGGGACTTTGTCTCAATATCCTTTCATTGAGACATATTTTTATTTATACATGACTTTCTTTTATACGGTGTATAAACCCCTTGGAATTTTTATTTCATTCAAATGGAATATTTTTCTACGTATTGGTTTACTAAACAAAAAAGGGAATGTTTATTTTTATTTTCCGCGGTAACAACGACCTTTCTGCCACCGCGATCGTTAATTGATATTTGGCTTCATTAATAAGTCGTAATGTTTTTAAAAGGAAAATAAATACCATATAATCTTTTACATATTTTGGTATTGAAAATGGTTTTGATAATAGATTGGTTTTTTCAATATATTTAAATGATATCTTGTGATTAGAATGTGGAAATTTTATCTTTCCTTTATGTTTGTTTTATGTGTTCTGAAATTGTTATGGTTCTTGGGAATTGTTTACGTATAAGGGTGGTTCTGTGATAATCCTAGGTCGGGTGAGCCCAAGATAGATCTCTAATGCATTTAGTGACATTATGGAGGTAAATTTTAAAGCTTCTCCTTAGAGTTTTAGGGAATATACTATGATGTTTATTCAAAATGTAACTCCCTACATAGTTTTGAAAGCTACAATGTAATTATGTTATGGATGCCACAAGTTACCTTTATGATTTATGATTTCCATTTGTTATTCATAAATATTATAATTTTATGTGGTAAGATTAATATTGAAAAGTATGATTCCATTTATTTTTATGTATTTATGGACTAATGTTTTCTTTCATTGTTTTATAACCCTTACTGAGCTTTTTATGCTCATACTAAGTTTTTGAGATTCTTTTCACAGGATATAAGGAAGGGTAAGAGAAAGGAAGAATTCAAGAATATTTTTAATAAGAAAAGAACTATCGTTTTCTTTTAATAGTTTTTATTTTATAAAAAATAGATATTTATTAGAAGTGTCTACTTTGTAACAATTGAGATGTAATGTAATAGTTACGACATAATTCTCTAAAACTCTAAACCTGAAAAAATTCTCAATGTGAATTATTAACTTAATTCAAGATTATGTATTGCTTAAGGTTGGGGCCTTACACTATATCTCATTGATGCATTGATAGGTCTCGTGATACAAACTAGATTGGGTTTTGGCTGAGACCTTACCCATTTATATAGATGTCTTGGCATAAGGCCTTGATAGTATTAGATGTCCTGGAACAAAGCCTTGATGGTATGTTTTAGATATCCATTTATATGAATTCCATCATTATGAATTAATTTATTGTAATTCCATGTGATTATTTGATTTATTAAAATATCCATGGTTAAGTTTCATGGTCATGTGATTATTTATATGGAATTATTTGATCACTATTTATTCCTGCCATATTATGCCCAAGATATTTATTAAATGGATTTTCTTTTAATTATTTACCTTTATATATTTATTTTTCCTTATTTATTCATATCTTCTACTATATGATTACCTTACTGAGCATCTGATCTCACTCCTTTCTTATGTTCTATTTTACCCAGGATATGATGAAGTGTTTTGTGATTTATATGTAGGGATACAATAAGGGGAATAATAGAATTCACAAAGAAAATTGTTTGGGTATTTTATGTTTTAAAATTTAATTTGAATTTCAAGTATGTATCTAGTTTACTAAGACTACTAAACTATTCAGTCCTTTAGGATGTGATTCTTTATATCTTATGCCAATGCAATAAATTAACCACTAACTTTGGGCTACTGGAGTTGGGGTCTTTACAGTTGGTATTTGAAGAAGTTTATAATAAATCTTGATGACTAGATTTATGAAAACATAGACCATAGAATGAAACCCTAGGACATAATTTTGATATATTCCTAAAGAAAATAAGATTATGGTTTAGAGATTATTTATAACTAAATTTTCAATTTATGTTACATGTTTCATTAGTTTTGAAATTATACATTATGTTTCATAATGTTATGATCTAATCAAGTGTATGATGTTTCATAGAAATGGAACCTACCAAAAGGTGTGAAAACCTTATCAATGGATGTATTACATGTAGGGATCACCCTCATGGGAAATATAATAAATCTAGAGTGGAATATGCAGTTGAATATGAAAAAATTATAACTATATTGGGACATTTGACAAAGGTTATAAGAAATAACATTTCCTATATAGAGAAGCCTTTTGATCTTTAATCTAGTCTAAAAATGCTAGATCATCGCATGTGTCAGCAACCTCCATCATTTAATGGGACTACAAATCCATTTTTATCTGAGTAATGGATATGTTTCTTAGAGAAGATATTTATATCTTTTGGATGTAATGAAATGGAAAAGGTTTTCGTAGTAGTTTGTCATTTATCAGAGGATTCATATCAATAGTGATCATTTATTCAAAACACTAATGATGAGGTAGAAATAGAGATCATGGAATAAAAGGATTTAAAGGTAATATTCTTGGAAAAATATTCTCCTCATGATAATTGATCAGATATGGAAAGATAGTTCTTGATTCTAAGATAGAAATAATAGGAAAATGATTCTAATTATGAAGATAACTTTACAAGGTTATCACGACAAGATATAGACTACGTACATAATCTAAAGGGTAAGATTGATTTTTTCTTTTATAGTATTAAGACAATCCTTTAAAGGGAACTAGTATCCCAAAATTTCTCATTATATGAGGATATAGTATCATATGTAATTAAGATAGAGAAATAATTCTCTAAGTCTTATGACTTTGAAGTAGAGTAAGAGAAGAATAAGATAGAAAATAAAAAGACAAATAAAGGGAAAATGGTAATGAAGGATTTTCCAACATGTGATATTTATCGAAGGTTGCAACTTGGTATATTCATAAAAGGAAAGGGATTTTACTTCCAGTTTGGTGAAAAAGGCCACCAGTCTCATGACTGCAAGGGTAAGAAATAATCTTACAATGTTAAATGCTTCCACTCTAAGGATATTGGAAATATGAAAATCAATTCACCAATCATCAAGGGAATATACCTAATAAGAATCTAAGGTATCAATTTAAAGATTATGCTTTTGATATAGGTGAAGTGGAATGATTATTGTGCTTGTGTTATTAGATCTAATAAATATATTGTAAAATTATTTTAGTCATGAAATTCTCAATATAAGAATCATGAAACATATAAGGATTTTACTTAGGTACCATTTATTTAAAGTATTTGAGAGAATATATTGAATATAACCTATGACCAAGAAAAGTGATTCAGTGACAAGTTTAACGACTTGGAAAACACATGATTGAGGGAGGATAACACTTACTACATGTTCAATGTTGAGATAATAATAATAAAGAGATTTTTATGGGATACCATTAGTAACCATGAAATTGGTTAGTGATTTTATAGTTGATGTTATCTTTTCTAGAGTTTTCAACATGTTTGGATTTAAGGAATATATTCAACAACCTGAGATTTTAT